>CANTUV010000026.1:21297500-23797500 GCA_947685225.1 Garcia nutans
GAGATGATCATGGCAAGAGCTGATATTGAAGAGGATGAGCAGAGGTTGATGTCTAGATTCCTTGGGGGTCTAAATTCAAACATAGCAAGTGAGCTGGAAATGTATGATTACAATTCCATGGGAGAGTTGGTTGAAAAGGCCATGAAGATAGAAAGGAGACTAAAGAGCAAGAATTACACCAAGTCTGGTTCTAGCAAATTTCAAAATATGGGTGGAAGTAGTTCGACCTATAGAGGACCTCAAAACACTAGTAGCAATTCGTCCTCAAGAAGTGGAGATTTCAAGAATTCCTTCCAAAGGAACAATCCTCCACCTACAAGTGGGAAAGGGACGAATGGTGGTCCAAATAGGCAGCAATCAGGTACTTCTAATACTACTCCTAGTAGAGATATTAAATGTTTCAAATGTTTAGGGAATGGGCATATTGCTTCTGAATGTCCAAATAGGAGAGTTATGATTGCTACTGATGATGGGGGTATAATTTTTTATTCTGATCATAGTGATGTTGATAATGATGTGAATGACATGTATGATGATGATGATAAGTGTAGTGAGCAAGTTGAAAATGTGTTGATGGCTGAACATGGTGAAATGTTAGTTGCTAGGCGTGCTTTGAATATGCAGGTGAAGGAAGAGGGCCTTGAGCAACGAGATAACATATTTTATTCTAGATGTTTAGTTGATGGTAAGGTTTGTATGCTCATCATTGACAGCGGTAGTTGTACTAATGCCGCAAGTGAGACCATGGTAGAGAAGCTGAAATTGACTTGTTTAAAACATCCCAATCCATATAGACTACAATGGTTTAATGATAGTGGAGAGGTGAAGGTTACTAAACAAGTGAGAATACCATTCTCTATAGGCTGGTATAAAGATGAAGTGTTGTGTGATGTAGTTCCTATGCAAGCAGGCCATATGTAATTGGGAAGACCTTGGCAATTTGATAGGAAAGCACAACATGATGGGCATTCAAATAGGTACACGTTTACCTATGAGGGAAAGCTAGTTACTCTTGTTCCATTATCACCTTTGGAGGTTTATGAAGATCATCGAAAGATGCTTGAGAAAGCAAAGCAAGATTCGGCCAAAGTAGTGGTTGGGGCTGTTTCTTCCAAAAACAAGGGGAGTGCAAGAGAACATGATAAGGTGAGTGAAAGTGAGAAGAAAATGGGAAAAGAGGCCAGAAAAGAAACTAATCAAATTAATGGCCCATTGGTGAGAGAAAACAAGAAAGAAGGGAAGGCAAAACAAACTTTTTATGCAAGAGCGAGAGAATTAAATGTTGGGCAGCCTGTGTTACTCATTAGATATAAGGAAACTTTGTTTGCTAACATTGATGTTTCACTTGAACATTTGCCTTCTAGCTTTGTGTCTTTATTGCAGGATTTCCAAAATGTGTTTCCGGAGGAGTTGCCTAGTGGTTTGCCACCATTAAGAGGGATCGAACATCAAATTGACTTCATACTTGGTTCTACCATTCCAAATAGACCAGCATATCGAAGTAATCTGATGGAGACCAAGGAGATGCAGAGACAAGTGGAAGAGTTATTGGAGAAAGGGTTGATTCGAGAGAGTTTAAGTCCGTGTGCCATTCCTGTTTTGTTGGTTCCAAAGAAAGATGGCACGTGGAGAATGTGTGTTGATTGTAGGGCTATAAATAAGATCACCGTGAAGTATCGGCATCCTATACTGCGTCTTGATGACATGTTGGACGAATTACATGGTGCAAGGTATTTTACTAAAATTGATCTTATGAGTGGATATCATCAAATTCGTATGAAACCTGGGGATGAATGGAAAACAGCTTTTAAAACAAAATATGGGTTGTATGAGTGGTTGGTAATGCCTTTTGGGTTGTCTAATGCACCTAGTACTTTTATGAGGTTGATGAACCATGTTTTGAGGGCTTATTTGGGCAGATTTGTAGTTGTTTATTTTGATGATATTTTGATCTATAGTAAGACTGAGGAATAGCATATAGAACATGTTAGGTTGGTTTTAGAAGCTTTGAGAAAAGAGAACTTATATGCAAAGCTTAAGAAGTGCACATTTTGCATGGATAGGCTTGTTTTTCTTAGTTTTGTTGTTAGTGCGCAGGGATTGGAAGTTGATGAAGAGAATGTGAAAGCTATAAGGGAATGGCCTGTTCCTAAGAGTGTGACAAAAGTGAGGAGCTTCCATGGGCTGGTGAGTTTTTATAGGAGATTCGTGAAGGATTTTTCTACCATCGCCGCACCACTCACAAGTATTGTCAAGAAGGAAGTTGGATTTCAATGGGGTGAACAGCAACAACGATCGTTTGAAAGTTTGAAAGAAAAACTCACTACTGCGCCTGTTTTAGCTTTACCTAACTTTGATTCTATTTTTGAGATTGAATGTGATGCTTCAGGTATAGGTATTGGGGCTGTTTTGATGCAAGAAAAGAAGCCAATAGCATATTTTAGTGAGAATCTCAATGGTGCGCAACTGAATTATTCTACCTATGACAAGGAGTTGCATGCTTTGGTAAGGGCATTGAATGTGTGGGAGCATTATTTGGTGCCAAAGGAGTTCATTATTCACACTGACCATGAATCCCTCAAGCATTTGAAGGGCCAAGGTAAGTTAAACAAAAGACATGGTAAGTGGATTGAACAAATTGAGAAATTTCCTTATGTCATTAAGTATAAGCAAGGTAAAGATAATGTTGTTGCTGATGCGTTGTCTAGGAGATATACATTGATGTCTGTTTTGAGTTCTAAATTGCTTGGTTTTGAGTATATTAAGGACTTATATATTGGTGATATTGATTTTGGCAATGTTTATGTCGCATGTGAACAAGGAGCTTTTAATTCATTTTTTAGGCAGGATGGTTATTTGTTTAAGGGAAGTAAACTATGTGTGCCTAGATGTTCCATGCGTAATTTGCTTGTTTTGGAATCTCATTGTGGTGGTTTGATGGGGCATTTTGGTGTGTCTAAGACTTATGATATTCTGTTTGAGCATTTGTATTGGTTGTCTATGCGTAAAGATGTTGGGAGATTATGTTCTGCTTGTATTGCATGTAGACAGGCGAAATCTAAGTCTATGCCTCATGGTCTTTATATGCCATTACCTGTACCTAGTTCACCTTGGGTTGATATTAGTATGGATTTTGTGCTTGGTTTGCCTAGGACTAGGAAAGGTAAAGATAGCATTTTTTGTGGTTGTTGATAGGTTTAGTAAGATGGCACATTTTATTCCATGTCACAAAGCTGATGATGCAAAAGTTGTGGCTGATTTGTTCTTTAGAGATGTTGTTCGTTTACATGGGGTGCCTAGGACAATTGATTCTGATAGAGATACTAAGTTTTATTCCCATTTTTGGCGTGTTTTATGGAGTAGATTAGGAACTAAGCTTTTGTTTTCTACTACTTGTCATCCACAAACAGATGGACAAACTGAAGTAGTGAATCGTACACTTGGTACGTTGTTGAGAGCTTTAGTGGGGAAGAACTTGGTCACTTGGGAAGATTGTTTACCTTTCATTGAATTTGCTTATAATCGTTCAATTCATTCTTCTACAGGTTATTCGCCATTTGAGATTGTTTATGGTTTTAATCCACTAACTGTACTTGATCTTGTTCCTTTGCCTTTACATGAGCTTGCTAGTTTAGATGGTGAGAAGATGGCTGATTTGGTAAAGTCTTTGCATGAAAAGGTTCGAGCAAATATAGAGAAAAAGAACAAGTCATATGCTGATAGGGCAAATAAGGGACGAAAGAAAATGGCATTTGCTCCTGGTGATTGGGTTTGGGTACACTTCCGAAAGGAGAGGTTTCCAAATCAAAGGAAGAGTAAGCTTGATGCACGTGGTGATGGTCCATTCCAAGTATTGGAGAAAATCAATGACAATGCATACAAGATCGACTTGCCAGGTGAGTATGGTGTTAGTGCTACTTTTAATGTGACTGATTTATCTCCTTATGATGATGCAGATTTGAGGACAAATCTTTTTAAAGAAGGGGAGAATGATGTAAACCAGCATGGCAAGGATCCTTTGGTGCTACAACAAGGACCATTGACAAGGAATAAAGCAAGGAAGTATGGCGTCACTCTTGGATTGCATGTTCAAGACTTTGTTACAAGGGAGGTGACTGAATTAGCAATAAACAAGTGCAGTATGGAGCTGGAAGACCAACAAAGGCTGATTGTGATGCTGAATGTCTATATGGAAGATAAGGCTTTAAAAATGGGCTAAAGGAGCAAGAAAGGAGTAAGGAAGGCAGGCCACATGCAAGCACATGGGCCTTGGACGAAATTAGGTTTTTGGGACCACTTTTGTCACATGGGCAGCCTATTCTTTCATGCACATGGGCTGTGTTCACACCCATGCACATGGGATGTGGTTCCCTTCTTTCCTTAGTTGGTTAGAATGATATTTTCCTTATTTGACAAGGATTTTGACTTTGTAATTTTTCTTTTTCCACTAGAGTTAGGATAGTTACGAATTTTAATTTGTTTTTCTATAAATAGGGCCTTATTTTCTTGTAAGAGCACCTTTTTGACAAATTATATTCAGATTGCTCTTTATGCAAATTTCGGCCATCTTTGAGAGAGTGAGAGATTTTGCTTCTTTCATTGATTGCATCACGAATCAGACTAACTTATCAATTTCGATTGTGGCATTCTTTTGATTCGTCCTTCCAAATCCTTCCGTCATTAGTGTTCTTGCTTCGCTAAGCATTGGGTGCTATAGAGGGTGGTTTATCCTTGTTCTTGGATTCCTATATCGAAGCGTCCGTTGGGGTTTGAGGCCTTCATTGCCATAGGGTTCCGCGTCACCTCTTATCAATAGTGGTGGCCAGCTAACCCAAAAGAAGAAAGAGGAAGATGAAGAAAGAAGAGCAAAGTCAACCTTTAATAACCACTCAAGCTCTCTTTAAATCTCAACCAAGCAATCTTTCACTTAATTTAATTTCCATTTATAAAATTATTTAATAAATCTCATTTGACCAACTAAATAATTGACTTGTATATGTTGTATATATCTCTATATATACAACATATACACACTTCTCTTTCCTTTCTTATCTTCCCACTTAAACATATATACACTTATAACATTTAATCCAATTTCAACAATAATCATTCCAAAAATTTTAGGGTATAGTTTGGGATATTACAAAATAATTTTTAAATTTGAAATTTATTGTACTAATTAATAAGTTGAAACTTGAAATTTTTGCTATTTATTAATTGAATTATAATTTTTAAAAACTTTATCTTATAAAATGTAATTTTATTTTTTAAAGCATTATGAATATAAAATTTAGTATTAAGATAATTTGAATTATAATATTTATTTTTAAATAAGTTCAAACTATCATTGAGCTTAAAGATAGAATTTCACATTCAAAATTTTCATATGCATATACTTTAAAAATATTTAAAATAAGATATGTCTAATATAGTAAAAAATTTATAATAAATATTTATTTTGAAGAAAATTAATAATAATAGAAATTAGTAATTTGAATAAAATAATTTTACTATTTTTTAATTTTTTTTAAGAGAAATAAAAAATTGTGAATTTACTTGAAAGTGACATGGATAAAGTAAAATATAAAAACATGATATAATAAAGATATCTTTAAATAGGATAAAAAAATTATTTATTAATATTCAAATGCACTCTCTATTTTTAGTTTTCAATTTTTCGTTTAAAAATAGGTAAAAAAATCTATTAAAAATAAAATTAAATAGTATCAAATTCTAAATATAAACATAATTAATAATGTGTTTACTTAAAATTTTTTTTGAAAATAATTAAATGTATATCTTCAATTTAAAATAAAATAATAATAAATTAAAAATAACTATTCTAAAAATTATAACTCACAAATTTAATTAAAAGTTAAAATAAAAATAACAAAATATAAATTAGAGTAGCAAATCTTCATACAACATGTGAACCATATGATTATATATTGCTAATCTATATATTGCTAATGAATTAATATTCTTGTGCTTGTTCTTTAGTTATATTTTATTTGAAAAATATTATTGGAATTGTCTCTTTATTTCCTTTTATTCCATTCCAAGACCTAAGAAGCAAAATGACATGGGTTATATTTCCTTTTAAGTGTAATATATATATATATATTTAGAATGACATAATGACATGGGTTCATAGACACACAGATTAAAAAAAAAAATAAGCAGCAAAATGACACATGGAATGAAGGAAAAAAGAAAGTAGCAAAATAAAAATGTAAAATAAAAAAAGAAAGATATCATTTTTTAGAATATCTACTATTAATTACTTCTAGCTCTTTTAGTATATATATATTCACTTTAGAGTAATAAATTTTATTTTCAAATAATTATCACTTTACAAAAATCAAGATTATTTATAACATTTACTTCAAATTTATCCTTTTATAATTTTTAAAAGAATTAAATTTAAAATTTTAATTTTTTAATTTTTTATAATTTTCAATGAGTAATAAATTAAAGAAGAATGGTAATTTAGTAAAATAATTATACAAAAATAATTCTCATAATTTTTTTTAATTATTGTGCAAAAATCTTAAAGTGATATATATTTGTGAATAAAGGAATTAACTAATATTAATATGAGAATATTTAATAAAATTATTATAAAAACTAAAAATCAATTATTAAATTTATTCTATTAATTTAGCATTTAATGTATATATTATAATAAATATAATAATTATCATTGTACTATTAAATGAAAATTTTAATTTATTAAATTAATTACTCAAATTATTGTTTAATATTCATTTGAATGGAAATCAATTAAATTAAATAAAAAAATTATCCTTGGCAACAAAAAATAATAAAAATGGAAAGAAAGGTTAAAAAAAGGAGAAACAAAATAAAAAAAGAAACAAAAGCAAAAAAAAGAAAAGAAAGATATAATTGAAAATTAAAAAAAAATTATTTTTTTGGAATTTCACTATTCATCTTGGGAGGTGTTTTAGTAATATTATAATAAATATATTAATTATCATTATACTATTAAATGATAATTTTAATTTATTAAATTAATTACTCGAATTATTATTTAATATTCAATTGAGTAGAAATCAATTAAATTAAATAAAAAATAACATTTATCTTTGAAGCAATAAAAAAATAATAATAATGGAAACAAAGATTAAAAAAAGAGAAGTAAAATAAAAAGAAAAGAAAAGAAAAAAAGATAAAATTCAAAATTCAAAAAAGGTCGGTTTTTTTGAAATTTCACTATTCATCTTGAATGAGCTAAATTTCCCCACACGTTGCAAGAGTTGATTTTATTATATGGATAATGAATATATATATATATATATATATTTATATTAACTTATAATTTCGTATTGTTTTATATTTTATAATTTTTTTAATATTTATATACACAACATGATAACAGCATAATATTTATATATAAAATATCTGATTTGTTAAGATACAATATATTAATAATGTATATAGTAATGACATGCAATATATTAACTTAACGATGCGTACATGTTGACAAAAAATTAATATTTATAAGTTTAATATTATTTAGTAATAACAAAATTAAAAAAAGTACTACAACATCACTTATAGATTGGTTTTAGGCAAAATGTTTGTTTTCTCTTTTTCTTACCTCATTTGTAGTTATTTCGTAATATGAAAAAAAAATTATTTTAATGTCCTAGACAACTATTAATGTTTTTTATAGCTCTATAACAGATACAGTGTAAGTATCACAAAATTATATTATATATATCTGAAAAAAATTATAAATATTTATAAATAGTATATAATTCACAATACAAATAATAAATTTAAAACTATCCAAAATTATGTCAACAATAAAAATAATTCGAATCAATCACTTTATTTTTTTTATTTATTTCTCTTCAATATTGTGTAATTGTGTTTTACCATTAATATGTAAAGCCAAATATTTTATTACTAAACTAAATATTTTAAGTAGTAAACTTTAAATATATTATATCTACAACTAGTAAATATTTAATACTTGTACAATCAATAAATAATATATAAAAATGTAAAATACAATATTACTTAAAATTTTTAATATGAATATATTTATTAGATAAAATATAAAAATTATCTTATTAGTCAATTCTGTTCTGTAAAAAAGGTTATTAGAGTCAATGAATCAAATTATAATAATTTAAAAATTTGAAACATTAGCAATAATCAACTTTTAATTTTTAATCATTTTCATTTTATTGATTTAATGGGTTTATTTTTTGACTTTTATAATTAAGTCAAATTAATTTAAATATGAATTTCATTGAAAAGCTTTTAGTATATATATTATTAATTATCATAATATTTTTATTTTTAATTAATTATATAACATATTGAAAGTTTGAACTTCAAATTAATTTACAGTTTGTATAAATCAAGAAAAGCAAAAAAAGCAAAAAGTAAATAAGGAGTTGGCAAGAGAGAAGAAAACTAAGAATAATTTATAAAAATTATATATACATATATATATTATTATATATTAATATATGATATTAAAATAAATAAAATAATACATGAAACTTTTAAGTGTATAAAAATTATATAAATAAAAAATAAATAAAAATAAAAAATGTATACTTTTAATAAAAATATATATTTTTTATTTTGAAAAAATATTAACAATTGAATGCTAAAAACTTGCAAGTGAATTTAATCAAAATGATTAATGTTTTTTATAATATTAAAAATTAATATTATACAAATGAAATATATTTTTAACATGTTAAATATATATCAAAAGTATACTTTTGATATTTAAATATTTTTGGAATTAAAAGTTAAAAAGTGAATTTTTTAAAAAAAAATTGAAATTAAAAATTCAAAAGTGAATATTTAAAAGTCAAAAATATATATTTTTTGAAATTTTTATGAAATTTCTTAACATAATAAAAATATATCAAATGTAAGCTTTCAAAATGAGATATTTTTGAAATTGAAAGTTGAAAAATAAAAGTTTTAAAGAAAATTTTTGAAATTAGAAATTGAAAAGTGAAACTTTTTAAAAAGAAAAAATGTATATTTTTATAAATAGTTTTACTTTTTTTAAAATATTTTTGAAGGTTTTTTTTTTTTTTGTTCTGCAAAAAGGTTATTAGGTCGCGGAGTTCTGCATAGTCTATCTATGCTATACATTAACATTTTGGGCAACATAAGGCCTAAAAAAAGAGTAAACAAATAGCTTTGGTTCAACTAACCTTAACTTGTAATTAAAGGTGTATAGAAATAAAGAATGGCAAAAACATAAAAATAAAAATAAAAATGATATTTATAAAAATAACCTAAAAACTAAAATCTTTTTCAAATTTACGGTACATTGAAAAAGTTTTCAAATTTATGAGAACTATTATTTTTAATTGTAAAAGTATGGAATAATTCTGGCGCAGATAACCTCTGCATCTTCCATCCCTCTGGCAGCACTACTTCTGCTAGGTTCACCTGGTAATTCATCACAATAGTCATACATGGATTTGTCATCTTTTGAAGAAATACAAAATAGTTTATTATGGTTTGTGCAGTCCAATTTTTGCATAAATACTTCCTAAGAAATCTCAGACAAGCATCTACATATTAGATCAATTTTTTGAAATCCATATTGTCATCTTTTGAAGAAATCGATCTTCTGATTTGGTTTTCTTTGAGGCTTTGCATTTACATTCATTATTTTTTTTCTTTTTGAATTGAGGAAAGTCAGTGGAAAGCATATTTAAATGTGTGAAAGGAAATCACCATAAACTTCATCATTTTAGATTATACAATAATAACTTTTTTCCATTGTTTATTCTCTTATTTTCTTTGATTTTGAGCCTTTAAATAAGCTTCATTATTTTAACAGTTGAATTTGTATATCATTTATACAGTTGGATCAACCTTTAGATAAATTTATCATGTGATATATATATATATATATATATATATATATAGCAAAGTAGGGATTGTCGGCCGGTTAACTAAATTGAGCTTGAACAAAAAATACAAGTTGTAACTAAATAGAGCTTGAACAAAAAATACAAGTTTCAGATGGAAACTACTTTATATATATTTTTATGAGTTTCAGATAAAAACTACTTTATATATATTTATGTATATATTATTGCTTGGTGTCGACATTTCCACTTTAACAATGGCTACGGACATAAAAACAACCTAAGGTGAGGGCCACGTCAACCCACATATGGATTGATAGATTTTAGAGATGGAAGCATAAAAAACTCTGTTATTCGAAAAATTATAGTAATGTTCAGTTATTTGAAGCTGAAGAACTATTTGATAACAACAGTAGTGTAGTCGAAAGGGTAACAAGAATGAGATTGGAGTTGTTATTTCACATGAAATTTTGGAGCAACAAGTAATCTATATAATTTTCTATTAGTTTAGAAAGATATTTTATTAAATAATGTAAAGGTAAGTTTAGTTAGATAAATATAAGTGCTTTTGTATATTTTATTAAAAATTATTATGAGATTACAAAAATACTATAAAAAATTGCTACAAAAATACTTTAAAACATAATTTTTTTTTCAAAAATATAATGGACTTAGACATTTAAAAACACATAGCATATTATTATAAAATGTCATTTTTTAGTTAAAGTATATATATATTGACACATACTCGAACATATTGTTATTCTTTAGTTACCGAGATATATACAGATATATTGTTATTCTTTAGTTAAAATATGTATTATATCTACT
Source organism: Garcia nutans (assembly GCA_947685225.1). Classification (NCBI taxonomy): domain Eukaryota; kingdom Viridiplantae; phylum Streptophyta; class Magnoliopsida; order Malpighiales; family Euphorbiaceae; genus Garcia; species Garcia nutans. Next base: position 21,308,213 of record CANTUV010000026.1, read on the forward strand.
GATATATATCCATATATAATGATATTCTTTAGTTAAAGTATATATTACATATATCCACATGTACTGTTATTATTTAGTTAAAATATATGTTACATATACCAACATATACTATTATTCTTTAATTAAAGTATATATAATATATACCTACATATGCCCAAATATAACTAAATATATCCACATATATAATATTATTCTTTTGCAAATATATATCCACACATATCTATATGTATTGTTATTCTTTAGTTATTTACAACTAAATATATATCACTTTTATACTCTCATTCTTTTAAATTTTTAACATGTACATATTATTATATGTAATATATACTTTTATACTATTATTATTTTAAATTTTAATAAGTTGTTATATGTAAAATGTACTGATATATAACTAAATATATAATAGCTTTATACTTTTATTCTTTTAAAATTTAATAGGTATATATTGTTAGATATAATATATACTGATATATAACTAAACATATATCACTTTTATACTCTTATTGTTTTAAAATTTAACAATTATATATCATTATATGTAACATATATTGACATATAACTAAATATATATTATTTTTATTGTAACATCCCTTAATAATGCTCTCAGAGAACTATCAGAGAATACTACTTAACATACTATCTAGCTTATAACCACTTATATTCATAATTTAAGCAATACTAGTAACAGTCTGATCAAATTATTTAGCAAACTTACTTTTGTAATTACCACAAAGCAAAGTTTTCAATAAATACAATCACAACTTGTTGAACAATATTTCATTGATATGAACATTCGAACTAAACTCTAAGATCTCCAATAGAAATCAATTCTATCCATGTGCTGAAGTGTTTATCATTAATCCATTAATCTACATAACATACATAAATTAATGCTTGGATTCATAATCATTCAATCTTCAGATACAAATGTTTTCATCATACTTGCAAACTTGTACAATGTCCCAAATTATCAATATAAACTATATAATATATCAATTTCGTTACAATTTATATAACAACCATTATTTGCAGTATCAGTAATTCTTGATGTCTTCACTTTCCAATACTTAACTTCTTCTGATCCATCATACCTACATGTCAGAAACATTCTAACATGTTAACCTATAGCTTAGTGGTATTTGTATATATATATTTTGCCATTTATTATTAAAGAAAATATTTCTAGTAATATATAAATAAATTACGTTACAATGAAATCATTTCAACAACCAAACACTTTCATTATCAATTTAACTCAATATATAGTACATACAAAATAACAATTTAATTTTATAAATACAAAAAAATATAACTTTATATTTTTAGTATTGCAATTGTTCCCTTTCAAACTATTTTGCCACTTATGTTTTATTAGCTATCTCTTAACATTATTTATATTACATTCTTTATATTTTCAGTCATTCTTTTTTATCAATTTAATTTATAGAACATTATCAGTCAGTCTAATATTTTATACTTTAATTCAATGTAACACTTTTATACTTTAGTTTCTAAATATCATTATAAATATTTCCAATCGATTTGACACTTAGAATACTATCAATTATTCAATACTTTGAACATGATCATTCTTTTTGATACCTCAACACTTTGATTTAAAATACTATTATAAACATTCTTAGTCACTTCAACATTTGAAATGCTATCAGTCAATTCAATACATTTAACAATAACATTTTTATTTAGCAATCTTACAATATTTATTAGTTTTGGTAACACTATAATCTTTCTCTCTATTAATACAATTTAACAAGCACCTTCGATAATTACATATTTATATATTTTCTTGCCCTTATATACTGAATTTAAAATTCTAGGATCGGATAATAAGTCATTAATAACAAGTAAATACCCAGTCAATCAATATGGCCAGAGGCCCAGTAGCAGTAGTAACACAGAGTGCCCAGTATCAGTAGTGACACTATGTGTTTTGTAATAATAGTGGCACAGAGTACCCAGTAAGAATAGTTGTATAAAGTTCCCAACAACAGTAAGAATGTCTACCATCTGGCTAGTCATTCAATCCGAAAACTAGGTTTATTATTAGTATAATTTGGCAGTACATTTATTATATTGTTTTAGGATATTTCATAGTTATAACATCATTTATTATAAAACATCTCCTCTTGAATTATTTATCTATCATTATATATTTATATATTTTGAACAACTATTTTATTTGCATTTATCATATATACATATATAAGTATATATATATCATATTTGTACCAAAATAATTTAACTAATCTTATCTACATATCAATCTTTATCTTTCCAATTCACATTTCATGTTTTCATAATAATAATGAAATATAGGTATATTTCCACTCTTACTTAATTATCTAACTCTTTTCTTAAAATATTAGAATTCCACAAGTTATCACTTTCACTTCAAGACTATATGTATGTGAACAAAATGTGTTTACTACATATAATATATATATTTTCTATATATGTATAAACATGTATATATATATATTTATAAATACATTCCACAATTGATTCATTTACCCACAATAGACTTTATTATTTTCTTCTAACATCCTTACATGTTCTACTCATTCCTCGAAATGTCATTCACTCAACTTTACCATACAAATTTTAGTTCTTATAAGATGCTCCTTTCATAATATCAATTCTTTCTTTCTATCATCATTAATCAGTATCATTCAGTTCTCTAACACTTCTATATACAATCTATGAATTGTCTTAAATCACCAAATAATACTATCATCAAGTATCATATAAGTATACAATATGTATTTCTCACATTCTTACTTTTACTACTCAATCAATTCTTACATTCACCCCTTTGCTTTCCTTTCCTTGTTCTCCAAACCATTTAAGATCACCAATGATTTATTAGTCTATTATTATTATTCTTTTTACTTGTTTCTCAAATTATTTTGTTCTTCGCAAATAATGCAAAAATTCACTTATCATATATAATCATCTTTTATTCTTTCTCTAACTATACACTCATTTTGATTATCAAAGACATATATCAATTGTCCTCATATATGTCTCACTTTTAAGTTTCACCGTTTAATAGATTAATCTCACCTTAGCCTTTAACAATCTAATATCAATTACAAACACTCCCAAGTTTACATTAACAATTCACTACTAAATTCACTCACTAAGGTTATTCGTTTAAGCCAAATAAATAATAATTAATTCTTCAAAAGCATAATCAAATTTAAACCTCAATTCTCATTCATTTTCCCTTCCGTTCCCTTTCCTTCATATCACTTATTTATGTATAACCTAATCATATATTTCTATGGATAATGTTATCCTTAACTTTTTCACATAATCTACTTAGCCCAAAGCAAATAAATAATATTGGACTTTCCAAGAACACAATCAAACTCATGTCTCAATTGTCATACACATAAGAGCATATTTATATGTAACTTTAACACATAATTTTTATAAATACAATTATCCTTAACTTTAAAATAACTTGCTTAACTCAAGGCTATTCTCTATGTAATAACCATCTAGTTTCATATACATTTTCTATCAATAAACAAATAATTGAATAATTCAATTCTCTAGATAATATATCTCAAATAACCATTTAGCTCCAATAGCACATTTCACCTTAAAATTAATTATCTAAATATTTAAATAACTCCAAATGTCAGTAGAATCATATTCAACAAAAGATAAAGCTTTCCTCTTCAATGTAACAAGTCCTTCGTAATCATATAATTCAATAACTAATTAATTCAAAGTTCTTTCTAATATGATATCAAGATAGTTGACTAACTAATATCCTTTATATATCAATCATATCATTTTATTCTTTGAAATTTCATCATAAAAATAACTTCACTTTCAAAGAAAACTATATCAATAATCACTTCTTTACAAGTCGCTTCAAATACAATTTTTTCATAAATAATCATATATAATCAAAACGCAAGCTTCTTCTAACAATCAAAATCAAGATAAAATCAATTAATAGCTAAATTATAATATAAAAGCACTAACTTCACTTAGTTGCACTTCCATCGCCCTTCTCTTCAATCCTTAGATTTGATGATGTTTTTCTTGATAAATCAACCTTAAAGTAGTTAAAATCCATCAAAACTTAGGAGGGTATATTGGATTAAGATTTAATGAATTTTAAAGGATTTTAAAAGAATTGGTGATTTTAATGAATTTCAAATATTTTAATAGAATTCTATTGATTCTCTTAGAATTCTATAAGGAATTTATTTGAGTTTATTGGATTTTTATTATAGACTTTGGTCGATTTTAATAGAATTTTTATTTTTTCATATAATTAATATTTTCATAAAAATATAATATATTTATTAGAAACATTATGCTATAAATATAACTTTCATAATATTAGGCAAATGAATAAATATAATAAAATTTTAAAGTATATTAAAAGTTTTTCTAATATTATCATCGCAAGATAAAAAAAAATTATAAACTGAAAAGTATAAAGATGAATTGAAATATAAAATAATATTAGATAAATACAAAGTATTATATTATCTTTAATATTTATTATCATATGCAAAATAAATTTAAAAAAAAACTCGCGTATTTTTTATAGTGGAAGAATAATGAAAAATACAACTAAGTTTTTTTTATACATAATTAATGAATATCCATCTGGAATTAAAATTTAAATAAATTATGTATTTAATTTCAAACTATATGATATGACAATTGAGTGATATTTCAGAATCCATTAAATATATCACCTAATATCCAGAGAAATGTGAGGATGACATCAAGTCATCATGTCCCTTATGCCCTAGGTGACACGTGCTACAATGGTTCGGATAAAGGATCATAATCATGCAAGGGTGAACTAACTCCAAAAACCTATCCTCAGTTCAGATTGCAGGCTGCAACTCATATATATATATATAACCATTTTTTTTAAAAAAATGATATATATTTCATTCATATTTTAAAATTTTGATATCATTCGGTATTATTAGAATGCAATACACTTTAAAATAATATACTTTTTTTCTATAATTGAAAAACACTTTAAATATGTTCAACTTATATCACCTAAACATCAATACATCATATATAATTATAAATACTTCAAATAGTAAATTTTTTAACCATTGTTTAACTAATTATATATATTAAATAATTCACTAAAAAATATAATATACTAATATAATCATTGATTAACTAATAAAGAAATATAAATTAATTTTACAAATTAATAACTATTTTTATACGTAATAAGTAACATGAACTAATAATTATTAATTAATTCAATAAACTATACCTATAAACCATAAACTAATTAAAAAAAATAAGGCTAAATACATACGTAGCTCCCTAAACTTATTGTATTTAGTCACTTTGCCCTATGAACTTTTATTTTAACCACTTTATCCACCTGTACATGTTTATTTTTTTACTAACAGACACTTATATTAATGAACATTGGTCACTTTGCCCCTTGTATTTATATATTTTATACCAAATAGATATCTCAGTGACTTGGTGTGACTCAGTGAATTAATGTTTAAAAGTTAAGCAAATACGAATTCAAGGGGTACATGGTGAAATTGAAATTTTAAGGGGCAAAATGACTAAACGCTACAAGTTCAGAGGAATATATATATATTTAGCTAAAAAATAATTTTTCTTGTAATAAATTTTTTTTTGTTTCTTTTTAATACATAACAAAAAGTAAATAAGTAAAAATTTTAAAAATAAAAAATAATTTTATATAATGTTATAATCTCATAAATAATACTAATCTTTATATCTATATATGTGGGAACTTGAGAATAAAAAATATAACTTATAAAAGATTATTTAAAAATATATTCATAATTAAAATCATAGAATTTTTCTAAATCTGTGTTTCATGTAATGAGATAAATATTTATTAACAAAAGTTTAGTGGCATAAAAGTATCATTTTATAGGATAAAATTTGGTCTAACTAGTATTGCGAGGTATTGTGTGGTATATATTGGGAAAGATTCTATATTAAAAAGAAATAAATTTTAGTGAGAGATATTTAAATGTAAAAAAATTTGGAATGGAGGCTGAATTTGTGCAATCTTTAGGATGAATACTGAATTTTATTGTAATATTTGTAGTTTTAGACAAGTTAAATAAATATTTAGAGGTTAATTAAAAAATAAGAAAATGTGTATGCAATATATATTCCTATTGTATACCTACTGTATACTTAATATATATAACTCACATCAACTTATTGCATATCTTGAATTCATAATATATATATATATATATATATGATATACCCATAATATATACATGATGTACACATAAAATACACATTACATATACGTATAAGTAAAAATATACAAAACATATATCTAAGATATACATCACATATACATATACATGACATATAAAAGACATATACATATACATATTTATGGGTGGAAGATGGAATAATAAATAAATAAATGAAAAGTCAAAGAAAGAGAATAAATATGTGGATAGAAAAAAAGATTAAAAAGATAAAATATTTAAATATTTAATTAAATAATTAAATAGTTAATATATGTGGATGAAAATGTAAGAAGAAAATAAAAAAGCTTCATCATCTTATTCTTCTAACCATGGGGAATGAAATTAGAGAGAGAAAATAAGAAATTTTTTCATCCAAAACACCAAATTTCATGGAGATTTCAAAGGTTTTAAGGAGATTTTGAAGAAAAATAAAGAAATCAAGCCAAGTTGGTGTAAGTGGTGAAGTGTAGGATTTGTTGGAAGTAAAGATTGGAAAGAGATTTTGGAGCAAAAGGATGTTAGTACATATATTGGTTACATTTACATTGAAAATTCATAATTGGTGTATCTCATTTTGGTATACTTTAAAGAATAATAATATTCTTTAAAGTGATATTATGTATAGTTATATTAAAATAGTGATTTGTGCATTATATTGACATTAAAAACTAATGTGTAATGGTAAATATTAATTAATTGTTTAATCTATTGTAATTATGAAAAGGATATATTTTCCTTAAATATGATTGTAAAATATGAGAAATTTATATGTTTGGAGCAAATTGTGAAAAGGTATGGAAAATGTATTGGAAATATGAAAAAATATGAAAATTGAATAAAGAACAAGGAAAAATGTGAAATTGTGGAAAAGACATAAATAAGATGATAATAATAAGGAATGATAGCATGACTATGGTAATGTGATGAACATGGATAAAATGGTATTATTTTTGTGCAATGTGTTGTAGAAATGAATTGTGATATGGATATGCCTTATGTAATGTGATGTGTCATATATATGTGTATATGCAGTGTGGAAATTGTGAAATGTATTAAAATGTGATAATAGGATGAGAATATGTAATGTAGGTGTGACAATGTGTATGTGTAATATGAAATGGTAATGTGTTTAATGTGTATTGTGGAATATTTATGAAAAACTATTATCGGCATAGTCGAGTCGGCTTGCCAACGATACATTATATATGTGACTCACGATTGGGTAATTTAGTGAAAATGGATATGTTTAAGATATGTGATAAAATGTGTGGAAATAAGTACATTATGAATATGACTCACGATTATGTGATGTGATGTGAATTTGAAATGGTAATGTATTTAATGTGTATTGTGGAATATTTATGAAAGACTATTATTGGCATAGTCGAGTCGGCTTGCCATCGGTATGTTATGTTGTTTATTTATGTCTTCGGGTGAGAGATATTGGCATTGAGAATATTAATGCTAAGGAGTTGACTTTTGGATGATGATAGACACTCTGTCATCGGTGTTAATAGGAGATAGCCTTCGGGTGTATTATATGACACTTGCCTCCAATGTCGAGAGAGGGCGGTCTACCTGTGATTTATATGATACTTGCCCTCGGTGTCAATAGAGGTGGCCTACGGGTGATTATATAACACTAGCCTCGGTATCAATAGAGGCGGCCTACGGATTATTATATAACACTAGCTTCGGCGTTTATAGGGGTGGCCTTCGGGTGATTTATATGATTCTTGCCCCGGTGTCAAGATGGATTGAATTGTTATTTTTGAAATTTAAGTATTATCCAAGAACTAGTTGGACCCAACGTGTGGATGTGTCTGTGAATATGTGTGAGTTCTTGTGGTTGTATTATGCTTCTATGGTTTATTAAACCATGAGTATTATTGAGGGTCACATTTATAGTTGAGTAAATATATAGAGTGTTGTGAGATGACATAATATGTTCTATGCCATTCAAGTACAATTGAGACCAATAGTGTAATAGTGATGTGTTGGTGACTGTTGTAAGATAGAGAATATAATATTTAAGTAATGAATGCTTCATTACGACTAAGTGTCATAATTTAAATATTTGTTGTTATTAAAATATATATACCACTAAGCTATATACTTAGCATGGTAGTTTATATCGTGCAAGTATTAGAAGTGTAAACCAGAATGATTGGGATTGAAGATAAAGTGTGCCACGATACCAACTTGAATAATGTTACATTCATGTATTATTTGAGTATTGTGTAATTTGGGTCTTGTATATTCAAAATGTTTTTGGAAAATATTATGTATATATATGAGTACTTATGATAAGTATTGTTGAGTAAAATGTAAATTGTAAGGTATATTGGCTAAGTTTGAGAATGTTTCAGTATTTTTAATGACATAATGAATATTTATTAACTCTGAAGAAATTAAAAAAATTATTAGAGGTGGTATTTATAAATATAGGGAGTGTAATAATTTTATTTGTAGGTCGAGTTATTTATTGTTTGAGATTTATTAGAAATATAAATAAAACTTTGGCAAATATTTTTCAAAGATTTTTCTTTAAAATAAGTCTTTTTAATATTTAAATTACTTATGTTTACAATTACATATTTATTAAAGTATATTTTAAGGATTAAAATATTTTCTTATAATTGTGAGAAATCTTTCAAATGATAAAGATATTAATATTCTTGTATTTTGTATATGTATTTTACATATACCGAGTTTATATAATGTACGTATATAGGGTATAAGGGTGTTACATTTGTAAAAGAGTTTTTATTTATATCTAACATCCTAAAATTTAATGAAATCTAAAAATTTATAAAATCCATTAAAATTAATGACTTTTTTTTAATACCATTAGATTTTAGTAGATTTTTAAAAAGTCATTATTAAATACTATCAAATTTTATGAGATTCTAAATAAATCTGAATTAAATACTATTAAATTTTTAAAGTCAATTAAAATCCATTAAAATCTTAATCCAATACACCATCCTTAGTTTTTCTATGAAATCTCTATGATTTATAGGCTAGAAAATATAAGAAGAGGAAGAAAGTAATGAATATGGTGGTGGATAATACATATGGCGGTTTTGAAGAGAAGATAAGACACTATAAACTTTTATATAGGCTTTACGGTTTTTATCATGTATGCTCACTCATACCATTAATTTGGTACACCCGCTTTCTTTAATTATCTGTTAATCCAACTTTTTAACTCCATATAATCATTTAAACCATTATTTTATCTATTTAAAGCCATATCATTCACATGTACCATTTATACCAAATATACTATTTAAAATCCAAAATTCTAGATTTGGGATTACATGACACGACCGTGGCAGCCTAAGGGCCATGCTCGTGGGATTTAGACCATCATTGCTATATAGTGAATTTCCCTTGGACAGAATCATTCATCAAATTATACCTATGTCAATACAAATCAGACAACCACTGCCAAGTAGAAAATTTTCCTCAAAACAGTCTTAACACCTATGCCACGGTCGTGGTACTCTAAAGCCACGCTCATGAGTATCAAGTGGCCACTACATATACACTCCTAGCACTCCACACAACCCTGCATTTGCATTTACATTTAATACAAAAAATCCATACTTAAAACTTCTAGGACGTTACATTTATACTCTCATTCTTTAAAATTTTTTAACACATATATGTTGTTATATGTAACATATATCGACATATAACTAAATATATAATAGTTTTATACTCTTACTTTTTTAAAAATTTAACATGTATATATTGTTATATGTATCAGATACTGACATATAACAAAATATATATCACTTTTATACTATTATTTTTTAAATTTTAACAAGTATATCTTGTTATATATAATATATATTGATATATAACTAATAAATATCATTTTTATACTCTTAATCTTTTAAATTTTTAACAAGTATATATTATTATATGTAACATATTACGCCATATAGTTAAAGATATAATAGTTTTATATATTTATTCTTTTAAAATTTAAAATGTATATGTTGTTATATATAACATATATCGATATATAACAAAATATATATCATTTTTATATTCCCATTCTTTTAAATTTTAATAACCATATATTATTTTATGTAACATATAATGGCATATAACTAAATAAATATTACTTTTATAATCTTATTTTTTTAAATTTTCACAAGTATATATTATTATATGTAATATGTATAAATATATAACTAAAGATATAATAGTTTTATATTCTTATTCTTTAAAAATTTAACACATATATATTATTATATATAATATACACTGACATATAACTAAATATATAATACTTTTATACTCTCATTCTTTTAAATTTTGATAAGTATATGTTATTATGTATATCATATATTGATGTATAATTAAATAAATATTACTATTATGCTCTTATTTTTTAAAATTTAACAAGTACATGTTATATATAATATATATTTACATATAACTAAAGATATATATCATAGTTTTATGCTCTTATTCTTTTAAAATTTAACAAGTGTATTATTATATATAACATATACCAATATATAACTAAATATATATTACTTTTATATTGTCAATATTTGAATTTTTAATACGTATATATTATTATATGTAACATATATCAATATATAATTATATATATATATATTACTTTTGTACTTTTATTTTTTTAAAATTTTAACATATTATTATATGTAATATATACATATATATAATTAAACATATTTCTATCACTTTTATATAATTATTCTGTCAAATTTTAACACACATATATTATTATATGTAATATATAGTGGTATATAACTAAGCATATATTATTTTTATACTTTTATTCTTATAAATTTAAAAAAAATAAAAAATACTGCACTAAAAAAATTTAAAATTTAAAATACAATAATTTGTGGATACTCTCAAAACAAATGAAAGAAAAGGAAAAAGAAAAAATAAAAAACAAACAGTATAAAAAGAAAAAAACAAATAGATAAAATAAAAGAAAAAAAAGAAAAACAAATAAATAAATAAAAGTAAAAATAAAAACACACACACACACATATATATATATATATATATGTATATATATATAGCCCCTTGTGTGATATAATCTTCTCTGTGTCTGTAAAATTTAATTTGCACAGAAAAAAGGGTCACAAATGTTGGATGATTCTGCTGATGTTGGGTGTGGCCATTGTAACTGAGGCAATTGCAGCAACTCGACCAACACCATCAAACGTTGACATTACATGGCTTAGGATAACAAAGATAAATAAATAAATAAATTTCATTTTCAAAAGGACAAAATAAATTCTCTATATATATATATATATGTACATATATACATAGGGAGCTTCTTATTGATCTGCTACAACTATAAATTTTTTTTAATACTTTGAAACAACAATTTTAAAAAAAGCAATTGCAAATCTGCAAATTCCCCATCAAAATATTGTATATAAAGCTCTGAACTTTCTTAATTTCGAAAGCCATAAAGTTTCAGCAATAGCTTAGAGTTTATTAATTGTTCATTGGTAGTTTGAACTGGTAATTAAAAAAAAATAATAATAACTATGGCGGGCTGCAGGGCTAAAATTATAAGCACGCTTCTGCCAGAATCAAACTCCATGAACTCTAAAGGTATGATTGATTTTTTCATAGCATTTTATTGTATATACAGTGTGCATTTGCTAGTTCTTTGCCCTATAGTCAATTATTAGTTATATAAATGAATATTATATTTTTCATGTATTTCTATATTTTATAAATTAATAAAGGCATTTATTTATCTTTAATATTTTATTAATAGAATCTAGAGTAAAGATAAAGTCCATGAGACTATATTATTTTGCAAAAAAATTATAATATGATTATAATTACGAGGCTCTTATTTACATCAAAAACAATGTCTCTAAATATTTTCGGTCGATGCTCTCCTCATTATGGATAATGATTAGAGTTATTGAGACTAGTACATATTATGTTCTTATTGAGACTAGTACATATTATGTTCTTTCCATTGTGAAAGGAAGCAATTGTTTTTATATGCTCAGATATTTTAAATATTTGGAACTAATATGTAGGTGCCTGTAATATAAAAAAGTGCATTGAACTGACCCGCCTAAGAATTTCATATGGAGAGTTATCTTTGTCTATAAAATACTCAAGTGATGGTTGTGCAAGTGATCCTTTGACTTGAAGTCACTAAGCTATTTTATATAAGGGCTGCTATGTTTTGATTCATCTTACACATTGTTCAGTTCATGGGTAATAAATGAGAATAAATTGGATATAGTAGAAACTATATGAAGATACTTACGTGGTTGAGATGAGATTCATCACCCTTGGTAAATTAGGAAAAATGTTTCAATTATTTTCGTTAGTATTGATCATAAAATTCTTGCGCAAGGTGGAATGAAATTAGCAAATTAGATTTGAAATTTAATTCAAGTAATCAATAGCTAATGGTTAGAAAACTAATATGATTTAATATGACGGACACACTCGATGCTTAAATTATTAAATCTGAACATTATTGATGAAGAGATATTAGTTACACTGAGAAATCATGCGCTGAAAGGTTAAGTCAAATCACTATTGATATTTCAAATATTTGAGTAGTATTAACATGTTGCTAGACAATGTTCTTGACCTTCAAATATAGATTAATAAATTAGTCATATTTGTTGCTAATATATTTAAAACCTAATGGGTCACACGCATGATAATTGATGAAAAAAAATAAAATAAGAAGTTTAATCAAGTATGACTTGATTGTAAATAAGTTTTTATGCCATAAGGGTAAAATTATAATTTATAGGGACTATAATTTTAACCTAAAATATTAAGTAAGACTTAATTATAAATTGTGTAAAGCTTATTAGATTTTATTATAATTTATTTATTTTAAGGGGTTAAATAAATAAATAAAATTAATTAATATTAACCTAGGTTTTTCTTATAAATAGGCTTTTATAGAGAGCCAAAGTGAGTAACCACCAATAAGGTTTACAGAGAGATTTTTAGAGCTAGCACTCAAAGATTTTCTCTGATTTCTCAATTCTCTAAAATTAGTTTTAGAGTTTTTGAATTCTCAATTTGTGTGGATACTATTAGAGACTGGACAATTAGATGGTTGGTGGTTTGCGATAACCCAACCACGAAAAACAGTTTTTGATAATTTCTTGAAGAATTAACATTAAGGTATTATTCTTTTCTATTGATTATCTCCTTAATCGTTTAAACGAGATCCTTGTTGGATGATTTTTTTTTAAATTTCATATTTTTGCCGCGTTTATATTTTTAATAAATCCCAACAGCATTTAGGTTGAAAAACAAAAAAAAATCTCAAAATCATTACCTTTCAAACATAAAACACAGTTCAAACAAATAAAAAATTAAAAATATTTACAGATAAAAATTAAAAAATAGGAAAATAGGAATATTATGCATTGCCAACAAAAACCTCACTGTTCAAATTTCAGTATACAACAATGCAATTGTAATCCAAACTTAAATTCTTCCTTTGAACAAAATGAAAGAATGGTAGTTGTATTAATACAGACGAATTATGAATAAAATTGAATATTTAATATTACAATAGTTCAACAATTAATTTATATTACTAGATTGACTACACCTAAAAGATGGTAATTATATTTCACGAGTTTGCATTTTTTGAAAACGTTGCATAATAGCTTTATTTTCAATTTTTACAAAAATTTCATTCTCCACATAACACACCAAGCAATCGGTCAAAAAATTATCTCCCATTTTATTGCGCAAATCCGTCTTGTTAATGTTCATTGTTAAAAAAGCTCTCTCAATAGTAGCAGTTACAATAGGTAAGACTAAAGCTAACTTGACAAGCAGATATACCAAAGGAAACATAATATCATAACCTGTCTCAACCATTTTCTAAGCAAGAGTTCCAATGTCATGGAGGTCAGAGAAAGCTGTATTCCTTCTTACATCAGCAATGTAGGTCTTAATCTTCAAGTATCATTCGATCAGTATTGGAGAAATCATTTGGATATAGTTCAGCAAGACGAAGTAATCGAGATCGCTTGAAGTTGGAGAATGAATTTATAGGTGAAAGACAAGCGATGCATAAAAAAAATTCCAAACTTATTTCTGTAAACCGATTTTCCATTTCTTGAGCAATAAAATCAACAACCTAGTATTGAATGAAAGAAAATTAAGTTGTATTATAAACAGTTTTAGTATCATAATACAAAGAAGAATGATTATCTGACAAAATATTTCCACTCGAAAGTAGTGATAATAAGTAATAGGAATACCAGCGCGCTAAGAACGTAGATGACCCGAAACATTATCTTCTATATTAGGGACCGTGACATCGTGATCTATATACAAAATCATTAACATCTTGTAATAATTCATCCCATCCATTTTCCCTGAAGTTTTGCAATTGTTGTTTGACCATTGTAATTAAATGTACAACATTGTCAATGCATTGATCCTTTCATTGTAAGACTTGAGATAGATCATTTGTCAGTCCTAAAACTATCTTCATTAAGTAAGTAATGAAAATAAAATCATAACTTTCCATTTTATCAACCAAGCCCACAGCTGTTCCTTGAGTTCTTTGTTCAGCTCCATTGTCTTTTATGTTTTCAAGAATCGCTTTTACTGCTGACCACATAGAAAGAAGCCGCACAATTATTTTATAATGAGAATCCCAACGCGTGTCACCTGGTCGAGCCAAACTTGTTTCTTGATGCAATCCTCTTCCAGATTGAATATCACCTCTTTTCAAACGTTGAATGATTTCATCATGCTGTTTTTGACGGAGAGCATCTCTCCTTTTACATGAAACTCCAACCATATTCACAATCATTGTAACATATTCAAAAAAATTATTCACATATCTATTGCTCCTTGATGCTGCTACAAGCACTAATTGGAGTTGATGAGCGAAATAATAAATATATCTTGCTTGGGAATTTTCATTTAAAATGAGGATATTTAACCCATTGAATTCACCTCGCATATTATAAGCTCCATCATAACCTTGACCTCGAACTCTACTCCGTGATAACCCATGTTTCGCAAAGAAATCTTCAAGTGCACTTTTCAAAGATAAAAGCAGATGTATCACTCACATGTACCACTCTAACTAATCGCTCCATCACTTGTCCCAACTAGTTAACATATCTCAATACCATAGCCATTTGTTCCTTTACAGAATTATCTCGAGCCTCGTCAATTAATATAGAGTAAAAGTCATCACCAACATCCTTAATAATAGTTAGTGTCGTCTCTAAAGCACAAGTGCTTACTATTTATTTCTAGATATGTGGAGAAGTGAGTTGATTATTTTCAGGAGCATTTGAATTAACTACATTTCCAACATCAATATTGCGTTGACTGTACCAATTGAGAAGTTCAAGAAAATTACCCCGGCAAAGTGAATTTTTTGACTCATCATGTCCTCGAAAAGCTAAGTCATTTGCTAAAAGAAAACGTATACAATCAACAACAGCTGTCAAACATGTCCGATAATGCCTCTCCTGCTCTTGGCTGTGGGAAGATAATACATGAGACACACTTTGTCTTTGATTTTTGAAACCAACATATAGTACTCTTGCATTATTGTGTGGACTAGTGGAACCGCCAACGTGATCATTAAATCTCTCCATAGCCTTTTTGCAATTGCAAAATTCAATTTTTGTGAAGACATTATCTCCTCGTTTTGATCCTCTATTCGAACTAAAAAGATAATACCAGAAACAAAATGCTGCATCTTTGGAAATACTGTATTCCAACCTGTGAGCGAGGATTTTCGCCCCCACTCCCGGTGGAATGGTTCTTGCGGCTTCGGTACTGTTTAGTCTTGGGGCCTTAGAGAACACGGACCTAAGTCCGGAGAAAATGGAGTCGCTACCTGGACGGGCCAGGAAAAAGAAAGATGTGGATGACTCAATTTCTAAGGAATCTCCAACCCCCTAATAGGTTCGGAAAGTTGGGTATGTGTGGGGAAGATGAGAAATGGCCCAGCACCCCCACAACGCCCGGTTCATTGGAACCGACCTCCTTTATAGGTCTTAATATTATAAAATTCTTAAATATAACTATATTATCCATATTACACACAATAATTAAAATAAAGCATCGATATATTGAAAATCAAAATAATGTCTAAGCAAAACAAATAAATGGACACCCATCCAAAGATGGAAACATGCCTTTACATAATCAATGCCTAAATAGGACACCCACCGAAAGGTGGAAACATGTCCTTTACATTGGTTCTAAAATAAAAAAGCAATTTAAATTACATGATATTTAACTAATGAGGTACCCACCAAGTGGAAACATACCTCTTACAACATTTGGAAATCTAAATAAATCAATAAAAGTAAATAACCATTCATCATAAATCAATCATTCATCGAAGATATTAAACATCAATAGAAAGTAAACATTCATCCATGATAAATTAAATAAATCAAGCATTGGAATTAAAGCATATAAGATAAATCAAAGCATAATTAAATATAAAATTGAATAAAGCAAATAAAGATTCAAATTAGGGCTACTGTTTCTTTTTAAGATTCTTTATTTAATGTGTTTAGGGTTTTGGAATTTATGAGTTTAAGCTACTATGAGTTTTAAAGGAATTGGAATGGATTAAAGTTTTATAATTTAAGAGGTTGATAAAATTATTTGATTAACCAAATTAGTGTTTGAGAAGTGAAATCATGAAACTAGGGTTTGGACATTTTAAAACATTAGGTTTATGATTTACGGTCACTGGATTATGGTTTTTAGGCTTACTGTGTTTGAATTTTAATATTTATGTTTATAAGGTTTTAAGGTTTGAAGGATTAGGGTTTAGAAAAATTAGGGTTTAAGGTTTTAAAGGAGTTAGGGTTTAAGAAAACTTTAGGGTTTAGGTTAGCTAGTTTAGGGTTTACTGTTTTTGGTTTTGGAGTAAAATTAGGGTTTTAGAATTTTAGAATTAGGGTTTCGGAGAATGCATTAGATTTTAGAATTTGAAAAAACAATTGATAATTTTATGAAACTTTATGAAAATAAACAAAACGATTTAAGGTTTATAGAAACAAAAAAGATAATTTTTTTTAGGGTTTTTGGAAAGAAAAGGATTTAATTTAAGGTTTTGGAAAATTAGAAGGCAGATTAAGGTTTTAGAATTTTAGAAGAAGCAAAAATAACTATTTTAAGATTTTTGAAAAACAAAGAGACGAATTAAGGTTTTTAAGCTTTAGATAAGGTAAATTAAGGTTCTAGGGTTTTTTTTATTTTGAAGAAACAGAAACAACAATTTTTGATCTTGAGTGATGAAGCTACTGTAAATTAATGAAACAAATAAAGAAATTCATACATTCGTTTGTTGGTTCCACCAAAAATCACTTCTTGGATGAACAAGAACAAAGACAAGCTTTGCTGCCTTTGATGAATTAAATTGCTTGTTTGCTCTCTCAAAAGTCCGATCGATTTCACTGCCAAAGGTTTCTCCTAAATTTTCCTACAATTTTCGGTCCCAAATTTCACCTCCTCTTTCTGTGTTGTTTTAGTCCTTATTTATAGAAGCTTTTTATCAATAATTTTAGTTATTCACGGAATCTAACATTAATTAAGAAAAAGAAACTGAAACCTAATTGTATTTGGTTTTGGAAAAATTTGCATCAGAAAAATTTCGCTGGCGAAAAAAAAACTGCTGCAAAAAAATTGAGCTGGCAAAAAATAAACTGCTGCGGAAAAATTACGCCGGCGAAAAAACTGCCGCAGTTGGCTGCGAGATGCGGGAAGAAAATTGGCCTGCAGGCCATTTCGCCCGCAGAAATAATCTGCGGCCATTTCGCCACAATCCTTCGTCGCCGATTTTTATTTTTATTTATGTATTTGTTTATTATTATTATTTTTTATTTTTTATTAATAAAAATTAGATACTAAAGAAAATATTATTTAATTAAGATAACAAAAATTATTTTGGGCTAATTAAAATATATTAGAAAACACAAAAATATTTTTGGACTAATTAAAATATATTGGATCAGACTGGGTAAAAAATTAAGGGTCTACACAACCACTCAAATTTAGAGTACCAATTCTCTCTAAAACTTCTCATAATTTTTTCAAATTCTGTTTTGAAAAAATTATGGCCACATGGTTGGCAATGACTTTTAGCCACATATTGTTTTCTAACATCATCCATAATCTCAACATCAAACCCATCAATAGGTTTACGCAATGCGGGATCACCCACAATATCATCAAAACTAATATTCGGACGCCTTATATCATCACTAGATACCTCCTCACTTGCATGACTACTTAATGTAGGGATCGGTATCATAATAGGGATATTAGAGGATTCACCATATTCATTCTGCATTCTCTTAGTCTTGATCACAAATCTATGCATATCTGTTCAATTTAGAATTAGTTTAACCTAATTTATATTCAACATTTTAGACAATAATAAGACATTAAATTGCATTTTATATTTAAAACCTAATAACAATTCACAAAACACTAACAAAAATAATTAATTCAACATAATCACAACACATATCATTTTAATAAAATTATTATAGTTAATTAAAATTCAAATAAACAACAATCTATATTTATATAGAAAAAAAATTATCAATTTTTAACTAAATCCTAATAATCACAAATACACATAACACAAGTAAATTCAATTAATACAACATAATTAATAAATTATATTATATATTTAAAAACCAATTGAATAAAGATTATAAACTATATTCTTCTATATATAAAAATAAAATCCCTAATTTTTTTACCTAAAACAAAAAAATATCACAAATTCACAAAACACAATAAATATAATTAATTTAACTAATTAATAAACTATATTCTACATTTAAAACCCAATATATAATCTATTTTATATATAAAAAAATCTTCAATTCTTTACCTAAAATAAAAATTATCAAATAGCCAATTTTTTACCTAAAAAAAATTTATCATAAATTCACAAAACACAATAAAATTAATTAATTCAACTAATTAATCTACATTCTATATTTAAAATTAAAACCCAATTTATAATCTAAATCTAGTTTATATTTAAAAAATAAAACCCTCAATTTTATTAACCTAAAATCTACTAATCACAAAAAATTAACAAATTAACTAATAAAATTAAAAAAAATTACTAAAATTTGAAAAATCTGGCTGGTGCAGGTGCAGCGTCGGCGCCGTCGCCGGTGGTTGGACCACCACCTCTCCCCCTTATTCTCTATGTTGCCTCCCTTTGCTTTGCTTTGTCTCTGTCTCTGCGTTGCCTCTGCCTCTCGATCTCTCGGTCTCTCTTCGCTCCAGCCAGCAGCTTTTCATGCTGCTGGCTTTATTTTTTTTAAACCGTGTTAAGTGAAACGGCGTCGTTTCAAGAGAAACGACGCCATTTCACTTAACACGGTTTAAAAAAAAATTAAAGCTCCGAGAGGCAAAATGGTAATTTTTCGTGAGAGGTTGTCTTCAACCTCTCACGCTCGGCTTGCCCCTCGCCTGTTTCTTCTTCCCTTGCAGTAAGCCCTTCCGTTCTCACGACAACACCCACCACCGGCAGTCTCAGCGATGCAGACCCTCCTATATATCGATATTCAGAGCCGCCGGCGAGGGGGGTCGTCAGCCCCCACACGACCCCCCCCAGCTCCGCCCCTGCGCAAAGGTCACAGAGAGGCAGTTGTTGCTCGAACCCTCCTGTAAGTTCTCTTCGACAATGTAAAGGGGGAAAGCGATGCTGTTGGATTCACTGACAAAGCATAATGCACCAAAATGGAATTGCCTCCAATTCTACAATCTTCATTTTCTACTTATCGTTTAAGAAATTCTCTGATATTTTTCTTAATGAACCGCTAAATTCCATCATTGCGGATTCTGTGAAGAAGGCAAAGGACTCAAGAGATGTTTTTGAATATTTGTTGAAAAACTATTAAGTTGGCCAATATTGCCGTTATCAACTACAAGAACTTTAATGGTTCTTCGACAGTTAATAGCTTCTATTAATCTTGTTTTTGATAATAAAATATTGAAGGTTTCAAAATTTGAGTGTTCATTTAGAATCTTGGTTATGTTAAAAACAAAGATAGTAGAGAAAAGAAGAAAGAAAGAGAAGAACCAAGTAAATAGTGAATGAAGTAATCGTATGAACGAAAACAAAAAGTATAATTTACCGTAAAATTTAAAAAAATGAAAAATAAAAAAACGGTAGTAAAATGAAAAGTAAACTTATAGGATAGTAGATAGTATGATTTTCTCTAAAAGAAAATATAATAATAAAATAGAAAATAAAAAGATAAAATTTCATTTAAAAAGAAATTTACTGTCACGTGAAATGATGAATTGGAGACCTCTTTTAGTGTATATATATATAATATAATAATATAATATATAATCAAATATAATTATGAGATCATTGACTTTACTGCAATTTAAAATTTTAGAGTATTTACAATGGGGGAGATTATTAGACCCCGTTCATATATCACTTAATAAAAAATAAAAATAAAAATAAAAATGAAATTTTATCCTTCAATAAGAAGGATTAAGTCCTAAATTTAGTGGGCTCTTTTTATTTTTAATATTTATTTAATATTATGATATTATTTTTTTATTTTGTTTTTATTTTTATTTTTTTTATAAAGGGTTAAAACCGTTCTATTTTGAAAGGACCGTTCCACTTTGATGAATTTTGCGAGTTGTGCTATTTGACCAAAAAGCACCCCCCAACTTAGCCACGCAATCCAATATCAGTTTTAAATGAAAATCATGAATTAAAAGAATTGTTTTATAAACTCAGAACCAAGTCATATACACGATATCAAACCAAAAAAAAAAAAAAGATTGAAATTGATGAATGATTAAAGGACAACAATAATTAATTCACAATTGAGAAAACAAAAGAGGAATATCATATGCCATTCAAAATTGAATAGGTATAACCTTTAAACATGCACACAAAGCTCACAAATAACTTAAAAAGTAGATCAAATTAATTGAATTCACAAGCTCAAATTTTCTATTACAAAATTTAATGCCTCAATTCTAAGAAATATATGGAAGATATGACTAAAACAATATGACATGAAATAATTACAGAATTCAAAATTTTAGTCAAGTGATAATTTCTCATGCAAATCTACAAATAAAATAGTCTGTTTAATTTGTAAAAATTATTATATTAATTATTTTAGTACATTTGTTATATATTACTCCCTATGTTTTAAATTTATGAGCACATTTTTCTTTTTTTATTTGTTTTAAATTATAATTTACAATTCATTTTGATAAGTTAATCAATTTTAAGAAGTTAATTTACATATTGTTTATTAAATATAATATCATACTGAAATAGAAGCATAATAAAAATATATAAAATTTATATTTTTTAAAAAAATAATTATTTTTTTTATTTTTGTGAAATAATAAGAATATATATTAATTTCGGACTAAAAATTTATTATTAAATAAAAGCAAATTACAAGAATAATTTGAGAAAATGAAAATTTTCTCATCAATTAAACTTGCACACGTGTTGATTGAAGTTTAATATACGGCAATAATGATAGCAATTAATGAGGATATAATGGTGATAATAACTATAGCAAGCAGTGTTGAACATATGACTTCATGCTTTGAATATATATATATATATATATATATATAAAATAAAAGAACATTATCCTAATAAAATTAAAGACATGAAATTCATGTTTTGGTTTCTAAGTGAATTTCCCTCTATGCATTGTCAATTAATACCATCAAGTTTACAGACGCATAATTAACAAGATATTCCAATTTCTTTTGCACAGTATTATATATACTCTCACGTCACAAATTGATAGCTCCAGCTTCCCCTTCACAAAAATTAAAAAAAAAATAGTTATTTTTGTTAGAAATATAAATTTATATATAAATTTTTTATTATATTTTTATTTTAATATGATATATATTTAATAAGTAATAGTCCCTTCATTCTTTTTTAATTATTATTTTTTATAAAAAAATTATTTTATTTTAATTATCATCTTTATAAATTCAAAATAAAATTTCAAATTTACCCTTATAAAAAGAGAGTTAATATTTAATTGTATTTTTTCTGTTTCAATTTAAATATCATTTTAAAATTTTAATTTTATTTTAAAATATTTGACATTCAACATCAAGGCAAATTTTTAATACTTTAACTAATTTACCCTTTATATTTAATATGGTCATTAATTGGTGAGAAAGTTAACAGGGAGTAAATATTGAAGAGAGAAACTATTAATCAAGGATAGATTGATAACATTAATTAATTTTTTAATATGAGTAAAATCTTTTAAAATAATATTTAATTTGAAAGAAAGAGAGTAATTAATAAGAAAAGAATATTTAAAAGGGGTAATTAAGTAAATAACTGTAATTTTTTTTATAAAATTTAAAATTATTAATGATTATCTTAGTCTGTTAATCATGTTATTGCATAATAATTAAAGTGAAATGTAGAAAATATTAAATAAGAGTATTATAAAAACTTAATATGCTAAATAATTTATTAAAATAGTAAATAAACTATAATTTGAAACAGATAAAATAGGAAAGTGAGCTATCAATTTAGGACAAAGGGAGCAATTCTTTTCTTTTTGAGATTATATATATATGAAAAATTTTGGAAAATGAAACAAAATGATAAATAATAAACAAATGCATACTCGTTTTAAAAATAGATAACCTGTGATAGATAAGATTTCAACTTAAAAAGGAATAATATTGAAATATGAAAATATACAAATGAAATCTTTCAAAATTATTAAATATTTTAAAAAAAATTAAAAAGTGACATGCTATTTTATCATTTTCTTTATTTCAATCCGTCAAAGTGGACCAAAAGAGGGTAGAGGCGTTCAAAACTCTACCAAACCCCACAACATCAATTTTCACTTGTTAATTTTTAGTAGTAGTTACTAGTTCTCTAATTGGAGGACACGATAATTTTCTATATCAATTGTGGATCCCACAAAATGGACGGTTATCATCCATTCTTTTTCCTCTCTCTCTCTTTCTTTTCTTATGAAATTAAACTCTTATATATAAATAACTATAAAATTTTCACTATTCTTTTGTATTTAAATAATAATATTATTTAATATCAATCCACCAAACTTGCATCCTTAATATATATATATAACATTTATTTCATAATTCTATGGTATATACTATTAAAATTTTGATGTAACAAATTACCAGCCTGTGACAAAGGCCAATCCATAAGTCTATTTGATGGCCTCGTTACGAGAGGTCATCTTCAACGGTTCAAGGATGCAATGCTTGTGTTGATTCAAGGCCTTTGGAATTACTTGACCACCATGGAAGAATACAAGGAAAACTTTAACTTTTAAGCTTGGACTTCTACAAGCCAAACAAAATTTGATCCATCTTTATGTAGTCCAAGAGAATTAGCGGTCACACTATAGATACATCGCTCGTCTTATTAGTCTAGCGGTCGTGCTCACCACTGCGAAATCCATGGTATGGTCTATGTAATGTCCTAATTTTATTAGATCTAGTTGAACAAAACCATATAATAAGAGTTGGGAAAATGGTGGAAGTTGAGAATCATTGGTAAATAGGGACATGTAAATGAAATATACATAAGATATGAAAGTTGTTAGAAAACAAAAAGGTAAAAAGGTAAATGGTTAAAAGTAAAAAGTAAAAAGTTAATAATTAAATAATTAAATATCAAGGTTTAATTAATTAGATAAATTATGACATAAGTATTATTGGTTAGCAAAATTTAGAAGTAAAAAATTTCTAGGGGTTTCTTCTATTTTCTCTCCTTCCATGGCCAACTTTCTCTTAGTGAATTAAGGGAGGAATTGTTCATCTTCAACTAATCAAATATTGCAAGAAGCATAAAGGAAATTAGGAAGGTTTTGGGAAAAGCTTGAGTAATTGGTATGTTTATTATGAATTTAAGTAGTTTTTCATTAGGAAAATTGATTGTATGAAGAAGTGATTACTAATGAAGATATAAGTAATTTCTTAAATGATTAGAAATAAACTTGCTGTGGTATGGAAATAATGATTTTAGGTTTATACCATTGAATTAAATTAGTTTCGTTGTGATTTAGGAAAATGATTGTAAAATAGGGTTTTGATAGAATTATAATTAGATGAAGTATAATTAGAATTTGACTAACCAAAGGGATAGAAGTATGTTATTAATGATTTATTCAACTTATGAATGGATTAGGAACAAGTAAAAGAGAAGCAAAAAAAGATTGACAAAGAGGGAGCCTTTGGTGCTAGTGTTGGTGGAAGAGGAGTTTTAGCAAAACTCAAGGTTTGTACATACTTTGATTGATGTTTTGCATATGTTAATGATATTTTCATGTTGTATACATTTTTGGGTAGAATTTCGTGTGAGTTGTTCTTAAGTTTAAGGGCCACGGGCGTGGCCAGGAATAAGACACAACCATGGCATTGATTGGAGAATTGCCCGAGGAGAAATTTTCTCGAGGCAGAGGTAAGATGAATCCCATGGGCATGGACCTCCATTGCCACAACCATGAGGCATGATTCATGAGAATGGATAGAATTAAACTGAATCCCACGGGCATGGCTATTTAAATAGCATGACCGTGACACTTTATTCTTGATGAAAATCTTGTGATGATAAAAGAAATGTGGAAATATGATATTGCTAGCGATTGTTTATGAATTATAGAGGAAAATATGAAGATATGATAGGAAGTGGAATATGGATAGAATAAATGATGAATTTGATGAATGCTAAACAGTATACGTGTTTTACC
This sequence comes from Garcia nutans, assembly GCA_947685225.1. NCBI lineage: Eukaryota > Viridiplantae > Streptophyta > Magnoliopsida > Malpighiales > Euphorbiaceae > Garcia > Garcia nutans. The sequence continues at coordinate 21,333,306 of CANTUV010000026.1, forward strand.
TTGGATAATGTCTTGTTCTGGAGAATTGTGTTAGTGAGATTAATTTGGCATGCCTATTATATGATTTGCCTTCGGGCTAGATACTGGGTGTCACCATTATTGCGTTCGAACTAGACACTAGGTATCAAGAGATGAGATCATTTGCTTTCGAGGCTAGGCACAAAGGTGTCACAAAGAAACAAAATAATATCTTTGAAACTCGAGCATTATATAAGGATATTTGAGCCCAATGCATGTGACAATATTATTATAATGTGATCTTGAATTATATATGCTCATAAATGCATAAAACATGGCAAGTTTGGGAACATGATGACATTGCATTATTTATATTAACTTTATTACCAAAGTATGTATCGCTAAGCTAGTAACTTAGCGTGATTATATCTTATCTCGCATGTGACATAATAGAGACCGAGAGTCCTATAAGACTTGGTCGATCTTAGATAGTTAGTTAAAAATAGAAGGTTGATTTTGGTGCCACAAGACAAGAGTCAACATGTCATGTATACTTTTACTTTTGAGACTTTGTATTGTATAATAAGTGGATTATATGTATCAAAATCTTTAAATTGCATATTTGTTATATAACATCAGTTTTAGCTACTATTTTCATGTATGAATACTTAAATACTCTTGGAAGGAAATATGTTAAAGCTTGAATGTCTACATTTTGTGAATATAAATCTTTTATAGGTTGCATTGATTTGAGTTTGGGAAAAACGTCCATTTTACAGGAAAAAAAACCCTGGTGGATTTTTCCTAAGAGATCCATCCTAATAAACATGTTTTGGATAATCAATATACCTTAAAAAGTTTAATAATATTATTTTAAGTAATTGGACTAGTGGCATTCTTATATCCTATGTATGTATACCACATGTACAAAGTATATATGGTATTGATGAGAGTGATTTTATACTAGTTTTTAGTATGATTTTAATGTGTTTTTAGTTAATGTTTCATTTAATTTTTGTTTAAAGTTTGTTTTAAGTGTTTGTTTTAGGTTAAAGTGGAAAAATTCCCTTGGATGATCAAAACAAGCAAGAAAGAGTATGAATCAAGAAAGACATGGCCAAGCCAAATCAAACTTGGCCGTGTCCCTCAAGAAAATTGAATGGCAGTACCTGACACAGGCAAGTGACACGCCCAAGCCAATGGCCATGTCACATGACACGGCCATAAGCTTGGTCGTGTCCCATCCCTAGCCAAAGAACCAAGCAAGAAAGGAAAGAAAAGAGAAGCAGTAGCTGACACACCCAGGTGACACAGCCACAAGTTTGGCCGTGTCACCCATTGGAAGCAAAGAGAAGAGTTGGCAAAATGAAAAAACAGAAAGGGACACACCCACATGACACGGCCAGAAGCTTGGCCGTGTCACCTAGAGGAAAAGAAGGAAAGAATGGGGCAGAAGGTGACACAGCCAGCAAGCTTGGCTGTGTCCCAAAGCAAAATAAGAGACACGGCCAAGCCACTCATGGCTTGGCCGTGTCACCTTATAAAAAGATGATTCTTTTGCTCGAGTTTGAGGAATAAGTGGGGGACAACCAATTACTTTTGCCAAAAGAAATACAAAACAAATAGAATGTGGGGAACAAGGGAGTGTGGTGTGAGTTGGAAAGCATGGCTTGGAGCTTTAGAGGGAAATAAAAAGAGAAGAAGAGGAAGAAGAGAGGGGTTTTTGCAGAAGGCTGCAGGTTTTGTGCAGGAAATAGAGAACAGAGGTAGAGAAGAGAGGTTTGAGAGGAGGAGGCTGGGCATACACGTTTTGGGCAAGGAGGGAGTGACACTTTCCTTGACTCTTCATCTTCATCCTCCATTTCTATCCTCTCCAACATCTGCATCTTCCATTGGCAGCTCCTGAAGATTCAAGAAGCTACATTGAAAGGGGTTTTTCTATTTTCTCCTTTTATGTATTTTAATGTTATTGTTGTTGTTGTTGTATTAAGTGTATTGAACATGGACTAAATCATTCTCTATCTAGATGTTAATGAACTCTAGCTTATTTGTATGATTGGATACTTTTAATTGATTGAGTTATTTTATTCTTATGATGCTTAATGATTATTGCCAATTGATGATAGCATGCTTATTGATTGGTTGCCATTTTCATATTATTGACTTAAGAAAGCTTGATATGAATTGATTACTCATAAGGGTTGAGGATTGATTGGGGTGCTAGAGATAGACCTACAAGATCCTTTGGTTTATAGTTCCTTGTTCTTAATGCATGATATATTTAATTATGTTTTGAGAAGAGATTCCGACACTCTACTTAGTGATTAGGGATTAATTCGCTCGAGAGAGGTTTTAGTCTAAGTTAGAGGAATGCCAACTCAACTATATCATGTAATGTAATTAAGGCTAGGGGGATTCAATATCTAGATAGTATCATTATCATCAATCCTTTCTACACAACACACAATTTATCTTTGATTGCATTTATTTAAGTTAGTTGTCTTTAATTATAAAACACACAAAAATATTAATTTGCTAAACAACAGTTAAGATTTGCACTAATACTTGGCCTTGTCCTCAGTGGAACGATAACTCCTTATTAGAGTTATCTTAGGATTTTTATTATTTTCATAATTTTTAAAATTTTCCTTATTAGAGTTAAAGTATGATTTTAATTTAAGAGCTATTTAATGAACATATGGGCAATAGCCCTAGAGGACTTTGAGTGGAGGACTTTAGTCCTTAACTTTTTGTCCATTGGTTTTACATATTTCTTTTCTTTTAATTTGAGTTTTCTTTCATTCAAATTATGTGCAACTAACCTCCAATTAGTTGAAGGAGTAATTGAAGTTTCAATTCAACAAAAGATTGTAAGATCTAAATAATTTTTCTTTTCTCTTCTTTTAATTGTTAGTAGTTATATATTTTCTGTGATTTATTAATATTATCATTTTGGTATTTATTCAATAAGGCCCATTGTTCATTTAATTTAACAATATATTGCCAATCAAAATATTTAAATCCGTAATTGTTCTTATTGTTTTAATAGTTAGTGACAATTAGATGCAATACAAAGAAAATATATAATCTAATTAAATAAATCACAGTTGAATTTATTAGTTAGAATTAGGTCTTTCTAATTCTTAAGGCTGTTTAAATTAAATTCTTAGGAAATTTCTATATGATTGGTTACTAGTAAGAGTTAAATAGCGAGTGTCTCATTGTTAATTTAAAATCTAAGGAATGATTTGTTATTGTGAGCATCTCCAATTACTAGAACTGATTTATTGAAAATTAAGAAGAACAATTTTTGTTCCAAGGATCAATCCAAAGATTTGAAACTGAAATAACCTCTTCAGCTGAGATTATTTTCATTATTATTTTCCAAACTATTTTGTTGTTATTTCATTTATAAGTTTTAATTTTTAGTTTTGATTTATTTTTAATTCTTAATTTATAAACCCCTTTTTAATTCTTATTTTTTATTATTTTTATTATGGTTTTCAAAAGAGATTTAAGTAAGTAGTAAATTTCATGTGGATTTTATTATATTCACCACTATTACAATTTATTTTGTTGAACTTTATTTTTGGTATCTTCGATACCCATCAAATTTTGGTGCTGTTGCCAGGAAATTGAAATTATCTTGTTTTATTTCTTTTGATAACCATGTCTTTTATGGCTGTTACTTTGTAACAATTTGGATACAAGTGAGAAAATCCAAACGAGGTAAATACGTCTTCTCTTGAGTTCAAAATTTCTAAACCAGCTACTTTGGTCTAAGTATGGTTATAGATATTAGGCAGTGAGTTAAAGTCTATGGAATTTACACATACATGGGACATCCCATGAGTATGTGTCCTACACTTCAAGAAGATGATCAACCACAATGGAGTTATAATCCATACTTTAATGCTTATAATTCAGAGTGGAAAATTATCCAAACTTTAATTATGCTGTGGAGCTATTAAATTTGCAGTAATTTTAGTCATAGCTACCTCAGCAACATCAACCACCACCACCAACCCCAGGTATGTTTCTTGGTGAAATGTTTAAATCATTCATGACTAATACTCAACACTTTCAATAAGAGACAAGAGCAAGGATTCAAAATTTGGAGAACCAAGTTAGCCAACTAGCATCATCAATAAGGAAGTTGGAGTCTCAAGGAGAATTGCCCACTTAAATGGTGGTTAATGTAGTAAGCGAAATTACCTTAAAGAATGAAGAACAACTACTAAAAAATTTGCTCCAGAGGATAAGCCTTGGATCTCAAATTATTGTCCAAGAGAAAAGGCAACCTTTCAAGCCCAAATCTGATTAGCCTACACTGTTAGTGATTCCACCTACCTTTCCCTCTAAGGTTGGATAAGTCAAAAAAAAGAAAAAGGAGGGAAAGGAAATTTTAGAGATTTTACACAAAGTCGAAGTACCAAAATGGGAAGTAACAAGCTCTAGAATAACAATCATGAAGGATCTCATACACCCAATACCTAAGAGATTAATTTGTGATGTCCACTAGAGCAAAAGAGCAATGTCTAGCCAACAACTTTAAATAAAGATACTTGTTTGCAAGTAACCCAACTTTCTTAAAATTTTCACTTACTTTCAAAATTCTTTTTATTTTATTTTGTTTTAAGTTATTTTGATTTTGTTTTATTTTGATTTATGTTGTTTTGCTTTTTCCTCTGATTTGTTTTAATTTATTTTGTGTTTTTGTTTTGTTTTATTGGATTTTAAGATATTTATTTTTTATATTTTATTTTATTTTGCTTTTGCATTAATGTTTATTTTATTTGATTTGTTTGATTTTCTTCTATCTTGTCTTACTTTGTGTTTAATTTTATTTTTTTACTATTTATCATATTTTTCCTTAGGAATCACTGTTTAATTCTCTTTTATAGTTCTAATGAAAGGCAAAAATAGAGAATAGGTAACTCAATAATAAAAATCAATAATTTCTTTCAACTAAGGGTAAAATGAAATAAGCCTTGTCCAAGGCTTAGGACGGGAAGCGGTCAAATTACCCATTTACCCTTAATGAGCTTAAAACCTTAGTTACCCATCTTTTTCTTTCTTTCCTTTTTATAGCCGCCATAAACACTCTTCAGTTCTCTCTCTTTCAAAAACCCATAAACCCATCTTTTTCACTCATCCACTTTCATACTTACTCAATTCTCTCTCTTACAAACACTTATTTTCCTTTTGACCCATCTTTTTCTCTAACAACCGCACCAAAATTAAAAGGAAAATGATCAAGTATGGAATTCAAAAAGAAAAATACCTCCTTCACTATCAAAAATTATGTTTGAATGGGCATTTGAAGTTTGATTTGCAAGAGGAACAAAATTGGTATGTTAAGGATTTTGTTGCTTTCCAAGTATGTTGCTTTCCCTACTTTTAGGTCTTTAATTATTATTACTGAAGTGATTGATTTGATTAAAGGGTTTGGAATCTTACTTTGTGATGAATTGCTTATGTATATGGAATTACTTAGGGAGTTTTATTTGACTTTTCAATTTATGAAATTTGCAAATTTTAATTTGGAAAGTCCTAACTTAATTAAATTCTACTTAATGAGTAAATGGTTTACTGATTTAATCCAATGAAGCAATGAGTTTTAATGGAAATGTTGATTTGTACAATTTTTTTAAGGATTTTGTTGATACTATAGTGTACTGAGCACTTTGAAAATAAATCAATACATCTGATTAATATGACCTAAGAAAGTTTAAAGACATATATTTTAAAAGAATCAAGTTTCAAATATATTCATAGGTTTTTAGTTTACTCTTTTTAAGGTAGGAAAAATGCATCTGACATTGTGTCTGAAATTGAATTATGCTTTCTATGGTGCATGATTTAGAAAAAGAAAATTAACGTAGGATTTTGGTTAGCTACACAATTTTGCAAATCCAATTTCTTTTAAAACACCATTAATCCTTAGTTTATTTATTTTTCATTTGGCTTTTTATGAATAATTGGTTGATCTTAACAATCATAATTTGATTTTATCTTGTACTCTTGCATCTCTAAATTTGAAATTTTGGGATTAGATGGCTCATTGTGAAAAGAGAACGGTGTTTTTTGCTTAACTCCACTAGGACCGATTGCTCTAAGAAATCAAAGAGTGTTTAGAAAAGCTAAAACAAGCATCGCACATGCTATTTAAATTCTCTACAGATGCTGGTCCTTCTCCTCTGTAATACAGATATAATTACAATGGCAATAAGAAAGGGTAGACCTACTGGAAGCTAATGGCACTCAAATAACAACTCAGATCATAAGGATGGAACAATTGATGATGAGCATAGCATAAGAAGTATGAGCTTTTCTTTCTTACCAGCAACACTGACATTATTTCGGATACACCCTTCCTCCAAAGAATCTAGGGGAGTCCTCTATTCTAATCTTTCATTTTTGTTTATTCTTGCATTGAGGACAATGAAAGATTTAAGTGTTGGGGAGGGGTACTTAATGACAGAGTTTTGAAATTTTGAAATTTTTGGTGAAACTTTTTCTAAAAATTTTTCAAAATTTCTTAAGTTTTTGTTATTATCCTTATTGTTATTTTACGATTTTAAATCAAAAGTCTCATTTTGTCTTTAAAAAATTCAAACGTGATATTTGAAAAACAAATTGCTATGGCAGCCCTAAGCTTGTAATTCTAGATTGATTTTTATTTTTTCACATGGTATAAATGGTTATTTTTGATAGGTATTATTCATATGAAATGTTTTGAGTTTTGCTCTAACTGAATTAACTAATTAAGATTAAATAGTCATCAATGCATGGTTACACTTCACTTGGTTTGCTTAGATATGTGTACTTAAAATTTTAAAAGACTTGTATTGAGAACTAAATAAATAAATAAAATAAGAGCATAAAAATTAAAAAATAAACAATTTACTTGGCTACCCAAAAGATTATGAGTAGAGCTAGTAGCCAATTGAAATGGTGACTAATTGAGTAACCAGGAATCACCAAAATAAGTGTTCGCCCTCACGTTAAACGATTATTGACATTTCAAGCAAACCTTAAAAATACTCAAGTAAATTAAACTAAAATTTCCTAGTTATTGGCATAAGTCTAATGTATGAAATATATATATCTTGGTGGATTGGGTGTTGTTTTACTATGTATTAATTAACTTTCAAGTGGAAACTAAAAGACACATTACTTGTTTTGCAAGACTTTTTTTTATTTTATGTTTATAATATTTTATCAATTTGATCATATATATGCAAAATTATGAAAAAAATTGTTCTATGAGCTGTTAGTTTGTGGTTGCCTTTCAATTTGAGCTTTAAAATACTATATGATGGGTTATGATTGGATGAATGTGGTCATGATGGTTTGAGATTATGAAGGGCTTGAGGGAAAGCATAGTCTAAGTGTGGGGAAATTTGATAATGAGCATTTTTGTGCATATAAGTTGATAATATTGAATGTTTATTCTAACTCGTTATCTTATGATTCTACTAATTTTGAGGTGCTTTTGTATAGATTGTAACAGATAAGAAATGGATCATTTGAGTGGAAGATACTTAAAAGACCTAATAGAAGCCCTGAGTATAATCCTTCGGCAAGGCTTATGGTCATACAAATCTAATGCTAATGAAGAATGGATAACTATGACAACTGCGATTTCCTGCCTCTTTGGGAAGAGATATGCTGCAAATTTTGGAGAGATATCAAAATATATTTTAAAACTTCTATTCCTATTTAGAGAAAAAGATTATCATTATCTTAGGATTTTTCTTATTTTTATATTTTTCCTAATTAGAGTTAGAGCAAGATTTTAATTTGGTAACTATTTAATGAACATATGGGCAACAACACTAGAGGAATTTGGGTGGAGGACTTTAGTCCTCAACTTTTTATCCATTTTCTTTACATATTTCTTTTCTTTTAGTTTGAGTTTTATTTGATTCAAATTATTTACAACTAACTTCCACTCGGTTGAAGGGGGTAACTGAGGTTTCAATTCAACAAAAGATTATGAGATCTAAATAATTTCTCTTTTCTCTTATTTTATTTTTCAATGTGTATATATTTTTTATGACTTATTAACATTATTATTGTGCTATTTATTCAATAGGGCCCATTGTTAATTTAGTTTAACAATATATCGCTAATAAAAAAACTTAAATTCCTAATTATTCTTATCGTTTTGATAATTAGTAGCAATTAGGTGTAATACTAAAAAAAATATATAATCTAATTAAATAAATTACGCAATTGATTTTATTGATTAGAATCATGTCCTTCTAATTCTTAAAGTTGTTAGTAAATTAAATTTTAAGGATATTCCTATAGAATTGGTTACTAGCAAGAGTTAATTAGCGAGCGTCTCCTAGTTAATTTAAAATCTAAGGAAGGATTGGTTGTTGTGATCATCTCCAACAACCATAACTGGTTTATTGAAAATTAGAAAAAATTATCTTTGTATGAAGGATCAATTCAAAGAATTGAAACTAAAATTATTTCTTCATCTGAGGTTGTTTTCATTATTATTTTCCAAACTATATTTGCTATTATTTATTTATAAGTCTTGATTTTCAGTTTTGATTTATTTTTAGTTCTCAATTTATAAACCCCCTTTTTAATTTTTATTATTTTAATTTTCAAAAGAGATTTAAATAAGTAGTCAATTCTGTGGATTTGACCTTATTCACCATTGTTGCAATTTATTTTGTTTAGAGAATAGGAGGTTTATTTTTGTTGTCTTTAACACCCATTAAAATTTGAACCTTCTTCCACCTCTAAAATTAAATGCTTTTAAGTATGGTGGTGTTGGGTATTATATAAGAGATTGTCCTAATCAAAGGACTATGTACATATTGGATGGGGTTTATTACTCTACAAGTGATGAAAAGACTAGTGAGAAAAAAAAAACCTATTAAGGAGAAGAGTAGTAGTGATGATTAGGATGAATCCTTGACAATAGTTGAAAGTGGTAGAGCATTAGTCTTTAGGAAGACTTTGAGTTTACAAGTCCATCCTGGAGAGTGTGACCAAAGGAAAAATCTATTTCACACTGGGTGTTTACTGTAAAATAGGGTATGTGATGTTATAATTGATGATAGGAGTGTCACTAATGTTGCTAGTACCACCCTTGTAGAGAACTAGGATTGGCCACCCTTTAACACCCCCAACCTCATAAATTAAAGTGGTTAAATGATTATAGTGAGATTAGGATTACAAAGCAAGTTCTAGTTGCTTTTAAGATTAGGAAGTATAAAGATGAGTTGTTGTTTGATGTTTTACTAATGCAAACAGGACATCTACTTTTGAGAAGACCATGGAAATTTGATTATAAAGTAATGCACAACAGGTACACAAATCAATATGTCTTTGAGAAAGATGGAAGAAAAATTATTCTTGCACCCCTCTCGCCAAAAGAGCCTATTAAGGAGAGAGTAAAAGAATGCAAAGTGAGACAGAGAGTAAAAATAAGGGAAAAGAGCAAGTGGAGAGGAGAGAAAAATAAAAGAGTTATAAAGAAAAGAAGAGTGACAAAATTGAAGAGAGTAAAAAGAAAAAAGAAGGAAAAAGGAGAGAGTTCTGAAGCAAAAGAAAAGAAAGAAAATGAAGGTAAATATATAATTGCAAGTGAGAAAAAGAATGAGAGTTTCTATGCAAAAAAGAGTGATGTAAGAGAGGCTAGCATTTTTTGATAAAGGCATACTTATTCTTGTATACAAGGAACCTCATTTTAACATGGATGATATTGGCTAATCTTTGCCTAGTGCTTTTGTTTCTCTTTGGCAAGATTTTGATGATGTATTTTAGAAAGAGATTCCTAATGGATTTCCACCCATTCAAGGAATTGAGCACCAAATCATCTTCATTCTTGAAGCGACTATTCCAAACAAGTCGGCCTATAGGACTAACGTAGAAGAGAAAAAAGAATTACAATGCCAAGTTAAGGAGTTATTGACCAAGGGTTATATGAGAGAAAGTATGAACTCGTGTGCCATTCCGGTATTGCTTGTGCCAAAGAAGGATGGGATGTGGAGAATTTGCACTGATTGCTGAGCAATAAACAATATTATAGTAAAGTATCGCCATCCAATACCTAGGTTGGATGATATACTTAACATGGTAGCACAATTTTTAGCAAAATTGACATTAACAGTGGTGTAGACCCTTAATTTTGGCCTGAAATAAATTCATCCCTAATTAAAAGGGCCAAATTAAATCTGGTTTCAATTTAAAGGCCCCAATCAAACTTGATTCCAATTAAAAGGTCTCCAACAAAATTTAAATCCAATTAAAAGGCCTAAATCAATTGGGGTTTGATCCAAAAGCCAAAACAGTTGGCCGACATTAAATTCATGTTGAATTGGCAAGCCAGTTCAACATGAGCAAGGCCTCATGTCAAATTGGCTTGTGCCAATTCGACATGAGCTTTGATTCATATCAAATTGGCCCTTTCCAATTTGACATAAGCCTCATGACTTACCCTAGTTCAAGTAATTTTAGTTCTAAAAGGATTCAAATGGCTCAGGGTCTTTCGAAAGCAAATAAGGAGTCTTTAAATCGGTGCCCTAATAGTCGCCTATATAAAGGCAATTAACAAGCAGAATGACGGGCCACCTTGAGTTAAGAAGAATGCAAAGGGACCTTTAATTGGTGATATACACACGACCATAATCAATAAGAACTCATGAGTCACCTTTAATACAGTAGTTGAGAGGGAATTTTCGCCCCCACTCTCACGTGGAATGGTTCTTGTGACTTCGACACTGTTAGACTCAGGGCCTTAAAGAACACGGGCATAAACTCGGAGAAAATAGAGTCACCACCCGGAAGGGCCGAGAAAAGAAAGGGGCGGATGACTTGATTCCTAAGGAATCCTCAACCCCCTAATGGGTTTGAAAAGTTAGGTACGTGTGGGGAAGGTGAGAAATGGCCCAACACCCCCACAATGTCCGGTTCATTAGAATCGACCTCTTTTTCAGGTCTTAATATTATAAAATTCCTAAATATAATGATATTACCCATACTACATGCAATCATAAAAATAAATAAATACTTTATTAAAAATCATAGCAATGTCCAAACAAAACAAACAAATAGGCATCCATCCTTGGATGGAAACATGCCTTTAAAATTGTCCAATGTCTAAAAGAAAATAAATAAAGTAGGATACCCACTAATTGATGAAAACATATCCTTTAATTGATCTGAAACTTAAAAATAAATTTAATTACATGATATTTAGCAATTGAGGTACCCACAAAGTGAAAACATAACTCTTACAATTTCTGGAAACCAAAATAAATCAATAAAAATAACCAACCAATCACGTAAATACATTATTCATCAAAGATATAAATAAAACATTAATCAAAACATATAAATAACAATCAAATAAATAGCTAAAAGATATAGTTTAAATCAATAAATAAACCAAATTGAGGTCTCAAGGTTCTAGGGTTTGAAATTAGGAGATACTGGATAAAATTTAGGTTTTAGGAAATCGAAGATCTTGGTTTTGGCTATTGGATTAAATTTTTGGATTTATTGGATTGGGAGTTGGATTTTGGTGGTTACTGGGAACTAGGGTTTAGGTCATGGTTTTGGAATTTAGGTTTTATAAGTTAGGGTTTTAGAATGTTAAACAATTAGGGTTTAATTATATAAATTGAAGCTTATGGAAATAGGATTAAAAATTAGGTATTTGGAAAGGATAGGTTACTGTGATGATTAAGTAAAAAATAATTGATTAGAGTTTTAACAAAATGGATTAGGGTTTGAATTAAACTAAGGTTTGGATTAAATCAAATAGAATACTTAAATTAACTACTATGAATTCAAAACTTAAAAAAACACTATCCATTGATTTTATGGGATTATTGTAAAGGTTCTTTAGAATTACTATTATCAATTTTAATGGATTAATTGCTACTAGATGACTTTTGACAAACAAAATTAAATAAACATACCTACGTTTGAAGGCTCCACCAAAATTATTGATGAAAAGTATTTGCTTGCACCAAATACATTTTTATTGGTTGGAAGGAATTCAAGACAGTGAGAGTTTGCTCCAGCCTTGATGGTGTTTGATGGTTGTTGTCCTTTGTTTGATAATGATTGAGAATTAATTTGTTGCTCCGTTGCTCTCTGCCTAAATTGAAAGTTTGGTGTTCTTCCAAAAAGTCCCAAAGAAAAAGTCCAAAGTCTCTGAAAATCCTCCTCCCTTGTCTGTGTGGTTAATACTATTATTTATAGAAAAACAAAAAAGACCTAATACTATTTTGATAAGGAAATACCAACTGTTTAGGAAAATTCACAAAACCGGATAAAATAAGGTTTGGTCAAAAATCGGCAGTGCGCGCGGGTTGCGCTGGGCGAGGCAGCGGGCAACTATAGGCTGGGTGAACTGGGCAGAACTGGACAAGCCTAGTTTGCTACTACGGCAAACTGGACAGTGCTCAGTTCGCCGTAGGCACCTGCCTGTGGAGAAGCCCCTTGCCGCTCTGCAGCGCTGCCGCAAGTCGCTCGCCGATCCGTCCATTTTTATTTTTTATTTTTATTAAAAATAAATATTATTATATTATTAAAAATAAATAAATAATAAATAAAATAAATATTATAAATAATATATAAAATAAATACCATAAAAATTATTTTGGACTGTTTTAAAATATCAGACCGAACCTGATAAAAAATTAAGGGTCTATAGTTTGCCTCCTGCTTGAACAATCTGAGAATTTTAGTAGAAGAGAGTGAAAAACAACATAACTTTAAGCAAATTTTGGGTTAGGATAGGTTCTCGACCCGAGGTTGGTGTTGATTTGGGTTATTGATCCGATGTTGGGTTCTGGACTTAAAAATGATTTGGGTTCTCGACCCGAGACTAGATTTAATTGGATTCTAGATCTGAGACTGAATTTTGGGTACTTAACCCAAGACCGAATTTAGGTTCTCGACCCAAAACTAGATTTTGAGTTTTTGACCTGAGACTGATTTGAATTTGGATTCTCGACCCAAAACTGAATTTTGTGTACTCGACCTGATACTAGATTTGAATTTGGATTCTCGATCCGGAACTGGATTTTGAGTGCTCGATCCAAAACTAAATTTAGATTTGGGTTCTCGACTCGAAACTGAATTTTGGATTCTTGACCCGAGGCTGATTTGGATGCTCAATCCAAGACAGAATTATGGATGTTTGACCTAAAACTGTATTTTTGGGTGCTCGACCCGAGACTAATTTGGATTTGGATTCTTAATTCAAAACTAAATATTGGATACTCGACCAGATACTGGATTTGGATTTGGGTTCTCGACCTGAAACTGAATTTTGGATTTGGTTTCTCGATCTGAAACTAGATTTTAGGTGCTCGATTCGAAACTAGATTGGATACTTGGACCCAAGACAAGAGTTGGGTGCTCGACTCAAAACTAGATTTTGGATGCTCGACTTGATACTAGATTTGAATTTGGGTTCTCAACCCGAAATTAAATTTAGATTTGAGTTCTCAACCCAAAACTTGATTTTGGGTACTCGACCCGAGACTAATTTGGATTTGGGTTCTCGATCTAAAACTAAAATTTGGATATTCGACCCGATACTAAATTTGGATGCTCGACCCAAAACTGAATTTTGGGTGCTCGACCAAAAACTAGATTGGGTACTGTTTACGTCATTTTTGTACTAGCTTTTAGTATGATTTTATATGTGTTTTAGTTAAAGTTTTGATTGATTTTTGCTTTGAGTTTGTTTAAATTGTTTATTTTTAGGTTTAGGTGGAAAAACATCCTTGGAAGATCAAAACAGTGAAAAACAGAGCAAAAATGAAGAAACAGGAAGAGACACACCCAGAGACACGGCCAAGGCTCTGGCCGTGTCTCACCTAAGGAGCAAAACAAAAGAACAAAGCAAAGAAAGAGCAAAAATGAAGTCAGAAGGTGACACATTCAGGGGACACGGCCAAGTCAGTGGCCGTGTCCCACCAAAAATGTCAGACACGGCCAAGTTCACCCTGGCTTGGCCGTGTCACACTCCAAAGAAGAAGAGAGGAAAATCAAGCAGGAGAGGACACACCCAGGGGACACGGCCGTGTCCTTGGCCGTGTCTCACCCTCTAGAGACCAAAAGAAAACAAAGCAAGCAAAGAAGGAAAGAACACACAGTGAGGGACACGGCCAGGAGCTTGGCCGTGTCCCAAGAAAGAAAATCAAGAGACACGGCCAAGCTCCATATGGCTTGGCCGTGTCACTCACCTCTCACCAAAGAAAAGAAAGAAAGAAAGGAAGAGTCACAGTGAGGGACACGACCAGTTGGCTTGGCCGTGTCCCATGGAAATTAAGGGACACGGCCAAGCCAACCAAAGCTTGGCCATGTCACCTAAAGGAAAGCAAAGAAAAGGCTAAGAGACACGGCCAAGCTCACCCAAGCTTGGCCGTGTCACCTCAATTTCTATAAATTCTTTCGCATGGACAAAGAAAAGGGTAGGGTGGCTAGGGTTTTGAGAACAAAAAGAAAAGAGAAGAGAGTGACACTCTCCTTGTCCCTCATCTTCATCCTCCATCTTCATCTTCTCCATCTTCCATTGATAGATCTTTAAGGTTCTTAGGATCAAGTGGGTTGACAAACTCTTAAAGGTTGAAGAAGCTTCATTGAAGGGAGTGGTGACTTGAGAAAGCTCCATTCCATCTTCCAAAGGCACAATAAATTGAAGGATTAGTGACTTGAGAAAGCTCCATCCACATTGCAAGGGGAATCAACCATTGAAGAGGCTTGAGTTCTTCATCACACATCAAGTGGAGCTAGGAGGAAGATTAGCAATCCTACTCTTGGCATCTTCACAAGGGGTTTTTCTATTCTCTCTTTTAATTCAGTTCAATATTGTTTTTGTTGTATTAAGAGATTGATATTGCAATGAACAATTTGTATTTATTTTATATTGAGTTGAATGAATGTTTTAAATTGATGATGTTGAGCTAAATACTCATGCCTAGGGTTTGTAGTATATTTGATTGAATGTCTTGAATTGATATTTCCATTGATGTTCCTTGTTGATTGCATTGGAATGTATGCTAGGTTGATAGATTAGCTACCTATTGATCTCTAGATATTGAATGAAGGACCGAGAGGTGAAATCCGATATCGGAATTATGCAATCGACTACCCTATGAATGAATTAGAAATATAAGTTCTAGGGTTTTATTAATTTGGTAATTTAAAATAATTGGTTATTGCTAATTCATGAATGTGAGAACTAATGAATTGGTAATTGACTAATTAACCTTAAGGAACAAATTAATTACAAGGCTATGTTAATGGATAATTGAGAATTGAGCTTTGATTGAATGGACCTATAACCCTAGGCACTTTCCCGAGAACTGAATTGATCTTGTGCACCCATCACACACATCAAACCCACACTCCTTAATCTTAGGTTTTAATTGTTCTTTTACATTCCAACACAACAAACTTTCACATTTAAATAATTTGTCAATCAAGCTATTACAAACCACACCTTCTTGGGAAAACGACCTTGGGGCGATCACCTTTGCTACAACTACCTCGTATACTTGCGAGTGACGCTTGTAGTAGAACTTAATTCGAGCGTAACAAGTTTTTGGCGCCACTGCCGGGGAAGGCTGTCGCAGTAGTAATAGTTTGATTTTTCTTTTCATTGTTTGTTTATTTTCTGTGAATTGTTTGTTTGTTTTATTTTACTTTCAATTTAATTATTTGTTTATTTTATTTAAGTTGCTAAGCGCCTTGTGTAAATATGCAATTTTCAAGGTATGCAGGGGTTTATGACGATAATCCTGATTCTGACATGGCGTGGCAATTAGCAGAATTAACGAACCAACTTAAGATGCTAAATGCAAGAGGACAAACACGTATGCCTACTCGAAGAGTATGTTCAGCATGTGGCATTGCAGGACATAGCGCAAACATGTGTTCATTTGGTTATGGACAATATCAAGAGAGGCAAGAGGAAGAATATGCCTATGACAGTTTCCAGCAAATGGGTGGAAATGACACATACCCCAGACCTTATAATTCAAGATGGGGAAGCCACCCAAATTTTTCTTGGGAAAACCAGCAGCACATTCCACCTCCAAATTTTTTTCAACCTTACCAAAGAAGTTCTTACTCTCAAGAACAATATTCAAATCAAGAGTACCTTAAGCGACCCACATTAGAAGATAGTTTGAATGCCTTCATTCAAATTAGCGCGCAAAATCAAAGTAAACTTAAGGAACCCACTTTGGAAGATAGTTTGAATGCTTTCATTCAAATTAGCTCACAAAACCATGATAAATTCGAGAAATCCACAGTAGAGGATGATTTGAATGATTACCTTCAAATTAGCACAGAAATTCAGGAAGGAAGCAATGAGAGGTTTGATTCTTTGGAGGAATCATTGAAGAGGGTATAAATGCAACTTGGGCAACTGGCACATCAACTCCAAGAACACCAAGAGGAGGAATTTCCTAGCCAATTGGAGCAAATAGAGGTAATCACAAATTTTAAGAATGAACAGGTAATATATAATGATTTTTGTGATTCCTTTGATGCAGGAACTAACAAAGAAGAATATGGCGAGGAAATGCAATCAAACATAGAGGAGTTAATTCAATCAAAGGAGAAGGAGAATTTGGAAGCATCGACTTCAACAAATTTGTATGAATCTCCAAATCCTTGTATGCCACCAATCCCATTCCCAAGTAAGCTGAATGCAGAGAAATAAGGTATGCAACTTTCTGAACTCCATGACATGCCCTATAGTGAAGATAGTGTAGATAAGCTTGAGGTGGCCATGACCATAGAAGTAGAGCCTAATTCTTCCAAATTAGAAATTGATGAGAGCAATTTACTAAAGAATAATGAGATTGTTGAGGGAGAACTTCAAATTGCTAAAGAGAATGTAGAACACATTCAACCAAACTTGGTTGAACTTAAAAAGACCCAGGAATTTTGAAAGATGTATTGGTTGGGGAATACAATATGCAACAAATTATCATCTCTCCGACTCTTGTTGGTGAGAACGAGCAAAAACCATATAAAACCATGTTGCAAACTGAAAAAGGTTCTTACTATGTCCCTATAGCATTAAAAAATCAAGCTAAGACAACCCTCACATGTTCTTTTTGGACAATTGCTCCCCTAAGAATGCTACCTAGGCTTGTAAATACATTGGGCACTTTTCAAAGTTGCATGGTGTTCATCCTCTCAGTCATGGGCTCCAATTGCATTATGGGTGGAAGGAGCCCCACACATCGTATATGGGAACGATGGAAATCAGGTATCATCTAAACTCTCTCTGCAGTATGCATGCTCACATTGAGGATAATGTGAATTTTTAAGTGTGGGGTGCATTTGGTGTTTTATGTTTTTACTTTTAATTGCATTTTGTTTAAGTTTTAGTTAATGTTCTTAATTTTTTCTTTGAATAAATGAATTTTGAAAAGTTCAATTGTTATAAAATTGTTGATTGATAACCTTTGAATTTTTGAAGCATGAATTTGAGAATTGAGTAGAATTGGTGCCTATTGTCAATTTTTTTGGTTTTTCCTTGCATTGCCTTTAACCTAGTGAGAAATTGAGCCATCAACTTATCATTATTGTTGTGGGTGAACATCTTTGATTGATGATTTGCTAGAACTTGCTTTGACATACATGTTAAGATTACATAAAAATTTTCAATTTGGCATCAAGATGATTAAGGCAATTAGGTGAACCCACTTTGGCTTAAAAAGACCAACCCTATTTTTAACCTTAGTTAGCCAATTTTGAGCCTATTTTATTTTTCCTTTTTCTTTCTTTTTCACAACACCATTAGCTTGAACCTTGTTGTTTAACTCTTATCCTTTCATTAGGTCAAGAGCATTTTAAGAGCGTTTATGACCGAGTGTTGTGTTGAACTAAGTGTGGGGTTAAGTTTAGTAGGTTTAAGACTGCAAAGCAAAATAATAAAAAAATAATAAAAAAAAAGAAAAAGAGAAAAAAAATAAAAAAATATATATAATAATAATAAGAATAATTGTTATTCTTGTTGAAAGGGTTGGAATGTATCATTACAAGAATTAATAAGTGAGTTCCCTTCAAAAGCTCTTTAATGTCAAGGGGTAGATGGGTGGAATGTGTTTTGGAATTGTTGGGGTATATATATATATATGAATGGTTACTTCATTCTTGAAGTGCTCTTGAACTTAATGATTAAGCTCACATTTCCTAAATGCCATGCCTTTACCTTAGCCCCATTACAACCCAATAAAGACTTTTTGATTGATGCTTGATTGTTATTTTGTGGTGGAGATTTGATTGATAAGCAATGGCAATAATCTTTCATTGATTGTTATGAGTGTAAACACCACCATGATCAAACACTTGTAAGAGTTGGTGAGGGAGCGATAACATTGGTTATGCATGGAAAACCACTTAATTGCATGAGTGTCGATTTTTGTTTGATTCGATATTGATTGCGGATTTAGGGATAGGAAGTCTTGATACATATTTATAACTCTTGAACTTAACAAAATTTATCTTGTTAGTGTGTTTTGATTTTAGCCTTGCTTGGGGACAAGCAAGGAGTTAAGTGTGGGGTAGTTGTTTAGGTCATTTTTGTACTAGTTTTTAGTATGATTTTATGTGTGTTTTAGTTAAAGTTTTGATTGATTTTTGCTTTGAATTTGTTTAAATTGTTTATTTTTAGGTTTAGGTGGAAAAACACCCTTGGAAGATCAAAACAGTGAAAAACAGAGCAAAAATGAAGAAACAGGAAGAGACACACCCAGAGACACTGCCAAGCCTCTGGCCGTGTCTCACCTAAGGAGCAAAAGCAAAGGACAAAGCAAAGAAAGAGCAAAAATGAAGTTAGAAGGTGACACATTCAGGGGACACGGCCAAGTCTCTGGCCGTGTCCCTCCAAAAATGTTAGACACGGCCAAGTTCACCCTGGCTTGGCCGTGTCACACTCCAAAGAAGAAGAGAGGAAAATCAAGCAGGAGAGGACACACCCAGGGGACACGGCCGTGTCCTTGGCCGTGTCTCACCCTCTGGAGACCAAAAGAAAACAAAGCAAGCAAAGAAGGAAAGAACACATAGTGAGGGACACGGCTAGGAGCTTGGACGTGTCCCAAGAAAGAAAATCAAGAGACACGGCCAAGCTCCATATGGCTTAGCCGTGTCACTCACCTCTCACCAAAGAAAAGAAAGAAAGAAAGGAAGAGTCACAGTGAGGGACACGGCGAGTTGGCTTGGCCGTGTCCCATGGAAATTAAGGGACACGGCCAAGCCAACCAAAGCTTGGCCATGTCACCTAAAGGAAAGCAAAGAAAAGGCCAAGAGACACGGCCAAGCTCACCCAAGCTTGGCCGTGTCACCTCAATTTCTATAAATTCTTTCGCACGGACAAAGAAAAGGGTAGGGCGGCTAGGGTTTTGAGAACAAAAAGAAAAGAGAAGAGAGTGACACTCTCCTTGTCCCTCATCTTCATCCTCCATCTTCATCTTCTCCATCTTCCATTGATAGATCTTTAAGGTTCTTGGGATCAAGTGGGTTGACAAACTCTCAAAGGTTGAAGAAGCTTCATTGAAGGGAGTGGTGACTTGAGAAAGCTCCATTCCATCATCCAAAGGCACAATAAATTGAAGGATTGATGACTTGAGAAAGCTCCATCCACATTGCAAGGGGAATCAACCATTGAAGAGGCTTGAGTTCTTCATCATACATCAAGTGGAGCTAGGAGGAAGATTAGCAATCCTACTCTTGGAATCTTCACAAGGGATTTTTCTATTCTCTCTTTTATTTCAGTTCAATATTGTTTTTGTTGTATTATGAGATTGATATTGCAATGAACAATTTGTATTTGTTTTATCTTGAGTTGAATGAATGTTTTAAATTGATGATGTTGAGCTAAATACTCATGCCTAGGGTTTGTAGTATATTTGATTGAATGTCTTGAATTGATATTTCCATTGATGTTCCTTGTTGATTGCATTGGAATGTATGCTAGGTTGATAGATTAGCTACCTATTGATCTCTAGATATTGAATGAAAGACCGAGAAGTGAAATCCGATATCAGAATTATGCAATCGACTACCCTATGAATGAATTAGAAATATAAGTTCTAGGGTTTTATTAATTTGGTAATGTAAAATAATTGGTTATTGCTAATTCATGAATGTGAGAACTAATGAATTAGTAATTGACTAATTAACCTTAAGGAACAAATTAATTACAAGGCTATGTTAATGGATAATTGAGAATTGAGCTTTGATTGAATGGACCTATAACCCTAGGCACTTTCCCGAGAACTGAATTGATCTTGTGCACCCATCACACACATCAAACCCACACTCCTTAATCTTAGGTTTTAATTGTTCTTTTACATTCCAACACAACAAACTTTCGCATTTAAATAATTTGTCAATCAAGCTATTACGAACCACACCTTCTTGGGAAAATGACCTTGGGGCGATCACCTTTGCTACAGCTACCTCGTATACTTGCGAGTGACGCTTGTAGTAGAACTTAATTCGAGCGCAACAGGTACTTGGACCAGAGACAGGAGTTGGGTGCTTGATCCAAAATTGGATTTTGGGTGCTCGACCTAAAACTAGATTGGGTGCTTGGACCCGAGACAGAAGTTGGGGGCTTAACCCAAAACTGAATTTTGGGTGCTCGACTCAAAACTAGATTGGGTACTTGGAATCGAGACAGGGGTTGGGTGCTCGACCCAAAACTGAATTTAGGTGCTTGACCCAAAACTGGATTTTGGGTGCTCGACCTAAAACTAGATTGTGTACTTGGACCCGAGACAGGAGTTGGGTGCTCGACCCAAAACTGGATTTTGACTGACCATTTATTAGTTGAGAATTCTGATTGAACCGACTATTCCATTCTTTTTTATTCTTACTTTTGTAAAAAATTTAGCTATTTTTTAGCTGACCCTCATATCTTCTCCTTGCCCCTGCGTGGTAAACTATTTGAAAGTGAGTTTGAAAATATTTTGTACACGCATAAACTCAAAAATTAAAAAGGAGAACCTTTGCCTCCTGTGTAGGCTCAAACTAATGATTTTTCTCATGCAGGCTCTGAATGATGTTTGTATTTTGTCTAGTTCCTTGCATAAGCATACATCTCTTCTTTCTTTTGCAAAATGACTAGAGCTTTCTCAATCAATGGCCCCTCCATGCCCCCTGATTCTATACCCTCTTCATCTTTGCTTCATAGAGTATCTCTTGTTCACTTTGACAAAGAATAGACAATACAATATAAGAAAATGCAATGTGATATGTTCATGTATGCATGATATGAATGAATAATACTTACAGTGGTTCTATCAACTCACAGACCGAGATGATCAACTGAAATGCTCTCATTGAATTCTTTCAGATGCCCGTTCAGGTCTTGTATTAGAATGACAGAAGGCTTCACATTTATGACTTTTATCTTTAAGATGTTGAGAACATGAGTGGTGGAGACCCCAAGCTGCAGAGTCAGAGATACATCCATTTCAAACTATGATTTAACATGTCAACTTTTAGCTTTTTCATAACCTTGCTAATAATCATTTTCTTTGCCCAATGTGTCCTTCGAGGTTCGATGGTTTGACATACTCCCCTTAAATTGAAGGCTTTGTAAAAAAAATTTTCTTTTTTTAATTTTGAAATCAAATATTGGCTTTGTCAAATCAATGTCAATTTACCTCAGGGCTTAATTTTCCAAATTAACATATCTATAACATGACAACCCTCATTACCATACTAAGCTCAGGAATCATTTCCATTTAAATAAGAATTGTTGCACTTCAGATAGGCACATACATATTACTTGGTCAAAGGTCTTATTAAGTTTAAATATTGTCTATCTCATATGCATGCTTATTTAAATTATCTCCACTAATAGACTCTACCTACCAAGAGAGATCAACAGGTCTTTGATAAGCTTGAAATGAGATTTATAAGAGACATAGTTTAAATGAAGGTTACTTTGAGATTGGAGCAGATGTGACACAATAAATAAACCTTCACACTATAAACTTTTTGTTGGAACTTTAGACTATTGGGAGATAGAGCTTTGAATGTTCTCCCATCTTCTTGACGTTAATCTGGATCTTGATTGAGATAGTCTTTTTCCTTATAAAAAGGTTGATACCCACATTCCTTTTCTTTCTTCTTTTCCCTTTTCTTTCTCTTTCTTTTTCTTACTCCTTTTCTTTGAGCATTTTATCGTTTTGTCCTTCTTTCCAGTAGTATTGTCAAGTATAGGACTTTCAAGAGCTCGATGACTTTTCTCCTTTTTCTCTGATTTTGATTGAGTATTTGGTTGGGTTGGACCAATTCAAGTCAAACTGTCCTTATAAACCAAATGGAAGCCTTTTGCTGCTTTAGGTAAAAGAGAACTCGGTTGGCTTTCTGAACCATTTTGGATTTTATTTCTTTTTCATTTTCTGTTTTTTTTTCTTTCTTTCTTTCTTTCTTTTTCTTTTCTTTTTCTTTCTTTTTCTTCTTTTTTTCCTTATGGTCTTGACTAGGCATTTCTTTTTTTTTTTTTTTATCTTCTTGCCTCTTTCCCTTAGTGATCATTAAATTTGTCATAAGTATCACAACTGCTCAGGGCAGCTTATTGGAGTTTGTAAGCCAATGAAAAGAAAGCTAAAATTTTATGAAGGCTTAAAGGGACAACTAGGGATTGATATCAATAGGGTTGATATTAGTTGTTGGCTAACCAAATAATGCCTTGATCATTTCTCTCCTAAATAAGTAGAGTTCAATTTTGCCTCGAAAGTCCATCAAAACATGTTCTAAGACTAACTAGGACCTAGACAAAGGTAATTATGCAGGAGCCCTCTCTAAGTAAGCTTACAAAACTCAATGCTTTAGAGCAATTCTCTCACCTAGTAAAGTCATTCGAATCATGATGCATAGATATGCTAATCAAGTTAAAATTTTCATCGATTGAGAGCCAAAATGAACAAAGACCAACAAAAATTTTGACGAAAATAATTTATTTCAAGCAACTTTAAATTTGAAAAATAAGATTGTTCCATAAAACACCAAATAAAGAAAATAAAACAAAAAAACAAACAAGCCAAGGGAAGTTTGTTGAGTTAAGCTTCTTCTCCCTTCACATCTTCAATATTCCCATCTTGAAAAGAGGATAAGACAAGATCTTCCTCCAATCCTCCTCCTACCATGAAAGTTGCTGGTGGTGGCACTCTGTTGAACCTAGGCAAAGGATTGCTTTTGGTATTGGGCTTATCCGGCTCGGGTAGTTTACCACTGTCAATCAAATCTTGGATCTCGTGCCTTAGAGGAGCACATTTATCCATCTCATGCCCTTGGATTTGATGAAATTGACAGAAGGCCTCGGCATTGAAGTTTGGTAGCAGAGGATTATGTAGTGGTCGAAGAGCCAACAGTTGTAACAACCCCTTCTTCTGTAGCCTGTTGAAAACCCAAGATAGAGGTTTCCCCAATTCTTAGAAATGTCTTCTATTTCCTTGACCAGTTGCATTAACATCAACTTCCTTTTGCGTGCTTTGATTACTCGACTGGTAGTTTCCTTTCTCATTCCTTCTTGCCGAAAAGCGATTCTTCTTCCTTTCCCATTCTTGAATTTGAAGACCAGCGTGGAGAAGATCTTTGAAATTTCGAATGAGTGTATGAGACATCTCCCCTCTTACAATCATCCTAATTTGATTTGACTCATCATGCCTCTTCTTGAGCAAAGCAGCCTTATTTCTTTATCTCTTTACATAATTAACAAAGTTCTCATTTGGTCTTTGCCTAATGGTCTCCACCTCCATCAAGGTAACTTCCAGCTCGACATTGTACCCATACTATTGAACAAAGGCTTTGTACAATATGTTCCAATCTTTTTGGGTACTTTCTTCTAAGGTATTGAACTAATTTTGCACTACAAGATCCAATGAGAGCATAAAATACCTCATAGTTTGAGCTTTAGTAGCTCTGGAAAATTTTATGGCAGTGATGTATTGTTTGACATGCAAGTGAGGATTTCTTGTACCATTGTACCTAGCGAAGGAAGGCATCTTGAACTTGTAAGGGACCTCCTCATCTTGTTTGAACAACTTTTCAACCTTCGACATTTCTTCAATTTTCAGCTTCTTCTCGAATTTCTTCTCCAAATCAGCAATCAATTTCTCAACATCAGAAGTTTTAGTCTTTTCCACAGTTTCACTTTCCACAACCCTTATCTCTTTCTTCTAATCTTGAGGATCTTAGAAGTATTGAGCCTAGTCATCATCATCATCAATGACTACTTTGTCATCCTCAAAAGCCACTTCACCAACCTTAGCGTTCCCTTTGTCCTTCGGCTTCTTGGTGCTAGCAGATGCCTCGACATTATTCCCCAAAATTGCAGCCAATTGGTTCTTCATGGTCTCAGCCAGTGCCTCCCTTAGTTCTTCCATCTTGGCATTGAGGATGTCATCCACCATTCTTTGAATTTGTTCGGGCTCCATTGTTCTTGGTGAGAAGGTAATTAAGTCACTGCTAGATTCTATGTCATTGGCGTAGGTGGAGTTGTCGTATGCTCTTGAGTTATTGTACTCTAGGTCTGTGAGCCAGAAAGGATTAATGATATGTTATGCAATGCGTGTATGCATGTATGCTCAAATAATAAACAAACAAAGATAATTAGGATGTTCCTTCCAACCTTATAACTTCCACACACAAATGGCGAGTCTCTTTTCCTAGGTTTATGGTCAACAAAATATCAACATGGGATATTTTATTTTTCAAAAAGTTCCCTTGGACGGTTTAATCAATAGCTACATTCTTTAATATAGAAGTCTGTCTATGACAATTCCAATCAATTAGATTTTAACCTGTTGAATAGCTTTTATGCTAATTGGATTAAAGCAAAATTAAAAAGTTCATCATAAATAGATTTCTTTATTTGAAAAAGTAACTAGTGATTCATGCCAAAAATAAGCCCATGGTTAATAACTATTGGTATAAACTAGGCTTACAATTGATTTTTGGTATTTTCATAATTGACCGAAATATTCGTAAGCTCTTTTGAAAAGGTTGTGAAAATAATTTTGTTTCTAAGCCCATTGTAAGAAGATTTTAGAAAAAATGAATTTTGGGCTTTGTATTTGGGTCATGAGAAAAGAATTTTTGACTTGTTTTTAGAAAAGTTTTATGTCCAAAGACCATTTTGAAAATTTTAAAAAATAGCTTTGGTCTTTTGGATTTAGAGAAAAAAATTATTTGAGCTCGCAATGTAATTAGGTCATATTAGAAAAATGACAAACCAAATAAGCCATGATTTAAACCAAGATAAATTAACCATAGTCAAACCACAAGCATTTGGGGTAAAACCTAAAGAAAGTAACTAGGCCAATTACATGAGTTTTAGTTTTTGGGTTGAAAGGCTTAGGTTCCCATAGCAAGTATATACTAAAAGGTACAAGGATATGAGTGGTTATACCATGCTTGATCTCCATACCTTGAGTGAAAGTATGGTATCCCTTACATAATACAACATGGGTAACACGGGTGTCCTAACTCACCCACACGATGCAATATAAATGATGCAATGAATAATATCATGATAAGAAAGAATAGAATAATATAAAGACCAATGGAATCAACTTCTCTTATCCCCAGTGGAGTTGCCATTATGAGTGAAAATTTTTACTCCCATTCCCACGTGGAATGGTTCTTGCAACTTCGGCACTATTAGGCTCAGGGTCTTGGAGAACACGGGCCTAAACTAGAAAAAAGTGGAGTTGCCACCCTGATAGGCTGAAAAAAGAAAGGGGTGGATGACTCGATTCCTAAGGAATCTCCAACCCCCTAAGGGGTTCAGAAAGTTGGATACGTGTGGGGAAGGTAAGAAATGGCTCAGCACCCCCACAACGCCCGATTCATTGGAACCGTCCTCCTTTTCAAGTCTTATTATTATAAAATTCTTAAATATAATGATATTATCCATACTACATACAATCATAAAAATAAACAAATACTTTATTAAAAATCATAGTAATGTCCAAATAAAACAAACAAATAAGCATCTATCTATAGATGAAAACATGCCTTTAGAATTGTCCAATGTCTAAAAGAAAATAAATAAAGTAGGATACCCACCAATTGGTGGAAACGTATCCTTTACATTGATCCAAAACTTAAAAATAAATTGAATTATATGATATTTAGCAATTGAGGTACCCACAAAGTGGAAACATACCTCTTAAAATTTCTTGAAACCAAAACAAATCAATAAAAATAACCAAACAATCATCATAAATATATTATTCATCAAATATATAAATTAAAAATATAAATAAACCATTAATCAAAACATATAAATAATAATCAAATAAATAGCTAAAGATATAGTTTAAATTAATAAATAAACCAAATTGGGGTCTCAAGGGTCTAGGGTTTGAAATTAGGGGATACTGGATAAAATTTAGGTTTTAGGAAATCTGAGATCTTGGGTTTGGCTGTTGGATTAAATTTTTGGATTTATTGGATTGGGAGTTGGATTTTGGTGGTTACTGGGAACTAGGGTTTAGGTCATAGTTTTGGGATTTAGGTTTATAAGTTAGGGTTTTAGAATGTTAAAGAATTAGGGTTTAATTATATAAATTGAAGCTTATAGAAATAGGATTAAAATTTAGGTATTTGGAAAGGATAGGTTACTATGATGATTAAGTAAAAAATAATTGATTAGGGTTTTAACAAAATGGATTAGGGTTTGAATTAAAATAAGGTTTGGATTAAATCAAATAGAATACTTAAATTAACTACTATGAATTCAAAACTTAAAAAAACACTATCATTGATTTTATGGGATTGTTGTAAAGGTTCTTTAGAATTACTATTATCAATTTTACTGGATTAATTGCTACTAGATGACTTTTGACAAACAAAATTAAATAAACAATCCTACGTTTGAAGGCTTCACCAAAATTGTTGATGAAAAGTATTTGCTTGAACCAAATATGTTTTTGTTGGTTGGAAGGAAATCAAGACAGTGAGAGTTTGCTACTGCCTTGATGGTGTTTGATGGTTGTTGTCCTTTGTTTGATAATGATTGAGAATTAATTTATTGCTCCGTTGCTCTCTGCCTAAATTGAAAGTTTGAAGTTCTTCCAAAAAGTCCCAAAGAAAAAGTCCAAAGTCTCTAAAAATCCTCCTCCCTTGTTCGTGTGTTTAATACTATTATTTATAAAAAAAACAAAAAGACAAAATATTATTTTGATAAAGAAATACCAACTGTTTAGGAAAAATCACAAAACCGGATAAAACAAGGTTTGGTCAAAAATCGGCAGTGTGCGCGGGCTGCTAGGCCTACGAGGATTGTTGCGGGCTGGCGCGCGGGCTACGCTGGGCGAGGTAATGGGCAACTGCAAGCTGGGAGAATTGGACAGTGCCTAGTTCGCCACAGGCAGCGCCTGCGGCGAAGCCCCTTGCCGCGCGGCAGCGCATCACCGCTGCCTCGAGTCGCTCGCCGATTTGTCCATTTTTATTTTTTTTATTTTTATTTTTATTAAAAATAATTATTATTATATTATTAAAAATAAATAAATAAAAATAAAATAAATATTATAAATAATAAATAAAATAAATATCACAAAAATTATTTCAGACTATTTTAAATTATCGAACCAAACCTGGTAAAAAATTAAGTGTCTACAAGTAGCCACAATCAAGAATTGAGGAGTTAGAATTAGCAATCACAACCAGCTTTAACAATTAAATAGATGCACAGAAAAGCAACCCTAAAACATACAGAGAGCAAGAGAGATAGAAAGCTACTCGAGACACAGAAGCAAATTCAGACAACATTGTTGAACCAAGAATTCCACTTGATCTAGGCCTTCCAACAATTCAAAAAAGGAGTTTGGTTCAACAAAAACATCTTGGTGGAGGTATGGTTTTTATAAAATAAATTCATTTAATTGATTATGTTTAGTTTATTTTATTTGAGGCCCTAATTGATTTTAAAAACCCTAATTTTGTGTGCTTTAACCCTAATCTCATAATTAAACCCTAATTACATGTTAAATCTTAGTTTTAGGATTTAAATCCTAATTTTGCATGTTAAAATCTAGTTTAGGATTTAAACCCTAATTTGTATATTAAGACCCTAAATTGTGTGATAAATCCTAGTTTTGCATGTTAAACCCTAGTTTAGGATCAAAAACTTAATTTGTATGATGAAATATTAATTCCACAATAAAGCTCTAATTCCGCAACAAAATCTATTTTATAAATCATTTATTTTTTGGGAGTGTTGCCACCATGACCTCCGCTCGCTAACCGACTAGCAGGACCGCCGTATGCATTCCCCCTATATTTTGTTAATGGGTTAATATTTATTTATGAATTGTAATTTTTTATAATTAATCTTTATTTCCTAATTTTATGATTCTTTGAATGATTACTTATACATTTATGGATTTGTGTTTATTTTGTCACTTAGAATTTAAGTACTTATAAAAGGCACATTTTCACTTTGTGGGTGCCTTATTTATTTTAATCGTTTATTGTTTATTTTAATTTTAAGGACTTTTGGACAATTATAAGGGACGCATTTTCACGTTTTGGTGGATGTCCTATTTTATTTATTCTTGTGAACATTTGGACATTGTAAGTGTATGTTTTCATCTTGTATGGTTGCCCATTTTATTTGATTTGTTGATTTATGATATGATATTATTTATTTCATAATTGCTTATAATATGGATAATTTCATAATAACTTAAGAATTTAACAATATTGAGACTTGTAAAGGAGGTCAGTTCTAATGAACCGGGTGTTATGGGGGTGTTGGGTCATTTCTTACCTTCTCCATACATACTTAACTTCTCAAACTCAATAAGGGTTGGGGATTCCTTAGCAATCGAGTCATCCACCCCTTTCTATCTTCTCGGCCCATTCCGGGTGACAACTCCTATTCTCTGGGTTTAGGCCCGTATTTTCTAAGGCTCATAGTCTAACAGTGTCGAAGTCGCAAGAACCATTCCACAGGGAGTGGGGGCCAAAATCCCTGCTCATAAGTGTCTATCATGGAATTTGAATTAAAGAGGGGGATGAGTGGAAAACATCTTTCAAAATGAAGTATGGGCTGTATAGTGGTTAGTTATGTCATTTGGCTTAACAAATGCACCTAGTACATTTATGTGTCTTATAAATCATGTTTTGAAAGAGTTCATTAGAAAAATTGTTGTAGTTTATTTTGATGATATTTTTGTATATTCTAAATCATTTAAAGATCATTTGTTGCATTTGCGTAGTGTTTCACTTGTTTTATGTAAAGAATGCTTGTTTGCAAATTTAAGGAATTGTTGTTTTGTTTAGATAAAGTTTTGCTCTTAGGATTTGTTGTTATTAAAAACAGTGTTAAGATAAATGAGGAGAACATAAGTTCTATTAAGAATTGGCCGACTCTTAAGTCTATTAGTGATGTACATAGTTTTCATGGATTGGCTAGTTTTTATAAGCATTTTTTTTCAGGATTTTAGCACCATTGCTTCACCTCTTATCGCTGTAATTATAAAGAATAAATCATTTATTTTGGGTGTTGAATAAGAAAATGCATTTGCTTTGCCTAAAGATAAATTATGCAATACACATAATCTTGCCTCACCTGATTTTATTAAAACATTTGAAATTGAGTGTGATGTATCAAGTGCAGGCATAAGAGCTATTTTAATGCAGGGTAAGAAGCCAATTGCTTTATTCAGTGAGAAACTCAATGGCACATCATTGAATTATCTGATATATGACAAGAAGTTGTATACATTAGTACGAGCATTAGAACATTGGCAATATTACTTATGGCCTAAGGAGTTTGTCATTATTACGGATTACTAACCCTTGAAATTTTTGAAGGGCCAAGGTAAGTTGAATAAACATCATGCCATGAAACATTTCCTTATGTTATTAAGTATAAAAATGGCAAAGAGAATGTGGTAACTGATGCATTGTCTAGAAGATATACTTTTTTTTATCTACTTTTGATGCTAAAATTCTTAGATTTAAATTTCTTAAATATTTATATGATAAAGATACTAACTTTTCTTTTATTTTCAAGATGTGAAAAAGGAGAATTTGGTAAGTTTTATAAACAAAATGGCTTTAAAAGGAAAATAGGTTATGTGTTCCTAGTTGTGCTATTAGATTGTTGCTTGTGAAAGAGTCCCATTGTTGTGGTTTGATAGGCCATTTTAGGGTAACCAAGACATTAGATATGTTCAGTAAGCATTTCTATTGGCCTAAGATGAGAGTGGATGTGCAGAATTTTGTTGCCAAATGTGTTGAGTGTATGCAAGCAAAGTCTAGATCAATGAATCATGGATTGTATACACTACTACCTATACCTACCCACCCCTAGATTGATATTTCCATGCATTTTGTGTTGGGTTTGCCTAGATCTAGGAAAGGTAGAGATTCAATTCTTTTTTGTGGTTGATAGGTTTTAAAAAATGGCACATTTTATTCCATGTCATAAAACCAATGATGCCACACACATTGCACATTTATTCTTAAAGAAATTATGAGATTACATGACATTCCCAAAAGAATTATTAATGATAGGAATGTCAAGTTTCTAAGTCATTTTTGGAATGTTTGAAGGAGTAAGCTAGGTACTAATCTTTTGTTTTCTACAACTTTTCACCCATAGAACAATGATCAAATTGAAGTTGTTAATAAAACTTCAAAAAATTTTTTGCGTATAATAATTAAGAAAAAATCTAAAGAATTAGGAAGATTACATTCTATTTATTAAGTTTGCTTATAATATGGTTATGCATTACACTAGTAGTTTTTTATGTTTTGAGGCTGTGTATGGTTTTAACCCACTAATAGCCTTATATTTAGTTTGTTTTCCTTATAATGAAAAGTCCAGCTTGGATGGCGAGAAAAACCTTGGATGATAAGAAAAAGGTAGAATTGGTGAAAAAAATCCATACCGATGTGGGAGCCAATATTGAAAAAAAAGGAATCAACAAGATGCACATCAAAATAACAAAGGAATAAAAGAAAGTGATCTTTGAATGGGGTAAATGGTTGTGGGTTCATACACAAAAAGAAAGGTTTCCACACCAAAGGAAATCTAAATTACACCCAAGAGGTGATGGTCTTTTCCTAGTGCTAGAACGAGTTAACGACAATGCCTACAAAATTAACTTGTCGAGTCAATATAATATAAGTGCTACTTTTAGTGTTGCTGATTTTTCTTCTTTTGATTTTGAAGGTGAAGATTCAAGGGTAAATCCTTTTGAGAGGGAGGGAATGATGCAACAAAGGACCAATGGACTCGCTAAAGTCTGCCCAATGGACCGGTTATGAGGGCTCCTCTTCAACGGTTCAAGGATACAATGCTTGTGATGTTTCAAGGCCTTTAGAGTGAATTGGCCACCATTGAAGAATGCAAGGAAGACTTCAAATTTAAACTTGAGCGTCCATAAGCCAAACAAGGTTTGATCCATCTTTGTGCAGTCCAAGAGAGTTAGCGATCGCTCTATGGATATAACGCTCATCATATTAGTCTAGCGATCACACTCACCAATGTAAACTTTACTGTGTGGTCATAAAACCAAAATGTTTCACCGTTAAAGTAAGATTTAGTCTATTATGGTTATAATGCAACTTTAATCACTTAAAATAGACATCAGATGAAAGAGAATGAGCCCCAAAAAATTTACTACACAACCTCATTACCTACACTATAGCAGTGGCTCCTGTGGCATCTAGAAAGTGCAAAATGGTGTTGTAATGCACTAGTTCAGATTTTACATTTTTGACCTTCAAAATATCTATAAATAGGCCTCTTCCACCCCATTTCTCTTTAGCCCATTCAACTTGGCAATACCTATTTGCAAGTTATCATATTCTCTTCTTCCTCCATTCTTTCTTTAAAGAAAAAAAATTATTTTTCCTATTTTGAACCATCTAAAATTTGCTTCCTTAGAAAATTTAAGTGTTGGTCAAGTTTGATTTAGCTTTTCTTAAGCCAAATTGAACCTAGTTGCTTTCTTAGCAACCTTCAAGCCAAAAGTGGAATTAAGATCCTTTCATACTTCTAAACTGCCACTAATCAAAGATCAAGGAGGAAGGTAAGAAACCCTAATTTCTCTTATTTTATTTTGTTCTTTGTTCTACTTTGTTGATATAGGTCCTTTTTGCCCTAATTTTAAGGACCACCATTTGGTCTTTGAAATTAAACATGGTTTAGAATTTTTCCCTAATTTTTAAGACCCTTTTTTGGCTTTCAAAATTAAAATTAAATTAAACCTTTTGCCCTAATTTTGAAGACAATCATTTTCTTAAAATTAAGTTGGAATGAGAAATTAATTTAAATTAATTTATTTCTCAAAATTAAGCTAGAACATGGGCTTAATTTAAATCAATCTTTTCTTAAAATTAAGTTGGAATAAGAACTTAATTTAAATCAGCCATTTACTTAAAATTAAGTTGGAATAAGAACTTAATTTCGATCAATCATTTACTTAAAATTAAGTTGGAATATGAACTTAATTTAAATCAATCTTTTTCTCAAAATTTTAGTTGAAATATGAACTTAATTTTGATCAATCCTTTTCAAAATTAAGTTGGAATATGAACTTAATCCCTTTTCAAAATTGAGTTGGAATAAGCACTTAATTTTCAAAGATCAACTTTTTCTTCAAAGTTAAGACTTAAAGTTTGAGTTTTAGACTTAGGTTTAACATCAAACCTAAAATAAACCTAGACTTAGGCTCACATAGCTTAGGTTAAAAATTACTTTTAACATCAAGCCTTTTCCTTATTTTTTTTTTGAACTTTCCTTCCTTTATTTACTTTATTTATTTTTCTTTTAGGGAATGTGTGTCCATCCTAGAATCCATAAGGCTAGAGTTGGGATCTTCTTATCTTGAATTATGAAATGTAAAATTTAATTTAATCTTTAAATTACTTAACTTTACTTTACTATGGTTGAAT
Organism: Garcia nutans; assembly: GCA_947685225.1. NCBI lineage: Eukaryota > Viridiplantae > Streptophyta > Magnoliopsida > Malpighiales > Euphorbiaceae > Garcia > Garcia nutans. Next base: position 21,366,213 of record CANTUV010000026.1, read on the forward strand.
ATATGTTATTGTGCCATGTCATTCATATTATAATTGTCATTTTATATGAAATTAATTTTGTAAGTTCTTATTTAATCAAAGGCCAAACTCTTTTTACTTAAATTAAGCCTAAACCTAGCCCCCGAATCCATCCTTTAGTTTGATGCTAGTGATTTTTATCCATGGGATAATATTAGAGACAATTTAGGGTTTTTATTCAATTTTCCCTTTTCCAAAATAAATTTGAGTGGTGACTCATTTCCAAAACTATTTTCACATGAACTAACCATAGCCAATGAAAGAATAGTGACCTCAACATTTTTCATGAGACTTAGCCAAATTTTTCAGCATTTCAGCTTGCATTCTTTATCGGCCATGAGAAGATGCTCAAGCTAGGGCCTTACAGTGGTCCAAGTCAAGAAGATCATTTCAAATTATTTGTTTTGCTCTTGTATATTTGAGTTATATTTATCTTTTACTACATTTTCATATTTTTTGGAACTTTAATTTTTATATGTGTAATATCTCTACTAATTGGGCCATATGATGTCTAAAGACTAAAGGTAGTTTAGGGTTAGCTCAAGTGTGATTTGGATAAATTGTCTAAGCATATGAATGATCTTGTAATAGCTAGCAAGCACCCTAAACTAGGGCATCTAGCACTTAGTTGATATTTAAGCTTTTTTATGATCTTTGTAATGGATAGTCTTGATTTGGAATGAAAATTTAAGAACATTTATTCTTTGAGAGAATCTTTTTCTCTTGCTTTGATTCTTGTTGAATCAAAACTATTCACAAAGAGTTAATAATTTGAGTGAGTTTTAATACCAAGGTTCTTTCCCATAAGGTTGGGATTGGGTTGAGGTCAAATTAGGTAATGACTTGATTTAGCTTTGCAAGGGATTGTTAGGTCTCAAGGCATTGTTCTTACCGATGCACATCAAAATCCAAAGTAAAGTTAGTATATCATTAAATATAAGGTAATATTTCCTCATGCTACGATCCCAAAATTGAAATGTTGAGTTAGCTTAGTTTACCCTGTAAAGAAATTATACATAAAATACTCCTTTATTTTGTATTAACTCAATTAGACCTCATCAACACTAAATAAACAAAAAAAAAACTTTTATATCCTTGAGATGAAAAAAAAAAACTGTGAATGCATGTCTACTCTCCCTCTCACTTCCCTTTCATATCTTCAAAATCGATCAGCAAACCCTAAGCTCTATTTCTCTGAGCACTTCATTTTTTCAAAAAAATTAGGCAAGCCTGAGCTCTTAGCTCTTACTCTTACATTTTTAGTTATAAGTTGTGTTCAAATCCTCATTGTCTTGATGTGTGGAAAACTCATATTTGGGTAAGTCTTGGTATGACTTTTAATTTTATTTCATTATCTTTACTATGCTTGCATGTATATTTGAGTACTTGTGATAGGTTTAAAAAGAACTGCTGTTGGAAATGGGTTTAGCAACAGTGTGTGATGTTAATGTGATTCCTATTTATGTGTTTAAGGTAAATGGATTTTACTGCATTGCAATTTAATGCATATAAATGACAAAATTATATGTGTATAGTATAATATTTTTTGTAACAATGCAAAATAACTTTGTAATCTTTAATTGTTATGATTTAAGAATGAAAAAAGAACATTATAATGTAGTTAAATGATAAAGTCATCGATGTAGAATATATTATTGTTTATAAATATACACATTTTATGAGTTATTATGTTAAAAGAACAATGTAATTTTTGGTAATGAAAAAGGCATTTGTGTATAGTACAATATTATTTGTAGCGATACAAATTTACTTTGATTACTTTAATTGTTATGATCACATTAGACTAATTTTTTTTATTTAATTTAGATATTATGGCATCAAAATTAGGTCATTCAACTGCAAGTGAGAACTTTCCTATGTCAGATAGGCATTTTAAGAAAAAGCTATTTAAGTTTAAGCTTCTGAGTCTAAGAGCTTTGCCAATTACTATTAAGAGAGGTCTGAAGAAAAAGGGGAAGTCTGACTCTCATCCTACTAAGAGTAGAAGCAAGTCCAAGAAAGTTGTAAGAAGTGTTAAATTTATAGATGAGAAGGAGGATGTAATTGAGAAAGGGGATGTAAAAATTGATGGAGTTCATAATGGTGATGGTGAAGCTGATGCTGATGAAATAGAGACTGAAACCATTTTGAATGTTAGTATAGTTATTACTAACACTAATTTCTTATAAAATTCCTTAGAATTATTTTATATCTGACTTTTTAGTAAATTTGGGTTTTTTTTAGAAAGATGATTATGTTATACCCATGAAGGCGTGGCAGCATCTTCAAATTAACCCTATCTGGATGGGTTTCAGAGTTATAACTATGATCAAAACTACATTGAGAAAATGTGGAAACTAAGGTTTTAAATTCCTGATAATTTAAAAGCACATCATATATATATATATGTAGCATATTCTTATACTAATCATTTGTTCTACTACATATTGAATCATTTGAGGAATATAATATAGGCCACTTTCTATGAATAAGGACACTAGTTTCTAGCCCGAATGATGTTGTACTATCATTTAAATTTGGAAGGAAGGTTATCCATCTTGGCTGTGAGGAATTTTGTTTACTTACTGGATTACTCTTCAATGGGAAGGAGGAGATCAAAGGTGGTGGGAAGATGCTTTATGATAAGGTTGAGCTAATCACTAGAGAAAAGTTGTTTGAAATGTTTAAAGAGTGTAAAGACACATAGTTAAGGAGAAAAATAGGTATTGTATGCCTAGTTAAGCTTATTATATTTTGCAAATCCCTTCAATCTAAGGTAGAGAAGAAGGTTATGACTGATAATGTAGATGCATTCAACAAAGTTGTATGGGGTAAAATTGCGTGAAAATATTTGGTACCAAGATAAAGGATTCGCTTAATTTGAAGAAGAAAAATATAGAGGGTGGCTGCTCATTGTCCAGATTTTTCAACATTTTCTTAATTTTTGCAATTGAAGTCATCCTTCAATTAAAAAATATTGGTGTACACATAGATAAAAGTGTTTTCCTAAGGCTGGCCAGATGGAGGATGGGACTTAGGCCTATCTATGACTCTCTAATAGAAATGGTTTTTCATCATGTACTTTCTATTTCATTTTTGTGTACAATATTATATTATATGGTTATATTTAACGTTTTATTGTTATCTTTTTAAAGGATATGATCCCCTTGTCCATTGAAATGATAAAAGATGAAGTTGCGTACCTTTATTTTGTGGGAATGGATTTAGAAGTCAATAAAGGGGATAAGAATGTGGAGAGCACTTCTCATACCATTGTCCCTTATGAGCCTAGTTCTCCCCTTCCTCAAACACCGAAGGCCCTGTCCATTTCAAAGAATCAATCAAAATTTAGGTATATATCAAATATACTTGCCTTGATTATATGGTATTCATTGTAAATTAAATAGCACTTTAATAAATGCTAATTATATAGGTCCATCAATTGAAGGATTCCAATAAAGATCTCTCCAATAGCTGAAAGTTTTAAAGGGTAAATATATGGAGCTTCATTCTGTCATTGAATCATATACAAAGATTTTTGAAGACCAAATGAAAGTTCTTGAAATTAAAAATATGGAGCTTGTAAATGAGAATATAGATCTTGCAAATAATTATAATGAACTTGTAAAAAGAAAAATTTGGACTTGAGGAAAAAGATAAAAAAAAATGGAAGCAAGAATTGATGCACTTAAGGGTGCACATAAAGTTCCTGATCATATCACTCCACAACCTACTTTTGTTACAGTGTATATATTCTAATTAAATTTATTTTCTATACTTTATCATTTATATGCTTACCCAATTCTATATACTTTATAACTTTCTAAATGATATCTATCTGTATTGCTTCAAGAAGATAAAAAGAAGAATCCCTTAGGAAAGTCGTGCCTGTAACCAAAGCTAACGAGATAAGCCTTTCAGTGGTCAGTCTCACTGTAAATGAGTTTAAGGGAGAACTTGGTAAGAGGCAACATTTCCAAATCTAAGATACTATGATAGCCTGTGGACACTTTATTCTTTAAGTAGGCGATAGAGACTGATGAAGTCTTAATATCACGTCAGAAGCTTATAGAGTTCGAATGGATATTTTTCATTTGGACCTAGTGCAAGTCCCAATTGAAATTGATTTGAAGTTATTTAAAGATTTGTAGAACACCTAAATGATAAGATTGACATTGTAAGCATTACTTTATACGAAACTTATTTCTTTTAAACTATATTTTATATGATTTCATATGATTTGAGCTATAATTCATGATTTGATCAGAATTTCAGGGATAATTCTCAAGAATATTCACATATGCTGCCCGAGGATGAATAAGTTGATTTTATAATGCATTGGACACAGATAAGGGACTTCTAGTTTCTTATAAGAACGTCTAATGCATGGTTACAGGATCGTGCATGTGTAATCATTTACCCTATCATTAATATATTATATACATTTTTTTAAGTATAAGAATGTTATTATTTATTTATATTGCATGAGATTAATATTATATTATATTACATCAGAAAAAAGCAAGCCTTCTATGTATATGATATGGATCAATGAGCCATATGTTCAAATTACTCAATTGGATTGGTATTCAAAAATGGTGATGACGAGTACAAAAGGATGTTGATTCCAGGAATGTATGGATTCCTCCTGACATTATTTATACATTCCTGAATGGTGACCTCAAATATAGAAAGCATGCTATTGATGTTGAAAAAAATATACATCCTTGCCAATGAGACGAATTGTCACTAATTCCTAATTAGAGTCAACTTAGTAGGATAAGAGTCAAAGTGATTGACTCTCTATATCAGGCGACGCAAAAAAAAAAAATGAGGTATAGGATGGCACAAAATGTTGTAAAAATGCTTATTAAAGAATTAAGTATGTTAACTTTTTTAAATATGGACAAGAATTAGATAAAAATAGAGGAAAGCATATGAAAGTATCTTATTCTAAGAACTCTTGTTCTCAACAGACAAGGTAACTGCACCATATATTTATATACCTCACTCTGCATTTATGCATTCTAATTTTTTCAATATATCAATTGATGAATGGTTTTGTCTTGATTACAATAGAAATTGTGGAATATTTGTTTTGAAGTTGATAGAGTGCTTCTTGACCAAAAACCTCTTTGCTTGTAATGTGAAGCAGGAGTTCATGCAAGACATGCAACTCAGTGTACACTTCCATCTATGGAGTCATGGTGTGCAAAAGAGGAATGGGATATATGAGAGTGATGATGAAGTTTAGCGTAGTTATGGCATGTTTTGTACTTTCGATTCACATTGTGAATTAGTTAAGGTATATAAGTGTCATTGTTAATTACATTATTGTATTTACTATTACTATATCAATATTATAGGCATATATACGTATTTATGCTGACAAAATCTTCTTTTATGAAATGAAATTACATTTGTTGTTTAACAAATTCAAGTGGTAATGCTTATAAATTATTTTAATATTTTTAATAATAACATAGTTCTTTAAGTAAGTACATAAATGTATGATGAAATAATAAAGTTTTGTACATAAAAAAACATTTAATTGAATAAAGTCCAAAGTTATAGTGCACATAATAAAGTTAATAAAAAAATAAAAGATGTTAAGTAATTCTAATGGGTTTAATTTGGAATATGACACCATTGGAGTTTTAGGGATACGACACCGTTGGAGCAATAAGGATTTTGAAATTCCAAAATTAATAGAGATATGACAAATTATAACATAAAATGATATTTATGTACTTGATTGACGATGACATTTATGGAAAGAAATATGGATACCAGTAGTATTCGATAACATGGCAATGGTCATTATAGTACATTTTAATCATATATTATACTCGTTATATGTTTTTATAATGATAATCATTAAGTGAAGATGCAAGAATAAAGATAATATATTTATATTTAGTAATACTATTGTGGCGATATTTGACTTAGTAATATTTAAACTTATAATTATGAACATAACTTGTAATTATAGTTAATGCAATGATGTGATTTATGTGGGGAGCAACTGATTAATATATAATTATAATATTATTTAATGGTAATAATATATATTATATTTTAACATAACAATGTTAAATTTGATACGGACAATAATATTTTGTGAAATAAAGAAGTTTTTTTTTTTTGTAATATTATGAAGATATGTAATATTATTTATTAATTAAGCATGTGACATGAGCATGGCCATGGAACTCATGGATGGAAGCCTTGGGACACAAATCTTGAAGATTCCTAGTAGGCCAATCACAAGACAAAGAGCTAAGAAGATAAATGAAGCTTTGCAAGCCTATTTTCAAAGCTACATGAATTCACATATGGTGCCACATGGACCGAGTAGAGATTAGAAGAAGCTTATCTACTTGTTGGAAGCATCAAAAATGGAAAACTTGGAGACACCGAACATTTAATGATTGCCCAACAAGTTGTGCAATCATTATTTGTGTTTTCATCCGTGCGGCCATGAGAGTCACTGCAAACTCTACTGCATGATTTTCATATTTCGAGCACTTATTTCATTTTTATATGTGTAATTCATTGTCTAGAGGTTTTTAATGTATTTAGACTCTAGGAACTTTTGTATTATGGGCTACATGTGTCATAAGCCTAATGGTTGATTATATTTGGTTTAGTAATTGGATGTTAAAGTTGTTCTTGTTAGCAAACAACCTAACCTAGGTTTTTAATGGGCACTCATGAGAAATAAAAACATGCTCTTACACCTGATCAAAATTCTATGCAACTTTTTTAAAAATAAAAGTACAAATAGAAAGGCTACTACATCGACTCTTAGGAAAATAAAATGTAATCAATGTAAAACCGAGCATTAGGTCAAAATACGGATCAATATCAACATAGCATCACAAATCAGGCCACAATCACATACTTTCCTCATAAATCATCATGATATGTCATTTTAGCAATATAGAATCAAAATTGGACGCAAAATGGCTCAAGGCACACAAAATGAGGTAAAATCAAGATTTAACAGTATAAAGCCAGTTTTAATTATCAATCAACCAAATTATCAATCAAATCAATGTAAATCATGCCAAATTATCATTTTAACATGTATAAACCCTAATTCATCATTAAATGCATCATGATACACAAATTGAGTCCATAATATCCATTTTATTGATTGTCATATTTTAAGTAAGTTTTTCAAAATTAATAGTCTAATTTTTAACAAAATCCTTCTAAAACAATTTCGAAATCCATATTTTAGTTCCAAAATTAGAAATCATTTAAAATCGGACTTTAAAAGTGGAGAAATCATATACAAAATTACTCAAAAAGGGAAATTGAATTGAATTGGAGTTCTATCAATTGAAGTCTTCTTTTAGTTAAAATACAACTTATTTTTGAAGTTATGGATGTGATTTTTTAATTTTTTTTTCCATGTTCAAATTGTGTTGATTCAAGTCCAAGAATCAAATGCATCAAGAATTAGGTCAAATCCAGGGGCAAAACCAGGACACCGGCGAAGGGGGGCAAAATTTTCAAGCAAAAAAAAAATACATACGAATTTATATTCAATTTTATTTTCATATTAAAAAATTAATACAAAAAATTGGTATTAATATTTGTATTCAATTTTATTTTTATATTAAATAATAAACTATTGAAATATTTATTATTTTTATTTCAATATCTAAATTTTATTTTCAAAAATTACATAATATATATTATTTTTTAAATAATATTTATATATATTTTGAGATATTTTTAAAAAAATATTTAAAATATTAATAATATAATTTGTATATAGTTTTATTAATAATATAATGTATTTAAAATAATTTGTATTTAAAATTTGTATTTAAAATATAATTTGTATAATTTGTATTTAAAATATTAATAATATAATTTGTATTGATTAATAATATAATTTGTATATTATTAATATTTCTCAAAATATTTTAATACATATTATAAATTTATATATATATACATATACATATACATGTATATATATGTATATGTATATAGGAACCAAGGGGGGGCCATAGACCCTCCATGCCCCCCCCCCCCCCCCCCTGGTTCCGCCCTTGGTCAAATCATGCATCAAGAATTAGGTCAAATCATGTCCAAAAGTTCAAACAGGGTCCAAAACATGTCCTTAAATGTTCAAAATTCTAGATCATGGTTTAGAATGTCCAAGTTCATTATGTCTAGATGTTCTAGGAAGTTCAAAATTCCATTAATCCATTTTAATTTTCTAACTTTAAACTAAGTTAATATTAGCATGATTAGGTCTTAAATGATTAAGTTTAGGTTCATAATGGATCCATTTTAATTTTTTAGGCATAAAATAAGAAAATAGAAATGAAGAAGAAGAAGAAGAAGAAGAAGAAGAAGAAATATAAAGAAAATAAGGTTTTTAAGAAGCAAACCAATGAGTAGACTTCACCAAAGCTTGAAATCTTGGAAAGGGATGTAAAATCCTTAAGAAACCCCTAAAAGCTTTTGTATTTGATTATTGTTTGGATCTTTGTTCTTCGTTTGGTCATATTTCTTTTAAATCTCTTATTTAAATGGATTAAACTAGTGAACAATAGTATTTGAATGTGATTATAATGTTTGAGTAGCAATGTTTTAGGCAAAAGTCCCCCTAAAATGATCCTCTAAAGACCTATTTATATAAAAAGAGAAACTAACATAATACTAGTAGGTAATTGACATTAATCAGTCTATAACTAACATTTTACTAGTCATAAACTAGCATAATGCCAGTTTACAATTGACTTAATGTCAATTACTTGCATTTTTAGAAAATTAGGGTTTTTTGAGGGACTTTTTCATTCTTTTTGACTTCCAACAAATTGTCCTGGGTTTTGGATCCTTTGCACACATTTTTAATATGTTTTAAACTGAAAACTAGGTTGTGAGCAAGTCAAATAGACTCACCACTCGGTGTAGACTGAAAAATAAAGGTGGGTTGATTTAACAAATAAACTTCTATGAACAGGACCAATCCAAGTTCTCAAAGTTTTGGGTTCAATGATGGTAATCTACTTAGGTTGCAGTCAAGTGATCAAATTGTTGTTTTTAAGTGCTTGTCAAAAAGCGTAGTGCAATTGATGTGAGGTTTTAAGAAATAAGAAAATGAATGGTCATAAAAGATCTATATAAAATAACATAATAAATACCAAAATAAAGTGATGGTTAGTCCAATAAAGATATGTGTGTAAGCACTTGATCCAAAATGCTTAGTTGGATTTTTGAGAAAAAATATTTTTTGTGACCTCAACCTCAGGAATCCAATAGGCTAAAGTCTAAGAGAATAGAGTCACCACCAGGTTTGAGACCGGGATAAATAATAGAGGGGGAGTATACTCTTGATTCCACAAAGAATCTCTAATCTCACCCTCTCCTTTTTGGTTTAGAGAAGTATGTATACAAATAATATGAAGAGAATTATCCTTTCTTATTTATTTACATATGCTCAACTCTACGATTCAAATATTAGTAAATTGTAATTATTTGGAATGATAAACACCTATCGTATAAATAAATAAGTTATTCATAATAAATAATTATAACATGGTGCAAATGATGCATTTTGTTACAAAATATCCTATGAGTACCCATCAAAATGGAAATATACTCTTGCAACTAGCTAAAAAATAAAAGAAAGAAAATTAATTATTTACATAGCTTCAAATAAATCCTATACATTAATCAAAAAAGGAAAAATACATCATTTCCTATTTATATTAGATCTACTGAAAAATGGGGAGTGTATACATGAATGTGATGGCGTTAAATGTAATAAATAACAATAATAATAATAACCATGAATAATAATAAGAAGAAGAATAATAAGAATAAGAATAATAATGGTAATAATAATAAAGGGAATGATATAGTAATAAAGAAGAGTAAAAAGAAAATTACAATAAAAATGTAAACGGAAGAACCAAAGAAAATAGTTTCAATTTTAAAATTATCGAACTTGACAATCTTAAGATTGTCGAGTTTGATATATCTTAGAACATATCAGAATGATTTTATAGTTCTTTTATTATTTGTTCATGCTAGATGGCAAAGATTATCGAGCTCGATAATATAAATGTCAAACTCGACAATCATTGTATCTGTTAAGTATTAACATATGTTTGATCTTTATTATTTGGAAAAATAAGATAGCTATCAAGTAAGATGATGAAGATTGTCAAGTTCGATGGTAAAATTATTGAGTTCGACAATATTCTAACAGTATAGAAAAAAACATTTTGTTTAGGACTTTTTTTCAAGGTTTAAACTTAAAGTCTCTAAAATAAATATTGTTAAGGTTCCAATAACTTATGTTTGAACTGTCTTAACACTAAAAAGGCCATATTCTTAACGGGATTAAACTAAAAGACCAAAAAAACTTGACGTCTTTTTAAAGTTCTAATTTTTAACTCCTTCTAATCTTTGAATCTGATTTCTAGTTAGTTTTAAGTATGTTTATTGGTTAATGATTTTTGTTAAGGTGTTTTGAATTGATCTATTGGTTTAAAACATGTTTAGAAGTATTAAAACAAAGCTTAAAAGAAAATTTTAAGTTTTTTTTCTCTTTGAAAAAGGAGTTTGTGGCTAAGGGAATAAACCTGTAAAGATATTCGCTTATGGTGGCTTCCTTTGGCTTATGATGAATGGTTCTTCTAGTTTTAATGTCTAGCTTACTATTTGTGGTGTTTAGTTGGAAAGGTCTATTTTGATGTCTTTCTTTTTTCTTTTTGGTGCAGTAAGCTGCTTTTTTATAGGCAAGAGTTACTGTCATATGAGATAGAATTGTTGGACTCAACAATATGAGATTGTCAAGTCCAGTATTTAAATCTCACGTGATGAATCTCACTTTGATTCGTTACTCTCATCTTCTGGCTTCCTTAATAATTCTTGGGAATTTTCAAGTTTGCTAGTAAAATTACCAAATTTGACAATTCCTTTAAAATTGAGTGAGGATACTAAATTTAGGTGTCTACAATGGGCCAAGCCTCCTACAACATGAACAAACTAGTTAATCAAACAATTGGATAAAGGGTTAAGTAACATCTTTATCCTATCACTTAAATATGAAACAATAATGTTATGAAGATAAAAATAATTAAATGGAAATGAATAAATATGAACTTGAATAGAAAAGAGAGTTTGACTTAATTTTTATCCTCATGGCTTACCAAACATTTTGTAGAATTGATTTGAACATGTAACAACAATTATGAAAATTAAAACAATTAAATGAATAAATATGAAGTTGAATAGAAAATAGGAGTTTGATTTTATTTTTATCCTCGGGATTTGCTAAAAGTGTTGTAGAATGGATTTAGGTACAATTTCCCTAAAGAAAACACCAAATTGAGGATGTAACACCCTTATACCCTATATACGTATAATACATATATCCAGTATATGTAAAATATGCATATACAGTATAAAAATATCACAATCCGATTTACTAAAAATTCACATTTCAAATTTAAAATTTCAAAATACTTTTAAATATATATGTAATTAATAAATAAAATAATTATTATTAACAATAGGTTCCAAAATAGAGTTTTATATGAAAATCTCTAGAAAAAATTTACGAGAGTTTTATTTATAATTTGGACATCCCCAAATTTCAACAATTACCCAACCTGCATAAAATACACTCCTAATAAAACAAATCATACATTTCCACCCCAACTACTCAATTTCTCCACATTTTCTCAAAATATTTATTTATATACATATATATATATATATCAAAAGACATATAAACAACCCACATTATACAATTGTCCAAAGAGTCTTTATAATTTACAATATATATACTTTAAAAACATAAACATAATATAATCTTATCAAAATGTATTATAATATCAAATATGTACATGCTGGCAAATGACTCTGATCCTGATGCATCCAAAAATACTTCAAGGTCAATAAACACAAGCCTAGAATCAATAAGGTCTAGTAGAACTCTCCAGCTCTACCGAATCGCTCCTGTCATCTATGCGATAAATTACAATTGTGCTAAGCTAAAAGCTTAGCTGTACAAACTTTGATAATAATAAAACTGTAAAACAATGCCAATGCAAAATGCTTTCGTATGATATTTCACATTGTGGTACTCAATTTCACCATAAAACATATCCTTTAATCATTTTATAATTCACATAAGAACAAATACAAGCATGGGCCCAAAGGATCTAATATGTCATTCAAATCTCAGAGTTACTGTTTGGTCCAAATTGACACCAAGTGTCTATCCTTGAAGGAAAATTATAATAATGCTTAAAAGTTAGCCCCAAAGGCAAATCATATCACAGTGATGCCAAGCGTCTAGTCCCGAAGGCAAATCAAAGTATTGCTCAAAAACTAGCCCCGAAGGCAAATAATGAGGATAACCTTATAGGCATGCAGCCAAACACAGAACTCTAAAAATTGAATAGCATACTAGGCACACAATTATTTCATATTTCCCATCATCAATTTCTTTCTCACTTTCCATAATCAACTAGGTACATTACCTCATTTCTCATTATCAATTAAGCACATTACTTCATTTTCTCATTCTCAATCAGGCGCATTGCCTCATTTTCTCTTTTTTTTCTCATTCATATCAATAGCAATTCATTTCATTTCATCATATCTCAATATACCATCACAATGTATCACATACCACATCAAAATCACATTACCCAAACACTTTGGACTATTTTCACATAATTCACATTTTATGCAATTTTAGCTAATAACAATGGCTTTTAACAATGTCTTTAATGCATACATAATAAATCGCATTACCCAAACACTTTGAGTCGTTTTCACATTATGCACATATTTCATATTTATTCAATTTAGCCATTAACAATTGCTTTTTATAATGCATTTAATGTACACATAACATTACACATGTCATAGCACATTGTGTAAGAATGTTCAATGTATCAAGTAGCCTAATACATTTTTTAATCAAAATGTGCTAAGCCCAATGTAATGCAAACATATCCAATTTATCCAAAGTTTATTTTTACTTCTAAAAGCTTTCAAATGCAAGCTCAAAACTCTCACCAACCTTCTTTTCCAAGTTGCCCTTTAACACTAGGGTTGGGCAAATCATCTTTCCTTAATGCCTATACCAAATGTGATCAAATACAATAATTTAATATTACATTCTAAAGCATTTCAAGCATCAAACCTTAATTATACACCACTATAATCAAAATACCAAAATATAGCATAACATATCTTTAACATAGGAAAACCATATTAAACCATTCAAATTAGTGTTTTAAGTTTATTAATATTATTACAAATATATTTTAACATTTTTAAACTAATTACATTAGTTAAACACATGCTTATGTTCAAAATCCTAAAATGGTATAACCTTCCCCATTGAAGGTTATCCATTCCAATTCAATCCAATTATTAGTCCAATCTTATTTCCATCATTTATATCCTTAAAGAACATGATTTAAGCATTAAAACCAATCAATTAATCAATCTTTGAAAATTTCCCTACCAAAACCCTAAATTCAAAACTTCTGTTCCCAAACTCTAATCAAACTTAGTCAAATCTATCATTTAACTTTAAAATACTTCTTTTTGCATCAAAATAACAAATTTAGAACCAAATTTCACAATTAAATCACATGAATTCAAAAGTCCAATTCTCCCATAACCCTAAATTCTCTCTCTTCACCAAACTCAGCTTAACTTCAACCATTTCTTCAATCCAACCTTAAAATTATTGTTAACTATTCAAAACAGCTTCATTCATACCCAAATAGATAATTAAAACACACTATAACAAAATTTCAAAACACACATATTCTTGATTTTCATGAAAATCCAAAGAAACAAGTTGGAAACTTACTTTTTCAAGAAGAAATCACCAAAACCATCCTTGAAGTCCTTTCAATTTAGGAAGTTTGGAAGAAGCAAAACCTTGAGTATAACCATCAATGGAGTTCGGAAAAGAAGGAAAGAAAAAGAAGAAGAAGATCAAATATGTTTTTCTCTCTCCATCCACTTTCTTTTATATCCATATATATAATATTTTAATATATTTTTAATTAATTATTTATTTAATTAATAAAAACCTAAAATTTACATCTTCCATTAAAAATAATTTATTTTAAATTATTTAAATAATTTTTAATTTTTAAAGTATATTTACAAAAATGTCATTTGACTTTTTAACTTTTCTTTTAAAAATGTTGACTTTTGTTGACTTTGTATATTTTATATATATTTCATATATATTTCACATATACATTCCACTTTTTCACTTAAAATCCTTCCATTTTTCATTTAAATTATTTATTTAATTTATCTAATTTAATTTTAATTTAATTTATTTAATTTTTAAAAATTTTGGATGTTACAATTCTCACCCCTAAAAAAAATTTCGTTATCAAAATTATCCAGTACTGTAATAAAAACATCCAAATCAAAATATAATCTTAAAATCTCTTATGAAATTAATCATTCCATCAAATCATTATTTCATTAAATTACATAATTTCTACTCTTCCCCCTTAAGATCATTCTTAATTAACTTTTCACAATTCCATAACTCATTAATATACTTTCTATTTAATCAAACAATCATAATACATTATCATCTCTTTAACTGAATTGTCATAATATAAAATTAGTTCATCTCTTTAGTATATATGCACCGCACATCTATTACACTCAAGATATTTGATCACTTTATTATCTTAAAAATATACTCTCATAACCTTAAATTCAAATGTTTATAACTTATATCTTAACATTGACTATTTTGTCATCATTGTCATTTCCAGAATTGTATCTCTGTTCAATTACTACCTTGCTTATATTTACGAATAGTTATTTATAAAAACAACAAATGATAACAACTTCCAATTCCAATTAATAAGTCTTAACATAATAATTTTGCCCATCTCCATTTTGGTCCTACTCTTTATACTATTACCATATATTAATTTAATATTATCATTATTCAACAATAAAATCTTATTTCCTTATTAAGATTTATTCCCATAGGTTTTTCATCAACCCAACACACATATATATACATTCCAATTATACTATAGCTAACATTTTTCTCTTATAATCTTTTACAACTAATATAACTTAACTCCTTTCATATGCATATACATATCAGAATGCTGCATTATGTACATTGTCATATATCTTCCATACTCTTAATACAACTACATAGATTGAACTTCAATAATTATGTGTAAACTTATTACATTCTAGATCAATTGATCTAACTATCATAATATGACCATCACGGCCATATTCTATTCTGACCAACCATTAGCCTCTTTTAATTTTATCATCCTATTTCAATTCATGACCTAACTCTATTAGGTCAAACTTATTCTCAAATCTTAATTCTATTTGAATTTATCATTACAAATAATATTTCATTTTATACCATTTTCAAACACATTCAATATAACTTTTACTAACATTTCTTATAGTTACCATATTTATAACATCACTTTCCTTACACATCATTTATAACTCATCATATTTTCACAATTCTCTTCTATTTCCACACTATCTATGGTCATAAAAAATTTCTAATATAAGGTTATGAGTCCAACTATACCAACCATAAATTTTGCTTGAATCTCATGAAACAAAACTATCAATCCTATTAAATGTATTTCACAGTTGTATCATCTTAAGTCCACACCTGTGGGTTATAAATAAACACTTTCACTATAATTTTTTTTCTCCAACAATTCTTATCTTGATATTATGCCCATGTCTCAATGGTCACACACCCTTAGCATATCAAAATCACATATTTGCTCTTTAAATTCTTACTACATGAAGAGTTAATGTATATCAACTCTGTCTTAAAGCAATTTACCCTTATCCATTTGGTTTTATTAGCCTAAACACATGATCCATCAACAACTCATATAATATTTATTCATATACAATTCTATACAATTATTCAAAAAAAACTCCCTTTTCAATTTTAAAATTCATTTACTAATAATTACCAATTATATCTCAATTTATCTAACAACTTTTTACCAATTTCTCCTCCTTAAATCAAATAAGTAATTATATGGGGTTACAAACACACAATAATACTTCAATAACACTTTTTCACATCTTTAAGTGATCAACTCAATACTTGATCACTTTCACATTACATCACATTGTCACAATTTCCAGGTGATCAACCTTATCATGATCATCTTCACCTCACAAATTCATATTATTTCACATTTTAAACATTTCTCATATTTTTAAATCATCCACATACACATTCATAAGTCACATTCATAATGTGACTTACTTTTCACATTTTCTTACATATCACAATAGTGTCCATATTGGACAACTCACCACACATATCATATACATGTATACACACATTCACACAATTATACTCAATTCCTCATTTACACACAATTTATATAAACTTAACATTTATCGCATTTCATAGAATATTATCATTTCTCATTCTTATAACATTAGTTAGGTCATTTTCCAATTTTTCCATCTTATATTTTAAATAAATTATCCTCATTCATTTTTTTTTCACTTTACATAAATCTTAGTCACATTTCTAATGTGACTTCTCTCTCACATTTTCCATACATTTACCATGCTCTTCATATTCATTTTCATCACTACCACTAAAATTACCTAAAGAAACTCATTTTCATTTTCTTTATTATTCCTCTTTATTTCATATCCAGTTTCTATACTATCAACCACATTACACATTACATGATACTATTATAAACAATATTACTCATTCAAAATTACTCACATGCTCATTAAACATTAAACCATCAATTTCTAAGTAATCCCTATTAAAATTCTCTTACAACTCTAAATTTTCAACTTACTACTTTACTTAAAATTCATTATATTAATCTCATTTTCAACATCTAACTTTATAAACATTATCTATATATTAATATAACATCAACGCACATCACTTTCACAATTATGAAAACCCATTTCAAAAATTCAAATTCCACATAATGCAATCAACAACATGAATCTCACCAAATCTCATCCATGTCACATTCACAATCTTAAAATCATAACATTTGCATTGAAACAACACTAATTCATTTCATTATACTAATTAACATCATCCATTTAGATACTTTAATTTTAAATAGTCAACCCTAAATCATACATCATTTTTCCTTAATGAACAATTCACTATCATATACTACTTCTCTTTTTGATTTTTAATTATGATCTCTTTGTTCTAAATTACTAAAAACTCCATATTCTTTCTTCATACCTCTAACCATCTGAATATAAATTGTCATATTTTTTCTCATTCATTTGTCTCATGAAATTAATTTATTACTTACTTACACAAAGCTACATGACTTCCTCAGTTTCATGTCAATATCACTTTCAATTTTTATAATCCTCTCTAATTCTTTATAAAAGCTTGTAAACTTTTAACCATGTGCACTTGACACATATATGGACTTATATTTAAAATTTTAGATTTTTTCAAGCTAAATTACTATATTTAAAAATTAAGTCTTCTAAACTCATAGAATCTGTCTCTTTAATAATTCATCTGGCAACACCCAATTATCCACTTTTTTCAGGTATCAAACCTTAAAAAATTCATGAAATTTCAACCATGTTTTCTAGGAATACATATGATATTGTGTGTAAATTTTCAGATTTTTTCTGGGTTGGTTTACCATAGTTTCTAAATATGTTTCTCAATTTCTACATATTCTGAGTTGCTGAAACTACTCTAACAATATGTGTTCTTCTATTTTTCTTAATTAGTGATCCATCTTTAGAAATTATAAAATTTTATAAATTGGATCTAGCCTTTGGATATTGTACTTGAAGTTGCTTTTGCTATAAGACCTGACAGCCAGCATATCATGTATATTTATATTTTGTACTTTAAAATGTGCATACAATATGGTAATATGTGTTTATGTTACAAATTTAAAGTTTGTTAATGTAAATTAAACATTTGAATACTTTATAAATATATATGTATATATTGTAATGTTGGAAGATTTTTGAGCCATTAGGCACTTTCGGAGAGGTGGTTGATAAAATGTATTTTGGGAGCTTGTTTTTATGCAGATTGTGAATGTTTGACAAATTTGGAAATGCTCAAAATACAGATAAAACTCTGACAAATTTTTTTCAGAGGTTTTTTCTCTAAAATTTGTATTTTGGTAATTTAATTACTAATGTATATATTCATTTATTTATTAAAGTATTTATTTTAAGGATTAAAATATTTTTCTTATAATTATGAAAAGTTTTGAATGTTTGTAACTATGACATTCTTATATAACATTCTTATATTATGTATACATATTTTACATATATAGGGTGTATGCATTGTACGTATATAGTATATAAAGGTACTACTACTATAAAAGAAAATAAATATATATATATAGGAGTTATTATTCTAAGAAGAAGGAAGGGTTTAAAATATAAGTTTTAAAGGGAAATTTCATAATGATTTTATATTTGATCTTTGATAAAGAAAACATAATTTTATAAGTTTGAGCTATAATCTAAAGGAAATCTAAAATGAGATTTAATATTAATAAGAGACATAAATTTTATGCATTTTTGAATTTTAAATATATCCGAACATATAAAATTTGAATTAATTTAAAAAAGTTCTGCAATAAAAGGATTTGTCATGTTTGTAAAATTTTTGAGAATTTTTCCTATCTAGCTTATTCAAAAGGTTAAGTTATTACTTTTTTTTAAATTGAACTTATATGAGTTATTTCTAGATCATTTATTTATGGATTAAATATGTGGATAAATATACATATATATATATATATGAATTTATTAAAAATATTTTAATATACTAAGTGGTGTAAATATGTTGAACAAATACAAGTGAAAGTTAAGAAGAGAGAGGTGTTAAACATAGATTATGAGATTAAAATAGTAGATTCTTGTGGAAATGAATTGCTTAAAATAGTTAAGCAATATGATAATTAAGGTTATTATTTCTAGGTAACACTATAATAATAGTTATTATTAGTTAAGCTAATTATCGAACTAAGGAAAGGAATTAAATATATTATTAATGTGTGTGTATTTAAGATATGAAGTCCTAAGTATAGCAAATAATATTATTGACAAAATATTTGTATGGCAAAACTAGTAAAATAAATAGAAATATTTCCTTGAAAGAAATAATATCTTATGGAAATAAATAAATATATTTAAATAAAATAAGAATAAAACAAATAATATATGAATAATTGAACAATTTTATAATTATTCTAAGGAATAAAAAATATTAAAAGCAAATAGTAATTTATTGCATTTATGCATTCTACATTTTCTCGAAATACCCATTTTTGTGTGATAAGCCTTCCGAATAATCCCTTCTGAGATTAACTGATGACCAAGCCTATTTCTGATGTTCATATAAACAGAGCTCAAACCTAGTGAGGATTAATTTACTAGGCTATGTGCACATGGATATTATTACTATTATGAGCAAAAAGGAAAAGTTGCCACCCTAATTTATAGCTTATATGCGAAAAAATGGGAAGTTACTGCCCTAATTTATAGCTTATGGTTGTTCTATTTATAGCTTATGTTGTTCTATTTATGGCTTATGGTTGTTTTGTTCTTCATCTATCATATGAGCCCTTTTCTAAAATGGTTTTATTATGTGAGCTTGTCTAAAAGGGCTTAAAATTTTAAATTGTTCTATTTATAATTGCACTTCTTGATTTATATTGAATTTTATAATCTCTAACAAATAGTTTCTGTAATATATATGTATTATCTGAATTTTCACAATTTTTCTACTTTAATATCTTGAGATATTTTTGGAACCCTACATCTATATTATCCAAAAGAAAAAAAAAACAATAATTGATAATAAATAAATTATACAAGAAATCGCTAAAAGAGATATTAACTGTAAGTTACAGTATAATAAACTCTACATCTGCATTCTAAATTAAAAGACCTACAAGAACCTTTAAAAGATATATTAGATTATATTCTAATATTATATACTTACCTAAAGATAGGTGCACATGATGAGAAAGGAAACAAAACAAGCAAAAATAAATATATAAACTTGTGAATTAATATGGTAAAAATTGTAAAGGGTAAAAAAAAATCCTCAAGATTCTAAAGGATTGAACTTAATTTCAAATATTTCTAATGGAATTAGGGATATATGTGAATAATAAAGATTAGAATCTCCAAAGGTATTCAAAGAAAATTTGAAATTTTATAGATGTGTGTGTACATATGTATGTATAATAATTTCCAAAGTAAAGAGAAACTACTTAAGTCTTATTAAGCTACTAAAAACTTTAAATGAAAACTAAAACACCCGTAAAAATCTTGAACACTCACTAAGTTTGCGGCTTACCCTTTGCCCTATTTTTTTCAATGTTGTTTTACAGATAATGCAACTTTGGCTATGGTAGTGCTATGATATATAAGAGTAGCAAGAAAGACAACTAGGAAGAATAATGATTTATATGAGAAATTATTTGTGTAAATTTTAATTTAAAAAAACTTAGTGCAGTTTTACTATTTATTTTATTTTGAGACTAAGTTCTATGAGGTTCTGGCATATTATAACAACCCAAACCCCTAGGATCGTCCACTTCAAATATGGGGTGCGACAATTTAGCTACTATAAAAGAATAAAAATAGAAGAGTTTTCAATAAGGATAGTTATTGGTGAGAAATAAAAGAATGAGAGTTATTTATAGAAAAAAAAAAGAGATTTAATATAGGGATATGTTTTAGAAGTTCATAACTAACTCCTTTGATCCCCAATTAACAAATTAAGATACATGAGATCAAATATGATTAGCCGAGATAAGGTTTAAAATTAAAATTTCAAAATAGCTTATCAAATCACATCCTCTACAGAGGACTACCATGGGGTTGTTTTATAGACACCATTGGTGGTTATGGACTATCGTACAATAGTCCATAGAAGACGTAGTTTGATAGTTTTTAGGTCATTTGCATTGTTCTTTTAAAGATTTACATAGTTGGTTTTTAGCCCTTGCCCTCTAGCACTACCACGAACCTTAGAGATTTAATCACATCGGGTTCATGATCCTAAGATTTCGAATCGAATCATTCATCACATAAGTTCAAGTCCAAATCTACATTTCAAATAGAGTTCTCAACTCATTTGGTGTATTCTTTAGGAAACCTTTCAATTTTGAGATAAAATTCTAGTTTTCATCATCGGGTATTATAAAACCAATGCAAGTATGAAGAATCAAGTACTAACACGGATCTCTATTAATGTTCAAACAAGTGGCAAATTTGAGGGTCTATAGTATTTCTCCCCACTTTAATGATTTCAGGTTTTATCTGAATCAGTGAAAAGCATGCATGATAATATAGGAATTCACACTTAAATAAATAAACCTTTAATTTTAAAAATTTTCCCACCTCAAGAAATTGGCTCTTTTAACTATAAAGGTCTTCCATCCTTGATGCTCAAGTCTTCTCTCCTCAGTTTTCCTTTAATCGCCATTCAGCTTGGTTCTTCTAACCTTAGCTTTTTTCTGCCTCTTTCCTAGGATTTTCACCCTTTTGAATCATCCATCCATCAACTCTAGTTTCACTTTTCTAGCTCAGTTCCTTCATCTTCAGCTTTTGCAAGCCATATACATCCTCGATTTTCAATGATTAGGTCTTCTACACTTAACTCAGTTTCTATTGCCCTTTTGGCTTAATTCTTCAAACTCTAGTTCTTCTAGCCTTTTCTCAAGATTTTCTTCTTTTTGGATCTTTTATACTTCAATTCTGATTTTGCCTTTTCTATCTTGCTTTTCCCTCTCTATCCTTTTTAGTCTTGACTATGATTTCTTCACCTCTTGTGTCTTCTCCCCTTACTCAAATCTTCTGTCCCGAGTCTTCTACCTCTGATCTCTCATCTTAGGCCTTTTACCCCTCAATTGGATCTTCTATCGTGACTCTTCTACCCTTCAATTGGGTCTTCTATCATTGGTCTTCTTCCTTTCCATTGGATCTTCCATCTTAGGTCTTCTTATCCAAAATCTTTAGCCCTTTCATTGGATCTTTCATCCTAGGTCTTCTACTCCTCAAATGGATCTTCTATACTAGGTCTTCTTCCCTCCAAAATTGAGTCTTCAATCCTTCTACTGGATCTTCTATCTTAGTTCTTTTACCTCTTGTCTTGATCTTCTATCCAAGATCTTTTACCCTTCAATTGGATCTTATATCCTTAGTATTCTACCTTTTAATCGGATATTCTATCCTAGATCTTCTACCATTCAATTAGATCTTTTATCCTTCTATTCTTTTTTTTTCTTCTTTCCTTTCTACCATCATCCTTTTTCCTTTCTTCTTCCTCCTTCTCTTCTCTTTAATCTTCTTCTTTCTTGTTCTTTTCATCTTATAAATAATTTACCTTAACTTTAGATATATGATCCTCCTATATTTGCCTCCTACATGGAAAGGCATTAAACGTTAGTCTTAGAAATGTATTTTCCACACAGAAAAATCACCAAAATTGAAATGAAGGAAAAGAATTTTGCCCCATGTATAGGCATTTAAATTGATCATGATGTAGTAATGATGCCACCTTATATGTTGTTATTACTATTTCCAAACCTAGATATCGCTTTTTCACTCTTTATGGCAATCAACACTTTCTTCATGCCAGCTCCTTTTGATGAGATGACAACTAAAAAGTTTTCAAACACCCTATCTTCAAGGTCGAACCTCTCTATGGAAGCATTAGAATTATGGATACTATTGCTCCTAACATAAGAAAAACAAACTGAATGTGATCAATCGCATGCAATTGGATCACAAAAATTTGATAATTAATGTTCTGCATGCCATAATGATGCTCCTTGCATAGTTGGTGAAGTTAATCTCATGGTAATGATGGTGCCCTCTGTATGGGTCATTTAAACATTGTTTCCCTCCTCTTTAAGTGTTTCATTACAATTGTCCATGCTAAAAATCATTTCCCTTCTTTGAATAATGAAATTTTGAATTTTGATGGCACAACATCAGCAAAGGATCTCATCCTGCAATGTCTTAAGGATCTTCTACATCTTGTCTTTATATATCTCAACTTTAGTCCTTCTCATTATTTTCAATTTCTTATTTTCAACTATCCTAGTTAGCTCATGAGGGGCTAGCTTGGTCATTTTCCTTGGCATGAAAAAAATTTTCTAGACCTTTTATGTATTTAATGATTATTACGTATGGATGCACGTAAGATACTAATAATGGTTTCTTTGACCCATAGTCAAAGAAGATGAGTCAAGATGCTTCAATCAGCATCTTTGGAGTATAAGTTATGAGCTCACATATAAATCTAGCATTGAAGTAACATGAGATAGCATGCTTATAAAGATTGTGTGTCTAATAGAAAAGGTGATTGCGAGATATTTGAGGTTATAGGAAAGCAGGTCATATAATAGCTTTGAATAAGGAGAAAAGGATTAGAGAGCAAGGGATAGACGAGACAATTTCAAGAAGCCCAATTATTAGATTTGGTAGAAAAATCTTTTCAACAAAAGACAATGATTTTCCAACATAGTTTTTAAAAAAAAAAAAACTCTACAATTACCCCGAACGGAAAGAGCTTTTTAAAGTTGAACCAGAGGTTGCAATCTTGATTGGATCATTCTTTTATAAATGAAGCCAAACCTCTTTTGTCTTTTATTTATCCTTATTGTTCTTGCCTAGGTCACCCTTTGTGGGATTTCAAATTAGTCAACTTTTACTACATTTTTTTTGCTTGAACCACCCTTTTAGGTTTTTATTTCAATGAACATTTTCATATTTTGTTTATTATTCTTTTCTTTTCTTTTTATTTTACTAGCTTTTTAGTTTTTGCCTAGACATTCCTCTTAGGTTTTTAATCTAGTAAGATTTTTTATTTCCCTTTTGTAAGTTTGGCTTTAGGAAAAGGCTTTCATCTATGGCTACCCCACTTTTGGATCTTTCAAGATCTCTTGGTTAAGTGTCATATAATGTTAACCCTATAAAATGATACATCTGCCAATCTTGTGATGTTGATACACTTTAGAGTTTAGCATTTTCAAATGGGCACTTCCATTATATTGAAACATCCACTTCTTCATTAAGCTTGGAAACCACACTTATTTTTTAGTCACATTCCCATGTTCTATGCTAATGTTAATTGTAAAAAACTGTTGCACTTCATATAAACACATACACATTACTATATATATGATGTCATAAAATGTAAACTTGTTTATCTTATAGGTATACTCTTTCGATCTACCTTCATTAACAAACTTTGCTAACTGAGAGAAATCAAAAGGTCTTTATTAGGCCTTTAATAGGGCCCAATATGGGTCGAGAACTAAGTGAGGGCTATTTGGAGTTCAAATTGATATGATACACTCAATGAATTCTCAAATTGCAAGAACTTCATAAACATCTTAAATCAAGAGAGGCAAATCAAGTAGAAGTACTCTCATGTTTCACACATCACTTTCATTCTTTTGTTATTTTAGATTTTAGGAATCCAGTGGATTAATTTACAATACTACAAATCCCTCTTTCTTTGTTTTTTTTTCTTTGATTCTCCTTTCTTTTAACCTTCATTTTTCTTTTTCACTTTTTTTCTCTTTCTTTTCTTTTCTTTTCCTTTGTTTTTCAACCATCATTCATTTTTTATGTTATTATTACTTTGTATTTTATATTTTTATTTCTTCTTCTTCTTCTTCTTATATTCAAAAAAGAATTGTTCACCCTATCCTAGTAATAATTTTTTCACTACACTCCTGAGATCTTGTAACACTTCACCTATAAGTCTAATGTCAATCACCTCACAACACTTATTAGGCTAATCCAACCACTAAACAGCTTTGACATCAAAATTCAAGGATCAATTCTTACCCTGAACATTTTTTTTCAATGTAATAGTAATTCTTGTAAAATTTAAACTTGCCAACTGAATCATAACAGCTAAGAGTAATTAATTAGTTTTTAAGCTAAAGAAAGAGCAAGTCAAAATAATATCAAGGCTCAAAGGGGACAAACTAGGGATTATGCAATTAGGGTGGATATCAATTGTTTGTTGAGTAAGCAATGCCTAAATCATTTCTCTTAAATAGGCAAAGCTCAATTTCTCCTCGACGGTTTATCAAAGCATGTTCTAAGATTAGCCTTTTCTCAGACATAGGGCATGTACAAGAGACCTTTCTTAATAAGTATACACAGCTTGATGCACTTAATAAAAGATATAGAAACACTTAAATGCTAACATTTTGCAAAGCAATTCCCTTGCTTAATAAAGATACACAAAATGAGAGACATAAGCACGTATCATGCCATCCACACCTTTAGTCATCATTAAAACAAGTAAAATTAACTTAACCGGAATAATTAAATAGCATCTATTTACATTAGAAATTGTTCAGTTCAACTCAAAACATAAAAATGTCTTTAACAGAAAAATAAACATCAAAATAAGAGAGACATTTCTAAAATCTTATGTCAATCTCTTGACTCATTTTTGATAATAATTATAGAAGCTTGTTGGGATCTGGGATTCTTCCACTGTCAATTAGATCCTACATCTCATGTTTCAAATGTTGGCATTTGTCTATGTCATGGGCGTCACTTGATGAAAGTGGCAATAATGCTTGTGTTGAGATTTGAGGGCAGTGGATATAGTAGAGGTTGCAGTACAAGTGCTTAGAGCAAACCCTGGCTCTTCAACTTCTCAAAGATGCTCTTGAGAGATTCCTCTAATTCAATAATGATGACTCGTTAAGGCAACATTGACCTTAAGTACTTTTGAGGCCCTCTAATTAGACTTGTTCTACTTACCCTTCTCCCTCTCAACTTCTTTAGCATTTTGGTGCATATTGAATATGTTTCATGTTTCATATTTCAACTTTAGGCACTATTATATTGTATGTCCCGTCATCTAAAGGCATAAGATTGGACAACAGTTGTGGATCACCTTATGTTAGCAAGATTTTCTATTCCAGTTTTCTAGAGGCTTCAAATAAAGTGTCTTTCATATTAGTGAATGCTCAGCTTGAGAATGGATTGGCTAGTTAAGGAATTAGAGGGTGCACTTATTGATTCACTTTTACCATATCAGGTGAAATAGTGACATTATTTTTCTTCAAGACATCCTACAAGTTATTACTAGAGAGCATCTCCTTGATCTCCTCTACTTACTTCATAATATCTTACGTAGTTTTAGATTTTGCACATATTATTCCATCGTGACTTTCATCTCTTAGGCTATTATTTTCTTCATAATACCTCTGATGCACTCATGTAATTAATCATTGGCTCCTAAACTAGATCATTTGCATATCCATCTTTCTTCCACATGTCCTTCCCTTTCTTTTGATAGTAAAAAAAATGACAACATGTCCCTGTCTTCATCATACCAAAAATCATCATGTCAAGATGAATGGATATTTTCTCTCATTAGTACCTCAAGATTAAGGATCTTGTTTGCATCTATCAGACTTTCAACCAGTATATTACCAAACTCTTTAATGGAATTAACAAAAAGTATTGGGATTAAAACCCGAAGGAAATAGCCTATATAAAGGTTGTGCCCTTAATGGAAAGGAAAAAGTAACCTCTTCATTTGCAATATCTTGAGTATCTCTTAAAAGGGCTTGCCTAAATCAAAGGCTCTATTAAGCAACGGCGCGTCCATCTTGGCTACATTTAACTAAGAATCAACTTTAGCTTCCCTAAATTGCATATATTCTCCTACATTATCCATTCCCATCTCATGTGTAGATGTCATAGTTTCTTTACTATTCTCTTTCAAAGTGCTCCCTGAACATTCCTTACTATTGCTAACATTACTCACCTGCCCCATAAGCTTACCATTTGTTCTTTTGAGTAAGTCATCTTAGTAGTAATTGTCCCTTTAATCATAACTCTAACTTGATTAAAATCCATCTGTCTCAATGCATAATCGACAGACACATAACTCGAGCTAGTACCACTACTAGCTCTTTTATTGATTACTTAAAGATTGTTGTTCTTTAGGACAACGAGTTAACATATATATGAGATGTATACATAGATGCATAAATGTATGGATTTGGAAAACAAATAACATAATAAAAACAATAGGTGGTACTAGCATTCCTTCCACCCTTATTTCTCCCACATGCGAAAAGTCGAGTCTCTTTTCCTAGGTGTTTTGGTTTAACAGAGCTACCAACTGGGACTAATCTATTTTGAGAAACCATATACACTTAAAACGAGATACTTCTAATTACAACACAAAAATATATAAGACTTTTTGAAATAAATTTATTAATTTGAAATAAAATCCCAACTATGTTTTAAGAAATTTATCTATTTTTCGACAGCATTTAGGAACCACCTTGAGAAAAACTATGTTTATAATTTGATTAACAAATCTGTTTCAAATGGTTTACACAATTTTAGCAAAACAATTAAAATTACATGCCACAAATAAGTTTTTATAATTGCAATACATTTGCAAAATTTAGGCCCATAATTGATTTTAATATTTCTCAATTGATTCAACTAGGGTTAAAAACCCAAAATGGATTTTTAAAAGTTAGGCTAATCTAAATATATATATATATAATTTGGGCCAAAGCCCATGAAGAAAAAATAATAATAATTTTGGGTTAAGATCCATACAAAAAATGATTTTGGGTTGTGGCTCACTAAGAAAAATAATTTGCTACCAATTAAGTTAAAATGATTTGTGTATCCAATAAATAGTAATAATAATTTTCATATTAATAATACTAACCTTTTTTATCTCAAAAAAAATACTAACCTTTTTTATATATTAGTAGCACTAAACTTTTTTTAAACATCATTGTTATTTAGTATTCTTTTTATTGTATAATATTAAAAAAAACATGCAGATTCCTACTATATGGTATAATTTTTTAAAGTAATACATATCTGTATTTAGACACACATGTATAAATTTTATTTTTCATTTTGTTTTTAGATAATATTAATAAATAAATATATTTTTAAAAAAATTAATTATTTGATAATCCATCCATTTTAAATAGACATAAATACTTTTTTTATTTGTTTAAATTATAATTTATTTAGCATTTTAATAAATTATTTAATAGGGAAAACTATTATATCTATTATCAACTTAGGTCATTTTTTCAATTATATCCTAATTCAAAGGTTGTATCAATTTGGCATGTGAACTTTATTTTTTTTATTGCAAATCTATCTAATCTTTTTTATTTACATGAGTTTGCTGACATGTCATGATAAAGTGACTTTAAATAATATAAAAAAATGGCTTAATACATTAATTGTCCCATAAACTTGACAACTTTAATCATTTTACCTTGTGTATTTATGCATCTACCAGATTACCCCTTATACTTGTCTATTTTATTTTAATAGATACTTATATAATCACATATTGGTCACTTTACCCCTTGTACTTATATATTTTGTGTCAAATAGACACTTACATACACTTATAGTACTATCTTTATCTAGATGTAGAGATAGCAATGGGTCGAGTATGGATCGAGTTTCTAAAAATTCTTACCCTACCTGTAGAGCCTTCATTTTGGCACCAGTTCAAATGTGGTTTTAATTCAAAGGCCGGATTAAGTTTGGTTCTAATAACAAGGTCTAAATTAAATCAAGTCTAAGTGACAAAGTTTAAATTAGGTTCGGCTCAATTTAGGGTCTAAATTAGGTTAGTTCAATTTAAATTGGGCCAGAACGATTTCGGTCCATATCCAATTTGATATGAGCCAACTCATATCAAATTGGCTTGACCTTATTCGATATGGGCATGCCTCATATCAAATTGGTCAGGCCCAATTCCATATGAGGCTGCCTCATGTCAAATTTGCCTTGGCCAATTCAATATGAGGCTGCCTCATGTCGAATGTTGAATTGGCCTTGGCGAATTCAAAATGTTGGAAACCCATGTTGAATTGGCTAGCCCTAATTCAACATGAGTTAGATTCCTACCTTGATTTAAAAGTCCTAATTGGGTTTAACAATTAAGAGTTGGAACTGGATCAGGATTGATAGCAAAGGTTAACCCTAATTTAAGCATTATAAATATAAATCAAACGAACGAGAAAAAAGGGGTCAGACACAAGGTTAATTTTGGCACCAGCTCAAATGTGGTTTTAATTCAAAGGCCGAATTAAGTTTAGTTCTAATAATAAGGTCCAATTAAATCAAGTCTAAGTTTCAAAGCTTAAATTAGGTCCAGCTCAACTTAGGGTCTAAATTAGGTTGGTTCAATTTAAATTGGGCCAGAATGATTTCGGTCTGTTTTTAATTCGATATGAACTAACTCATATCGAATTAACTTGACCTAATTCGATATGGGCATGCCTCATATCAAATTGGTTAAGGCCAATTCGAAATGAGGCTGCATCATTTCGAATTGGCCTTGAATTGGCCAAAGCCAATTCGACATGAGGCAACCCATGTCAAATTGGCCGGCCCTAATTTGACATGAGTTAGATTCCTAGCTTGATTCAAAAGTCCTAATTGAGTTCAACTTAAGGAGCTCTCGGATTACAATTAAGAGTTAGAACTGGATTAGGATTGATAACAAATGTTAACCCTAATTTAAGCGTTATAAATATAAATCAAAGGAATGGGAAAAAGGGGGTCAGCAATAATTATTAAAAGCAATTAAAACAGAGAGCGAAATAAGAAAGCAGAGGGAAGGCAGTAGCTAACCAATTTCAAATTGTTGAAGTTCGACTAAGAAATTAATTGATCCAGACTTTTTAAATATTTAAACCGTGAACTTAGTTCAACGTAAATTAACTTGGTGGAGTCAACACGCAGGTTTGATTTTCCAAATTAAATTTGTTTAAACTTTTATTGGTTGTCTTTATTCTTTAACAGCATTAAATAATTGTTATTTGGAGTCGTTAATCTGATTGTTAAAAAATCGTAATCCATCTAGTAAGGAATTATTTTAACTTGGATCAAACCTTAACAACATAATCTAATTCAAGTTATTTAGATCCAAAACCCTAATCCATTAGGTACAGCCCTAATTTGCATTATAAAACCCTAATTTGCACTCTAAAATCCTAATTAACATATTTTAGTCTTAGCCTATTTTCCAAAACCCTAGTTTGCATGTTTTAGCTTTAGAATTGCAATCCCAATTTAATCCTAATTTTATTATTAAATTATTGTTATTTGCTTATGATGGATGATATTAATTTGTTGGTATGATTTGTTTATGATGAATGGTTGGATAATGGTTATTTATTATCGTTTGGATCTTTAGGTACTTGTAAGAGGCATATTTTTACTTTGTGGATGCCTTATTTATTTTAATTATTTACTTTAATCTTAAGGAGTTTTAGATTATTGTAAATGATATATTTTCACCAATTGGTGGGTGTCCTATTTTATTTATTTGTATGGATATTAGAATATTGTAAGGGCATGTTTTCATCTTTAAATAGGTGCCCATTTTATTTTTAATTTTTAGAGGAATTCTATGTTTCCATAATAGCTTCCAAATAGCAATAGGGACTTATGAATGCAAGTGATTAGACTTAGTACACAGCAACCCATAAGCAGTTTTCACATAATAGACCCCTTCCTCAGAATAGTGCCACATCCATTCATCCTGCTTTTTAAATTTCCTTATAGGAATGGTATAAATAGTTTCAGCCTTAGCTGGAGTAAACAATCTATAGACTAGGTCACGATTCCAACCCAAACCCCCCTTCAAGCAAAAGGTCAGCCACCCTTAAATGCTCAAATCTTACAACTAGAGGACTTATAGGATAGAAATTAGTATCTTGAGGGAGCCAAGGATCATTCCAAATGCTAATAGTCTGTCCATCCCCTAATCCTTTCCTTACACCTCTTCTAAGCAATTCTCTAGCTGAAATAATACTGCTGGAAGTGAAGCTGTAATGTTTAAAATTTTAAACAATGAACTTTTTAACTAATATTGATAATTGATAGTGTACAACAATAAAATTAATATAAGTATAAAAAAAATAGTGAATAGTAGATCTTAAAATTTACTAAAGAAATTATTTTTTTGATTTTACAGGACTACAAATTGAATTATAATCAAAGGTTAAGAGTGAGAGTGCATCATAATAATAGTAGGCATGCCCTCACCCAATCAAACTTTACAAAGTATATAAAGTGGAAAATAGAAACTTCTCATTTCCTCTTCCATCTTCATCCACACCAATCACCACCACTTCCATCATCTTTCTCATTTTCTTCATCTTTCTTTATTCAAATTAAATAAAATAAATAGTAGATTACATGTAATTATAAGTTTCTAGAAGAATAAGCTATAAAAGGTGAGATTATCAACAAGTGATGAAAGAAAAAGAGGAAAAAGAGAGAGGAAGAGGAATTTTGAAGAGGTATGTGCCTATGTATTTATAATTTGCAAATATTTGGATTTCTAAGAGTTTTAATGTTTGAATTGATTGATTGAGTCATCTATAATAAATTATTACTCCAAAGTATTGGTTAAATGGATTGATGAGTGAAAAATTAATTAAAAGAATTTATAAGTGTTGAGTATGATTATTAATTTAATCTTTATAAGAATTGAGTGGTTCGATGGTTTTTTAGCCATGAGTGAAGGTTAAAGATTGATTAATTGAAGTTTGAGTAAAGTATTTGATATGGACGCTTTTTATGTCAAAAACTTGGTTTTTGATTTATTTTTATCATAGATCTTGAATATGTTATGTTTATGTGGTTTAGTATGCAAAATACATAATTTTAGGATGCCACGGACATGGCCTAGAGGTGCCATGGGTGTGGCATAAGAGTTGAGACTATTGGAGGAAGAAATATTCCGAAAGTAGACCAATGCCACGAGCGTAGCAATTGAGTGCCATGGCCGTGGGATTGAAAGTGAAGCTATTTGTTTAAAATTTTTGATGAAATAGAGTGGTTCTGAATGCCATGGCCATGGTCCTTGAATGCCACGATCGTGGAGGTGGTCCAGGGGATTTGGCAGCTTCATTCTATATCCCATGGGCGTGGAAATTGATATGCCACGACCTTAGGATACCTAGATGATGTTTTTTGCTTGTATTTTGTAATATACATGCCTGATATGAGACTTATATTTTATGTTTCTTACCTTGTGTTGAAAATTTATATATGTGTGTGTTAAAAGTATAGAAAAGAGCAATAAACTTTGGTTATGTGATAAATAGATGTAATACTAAATATTGATCAAAGTATTGTTCCATTGAAATGATATATATATATATATATAATTCAATGTTAACTAAAACTAATGAATTGCCCAAATCATACTAGTTTTACATCTAGCTTGAGATTGAAAAGCTAGCCAGGGGGTGGATATCCATAGTGATAGTAGACACTTTGTACCATTAATAGACACATTGTGTCATCAGTGACAGTGGACATATTTTCCATTATACATTCTTGAGATTGGGCATTAAATTACCAACAGTGACCCATTATCCAAACCCATGATCTAAGTTCAGTATGCAAGGGCAAATTTAAAAGAGTTATTTATATCGAAAATAATGTGTTATATGATTGCTGTCAAACTAACCAAATTATGGGTTTAATCATGTTTAGTATTTTAAGCTTCAGTGAATTTATTAATTTCTTTATTAATGTTTTAAAGTTATAATTTCTAGTATTTCTAAATTAGTTTATATGTAGTTCTCTTTCCTTTAAGTTTCTTACATATTATAAATATATAAGCACCACTAAGCTTTGCTTAGCATGTTAAAATTATTTTCTGATGTGCAGATCAGACCAGAAGAATTGAGACTGCAGAGTGAGAGATATACATTTCAAATCAACGACATCACAAATGTTCAAAGAGAAATATTATAAATATTGTATTATGTATGGTTCACATAACAATACTTTATAAATTTATATGATAGTTGTATAAGTTTAAGGGTAGTAAAAGAATTATAATAATGTTTACAATATAAGTTAAATAGGATATCTTTGTAAATTAAACAGATATATGTAGGTAATAGAAGTATGATCACGGTATTTCTTTTGAAAGTTAATAATTGCATTAACGTATTAAAGCATTTTGGTTTTATTTATATATTATATTTATAGTCAAGTTGAGTATTTAGGTGACATCACCTATGTAGTTAAGTGTATAGATTATATAGGGGGTGTTACAGAAGCTAGGATTATACCCAGTCTAGCTGAAAAGAAATCCCCAGTGGGAAAATATTTGGCTTTGTAAACATGGGAGAGAAGTGAATTCAATTTAGAAAGGATACGCTATCCTTGCTTGCCTAGCATAGCTAGATTGAAAAAGATGTAATTTTCTAAAACCCATACCTCCTACCTCCTTCTTTGCACTAAGACGATCCCAACTTGCCCAATGAATAAACCTTCTTCCATCTTATTTCTTGCCCCACCAGAAAGAATTCATCATTCAATGCAGCACTTCATAAAGGGAAACAGGAATCAGAAATGAACTTATAGCATATGAAAGAAGAGCTTGAGCAACTGATTTCAGTAAGATCTCCTTGCCAGCCTTTGAAAGTAACTTAGAGTGCTTTGTATTCAGGCAAGAAGTCAGTTTCATTTTAATGTGAAAAGATCTACTTCTTGTGATGCCCAATTATAATTGAAGGGAGCCCTAAATACCTTGCATGATCAATAAAAGAATAGACACCCAATGTATATTTAATATTCTCCTGAAGATTAATTGGCACACTAGAGCTAAAAAAGATTCTTAATTTTTGATAATTAACTGCCTTCCCTGAAGCTTGCTCATACATTGTTAATAGAAATTTGATATTGGCACATTTAATAAGATTGGTATGAAAAAAGAAATAAGAATCATTAGCAAATAATAAATGAAAAATAGTTGGGCTACCTCTGATAACTCTTTTGCCATAAATATCACCAACAAGTTCTGCTTTCCTCAGCAATGTAGAGAATCCTTTCGCACATAAGATAAACAAATAAGGTGATAGAGGGCCTTCTTGATGAAGCCCTCAATGAGGATAGGTCCCACCTCCACATCATTAACAACAACTGAGTACTTAACAGTGGTCACACATAACTTAATGGGATCAACCCATTTCTTGTGAAAACCCATCGTGAGCATGATCTCTTTGAGAAAACCGCAATTGACCCTGTCATAGGCCTTACAAATATCAATTTTAAAAGCCACTTTTCCTCTTTTCCTCAAACCTTTACATCACATGTAGTGAATAATCTCATATGCCAGTAGCACATTATCATTGATCAAAAAACCAGCAACAAATGCTGATTGGGCCTCCGAAATAATTCTAAGAAGCAATCTCTTAATTCTGTTAGCCAAAACTTTTGACAAAATTTTATAAACAACACTGCATAAAGATATTGGCCTTAAATCTTTCATATTAAAAGGTTTATCCTTCTTAGGGACCAAAACAATAGAAGTATCATTCATGTTTGCAGGGAAGCTACATCTATCCATCCAAGTTACACAATCTTTCACAATATTAGTACCCACAATATTCTAAAATTTCTGAAGTAGGATTCATACCACCTAGGCCAGGCTTTTTGTCTAGATGCAATTGAAAATTTCATCCTTGAATTCTTCTACTTTAAAAGGAGTAAGTAAAACAACATTATCTTCTTCACTTATGCATGGCTTAATATGGTCGTTGACTGGTTCACATACTGGCTCAGAATGCTGAAATAGATTATCAAAGTACCCTTTGACAAGCTCCACCAATCTGCCATGATCAGTGACCCATATTCCATCATCACCTCGTAAGGCCTCAATATGATTTTTTCCTCTTTCTATTAGAAGCTTTAGAATGGAAGAATCTCGAATTACTATCACGTCACTTTATCCAAAACATTTTTGGCCCTCTGCTTCCAATATTGTTCCTGTTGCTCAAGTGTAACAAGGATGTCCCTTTTAATTTGTTCTGAACTCTATGCATCCTGAATCAAACAAGATTTATTATACATGGACAACTCATCATGTAGATGTGTTAACCTCATACTAAACACATATAATGCCTTTGCATTCCTGTCAATGCATTGAAGCAAGTAGCCATTATTAGCACTTTAGCTTGTTTGAACAACCTGCTGAATATCAAGCCTCATTAACCATTCATTTTTTAATTTAAATTTACCCTTTATAAAAGAGTGGGTGGTACTATCAGAGATCAACAGAATTGGATTGTGATCCAACACTAGAGCAGACAAGTTAACTAATTCATAATTCTTAAAACATTGCATCTAAAGGTAAGAACCTGCACAACGATAGAGTTTCTCTTTTAGCCATATGGATCGCCTTTTCCCCGCTTCCACATGAAAGCATCGCCTATCATACCCAGGTCTGGTAAACCACATGAAAGTAATGTTTCTTTGACTAGGATGAGGATTACCGCCCCCACTTCTCATCATTTGATAACAGATCATTGAAGTCGCCTCTTACAATCCATGGAAAATGATTATTTGAAGCCAAAAAACATAAAAGACTCCAAGATTCTTTATATCCAGAGCGCTTTGGCATGCCATAAAACCCTGTAAAATGCCAAACACCATAGACAAGGCACGTAATAGCTAAAATTTTGGTTAAACCCAATATTAGAAACATTACAAGATTCCTTCCATAACATTGTTAAGCCTCTTCCCTTACCTAATCTATCAACTGCAAAAGAATATTCAAACCCAACTTTCCTCCTCACCTCCACAATCTTATCTTCATGAACAAGTGTTTCCATTAAAAACACCAAATTTGGCTTGAATTTAATATTATCTCCTGAAGAGCTAGAACTGTCCGAGGGTTGGCGAGCCTACTCCTCAGGGCCCCTCCAGCATAACAAGTTTCACAATATTTGAGTTAGTGATGTAGCTGTTAGACACTCTTTCAATCCCCCTTGCTAGTTTCAGAACTTGGAGTAGCTCGAAACCTCTCCTTACTTTCATCTAAAATCTAACTTTCATTTTCCAAGCCCAACTTTGAGCTTCTATTTAGGCCCAGCCCACCATCACACTCCAAATCCATATCCATGCCAATCCTATCAACAGAATTATCTGCTATATATTTATTATTTAAATTCAAAACCTTCCCTCTACCAGAAATCCCGCCCACATTATCGCCACCATTATCCCCTAACTTTCCTCCTTCTTCCGTACGCAACCATCGACTGATCAGTGCAGTATTTCGATGAGAGACAACCTGCAAAGTACTATCCCACCCTATCACAATCTCCTCTTTGAGCAAAATAATAAGCAATGGACAAAAATTTTTGAAATGCCCTAATCTCCCACAAACAAAGCAAAACGTAGATAGTCTTTCATACTTCAAAGTGGCTTATATGAAAGAACCATCAAGTTTATTCAACTTATTTTTCCTTGCAAGGGGCTTTCAAACATCTAGGGAGACTCTAATGCGCATGTAATTTTGAGAGCCATTAATAGCCAATCGAGAATCATATTCAACAAACAAACCAATGAAGTTTCCAAAATTAATTGCTACCATTTCAGGCATAAAACCTGCTGGAAGGCCATGTACTTAAACCCATATATCGCAATACAATATCGAGATTGAATAAGGGTCCTCACCTTCTATAAAATGATGAACCAAAAGCAAATTGTTATTAAAAGTCCATGGACCCCATTAATTACCCATATAATATCCACTTCATGGAAGAAACAAAATAAAAACCTCTTTGGCTTTAGTTCCTTTATACAAACACCTCCTAGAGGGTGCCAGAGATCTGCTAACATATTGCTCATTGTTAAATAACTAACAGTAGTCTCTGTTAAAAGGCATAGGTCGTATGTTTCTATCTCCTTTCCACCCATATTAGAAAAATTCCAGCCCTCCTCCTCCGCTTCTCCCATTGATAAATTGGATATTTTACGTTCCTGTTCCATTGCCATATTCCACCATTCAAATCCAAGAGAATAAAAAGAGCAGTCAAAGCACAAACTTATTAACAAAGACAAACAAACCTAGAATAGGTTAATGGAGAAACTCTAGAGAGGGTACAAGAAAACATGCTACAATGACAGAATTATTTCTATTTTCCAAGCATAGTAAGATTTTCTTTAGTTAATATGTTAAATTTTTATTATATTTATATTAATTATTAATTATTAAAAATAATTAATAAATATATATTTATATTAAAATGAAAAAATATATTTATATTTATATTTATATTTTTAATAAATAATAATAATTTTTTAATTATTATGAAAATAAAAATGTGCCTAATTTATGAGGGGGAGAGAATATAATTTATAGTTGCATGCCAATATCTCTTAATTAAAAAATTAATTACAAAACAAGAAAGAATTTTACTGGTGGAAGACACGAGCTAATTAAAGGTTAATTTAGTGAAATTTTTATTTTTGCAATAGTGGAAAGGTTTGACTTTTGATTTTTTTAAGCTTTGAGAAACGTATAATAAGCCATTAAGGAATAGCCACTTATACAAAAAACAGTAAACGTGGTAATTGGCAATTGATCGGTTTCTGTCAGACCCTAAAACTGAAATTCCCACTTTAACCCTGTACGATGAAATCAATAAATTAGCAATTTATGACAAAGAAAGAAATAGAGATTCTAGAGAGAGAGAAAATAAAAAATAAAAAGAAAATAAAAAAGAAAACATAAAATTTTTTAAGTAGCAGAGTGAGAGAGTGGAGTAAGAGAAAGGGTTTTGGGAATTAGAACGGAGGAAAGAAAAAGAAGAAAAGAGTGATTTTATTCTCCTTTCCATTTTCCAACAATATAATTCTCAGTTTCCAAACAACCAAAACGACATATAATTATTGGTGGAATTTATTCTCTCTTTGTAGTTTTACTTGGATTTCATATGCTTTTTTATTTGGGGATTCAATTCTCAATCTTTGTTAATGGTTTTTGAAACTTTCCAAGTATTAAATTTCATTTTGTTTTACTTATTTTTGGTTATTTATATATGAGAAAATCAAATCTTCTATAATTTTTACAAAGAAAGCAGATTTTTTCTCATTCTTCAATCTTTTAGATTTGCTCTTTTGTTTTTGGTTCCGTTTTTCTTTTGCTGCATGCTTAGATTTAAAAAAAAAAAATTTGATTACATATACGCTCTTTTCTTCTTGGAATGCAATGGCAGACACAGGATCAGTCTAAAGTTGATGAGATTAACAGCTCATACGCAAAGCAGAATTGGGGGTACTTTTCTTTGAGAATTAGGTTTTAATATTATTATTATTTGCTTTATTATCAAAGAAGGAAAGAAATATGTATGGAGATTGCCAAGTTTTGTCAAATATGGGAGGGAATGTGGTTTCTTCAGAAAACCTTTTTTCTTCTGCCATGGGAAACCCTAACTTCAACTTCATGCCAAACACGTCCTTCCATCATGCTTTCTCACCTATCATTTCTGTAAGTGTAGTCTAAACTATTCTCTTTTTTTTTATTCTTTTTTTTTTCCTGGAGATGGATGAATAATAGATTTTTGTGTGATGTATTTGGTTTTAAATTATTTAGAAAGAAGAAAATGGGTTAATGATGCGTGGGAAAGAGGAGATGGAAAGTGGGTCTGGAAGTGAACAAATTGAAGACAAGTCTGGGAATGAACAAGAAAGCACTGCACAACCTCCCAATAAGAAGAAGCGTTACCATAGACACACTACTCGCCAGATCCAAGAAATGGAAGCGTATGTCTTTCTGTCTTTTTCTTTTTTTGTTCTTCTATTTTTCCAGCTCCAACTAGACTTCACAATAAAATTGAAAAAAAAAAGCTGTTTTTTTCTGTAAAAAAAAAAAAAAAAAACCGCACCCAGTTCTCAAAAACAATCGATACGCTGTTAAAATTTTTTCAATGCCATGCATTCCTAAATTGAATTCTCTGTTTGCAAGTTTGCAAAAAGCCAAACAAGTGTATTCTTGTGTAATGAAGAGGGAGAAAGAAGGAGAGAAATTTTCTTTTTTTTCTCATGCCAAACAAGTGTATTCAAGGAGGAAGATAGCTTTAATTAATGAATTATGATATACAAATTAAAATCAGTCTTTTTGTTTTGTTGTTTTTTTTCTTAACTATTTTATTTTTCATTTACTATAGAATAGTTGACAGTTTTTGTGATAAGAAATAAAACAAGCAAGTTTGTTTTGCAGCTTGTTTAAGGAATGTCCACACCCAGATGACAAACAAAGGATGAAACTTAGCCAAGAACTCGGTTTAAAACCACGCCAAGTTAAGTTTTGGTTTCAAAATCGCCGTACCCAAATGAAGGTGACTGCGTTTATCTTTTTCTCTCAACTTACACTTTGACTTTAACCATAATAAAATGTCTAAATCTCCTTTTTAAGCATTGGGTAAAGGAAATCCCGCGCCTGCTGTACATGTTAGCAATGCAAGGCCTCAAACTCTTATTAATGGACTCTGTGAACACGATTCCCAAGAAAACGCGTCCATTAGTGGCGTTTTGTTTTGTAACTAAACCACATCATCATCGTAGCGAAAAAAAAAGTCGCATTTATGGCATTGGCTAGCTGCAGGCTCCTTCCCTTTATATATCGCATGTACAGTCTGTACCATTAATAAACATTGTGGGGCGTCTAATTTAAACCCTTACCAGCACATCTGCTTCCCAATGGGTGCACAAATTTATTAATATTTTATTATATGTATATATATTTGTGTAGACTAAAATTTTGATAATTTAATTTAAATTAAATGTAATGTAGGCACAGCAAGATCGAACTGATAATATTATACTCAAAGCTGAGAACAAGAGCTTGAAGAATGATAATTACAGGCTACAAGCTGAATTACGCAATCTTATCTGCCCTAGTTGTGGAGGGCCAGCCATACTTGGTGGAATTTCCTTCGAAGAGCTTCGACTTGAAAATGCACGCCTTAGAGATGAGGTATATATATACATATTATAGAATTAATACTTTAGTTAAAACTATATTATAACTCTTTCGTTTTCTTAAAATGCTACCTAATTAATTATTTAGGTTTGGTATTTGGTATGAAGAAAAAATTATTGGAAATTTATATTTTTAGTTCTATAAAATTGAATTTATTTGAGCTAAATTATAGGCTATAAAAATTCTTTTTTTGGGCTGGTTCCAAAGCTTTGTTATTTGGAGGTTTTATTTCTCATGAAGCTTTAAAATTAAAATATTTGGTTGTGAACTTCCTTTTTTTTTTCTTTTTTCTGTTTGTATATACATTTGTAATTTCTTCCTCGTTTCGAAATATATTAATCTTGGCTAATTAAAAAAAAACACATTTTACAAAATTTAATAGAACTTGAAAGTAAATTTACATCAATTAATACATAAGATATCAAATGTGATAATTCAATTAGCAATATTACTTTGCAAATGAAATGAATTTGTTTTACATTATTTTGTTCATCATATAAGAAATCAATCTTGAAGTAGTACTTGTTTGTGAGAATCAGATATTAAATTCTATTTTAATGGGGTTTCTCAGACCACGACTATTAATAATATTGATAAATACCCAATGCAGTTAGAACGTGTTTGTTGTATTGCCTCGCGCTATAGTGGCAGGCCAATTCAAACAATGGCACCTGCTCCTCCACTTGTTCCCCCTTCCTTGGAATTGGATATGAACATGTACTCAAGGCAGTTTCCAGACTCTTTGGGTACTTACACCGAGATGATGCCTATGCCTATTTTGCCTGAAACTTCCACTTTTGCTGAGGCTGGTCTTGTATTGATGGAAGAGGAAAAAAGTCTTGCAATGGAGCTAGCTTTGTCATCCATTGATGAACTTGTTAAGATGTGCCGTATAACTGAGCCTCTTTGGATTAGAAACATTGAGACCGGAAAAGAAGTGCTTAATCTTGAAGAGCATTCCAGGATGTTTCCATGGCCTTTAAATCTAAAGCAGCATTCAAGTGAGTTAAGGACAGAAGCTACTCGTGATAGTGCTGTAGTTATAATGAATAGCATCACCTTGGTCGATGCCTTCCTCGATGCTGTAAGTACTAAGTAACTTTATTTTAGAAATTCTCTAAAAGAAAATTTTAATTTAATTAGCCTAACATCAAATTCTTCACCTTCGTTTGGTTGGCTTGTTAGAATAAATGGATGGAACTGTTTCCATCAATCGTCGCTAGAGCAAAAACTGTACAAATTATAACACCAGGTGTTTCTAGTGCGAGTGGTTCTCTTCACCTGGTAAGAAATATTTATGTCATCCAACAAATATTTTGCCTTCTAATTATTTGTTTCCAAAATGATTCACTTAAATTGCTTGTTGTTATTGTGAGCAGATGTATGCAGAACTGCAGGTCCTTTCTCCATTGTTGCCAACGCGGGAAGCTTATTTTCTTCGGTATTGTCAACAAAATTCAGAAGAAGGAACTTGGGCAATCGTTGACTTTCCCATTGATAGCTTCCATGGCAACATTCAGACTACCTTTTCTTTATACAGGAGAAAGCCTTCAGGTTGTGTTATTCAAGATATGCCCAATGGCTACTCAAGGGTACGTGCATTCGCTAAACATTTATATTTTTTTCAATTATTTTCCTAACAGAATAATCTTAATTTTGTATTTTCATTTTTGGCACAGGTTACTTGGGTGGAACATGCAGAGATAGAGGAAAAGCCTGTGCATCAGATATTTAGCCAATTTGTATATAGTGGTTTTGCATTTGGGGCTCATCGCTGGTTAGGAGTATTACAACGACAATGCGAGAGGGTTGCTAGTCTAATGGCTAGAAATATTTCTGATCTAGGAGGTTCGTAATTATTAAATTAATTTCTGATCTACATATAATTTCTTATTTTAGACCAAAGTTTTTTTATTAGAGGATTAACATTTATTTTGGTTGAATTTACAGTAATTCCTTCTCCGGAAGCAAGAAAGAATTTGATGACATTAGCACAAAGAATGATCAGAACATTTTGTGTTAATATCAGCACCAGTAATGGGCAGTCATGGACAGCCTTGTCTGATTCCTCTGATGAGACTGTTAGAATTACTACAAGGAAAATCACTCAATCTGGCCAGCCTAATGGGGTCATTCTCTGTGCAGTATCTACTACTTGGCTTCCCTATTCTCATTACCAAGTCTTTGATCTCCTGAGGGATGAACATCGCAGATCTCAGGTTCAATAATTTGATTATTATTAATTATTAACTCTTTAATTATAAGTATCAGTTTATTAATTACGTTTAAAATAAATATGGTGAAGCTGGATGTGCTTTCAAATGGGAATGCTTTACATGAAGTTGCTCACATCGCCAATGGCTCTCATCCAGGAAATTTCATTTCTCTTCTTCGAATCAATGTAAGCTTTTTCCTTCCACTTACAATTAGGGTATGAATTTCTATTTCTTCATATTGAACTGAATTCATTTTTGACTTACGTTAGGTGGCAAGCAATTCTTCCCAGCACGTAGAGCTGATGCTACAAGAAAGTTGGACAGACCAATCTGGAAGCCTTATTGTGTACACAACAGTGAATGTTGATTCAATCCAGTTAGCAATGAGCGGCGAGGATCCATCTTGCATTCCTCTTCTTCCTTTAGGGTTTGTGATAGTTCCTATAGAATCCATCAACAACTCTACTATCAACGAAGCCAACTCTTCAGAAGATGGAAATGGACATAGCAATATCAACTCAGGCTGTCTTCTCACTGTTGGACTTCAAGTCCTTGCCAGCACTATCCCATCTGCAAAGCTTAATCTCTCCAGTGTCAGTGCCATAAACAACCATTTGCGTAGCACAGTCCACCAAATAGGTGCAGCTCTTAGCACCACCGCCACCACCTCCGCTTGCCCTGACAATATCAATGCTGTAGGCTCATGCCATGATCCTACCGCTCCACCTCAGCCATAGAATTATCCTTCCCAAGTACAAATTACCTAACGTCTCCCTTTCTCTATGATCCCTTCGCCTCAAACATGTTCATAGACCGAATCTGAATATGGAATTATATTAAGTTTTGGAATTGAAGCCTAAGATTCGGCCTATGAACATGTATTCAACTTTAGGGTTTTAAAGAGTGGGGATATTTTAGGTAGTTGACAAGAAAGTAAGGGGTCGGAATGGGAAATAAATTAGTATGTAGCTAGCTGTAGTAGTTGAAGTAGTAGTAATAAATAACAGTGTGTGTGTAGTAGTGGACAGGTAATTGTGCAGGTGATAGGTATATTGGGAATTATGAGAAAGATGAATGTGTAAGCATTTAATGGGTTCGGAAAGAAAAGGGTAAGTATGGGAAAAAAATTAAATTAATATTTATGAAAATAGAAGAAGTCAAGAGCGCACCAAGATATGACCCTTTACTTTGTGGTATTGAAGGCCTTATTGTAAAAATGAATGGAAAAAAAAGTGTGATGAAGGTGAGGCCTGGCCAGTTAGCAAGGGTGGTGGTTCGGGTATTGACTTCTGCTTATCTGTCTTTTTTTGTTTTTTCAATTTAATGCTACTCAAATTTTTACTTGCATGCATGTTATTATTGTTATTTACATCTCTCCTTTTTCATTTTTGCTTTTCAATTTATTTTATTTACTGTTTAAGTTTTTTACGTTATCATCTTTTATATATATATAATGAGATTTTTGAAAATTTTCAACAGAAAATATTTATATTTATAATTATTTAATTAGTTTATTATTCTAATTATAATGTCTAGTTCAAATAATCATTGTATTATATAATTTTTTTTCGCCAAAATAATAATATGAATTAAATTGCAAATGAATTTTGAAAAGTTAATTTAGATTTATAAAATACTTTCAAAATCTTGGAATGGTATTCATTGCTTTGTAATCATTTTTTTTTAAAGTTGGTCATCACAGTTTTAAGATTGGGGAAATTTATATATTTTTGAGAGCCAATGATAAAATATATACATATATATATATATATATAACTTTTGTACGAATTTTTAATTTTAACTAATA
Source organism: Garcia nutans (assembly GCA_947685225.1). NCBI lineage: Eukaryota > Viridiplantae > Streptophyta > Magnoliopsida > Malpighiales > Euphorbiaceae > Garcia > Garcia nutans. The sequence continues at coordinate 21,410,155 of CANTUV010000026.1, forward strand.
GTTGTAAAATTCCAGTCTACCCTCATATTTATAATAGTTTTACTCCATCTCACCCATGGCAGCAAAAATTAGGAAATACGAAAAAAAAAATTTGTGGTTTATAAGTAGAAAAGGGCATTACATAAGTGCGACCTGAATTTTGTCCGTATTTGAGTTGCGTTACGCAGATTAAATTGGTTTAATTACTGTTTCTTCGCACATCATTTTATCAACGAATTTTAGGGGTTAATAGATCACGTCACTGTAACATCACACGATATCCACTTTATATTTTCATTTGGAAAAGGTTCTTAATATGTATATATATATATATATATATATCAAAGTCTGCTAGTCTCTTAAAAGTAATAGTAGATACATATAAAATTATTTTTATTTTTAAATTTTTGAACTATAAATCTAAAAGTATAGAATGTTGACTATAATTTGGATATACAGTAAAATTTATTTTAGCCGATGGTTAGACAATTAAAGAAATAAGTCAATGGTCGTATTTAAGATTAATAAGAAATACTTTAAAATTTATTTTTCAATTGATTAAAATGAAACAATTTTTATATAACTCAGAAATTAAAAGGATAGTAAATAGAAATGAAGTAATTTCAGAAGATTTTCATAAAACAATAGATAATTGAGTAATGCTAAAAATAAATAAAATAAATAAATAAATAAATAAATTTATAAAATTATTAAATTAAATATTTTTAAAATTGATTATGTAATAAAAGCAGAAGAAAGAGATGTACAGTTAAGTAAACCTTTTAAAAAAATAATATTATTGTCTTCAAAGACAATAAAGCATCACAAAAATAAATAAAAAAAATAAGTGTATACACATAGGACTTATACAAATTGGTATAAAATTCTTAACTAGAGAATGTCTAAATATAAGTATATTAGTTGTTGTTAGAGATGCACGATTTGTAAACTTTTAGGATTCTTTATTAGGTTCAGTAGAGACCAGCTTAAGTGAGTATCCTATTTCTTTTGGAGTACATTCTGATATTACAGTATCTCTAAACAATATTAATATATTAAAATATGTAGTCTAGAAATAAAAATCACAATTATAAAATATTAGAATGATTAATTCATATGGCATTAATATATAAAATATATTATAAAGCAATAGTTTCTGCATATACTAGTAAATGCATTATGCAACATAAAACAGGAGAAAATAAGTTTTTTCAAACAGACTTTAGTAAAGTCAATACTGTTATCCCTAAAACTATTCAATGGAAAGATATCATTCTTCCTCATAAATGAATTTTAGAAGAAGCAGCTCCTCCTCCAAGAACTGAAAAGAAATTAAAAACTAATGTGAACATTAGTAAAATTGAACAGTATAAAGATGATAAAGTAAAATTAAAATTTAGTAGACATAGTATAAATAGTAGGCATTTTGATTCTTATTCCTCTGCTTCAATAGTAAATATAGAAAGAGCATCTTAATTTTCTTCTGTAATATATATTTCTTATAATTATACCTTATCTTTTTTATAATAATACAAGTAATAAGAACTCTGTAGAACCAAACTCTAATTTTAATCAAGAATAATATCGAGAACAGTTCTTTTCTCTACCTATGTCACCTACAGCTTCATTTATAACTGAAAATGTAGCTAATATGGACATAGAATTAAATATAATTAATAAAGAATTTATATTTAATGAAGATAAATTAAATAAAAATTAACTTCAATAAAAAATATAGATAAGTTAAAAGAAGTAATTAATAAAGTAAATAGTTTTAACTCTATAAAAAATGAATATATTAATTTTATAAAACAATATGAGGTAAATATGAATTTTTTTTATTTGTTCAAAAGAATTTATAAGACACAAAACAAATTAAAAATAAAATAGAGAAATCTATAAACTCTATGACCACTACAAATAAAGAAACAGAATAGAAAGTAAATGATAAAAATATACAAAGTGAACATCCACCTAAAGCAACCAGTATATTTATGTATGGAGATCGTGAAATTATAGCCACACCATTTAAAATAGTTCCTAATGATGATCCAAACAGAAAAATCTTGGAACAAAATAATTTTTCTAATACATATTTAATTAGTATATAAAAATAGTTAAATAGGATAGAAAATTCTATCAATGATAAAGAGATAATAAAACATATTGAAAAATCTCTTTTAGATAAAAAACTAAAAGCCAATATTTTTAAACCTTTTGAGGTTTCTAAACTGGTTAAAAAGAAGTAAATTCAAAGGATGTTGACTTTATAAAAGCTGTTAGAGATCAATTAATTAAAATTGACTCAACTTTTGAGTCAAAACAAGTTATTAAAGAAACACCTCAATCTAAAACCTCTAAAACTATTAGTATAGTAACTCAAGATCAAGATTCAGAATCAGTTGAGGATTCTTCTCCTGAAACTAAAGATCTTGAATCTTTTAGTAAAGATATAATCCCATAAATAAATCGTATAATACATCACTAATATATAGTACCTAGAAAGTCTCCTCCCTCAGACTTAAAAATTATAGATAGATCAAATACCTTATCACAATACAAGTATAATGCTTCTTTAGTATATTAATGGAACACCGATAGCCTATCAGAATATAATATTATGAGTCTTTTTGCAACAAATGACAATGGTTACCAATGCTTATAGAACCCAAACCGATACATCAGATAAAACTATAGCATGATTAATTATAGCTGGCTTTACAGGCCAATTAAAAAGTTTGTGGGATAATTATCTCACTGAAAAATAACATGTATAAATTCTAAATACAATTAAAACCATTGAGGATGGAACCCATATATTGAATGAGTATAGTGATACTATTCAGGATGCAGTAGCAACACTCATCTTAACTATATCACTTTATTTTATAGGAGATCTACTCATTTAAAAGATAAAAATTCTAAATTACTAAGCAATCTTAGGTGTAAAGAACTTAGTGATTTTCAGTTCTATAAAATAACTTTCTTAACTAGGATTATGTTAAGGGAAGATTTCAACCAGGCTTTCTAGAAGAAAAAATTTCTAGCAGGATTACCATTTTTCCTAGGTGAGAAAGTAAGAAATCATAAAAAATAGAAATATAAAAATCATATTTCTTATAACAATTTGACTTGTAGTTAATTGATCAGTATAGTATAGAAAAAAAGATTAAAATTTTGTCAAGATATAAAACTTTAAAAATTACTAAAATTTAAAATGAGAAAAACTAAAAAAGAATTAGGCTCATTTTGTAAATAGTTTAATTATAGTATAGCTCAAAATTATAAAGACTGTAATGGACAATATTCCACAAGATATAAAAATTAAACCTTATAAAAAATCTTATAAAAAGAATTATAAAAGAAAATATAATAAAGAATAATCTTATAAAAAATGAAAACCTTATAAATCTTTTAAAAATAGAAAATCTAGTAATAAAAAAATCTTTTAAAAAGAAAGATAAATAATTTAAATCATATAAAAATTTAGAATATTATGATTGTGGTAAAAAATGACATATCTAGATTTTATAGGTTAATAAAAACTACAAGAATTAGAATTAGAAGTTTCTGTATTAAATAAAATTCATGAATTATATTTAGAGTATTCAGATTCTGAAGAATTAACTCAAATTGATAAAATAAATTCAGACTCTAGTAGTTCTGAAACTAGTAATAAATCAATAAATATTTTAACTAAAGAATAATAATCTATTTTAAAAATAATAAAATATATAAATGATCCTAAAATTAAAGAAAGATTCTTAAATAAGTTATTAGATAATTTTGATGAAAAACATAAAATCTCCGTAATACCTAATACTGGTAAACAAATTTATGATTTGACTTCAATATTAAATAAGAATAAAATAATAAAAAATAAACAAACAATAAATAACTTACAGAAAAAAAAATTAAAGAAGTAAAAATAGAAGTAAAAGAATTTGAAATTAAATAATAAAATCATTCTGAATTAATAGAAACAATGTTAGATTCTATTTCTTCTGATGAAAAAGAAAAAGAAGAAGAACAAACTAATAAAAAGAGTTACTAATAATGAAATAAGTATAGAAAATGAAATTAGTATGATCAATAAAGATAAAATTTCTGATAATATAATTTTTATATTACAAGAAATAACATCAAGAAAATATTTAATAAAATTAAAATTAAAATTTTTAAATAATTATAATATAGAAACTATAGTTTTATTTGATACATGGACATACTTAAACTGTATTAAATATAGCTTAGTTCTTAAAAGATTTTGGTAGGAAATAAATAAACAATTATCGACTGATAATAAATTTAAATTAAAATTTTTTTATAAAACAGAAGCATCTATAATTGATAAAAATTTAAAATTAAAAAATATATTTATTTTGGCTAATGAAATTCATCATATGACAATGTTAGAAACTCCATTTATGAATTTAATTACACCATATTCTGTAAAAGATGATAAAATAAGTTTTAAAATAAAAAATTAAAAAAATATATATTTCCATTTATAGAAAAACTTAAAAAGAAAAAAATAAATTTATTAAAAGCTCAATCAATTTATGAATTACAAATTAATGTACTAATAAAAGCAAAGTCTAAACAACTTTGTAATTTAAAAAATAATTTTCATTTTCAAAAATAAATGAACAATTAAAAATAAAAATAATACAAGATAAAATAAATCTTCAAATTAAAAATAAGCTATGCGCTGATATTCCAAATATATTTTGAAACAGAAAACATCATATGGTTGATCTACTTTATGAGATAGACTTTGATAAAAAGTCTATTACTACTAAAGCTCGGCTCATTCAAATGGAGCCTGACATGATTGAATTCTGTAAAAAAGAAATAAATGATTTAGAGAATAAAAAATTAATTACTAAATCTAGAAGCCCATTTTCTTATACAACATTTTTATGTTAACAGTGTCTCTGAAATTGAAAGAATAACTCCTAGATTAGTAATAAATTATAAACCTTTAAATAAAACCTTAAAATGAATTATGTATCTTATTCCAAATAAAAAAATTTACTACATAGGCTTTACAAAGCTAATATATTTAGTAAAATTGATATGAAATATGAATTTTGACAATTTAGATTAATCTTAAAGACAGATATAAAATAATATTTATTGTTTCATTTGGCTAGTACGAATGAAATGCAATGCCTTTTGGATTAAAAAAATGCACCCTTTGAATTTTAAAGAGTATTGAATCTATATAATCCTTATGCTAAATTCTTAATTGTATATATTGATGATATATAAATTTTCAGTAAAATCCTTGATGAATATTTTAAACACCTAAAAACGTTTTTTTATGGTAGTAAAGAATAATGAATTAGTATTAAGTAAAACTAAAATGTCTCTGTTTCATACTAGGATTAGCTTTTTAGGATATTATATAAAACATGAAATTATAGAAACCTATAGAAAGGAATCTTACATTTGGAGATAACTTTTCAGACCAAATCCTTAATAAAGCCCAATTACAGAAATTTTTAGGATGTTTAAATTATGTTATAGTGTTCTATCCGAATCTTAATATAATTATAAAGCCATTACATGATAAGCTTAGGAAAAATCCTAGCCCATGGACTAAAATTCATAGTAGTATAATAAAACAAATTAAAGCACTAGTCAAAACTATTCCTTACCTGTATATGACTGACCCATTAACTCAGAAAATAGTTAAGACTGATGCTTCAGATATATGATATAGTGAGATATTAAATAATTTAAAGATGATAGAGTAATCATAGTCCAGTTTTATTCAAGATTCAATTAAACTATTCTAGTATTAAAAGATAAATTTTGAGTATTGTTTTATACATTTCAAAGTTTCAGTCTAATCTTTTAAATAAAATTTTTTTTACTTCTTATTGATTATAAAAATACTAAAGATATTTTAGAAAAAGATGTTAAAAATGTTGCCTCTAAACAGATTTTTGCTAGATGGCTAGCTATTTTAAGTTTATTTAACTTTAATATAGAATTTATTAAAAAAGAAAATAACAATATACCTGACTTTCTTTCTCGTTCATTCTTTCACAGAAATCATGGAAAATAAGAAGAAAAAAAAGCAGCTAATAAAAATAAAGAAACCTTAAAGTCTGAATCTCCTAAAGCCCTATTTGATCACTCAGATAGTTTGACCAAGCCTAAACTAAGAAAGTCATGGGCTGATGCAGCCCAAAAAGAAGAAAATCAAGCCCATCAGGAAGCAGAAAAAAATTGGATCTCTCAGCTGGCCTAATCTCCAAAAGTTCTTAAAGCCTCATCAAATATGGGCTACGCTTCCCGAAGCCCCAGGTAATGATGCTCTCATCCCTTTTATAAAACAAGAGACAAGAGAGTCTTCATCCTCAAAAACTCTATCTAAAAATATTTCTAAAAATAAGTTTAAAATTTTAAATCCTTCAACTCAAATTATTTCTGCAAATTTTCTTGTAAAGACATTTAAATGGTTTGCAAAAATATTTTTTACTATGGAGTTAATAATTGAAAATGGATCCATTAATCAAGATCCACGAAATATTATTAAATTTGTATATCCAAAAAATTAATTTTTTTAAATCAAATGATTTATTAAAACATCAAGAATACTATTTAGCTAATGTATAGGATTCAGGATCTATTCATTTAAAGTACAATTATGATTTGAAGGATAAGACCATTATTGCTTATTCTTTAATCAAAATAAATCAAAATTCTTCAACCTTCTGATTGGGAAAAATATTTGCAAATTTCTGTGTAATTTAAAGCCTTTTTCTTCTAAAAATATTTTCTCTTTGTATAATTATTGGGATTATATCGATTTTTAGACTAAAGTCTTATTTTTTCAAAACCCAACTCAAACATATTAGTGGCTGATATTTTTCAATACCAAGAATAAAATCGATAACATTCCTATGAGGTTTGTTGACTAGTGATATTATTATGATAATGATGACAAAACATTATTACAAGAGTTATTGCTAGCATATTAGTACTTTAAAGTCCATTTCAATCCAAGCCCATATGAGAAGAATTTTTCTCATCTTCTTCTCTTTTGTACGACATTCTTTATACCTTGGCATATCAATGATATTTTGATGTTTCAATACAATTAGGTACCAATATATCCATAGTATTAAGAAAAGCTAAAGTCAAATGGTGGAATGCTTTTCACAATTCTACCTATGAGCACACAATAAAGTAATAAATTCTAAAGAGAGACCATGTTGGCATTGATCCAAAGTTAGCAGTCTCCTTTGGAGCCCAAAAAGCTTATTGTCAAGCCTTCCTTATAGCAACTAAAACTGATGAGGATTATAAAGCTATAATGCAAAAGATGGTTGAGTCAATTCCCTCAACCTTTGAGCCCATAAAGCCTTGTTCTGCTAGTTCTTCAACCAAGACCCAGTCCAAGAATTCTAAAGCCCACTCTAAAGCCTGTTCAAGAAGAAGAAGATTAGCTTCCTCTTTTGACTCTTCTTCTACATCATATGTTATATCATCATCCACTAGTAATGAATCTGACTCAGACTCAGACTTTTTACCTAGTAATAGTGATGACTATTATGAGATTCTACCTCCAATAAAAATAAAAAGAAAAAAAGAAAAATAATAAAAATAATAAAAATAAAAATAAAAATAAAAAATCTGATTCAAGCTCATCAGATTAAAGGCAGAAAGAACATTATTTCTTTAATTTTTTGTAAAATCAATATAATCAGTGACCGACATGATACTGTTCATCTACATTATCTACCATGTGAAGAATCTGATAAAGCTATAGTAAAGTCAGAAGAACTGTTCATCCATAGTTCTACACAGTAAAATAAATAGTATCCCGATAAGGTACTATTCATCTATAGTAATGAAGTCATTTCTAAAGCTGATGATCATCTTTCAAAACCCTCTAAACTCCATTAGACTCTGAAGAACTCCAAGCTTTACTTTAGGCCTCCCTTTCCTTTCTCTTCTATAAACTTTCTTCCATCTCTGTATCCTTTTTCATTACTGTAAAGTTTTTCTGTAACTTTATTTATTTGTTTTTTTAATTTGTACTTTATATTTAAATTTTATTTTTTATAAGTATGTTTTGCACCGGTAACTCAGTTTGATATAGTGTATTAGAAACTTGTGTATTTATATTTTTGTATAATTTTGTACTTTTAAAGCCTTTATTATATAAATTATTATATACAAACTATTGGTATATCGGATGAAAATTCAGATATAAATTCAGGAGCTGAATCTGAATGGATAATAGTCATATCTACACTTGAGTGTAACAATTATACGTACCAACAACTTTTTATAATTATTTGTATAATTATTTATAAATCCAAGTAGCCTTTATTGATTGATTACTGTTGTCTTTACATTAAATTTATAAATAATATGATTTGTTTTTAATATATTCTTTCTTTATATTTCTTTATATTTCTTTATATTTCTGTATAGATTTAAGAGTATGTATTTAAGAGTTTTTGTATATATATGTATAAATTTCAAATCTTACCATAATTTTCAACAAATAATTAATTTTTAATATCAAAATACTTCAAACAAGATAATTATAAATAATTTTTAACGGTTAATTTAATTTTTTTAATAAATGCTCACTTAATAGTTCATTTAATTAAGTTGCCCCATAAACAAAATAAATATTTTTTTTCTTCTTTAATGACTAATTTAAATTTATTAATAAATGTTCATATTTAATAATTCCTTCAATTACTCGATAATCTTTTTATATTTTATTTGTAATTTGCATATAATTTCTACTTGCATTTCTATTTAGTTAATCAATTATCCTATATATTATAATATTAAAAAAAATATGTTTTTTTATTTTATATTTCAACTGATGATAATCCAACTTGAGTGCAATCAAAGATAGATAATAAATAACAATATCGACAGAACTGCAACCATGATTATTTATATAAGTAGAATTCAAATTTAAAATAAATTGATGTATTTTGACTAATTTACTTTTAAAAATAGATAATCAATCTATTTTATTTGATATTGCTAATTTTTGAAATTTAAAATTGGAAAGATGTAGAGGAGCTATGTAACATCCCAACTAGGCTTCAAGGACTAGGCCCAACCCAGCTTCAAGGGACTGCTACATCATGTAACATCCCAACTAGGCTTCAAGGGTTAAGCCCAACCCAGCTTCAAGGGGCTGCTACGTCTTAGGCATGCCACCAAATACAGAACTCTAAAAATTGAATAACATACTAGGCACACAATTCTTTCATAATTCTATTATTAATATCTTTCTCATTTTCTCATGATCAAGCTAGGCACAATACCTCAATTATCTCATTTATATCAATATAGCAATCACCAATGATTTTACATAATATCTTTAATTTATACATAACAAACTGCATTACTCAAACATTTTGGGCTATTATCATATCTTGCACATAGTTCACATTACATATAATGTATTTATGACATTATACAAATCATAACATATTACTCATGCACAAATAATGTAGTAAGTAACTTAACACATTTTTCAACCAAAATATGTTAAGTCCATATGTCATGCAAATATAATCAATTAATTAAAGTTTATACTTATCTTAGGAAACACTCCAAAATAAGCTTTAAAACTTCCTCTAACCTTCTTTTCCAAGTTGCCCTTCAACATTAGGATTGGACAAACTATTCTCTCTCAATGCCTATACCAAATGTGATCATAAATAACCATTTAATATCACATTCTAAGACATTCTTAACATCAAATCATTTAAATAAGAATTACAAATGAAAAATAATGAAAAGAGTTATTCTCAAGTGACACGCCCAACAATACAGGCGTGTTAATGACTGTGTCATTAACTCATTCATACAGAAGCATTGACACGTCCAATGACATGGACATGTCATTGTCCGTGTCATTCATTCTTTCTCACAAAAACTTTGACACATCCAATAATACGAGCGTGTTCATGGCCGTGTTAATTATCTCATCTCACAGTAGCTACGACACGCATAGAGACATGGCCGTATTAATGGTCGTGTCATCAATGTTAAACTCAGCACCATTGACACGCCCAATGATATGGCAGTGTCACTGGCCATGTCATGTAAAAGTTCTGTATTTTGAACTCTCAACCGTATGAACACAATCATTCCAAACTCAAAACTACAACACCCTTAATCATCATCTTAGTTTATATTTATAATTCACCCATCAATTCAACACTTATATAACTCCAACATATCATAATAATAATCATTATATAATTCATTTATACAATAATCTATGTATCAATTTACTCAATTCCCAACTCATTTATACTAAACCCTTACTCTTTTCCTTATCACCCTTATTCCTCAATTTCAACTACTCATCACCATCCTCACAAATAATCATATTTTCATCATCTAAGCACTAATTCAACATATATCTATAATTCAATATTTCATTATCATCATATTATTTAATTAATCATCACTTTCTCTCACTAACCATATCACATATATACTCAAAATCTATAAAAATCAGCTCAAGAAAAAGAGCACTTACTTGAATTATTTGCCAAATCTTCAATATCCACCTTCAAATCTCTTAAAACTCTTATGAATTTGGTGTGTATATGAACAAAATTAAACTCTTCTCTCTCTCTCAATTCTCACATTCAAAGAGGAAGAAGAAGAAGAAGAAAGAAAACTCTTTTTAAATTTTCATCCTTATCTTATATATATAATAATAATATAATTATTTCCACCTATATTTTTTCACCAATAATATTTTTCCTTCTTTTGACTTTCATTTGTTCTTTCTCTTGTCATTATTATCATCATCATCATCATTATTATTATTATTAATAATTAATTATTTAAAATTAACTTTTCCTACACCAATGTATACATCCTGTATATGTTGATATATGTATATGTCTTATATATTGTATTTATATTTCTTATATATTTCAAATACATAATATATATATATAACATCCTTCATACACATCTATCTCTTATTATATTTTCTTTACCTATTTCACTAATATACTTTGTCATAACTACTATTCCAAAGTACATCAAAAATCGGGATATTACATACAAGGTTATCCTCATTGTGATATGATTTGCCTTTGGGGCTAGACACATGGTGTCAATTTAGACCAAAATAGTAACTTTAAAATTTAAATAGTATATTAGATCCTTTAGGCCCATGTTTGTGATTGTTTTTATGTGAATTATGAATTGTGGAATAATTGAGCAATATATTAAGATATAATGTTATGAGATATATGATGGTGATCATGGAATGATATGATCACAATACATATGCAAATTACTGAAAAGGAATGTGGCTTAAGAAAAAATGCTAAATGATGAGAAATAAATTGTTGAAAGACTTGAGCAGTGCTAAGTCTTGATATTGAAAATGAGATTATGAAAATATAATGTGATGTGTAATATGTATATGGGTGTGGAAATTGTGTGTATTATTTCATGAATATTATGATAAGTCATCGAATTGTGGCTTATGTTAAAGATATATATAAATTATGAAATTAGTGAAAAGATATAAAAAGTGCATTGAAAATGAAAAAAAAACATGATAAGAATATGATGATAAATGATGTTAGTGATGTAAGTATGATTTTCTATAATGTATGTATATGCTATTTATATGTACTACTAAGCTTTCGAGCTTAGCGCGGTTGTGTAAATAGCGCAGGTGAGTAGATGGTTGTTCTAGGAGTCAAACAGTTGTACCACGAGAAGAGTAAGAGTATTTCGAGACTAATTAGAAGGTGGTGCATACATGTACAATTTTATTATGTTGTATTTTGATAAAAATGTATATGTACATAAGTGAATTTTGAAAAAGACAATGTATATATATATATATATGTAATTTAATCAAAAGTATAATGGTTTTGTAAATGTTCTTTTATTAAAACTATATAATTTATATGGAACTAAGGTAAGGGATTTAAACAATACTGAAATGTGACATTCTTATATTTTATATACGTATTGTATGGATACATGATATATGTATAGTACTTATATAGAATATATGGGTGTTACAATTATTTTGGTATCAGAGCTTAGGTTTGAAATTCTTAGCCTAAGGAGATTTTGAAAAAAAAAAGAGATGAAATTTTTGAAAAAATGAAACTTGTGATACATGCATATGCATTAACACCTAGGTTGGTCTCGGATGTGGCATTATGTGAATTGTGATGTGATATATTTGAATTACATAAGTTGGATGATAGTGTGTGAATAAGGCTTTACATGAAAGTAAAGCTAGAGAAATAAATAATATGGAAAAATTTGTATAAGTTTAATTGATAAATTAAAGAATTGGAGTTTACTTAAGTAAAACTAATTTTGAAATTATTGATTATTGAAATATGTTTGTGAAATAGGTTATAAGAGAATGAATATGAGAATAATGTTGGAAATGAGTTTAAAAAATCATCAAGATTTAAGTAAGTACTTCTTCTCTAAAGCTTGGTTTCTTTCTAATAAAGACTATGTTTGGATTATTAGAGAGAGAAAATATTGTTTGATTGTTAAAATAGGTAGAAATGATATTAAAATGAAGAGAGTATGGTGGAATATTGGTTGGTTGGTTGATATGGACAAGGTGTGAAAATTTAGGGTTTGGTTATGTAAAGTTAAGGTTTTAAAAAATGGATGATGTTGGTTAATATGAGGAGATATATTAGTGTTGTTTTAATGCATATATTGTGATTTTAATGTTAGAAAAATGATATGCTTGAGTGTTGTTAAAGCTCATGTTAATGGTGGCAATATGTGAAATTTGAATTTTTAAAATGGGCTTTTATAATTGTGAAAATGATGTGTTTTGATGTTATATTATTATATAAATAATGTTTTTAAAGTTAAATATTAAAAATGAGATTAGTAGATTGAAGTTTAAGTAAAGTAGTAAGTTGAGAGTTTGGAGTTTTAATAGAATTTTAATGAGTATTACTTAGATACTGATAATTTAATGTATATTAAGCATATGAGTGATTTTGAATGAATAATATTTCTTATGAAAGTACTATGTAATGTGTAATATGATTGATAATATAAAAATTTGTTATGAAATAAAGGAAAATGATTAAGCAAGTGAAAATGAGCTACTTTAGGTAATTGGATTGGAAATGATGAAAATGGATATGAAGTGTATGATAAATGCATAAAAAAAAATGTGAGAGAGATGTTACATTGAAAATGTGACTAAGATTTATGTGAAGTGTTATAAAAAAATAATAAAAAAATTATTTAAGAGAAGGGCGGTTAAAAAAAAGATGTTAATTATGTTGTGGTCAGAGTGTTTATATATGTTCAGTTAATGAATAACCTAAGTAATGTCAAAAGAATGAGAAATGATAATGTTCTCTGAAATGTGATAAATGTTAAATTTATATATATTGTATGTAAAAGAGGAATTGAGTATAATTGTATGATTATGTGTATACATGTATATGATATGTGTGATGAGTTTTTCAATATGAACGCAATTGTGATATGTAAGAAAATGTGAAAAGTAAGTCACATTATGTGACTTACGAATGTGTATGTGGATGATTAAAAATATATTATTGTATGTTTGTTACCTTATACAATTATTTGTCTAGTGATATTGAGAATGATATTGCATGTATTAATAGACCTAAGAGAGATTAAGTCTTGACCTGCGCAGAGCTAGGTCATGTGATGAAATTGAAATTGAGAATGGACCCGAGCAGCGCTGGACGGTGAAATTATTATTGTAATAACTGAACTTGAAGATTGTATAGTGTTTTGGGCCCAAAGTATATGCGTGTGGAAATGTTCTATGTATATGTGTATAAATAAGAGATTGTAAGGAAAAGGGAAGTATAATGAAGAAAGTATGGATGTGAAAAAAAAATGAATGAAAATTTTTGTAAGAGATAGATTAGAAATGGAGTAATAAATAAAAATTGTGTAAAATTAGCATATGAACGAATGTGTATATATGTAAGAGATGTTAATGATAATATTGTTGAAACATGAGTTAGGCTAATGATGATTAAGTGATCAAGAGTAAATTGTTTTGAAACAGAAGTGATTAAAAGCAAATTGCTTTGAAACAGAGCTGAAATGTGTTAACTCTTTGTGTAGCAAAAGTTTAGAGAATGAATATGTGATCTTTGTGATACGAACTTAGCATTGTGATTGAAAATATTTGAAGAAGAATGATAAAGAGGCAGTATTGATTTATAAGTCACAGGCGTGACCCTTAATATGCCATGGCTATATGATTTGTTTATTATATTGGCCGATTAGTTTTGTTATCCACGGGCATGGGCCTAAGATGACATGACCATAGGATAGTTTTAGTGAGATTGATAGTTATGCTTCAAGAAACATGGTCAAGACTTATGGTTTGCATAGTTGTAGCTTATAATTTTATGTTAGAAATTTGTTTATAATTATAGAAAGTGTGGAAAGAGAAGATAATTGTGAAAATGTGATGAGTTATGGTATAATATGAATAAGTTGATGGAAATGATGTTTAAGTGAATGAACTATGGGTAATGAATATCGTATGAGATAATCATGAGAATTATGTGGAAATTGTATAGAGATAATAGAAAAAACATATATGAATATTGAAAAATAATTTGAAGTGATTTGTTATAAATAATCATTAATTTCAGAAAGTTGAAATGATGGATCCAAAGAGACCAGAATTTGAATATAAGTTTGACCTAATAGAGTTAGGTCATATATTGAAATATAATGATAAGTCTAAATAAGTTAAGTGTTAGCTTGAATAGAATAAGGCTACGACGTTGGTATATTGTGATAGTTAGATCAATTGATCTAGATTGCACTAAGATTGCGAATCATTATGTATAGTTGTATTAAGAGTGTGAGAGATATGTGATAATGTATATGATGTAATATTCTGATACGTGTATGGACATGAAATGAGTTAAGGTAGATCAATTATAAATGATTATAAAAGAAAAAAAATTGATTATCAGTAAAGTAAATTTAAAGGCATTGTATTAATGTTAATGCTAAGTGAAGAACATGTTAAAGAAGGAATTAAGTGTATCAGAAATAAGAAATTTGTTATCAATTAAGGTTTGACAAGTGTCTATTTATAAATATAAGAAAGAGATAGATAAACAATGATACAATTCTGAAAATGACTGTAGTGACTGAATAGTCAGTGTTACGATATAATTCAATAACCTTTAAATTTAAGATTAAGAGAGTATATTTATAAAATGATGAAGTGATAAAATATCTTGAGCGTAATAGATGGGTGAGGCATATATACTAATAAGATGAACTGATTTTTGTCTAATGATAGTATGATTGGTGATGTAATGATTTATCATGATTACTTTGTTTAGAAAAAAAATATATAATGATGAGTTATGAAATTGGGAGAAGATGATTGAACCTAAGGGGGAGAGTAGAGGTTATGTGATTTGATGAAATAATAATTTGATGATATGATTAATTTCATATGAAAATTTAAGATGTTATTTTGTTAAGGATGGATTATTATCGTACTGAATAATTTCGAGGACGAAATTATTTAAGGGGAGAGAGAATTGTAATACCCCGATTTTTGATGTACTTTGAAATAGTAGTTATGAGAGAGTATATTGGTGAAATAGGTAAAGAAAATATAATAAGAGATAGGTGTGTATGAAGGATGTTATATATATATATTATGTATTTGAAATATATGGAAAATATAAATACAATATATAAGACATATACATATATCAACATATACACCATATATACATGATGTATACATTGGTGTAGGAAAAGTTGATTTTAAATAATTAATTAATAATAATAATAATAATAATAATAATGATAATAATGACAAGAGAAAGGAGAAATGAAAGTCAAAAGAAGAAAAAATATTATTGGTGAAAAAATTTAGGTGGAAATAATTATATATATAAGATAAGGATGGAAATATAAAGAGAGTTTTCTTTCTTCTTCTTTTTCTTCTTCCTCTTTGAACGGGAGAATAGAGAGAGAGAGAGAAGAGTTTGATTTTGTTCATATACACACCAAATTCATAAGAGTTTTAAGAGATTTGAAGGTGGATATTGAAGATTTGGCAAAGAATTCAAGTGCTCTTTTCCTTGAGATATAGATTTTGAGTATATATGTGATATGGTTAGTGAGAGAAAGTAATGATTAATTGAATAATATGATGATAATGAAATATTAAAGTATATATATATTGAATTGGTGCTTAGATGATGAAAAAATGATTATTTGTGAGGATGGTGATGAGTAGTTGAAATTGAGGAATAAGGGTGATAAGGAGAAATGAATTATAAATGAGTTAGGAATTGAGTAAATTGATGCATGGATGATTGTATAAATGAATTATATAATGATTATTATTATTATTATTATTATTATTATTATTATTATTATTATTATTATGTTGGAGTTATATAAGTGTTGAATTGATGGGTGAATTATGAATATAAACTAAGATGATGATCAAGGGTGTTGTAGTATTGAGTTTGGAATGATTGTGTTTATATGGTTGAGAGTTCGAAATGCAGAACTTTTGCCTGACATGGCCAGTGACACGACCATATCGTTGGGCGTGTCAATGGTGCTGAGTTTAACGTTGATGACACGACTATTATCACGACCATGTCTCTGGGCATGTCGTAGCTACTGTGAGATAAGATAATTGACATGGCCATGAACACGCCCATGTTTTTGGGCGTGTCAAAGTTTCTGTGAGGCAGAATGAATGACACGGGCAGTGACACGCCCATGTCATTGGACGTGTCAATGCTTTTGTATGAATAAGTTAATGATACGGTCATTAACATGCCCGTGTTATTGGGCGTGTCACTTGAGAATAACTCTTTTCATTGTTTTTCATTTGTAATTCCTATTTAAATGATTTGATGTTAAGAATGACTTAGAATGTGATATTAAATGGTTGTTTATGATCACATTTCGTATAGACATTGAGAGAGAGTAGTTTGCCCAACCCTAGTGTTGAAGGGCAACTTGGAAGAGAAGGTTAGAGGAAATTTTAAAGCTTATTTTGGAGTGTTTCCTAAGGTAAGTATAAACTTTGATTAATTGATTATATTTACATGACATTTGGACTTATTACATTTTGATTGGAAAATGTGTTAAGTTACTACTTTGTTTGTGCATGAGTAATATGTTATGATTTGTATAATGTCATAAATGTGTTATATGTAATGTGAACTATATGCAAAATATGATAATAACCTAAAATGTTTGGGTAATGCAGTTTGTTATGTATACATTAAAGATGTTATGTAAAGCCATTGGTGATGGCTATATTGATATAAATAAGATAATTGAGGCATTGTACCTAGCTTGATCATGAGAAAATGAGAAAGATATTGATAATGAAATTATGAAAGAATTGTGTGCCTAGTATGTTATTCAATTTTCATAATTCTATATTTGGCGGCATGCCTAAGATGTAGCAATCTCTTGAAGCTGGGTTGGACTTAGCCCTTGAAGCCTAGTTGGGATGTTACATGATGTAGCAGTCCTTTGAAGCTGGATTGGGCCTAGTCTTTGAAGCCTAGTTGGAATGTTACATACGGGATTATCCTCATTGTGATATGATTTGCCTTCGGGGCTAGACACATAGTGTCAATTTGGACCAAAACAGTAACTCTGAGATTTGAATAGCATATTAGATCCTTTGGGCCCATGCTTGTGTTTATTTTTATGTGAATTATGAATTGTGGATTAATTGAGCAATATATTAAGATATAATGTTATGAGATATATGATGATGATCATGTAATGATATGATCACAATACATATGCAAATTACTGAAAAAGAATGTGGCTTAAAAAAATATGCTAAATGATGAGAAATGAATTGTAGAAAGACTTGAGCAGAGCTAAGTTTTGATATTGAAAATGAGATTATGGAAATATAATGTGATGTGTAATATGTATATGGATGTGGAAATTATGTGTATTGTTTCATGAATATTATGATAAGTCATCGAATTGTAGCTTATGTTAAAGATATATATATATATATTATGAAATTAGTGAAAAGATATGAAAAGTGCATTGAACATGAAAAAAAATGATAAAGAATATGATGATAAATGATGTGAGTATGATTTTCTGTAATGTATGTATATGCTATTTATATGTATTACTAAGCTTTCAAGCTTAGCGCAATTGTGTAAATCACGCAAGTAAGTAGATGGTTGATCTGAGAGTCAAACAATTATGCCACAAGAAGAGTAAGAATATTTCGAGATTAACTAGAACGTGGTGCATACATGTATAATTTTATTATGTTGTATTTTGATAAAAATGTATATGTACATAAGTAAATTTCGAAAAAGACAATGTAAATTTATATATATGTAATTTAATCAAAAGTATAATGGTTTTGTAAATGTTCTTTTATTAAAAATATATAATTGATATAGAACTAAGATAAGAGATTTAAATAATACTGAAACGTAATATTCTTATATTTTATATACGTATTGTATATATTATATAGAGTGTATGGATGTTATAAGCTATAAAACTAAATAACTTTATAAATTTAATTAATTATATAATGATAATATCATGCAGTTGCAAATCTCTTTGTGTTTTATAATTTGAAAATTATATATTTTTTATTTAAATTTGTCAACATATGTATTAGTTTTGGTTTCTTTAAAATAAAAATTTTATTTGATTAATTATTATTAATATTGAATAAGATATCCTAATTTTATATGCACTCTTTAAATAAATATCAATAATAATTATTTATTTATTTATTATAATAAATAATAAATTTAATATTTTAAAATTTTTAATTTAAAATTTTAAGAAATTAAGATATGATAAAAGGAGAACGAAACAGGCGGATTACTGACTATCTCAATGCATTGGCCAAGGAATTTTGCATGAATGCTTTTGTGAATCTAGGTTTTTGACGAGAGTAGCAGTGAGAAACCCAAATCTAGGTTTTATATTTAAGATTTTTTTAATTTAATTTTGAATATTTTTATTATTTTAAAAGGATTTTTAATTTCAATATTTTTAATTAATTTTAATACTTTGTTGTTTAAAAATATATAAATCTCATAATTTCACTTTGTGTTAACATCTATTAGTCTAATTAATAGCCAATCTCTAAATTAAGGAAAGTTGCAAAAATAACCTAAAAAGAAAAAAATTACGAAAATACTATGGAACAAGAAATTTACAAAAATACTACTTTTTCTTTAAACATTTACATTCATACTACCTTTTCCTTTTCTTTCTTCTCTAATTCTCTCCTACTGTGTTAAAAATGGCCTTGGGATGCCATTTTAGCAACAAATTATAAATTTTAAAAAAATATATCTCAATTTTTTTATGTAAATTTTTTTTTCAAAATTAAATCAAGTAGAACTACAAGAACGTTATATATATATATATATATATATAATATCTCAAATTTTAATTGTTGCTTTTTCTTCTTTCGAAACTCAATTACCATTCCTTTCTCTTGTATTGTAGCTTTTTCATCTTCAAATAGTTTCGCCATATTAAAGCTTTAATATAATCTAAAAGCTTTATTTTAAACTCTATTTTTTTTTCCATTTTGTCATAAATTATATATATATATATATAACTCTTTAAGAATATCTTACAAGCCTCAAACTTATTTATTTAATTTAAAAGTTCCTTTCTTGCATATCTCAAATAACATTTGCATATTTATTTTATTCATTCATTTATTTTTAAAAATAATACAGTTAATTCATGTAAATATTTTAGTTTTAGAAAATTACACTAATTTTCTTGATAATGTACTAATTTTCTTCTTTTTTTCACTTTTATTTTTACTTGCAAAGTAATTTTATAGATGATCTCTTTCATTTAAGAAATAATAATGTTACAAAATATTGTAAACATTCAAAAAAGCATAGGAATTGCATATTTTTGCAAATTGCTATGGAATGTGGAGAATAAAATGCTTTTTTTTTTCCTACTTTTAAGCAAATTGCAACAGGGCGACATTTACATTTATTGACAATAGGAATTATGAGTATATGTTACAGTATATTTGTAGTATATTTTATAATTAATTTTTTGAAATGCATAAAATAGAATAATAACTTTATGATACAATTCCTTTGCCAATGACTATATGTTAAATATATGTTAAGTATAATTTTGGTATATTTTATGGATAATTTTCAAATTTCAAATATGAAAACAAAGGTAATTCTAAAATTCAGAAATATAATATATGTTAAGTATATATTTGATATATTTTACGGATGATTGTCGAATTTCATATATAAAAACAAATGTAATCTCAAAATCCATAAATCTAATGCCTGTTGAATACATATTTGGTATCTTTTACTGTTGATTTTTAAATTTCAAATTTGAAAAATAGAGGCAATTCCAAAATCCAGAAATTTGGTATATATTGAATATATATTTGGTATATTTTATAGTTATCTTTGAATTTTAGATATGAAAAATAGAGATAATTCTAAAGTCTAAAAATATGGTATATGTTGAATAAATATTAGATATATGTTTGGTATCTTTTACTCAAAATCTTAATCTATTAATAAATTTTAATTTGAAAATCAATTATGAATCATAAAATTGATGTTACCAGTTCGATTTGTATCATTTTGAACATATTAATAATCTAATTTATGCTGCATATATGTCTTTTACATTTTAGAAAATTAAAAGAAAAAGATGCAAACTTTTTTTAAATGTGGAGAAGAAAATATATGTCATTTAAAAATAATATATATTAGGTACATATTTGATATCTTTTACTCAAATTTTTTTTATTTTACATAATTTAATTTAATTTCAAATTTTAATTTATTTTTTTCAATAGTAATGAATACGATGCCGGTATTCATTCAACGTGATAAAAAGAAATGGGATAAAGACATTAATTTTGTCAACTTTGAATAAACTGAATTCTTGTTCTAAGGGATTGCAATTTCGAGAATATTTTGAAAATAATGATGCTCTTCAAACTTTTAATAAAGTAATTAATTGAAACTTTTTTTTACCCTTTATATTTCTATGATTAATAATGAAGTAATATTTCATTTTAAATTATTTAATATGGATTACAAGATTTTCGGCAATAAGAATTAATTAGTTACTAGTTGCTAGTCGCATGCTACGCGATGCACTAGTATAATTTTTTTTCTTATTATAGAAATTTTATTATATATATAATATTTTGTAACATCTTGAAAAAAAAATTAATTAACTAAACAAAATTTAAATATTTAAAGTTAGCGGGAATAATTAGGTATAGTGGATAAAAAATAAATATAAAAATAAAAAAATAAAAAAAATATAATTATTAAAGTAAAAAAATAAATATTTATTGGTAGACAATTAGCAGACAAAAAAAGGAGAAGATAATATTGATGATATAAAAAATTTAATTAATAATAATTACCACTAACATATAAATAAAAGACTAAATAATTAAATAGTTAAAGTTGAATGAATAATGGGTATAACCTAACCAACTAATATTGTCTGAAACATATTGAATATAATATATATTAAATATTAAAATAGATGGGGACATATTATTAATAATAATAGAAGAATTAAGAAACTAAAGAAGGAAAAAATTAAACAGAAAAGAAAATGGAGAGAGAGAAAGAGAGGGAGAGAATCAGAGACAAAGGCAGAGAGGAGGGAGAAGAGGTAGTGTGTTGCCTTTGATCTACCACTTTCGACTACCATCGGCTGACATATGCTGGACGACCATGACCATCACTTGGAGACTCGTCGATAGCCATTGATATATCATTTTCTAATTATAGATAAGTTTTGAAAATTCATATACTTATATATAAAACTGAAATTTAATTATAATTAATTAAATATTAGGAATTGTACAAAAATAATTAATAGTTAGTTTAAGAGAAATTAGTTAAAATTGATGAAACTAGTAAATTAGAAGTAATAATTTTAATTAGTTGATTAAATGAATTATATTTAAAAGAAAATAATTAAAATGAAAATAAATAGATAATAAATGTTTGTCTAAAATTAAAATGGAAATTTACTTAATAAATGAAAGTTAGTAAATAAATAATAAACATAATAACTATATCCGATTCAAAAAAAAAAACATAATAACTATATGAAATAAATAAATTTAGTTAATCACTATAATTTTGAATATTAAAATTTATTAGTTAACTAATAAATTGAGTTAAGAATAGTATTATATTAATTGATTTAGTTAAATAATTTAAAATCTAATTATCGTCTATATAATTAATTAATGATATTTAAAAATAAATATAAATATATGTAAGAAATTGTTAATTGGAAGAAAATAAACTAGTAGTTTAATTATTTAAATTTTATTTATTATAATTATGATTAAATCATTATTTGTATAATAATTTTTAATTATTAAGTTAGAAATTGGAATAATTAATTAATTATCAAGTGATAAATTTAGTGATAAATATGTTATAGATGGAAATTTGTAAAATTGAATATTCTTTTTTGTTATAATGACTAAAGTTATAACTATCTTTATTTAATAAGTAATTAGTGTTAAGTACTAATTTAAATACTAATATTATATTGTTGCAATAGTTAAATATATCAATAAATTTATTATGCCTATTACTAATAATTGCTAATTTTAGTATGATTGATAATAATATTATTATAGTATGATTACTATAAATATATTATATTACTTTTAAGTTTAGTATATATTTATTTTAATAATTAATATTGATATTATTACTACTACTATTTAGTATTAAATTTAAAATAAATGATTAAATTTGAAATAATGGTAATTAAATAATTAATTTTAATTACATAAATAATGTTATAATTCTACTATCAAAATTATAACTTTGTTATAGGATATTATTAGAAAATAAAATATAAATAAAGTATTAAAAAGTAAATCAATTTTATATTAATATTATTAGTATTATTGTTACTATTAAACTTAATATGAATTATCATGGTTAAATTAAAAATAATTAACTATCTTTATAAAAAAAAATGTATATATATATAAATCAAATAATGTTATCCTTTTAGTAAATAGTATTAATATTACTATCTTCATTATAAGTGTCAATATTATTAGTATTTTAAAGCAAAACAAAATAAGAAAATTTAAATAAATGATATTATTATTTTAACAAATTCTTTATTATAGTATATATTAATTGTTGTTGTTGTTGTTATTATTATTATCATTATTACTACTACTAATTTATTTTAAAAACTTAAGAACACTAAATTGCTGTAGTATCAAAGATTTAGATAAAAACTATTTAATATGTAATTAAATAAATTAGTTAATAAATAAATATTATTAATAAACTATCAAAATAAATAAACTAAAATAATATAATTAAATAGTATATCGAAATATTATATATACTTAGTAAAATTTTGATATCTAAAATATAGTGAGTCATTAAAATATTGTTAGTGAAATAAAAGAACAAGTGGCTTAAAAACTTTAAGAAAATACTCATTAAAGTATTATTTTAGAAAATTTGAGAAAATTCCATATTGCACCAAAACTCTGTTGAAATTTCGTTAAAATTTTAGAAATTATTCTCACATTTTCTTTTTATGTCATTCATATTATAGTAGTTGATAATCCTAGGTTATACTTTAGTAAATGATTGTTTTTATATCGCTTTGGGTGTACATCCAACTACAATTATAGAATATAAAAATAATTCAATTGATTAAATAAATAGAGTTATAGATCAATATGAGTGGATAATTATATAATGTTGGTATTTTATAAAATTATATATATATAGTTTGTTAAAAATTATTTTATGATGAAATTTTATTTACGATGGATTTGAAAGAAATAATTTTCATATATTTAAAATGAAAATAAATAATAGTATGTTAATATTTGAATTATGATATGATGATTATTTATTAATTCAACTGAATAAATATTTCGAATGTACTCATAATATATTCTCTAATAGAGCCACATGTGATGATGAGATGTTATATGAATTGATGGATTATGATATGACACTATCTTTGAGACAACACTTGGTATATATATAGCCTTTAGGGGCCGCTCTGTATATATGTATGACCATAATTATTTATTCTTGGTACTGCCATGCATCATCATTGCTCCCAAGATATCATATTTTATCTTTAAGCTGCTAGTAAATATATGTTTATTTGCGTCTAAGGTCTTATGTTATCTATAGATTATATACTTTGACTGTATAAAGTTGTTTATTTTATTTTATGAAGAAAATTATGAATTGAATTGACAACATTATGATACGCAAGAATGATATTTATGAAGCTATATGAATCTTATGCTAGTATGTATATATATATATATATATATATATGAAAACCTTGTTTATTCCCTTTTTATTATATAATTATCTATTCATTGAGTAGTTGGACTCATTCCTTTAATATATAAACATTTTTAGATATAATCGGAGAATAATCAAGTAGAATTTTTCTCGTTTCCATACCATCAGCATATAGAAGATATTAGATCAACATATTAGTAATTATTGTTTGATTTTGTCAAGAATTGTTTAATTTATTATAACGAACAATATCAAGATGTATTTAAAAATAAAAGTATTTATTGAATAATTAACTTACCATACTATCTATAACTAGATGTATGTAAAAATATCAAGTATTTGGATTTATGAATCATTACTAGATAGAAAAATTTTATCTTATGATTTTGATAAATAATTAGAAGACACATGATCAGATTATAAGTTAAATCCATCCGTAGTCTCGAAAAGTGGGGTGACATATTTTATATTTATATATTAATAATTTATTAAATATAAGATATTTTATCTTTATATATTAATAGTTTTAGCAAAAAAAAATTATATTTAATATATTTAACAATAATTATAATAGTTATAGAAAATAAAATTAAAATTAAAATTTGATCTAACTTTTTATCTTTATATGTTAATAGTTGCATATAACAAATTATGATATACAAATAATATATTGAGACTTAAATAACTATAATATACATTACATAATAATTTACTTTTTATTTATTTTTTAATTTTAGTTAATAAATTTTTTATATATAAAATATTTTATCTTTATATATTAATAATTTATCAAATATATGATCTTTTATTTTACATATATTAATAGTTTCAGTTAATTTTTTTTAATAATGAATAGTCTAATAAATATATGATCTTTTATTTCATATATTAATATTTTTAATTAAAATATTTATTAATAATTTATTAAATATATGACCTTTAATCTTTATGTATTAATATTTTCAGTTATTAAATTTATATTAATAATTTATTAAATACATGAGATTTTTATTTTTATGTATTGATAATTCTAAAAACTAATAATTTATTAAATACATTAATTTTGTCTTCATATATATTTATAAGGTTTTTTTATTAAATGCAATAAATACTATTTTTTCACATTATGCATATATTTTTAAATTTTTTAAATTTTTAAAAAGATATAAATATATTATTAAATTATATTAAATTTTTAAAAAGATATAAATATATTATTAAATTATAAGAGATTAAGAGCTGCAAATATAATTTATTAATTATTAAATTATAAATTTTAAAAAAAATTATTAAAATTTATTAAAAATATGAGTTAGCCTTTTTAAAAAAAATGATGATGTATGTGTAACACCCCCATACTCTATATAAGTACTATACATATACCTTGTATACATGCAGTACGTATATAAAGTATAAGAATGTCACTTTTCATTTCAGATTAAAAACCTTCACTCTAGTTCCAGACCATAATACATTTTATTTAAAGAATATTTACACACTCATTATACTTTTGATGATATTACATATATATAATAATCTTGTTTTTACCAAAATTCACTTATGCATATGAATACATTTTTATCAAAATACAACATAATTAAATTATACATGTATGCACCACCTTCTAGTTGGTCTCGAAATACTCTTACCCTTCTCGTGGCATAATGACTTGACTTCAGATCAACCACCTACTCACCTGCGCGATTTACACAACCGCGCTAAGCTCGAAAGCTTAGTAGTACAAATAAATATTATAATCATATATTACAGAAAATCATACTAATATATTAACTTCATGTATCATTAATTTCCTATCATGTTTTTCCTATTTCAATTACACTTTTATATGTTTCTACTAATCTCATAATTATATGCATATACACATATATTATTAACACAACCCACAATTCCATAACTTATTAGAACATTCATAAAATAATACTCACAATGTCCACATCCATATACATATTACATGTCATATTATACTTTCAGAATCACATCTTTCAACATAGCTTCTCAGGCCATATTTCTTTTCAATAATTTAATTATGTATTGTAAACATAACATACTTCATAACATTACATTCCATTACTTTATTCAATTGTTTCACCATTCATAAATCACATTGAAACAAAGACACACATGGGCCCAAAAGACACTAATATGCCATTCAACTTTCAGAGTTAATGTTTTGGTTCAGTTATCACATTTATCATTATCATTATCCCAACTAGGCTTCAAGGATTAGGTTCAACCAAGCTTCAAGGGGAATAAAGCATGCTAAGTATCAACCCAACTTGGCTTCAAGAACCAAACCCAACCTAGCTTCAAGGGTTGTAACATCTCAACTAGGCTTCAAGGATTAGACCCAACCAAGCTTCAAGGGGAGTTAAGCATGCTAAACTTCAACCCAACTTGGCTTCAAGGATCAAGCCCAACCTAGCTTCAAGAGATTATTACCATTAGGCATGCCACCAACAACAAAACTCTAAAAATGGAATAACATATTAGACACACAATTCATTCATTATTTCATTATCAATTTCATTCTCATTTTCTTATCATCATTTAGGCATCCATGCCTCAATCATCTCATTTGCATCATTATATCCAACAACAATGGCTTCACATCTCATCAATAGAGTATACATAACCAATTGCATTAGACATATATTTTGAATTCATCATCATCTAGGCAAACGCGGCCCATTTATTTCATTTGAATCATTATAGCCAACCACAATGGCATCACATCTCATCATATCACAATTCACATTTAAGCAATTCATTATTAAAATATTCATCATAACCAATTGCATTGCACATACCTTTTAAATGATAATCATATCTTTCACATTATACAAATCATAACATTAATCAAATAGTAATAACAATATAGTAGATTACTTAACACATTTGTAACCAAATGTGTTAAGTCTCAAAATCATGTAAATGAATGCAACCATGTAAGTTTGTACTTACCTCAAGAGCAACTCACATCAATCTATACACTTCCTCTTCCAAGAATTCTTCACATCTAGGTTAAGGCAACTCAACCTCTTCACAAACTAATCCAAAAGGAAGAATACACACTTACTTACAAATACACATGAATTCCAATACACTTATTCACCTATTAGTCTCATACTAGACCCATAGATCACAAATTACAAACCAAAACCATTATTTAAGTCCCCACGGTCGTGGCCTCACAACCCCACGGCCGTGGGTTAGCAACCGAATCTGCCCACTTTTCTCTAAACCCCCACGGTCGTGTCCCTCACTTGCCACGACCGTGGCATCCATTTTGCCTCTGTTTCAGACCAAACTCAAGTATTTTGTGTTTTTAACTTCAATAAACACAAACATATAGAAAATCCAAGATAATAATTGATCAAACTCATAACATACATCAATTACCAATTAATCTAACACTTATATAACTTCAACATATCTATATACTTCAATCTTTCATTATCATCATCTTCACACACTAACCAATTCAAATATAAGCTCAATCAATAGAAATCAATACAAGGAAATGAATACTTACTTGAATATTTTGCCAAATCTTCAATATCCACCTTCAAATCTCTCAAAACCCTTAAGAATTGGATGTATATGTAAATAAAATCACATCTCTCTCTTTCTCTCTCTCTCTCTCTCTTTCCACGTTCAAGAACAAGAAGAAGAAGAAGAAAGAAAGAAAATCTTCTTTCTTTTATCAAACTTATCTTATATATATATATATATATAATAATAATAATAAAATATCACAAAAATCTTCCACCACAATTTTCATTCTTCCCCTTGACTTTCTTTTCTTCTTTTTCTCTTGTCATTATTATTATTATTATTATTAATTAATTAATTATATACACTTACTTTTCCTACACCAATATATATACATCATGTATATGTTGCTATATGTATATGTCTTATATATTGTATTTATATTTCACATATTTTACAATTACAATATATACTTATCATTCTTCATACAACTCTATCTCTTATAATATTTTCTTTTAATTAACTTATCTTCTTATGACTTCCATTTCTTTGACTTGTATATGTTATATATATATATATATCTATATATACAACATATACACTCTCTCTTTACTTCTTTTCTCTTTCCATTAAACATATACATTAAATCCAAATACAACAATAATTCCCAAAACTTTTAGGGTATACTTTGGGATATTACAGTATGTGTTTATATATTTATAACTGTTATTTAATTTTTTAAATTTCTAAAATATATAAATTAATTATTATAAATAAATTATTTAATTTATAATTAAATTATTTAATAACCCAAATTTATAATTATTTTCAAATGACATTTTAATAATAATAATATTAATTAAATTAAATATTTAATATTAAAAAAAGAAGAAATAAAATTAAAAAATTAAAAAATATATATGTAGTTATAAGAAAAAAGAGGAAGAAAAAAAAGAAGAAAAGAGGAGAGAGAAGGAGTAGAAAGAGGAGAGAGAAAGTGAGAGGAAGAGAGGGGCCTCCGATCTATTGCCGCTCAACCATCATTATCGATACCTCCTACACTATTGGAAAGCCCATCATCCAATGAGTCCAACACCACTAAGATCGCCACCATCCGATGCCAGGTCATTATTCACGCACCGTCTGAATAGTCCGTCTTCTGAGAGCTTCCGACGAGGTTTTCGACCATTCTTTGATCTCCTTTCAAGACAAAATTTATATTTTTAAAATTCTCTCCTTTTAAGCTTTATTTTAGCATATTATTTGTAAATTTTAGAACACGTTTTAGGTTGGTCAGAATTTGATCATCGTTTTTCTGCAACGATGATACTATTATGGCGACGGAGTTAGTATTCCAGCGATGAAAATACTATTCCTGCAGAATAATAATAATAATAATAAAATATAATAAATAATAATAAAATAATAAATAATAATAAGTAATTAATTAGTAGGTTGATTAATTTAGATATATTTATTATTGTTATCAAAATTATTAATAATATATAGAATTAATATTTAAGGATTAATTAATTAATTAATTATTTGATTATTGCATGATTTAAATAAAATAGTTAATGGAATATATTTAAAATTCACAAAACTAATTATTTAATTAAAAATTAGTGTTATTATAACTAGAATAATCTAGTTAATTATTATATAAGTTAATTAAATATTTAATTATTAAGTGGTTAAATTATTATTAATTTAGAGAATTATTATTTATTAATTAATTGAGTAAATTATAAATTATTACAAAAGTTAAACGATTTTTAATTATTAAATGATTTAAATTAAATGGATATCGTACTATATTGAAAGTTTATAAAACTCATTATTTAGCTAAAATTTGTGATAGTTATTATTATTGAAACTTAATTTGGCTAAATAAAATAATTAAAGCAAATAATAATTGTTTGAATTTGAATAATAATTAGATAAGTTAATCTCTAAAAATTTATTCAAATTTAATTAAAATGTGCGTTAAAATTTAAATAATTCTTATAACTAAAACTAATTAAGTAAAATTTACATTTGGTTGAATATTATTAAAATATATATTATTATTATCATATTTGTGAGATGTATGTTGGGTTAATGTTGAGTTTGGATTGGAGGCCCAGAAGGGGCAGTTAGATTGATGCTAATTATTGTGGATTATTTTAGAAGTGTTATTCTTTGTTTTGCTTCACGAGAAAATATCCTAGTTATAGGGTAGACTTTGTCGAAATTTCAACATAATCTTTAAAGTCATTCATCTGTTTATATTCTAATAGTTTTTATTGCTGTTTAAAAAATAATATTCAGGTATTTTTTCATCATCAGTCAGATGCATCGAAGATAATTATTGGATTTCATCTGCTGTAAGTTATATAGATTAATATAATACCTCGCTACCCTAATTTAAGCTAATAGTTATATTTGCATCAATACGTTTGATTGTTTGTGCTATACGAAAATAATTATCATTATTAGCATTTTATGATGAAAGCATAATGTATGTCAGTGTATAAGTTGATATTTTTTTTAGGAATATGATATGTGTTTGTCGGATAGGGTTAGGATGATGTGGGACTACACATGATCAGGGTTACGGATTATGATATAATGACGCTATATGATGATGAGATTGAGACTGGCGTGACAGCGGGTGCATTCTTATGCTCAGTATGCTCAGCGCTGCTTGTCATTTGGGTAGCGCTGTTTAGCTACGGCTGTGACGACGAACCCTATAGATTGAAATATAAAAGAAACGTATGGACTAAGAGAGCCAGCTAGAGGATCGACTATCCAATTTGAGATTTAGTGTGACCCCATTGACTTACTCCTATCATTATTTGATTATGTGATTTTCACTGTCTGGTTGCCATTCGCATGAGCATCAATTGCATGGGATCACTGTATTATATTAATTACTATACAACTTATTGAGTTAAATGCTCATTTCTGCTCACCATTTTTTCTCAGGTTGCAGGTTTAATATAGGAGTACTGCTTATCCATGTGATTCTGCTTTTTATTCATTGGTAGTAATTATTCAATTATTTATTTTATTATTTATCTATTTCATCTTATTTTATTTTAGAACTTTACATGATACTTCCCTATCTATTTTTCTATTTATTTTTGCTGTTTTTGTCAAATAGGAGTGCTAACCAATATATCATAGGTATTTTGATGAGATGTACTAGTCATACATAATTAGTGAACTTGTGGATCCAGCTTGAAACAATAATTATTATTATAATATAAATTTATTGAAAAATGAGTTGTCAAGTTTAATACGGGTTCTGAAAGTCACGTATTTTTTCGTTTCTTAGTACCGTTTACTTGCCCTCGGATTGGGTCGTAACAATTTATTATGAAGATTAAAAGTTATATATTTTTTAACCTTTAAATTTTTTTTAAAAAATATATAAATCAATTAATATTGTTAAATTATAATAATATATATAATTAATTTAAATAATATTAAAAGTGATAAATATAATTTATTAATTATTAAATTTTAAATATTATATAAATTATTATAATTAATTAAAAAAAGAAAAAAAAAGGAGGAGAAATCATTTTATAAATGTAATGAAGTGACAGTCTCTAAGCAAGCTTTGTTTTCTAGACATAAACCCGCGTATTATATGGATATAATTTTGTGAAAAGGTTAAAGTATCTATTGTTTTTTTTTTTTTTCTCATTTCTATAGTAAAATTTGGCAGGGTTTTACTATGACATGAACTATGCTCTTGCTCTTTAAATATGAAGGATAGATTATCCATTTGTTATGCATATATATATATATATACATATAAATTGTTAGGCTACATATATAAATGTATAGAATGGTGCAAATCTATATTATATATATATATATATATATATATATAACTGTTGCCTTTTTTTTATGGATAAAGGTATTTGTACAAATAATAGCTCCCTTTTATATAGTAGTGGTCATCATGTTACTAATTGCAACACAAGTGATTATTAAGTTACAATTAAATACAAACATATGAAATTAATACATTCTTGTCATAAATGTACTCAATTCAATATTATTATCAATAAATATTATTATTCAATAATAATAATAGAATACCACAAAAAGAAAGCCTGTATTCTAAGAATTTTTTTTAATTCTTATACATTTAAGTGGGTCTGAATTATTAGAGCACATCAAATGGAAAAATCAAGAAAACTAAAGAAACAGTTCTTGTAATATTGCATCAGCTGAAAAAAAAATCCATTTGTCAATATTTTTTTTAAATGATATTAACCAACCATTGGAGTGCAAAAACAAAATAAATTAACTTTCGAAAAAGAATCATCAATTGCAGCTAAAAGAATTAAAAAAATATATTTGGTAATTTTTGTTCAAAATACATGCATTACACTTGAATTTCAAATGTACTAAGCACAAAATTCATTATCATAAAAAAAGGCCAAAAGAAAACTGCTTGAAATCAAAGGACAATAGATCAAAATCCTTTAAAAAAACGTGAAAATATAATCAATTTATCACCTCACAAAACAAACACTAATTAAATTGGAATAAGAAAACTAAAATTGCAGGCTTTCAACAGAGAAAATGAATAAAATTGAGCTCCAAAAACGTACACACATCAAATCTAAAGCCTACTCAAGGAATGTTCTCTCTTAATCTATTTAGAACTGAGTTGAAATAATACTAAAGCTTTGAAGGAAGCCTATATGATAATTTCTATAAAATGGGAAAATGAAAATTATGCAATGAAGCTGATAATTCATCCTTTATGAGCATAAAATAAGAATTATACTCATTGATGTTGTTTGATTCTCATTCAACACATTATTAACTTTTTTGTATGTCAACTATTTAATTAAAATTTTGCAGCTGTATGGAGCAAAAATAGAGCTTTTTGTTTCTTCCTTTTTCTTTTTTACAGTAATAAAAAAAGTAAAGCTCATGCAAGAAAACGTGATATATGAGTAGGCATAATGTCTGATATTGGTTATCCCCATGGGCAGCAATCTAAATAAAAAATTTGAGATAAACAAACATTGGGTACCTATAAGGTTGGTATGTGCAGGTTGATGGACAAGCATAATTGCTTATAAAATTAAAGGGATAAATATGTGATTGAAGTAAAACATTAATCAGCTTGATATATTTCAAGAATTTCCTTAAAATCTAAGATCTTCCAGAAATTACGCCAATTGTAAATATGAAGCAAAATAGAATGCCACCGATGCTATTCGAACATTTTCTTCAACTGTAGATATAATGTCCCCTGCTCCCATGTCCCATGTACTCATACATCTATAGTTCCACTGTATAGAGTTAGTACTATGAAGTTCAAATATCTATAAGATGAACAAGAAAGAAGTTCATTTGAATTTCTTTTTTTAAAGTAAGAAGTACGATGCACTATTGTATCTAAATTAGCTTGTTCTTTACATGTAGGAACCAAATTCTAACTGAAGATGAAAGCTTCAAACTTGCTTTTTGTTGGACAATTAAAATCTATTTTGATCACTGACAATTAAATTGATATATACTAATGAGTTTAAACAAGTTTGTTGTTGTGGGCACGAAACCCTAATCTTTGTACGACTGCAAGAGCTCATTGAGTGACCGTACAAACTTGCAAGGCAAATGTACGAAAGTTACAGAAATAATAGTGGCCTTGGTGAGCGTTGAAGTTAGAATGCGAGACGTTTGTGCGACCGCTTGGGCCAACTGAGATACCACACAACATATTGAGCTAAAATCAACAAACTTACAAAAGAAGTCGTGACCTCAGCATCCGGTGAAGTCAGGAAGCTCGGTATTTGTGCGACAGCACCAATACCCCGAGCGACTGCTCAACTCAATAACCCAAAAACCTAAAAATGGTAGAAGTGATATTGGTCAGCCCGTGCGGTGCTTCCTCAACTCCGAACAAATTGTGCAACCATCCTACAATGCTGCGCGACGACACAAGTCCAATATTTTTGAATTTTAGCGCCAAATACTTTGGATCAATGATAATTGGACACATGGATGAAGAAATTCAAATCAAACAATAACATTATATTGTGCGACTGCACAAATAATATGTGTGACCATAAGACATGATATCATGGGCAAAAAGATCCTGTCAGATAACAAAATCTTATCATTGGAGTTAGCCATTAGAGAAATATTTAAATTGTGCAGCCGCCTAATGAGTATGGCGATCGCACAAGATGTTTCAGCAACCATTTAAGTGAAAGACAAGTTCTAAATATGTGGGAACCACTTTAAACGGCTAGTTCAAGTCCATATGGCTATAAATACCTTAAGAAACCTCTTGTTTGAGGGTAATTGTGATTGATATAGCTAAGGAAAACTACTTTCATTTCATTGTATTACAATTAACATTTGTATTGATTAAGTGTTGGGTGTGAGCATTAAAAATACTATTGTAAGTTGAGTGTTATCTTTGAAACACTTAGGTTTTAGAGTGAGTCTTGGGAAAACTCTTATAAGGGTTATAAAGATTAAACTCAAACCTTGTGAAAGTTGAGTGTGAGCTTGTGAAAACTCCAAGTTAGAGTTGAGCTTGTAAAAACTCAAGATTAGTGAAACCTTAACAAGTTGTTAAGAAAGAGGATGTAGGATTGAGGTAAATCCGAACCACTATAAACTTCTTGTGTTCACTCTTCTCTACTCTACTCCATCTTCATCTTGATCTTCTTATTGTTCAAAATTTTAATTTATCATCACTACTTCAATTAACCAATTCACCCCACCTCTTGATTGTTAGTTTGGGACAACACTTTCCAAATGAATCACAATATCACAAGTATCATCATACATCCAATTGAATTCTGCATATTCTGAACTCATAAACCCCTAAACTAAGACCTCCAAATCCAAGAATAAGTGAAATAGGTGAAACTTACATTTTTCTTAGTGCCATATAAGAATTTAGCTCTTCTAGCTGTGAATGAAAAGAATAGCAAACAAAAAATACAAATTATACAATCTCAAAGAGAATGTTCATGTCAAAAGGGAGGATTTTACATGTCAAGATGTGAAAGAACTGACCATGGATTGCTTCTCATCATTGAGTTGCTTACTTACTTCAGTAGGATTTTTGCTCTCCTCATCTTTAATTTCTCGATATATACAAGAATTTACTTGGCTTTCAACATAAATTAAAACCCAATAGTAAAATAGTTCAAGAGTTCTGGACAATACAACTGTAATAAGATGTGGAAATTTAAAAAATAGAAATCTGATACCTTTTACACTCCTTTATCTTCCCAATAAGTTACTTAAGCTGTTTACTTTGTTGGAATCTTTGATTTTATGTAACATCTGAAACTTTCTTCAACAATGCAATCACAAAATGGCTCATGCACTTCACATCTATACATATGTGTAATCAGACATAGGTAATGCAACACTTTAAGAGATTAAAATAATAGTTGCACGTAGAACAAGAGAAAAGAACTTCATCACTATATGAAATAAATGCTCAATCATACATCAAGGCACCCAACAACAGGGAAGAATGGTTGTTGTCCCAAGATAGCAACCAAGAGGGGGGAGGGATGAATTGGTTGGTTTGAAAAATAACGGTAAATTCAAAATTCAAAAGCAAGAAATGTAGAAGATGTAGAAGAAGATTAAGTAGAAGATGAAACAATGATCACAAAGATTTATAGTGGTTCGGATTTACCTTGATCCTACATCCACTTCCTTAACAACTTGTTATGGTTTCACTAGCTTTGAGTTTTTACAAGCTTAACTCTAACTGATGGCGTGGTGGTGTTTAGATGGTTGTTTGTGAATGAAAGAAATGGGAGAAAATGATACTTTATGGATGGTTTGAAGTGTAGTACGAAAATTAGGATGAATGTAAGGTGTAAGGGCTTATTTTGTGAGAAAAGGAAGGTGTTTATGTTTGCTTTAAAATTTGGAATTTTAGAAGTTAAATGGTTGATTGTAACAATAAAAATGGAACTGGTTGAATGTTTTTGGATCATATGCAAAACCCTATTAGTTTTTGGAAACTAACAAAACCCAAATGTGTTAAAACACTTCAATTCACTCAAAAGATAATTTGTCCCTATTCCAAATTCGTTTCCCTTTTTAAATAAGGAAACAAAGAAGAGTTACAAGCTAAATAAAGGCAATTAAAGCCAAAGAAAACTGCCTAGATTAAATCAACATCAAACACGTATTAAAAGCAAGATAATAATGGAAAATGAAACTGAAAAATAGAAATTGAATAATAATGGAAAATGAAATTGAAAAACAAAAATTGAAGTCTTCAAACGTCCCCCACATGTATGAGCTGGAAACATGTGCTAAAATCAATCTTTAAGTGCATTATGTTGGGCTTTAAATTGGTCTTCAAATATAAGGGCTTGGAACAGCCCAAAAGGCTTCAAAATGAGTTGAATCTTCATGTTATGTATGGGTTCAAAGTAGAGTTCTCCATTAGGATCAACAACATCATCTTCGTCATCTTCCAAAAGAGTATGAAGGCCCATATCAAGAGTGTCTTGAATGGCAAGGACTGATGGACCTCCATTATTCTCCCCTTCTCGGGAAGTCTCCTCTTGCATAGAAGGTTGCATTGAATCTTCAACAAATTTAGAGAGGTCGCTTACATTGAATGTGTTGGAAATCTTGTAAGATGGTGGAAGCTCAATCTTGTAGGCATTCTGATTTATCTTCTTTAGGACTTTATAAGGACCCTCCGCTTTGGGCATTAGCTTATTCTTCCTTTTTGAAGGGAATCTCGCCTTCCTCAAGTACACCCACACAAGATCACCTTCTTTGTATTCAACAATAGATTTCAGCTTGGATTGACGCTTGTAGGCATCATTCTTCCTTTGAATATGATCTTTTGCCTTAGTATGAAGTTTGACTATTTCAACAGCCCTTTCTTCAGCCTTTAGGTTGGATGGGACACTAGCATGTGCTTTGCTCAAATCAAATGGAATAAGAGGGTTAGCACCATAAACTAATTCAAAAGGAGTAAAATTTGTAGTCTTACTCTTGGAACTGTTGTAAGCAAACTCTGCATGTGCCAACATAGTATCCCAATTCTTCACCTTTCCCTTCAGCAAACTTCTCAAAATGTTACCAAGGCTTTGATTAACCACCTCGGTTTGTCTATCAGTTTGAGGATGAAATGACGTGCTAAATTTCAGAGTCGTGCCAAGTCTTGCCCATAAATGTCTCCAAAAATGACTCAAAAACTTTACATCCCTATCACTTATAATACTTCTTGGAATTCCGTGGAGTTTTACAATGTTTTCAAAATACAAGTTCAGAATATGTGATGCATCATTAGTTTTGTTACAAGCAACAAAATGAGCCATTTTAGAAAATCTATCTACAACAACCATAATAGAATCATGATTTCTCCTTGTCCGTGGCAACCCAACTATGAAATCAATACTTAAATCCTCCCATGGAGCATTCGGAACTGGCAAAGGCATGTATGGACCATGTGCTTGTGATGTCATTTTGGATTGTTTACATGTATTACAGCCCTCAACAAGCCTTGAAACGTCTTTCCACATCTTTGGCCAATAGAAATTCCTACTAGCCAATTCATAGGTCTTGTCC
The DNA here is from genome assembly GCA_947685225.1 of Garcia nutans. Classification (NCBI taxonomy): domain Eukaryota; kingdom Viridiplantae; phylum Streptophyta; class Magnoliopsida; order Malpighiales; family Euphorbiaceae; genus Garcia; species Garcia nutans. Next base: position 21,447,633 of record CANTUV010000026.1, read on the forward strand.
TGTCCAAAGTGTCCAGCAAGGTCTCCACCATGGACTTCTTTTAGAATTACTTCCCTTAAAGAACTTTGAGGAACACAAACAACATCAAGCTTGAAAAGATAACCATCAAGAATAGTGAAATCCCTAAATGCACCATCTTTCCTAACTCTTTCCCAAATCAAACCAAAATCCCCGTCATTCTCATACAAAGTTCTCACATCATCAAATCCTATTACATGAGCATGCATGGTACTAAGAACCTCAAATCTCCTAGACAATGCATCAGCTACAACATTACTTGGACCATCTCTATACTTCACAACAAAATCAAATGATTGCATATATTCAACCCAAGATGCATGTCTTCTACTCAACTTAGCTTGGCTTTGAATATATTTAAGTGCTTGGTGGTCAGTATATAGAATGAATGAATTTGCCAACAAATATGCACTCCAATGTCTAAGTGCACGCCAAAGCATAAAACTCAAGGTCATAGGCAGAATACTTTCTCCTAACTTCATTCAACTTTTCACTAAAAAATGCAATAGGCTTTCCTTCTTGACTCAAAACAGCCCCAATCCCTAACCCACTAGCATCACACTCCAATTCAAAAGGCAAGGTAAAATTGGGTAAGGATAAAACAGGAGCTTTTGTCATGGCATTCTTTAGTGTGTTAAAGGCAATGGTGGCTTGGGGGGTCCATTTAAACAATCCCTTCTTCATGCAATCTGTAATTGGGCTTGTTATAGTGCTAAAATTCTTAGTGAAACTTCTATAGAAAGAACAAAATCCATGAAAGCTTCTAACTTGAAACAAATTGCTAGGAATTGGCCATTCAATTATAGCGTTTACCTTTTCTGGATCCATACTAATCCCATCTTTAGACACAACATACCCCAAGAAACTAATGGTGCTATCACAAAAATGACACTTCTCTACATTAGCATATAATGATTCACGGTCCAAAACCTCAAAGATAAGTCTCAAATGCAAACAATGCTCATGTAAACTACGACTAAAAATTAGAATATCATCAAAGTATACCACCACAAATTTGTTGAGAAAAGGTTTGAGTACCTCATTAATAAGCTGCATGAAGGTGGAAGGTGAATTTGAAAGCCCCATTGGCATAACCAACCATTCATACAGCCCCGCATTGGTTTTGAAGGCTGTTTTCCACTCATCACCTTCTTTAACACGAATTTGATAGAATCCATTTGCAAGATCAATCCTTGAGAACACCGAAGCTCCATGCAATCTATCAAGCATGTCATCAAGCCTTGGAATTGGAAATCTATACTTGATTGTGATCTTATTAACAGCTCTAGAATCAATCACCATTCTCCATTTTCCATTTTTTTTGGGTACTACAAATGCTGGCACAACACATGTAGATACACTCTCCCTTATAAATCCCCTTTTCAACAATTCATCAACTTGCTTTTGTAACTCATCACTCTCTTTAGGGCTCATTCTATAGGATTGTTTGTGAGGAATTTGGGCTCCTGGAACCAAGCTTATCTCATGTTGTATGGTTCTCAGAGGGGGTAAACCCGAGGGTAATGTGTTTGGGAATACTCTCTTAAACTCACTAATCAAAGATTGTACCTCATTTGGGATAATATGATTATGTTTGGGTTCATCCTCCACATCCATAGGGATAAAGCTAGGCAACTCCTCAATGATTTCACTCTTCTCATCATTGGATAAAAACCCAACAACTCCAACCTCTTTCTTCTTCTTTTTCTTTTCTGGCAGCATAGGTTTGAGTAATATCTTTTTCTCATTATGGAGCAATGTATAAGTATTAGCTCTCTCTTGGTGTCGAACATCTTTATCATACAACCAAGGCCTTCCAAGTAACAAATGACAAGCTGTCATAGGAATAACATGGCAGCTCATCTCATCAACGTATTTTCCTATAGAAAATGGGATAAGGCATTTCTTAGTCACTCTTATCTCATGTGTAGAATCCAGCCACGTCAACTTGTAAGGGGTGTCGATTGGCTCAGTTTTCAGTCCCAACTTGGTGACCATCTCATTGGAAACAACATTCTCACATGCCCCACTATCAATAACAACTTCACAAAGCTCGTTATTTGTCAAACATCTAGTGTGGAACAAAGATTTCCTCCTCCAATCCTCCTCACTCCTTTCTAAATTCAGAACTCTCATCACAACTAAACATTCTCCATCCTCCATAGCTTCACATTCAAGGACCCTTCCTCACCATCATACAAAATCGAATCTCCCTCATTGGAGTCAGTAAGTAATAAGCCTTCCTCTACCTCTTCTATTTCCCTTATGGTCATTATCTTTCTTATGGGGCATTCAGAAGCAAAATGACCATAACCTTGGCATTTAAAACATTTCAAGACATTTTTAGAGACACTTTTGGTTGGTGGGGTAAATTGAACATTCTTGATTAGGGTGGAGATGTTTTGGGTGTTTGATGGGATTTTTGGTAGTGGTGTAGAGGAAGCCTTTGTAGAGGCAGATTGTGAGGTGTTGAGACTTGATTTGTAAGGTAAAGGAAAGTTTGAAGATATAGAAAAACTTCAGGTTGGGCGAGCATGAGATAAACTAGCCTTACTTCTTAAAGCCAATTTTTTCAATTCAATCAGAGAATCATAAGGATAAAAACTCACCATGTCTTGAATATCAAGACGTATTCCTTGGAGAAAATGCCCCATGAGTAGTTCTTCAGTCTCCTTCACTTCACATTTCATTAAAAGCTCATCAAACTCCATGGTATATTGTTCCATGGATTTGGTGCCTTGTTTAAGGCTCAACATCTTATCAATTATCTTTTGTCTATAATGGGATGGTAAAAACACCACATCCATTTCCTCCTTCATCCAGTCCCATTGGGTGATTCGTAGTCTACCTTCTCTAACCCTTTGCTTTTGCAAATTTTCCCACCAAAGGGCAGCATAACCTTTCAACCTCATGGCGGCAAGTTTCATCTTCTTTTCCTCAGAAATCTCCTTCAATTCAAAGGCTCTTTCAATGGAATATACCCATTCTAGATAGGCATCAACATCAATTTTTCCATGAAATTCAGGCAACTCAATCTTGTAATTGAAGAATTCTTCCTATCTTTCACCACGGATAGGTGGGGGCATGTATCGTTCTCCTCGTCCAAAACCTCCATGAAAAGGGCCTCTCCCTCTTCCTCTAAACTTGCCTCAGCCAAAATCAATTGGTTGTTCATCTTCATTAGGTTCTTCTTCAAATGGCTCCTCCTCATTTGGATTTCGTGTATTCAAAGGGGAATTTTGAATAATTGTTTCAAGGGCCTCATTTTTTTTCTTAAGTATCTCCATCTCTAACTTCATTTTCTCAAATGTAGTAGCTAATTCTTGTGGGTTAGTCATGACATGTTTGTCTTTATTTTGGGGATTAGACGTGGGGAATGGAAATGAAGTGGGGTAAATTTGGCTCTGATACCAACTGATGGCGTGGTGGTGTTTAGATGGTTGTTTGTGAATTAAAGAAATGGGAGAAAATGATACTTTATGGATGGTTTGAAGTGTAGTACAAAAATTAAGATGAATGTACGGTGTAAGGGATTATTTTGTGAGAAAAGGAAGGTGTTTATGTTTGCTTTAAAATCTGGAATTTCAGAAGTTAAATGGTTGATTGTAACAACAAAAATGGAATTGGTTGAATGTTTTTGGATCAGATACAAAACCCTATTAGTTTTTGGAAACTAACAAAACCCAAATGTGTTAAAACACTTCAATCACTCAAAAGACTATTCCTATTCCAAATTCGTTTCCCTTTTTAAATAAGGAAACAAAGAAGAGTTACAAGCTAAATAAAGCCAATTAAAGCCAAAGAAAACTGCCTACATTAAATCAACATCAAACACGTATTAAAAGCAAGATAATAATGGAAAATGAAACTGAAAAATAGAAATTGAATAATAATGGAAAATGAAACTGAAAAACAAAAATTGAAGTCTTCAAATGTCCTCCACATGTATGAGCTTGAAACATGTGCTAAAATCAATCTTTAAGTGCATTATGTTGGGCTTTAAATTGGTCTTCAAATATAAGGGCTTGGAACAGCCCAAAAGGCTTCAAAATGAGTTGAATCTTCATGTTATGTATGGGTTCAAAGTAGAGTTTTCCATTAGGATCAACAACATCATCTTCATCATCTTCCAAAAGAGTATGAAGGCCCATATCAAGAGTGTCTTAATGGCAAGGACTGATGGACCTCCCTCACTAACTTGGTGTTTTCTCTAGCTCACATCAAATTAGTACAATAGTTTGAGATCAATCCTTGCAACCCTTACAAGAGTTTTTCCAGTCTCATTATCACAACCAAAGTTTTTCCAAGCTCACACTCAAATTTAAGATGATATTTAATGCTCACACCCAACACTCAATCAATACAAATATAATTTTTGATGCAAAGAAAAGAAAGATGTTAAAGTAGGCTATTACAATCACAATCTTACATAATAATGAAGTTACTTATGGTATTTATAGCCTTCAAGACATGAAATAGCCATTTGAGGTTGGGACCAACATGTTTGATTCTTGTCTTCCACTAATTTCTTTGCCAGAGCAATTTCATAGTCGGACTTGCCTTGGTCCGATCTGAATTTTGTAATGCCGGTTAGAATACTCCATGGTCCAGTTGAAATATTTGAAAAATTTCTTTAATGCTCTTACAACGGTTGGTCCACATGACTTTCACTTAATGAGTGGAGATGCAATGACTTCTAACTTGAGTAATTTTTAAATAGGCCGGTCGAACTTGCATCCAGTCCGATCGGACTATCCTTGGCCCATTCAATTTTTAGGCATACTCTTGGTCGGGAACTTCACTGGATAATTTGGAGAAAATTTGCTTCAATGGTTCGGTCGAAATTTCTAGAGGTCTGGTTGGACTTTTGTGGCACTCTGTGAAAATGAGAGTATTTCTGATCGTGAAACCTTCTGTGTGTTTTGATTCTTTTCTCATTCAATAGTCCAGTTAAAATGCTTCATAGTCCTCTCGGACTTAAGGTGGTACAGTGAGATTTTAGGAGTACTCTCCACCGTGAAATCTTCTATGTCTTTTGGCTCATTTGGACTTGAATGTTCCAGTCGGGCTTCTCAGTGGTTCGATTGGACTTTTCAAGGATTCTTTAAAAAAATAACTTCCTACAAAATGTAACTTGATACAAGTGTTAGTTTAATTCAATTTGATTGCCTAAGATCAAAAATAGAGTAATTGGGCTAATAATATCCTCCTCTTTAACTTTGACAATTAAATTGAATTTAAAGTGTCCAAAGATGTGTTTAGGTGCAATTATGCAGATTTACTCCCCCTTAATGAATGCTTCATTTAAATTGGTTATTTTTAATGTCATTTTAATTTGCCAATTCAATTTCAAGAGAATTCTCCCACTTTGACAAAGGCAAAAAGAATCATACAAAATATCAAAATGTCATTGAAAATTAGAATGCAATTTAATTTCATTAATTAGAAAGCAAGAGCAAAAGCAACATTAAAGAAACACAAAACAAACATAAGTACAATGAAATAATGAACAATCAAGAAACTAAAGCCTAAACATCATTGCTACTTTCTTCATCTTCTCCTTCTTCATCTTCTCCTTCTTCATCTCCCTCTTCTTCTTCTTCCCCTTCCTCTTCTCCAAGTTCCCCTTCCTCTTCTTTCCTTGGTTGAGAGGCAGCAACTTCTCCTTCTTCTTCTTAAGGATAGGAGCCATAGATAGAGGGGGACAAGCTTGGTTCATCTTCAAAGCACTTTGACAATCCCAAGGCTTCTTATATGGTTTGAATGTCAAGGTCTTCATGAGAGATATCATTGGTAATTTTATCTATCCTTGAACTTTGTGAGCTCATTTATCCATGTATATCTTGAAGGAGTTGGAGGATGGAGTATTGAGGTCTTGGAGTGGTAGTTCTAGGGAATTCCATTTGGAAAGTCTCTTCACCTTTCTCTATAATCCTTGGTCTCTTTCTTTGTTGAGCCCTAGTACCTAGTGCTCCTAAGAGATAAACATAGTTTCCATCATCATCCCTAATACACTTGGCATGTTTAAGATAGCCTATGTTTATGGACTTTTTGGTGGGATCAAGAGGATTGAAGAGTGTTGCTTTTTTTGTTGATGTAAGTGCACCAACATATTTGGCTATTTGTGTAACTTGTGAAGAGAGAAGAATAAGCCTTGATTTTATTTTCCTAATATATAGGAAAGTATCAATAAGCAATTTCCTTGTTTGGATTGGTTGACCTCTAATCAAGCAAAAGAGAAAGAGTAGATCCTTTTGGGTAAATTTCTCATTGCTTTCCCCCTAGCACTAATAGTGTAAGTGATAATCCTATGCAATATCTAATAGGTAAGGGTCCTAAGATTTTTAGCATTGGATTGCTTGTAGAGAGTGGTTTCTATGAAAATTTCTATCCAAAACTCCTTTTGTCTTTACGTAGTGAGGATAGTGTTTGTGATATGAGAAATACCTTATAGTTGGAAACCCCAAATATATGAAAAATCTTAAAGAGTGAGACCATATTCTTGATTGAATAACCTATAAGAGATCCCATAATAGCATAAGGAGTTAGTGCTTTTCTTACTAACAACCAAAGTTGTGAAAAACTCTTTAGTCAAGCTCTCCCAACCAAGGTCATCATGTTCTAAGAAAATAAAATTTTCCCAACCCAAGGTTCTAAGACAACCCCTAATGTCATTCTCAATCCCTAAGGACTTTAGAGTGAGGGTAGAGAAGAGATGGTTTGGTTCAATGGTTTTATCTTTTAGGATTGCATACCTTAGCCTCTCTTCTTCATATTTAAATCTTATCTTATGGCTTTTTCTAGGAGGTTCTTCTTGTTGAGAAGGGGCAACAATACCCTTCCCTTTCGAAGCTCTTGAAGCCTTTTTCTTGTGTTCTCTAGGAGCCATTAGTTTGGAACAAGAAAATAGATGAAGAAAAGAATATGTTTTGAGAGAATTTAAGTGTTTAAGTGTTTAGAGATTGATAAAAAGATGTAAATATTGATATTAGAGGATATTTATAGTGTTTAAGATGAAAAGTAGCCGTTTATAGCTTTAGAGATAAGATTTTCAAGTTTTGATTGAGTTCCAAAGGCTAGAAATTTTTAAATTCAGAGTGAAAGTCCGGTGGTGAAATTTGAAAATTTTGAAAAGTCCAATCGGACTAAATAAAGACCAAATGAAATATTGGTTTTAGGCATAACGACCATAAAATTTTGAAAAATTTTGGTCATACCTATAGAAAGTATGGTCATACTTTTATGAAAAATTTGAAATAACGAATTTTCAAATAAGTACGGTCGAACTTCTAGTTGGTGCGATCGGGAAATATTCAAAAATCAAAATTTTTAGGAGAAAAAAATGTTTTTAATCAAGGATACAAATGTTTGATCAGAAATAGATATCAATGGGAAATTTGGATCAAGTAAAGTAGGTTTTCAAGCAATTCTAAGACTATGAAATGGTGCTTCCATCCATCATTCCTAAATGTTATTTTATAAAGTTCATTCTTTCTTCATTTAAGGGTTTTGTGAATATGTCAGCAAGTTGATTTTGTGTACCACTGAATTCTAAGACAACATTTTGGTTATAGACATTGTCTCTTAAGAAATGGTGCCTAATATCTATATGCTTTGACGTAGTGTGTTGAATTGGATTTTAGATAGATTTATGGCACTAGTGTTATCATATTTAATAGGAATGTTATCAAAAGTTTTTCCATAATCAATCAATTGTTGTTTCATTCAAAGAACTTGAGTACAACAAAAGCACGCAACAACATATTTGGCTTCTGCATTAGACAAAGTAACCAGCACTTGTTTCTTGCTAAACCAAGAAACTGGACATTCACCAAGAAAATAACATGCCCGGTCGTGCTTTTTCTCTCCAAATGACTACTAGCATAATCCGCATCCGAAAAACCTAAAATAACAAATGATGTGTTTCTAGGATATCAAAGTCCTAAATGCAATGTACCATTCAAGTATTTTAAATTTCTTTTAGTGGCATTCAAATGTGATTCTTTAGGATATGATTGAAATGTAGCACATAAACATACACTATACATTATATCAGGTCTAAAAGCAGTTAAGTAAAGTAGTGATCCAATAATACCTTGATATTTCTTCTCATCTACTTCCTTACCACTTTCATCTTTTTCAAGTCTCAAGGATGTACTCATGGGAATCTTGCTAGTCTTACAACCATCCATTCCAATTTCTTGAGGAGTTCCTTTGTGTACTTGGTTTGGCTGATGAAGATCACATCTTTGCATTGCTTCATTTGTCGGCAAAGGAAATAATTGAATTTAGACATCATACTCATTTTAAATTCCCTAGTCATATAAGAAGCAAATTTCCTGCACAAAGATTCATCAACATAAATTTGTACAATTAAAATGTTATGCTTTTTCTTTTTAATAAAAAGGGTTGTGTAAAATTTATCTTTTGAAAAATCATTTTCAAACAAATATGCACTAAGTCTATCATACCAAGCTTTTGGAGCATGTTTCAATCCATATATAGTGCTTTGGTAAGTTTAAAAACATGATTTGGAAGTTTATAATCTTCAAAATAGGGAGGATGTTTAACATAAACTTCCTCATTAATAAACCCATTTAAAATGCACTTTTAACATCCATTTGAAAAAGTTTAAAGTTCATAAGACATGCAAATGCAAGTAGAATTCTAATTGCTTCTAATCTCTGTTACGCTCTACTAACACTACTACAAAGCGACACTCACAAGTATATGAGGTAGTTGTAGCAATGGTGATTGCCCCAAGGTCGTCTCACAAGGAAAGAATTATTTTGCAATAGATTAATTAAAGCAAATAAATTCAAAAGGATGAGTGTGTAGTATTTGCAATGTTGTTGAAATTGTAATAAAAGTAAAATAGCAAGTGAACAATTATCAAAATGCTTAGAATTGGTTTAATTCTTGGAAAGGTACCTAGGGTTATAGATCGACTTAATCAAAGCTTAATTCTCAAATTATCCATTCATATAACCTTGTAATTTAATTTGTTCCTTGTGTTTAATTTAGCAATTATCAATTCATTAGTTCTCACATTCATGAATTAACAACAACCAACTATTTGAGTTTGTAAATTAAAAGGATCCTAGAACTTATATTTCTAATTCATTCTTAGGGTAGTCGATTGTATAGTTTCGATATCGAATTTCACCTCTCGATCCTTCATTCAATATCTAGAGATTAATAGGTAGCTAATCTATCAACCTAACATTTAATCCAATACAATCAACTAATAACAAGATATATTAATGGAAATATCAAATCAAGTCATTCAATTAAATCTACTACAAACCCTAGGCATGAGTAAATTAGCTCATCATCAATTTAAAATAAGCATTCATCTCAATATAAATCAAATCAAAATTATACATTGTAATATTAATGTTCATAATAAAACAACAACAGTCTAGAAATGAATTAAAAGAGAGAATATGAAAAACCCCTTTGAAGATGCTAAGAGTTGAACTTTTAGTCTTCCTCCTAGCTCTACTTTGAATATGATGAAGAACTAACAAGCCTTCTTCAATCAATGGCTCTCCTCTTGAAATATGGAATGGTAGCTCTCTTAAGCCCCCGACTCCTCAAGCAAGCTTTCTTCAAACCCTAACCTTCACAAGAGCTTGCTCACCCAATTTAATCCCAAGAATTATTTTAAGTCTTGTCTGTGGAAGAAGTGGAAGATGGAATCTGGAGGATAAGGATGAAGGTGTCTTGGACCCAATAACAAGACTAAAACTAAGAACTAAGCCCCCTCAATCAAGCCCCAACGTGTATGTATATTTTCACTTTCAATTCTTTTTAATTTTTTAAGACATCAAGCATGTCTTGCCAACTCACACACTCACCTTTGTCTCCCTACTTTTTCATTTTTTAAATCTTCATCCCATGAATTAGGCAACCTTTTTCTTCTTTTATTGTTTCTTTTTAAAAGATAGCACTTGTTGTCTCCCACTTTGTCCCCCATCTCGTGTAAACAAATTAAAAGAATTCTCATAAGACAAGGCCAAGTCATAAGTGACTTGGCCGTGTCACTCATTTCCCTATGGACACGACCAAGCCATGTGGGCATGTCCTTGGCTGCCATTCTTCCCTCTTTCTTCTCTAGGTGAGACACGACTAAGGCCCTGGCTATGTCATGTGACATGGCCAGTGGCTTGGCCATGTGTCTTGAATGTATTCTCTCCTATCTCTCTTCTTGCTCTTCTCTTTGTTTTGTTCTTCTGATGAGACATGGCCAGGGCCTTGGCCATGTCATGTGACATGGCCAGTGGCTTGGTCGCTTGCTTATGTCTGTCTCTGTGCAATTTTTCTGAAGGACACGGCCAAGCCAAGTTGCCTCATCACATGTCCTACTTCTTCCTTGCCTTTAATGAGTGACACGGCCAAGCTAAGTGGTGTCTTGGATGTGACTCTTGCTTTTTCACAAACTTTGATCCATCACTCCATTGTTTTGTACTTCAACCTAAATCAAACACTATAAAGAATCTTTAAACACAAATTAAAAGAAAAATTAACTAATAACCAATAAAATTACCCTAAAAATATAAACATAAATGATTGAAATAAATACCCCACACTTAATTCTTTGCTTATCCCCAAGCAAAGTTAAAATCAAAACAAACTAAACAGGATAAATTTAATCAAGTTCAATAGTTAAAGGATGTATCAAGACTTCCATTTTTCTTAAATCCATAATCATTATCAAATCAAATGAAACCAACACTCATGTAATTTAGTGGCTTTCCATGCATACCAATGTTGTCACTCCCTTGCCACTCTTTAAAGTGTTTTAATAAGGTAGACTATATGCTCATAACATTCAATGAAAGATTATCACAATAAGCTTGCTTATCAATCAAACCTCCACCACTTAATTACAATCAAGCATCAATCATAAAGTCTTTCATTTGGTTGTAATGGGGCCAAGGTAAGGGTATGACATTTGAAAATGTGAGTTTATTCACTAAATTCAAGAGCACTTCAAGAATGAAGTAAGCAATGTAATACAATCGAACAATCCAAAAACACTTTCACTCACCTACCACTTGACATTAAAGAACTTCTTAGGGAACTCCACTTATTAAATTTTGTAATGATCATTCCCAAACTTATTCCAACCCTACAGAAAAGAACAATAATTTCTATTATTTAGATTTTTCTCTCCTTTTTTTATTTTTATTTTTTTAAATAGGGTTTGCAACTAAAGAAGACAATAATTTGTAATTTTAAACCCTCTGAATTTAACCCCACAATTTATTTAACACAACACTCAATCATTAACGTTCTTAAAATGCTCTTGACCTAATGAAAGGGTAATAGTTAAAACAACATGGTTCAAGCTAATGGTGTTGTGAAAAAGAAAGAAAGGAAAAAATGAAATAAGCTCAAAATTGGCAAACTAAGGTCGGATATAAGGTTTGTCTTTTTAAGCTAAAATGAGTTCACCTAATTGCCTTAATCATATTGATGCCTAATTAAAATTTTTATTTAGTCTCAAAATGCATGTCAAAGCAAGCTCTAGCAATTCATCAGTCAAAGATGTTCATACACAAAAAGAATAATAAGTTGGTATCCAACTTAATAGGCTCAATTCCTCACAAGTTTAAATGTGATGCAAAGACTAACCATCAAAATTGACAATAAGCACCAATTCTAACCAATTCTCAAATTCATGCTTTAAAAATTCAAAGGTCATCTATCAACAATCTTATAACAATTGAACTTTTCAAAATTTATTTATTGAAAGAAAAACATTAACTAAACTTGAACAAAGATAAGTTAAAACTGCACCCCACACTTAAAGATTCACATTGCCCCCAATGTGAGCATGTATAAATTTAAAGAGAAGGATTCAGATGAAACCTAAATTCCATCATTCCCATATGTGTTATGAAGTGCTCCTTCCATCCTTAATGAATTTGTCACCCATTTTTGAAAAGATGAATAGCATGCAACTCCAAAAGGTACCCGATGTATTGTAGAGCCTAAATAGTATCCTTTGAAGAGCAAATGTCCAAAGGGAACATGTGAAGGTTGTCTTGGGGTGATCCTACAATGCTATAGGAACTTGGTAAAAACCTTTTTTAGTCTGTAACATGGTTATATCCATTTTTTACTCTTCCTCACCACCGAGAGTGAAAGAGATGATCATTGATTGCATGCTGTTCTCCCCAACCAAAACATATTTCAAATGTTTTGGGGTCTTTTTAAGTTCAACCAGGTTTGGTTGAATCTCTTTCTCATCCACTTTAATAATCTAAAGTCCCCTCTCAACAACCTCAACATTTAAAATTAATTTGCACTCCTCCATTTTTGAATTGGAAATTTTAGGCTCTACTTCTAAGGTCATGGCTATCTCAAGCTTATCGTCACTATCTTCTTTGGAGGGCATGTCATAGATTTTAGAAAGTTGCTTACCTTTCTTCTCATCCTTCAATCTATTTAGGAATGGAATTGGTGGCATATAAGGATTTGGAGGCTCATGCAATTTTGGTGAGGTTGATGCTTCCAAATTCTCCTCCCCCTTTGATTGACTTGGTTCCTCTATGTTGGGTTATATCTCCTCTCTATTTTCTTCTTGATTAGTACCTGTATCAAAGGAATCACAAACTTTGTTAAATATTACTTTTTCACTCCTCAAAATTGTGATTGCATTGGCTTGCTCTAATTGGCTAGGAGATTTCACTTTTTGGTGTGCTTGGAGTTAATTTGCCAGTTGTCCAACTTGAGTTTCCACCTTCTTCAATGATACCTCCAAAGAATCAAACCTCTTATTGCTTCTTTCCTGATTTTGTGTGCTAATTTGAATGAAAGCATTCAAATTATCTTCCAATGTGGGTTTCTTGAATTAATATTGGCTTAAAAATTGTCCTTGAAAAGTAGGAACTTCTTTGATAAGGTTGAAAAGATTGTTGAGGTGGAATTTGCTGCTGGTTTTTTAAAAAAAAATTTGGGTGGTTTCTCCAACTTGGATTATAAGGATTGGAATATGGATAATTTCTACCCCTTCGATGGAAACTTTCAAAGGCATATGCTTCCACTTGCCCCTCTTGGTATTGTTCAAAATCAAATGGACACATGTTTGCACTTGTGAACACTCGAATTTTGAGGCTCGGAAAGCCAATTTCCTCATACCAGGCCGGACCGGGCAACAACGGTAAAACTCCACCGAAAGTATGTCTTCATGGTACTTGAAATGTCCGGTGTGACGCAAGGATCACGGATATGGTCTCGGAATAATTTTTGGAGGCCCGTAACTCCCGAAAAGTCGGTTTTAGCAGAAGTAGTGCGAGTCGCGGTGGCCAACCGCCGTGATGCCAGCGGCTCGGCCGCAGTTTACTGCGGCTCGGCCACCGTAGCTGGCAGCCCAGCCGCCGTTGCTGGCGGCCCAGCCGCCGTGACCGGCGACCCGGCCGCCGTCCAGCCCGATTTTGCCTATATATAGGCTTCAGATTTTCAAAAGAGAAGAGGACTTTTGGACTTCCTACGCCCAGATGCTGACGAAATTTTTATGCTTAAGAATTTCTAATATTGTGTTGTAGAAAGCAAGAATCATACTCAAAAGTGCAAGGAAACAAGATCTGGAACTTAGAAGTGGAAAAATTCTAATCAAGGTAATATTATAATTCATCTTCGGTCAATTCAAGCATTCTTAAGCATTCTAATCTTCTTCTTAATTTCTTCTCGGTCAAAGACCTAATCTTTTTAGGTCTGAGGGCCTAATGGACTAGAGCCTAAATTGCATCTCTTTGGTATTAAGTACCTAAACGGCATTATTAAAATGAACTTTTGGCATGAAGCCTAAATCGAACTCTTTTGGTACTAAGTACCCGAAATTATACAATTTTTGCACTAAGTGCTAAATTTCACGAATTTGGCAAAAAGCCCGACAAATGCACGAAGCATACACACACACATGCATGAAGCATAAATTTCATCGCCTTTAAATAGGCTTTTCCGAACTACATGGGCTTTGATCTCCCATTCAAACGGGGGTATGTAGGCATATTTGGGATTCACCCCAAATAGCAAGTCCATAATTTACTAACAATCTGTCTCTTCTTTTCTTCATTCCTTTTAGATTTGTTCTTTTCGCAAGTTAGTCAAATGCATGACATAGTCCCCAAATCCTCCTTGGGTTCGCAGACTAGAAACCTTTACATTGGACAAGTTATTGGAGTCAAACAAGGGTTTTCTTAGTTTTTCCCTTCGAACAAAATAAACTGAGTGGCGACTCCCGACAACGAGTGAACTTTCGCCCGGATCCTTTTCGGGCGGAAAACCGAGGTTCACAGACTGGCGACTCCACTGGGGACCCATAAAAATGATTTATGTGATGCTAAGTGGACTACTATTGCTTATTTGATTGATTTGACACTAGGGACCATAAAAACGATTTATGGGATCCTAGTAGATTGTTATTATTTGTTTAACCAATTTGCCCTTCTTTAGGGTATTTTTATTCATTTTACAGGGTACCCTAGCATTATATATCCTTTTTTTAAGGATATTGGACTGAAGATTGAAGAAAGGAATCTTTTTCCTTTGATGGATCTATTGTTTGACTACTTGTGCATTTGTTTTGTCATTCAGAGAATCTTTTTCTCTTGCATATATGGGGGAATCCTTTTCCTCCATTGCATAAAAAATTGTTTTCAAATGAATTTCTTCTCTTTCTGTTCAAAGTTCTGAGTCTGGATAGCAAGTAGCGCTGACCGGCAGGTCTCTTTGATTATGCCGGCGGACAGCCAAAGCGTCCTCCCTGTTGTCGCAAACCATTCCAATCCTTTTGGAGTGGCCCATGAGTAATCGTACTGTTGGACCCACGCGAAACTCCTTGTTTCACATGTGGTTAGGTATATCTTACTCAAGACTCAAGGGTCCCTATGATAAGCCGATTCTCTATTTTTACATAACAATAGAACCTTCCCTTAGGTTGTATGTACCCAATGATAGTGCCGCATTCCATTAAAATGAATTGTGATGTGATGAGGTGCATTCATGCAACATAACAACATTGTTTTTGGGGAAAAATTTTGATGTACATAAGTGGACCAAGAGTTTTCCTACCCTACACACCACCCTGATTTTTTTACCCTTGACCTTTTCAGGTACCCTCTGTCCGTGTGCCTTCACCTACACCAGACACATCAACACCAACCGTGCTATCCCCTACAAGTTCTACTACCCCAACTTCACCAACTACTCCAATTACTGAAATGGCCACAATTGAACAGATTAAGGCCTTGCTGGATGGTCAGGTTAAGGAAATTGAAGCTAGAATGCAAGAAAAAATTGATGAAGCTTTAGCCGCCCAAAGGGTAGCCATTCTGGCTGAATTAGAAGGAGCACCAAAGACAGCCTCTACTCCTGGAAATTTGGGGAAGGAACCCATTGTGGGGCAAACTAGTACCCCCGTGACTGCTCAGATTAATACCCCTGTTATCAATTTGGAGGATCCACCCTCCAAGAACGAAACAGATGAACTGAAAAGGAAACTTGAATTGCTTGAGAGGTCAATCACTGCCATGAAAACTCACAAAGAGGTGGTAGACACGGATTCCTTATCCTTGTTTCCCCAAGCCAGATTACCTCCAAAATTCAAGATGCCGGGGATGGACAGATTTGATGGGACCACTTGCCCTAAAACCCATTTGAAAATGTATGTGGGGGCCTTGAGCCCATGGAGTTTAAATGATGAGCTCTTTGCTCAACTCTTCCAACAATCCCTGACTGGGGCTGCCCTTAAATGGTTTGTGAGTCTAGACCGTTCCAAGATTATGACATGGGAAGACATCTGCAATGCATTTAACTCTTAGTACCACTACAATATTGAGGTGGATGTCACTAGAAGAGAACTTGAGACCACCAAACAAAACAACAATGAACCTTTCTCCTCGTTCCTTACGAGGTGGAGGGCAAAAGCCGCCCAGATGATCAATCGCCCTTCAGAACAAGAGCAGATTGATATCATAATCAGGAATTTGAGACCTACATATCAGGCTCAACTGCAAACCCAATATCTACCTACTTTCAAATCGCTCATTGCGACTGCAACCAAGGTAGAAGATTTGATACAGTTGGGTAAAATAGTGGATGAGGGGGCTGCATCGAAATATAAGAAACAAAGCCAAACTCCTTCCTCAAGCAAGGTCAATCAAGTGGCCAATATTGCCCCTGCGAATCCTTTACGTGTGGGCAATCTTGGGCCGAGAAATCAGCCAAGAAGGCAATATACTGACCTTGGGGTACCCCTTCATTTGGTGTTTAAAAAGGCTGTGGAAGGGAAATATTTGAAGCCTTTGGACCCAAGACCTCCTCCAAACCCATTACCTTCCAGTTATAAAGTCAATGAATACTGTGAATACCATCAAGGGAATGGGCATAAAACAGACGCTTGCTGGACACTCAAAAACCGCATCCAGGATCTGGTGGATAGTGGTGACATCATTCCTCTCAGGAGGCAACCAAACATTAACACTAATCCTTTGCCCAATCACTCCATCCATGCCAAATACCTGTGGAAGAAGAGCTGTTTGATCCTTTCGAACTTCTCTCAAAAATGAATGAAGTATGTGTGTTAGATTTGAACGACCTTTCTGAAGAGGTCAGTGCTCTGACAAGAGGTGGAAGACAATATCAGCCACTTGACTTGGGAAAAACCCCTACAACCTCAAATCACCCCCATAAGAAAACACCAGAGCCAAAAGAAGACCCTGTCCTCACTCAGCTTAAACAAACTCAAGCTAAGGTGTCAATTTGGGAACTCCTTGCTTCCTCATTCCCACATCGCCAAGCTCTCAGCGAAGCTTTGAGTCAACTTGATACACCAGTGGACACAAGCCCAGAAGCTTTGGTGGCCACTTTGACCCAATCAACCAAGGCATTGAGTATCAGGTTTTCTGGTGTGGATTTACCAGAAGACGGTAAGAAACACAATGATGCTCTATACATCACCATACAGACTGGGGGAAAGACTGTGCCCATGGTTCTCATTGATAATGGGTCAGCCTTAAATGTGTGTCCTTTGAAAGTAGCAAGCTGTCTGGAGTTGGAGACTACAGATCTTACACCTTCTGATCAGATTGTGAGAGCATATGATAACACTCGAAGAGAAATTTTGGGTGTTGCCACTCTAGAAATTGCTATTGGGCCGGTGAAAATGGGAGTACCATTCCAGGTCATTGATGTACCCGCGAGCTTTAATCTCCTCCTTGGAAGGCCGTGGATCCATCAAATTAATGCTGTACCTTCTTCATTACACCAAAAACTTAAATTCCCTTTTGAAGGAAAAATCATCACTATCAAAGGGGACACCTGCGAAATCAACAGGAAAACCATGGATCAGTCTCTCCTTGAGGTTGTTCCTGGTGAAACCGCCATGACCTTGACTGGGTTTCATTACGACACAGTTCAATGCATAGAAGGTGAAAAACCCAAAGGGCCATTTGTCTCATATGACTTTGGGGAGGTCCAAATCAACTGCCTAGTGGGAATGATGCTGAGGGTAGGTCTATTGCCCGGAATGGAAATGATGAAGTCTGGGAGAAAGACACCTGTAGTACGACCATGGGAAGAACCAGAGAATAAGGGAACTTTTGGCTTGGGGTACAAACCTATAGACGAGGAAATAGAAGAGTTTGAGCGTGGAAGGAAGAAAAAGGGAAATTGGGGGGCAAGAAGCCTCAAAATGCGCCCTTACTTTAGAACTCTGAATGGTCATTTTTGCAAACCTGGAAAGGTAGTTCATCACCGTGGTTTTCAGGAACCATTCTATTCTCATATGACCAGAAAGAAGCTACCGGGTTTTGAAATGTTTGCTGATGTTGTGGCCATAAAAGAAGAAGAGCCAGAACCTGAAACTGACCCCCAAATGGAAGATTTCATGCGGCCTAGTCTCTTTGATGAGGTTGCTATAATAACCAATGTCGAAGACAAAAGGGACTTCACAAAGCTGATCAAGACCACGGATGGACCGCTGAGAAACTGGTACGCCGAGGAGGGACAAGCTGCTGAGGTTAAACCTAGTCCTGTGTCACACCCTGAACTTGAGTCTTGTACCGAGTCTTGTACTAATTCTGAGTCAAAAACCAAGTCAGAGTCTAATTCTGAGTCTTCTGTAGTTTCAGATTTAGGGAACCCTAATGTCAAATCTAATGTAATCTTGGAGAATGACTCCACCATCATCAATGAAACCGTTCCGATTCTTGGTTACCCTGTGTCTTTTGCTTTCCAAGCGTTATCTAGCAAAAATGAAATAAATGAAATAAAAGAAATAAATGAAAAGATAATAATTGGCAAAGAAAATGAACATACATACATTGCATATGATTGTGCGAATAAGGAACAGGTTGTTGATTGCATCAGGAAGTATGTCGACTGCTTCATGTGGAAGGCAAGTAATGTCACGGGAATAGACCCGGCCATAGCAGTTCACAAGATTCTGCTATACCCCGATGCGAAGCCGGTTAAGCAGAAATTGAGAAGAATGAAGCCAGAATGGTCCTTGAAAATTAAAGAGGAAGTTGCCAAACAACTGGACAATAAGTTCATAGAACCAATTGCCTACCCTTCATGGTTAGCAAACATCGTACCGGTCCCGAAGAAAGACGGAAAGGTCAGGATGTGTGTTGACTACAGAGATTTGAATAAGGTCTGTCCTAAGGACGATTTTCCACTACCACACATCGATTTGCTGATAGACAGGATGGCTGGGCATGTGATGGTTTCCATGACTGACCTCGCGGTTGGGTACAATCAGATCCTAGTTCACCCACCAGACAAAGAAAAGACAGCTTTCATCACAGAATGGGGCACTTTCTGCTACAGGGTTATGCCTTTTGGGTTGATAAATGCAGGGGCTACCTACCAAAGGATGGCAACAATAGTCTTTCATGACATGATACACAAAGAAGTAGAAGTGTATGTCGATGATATGATTGTCAAGTCAAAATCTCCAGAAGAACATGTTGAAACACTTGAGAAGTTCTTCTTTAGACTTCGCAAGTACAATTTGAAGCTTAATCCTGCAAAGTGTCTGTTTGGAGCAACATCGGGCTTATTTTTGGGATATCTGGTCAGCAAAAAAGGAATAGAAGTTGATCCAGCAAAGTCAAAAGCTATTCTGAAAATGCCTCCGCCATGAACAGAAAAAGAGATTCGAGGCTTGCTAGGTAGATTACAATACATCAGTCGATTCATATCACAGTTGGCTGAGACTTGTGGTCCTATCTTTAAGCTACTAAGGAAAGGTGCTTCGCAAGAATGGAATGAAGATTGCCAAAAGGCCTTCGACAAGATCAAAGAATACTTGTTAAGTCCGCCAATTCTACAGCCTCCCAGAATGGGAAAACCTCTGCTCTTGTATTTGTCTGTAACAGATGAAGCCATGGGGGCAATGCTAGCTCAAGAAGCTGAGGATACAAAGGTAGAAAATGCAATTTACTACCTCAGCAAAAGGATGCTGGATTATGAGTTAAAGTATAACAAGATTGAGAAGTTGTGTTTAGCCTTGTATTGGGCTTGTACGAAGTTACAACACTACTTGTCTTCTTACACTACTTATGTCATTGCAGAACAGAGTCCCTTGAAATTCCTTATGGAGAGGCCTGTTTTGGACAGCAAAATGGCTAAGTGGGTGTCAACATTGGCAGCCTTTGACTTGAAATTTGTTCAAAGGAAAGCTGTGAAAGGCGGGGCAATAGCTGACCAATTAGCAGAATTACCCGTGAATGACGAGATGCGAGAAATGGGTTTCCCTGATGAAGACCTCTTGAACGTGGAAAGCAGTGTTTGGGAGATGTATTTTGATGGGGCATCCAATTATCATGGAAACGGAATTGGGATTGTGTTCAAAACTCCTTGTGGAGAATACATTCCATTCGCAGTTAAACTTGACTTTAGCTGCACAAACAACGAAGCAGAATATGAAGCTTGCATTAATGGGCTTGAAGCTGCCCTGGAATTGGGGATTAAGGACCTAAAGGTCTATGGTGATTCTATTTTAATAGTATCACAAGCCTTAAGGAAATGGAAGATAAAAGAAGAGCGTTTGGTTCCTTACCTACAACGCCTTGATCATTTGGCACAACAGTTCAATGATCTGTCCTTCGAATATCTCCCAAGAGCAAAGAATCAGTTTGCTGATGCCTTGGCTACTTTAGCTTCCATGATCAATATCAGGGAGGGGAAAGTCATTCGTCCATTGAAAGTTCAGCTTCAAAAGCAACCTGCCCATGTAATGCACTTGGACGATGGTAAACCATGGTTTTGGGATATTAAGACCTATCTCAAGGGTGGAAATTATCCGGAGGGATCATCAGAGGTTGATCAGAGGGCAATAAGGCAGCTTGCCACAGGTTACATTCTCAATGGAGATATCCTCTACAAGAGGAGTTGGAATGGAATGCACCTAAGGTGTGTGAGTGAAGCGGAGGCCAAGCAAATAATGGAAATGGTACATGGTGGCGAATCAGGACCACACATGTATGGGATCGCCTTGGCTCGAAAAATTGCCAATCTAGGATATTACTGGTCCACCATGAATGCAGACTGTGTGGCATTTGTGCAAGGATGTCATCAATGTCAGATATTTGCTAAGCTACAGAAGCAACCTCCTGTTGCCCTGAATCCAATCACTTCTCCATGGCCCTTCGCTACTTGGGGAATTGATATAATTAGCAAAATACATCCAAAAGCTTCGAATGGACATCAGTTTATCTTGGTAGCAGTGGATTACTTCACAAAGTGGGTTGAAGCAGCTTCCTATGCAGAATTAGATGCCAAAAAGGCCGCGCAGTTTGTCCGAACCAACATCCTTTGTCGGTACGGAACACCATTTGAGATTATCACTGATAATGGAACTCATTTCCAAGCAGAGTTTGCCAAACTCTTGAAGGATAAGAAAATCCAGCATCATAAGTCCTCTCCTTATAGACCTCAAACAAATGGAGCTGTAGAAGCAGCGAACAAGTCTATAAAGATGATTATGCAAAAAATGATCAAGGAACATAGGCGTTGGCATGAGAAGTTGCCATTGGACTTGTGGGGATACAGAACATCAGTTAGAACTTTTACTGGGGCAACCCCGTATTCATTGGTATACGGAATGGAAGCAGTACTCCCCATTGAACTGGAAGTTCAATCGACGAGGATAATTCAAGAAAGTCAGATAAATGAAGCTGAATGGATCAACAATTATCATCATCAGTTGTTGAGTTTGGATGAAAAAAGACTTCAAGCTCTACATCAGATTCAAGGGTATCAGAGGCGAATGGCCAGACATTTCAACAAAAAGGTCAAGGATCGAAAGTTGGAAGAAGGTTGTTTGGTTTTGAAGGAGATCGGAACACCTGTTACAGATCCTCGTGGGAAGTTTCGTCCTCATTGGGCGGGACCCTACATTTTGAAGAAAATACTTTCCGGCGAAGCCGTCATCTTGTCTGATTTGGATGGTCTGGAGTTCACAAACCCATGCAATCTGGATCAACTGAAGAAATATTATGTATGATCATGCATTGTAAGGAACTACATTAGACCTGATTCTCGCAAACTAATTCGAGATATGTAGGCAACTCTCCTTGAGCACGGTCTAAATTTTAATAAAAATCATTTATTCATCTTTCTTTTGCCAAGAAAAAAAACAACAACAAAATAACAAAAAACAAAAAAAAACAAAAACAAAATAAAAGATCCCGCTAAGCCGAAAACCCACAAAGGGCGGCTTAGGCAATAGTGGGGCCCGCTAAGCTGAAAACCCGCAAAGGGCGGCTTAGGCAAGAATGGGTAAGAGCTCGCTAAGTTGAAAATCTGAAAGGACGGCTTAGGCAAAAATAAGAGCAAATAAATAAAGTAGATAATGCTTGGAAAGCAAACAAAAGGGTCATTCATTAAGAATCATTCATTACAAAAAGAGAATCATCTGTTACAAAAAGAGTCATTCAGCCTATAAAATACAAAAAGGTCAAGTCATATTCCCCAAAAAACCAAAAAGGTAAAAACAACCCAAAAACAGAAAAGACAATGGAGTCACCCTGGGATCTAAATCCTACGCCTCCTACAGGGGGCAGAGTCTTCGGCGTCTTCCTTAGTCCCGGAACTCTCCGCAATATCTACCTTTTCCTCACTAAGAGGAACCACCTCCTCTCCCTCCAACTCCTGCAGCAATGCACACCTCCTCGGTTTCTCAACGGGCCAAACCTCAGCTATAAACCAAGTCCTGTACTCTGGAGTGGGCTGAACAAGGGAAGGCTCTGCAAGAGGCCTGATCATCTGATGGTCTCTGACCCAAGTCTGTAGAATAGCCCGAGTAACTCCGGGAGTAATAGGAGAAGCAATGGTAAGCCCGACAGGAAGGGGAACTCTCTGATCAATACCCATCTGCCTAAGGACGCGGGAAGACTGTACCAAGTACTGTGAGTGAACCCAAGCAGGTAGACATGGTTGTGCATGGCATTTGCCTACATGAATTGAGGAATCCTATACCAAGGGACGAACCATAATAATTCTTCCGGTCCAAGCTCAAACAGCCAAACAGTCCATTCGGCCATAGAGGGAAAAGAAATCTGAATTTTCCTGGTGCGGTACTGCGAAGGGTTGTAGGTCAAAGTCTGGGGGGCTGCAACCACTCGAAGATGATCTCTCAGCCAAACCTGGAAAAAATAGATCCTTTCTATTTTACAAAGGAAAAGAGAGATGATGGAATAAGCAAAAAAGAAACAAAAGGTATAAATTACCTGAAGGATGACCGGGGTGACGGTCCAACGTTCAAATCCGAGTGCACATCTGTCGAGACTCTGAATAGTCTCAGCTAGGATCATGCCCCCAATACAGTTGAGCTCTTTCATTTGCCTAACCATTGGGCAAAGTCTCAAATCTCCAAAGCCGGGGTCACGGTTGAAGAGTAACCCAGCTAGCAGACAAAAGACGAAGGCTCGCATTCTATGCCTCAATTGAACATCGTCTTCAAAATCGGCGGTCAAGAACTCATCAATTAGGGGAAGCAGCATCGCCTTATCCCCATCTACAATCATAGCTTGGGCTTGGGGTTTTGTGAAGCCAAAAAGCCTCTGAAAAGATCCCACATACCCGATTTGGACCTCATGCCTCACAAGAGGGGCATTTGGATCGCACCCAATGATCGAGCAGAACTCCTCAAAAAGAGGACACATTTCCTCCATCCGAGCCCCAAATCTGAAAACATGGGCTTGGGGATCCCAAAACCTGATGCAAGCGTGCAAGAAATCCCAATCCACCAATATCTCTCTAAGAGTAGCAACAACTTTCAATCCATATCTTTCCATATTGATCCTTTCAACCTTATGGAGACTCTTGGTCCAGTTGTGCATACAACGGTTGTAAAAAAAAAAAAAGCCTTTTTGAAAAATAGAAGGGGACATCATGCATACATATGTACTGTTTGTGCTTAACAAAAGTGCAGGTACAGAAAAATCAGAAATGTTGCAAGCAATCGGAAATGCCAAAAGGCGGATCTTGTACCCCTCGCTCAAAATTCGCTCTTCAAAAGACCACTGAGTTCCATAAATCATTTTTATGGACCCCAGTGGGGGACAATTGTGAACACTCGAATTTTGAGGTTCGAAAAGCCAATTTCCTCAGACCAGGCCGGACCGGGCAACAACGGTAAAAATCCACCGAAAGTATGTCTTCATGGTACTTGAAATGTCAGGTGCGACGCAAGGATCACGGATATGGTCTCGGAATAATTTTTGGAGGCCCGTAGCTCCCGGAAAGTCGGTTTTAGCAGAAGTAGCGCGAGTTGCGGTGGGCCAGGACGGCGGCCCGGCCGCCGTGATGCCGGTGGCTCGGCCGCAGTTTACCGCGGCTCGGCCACCGTAGCTGGCAGCCCAGCCGCCGTTGCTGGCGGCCCGGCCGCCGTCCAGCCCGATTTTGCCTATATATAGGCTTCAGATTTTCAAAAGAGAAGAGGACTTTTGGACTTCCTACGCCCAGATGCTGACGAAATTTTTATGCTTAAGAATTTCTAATATTGTGTTGTAGAAAGCAAGAATCATACTCAAAAGTGCAAGGAAACAAGATCTGAAACTTAGAAGTGGAAAAATTCTAATCAAGGTAATATCATAATTCATCTTCGGTCAATTCAAGCATATCATAAGCATTCTAATCTTCTTCTTAATTTCTTCTCGGTCAAAGACCTAATCTTTTTAGGTCTGAGGGCCTAATGGACTAATCAATCACCCTTTCGGCTTTAAGCCATAAATTAATCAATCTTTTGGCACGGAGCCTAAATTGCATCTCTTTGGTATTAAGTACCTAAACGGCATTATTAAAATGAACTTTTGGCATGAAGCCTAAATCGAACTCTTTTGGTACTAAGTACCCGAAATTATACAATTTTTGCACTAAGTGCTAAATTTCACGAATTTGGCAAAAAGCCCGACAAATGCACGAAGCATACACACACACATGCATGAAGCATAAATTTCATCGCCTTTAAATAGGCTTTTCCGAACTACATGGGCTTTGATCTCCCATTCAAACCACTACAAAAATATTCGGCATTTGCGATGGAAATCTGCGACGGACATGTTTCCGTCGCAAATTTGCTACGGATCTGCGACAGATTTGCGACGGAAGGACAAGTCAGAGGAATTTTGAGAAATTGGTCGCAAATCCGTTGCAAATCCGTCGCAGATCTGCGACGAAAATCATTCCGTCGCAAATAATCGTCGCAAAAGTTGGCGTGGAAAACTTGGCGCGAGAGAGAAAACACTAAAAAAATCAATTTGCAACGGAGATCTGCTACCATCTATTGCCGTCGCAAATTTCACTATAAAAATATTGGGAATTTTGCGACGGAAATCTGCGACGGACATGTTTTCCGTCGCAAATTTGCTACGGATCTGCGACGGACATGTTTTCCGTCGCAAATTTGCTACGGATCTGCGACGGATTTGCGACGGAAGGACGAGTCAGAGGAATTTTGAGAAATTGGTCGCAAATCCGTTGCAAATCCGTCGCAGATCTGCGACGAAAATCAGTGCGTCGCAAATAATCGTCGCAAAAGTTGGCGGGATTACTCCCGCCGAGAATTTTTGCGGAAAATGTTACGTCGCAAATCCGTCGCAGATCCGTAGCAAATTTGCGACGGAAACATGTCCGTCGCAGATTTCCGTCGCAAATGCCGAATATTTTTGTAGTGAAAGCATTTTGAATGGAATGAAGAGTTTAAAATTGTCTGTAATTTTTCTGGATACAAAGAAGGGATCTTTCATCCGTGGGAGGTTGCATTTAATGTTCTCAGCGTAAGTTTTTTTTTAAATTTTATTTTGCATTTCCTTTGTCATCTTTACATTTGATTGATTGTTAAATTTTGATTATACTGGAAATGATTTTATTATTGATTTCACTTTTAATTTACATGTGTATATTATCTAAGCTCTGTCTCTGTTTTTCTTGGAAAATTCTATTTTGACAGAGAGAGACTTCTTCTTCTCCTTGTTTTTGCCCTCTAATTTAAATATTTTTTACTTTTTTTTTCTCCTCTTCTTTCTTATTCAAATCAAATTTGCCAATTTATGTGGTTAAGGCTGAAAAATCTGTTGACATTTGCAGCTTTGCTAGTCTTATTTACTCTTATTTTTTTGTTGTGGCATCAGCCAAAAACCATGTGTACATGCAGAAATTTCTGGGTTAATTATTGCTCGCTCTGTGTTTGCAAGGCGATAACCAATCAAGTGGCACAATTCAATGTAATTCATGGGACTAATAGATAAAAGAAGAAATTAATTAGGAAGTATATAGATCTGTAGTTTGATTTTTGTTTATGCCTTTGTTTTTCAGGTTTTGGAGGCATTCCTGGCTCCAGGTTCTGAACTCTGGATGTTCAATGAGGTCCCAGAAAAAGAAAGAGAAAAAAAACTTACTGATGGTGGACTTGATATTTCTGGATTGGAGAACATAAAAATTGTTCACCATGAAGGAAATGCTGTCATCAGACGGCATTTGGAGAGTCTTCCTCTTGAGACTTTTGATTCTGTAAGTTGCATCACCTACTTTGCTTTTACACAGTTTCACCGTGAGATGAAGGATACTAAATTGGGAAAACACATGGATTTATGAGGGTTTGCAAATGTAATGATTAAGACACTTCAGTAAGATGTCATTGAATTGCATGTTAGAAGAGAGGATTGAGAGGATATAAGCTTACTAGATAAGAAGGTTAATCGGCTGAACTGGTTGTGGAGAAAAAGCATTAGCTGCCAAAGATTTCTTTGTAAGTAGAGAACTGAAGAAAATTTGAAAAGTAAATTAGTACTTGCCCGAGAAAAAGACTGGACTCCATAGCTTTGGAACTAAATGGGAGCCCAATGACTGTTTGGGATCCAATTCCATATGAATAAATTCTCCCTTATGATACAATAACATCAACAATTACTTTCGTAAGAGAGCCCTATGATCCCCTCCCACCACCACCCACCCCCATCACCTGACAAAAAAAGGGAAAAAAAGAGTCCAAATGGGAGTACGCTTTAACTGTCTGAGAGTATGTATTACTAGACAAGAGACTCCCACTAATGGTGGCATTTATTATCACAATTCAAAGAGCTGAAATGATGCAAAAAATACTTAGCAACAACTTTAGCAAAATAACCTAGGTAACAGTAAAACATGAAATAGTCTGTTACACTTGTAAATATGACACCACTCTGCACTTGATCAATATCTCTTCCTTAGCATAACATCACTCTGCACCTGATCAATGTAGGATGCTCATTGAGAAACTCAGTTACTGGTCAAGTGAACTTAATTTATTTGTCATACATAAGCATGTTTCAGATTTTATTCTATTTGCTCAATTCCACTAATTAATTACTAACTCTATGCATACAGATATTAATTCTTGCAGATGAGTCATTAGAGGATTCTGTTGTGCATTCTGACTCACGATCTCTTGCTACACTTCTCCTTATTCGAGATATACAGGTAACTGCAGTTGGTAACTCCTTGCTTAAGAATACAAGACTGCTAGTTCGATTATTTTGATGGTTCTCTCTTTCTTTTTCTTTTTTTTGCATAGAGCAATTCATCTGTTTGAGCACTCAATTCTGCTAGTGTGTCTGTTCCTTATTTAGCTGCTTGTAAATGTCAATCAATCAGAGTTTGTATGTACTAATTAAACTAGATTTTTGTCCATATTGATAGTTTCTATTGGGAAGAGGCTAATTGGCCATGTTGTCTTGATAAATTATGGATATTGCATATTAACAACTAATTTAGTTTTAATCTCACTGAAATGATTTGATTCCATGTGTGAAATTTTGTAAGAATATAAGGTGTTTATGATCAAGAGAAAAGGAAATGTGGAATAGTAGATGCAAAATTTTTTGGGAAGCTTGTGATTGTAGCTTCAGCTGGACTGGTCAATGATATGGAATGAGATGTATTTAGAATCGTATTCGCCCACTTCCAATTAATTTTCCATCCTTCGTTGAATCAATTTATAGTGGCTAGGACAATTTTTGTGACTTTTTTACTTTTTCTGAGCCATGCTGCCTCTTATGTTTGAAGAAGGGGGTGGCAACTTTATGAGATCAGTCATCAAGAAATGCTGCCAAAAATTTTGCTAGTCCTTACATTTTACTATTCTTGAGCACTAATTTAAATTGCTGTCTGATGGACATGGACATTTGCCACAATATGCTGTTTGTTCACATTGTTTGCAAGGGAAAAAAATATTTCCATTTGCAGATGCATGTGCATGCTTGTGTTGAATCTCAAGAGAGACCAGGGGCTGTCACTTGCAATATATAGTTTCTTCCTGCTTCTAATTATCAGGAGATAAGGGTTATGGGACATGAATATTCAGCTTGGAAAGCATAAGTATTGACAGGAACAGAATTTTGCATGTGCTGTTGCCATACGTATTTATAATAGCTGCACAAGTGAATTCATTTCCAAAAGCAATTGCATATATGTTCAATAATCTGATTATTGATAAGAATTTTCACCTAGTATAATAAAGCAATCATGTTGCACCTAGCTGATTGAAATTTTCGGATTCATTATGTTGATTTTGGTTTTACAGGCTTTGAGCGACTGATTCTTTGTTAACACTTAAACAGGAAAGGGAATATCTCCAGTTTTTCTTTTCTTAATTCTCTTCTATATTGGTTCTTGTTTATTGAATTTCAGAAATTATGAAATCTTAGTAACAAAGCTGTGCAGATCACTTACCACATATACATGAAGGTTAAAATTACATGTTTATGAAATCTTAGTTGCTTTTAATTCAAGTATATCATTATTGCCATTTCATTTAATTTGCATTTTCCAATTTATAAAATTTGCATTTGCCATTTCATATAACAGTTCTCTTGAAATTATTTCCCACATCATGCACTGACTTCACTTCTTACAATTTCAGGCTTTATATCATGTTCTTCCGATGAATTATTTAACAGTTGCAAAGCTTCAGTCCAAGCTAGATGATGATGCAAGTCATGATTCAATGGAAAATGATAATTGAAGATCTATATTGTTATTTTCAAGATAGATTATTTATAGTAGTGTTCTTAACACTTGTATAGTTAAATTGTAAAATATTTTATTCTATTGAAGATTAATAAAAGAATTATTTTTATCAATGTAATCAGTGTTTTTTTAGATTGTGTTTAAATGTTCCAAATGTATTTATAAAGTTCTCATAAAATTAATTGATAATACAAATAGTTCCAATAAAAATCAATATTAAATTACTACGGATTTATTACGAATCTGCGACGGATATTTGAAATCTATGACGGAATCTGCGACAGATACTGCGACGACAATCTGCGACGAAATCTGTGACGGCAATCTGCGACGGAATCTGTGACGAATTTGCGACGAAAATCTGTGACGGAATCTGCGACGAAAATCTGCGACGAAATCTGCGACGGTCTGTCGCAAATTGAAAATTGTGACGCCTTTTTTATTAACGGATCGTATCCGTCGCAGATCGGTCTCAGATCGGTCGCAAGACTTGATTTGCGACGGATTCTGTCCGTCGCAGATAGCGTGTTTTTTTGTAGTGAACGGGGGTATGTAGGCATATTTGGGATTCACCCCAAATAGCAAGT
Source organism: Garcia nutans (assembly GCA_947685225.1). Lineage (NCBI taxonomy): Eukaryota > Viridiplantae > Streptophyta > Magnoliopsida > Malpighiales > Euphorbiaceae > Garcia > Garcia nutans. Next base: position 21,476,765 of record CANTUV010000026.1, read on the forward strand.
CCACAATTTACTAACAATCTGTCTCTTCTTTTCTTCATTCCTTTTAGATTTGTTCTTTTCGCAAGTTAGTCAAATGCATGACATAGTCCCCGAATCCTCCTTGGGTTCGCAGACTAGAAACCTTTACATTGGACAAGTTATTGGAGTCAAACAAGGGTTTTCTTAGTTTTTCCCTTCGAACAAAATAAACTGAGTGGCGACTCCCGACAACGAGTGAACTTTCGCCCGGATCCTTTTCGGGCGGAAAACCGAGGTTCACAGCACTATGTCCTGTAATGCCACATGCTGGACATACTTCATGAGTAGGCATAGGAGCTCTTTCTCTTACATTTAGCATCCTAAGTTGACTTGTTAATTCTGCTAATTGCCATGCCATTTCAAAATTAACATTCACTTCATAAACTCCCTTGTGCCTTGAAAACTGTATTCTTATAATAAACTCTTAGTAATTCAATAAAAAACACTTAAAATAATTAAACAATTAAAATATAAGAATCAAACTATTAACAACAATTGCCTTCCCCGGCAACGGCGCTAAAAACTTATTGTGCTCTACTAATAATACTGTAAAGCGACACTCATAAGTATACGAGGTAGTTGTAGCAATGGTGATTGCCCAAGGTCATCTCACAAGGAAGGAATTATTTTGCAATAGTTTGATTAAAACAAATAAATTCAAAAGGATAAGTGTGTAGTGTTTGCAATGTTGTTGAAATTGTAATAAATGTAAAATAGCAATTGAACAATTATCAAAATGTTTAGAATTGGTTTAATTCTTGGAGAGGTACCTAGGGGTTATAGATCGACTTAATCAAAGCTTAATTGTCAAATTATCTATTAGTATAATCTTGTAATTAATTTGTTTCTTGTGTTTAATTTAGCAATTATCAATTCATTAGTTCTCACATTCATGAATTAACAACAACCAACTATTTGAGTTTGCAAATTAAAAGAACCCTAGAACTACTGTAACGCAGGACTAAGGACATGAGTAGTGACACACCCATGTCTCTGGGCATGTCATAGCTACTTTAAGGTAGCATTAAGGAAACGGGCAGTGACACGCCCATATCCCTGGGCATGTCAAAGTTTCTATAAGTTGAGAGTGTCACTTAAAGAATTATGATAACATATGTTAATTATGCTAAATATTGGTATGTTGATGAGTCATATGGCGAGTATGGCTCATGCTTGAATGATGAAAGTAGGAAATGGAAAAATGTGGTTGGATGTCAAGTGTGAATTATAAATGAATAATGATTATGATACATATGAGATGAACAATGTGCTATGATATGTGATTTATCATGTATGCATTTAATGCATTGTGAAGCCATTGATAATGGCTAAATTAAGTATAAAGTGAAACAAGTGCAATATGGAAAAGTGACTCAAAGTGTTTAGGTAATGTGGGAAGTTTAAGATTGGAAATGCATGTGACTTATGTATGAATGATGTGAACTAATAATGTGATGTGATCATAAATAGTGATGATCATTGAAAAAGTATAAACTAAAGTGATGTTATATATATGTAACCTATATCATTACTTGTCTAGTTGTGTTGAGATTGATTGGATATGCACAAGAGGTCCTGAGCAGAGCTAGGCCTAGGAGGTACATATGCTAATAGACCTGAGCAGAGCTAGGTCTTGACCCGAGAAGAGCTGGGTCATGTGTTTGAGATGATAGTTAACCTGAGCAGAGCTAGGTCATGTGATTGAGATTTGTTATGGATCCGAGTAGAGCTGGATCATGAGATTGTGTTCACTGGACATGATAATTGTATAGAGGTATTGAGCCTATAGTTATATATGAGCATGGAATGTGGTTCCTAATATTATGATTATATATGAGTGGGATGTGAATCCCAATAGTTATGTACGAATATGGAATGTGATTTCTAGTAGTGTAGTGATATGTAAGTGGGATGTGAATTCCAATATTGTACTTATGTATATTATATATGGATAAAGATGCGATATTTGTATTTGTGTATTTGTATTTATATATTATTTATATGTACCAATAAGCTTCGAAGCTTAGCGCGATTGTGTGAATCATGCAGGTAAGTAGATTGCTGATCTGAGAGTCGGATAGTTGTGTCACGAAAAGACTGAGGGTGTGCCAAAGGCCAACTAGAGGGTGGTGCATGCATGTATAATGTGTTATATTGTATTTTTGTCACATCCGCCCACCGCATTTATGCATAGTAGTCATGTGCACAGTGAGAGAAGGGGAAATGAGAAGATACTTCCTGACAACGGCCCCAGATAAGGCTATAGGATCAATGGGATCTAATTGAAAAAATGAAAAGTTTTGGGGAGGTGACTGTAATTTTCAAAAGTTGTATTGGAGGTTCTTAATAGTGCACATAACAGACTCCAAAAATGGAAAGTAGAGAAAAATCGGGTCGCAACGACGCGTAACGGTTTTTCCAGGAAACGTCCCGTTAGAAAGAAACAAAGACATGTAGATTAGGGCCATTTTGGTCATTATTAATAAAATTTATACATGAATCCAAAGTAGGAAATAAATATGAGTGCGTAGAGGATGTCGAGGGGATAAATATGAAAAGACCGTCAGTAGAAACAGAGCCCGGGCAAAATCCGAGCAAAGAAAGGACCTAAAGGGAATTTTGTAAAAAGTCAAGGGCTTATTGGTACTTTTTCAAAACGACTTGGAAACTTAAAATAGACCTTAAAAATAGAAAGTAGAGGTCGAGAGGATCAAAACCATATGTAGTTTGCCTCGTGGAACTGTACGGTTTAAAAGTTACGATCGATTAATCGCTGGAGGGTATTTTGGTCTTTTCACACCTTAGACCATAAAATTTCAGCACAAGGAGGTTGAGGGGCCAAAATATAATTAAAATAAAGTCTAAGGGCTTGGGTTTTAAGTAAATAAAAGAAAGGGACATATGGACTAATGAAAATTAGCCATTTAGAGTTTATAAAAAGAAGATAAGAAAAAGGTGTGGACAAATGGTCATAAACCATTCATCCAACCCAAAAGTGGACATCATTTCCACTATATATATATCATAGCATGAAGAGCAAAATCTCTCTCTCAACTCTCCCAAAACTTTCGGCCACCATAGGAAGAACACCAAGGAATTCCAAATTTTGTCAAGTTTGATTCAAGTTCAAGGTGAGTTTTAAGGTTTTCAAGTATGTAGAATTCAATTCTAGTATTACTTTTAAGTATTTATATATCTATTGGAAGATTGGAAATTAGGGTTCTTATGGTGGATTTGGGAAAATTTTAAGTAGTGATGATATTGATTAATTAAATGGAAGAATCAAGGTTTCTAAGGTTTAATAAGGTTAGATTAGGGTTTAGTTTGAAAAGAAATGGAGGGTAGCTTATTGTTCTAAATTGCTAAGGTTTATGTTTAAGGTTGTGTTCTTGAATATCTTGAAGGGGAAACAAAGATTAAGGAAGGAGAAGAAGGAAAAGCAAAGGGGAATTAAAAGAACAAGGTTTGGTACTTTACCATAAAAGAAATTTTATTTTTCTTACAAACTTTGGTTTATGGAATTTTTGATGTTGATGCTTAAATGTATTGATTGAGTTTAAATTAAATATTTGAGTTATGTTTTTGGGTTCTTATGACAATTGAGTTGTTTAAATTTAATTTAAACCAAAGGTTTTGAGAAAAATTTGGCAAGTTGATTTGATGAACTTTAATTAGTTTGATTTAAGTTAAACATGCAAAAGTTGTCAAAGGGAAGTGTTTGAATCTTCACTTTATCATTAAATAAGCACTCATATTGATTTGGAAAAGAAAAATAAACTATTTTATGTATTTCATATGTTTGGGCCGAAATGGTTCCAAAGTGGCAGATTTCTGGACTCTTTTTGTGGCAGTTGTTTGAGGTAGCAAATGAATGAATTTTTCAACAAATTTTACGTGTAATTAGTCAGCATATGAAATAAGTTTCCTGTAAAATTTCAGCAAAAAATAAGATCATTTACCTGGTCAAATGCATGACTGAAACGGACTGAAATTTTGACGAAAATCCAGATTTTACTATTCATTTGGTCATGCCATTTTGCGTTGCCGATTTTACGTGCCGCGACACTATTCATTTGGTCAATTTGTGACTCTTTGAGGAATGCTTTGAAATGTTTGATATGTTTATTGTTGATGTTAAATATGTGAAAAAGGGTAATGGTTTGACTAAAGAAAGTGGTGCGCGGCGTAAATGGCAAAGTGCAACGGAAATTAAAATAATTTCTCGAGTCATTCTAAAATGAAGTTTGAGACTTAAATTGAATCGTTTTAACCTTTATGCTCTACTGGGTAGTGGGGGTGGTAGATAAGGGTATGGTGCACTATACTAACTTATGCAGTAATGCTTGATATTGTGATTGAATTGTTATGATCTGAACTCAATGGTGAGGGCCATTGGTTGTAACCAGGATGGTGAGGGCCATTCCTGCGATTTGATATCGGTGGTGAGGGCTACCTATGTTACAGTGGTGAGGGCCACTGCCTTATCGCTATGGTTCCCTATATACCAATAGAGCCAAAGTCTTGTTTCTTTTTAAACTACGTAATGCAAAATGAGTTTGAATTATGGTGTTTACATTTGTTGAAAGCATATTTAAACTGAATGTACAATAACTTCCATTGGTTTAATGTTGGTTGATTTTTGATTTACCTATTTCCTTTTATTTCAAATGCTTTCATGTTTTACTTTTATCTCCATTGGTAAAGTACCCACTGAGCGACATTGCTCAGCGAGTTAAGTTTTCCTTGACTCGTAGGTTCGGAGCAGTAGATAACTTTTGGGAAGCGACGACCAGACCCACAGCATCTCAGGGTAGATCTCCTAGTTTCCATTATGAGTTAGCTAGTTGTGGCATGTATATGTATATATAAGATTGAGAATTGCTATGTTATACGGTACGTTAGTAGTATGTAATAATAATAAACCTCTACTTTATTTTGTATTAGAAGTGTGAACTCTTCTTGCAGGTTTGTAGTTGAGGGTATAAGGTGGATTCATTGGGAGTGTATTGAAATTGATTGTATTCACATTGGTTTGTGTAAAAACGTTTTCAAATATCAGAAAAACCAGTTTTGTCGACGCTTGGGACCAAATTTTCTAGGCGAACCTCTGGCAAAATTTCTGTAAAAACCGGAACTGAATTCGAATTAAGTAAAATTGGTAGCAACATTAGGTTAGTGTGGCACCTCTACTCGGCTTACACACGTAGGCCGGGAAGTGGTGTTACAATTTTTGGTATCAGAGCTCCGGTTTAGCCGATTCTGGGTAGTTAGTTGAACTGAACCTTAAATATATGACCCATAGGGTTAGGTTAGGGGTGCTAATTATGTAACTATACATGTGTGTAGTATTGTTAGTTTTGTTATTCTAATTATAACAGGAGTAATTATGGGTGATCGAAATGATGAAATGAGTGAGCTGAGGATGGAAGTAGAGAGGCTAAAGCAGATAGTGCAGGAGCAAGATGAAACCATAGAAATTCTGGCAGATCGAAGTATACAGGATCGTGAAGACCTGAGAGAAAAAAATGAGATGATTACCACCTTGATGAGAGACATGCAGATGTTAAAGGAGGACAGGCTTAGTCATAGAGTGGAGTTTGATAGTGCCTGTAGGAGCCTCGGGGTAGCACATAGAGAGATCCGTGCTTTGTAGGAGAGGGTCCAGGAGCTAGGCCAGCACTTACCTGGTGAAGCATCGCATGACCCAGAGTTTGACCCTGAGATAAAAGAGTATTTGTCTGACAGTGCCACTTCACCTAGGGCACCTACTCACTGAACTTCGAGATGTGTTGCTTTTTGGAGGTTCTTTTGGTTATGTATATATGTGACATCGGGGTATTGTGTAAATATTGTATGGTAGTATGACATAATGATATCATAGTAAGGAGTCCTAAATTTTGGAATGTACATAAGGGCTCCTAGTAATGTAAATACTTTTGCTTGGAAATAAATAAAAGTTGTGTTGTATATGTGTTATTTAAGATTTTTTATCTTTATATACATGCCACCTAGGGTAATATATTGCTGCTGGTCTGGGTCATTACTGATGATGGGATTGTATACGTTTTGCTCTGTTCTTTAGATGTCGCGAATAGCACAGCATGATATAGAGGAGGAGTTCGAGTCTCAGGCCTCCCGAACTATAGAAATGCATGTATCAGAGATACCTGCATCTGAGCAACCACCAGCTGATGCTCCTATCCCCAACTAAATGTTACAACAAATGGCTGCCGTATTACGGCAGATAGCAGGCGCCGCCCCGGTACCACCACCAGCGCCAGCACCCATACTAGTACCTACTGTAGGAGGGGAAAGGAAACCCCCAATCGAAAAGATAAGAAAATACGGGGTGAAGGAGTTTAGGGCCCGAAGGGACGATGATTCTTCTACAGCCGAGTATTGGATAGAAGGAACGGTACGAGCCTTAGATCAGTTATAGTGTATGCCGGAAGAGCAAGTGGTATGCGCTACTTCCTTATTAGTGGAAGAAGCATATATAGGGTGGGACACGGTTCACCAATGAGTTCCACCGGAACATAGGACATGGGATTTCTTTGTGAATGAGTTTAAGAGGAAGTTTATTTCGGAGGCATACCTAGATGCCAAGAAAAAGGAGTTTCTACACTTAAAGCAAGGTCGACTGACCGTTGCCGAATACGAGAGGGAATTTACCAAGCTGAGTAGGTATGCTAAGAAGACAATTGAAGACGAACATGATAGGTGTAAGCAATTCCAGGATGGTTTGAATAATGAGATTAGGATGCAGCTAATTGCTGCTAATATCAAGGAATTTTTCGAGTTGGTCACTAGGGCTCTGGAAGTAGAGCAATGTCAGTTTGATGAGCAGAATAGAAGACAGAAGATGAAACAGAAGAGAGGTACCCAAAACTATTCAATAAACTACCAATCATCAAGGAAGCGATTCCGAGGCAGTGGTTCCACGGGAGGCGGTCAACATCGAGGTTACAGTCAGGGATCGATTCGCGGTGGCCCAAGTCAAGCTACTTCAATCACTAGTACCGGACGATCCAGAAGAGGGCAAGGAAGAGGATTCCACTGAAGCGGAGGTAATTTTTCTACCGGTCTGAGAGGAAATGAAGGTGAAAATAATAATCCACATTGTGATCAATGCGGACGCCGCCACATAGGAGAATGTTGGGGTCGGACATTTGCATGTTACATATGTGGATCTCTAGATCATCTTATGCGAGAGTGTCCCCAGTGAATGCAGAATCTACCTAAGGAGACTGAGGGATCGCAAGCAGCAGCAGGGCGAGGCTGAGGCAGAGGTAGGGGTGAAAATCCATCTCGTGTGCAGTCTGAAACGGTGAATCGACCAGAAGCGAGGGCTCCTGCTAGAATGTATGCCATAAGGAGGCGAGAAGATGAAGAAGTGCAAGACGTGATTGCAGGTCAGTTGTCTATGTTTGGAGTTCCACTTTACATTTTAATAGATCCGGGTTCTTCACACTCATATATATGCACGAAAAATGAAAAACTTGGGAACCTAAAAGTAGAATTAGAGGAAGAGGGAATATTAGTTACTAGCCCATTAGGGAGTGAGGTGATTACGAGGAAGGTAGTAAAAGATTGTCCCATGGAGATACACAGACGTATCTTTTGGGGAGACTTATTTGAACTACCATTTCAAGAATATGACGCTATCCTTGGAATGGATTGGTTGGCCAAACACGATGCATTGGTGGACTGCAAACAGAAGAGAGTTACTCTGCATACGTTTGACGGCGATGAAGTGACCTTAGTGGGAAAGAGGAAGGACTATCTAACTAACATTATTTCTGCTATGACGGCTAAGAGGTTAGTGCAAAAAGGCTGCGAGGCATACCTGTTATACGTGTTAGAAGTGAAAAAAGAGGCACCGAAGCTACAAGATATACCTACTATTTGCGACTTTCCCCGACGTATTTCTTGACGATTTACCCAGATTACCACCTAAATGAGAGGTGGAATTCACCATAGACGTGTACCCGGGAGCTGCACCAGTATCCATTGCACCTTACCGAATGGCGCCAACAGAGCTAAAAGAACTAAAGGTACAGCTATAGGAACTTTTAGACAAGGGGTTCATTAGGCCAAGCGTGTCATCATGGGGAGCGCCAGTATTGTTCGTGAAAAAGAAAGACGGATCCTTAAGGTTGTGTGTGGATTACCGTCAACTCAATAAGCTAACCATCAAGAACAAGTATCCGCTACCTCGCATAGACGATTTGTTTGATCAACTCAAAGGTGCTAGAGTCTTTTTAAAAATCGATCTACGATCGGGTTATCATCAATTAGGGATCAAAGATGAAGACATACCAAAAACCGCATTCAGAACTCGCTATGGACATTATGAATTTATCGTTATGCCTTTCGGATTAATGAACGCACCTGCAGTATTCATGGATCTGATGAATAGAATCTTCCACCCGTATTTGGATCAGTTCGTGGTTGTATTCATTGATGACATATTGGTGTATTAAAAGAATCGAGAGGACCATGATCGTCACCTTAGGATCATTTTGCAAACCCTGCGAGAGAAACAATTATATGCTAAATTCAGCAAATGCAAATTTGGTTGGAAGAAGTAGCCTTCTTGGGACATATTGTATCAGCAGAAGGAATAAGGGTCGATCCCAAGAAAATAGAAGCCGTATCGGAATGGAAGCCACCTAAGACAGTAACGAAAGTTCATAGTTTCTTGGGGTTAGTAGGATATTATCGGAGATTCGTCAAAGGGTTTTCCATGATCGCCGCACCTATGACCAAGCTACTTCATAAGAATGCCAAATTCCAGTGGACCAACGCTTGCCAACGGAGTTTTGAAAGGCTGAAGCAAAAACTTACTGAAGCACCCATTCTTACACAACCCGAATCAGGAAAAGATTTTGTGATCTATAGCGATGCATCCCACATCGGATTAGGTTGCGTACTAATGCAGGAGGGCAAAGTCATTGCATATGTCTCTCGACAGCTCAAGCCACATGAAAAGAATTATCCCACGCATGACTTAGAACTAGCAGTGATTGTTTTGGCTTTCAAGACGTGGAGGCACTACCTATACGGGGAAAAGTTTTACATTTATACGGATCATCAAAGCCTGAAGTACCTGCCCACGCAGAAAGATTTAAACCTGCGAGAGCGAAAATGGATGCAATTGTTAGCCAACTACGGCTATACGATTAACTATCACCCGGGCAAAGCGAATGTCGTAGCAGATGTACTTAGTAGGAAGTCAATGCAAGCGCTACGTGCTATGAGGGTAGAATTAAAGCCCACAGAAGATGGAGCTATCTTTGCAGAAATGCACTTGCAACCTACCTTAAATCAACAAATACGTGAGGCTCAGAAGGAAGATGAACAAGTGAAGAAGTGGAGTCAACAGGCGCAGGAGAATTCATCAGGAGATTATCAAATTCGTCCTGATGGTATCCTATACTATAAGAATAGAATGGTGATACCTAAGTCCGAGGAAATGAAGAAACAGATTTTGCGAAAAGCTCATAACAGTCCTTACACAATGCATCCGGGAACAACAAAAATGTACCGGGACTTGAAGGAGTATTACTGGTGGCCAGGAATGAAAAGAGACATCGTGGATCACGTGATGAAGTGTTTGACCTGTCAGCAAGTGAAAGCTGAACATCAACTACCCTCAGGATTACTACAATCTATCACGATTCCAACCTGGAAATGGGATCGTATTACTATGGATTTTGTCATAGGATTGCCTATGACTAGGGACAAACATGACGCGATCTGGGTAATCGTGGATCAGCTTACTAAGTCCGCTCATTTCTTACCAGTACGTATGGATTACTCGCTTGACAAGTTGGCAGACTTGTACATTAAGGAGATCGTACGTCTCCACGGAGTCCCAACTTCAATCATATCAGACCGAGATCCACGCTTTACGTCAAATTTTTGGCAGAAATTCCAAACAGCCCTTGGGACTCGAACGTACCACAGTACAACATTCCATCCCAAGACAGATGGATAGTCGAAAAGAGTGATTCAAGTTTTGGAAGATATGCTGAGGGCGTGCATTTTAGAATTTAAAGGCAGCTGGGATAAACACCTGAGCTTAATGGAATTCGTGTACAACAATAGTTATCAATCCAGCATACAAATGGCTCCTTACGAAGCACTGTATGGTCGAAAATGCAAAACTCCAGTTTGCTAGACAGAATTGAGCGAGGAAAAGATGTTGGGGCCAGACATAGTTAAGGAAACTGAGGAAAAGGTAGAGATCATTCAAGACCGATTAAAAGTAGCAACGGACAGGCAAAAATCATACGCGGACCTAAAGAGGAAAGACATACAGCTCGAGGTCGGCGATAGAGTATTCCTCAAAGTCTCTCCTTGGAAGAAGGTGTTACGATTTAAACAGAAAGGTAAGCTAAGCCCTAGAGTCATCGGACCATATGAGATCATCAAACGGGTAGGTCCGGTAGCTTACCAATTGGCATTACCACCCGAATTAAGTAAAATACATGATGTTTTCCACATTTCAATGCTAAGGAAGTATAGTTCAGATCCAAACCACATCATACAAGCTCAAGACATCGAGATTCAGTCCGACCTGACATACGAGGAAGAACCGGTAGAAATCCTAACACTGGAAATCAAAGAGTTGCGGAATAAGATGATTCCATTGGTCAAAGTGCTTTGGAGGAATCACAAAGTAGAAGAAGCTACATGGGAACACAAAGAAACTATGAGGAAGCATTACCCATATTTATTTCAACCTGATGGGCTTCGGGACGAAGCCTAAATTAACGAGGGAGGAATTGTCACATCCGCCCACCGCATTTATGCATAGTAGTCATGTGCACAGTGAGAGAAGGGGAAAGGAGAAGATACTTCCTAACAACAGCCCCAGATAAGGCTATAGGATCAATGGGATCTAATTGAAAAAAATGAAAAGTTTTGGGGAGGTGACTGTAATTTTCAAAAAGTTTTAAGAGGTGACTGTAATTTCCAAAAGTTGTACTGGAGGTTCTTAATAGTGCACATAACAGACTCCAAAAATAAAAAGTAGAGAAAAATCGGGTCACAACGACGTGTAACGGTTTTTCCAGGAAACGTCCCGTTAGAAAGAAACAAAGACATGTAGATTAGGGCCATTTTGGTCATTATAAATAAAATTTATACATAAATCCAAAGTAGGAAATAAATGCGAGTGTGTAGAGGATTTCGAGGGGATAAATATGAAAAGACCGTCAGTAGAAACGGAGCTCGGGCAAAACCCGAGCAAAGAAAGGACCTAAAGGAATTTTGTAAAAAGTCAAAGGCTTATTGGTAATTTTTCAAAATGACTTGGAAACTTAAAATAGACCTTAAAAATAGAAAGTAGAGATTGAGAGGATCAAAACCATATGTAGTTTGCCTCGTGGAACTGTACGGTTTAAAAGTTACGATCGATTAATCGCCGGAGGGTATTTTGGTCTTTTCACACCTTAGACCATAAAATTTATGCACAAGGAGGTTGAGGGGCCAAAATATAATTAAAAGAAATTCTAAGGGCTTGGGTTTTAAGTAAATAAAAGAAAGGGACATATGGACTAATGAAAATTAGTCATTTAGAGTTTATAAAAAGAAGATAAGAAAAAGGTGTGGACAAATGGTCATAAACCATCCATCCAACCCAAAAGTGGACATCATTTCCACTATATATATATCGTAGCATGAAGAGAAAAATGTCTCTCTCAACTCTCCCAAAACTTTCGGCCACCATAGGAAGAACACCAAGGAATTCCAAATTTTGTCAAGTTTGATTCAAGTTCAAGGTGAGTTTTAAGGTTTTCAAGTATGTAGAATTCAATTCTAGTATTACTTTTAAGTATTTATATATCTATTGGAAGATTGGAAATTAGGGTTCTTATGGTGGATTTGGGAAAATTTTATGTAGTGATGATATTGATTAATTAAATGGAAGAATCAAGGTTTCTAAGGTTTAATAAGGTTAGATTAGGGTTTAGTTTGAAAAGAAATGGAGGGTAGCTTATTGTTCTAAATTGCTAAGGTTTATGTTTAAGGTTGTGTTCTTGAATATCTTGAAGGGGAAACAAAGATTAAGGAAGGAGAAGAAGGAAAAGCAAAGGGGAATTAAAAGAACAAGGTTTGGTACTTTACCATAAAAGAAATTTTATTTTTCTTACAAACTTTGGTTTATGGAATTTTTGATGTTGATGCTTAAATGTATTGATTGAGTTTAAATTAAATATTTGAGTTATGTTTTTGGGTTCTTATGACAATTGAGTTGTTTAAATTTAATTTAAACCAAAGGTTTTGAGAAAAATTTGGCAAGTTGATTTGATGAACTTTAATTAGTTTGATTTAAGTTAAACATGCAAAAGTTGTCAAAGGGAAGTGTTTGAATCTTCACTTTATCATTAAATAAGCACTCATATTGATTTGGAAAAGAAAAATAAACTATTTCATGTATTTCATATGTTTGGGTCGAAATGGTTCCAAAGTGGCAGATTTCTGGACTCTTTTTGTGGCAGTTGTTTGAGGTAGAAAATGAATGAATTTTTCAACAAAATTTTATGTGTAATTAGTCAGCATATGAAATAAGTTTCCTGTAAAATTTCAACAAAAAATAAGATCATTTACCTGGTCAAATGCATGACTGAAACAGACTGAAATTTTGACAAAAATCCAGATTTTACTATTCATTTGGTCATGCCATTTTGCGTTGCCGATTTTATGTGCCGCGACACTATTCATTTAGTCAATTTGTGACTCTTTGAGAAATGCTTTGAAATGTTTGATATGTTTATTGTTGATGTTAAATATGTGAAAAAGGGTAATGGTTTGACTAAAGAATGTGGTGCGCGGCGTAAATGGCAAAGTGCAACGGAAATTAAAATAATTTCTCGAGTCATTCTAAAATGAAGTTTGAGAATTAAATTGAATCGTTTTAACCTTTATGCTCTACTGGGTAGTGGGGGTGGTAGATAAGGGTATGGTGCACTATACTAACTTATGCAGTACTGCTTGATATTGTGATTGAATTGTTATGATCTGAACTCAATGGTGAGGGCCATTGGGGCCAATGGTGAGGGCCATTGGTTGTAACCAGGATGGTGAGGGCCATTCCTGCGATTTGATATCGGTGGTGAGGGCCACCTATGTTACAGTGGTGAGGGCCACTACCTTATCGCTATGGTTCCCTATATACCAGTAGAGCCAAAGTCTTGTTTCTTTTTAAACTACGTAATGCAAAATGAGTTTGAATTATGGTGTTTACATTTGTTGAAAGCATATTTACACTGAATGTACAATAACTTCCATTGGTTTAATGTTGGTTGATTTTTGATTTACCTATTTCCTTTTATTTCAAATGCTTTCATGTTTTACTTTTATCTCCATTGGTAAAGTACCCACTGAGCGACATTGCTCAGCGAGTTAAGTTTTTCTGGACTCGTAGGTTCGGAGCAGTAGATAACTTTTGGGAAGCGACGACCAGACCCACAGCATCTCAAGGTAGATCTCCTAGTTTCCATTATGAGTTAACTAGTTGTGGCATGTATATGCATATATAAGATTGAGAATTGCTATGTTATATGGTACGTTAGTAGTATGTAATAATAATAAACCTCTACTTTATTTTGTATTAGAAGTGTGAACTCTTCTTGCAGGTTTGTAGTTGAGGGTATAAGGTGGATTCATTGGGAGTGTATTGAAATTGATTGTATTCACATTGGTTTGTGTAAAAACGTTTTCAAAAATCAGAAAAACCAGTTTTGTCGACCCTTGGGACCAAATTTTCTAGGCGAACTTCTGGCAAAATTTCTGTAAAACCGAAACTGAATTCGAATTAAGTAAAATTGGTAGCAACATTAGGTTAGTGTGGCGCCTCTACTCGGCTTACACACGTAGGCCGGGAAGGGGTGTTACAATTTTGATCATAAATATATGTATAATAGTGAATTTTGGGATGATGTATAAATGTATTGATGTAATGAAATGAAAAGTTTAATGATTGGAAATGTTACTTTTAAAGAATGAGATTTGATAATTTAAAAAAGTTCTTTTATCAATTATTTAATTGATGAGGAATTAAGGTAAAGGTTTAAACAACACTGTAACATGACATTCCTATATTTTATATACATATTGTATGTATACGGGATATATGTATGGTATGTATATAGGGTATAGGGTGTTATATTTATTTTGGTATCAGAGCTTAGGAGATTCTCAACCTAAGTGTGCTTTTGAAAAGAAAGTAAAGTAAAGCTTTGAAGTGTGAAATGAGTTATAGTACATGCATTTGCATTGGCACCTAAGTTGGCCTCTGATGTGGTATTATTTGTGGTTATTTGTTATGACAGATATAGATTGTAATAGCATCTGGAGGTCACATACCAGATGACAGTAGTGTAGAGAATGTAGCTCCTAGTGAGGTAAAAAAAGAACTACAGCTGAGATTGTTAGTGAGGCATCTGTTCTGTGCCAATGAGACCAATAGGTGATGAAATTTCACTGGGCTAGGTATGACATTTGGTGGAGTTGTTGAGGCAGGCTTCGGTTTAGCAGTCGCCACCACCACCACAGCCACAGCTGTAGCTGCAGCCGCAATTGTTGATGAGAAAATATGACAAGCTGAGAAAGTTTTAAGCTGAGAATTTTGTTGGTACTACAGACCCTGCTATAGTAGGGCAGTGGCTGGACAGGTTTTAGAGAGTGTTCATCCAGCTACAGGCTAGTCCAGAGGAGATGTTTGATCATGCTAGATCTCTTCTATAGAGGAATGCCTATGAGTGGTGGAAGATGGTTTCACATGCTATAGCTGATCCACTAGTTCTGACCTATAAATATTTCCTGTGGGAATTCGAGAAGAAGTATACTTCGAAGGAGTATAAGGATGCGAAGAAAATGGAGTTTCTGAGTTTGAGATAGGACACCAGGACAGTGACGGAGTATGAGATTGAGTTCATCTGGCTGAGTCAGTATGCTGGAGGGATTATATCTAATGAGATTGATAGATGCCAAAGGTTTGAGGAGGGGCTGAGACCCTCTATCATGTGTCTTATAGCAGGCTCTTGGTATTAGAATTTTTCTTAGTTGATTGCAGCTGCTAGAGTGTAGAGAGAGCACAGGGTCTTGCAACAGCTGCTGGAGTCAAGGAGAGCAGAGGTAGGAGACTTCAAAGTGAGGCAGGGTCTCCAAAGGGGGATATCCTCAGAGTGTTAATGAGGGTTAGAGGTAGCCTAGTAGGACTATTTAGTCAGGGCAGAGGCCCATATCATCAGAAGCTACTACCCTTACTTTTAGTTCTCTGAGACTTACTCCAACAACATGTAGTTAGTGTGGTAGAGATCATAGTGGTGTTTGTTGAAGAGTCAATTCTCGAGGATGTTATAGATGTGGATCATAGGAGCACTGTGTGAGAGATTGTCCAGAGCCACCAACTAACAGTCAACTGGAGATTGTTGATTTTGGATCAGGTTCTAGAGGTGGTAGAGGTGGCAGGGCAAGATATAGACAGAGAGAAGGGTCTACGACCGTGGATAGATCAGAAAGAGATAGAACAGTGCAAAGGATGTATGCAATGCAAGGAAAGCAGGATATTCCAGAGGTAGATGAAGGTAAAAATTTGATTATCTAGTATTATTAGATGTGTAATGATTGCATGTGTGCTTTCTTAGATGAGATTGTTAGAATTGAGGATTATTTAAATTTATTTAGGACATTGGTATAAATGTTTGAGGACATGCATAAGGGGGAGAGAAGAGATTAGTGATTGTATTAATGGGATTTATTCATTGAGATAGATAATTTTAAGGACAAAATTATTTAAGGGGGAGTGTAATATCCCAAAATTTTTAAAATTTTTAATTTGTGGAAATTTAATAAAATAAATTATAAGTTAATTTGATAAATTAAATAAATGATTTTAAAAGAAAATGAAAAGATTTTAAGTAAAAAAATAAAATGTATATATAATATATATGAAAATACACATAACATATACAAGTTGATATTTTTAAAAGTCAAAGTTTATTTTAATAATTCAAAAGTAAATTATATAGCAATGGAAGAGGATATTTTGATCTGTAATTAAATAATAATATATATACTTGGTTAAGATTAAAAGTGAAACTATAAGGTCCAAAGTGAAAGTGGGTGGAGAGAGATATTTAATATTAGTCTTTTTCTTCTTCTTTCTTCCTTAGTCGATTACCATTGTTGTGCAAGGGAGGATTTGCTTCTTTCAAGCTTAAGTAATTGAAGGATTTCAAGTGTTCTAAGGGAATTTTTGGTGATTTCCACTAACTTTGGTAAGATTCCCAACTTCTTTCTTTGAATTCCATGGAAGATTGATTATGTGGATTTTGGGTTGTTGAAGTAGCATGTTTTGATTGTCTATTTGGGTATGAATGAGATTATTTTAAGTGATTAACCATGATTTTAAGGGTTGTATTGAAGAAATAGTTAAGTTTGAGTTAAGTTTGGTGAAGAGAGAGAGAGAGAGAGAGTTTGAGGTTATGTAACCTGTAAGCTGTGAATTCATGGTTTTGAATTATGTAATTTGCTTTTAATTGAGACATTTTGATGCATATACAATATTTTAAAGAGGAATGATGGATTTGGTTGAGCTTGAATAGATGTTGAAAGGGAAAAGAAAGATTTTTCAAAGTATGAGCAAAGAATGATAACTTTGGATTTGTGACAATTATATTTTGGTATCAGATTTTTGGCTTGACACGCCTAGTGACACAACCATGTCATTGGGTGTGTCGATGTTTCTGTTTTTAGTATTAGTGACACATGCAGTGACATGTCCATGTCACTGAGCGTGTCAAAGCTTCTGTGATGTAATAGCAATGACACGAGCAGTGACACGCCCATGTCACTGAACATGTCACAGCTACTGTGATGCAATATGTTTGGCATGGGCAGTGACAGCCCATGTCACTGGGCATGTCAAAGCTTCTATAAGGTTGGCATGGGGCACGGTCATTGACACGCCTATGTCGGTGAGCGTGTCATTTGTAGATTTTGCCCAAGATAGCTCATTTCCTTATTTTTCCTTTATGATTCTTATCTTTGTATTAAGAGATCATATATATATATATATATTAAAAAGTGATACTAAGTATTTATTTATGATCACATTTGGTTTAGGCATTGAGAAAAGTTGATTTGCCCAATCCAAGTGTTGAAGGGCAAGTGGAAAGAGAAGGATTAGAGGGTGTTTAAGCTTGCTTTTGGTTATCATTTGAGGTATGTACAAACTTTGGATGAATTGGTTATATTTGCATTACATTGGGCTTAACACATTTTGGATTAGAAAATGTGTTAAGCTACATGATACATGGAATATGTATGAATAATATGCTATGACATGTGTAATACCATATATGTGTTAAATGCATTGTGAAAAGCCATTGATAATGGCTAAATTATGAAAAATGTGGAATATGTGTATTATGTGAAAATGACCCAAAGTATTTGGGTAATGCCATTTGTGGTGTATGCATTTAGGGCATTGTTAAAAAGCCATTGGTAATGGCTAATGTGCATAAAAGATGAAGATTACCCAAATTATTTGGGTAATGAGATTTAAGGTAAAATGTGATGCAATGTGATGATAGAAATGAGAAAAATGAGAAAATGATATGAAATGAGAAAATTGAGAAAAGAGGCAATGTGCCTAGCTTGATTATAAGAAAATGAGAAAAAGATTGATAATGAGAAATGTTAATTAATTATGTGCCTAATGTGTTATTCAATTTTCAGAGTTTTGTGTTTGGCGGCATGCCTATGAGGTTATCCTCATTATTTGCCTTCGAGCTAGATGTTGGGCATCACTATGATTTACCTTCGGGCTAGATGTTGGGCATCACTATGATTTTCCTTCAGGTTAGACCCTGGGTGTCACTATGATTTTCCTTCAGGCTAGACGCTAGACGTCACTTGCCTTCGGGTTAGACACTAGGTGTCAATATGGACCAAAACAATAACTCTGGGATTTAAATTGCATATTAGATCCTTTGAGCCCATGCTTGTGTTTATTTTACATGAATTGTGAAACAATTGAGAAATATGTTATAATAATATGATATTCATATGCATTGTGCATTGGCATTGCATTTCAACTTTATTGTTATCAAAGTTTATACTGCTAGGTTTTTGGCTTAGCGCAATTTTATTCATCGCATGGGTGATAGGATAGATTCGGTAGAGTTGGAGAGTTCATTTAGGCCGAGTCAGGTCTAGATTTGAGATCTTGAGTGTAGAGTTATTTGTTGGACATCAAGATCAGAGATACACTGCCAACATATACATATTTTAGATTATAAAAACATTTTGACATTATGTAATTATATTATGTTTTGATGTAATATATATTGTAAATTATAAAGACTGATTTGGACACAATATTGGGGGATTTGTATGTGTTTTTGATAAGTAATATTTTATTTGTTATTTAAGTATATTCTTTAAATTATTTAAGATTGTACATATTTGAAAAGTAAGGGTTTTTTTTATAGTAAATGGGTTGTGACATTTTTGTACCGTATATGCATATAGTACATATGTTGGGTGTACGCATTGTATGTATATAGGGTATAAGGGTATTACATTTATTTTGGTATCAGAGCCTAGGTTTGAGGTTCTTGACCTAGGTGGGTTGTTAGAGAGAAGAAAATGAGGATTTTTAAATATGGTTTTCAATTATGATAGATGCATTGGCACTAGCAGTTTCTAATCTCTGATGTGGCAATTACAGATATAGGTAGTTATGGCATCTCGGATGCATCAGTCTGCAGAGGGTAGTGTAGAGAGTATGGCTCCTGATGAGGGTAGAGAGGGAGTTAGAGCTGAGATCACTGGACCTGCTCCTATGCCAGAGAGACCAGCAGTTGATGAGATTTCACCGGGCTGGGTATAACATATGGTGGAGTTATTGAGGAAGGCTCTAGTTCAGTAGTCACTGCCGCCGCCACGATTGCCGATGAGGAAGTATAATAAGCTGAGAAAATTTGGAGTTGAGGACTTTGTTGGTATTACAGACCCTACTGTAGCAGAGCAGTGGCTAGATAAGGTCCAGAGAGTGTTTATCCAGCTGCAGGCCAGTCTAGAGGAGAAGTTTAACTATGCCAGATCTCTTCTATAGAGGGATGTATATGAGTGGTCGAAGATAGTTTCACATGCCCTGGATGATCCACCAGTCCTGACCTATGATGATTTCCTATGGGAATTTGAGTAGAAGTATACTTCAAGGGAGTATAAGGATGCAAAAAAGATGGAGTTCCTGAGTTTGAGGCAGGATACCAGGATAGTGACAAAGTATGAGATAGAGTTTATCCAGCTGAACAATTATGCTAGTGGGATCATTTTCGATGAGATTGATCAGTGCTGAAGGTTTAAGGAGGGGTTAGCAGGCTCTCAGTATCATGATTTTTCTCAATTGGTTGCAGCTGTCAGGAGTGTTGAGAGCGTATAGGGTCTTATAGTAGCTACTAGGGTTAAGGAGACCAAAGCTAGGAGACCGCAGAGTGAGATAGGGTCTTTGTCAATGAAGAGAGGCTGAGGGGGATATTTTTAGAGGTTCAATAGAAGTCAGGGGGCAGTCTGGCATGTCAATACAGCAGCAGACAGAGAGAAAGAGACCTGCAGTTTCAGTGGCTAGTGCTCCGACCCCATTGGCTCAGAGGCTTGCTCAACCTACCTATGTACATTGTGGTAAGGTTCATAGAGGTATCTGCTAGAAGATAGGTGCATCAGCAGTGTATTTCAGATGTGGGTCGCTAGACCATTTTATCAGAGATTGTCCAGAGCCAACAGAGTATAGATAGGCAGATACTATAGCTTCTCGGCCCAGTGTCAGAGGGGGTCATGGTGGCAGAGGTTTGGTAGATGTGGTAGATGTGGGTTTGGTCTGAGAGGAGGTTCTAAAGCTAGAGGTAGACCAGATGGGGTAGGGCCATCACAGCGGGTCTATGTGATGTAGAGGCAGTCAGATGCTTCAGCTGTTATTGCTGGTACTTTTTCTTTATTCGATACTTCAGTTCTTGCATTGATAGACCCTGGGTCAACACATTCATACATCAATGCATCTATCTTTCTTGTGAGTGATTTGCTTTATGAGTCCCTATAATTTGATATTTTAGTGACAAATATTTTAGGGCACAGTGTTGTGGTTAGCATGGTGCACCAAGATAGTTTGGTTGTGGCTCAGGATGAGGAGTTTCTTGTTGACCTGATTGAGATGCCTTTTAGGGAGTATGATCTAATTCTAGGCATGGATTGGTTATCCAGGCATGGGGCTATGGTAGACTATTAGCGAAAATGTGTTACCCTGAGAACACGTGATAGTAGGGATGTGATGGTATCTAGTGAGCAAAGGCATCTTTCATCCATTTTTTTTAGTTGTTTTAGCTAGGAGGATGATTCAGAAGGGATGTGAGGTTTATCTTTCTCATGTTGGAGATACCAGAGTAGTGGGGTCCCAACTTGATAGTATACCTACAGTTGTCGAGTTTCTAGATGTTTTTCCTAATGAGTTACTAGGGATACCTCCTGAGAGAGAGGTTGAGTTTCGTATTGATCTGACACCCTTTACTAGTCCCATCTCTATTACTCCATATTGGATGGCACCTGCTGAGTTGAGAGAGTTAAAGGTGCAGTTGTAGGAGTTACTAGATAAAGGGTTCATCCGCCCTAGTGTATCCCCATGGGGAGCGCCTATTTTTTTGTGAAGAAGAAGGATGACACCTTGAGATTGTGTATTGATTACCGACAATTGAATAAGGTGACCATCAAGAATAGGATAGCTGATCTCTTTATGTGCCAGAGAACAACTAGAGGATGCTGCATACATGCACAATGTGTTATATTATATTTTGATCATAAATATATGTATAATAGTGAATTTTGGAAAGACGATGTATAGATGTATTTATGTAATGAAATGAAAAGTTTAATGATTTTGAAATTGTTACTTTTAAAGAATGAGATTTGATAATTTAAAAATGTTCTTTTATCAATTATTTAACTAATGTGGAATTAAGGTAAAGGTTTAAACAATACTATAACGTGACATCCCTATATTTTATATGCATATTATATATATACAAGATATATGTATGGTACGTTTTCAATGCAGACTGATGAACCAAAAAATAAATTAAAGGTAAGTCCAGGCTTCCAGGCCCACCAAGACCAATGAGTACATTTAGTTGGAACTGTCGCGGGTTGGGCCACCTACACATAGTTCAGGTCCTTAGGGACATCATAAATGAAAGGATGCCCATCTTTATTTTTCTTATGGAAGTTAAAATTGATAGGTGTGGAGTGGATCAGGTCAGACGAAAGCTGCGCTATGAGGGGGGATTTATAATTGATAGACATAGGCTGGGAGGAGGCTTGGCTCTATTCTGGAAAGAGGAAGGTGTTGCTAGTCTCATTAACTACTCTCAAAATCATATCCATGTTAGAGTAACTCTCAAAGACTGCCAATCATGGAGGCTGACTGGTTTTTATGGCATTCTAGATCGGGCTCACCGAAGGGATTCTTGGGATTTATTACGTAGCCTATACCATTGCTCTCAATTACCATGGTGTTGTATTGGTGACTTCAATGACATCCTATTAGCTAGAGAGAAAAGAGGTAGTGCTTCCTAGCCTATGTGGTTAATCAGTGGTTTTCGAGCGGTGGTGGAGGAATGTGGGCTAATTAACTTGGCATGGATGGGTACCCCTATACATGGGAATGAGGCAGGGGTTCTGCTGAGTGGATTAAGGAATGGCTTGATAGTGCCCTCGCTTCTAATTCTTGGAAAGTTCATTTTTCTAAAGCAAAGGTACTTAATATTTTTGTCCCAACCTCTGATCATTCCATGATTTTCTTATAAATTTAGAAGATCATTAGGCTCCCCAAGCAGAGGCACTTTATATTTGAGAATTTATGGCTGAAAGATATTAAATGCAAAAAGGTTATAGAGGATGTTTGGTTCAACTCTCCCTTGAAAAAAATTTCAGAAAGAATTGATCTCAGCAAGAAAATAATTCAAGCATGCGGTGTTGGTATAATTAAAAAGGCTAAATAGAAATCTAGAGCTCGTAAAGATAAGATTTCTAGGTTAAGGAGTAGCAGAGATCCTATTACAGTGGCTCAATTAAATGATTCAATGGAGTATCAAAGGGTAATCGACGATATAGAAATTTACTAGAGTCAGAAGGCAAAACAACATTGGCTTAAAGAGGGTGACTCTAATACTTCTATCTTTCATGCCTATGCTAATACTAGAAGGAAAAAAGAATGCCATTGATAGTATCTGCGATGAGCAAGATGTCTGAAGAGATAAAAGTAATGGGTTGTATGATGTTATCACTCAATATTTCCATCACATTTTCAATTCTAATGGCTTGAGCTTGGATGGAACTATTAATTGCTTATCCCTTATTGTCATGGCAGAGCTGAATGAGTTGCTGAAAGCCCCTTTCACAGCAGATGAAGTTAGAGCTACTTTATTCTCTATGTAACCAAATAAGTCACCTGGTCCAGACGAAAGGAATCTTGTGTTCTACCAATCATACTAGAGTATAGTAGGTGAAGTAGTTACTAAGGCATGTTTGGACTTCTTAGGGAATTCTTACTTGCCTCCTTAGATAAATTACACATCAATTTTATTAATTCCCAAGAAAGCTAAACCATAATATATGATAGATTTGTGCCCCATTGCCCTTTTCAATGTGATTTACAAGATCATCTCCAAAATGTTGGCTAATAGACTGAAGTCAGTCCTGCCTTCCATCATCTCTGAAGCTCAAACTGCTCTCATCCTAGGGAGACTTATAGTGGACAATGGGGCTGCTTTAAAACTTGATATGAGTAAGGCCTACGATAGAGTGGAATGGGGGTATTTGAAAGCTATGATGAGCAAAATGGGATTCTCTAAAAGCTATATTGATAAAGTAATGATGCGTGTCTCTTCAACAACCTATTTTATCTCTGTTAATGTTGAAGAGTTGGGCCCAATTTTCCTTGAATGTGGATTGAGGCAAGGTGATCCCTTATCACCATATCTCTTTCTTTTTTGTGCAGAGGGCCTTTCAGCCTTGTTTAAGATGAAGAAAGATCATGGCTTAATTCTAGGATGTCAAGTAGCAAGAGGTTCACCAAGGATTTCTCATTTATTCTTCACCGATGATAGCCTAATCTTCTTTAAATCTAATGATTTTAATTAGAGAGAGGTCAAGGATTGCTTAAGAAAGTATGAAGAGGCATCTGGCCACAATCTTCAAATATATTTAGTAGAAATACTCCTGATATTTTATAGAATAAGATTCACCATGGCCTTAATGTGGGGGCTATGGGTGAATCATCCAAGTACTTGGGGTTGCCCTATCTTATAGGAAGAAAGAAGCAGAAAATATTTAGCTTTGTAAAGGACAAAGCCTGAAAGAGAATGCAAAGCTGGAAATGAAAACTTCTCTCAAGAGCTGGTAAAGAAACCTTGCTTAAATCTATAATACTAGCAATTCCCTTATACTCTATGAGTGTGTTCCTCCTTCTCTCAAGCTCTGCCAAGAGCTTAAAAGGATGATGAATGGGCTTGGTGGTGTGGTAATGATGAGAATCATATAGGAATAGATGATGAGTTGGAGTTTAATGTGTTAGCTAAAATCCCAATGGAATATGGGTTTTAAAAGTCTACACCACTACAATATGGCTATGCTGGCTAAACAAGCATGGAGATTTTTGGTATATCCTCACTCTTTAGCTGTGAGAATTTTCAAGTCTCGTTACTTCCCCAGGTCTAATTTTCTGAATGCCTCTCTTGGCTCTAATCCAAGCTTTGTGTGGCATAGTGCATGGGCCTTTATTTCTGTCCTTAAGTTGGTTTAAGGAAACAAGTAGGTTCAAGATCTGGGACTTCCATTTGGGATGAACCTTGGTTGCTTGATGAAGATAACCCAATGATTTCTACAATCAGAAGGGGCAGTGAAGATGACTAACAAATATCTTAGGTGTCTAATCTTTTTGTGACTAATGAACAGAGGTGGGATGTAGGGAATATATTTGATTTCTTCAATGAAAGGGATAAAAAGCTTATCCTGACTATTCCTTTAAGCCATTTTAGAAATGAGGACTTCTGGTTTTGGTCTCTTGAGAAGAGTGGTATCTCTTCTGTAAAGAGTGCTTATAAGAAACTAGTTGGCTTCTTACCACTCCCTACTGCCCCTATTAATTCCTTTTTTCTGGTCTAGGTTATGGAAGATGAAAGTCCCACCAAAGGTCCTTAACTTCTTATGGATGGCTTGCAATAATATCCTCCCCACATTGGAGCTTCTAAATTGTAGACATATTTATGTTGATGATTTGTGCCCAGTTTGCAAAAATTCCACTGAATCCATTATCCATATCTTGGTCAACTATCCAATGGCAAAGGAGTGTTTTTCTATGATCATTCCTTTTGTGTCACAAGCACCTCCATCATCTTATGTAGACTAGTTTGCAATCATCTTTTTAGGTCTTAGAAAGAGACAGTGCAGATCTTAGCTATGGTTTGCTGAAATTTATGGAAGAATAAGAATAATAGTCTGGTCGGGCAAAGCTTTATCTCCAATGCATATTACTGTTGTTGCCAGAAGCCAATTTAAAGATTGGATGAAAGCACAAGACAGAGTTCCTAAAATAAGGTCTCAACAGCATGATACCTACCAACTTACCAGATGGCAAAAGCCTGGTGAAGGCTAGATAAAATGTAACTTTGATGCTGAATAGTGCAATAGGGGGCAAGAATAAGGGGATGGTTGGATTATGAGTGATCATGAAGGTTCTTTCATTGCAGCTTGTAACAAGTGGCTTAGGGTACCTACGATGCTGATATTACAGAGGCCCTCAGTTTTAGGGAGGCGTTAAGCTAGACTAAGCAAAAGGGGACGGAGAGAGCTGCCTTTGAATCATATTCACTCAACCTTGTTCAAGCAATACAATACCTGAAGGACAATTTCTCTTACTTTGGTCTCATTGTTAGAGACTGTTTACACATTCTTAAAGAAATAAGACAATGTTCCATTAATTTTATTCAACGATCAGTGAACTCTGCTGTGCATACTTTGGCAAAAACAGCTAGTTCTTTGTCTAATTTTTAGGAGTGGGGTCCTATCACTCCTGCTTTTATTTTGGAATCTCTTATGCTGGATTTGAATCAATAATAAAGCCTTACCTTTCAAAAAAAAGTCAAACCTTAAACTCCACCTCTTTTGTCTCTTTGGCCTACACACACATAATCTAATAACAATTAACATTACTCATGTGAATTCACTTTCATGTTCAATGTATATTAAACTATCATTATCTAAACAATTTACATCAAAATCCCATTAAAATCCTAAATTCGTCACTTATTACTTTGCATAAACTTCATCCTACCTAACACATTTCCAACATTTAACCATAAATTTATTACTTATATACCAAAATGACATAAAAAATACTTCAATTCAATAATTATACACACTTTCTTCGCAAACCCTAATTTCACATGACTTGTCCACAAACCCTAACTCTGTCCAATCTTACCCATATCCAATTTCTAATCATAAAATTATTATATATATATATATATTAAAACAACATTAAATAAATCCATTACCAAAATTATCATTATCCATGTTGGAAACCCTAATTACACATATTCATTACCTGACCCTGCTTTCATCAACTTTGTTTATTTCAACCAACCAACCAACCATCAATTCATCATATACTCATCATTTTAATTTTATTACTAGCTATTTTAGCAATTTAACATCACTTTCCATCTCTAGATGCATCCAACATAATCATAAAACCAAGAAATTAAAGCTTTAAATAAAGTGGACTTGAATTCTTGCTTTCTCTTCAAAATTCACTTAAAATCTTTGAATTTTTTTTATGTAATTTGAAGTATTTGGGAACAACTCACGCACACTCTCTCTCAAGGTGGATATTATGGCCATGGAAGAACAAAAGAGGAAGATGAAGTCTTTTCATTTGATTCCCATTCTTATCCTTTTTATTTAATAATTAACTAATTTCTCACCAATCACCTTTTTTCCTTCTTTGACTTTCTTTTCTTCTCTTATTATTATCATCATCATCATCATCATCATCATAATTACAATCTTCCAACACCAATTTATACTTTGCTTATATGTATTATATATGTTATATATATGTAGATGAATATATATCTCATGTTTATGTAATTCATATTTCTTGTATATCTTAAGTATATATCTTATATCTAATATATATATATATATATATCTTACATTTCTTTCTTCCAATATACTAACTACCCTCTAAATTAATTATTTAACAATATCTAAAATTTATGGGTGTTATAATTCTCTATCCCTTAAATAATTTTATCCTTGAAATTATTCACCACAATAAACAAATTCTATTAACACAAACATCAATCTCAACTCTCCCCCTTAAAGATTTTTCTTAATTATCTACATAATCTCTCAATTAACACCAAAAGTTCTTAATTTCTTCACATTAACAAAGCTACCCAATCAATCAATACATAAAAAATATTGAGCAATAAAGACTTACCTTCATTCCATTCTAGAACATCCTATCTCCTCTGCATCTCATAAACTCTTTGTGATGCTTTCTTCAGCCTATCCATAGTTACAAACTCCTCTCCCTGTCCCAGTCTAAATCCTATCCTATCGCCCATGTTACTCTTGATCCCTCTAACACTAGATCTAAATCCAACAGTCTCTATCTCCCTATCCTCTGATGGCTTTGGGTAATCTCTCATATAATAGTCATGAAGCCCACATCTATAACAACCTCTAGAATTAACTCCCCAAAAAATACCCCTATGTGCTCTACCACACAAGTGCATGTGGGTGGAGCAGGTCTCTAAAAAGTAAGGGTGGGAGCACTAGCCATTGACACTACAGGCCTCTGCCTCTGCTGAATAGGTCTACTGGACTGCTCTCGGCTCTCACTAACACCCTGCGATGAATCCTCTCCCCCCTCCTATGAGATGATATCTCTGCCTCCAACTTGGGTCTCTTACTCCTACTCTCTTCTACGGCTGTAGCCGCTATAATTCCCTAAGCCTTCTCCACATTTTGAGCCACTAACACCAACTTTGAAAAATCTTCATATTACACTGCAAGCACCTGACACATGATAGATGGCTTCAATCCCTCTTTAATGCTCCTACATCTATCCACCTCATCAGTTACAATTTCTTTGGCATACTTACTCAACCTCAAAAAATCCTTCTAATACTCTATCACGCTCTTCTCCCCCTGTCTTAAATTAAGAAACTCTCACTTCTTCCTATCTTTATAATCCCAAAAGTGTAGATTTCCTACTAAACTCTCATAGGAAATCATCAAGCAACAATATTGGTGGCCTATCTAACCCGTGTGAAACTGTCTTTCACTAATCATAAGCATCTCCCTATAGAAGAGACACAACATAATCAAATTTCTCTTTTGTAGTTACCTATAGCTGAACAAATACTCTTTCCACCCTATCTAGTCACTGCTCTGCCTTGACTGCATCCATAGTACCCATAAAATCAACAGCCCTAAATTTCCCAAGCTTTTCTTACATCCTACTCTGTTGTGGTGCTAGGGCTAGATGGAGCAACTCCGTCATCTGCTATACCCAAATTGGAGGACCCTGAACCTTCGGTCTAACTGCCCCTACAGCCTCTCTAGTAACCTCTATTCTAATTCCAGCTCTACCTTCACCTAGAGCAGCACTTTCTACACTTTCCTCTGAACTGCGTCTTCCAGATGCCATCACAACCTATATCAGCTACAAAAATTAAATAATGCCACATCAGAGACCAGCTCAAGTGCCAATGCATATGCATGTATTAAAACTCAAATCACATTTTAAAATTTCACCTTTCCACTTTTTTCAAAATTCACCTAGGTCAAAAATCTCAAACCTAGGCTCTGATATTAAAATAAATGTAACACCTTTATACCATATATACGTATAAATATATATACCCCATACACGTAAAATATGCATATAGAATATAAGAGTGTCACTCTAATAATCAATACTAACCTCTCAATTCAATATTAAAATTAATTATAAGTTCATAATTGAAAATCTCTGGGAAAAATTTATCGGAGTTTTATCTGTAATTTCAATATTTCCAAAATAGTCATACACACAACCTGCAAAGAAAATATACACTCCAAAAATAATATTTTCTCAAAATCCTCCAAACTCCTATTGCAAAATATTAACATCTATATATACATAGTATTTTTCAAAACTCCATATTTTATAAATATACACACTCAATAAACATCGTTAATATTTACAAAATCTTTCAAAATATTACTTATACAAATTTTTTTATATTGTGTACAATATATATAAGAATCCAAAATGTAATATAATAAAAAATTATACATGTATGCACTTCTGGCACGGTTGGTCTTATTGCACTCTAACTCTCCAAATATCAATCACAACCTAGATCCCTATGATCAGCTACACTCTTACCTATGCGATTCACATAACCACGCTAAGCCTATAGCTTAGTGGTACATATTTTGATAACAATTTATATAAATTTCAAAGAAACTTATCCATGTAATAACTTGCAATTTCAAGATAATTAACTTTTGTTTTACGATTCATTCATCATATATATATTCATTCATCTCATTAACACACACATTCACACATTCACACATTGAGCCCAATATCCTTTATAAAATTATTAAGTCAAGTTATCACATTACTGATACCATGACCCAACTCTGCATTGGTCCATAACCAGTCTCAATCAAATGACCTAGGTCTGCTCAGGTCAAGACTTACCTCTGCTCAGGTATATAAACACATGCATTAATAATGTCAGCAGTACTAGACAAGTAATTTTCTGCAACATCCGAAATTTTTGAAAATTAAATAAAATAAATTAAAATTAAATTGAATAAATTAAATAAATAATTTAAATGGGGAACAAAAGAATTGTAAGTGAAAAAGTGAAATGTATATGTAGCATTCGCTTAATTGCTAGGTTTTAATTTAAATTAAATTAAATTAAATAATTTAAGGGGTAAATGATGAGTTAGAAGTGAGAAATAGGTAATATATATGTGAAATATAAGAGAAATATATATTACACATAAAGTCAACATGAGTTAGAAAAGTCAATGGATGAATAGTAAAATAAAGGGTAAAATGGTAATTTCACTTAAAAAATAAATTAAGTAAAAAAATTCAATAATGATTTTATTTTTGGGTGGAAGAATTAATTTAAAGAATTAAAAATAAATAAATAATAAGTAAAAATTAATTAAATATATATAAATAGTTTTAAAATGGAAAAGAAAAGAAAAGTCAAAATTAAAACTTACCTTCTTCTTCTTCTTCCTCCACCATGGCCGAAATTTACCAAGCTTAAGGGAGGGGATTTTTGCTCCACCCAACAGCAAATTCTTCAAGTTTTAAAGAATTAAAGGGGTTTTATGCAAGTTTCCAACAAGTAAGTAAAGTTATTTTAAGTTTTTTTTTTTTTTAGTTTTTATGAATTCATGGAATATGTGAAATTATGATCTTTGAAGGGGATGTTTTTAATTGGATAAATGGTGTTGAATGATGTTAGTTTGATGTATATATAATAATTTTAAGCTTGAACTTAAGAAAAGTTTGGATTTAGTTAGGGTTTGAAAGAGGAAGAGAGAAAGTTAGGGTTTTGGGAATAGTAAATTTAAAGAATTTGTGTTTTTTTTATTTTGTGATTTGAATTATGTTATTTAATGTTGTTAATGATATAAATGAATTTAAATTACACTTTGGAATTACTTAGAATGAAAAACTAGAATCAAAGAGGTTTAGGGTAAAAATTTTGAAATTGTGATGGAAAAGTGATACATTATATTTTAATACTTGAAATATGTTAAAATATGATGTATTAGGTATATTTAATCTAAAAACTCAATTTGAAATGTATTAGAATGATTTTCTAGAGTTAAAGTGTGTTATGACAAAAACTTAAAAAATTGTAAAATTAAGCCTTAATTCTTGTTTTAGGTTTTTAACACCTAGAAATGTGATATTAATTTATTATATTCATTCACATTGGGTATAGGTGTTGAGTATATAGGATTTCTATCAACTTAGTGGTGAAATGACTTTTGGGTGTTTTGAAAGTGGAGTAGAGTTTTAATTCCATTTATTGCTTTAAAGAGGTTAGTACATACTTTTGCATTGAGTGTGGTTGATTTAATTAATTTTGAGCATAATACATTTCATTATGTGAATGTGTACGTATGGCATTATTTGAAGTAATAATGCTTGATTTATGTTGATTATGGCATGATAAGCCAATTGAGAATGGCTAAATAAAATATTTATATAAAATGTGTAAAGTGCAATTTATACACTGACATGAGGAAGTAAACCACACTTGCATTATTCATGATAATGATTTGTGGAAACTATGGTGTGAGTCAAAATGTAAATGCACATTTAAAGAAATGTGTATTGTGTATATCTTATATATTATCTAGTTGCTAGAAGATTGTGCTTGGATGTTGGTATACCATACACCAAAATGGATGAGACACTAGGCGACACAGAAATGTAATTACGCCGAGTGAGACACCAATAATAGACAAGGCAATGAACCTGGGACTAGATAATTGTATAAGATGTTTAGGTCCATGTTTAGAGTGTTGTTTAATATGTATAATAAAAATATTTGACATTTTTCACATGATGCATTTATGGCATTATATAAGTGTGACATCATTTTTATATTTAATTTAAGTATGTACTACTAGACAATATGCTTAGCGCGATTAAATTTCATTACACGGGTGACAGGATAGATCCGGGTGATCCGGAGAGTGTTGCTAGACCACACCAAGTCTAAGTTTTTGTGTGTGAAGACCTTTGTGCTACTGAGGACCAGTGCCACTTGCATATCATGTATACACTTTTAGACTTTTTAAAATGCTTTTGAGTTTGTACATTATATATATAATCATGTATATGGTGTAAAATACATGTTTTTCCTTTGGTGTAATATATTAAATAACAATGGGATTTATATGTATGTATATATGAATGTGTTTTTGATAAAATATTGGTGGATTGAGTCGTTGGGCTATTTTGGAGAAATGTATGCATTGAATAAATAATTGGAAGTGTATTTTAATTGCAGGTTAGGTTATTTGAAATTTGAGATCATCCAAAATGCAAATAAAACTTTGGCAAATTTTTTCTAGAAATTTTCCATTTAATACCTTTTTACTTTTCAAATTACTAATGGTTATTTTTATTTATTTATTAAAATACATTTTAAGTGTTATTAAATAATTACCATAAAATAAAAAAAATTAAACAGACAGTAATGTAACATTTTTATATTTTATATACATATTTTACATATACCAGGTGTATATTATATATATATAAGATATAAAGGTGTTACATTTATTTTTGTATCAGAGCCTAGGTTTGAGATTCTCGACCTAGGTGAGTTTTTGGAGAGAGAAAATAAAATTTTAAATGTGATTTTAACATGTCATACATGCATTGCACTGACATTTTATCTGGTCCTTGATGTGGCAATTTTTTTTTATTTTTAGATAGTGACAGATATGGCATCTCGAACACATGAGTCTAGTAAGGGGAGCGCTGATAGTGTTGGTCCTAGGGAGGGTGATGTTAGATCTGATGCAGAAATAGTTGGGGAGGCATCAGTGCCAGCTAGACCAGCTGTTGAGGAGGTTCTGCTAGGGTGGGTACGACATATGGTGAAATTATTACGGCAGGCTCTAGTGCAGCCGCCGCCGCAGCAATATCAACTGACCAAAAAGTATGACAAGCTAAGGAAGTTCAGAGCTACATATTTCTTTGGCACTACAGATCCAACTATAGCGAAGCAGTGGCTTGATAAAGTTTAGAGGATATTTATCCAGTTATAGGCTAGTGCATAAGAGAAGTTTAATTATGTCATCTCTCTTCTGCAGGGAGACGCTTATGACTAGTGGAAAATAATTTCACATGCTAAGGAAGATCCTCCGATATTGACATATGATGAATTTTTGCAGGAGTTTGATAAGAAATATACTCCTCAGGATTATAAAGATGCTAAGAAGAAAAAGTTTTTGGGTTTAAGACGAGAATTGAAAATAGTGACAGTCTATGAGAAAGATTTCATTAGATTGAGCAAGTATGCAGGGGGAATTGTGACTGATGAGATTGATAGATACCAAAGATTTGAGGAGGGTTTGAGGTAGTCTATAATGTGTTTGGTAGCAAGTTCTCAATATGAGGATTTCTCTAAGTTAGTTGCAGCTGCCAGAAGTGTAGAGAAGGCACAAAGACTTGTAGTAGTTGCCAGAGCAGAGGGTAGAGACAGGAGACCACAGACTGAGGTGGGGTCTTCATCATCAAAGAGAAGTAGAGGAGGTTCTTCACAGAGGTTTGGTAGAGGCCAAGGGTAGCCTGGTAGGGGATCTCAGCAGCAGAGGTAGAGTCAGGGATCTGCTACTTCAGTGGCTAATGCTCTGACCCCAGTTTCACAGAGATCTCCTCTATCCGCTTATGCTTAATGAGGTCGATTTCACAGGGGTGTTTATTAGGGTATCAGTCCATCTTCAACTGGTTGTTTTAGATGTGGGTCCCATGACCATTTTATCATAGATTGTCTAGAGCCACCAATGGATAGACAGTAGTGTCTAGACCTAGTGACAGAGGTGGTTGAGGTGGCAGAGAAGGTAGAGGTGGCAGATTTGGATTCGGTCAGAGAAGAGGATCCATGGTAGGGATTAGTAGACCAGACCAGGAAATATCATCATAAAGAGTATTTATGATGCAGAGATAGACAGATGCTTCATATGTTGTGGTTCATATTTTTCATTTATTTGATACTCCTGTGTATGCATTGATTAATCCTGGATCGACACATTCATATATCAGTACATCCATCTTGCCTATGAGTGATGTGCATTCAGAGTCCTTAGGGTTTGATGTGCTAGTTACCAACCCTTTAGGGCATGGTATGGTAGTTAGTAGAGTGTACCGAGATAGTCAGGTGGTAATGCAAGATGAGAAGTTTCTTGGTGACCTGATTGAGATGCCCTTTAGGGAGTTTGACTTGATTTTGGGTATGGATTGGTTATCCAGACACAGGGCTGTAGTAGACTGTCAGCATAAATATGTTACCTTGAGAACACGTGATGGTAGAGATTTAGTGGTATCTGGTGAGCAAAGACACCTCGTATCTATGTTCATTTCAGTTATGTCAGCTTAGAGAATGAAAAGGGATTTTAGGCCTATTTGGCTCATGTTATAGATACCATGATAGTAAAATCTCAACTGGAAAGCATACCTACAGTAGTGGAGTTTTTAGATGTATTTCCTGGTAATTGGTCGGGATTATATCCAGATAGAGAGGTGGAGTTTTGTATTGATTTGATGCCTAGTACCACTCCTATCTCTATCACTTCTTACCGGATGGCACCTGTTGAATTAAAGGAATTAAAGGTACAATTGCAAGAGCTACTTGATAAAGGGTTTATTCTCCCTAGTGTATCACCGTGGTGAGCACCAGTGTTGTTTGTAAAAAAGAAAGATGGCACTTTAAAGTTATGCATTGATTATCGGTGTTTGAATAAAGTGACCATCAAGATTAAATACCCATTGTTTTGTATTGATGATCTCTTTGATCATTTGAAAGGCGCTGCAGTGTTTTCCAAGATTGATTTGAGATCGAAATATCATCAGCTGAGAGTTAGGGATGCAGATGTGCCTAAGACTGCATTCCGTTTCAGGTATAGCCATTATGAGTTTTTAGTGCTGCCTTTTAGGCTGATGAATGCACCAATTGCATTAATTGATTTAATGAATTAGGTGTTTAGGCCATATTTGGATCAGCTTGTAGTAGTGTTCATTGATGATATCCTGATATACTCTTACAGTAAAGAAGAACATGATCGACATTTGCAGATTATGTTGCAAACCTTAAGAGAGAAACAGTTGTATGCCAAATTGTCCAAGTGTGAATTCTAGTTGGATCAAGTAACTTTTCTTGGGCATGTTGTTTCAGCAGAGGGTATAAAAATTGATCCGAGTAAAGTTAAAGCAATCTTGAATTGGAACCTACCAAAGAATGTAACTAAAATTAGAAGTTTTATGGGATTGGCTTGTTATTATCGTCGGTTTGTGAAGGGATTTTCCATGATAGCTTCACCACTCACCAAACTACTTTGGAAAGATGTGAAATTTGAGTGGACTGATCGATGTCGGGTGAGTTTTGAATAGTTAAGAGACATGTTGACTCAAGCTCCAGTCCTTACCCTTCCTATGGAAGGTAAACCCTATGTGATATATAGTGATGCTTCACATAATGGTTTAGGCTGTGCTCTGATGCAGGATGGTAGAGTCATTGCTTATGCATCCCGACAATTGAAGCCTCATGAGTTAAACTATCCAACTCATGATTTGGAGTTGGCAGCTATTGTATTTGCATTAAAGATTTGGAGACACCACTTATATGGGGAGAAGTGTTTTATTTATACTAACCATAAGAGTTTAAAGTATTTGGGTGTTCAGAAAGAATTAAATCTTCAGTAGAGGTGGTGGTTAGAATTAATAAAGGATTATGATTATCTAATTGATTATCACCCTGGTAAGGCAAATATAGTTGCAGATGTATTAAGTCAAAAGTCAATGGCAGGGTTGACTACCTATGCTCTTGTGTTGCTTGTTCAGTTAAGAGCAGTGCATGTCAGATTTGAGGATTGTGATAATGGTGCTCTTATGGTTCAGTTGCAAGTGAAGCCATTGCTAATTGATCAAATTAAAGAAACAAAGATATCAGATATAAAACTCCAGAAGATTGTGGAGGATTACAAAAATGGGGGAGAGTAGGGATTTTCATGCGAGAGATGATGGTGGTGTATGGTACAGAGACAGATTGTATGTTCCTAAGGATGTCGAATTAAAAAAGAGAATTTTGGAAGAAGCACACCAGTCTTCATATGCTATGTACCTTGGAAGTACTAAGATATATCAGGATTTGAAACAACATTATTGGTAGTATGGTATAAAGAGGAACATAGCAGAGTTCGTGTGAGCAGAGATTTTTGCCCCCACTCCCACGTGGAATGGTTCTTGTGACTTTGACACTGTTAGGTTCAGGGCCTTAGAGAACACGGGCCTAAGCCAGGAGAAAATGGAGTCGTCACCCGGATGGGTTGAAAAAAAAAAAGAAAGGGGAGGATGACTCGATTTCTAAGGAATCCCCAACCCCCTATTGGGTTTGAAAAGTTGGGTATGCATGGGGAAGGTGAGAAATGGCCCAGCACCTTCATAACACCCGGTTTATTGGAACCGGCCTCCTTTTCAAGTTTTAATATTATAAAATTTTTGAATATAATGATATAATCCATAATAACATGCAATGATAAGAATAAACAAATACTTTATTAAAAATTATAGCAATGTTCAAACAAAATAAATAAATGGACACCCATCCGAGGATGGAAACATGTCCTTACATCGTCTAATATCCAAAACTAAATAGGACACCACCGAAAGGTGGAAACATGTCTTTTACATTAATCCTAAAATATGAAAATAATTTAAATTACAAAAAGATTAATTAATGAGGTACCCAATCATGGAAACATACCTCTTAAAATTTTAATAAACAAATAATAATCAAGAAAATATTCATCCCTGATAAATTAAACAAATCAAATATTGAAATTAAATAAATCGATCATCAAAACATATAATAAATTACATAACCAAATCTAAAACTAAATAAAGCAACAAATATATAAGTTTAGGGTTTACATCTTCAATTAGGGTTTCTTGAATGAAATTAGGGTTTAGAGGATTTATGTTTAACAATTAAGATTTTAGGATTTTGAATTTAGAAAATAGGGTTTGATTTATAGAACTATTATTATTATTATTATTATTATTATTATTATTATTATTATTATTTAAAAATATTAAGCTATTGTGTAATTTGAGAAAAAAGGATTAATTAGGATTTAGTTTTAAGAAAATAGAATTTAGGGTTTAAGTAAAAAAAAGATCTAAGGTTTATGAAAATAGGATTATAACTTTTGATGCTTGGAAATAAGAAGCTACTGTGATTGCACAATACATATTCTTGTGTGGATGGCTACTGGATGGACTAAAACTCAAATACATAATCTACTATGAATTAATTTAGGTGAAGAAAGAACATATTCAATACTTAAAACAATCAAAGCATGTTATATTTATTTAATTCAGAATGTACCTTCATTATTGGTTCCTCCACAATTTATTGAATGAAATTCTGGAAGAACAATCATCAAGACAACACCGATTTGTTGCCTTGATTTTGTAAGTTGGATCTTCTCTTATTGCCATCCAAGAGAATCCTAGAAGTTGAAGCCTAAAATTCTCAAGTCTCCATAAAATCAAAAGTACCAGTCTTTGAATAATTGCCAAAGTTTGTTGCTTAGGGTTCTCTGTCTCCTTTTTATTAATCCCTGCTTTCTCTTTGTTACAGTTCTAAAAGTCCAGAAAATAAAAGTCCTTTTTCTCCAAAAATCTTGTCTCTGAATAAATTGCTAAAAGTCCCTATCGTTTAAGTTAAAATCTCCAAAAATCAAAAGTCCTAAAAGTCCCGTCTCCAAAAATTGTCAAAAGTCCCCGGCGTTCAAGTTAAAATCTTTGAAAATCCAAAAGTCACTCTTTAATCTTATAACTCTGTTATTTATAGGAAAACCAAAAAAAACTAATACTTCCTTTGATAAGGAAATATAAACTCTTTAGAAAAAATCAAAAAATTGAGTAAAATAAGGTTTAGGCAAAAATTGTCCAAAAGTGCAGGAGGCGAGGAATTGGGATTGCTGCACACGGCATGCGAACGACGTGGTGCTGGGCTACTGGGCACTGCATGTGACATGGCGAACGAGGCTGTGCACTGGGAGTAATTCGCAGCAGGCCAAGCTTGTGACGAAATGGCCTGTGGCGAATCAGCATGCCACGCCAGCTGCCGCACGTCACTCGCCGATTCGTATGATTTTTATTTTTTATTTTTAATTATTTTTAATTTTTAAAAATAAAAATTATATTTAAAATAAATATTTATAATTTTCTTTTTTCTTTCAATATATTAAATAATAAATATTACAAATAAATAATAAATATTAAAAAATTTATTTCGTAGTGTTTAAAAATATTAGACTGAACTTGGTTAAAAAATAAGGGTCTATAGTTTGCCCTCTGCTTGAATCATCTAGAATTTATTCAGAGAGTGAAAAGCAACATGACTTTGAGCTAATTTTGGATAAGGATCGAATTCTAAACATAAGGATCTATTTTGGGTTCTGGACCCGTGACTGATTTGGGTGGGTTTTGGACCCGAAGCTAATTGAGTTTTGGACACAAGGTTGATTGGGCTCTAGACCAAAAATTAGATTGGTTAGATTCTGAACCCGAATCTAATTGGGTTTTGGATCTAAAACTGAATTGGTTAGGTTCTAGACCCGAAACTGGATTGGTTGGGTTCTAGACCCGAGGTTGGTTGGGCTCTAGACCCGAAATTGAATTGGTTGGGTTCTGGACCCAAGGTTGATTGGGTTCCAAACCCAAAACTAGATTGGTTGGATTTTAGACCCGAGGTTAGTTGGGTTCTGGACCCGAATTTGGTTGGTTAGGTTCCAGACCCAAAACTAAATTAGTTGGATTCTGGGCCCCAAACTAGATTGGTTGGGTTCTGGACCCAAGGTTAGTTGGGTTCTGGACCTGAAACTAGATTGGTTGGGTTCTGGACCCGAATTTGGTTGGTTGGGTTCTAGACCCGAAACTAAATTGGTTGGGTTTTGGACCCGAAACACCTGTAAAAATTAAATATAGTTAGTAAAGCATTTCGCAAAAAAAATAACTATTTTTTATCATACCTATAACCTCTTGCCCCCTGCATGGAAAAATATTTTAAAAGTACAAAAAATATTTTTACTCATGCAAATAGCTGAATAATTGAATTAAATAATTGAATTTACTATTAAGATATTGTTCATCACTGTTTGCTCACTATTCATTAATAGTAAATTCATTGTGGTTTTTTTATCACGAAAATTATTGTATTCCCTTTTTATTTTTGTCTTTTCCTTTATTATTCGCCTATATAAACATCGACTGCCACCATTTTTCATTCATACTCACTTTTCATTACTTAGTTTGGGAGAATAGAGAGTTGAGCAGAGAGAATAGAGAGTTGAGCATAGAGTTTAGCAAACAAATGAAGAGAATGCATGCTTCAAGATTTGGTGCTCGATCCAATGCTGAGTTGTTGGAATTTATTCGACAGTACAAAAATGAAACTATCGATCTACTAGCTGGGATGCAACTTCATCGTAGTTCAAATAAAAAAACTGAGGTAACACTGCAATTTAATATTTTAACAGCACAAATATGTATTCATCATTTTTCTTTTTTTATTATTTTTTTAATTTATTTTTAGTTTTTAATTTAGTTATCAATCTCTATTCTAATTAGGAAACACTTTAATACTAGAAATAAAATAACTAATGGACTATTAATAAAAATTTAATAAATAAATAAATTTAAATAGAAAGTAATGAGTAATATTAGGCTATAAAATAGTAATACTAGTGAGATAATATACTTACCTCATATTGGCCTACCTGGTTCGGTGCTAGCGTGATCGCTGTGTTGTCGGGGGCGGAGGGTGTGTCTATAAAGCCTGACAATGGTATGACGTAGAACCTTCTTAGGTAAAACGGATCATTCGAGAGTGCAGTTTTGAAAGCTTTATTTTGCAATTACAATCCGAGGAGCGTTCAATAGATAGGAGTGTAGTTCAAGCATTATCGGAATGATGGATGGATACAACTCATACGTTCCACCTTCCCGTGGGAGAGATGACCATTGGCCCAGTTGATTTTGTGGCTATAACTGGTCTTCCATACCATGGCCTTCCGGTTCCTCTTACTAATAAGATCCTGACACATGACGAAATTCAACAGTTAATCGGTATGGAACCTTCACTAAAAAAGCCATTCAAGATAAAAATTGAACTGACTCAGAATCATTGGATGAACTATGCTAGATGGATTTGTGGAGAAATGACCGAGCAATATGCCTGGGGATTTTTGCTATATTTGCTCGGATCAACCATTTCATGCAGTACCGAATCTGCCATCCATTTGTTGGTATTGTGGCTCTTGCAGATATGGATTTCTTACGACTTTACGGCTAGGGTGAAGCTGGCCTTGCTTGTCTCTATCATGGTCTCAACAAGTTATGCAGGAACAAAATGTCTTTCATTGGCTTCATGGTGATTGTTGAGGTACTATCTTCTACCATTTGTCAATTCAACTCACATATTCGCATGAATTTGATTTCCTTTTTTATTACATGTATGGGCTTATGAGCACAATCTCGTAAGGGTGCCTAATATTTCCCGAGAGATAGTTGGGTATCCAAGATTAAACTTTTGGTTGTCCGATTGCACAGCAGTTCTCTGCTCTCATCATGTGCACACCCAGCGTTATCACTTGAGTTGCCTAACCTAGGACCAGGTAAAATAGTATTGGTATACTTTATAGTTTATGTAAAAAGTTTTCTTACCTTTTTTCATCTTGCAGGTCGACTTGGCTTGGTGGAAAGTTAAAGAACGGGTGAATTGGACTCCTTTTATGAATGTTGCACTACCTTACCAGCACTCCCGCCGAATCATTATCTGTCCTATGTCTAGTGGCTGATTTCTGGGAGAAAGGGTGTATGATTGGATCCTTGGTCCCGAGCAACAGAGGGTTCCAATGAACTGTCCAACATATACTTTGAATATTACATCAATGCCAGAGAATTCATGGCGGTTGGCTCAGATTGGCTATGATGTTAAAAATTATCTTTATGTACTAGGCGCACCATATACATAATTCATTCAAACACAGCTCTTGAACTTTGATGTGTCTCCCGTTGGCATCCGGGGATTTCTCAAGGAAGAAGAAGGAAATGATGAGGAAACCAGTGATGAAGAGGAGGAGAGAGAATCTATCTCTCATTGTGGGGCTGGAACCTCTCAGGTAAATACGTTCTATCTTTGCAACTTCTTCTTTTTTAACTTATTTTGACTGTTCTCATGATTATTGTAGGCTACCAGCTCATTTGATCATGAGGCTGGACCTTCCTCTATTGTTCCTCCATTTTCTCCTTCTTACCAACCGAAAGTGTCATCTCATCCACAAGGCTCTGATACGAGTTACCTAGTAGGTCATCCTATTCCGTGATGATTTATGCTATATGTATGCATGATTATGTATGCTCTTACCCTTTCCTTTTATGACTCACAGTGGATGCTTGAGGAGAAAAATAAGAAACTGCAAGAGGAGTTAGCTGCTAGCTGCTAATAGATTGTCTATCTCAAAAGATTGTATCATCAGTCAGAGCGAAACTTTTGAGACTTTCGATTCCAGGGAATGAGGGATCCTGGTGCTTCATCTTCTAGGGGACCCTGAACTGATGACCATGAGATCCCTTCAGATGATGTCTGCTATAGGCCTGAGTTTCAAGAAAATAGGAATTTAGGTACTTTTCCTTCGAGCGGATTCCACATGGGTGACATGCTTCCTCCTCCATTGGGCGATAACTTTTTTAGGGATTTATTTGACCAAGGTCCGCCTCCTTCTTCTCAGTGATCCATCATTATATTAATTGAGAAAATATTATATTATTATTAATAATGGTAATATAATAATAATGATAATAATAATAATGATAATAATAATAATAATAATAATAATTTTTACTTTTACTGCAACTTTTGACTTTCAATTTTTTTATCATTTTTTATTATTATTTATTATCATCATTATTAGTATAGTATATACAGAAATCCTTTCTCTTACAATTTAAAATCCTAAACCATCACGGATTTGCAAAAACCAAAAGGAACGAGACAAGTCAAAAAAATTTTCAACGTTGATTTCCTATCCTTGTGTGTCTCAGACTCAAGCCTTTCTTCATCAGCTTTGGTATAGCCAATCTCTTATATAAACTTTCCTTCAATGCTATAACCCCAAACAAAAACCAAAAAATTTTCCACGAAATTTTATTTCAGCATCAAAATCACTTTCAATAATTTTAAGTTTTTCTTTAACTTCAACAATGATAGAACTCAATTTGAAAAAAATTAAAGGTTTATTTAAAAACCATGAAAGCTATTCATTGGGAGCAAATATCTTAGTCTCAAATCAACCCTTTGAAGTCTCTCAAAATGTTAAATTGGACCATCCTTTTTACATGCCATGGTTTCCTTCTAGGATATGAATTCTAGGACATTCAGGATAAATGACTTTGAGATATGTCCCATGATTGAAGAATTTAAGGCCATCCTTGGACATCCAAGCAATCAACCAATGTCATTTCCCATATTGAATTTCAAAACTCAACAAAAGATGCAAATATTGTTTCAAATTTCAAAGCCCAAAATTCTGCAATTGACTAGAGGTGAGAAAATTCTACTTGGTCCCTTGATTGACTTTTGCACTTATCATTTAGCTCCAACCAAGGTATGAGGATGCATGCTTTGTCTATGCTTGGTTGGCCAATTCTTACTTATTTCTTCCAATGGTGACATTGATCCACGAGTACTAGATATCGTGGACTAAATGGAAGGAGGTTTATCACCGATACCCGTGATCTTGGCCGAGACCCTAGTTGGATTGGATTAATTCAAGTTAGAATCTTTGAGGAGATTGGCCGGAAGTCCCTTACTGTTATAGGTAATTACCTAAACTACCCTTTTGGGTTTTCAATTTAGGCCTTTTTATTTTTATTGCTCTAATTTTTGCCTAGCCCGCCCTTGCAGATTTTCAGAATTAGCAAGTTGTCCTAACTTTTGCCTAAGTCGCCCTTGTGGGTTTTCAACTTAGCAGACCCTTTTTTTATTATTAGCTCTAATTTTTACCTAGACCTCCCTTGTAGATTTTGGAAACTAGCGAACCACCCTAACTTTTGCTTAGGTCGTCCTTATGGGTTTTCAACCTAACGAGCATCATTTTTTTAAATTTATTTTCTTGGGCTTATAGATTTGGCTTCAAGAGCGCCTCTGCTTGCTCAACACTCCATCCATGGGTTTTTCTAGATATTTACCATGACATCATTCTGTCAGGAAACTCCTCCATCCTGCTTCTTCATATGCTGATTGGATCGACTTCGAGCTGCAGTTAATATCCATTTGTTGGTACCTTGGTGGAAGATCACTCATGTCACCACTCAAATGTATTTGATGTATGTTCCCCTCGCCGTACTTCATCAAGGTACCTGCTATGATCCTCACCATCTTAATCGTTCGTCAGTATGCATCTGAGCCTCATGGTTCTGAGTTTACTCCTGATTTGGACATGCCTCGACTGACTAAGGCCTTCTTGGATCAATTGAAGAAAAGCTGGCCTGCACGCTACACTTATTGTCTGCCATAGATTTAACATTTGTTAATTGTTTTAGAACAAAAAATGTTAGGATAAACAATAATAAAAAATAATAAGAGATGTTTCTTTTCCTTTCATAACTTGTCATCACCTTTTGTTATTGTGTTATTTATCTCACCATATTTGGTCAAATACTTAAAATAGTGCACATAGAATAATTTTAATATTAACTCCATTTTATTAAATTGGGAAACAACCAAACATAAAGACAACATACACAAGATCACTCCTGTCTCTAACCAGCCCTTTCTAGTTTTCTAATTGACAATTTTCTCTCGTTTAACCCTAATTGTTGCCTAGTCCGCCCTTTTGGGTTTTCAAAACTAGTGGACTGCTCTAACTTTTGCCTAGGTTGCCCTTTTGTGTTTTCAACCTAGTGAGCTCTTTTCTTTTCTTTTTTTATCTACACATAAAACCTCTTCAACTTGTCCATGTTCACCGGCTCACTAAACTCATTCCTGTCCAAGTCTTGTATTTTGACTAGACCCTTGCTCATGACTTGTTTCACAACATATGATCCTTCCCAACTAGGCCTAAATTTTCCTCTTTAATCAGAGACATAAAGCTTACACTGCTTCAACACTAAGTCACTGACTCTGAACTTTCTGACCTTAACCCTTCTATTGTAGGCCCGAACTATCTTCCTTTGATACAGTTGATGATGATACAGTGCTTTCAACCTGCTCTCTTCTAATAAAGCTAACTGTGTGTATCTACTTACTACCCACTCCATCTCAGGAAGTTCAGCTTCCAGGACCACTCTTAATGACTTGATCTCTATCTCAATTGGTAACACTGCTTCTATCCCATAAACTAAGGAAAACGATGCCATTCTAGTCGGCGTTCATACACTTATTATGTATCCCCATAAAGTAAAAGGAAGCATCTCCAACCAATCCTTGTATGTCTTGGTCATCTTGGATAGAATCTGCTTAATTGTCTTATTTGTCACTTCTACTACACCATTAAACTTTGGTCTACAAGGGGAGGATCGGTGATGATGAATTTGGTACTTTGAAAATAAGTCCCTAACTGCTCCTTGAAACTGTATCCCATTGTCTGAATCACACTGTGTGGGACCCCATATCTGCAGATGAGATTCTTTTCAATGAACCTAACCATTTGTCTTGCCCCTAGCCTATTGAAAGATTCAACTTTGACCCATTTTGAAAAATAATCCACTGTTACTATGATAAAGCGGTGACCGTTTGAAGCTGTTGGATGTATCTCTCCTATTATGTCATTCCCCCAAGTCGCAAAGGGCTAGGGTGAAGATATAGAATGCAATACTTCATGAGGCATGTGATTCAAATTACCATACGTCTGACATTGCTGGCACTTCTTCACAAACTCAATACAATCTCTCTCTATGGTCAACCAATAGTAACCTTGTCAATTTATCTTCTTAATCAGGGCTAACCCATTCATGTGTGGATCATAAATTTTCGCATGTACTTCTGACATGATATGCTCAGGTTCAGGCTTCCTCAAGAGTCTCAAATGCATCCCATCAGGCCATCTTCGATATATTTCTCTATGAAAGGTAACATATTGTAATGACCATTGTCTTATGGCTCTTCTCTCTTCCCTTGTTGCCCCCAATGGGTATTCCTTATTCTCTAAAAAATGTCTTATGGTGTCATACCACGCATCATGGTCTGTATTAGTTTCCATGATTGATTCATATTCATAACAAGGAGTTAATGAACTAGTCAAGACCAGAGGCTTAAGAAATAGGTTGATAAGATTTTCCCATACCGAAGCCAATGTGGCCTGGGCATCAGCAATGACGGACCCAGAAACTTATCAAAGGGGGGCTAAATTTTCATAGAAAAAATTACAGACGAGTTTATTGAATATTTAATATTACAGTAGTTCAATAACTGGTTTGTGCTATTAAATTAACTACGCATAAGAGATTATAATTTTATCCCATAATTTTTCATATTTTGAAAATATTGCATAATAGTCTCATTTTTAATTTTTTTTAAATATCATTCTGCATATAACACACCAAACAGTTGATTATTTATGTATATATAAATTTTGACGAAAATTTTATGAATTAAAAATAATTCATTTAAATTCATATATATATATATATATTATTTATATATATATATTTCATTTAAATTATATATAATATATATACAATTCATTTAATTTCATTTAAATTTAAATATATAAATAAAATATATATAAATTCTTATATAAATATAAAAATCATTTATGTGAGTGTATATATTTATACATATATTTAAATTTATTTTAATTTAAATATATAAATGAGTATATATAAAATCTTATACAAATATAAAATTTATATATATATAAATTAGTGTGTGCATACATATATATAATTTATGATAATATATGATAATATATAATATATATACATATACACATGCATACATATGTATGTATGCATATATGTGGTTGGATGAGGGGGGTCCAGAACCCCCCTGGACCCCCCTAAATCCAC
Source organism: Garcia nutans (assembly GCA_947685225.1). Lineage (NCBI taxonomy): Eukaryota > Viridiplantae > Streptophyta > Magnoliopsida > Malpighiales > Euphorbiaceae > Garcia > Garcia nutans. The sequence continues at coordinate 21,521,763 of CANTUV010000026.1, forward strand.
CACTGGGCATCAACCATCTGGTTTTCTTCTCTTGATAGGTGCATAGACATGCACTCCTTAAAATTCTTCTTTATCATGATCAAGTAATGATAGTATGGTTTTAACTTCTCTTCTTTTAACTCCCACTCTCCATTTACTTGGGATACTACTAGCAATGAATCACCAAAGACTTGCATCTTATCCACCTTCATAATCATCAGGGTTTTCAGATAAAAAATACATGCTTCATACTCCACCATATTATTGGTTGCCCTGAACTTCAACTTCTTAGCTAAAGGGATAAGCTCCCCCTCAGGTGATTCTAGTATGACTCCCAAACCTGCTCCTTTTCTATTCACTGCTCCATCAAAATATATCTTTCATCTTTGTACTTCTATGGCCTCTAAATGTTCATCAGAAAATTCCAAGACTACCTCTTCACTATCCGGCAATGGTTGCTAAGCCAGAAATTCTGTCACCACTCTACCTTTGATTATTTTCCTGGTTACTTACTCAATTTCAAATTCTTCCAAAATTATCAACCATCGACCATATTTCTCGATCAAAGAGGGTGTCTCCCTTAAGTACTTCAACGGATCCAACCTAGAAATTGCTTGCACGCTATAAGACTAAAAGTAATGTTGCAACTTCTTAGAAGACCAAACCACAGCTATAGGTCTTTTCAATGATACTATACTTGATTTCATAAGGTAGGAGCTTTCTACTCAGATAGCAGACTACGTGCTCAACTCCTGACTCATCTTCTTGGGCTAGCATAGCTCCTATTAACTCTTCCTCTACTGCTAAGTATAGTAATAAGGGTTTATCGGGCTTAGGTGGTTTCAAAATAGGTGGGTTCAGCAAATACTCTTTTATATGCTCAAAGGTCCGTTGACACTCTTCATTCCACTTGACCGGCTGGTTCTTTTTAAGCAACTTGAAGATAGGTTCACAAATTGTGGTGAGCTTTGCTATGAACCTACTAACATACTGTAACCTGCCAATGAACCCCCAAACTTCTCTCTCTGTCTTAGGGGTTGGCATATCCCTAATTGCCTTAACCTTGTCAGGGTCAATCTCAATGCCATTTAGACCAATCACATGTCCCAACAACTTGCCTGAAGTAACCCCAAATACATACTTCTTTGGGTTTAGCCTTAGCTTATACTTTACTGCTCTCTCAAAGAATAACTCTAAGTTCTGGAAGTGCAACTCCCTTGTATCCGACTTCACCATCATATCATCAACATACACCTCGACCTCTTTGTGCATCATATCATGAAACAAAGTGGTAGCCATCCTTTGATAGGTTATTTTTGCATTCTTTAACGCAAATGGTATCACCCTGTAACAAAATATATCCCATGTAGTAATGAAGGCAGTTTTGGTTTTATACTCTTAGGCCATTAACACTTGGTTGTATTTGGAAAATCCATCTACGAACGAGTGTAGCAAGCTAGAGGATGCACTATCAATAAAGACATCTATATGGGGTAAAGGAAAATCATTTTAGGGGAAGCCTTATTCAAGTCTCTATAGTCCACACAGACCTTAATTCTTTGATCCTTCTTCGGCATAGGCACAATGTTGGCTAGCCAATCTGGATAATCTATCACTTCAAGGAACTTTATTTGTATTTATTTAGTAACCTCTTCTTTAATCAATTCTGCCCATTTCGGTGTTAACCGTCTAAGCTTTTGTTTGACAGGCTTCATATGAGTATAAGTAGGAATTAGGTGTTCGACTATATCTCAATCTATTCCAGGCATATCCTCATAAGACCAAGCAAAAACCTCTTCATATTTTTTAAATATTTTGTCAAATATCTCTCTCTCATCAAAACTAAGGTCTGATGCTATGCTAATATTTTTAGGATTATCAGTTATTCCCAAATTTAATGATTGCATATCAACAGAGTTAATATTAAAAATTCTCATGTAACCACTATTTGAATGTATGCAAACATCAGGGAAAATATCACACAAGTAAGCAAAATCAGACTTTATTGCATTCATTTTGGAAAAAAAATCATCATCCTCCTACAAAGCAGAAAAATTAAAAATAAAATCAAAATCATTATTCTCAAAATCATAAAATAAAACATCTTCAAACTTCTCTTCAACTAGAGCAGCAATTTCCTTGGGAGTCTTCTCGACTTTCAGGATAGCTTCCTTCTTTCCTTCTAGATTAGGCTCCTTGTCAGCTGGCAGGGTGAGCTCTTTCTTTACTTGTTCCACCAGTTCAGCAACATTGGTAAAAATCTCAAAACCCGGGATTAGTTTTCCCTTTAACATGATTGGCTCGGGCTTCCCTTGGAGTGGTCCCATGTCTGGAGCTTTGACAAAAATCTCTTCAAGTGGTGGGAAACTCATTTTCTCATTATTCTTTGGCTAAACATTTTTATTGTCTTCCTCTTATCCCAACCCTCTCTTGGAAGTCTGAGTCCTAAAATCTAAAAGTTTTGCCACACCTGTCTTACCCTTTCCAAGACCAACACCAAGAAGGTAGTTCATGTTCTTCATTATATTCAAGACTTTGCAGTCTAATGTTTCATCATCAGAAATTGCAGCTACTTGGAAACCATTGAGAGACCTCTCAATCATTAAAGTATTTACCACTTCATTATCCTCAGCCTTGAAGACCACTATCTCATCTTCATTTGGGAACTTGATCTTTTGATGGAGTGTAGAGGGAACTCCACCAAGAGGATGAAACCAGGGTCACCCTAATAGTAGTGCAAAAGTAACAAGAATGTCCAAAACCATGAACTCCACTATAGATTCAATTGGACCAGCCTTCAGAATAGCTTTAAAAGTCCCTTTGGTGCCTCTTAGTATTGTCATAAGCCCTAATGGTCACTTCGGTTGGGCTTAAATCCCTTGTTGACATAGCAAGCTTTAGCATGATTTTAAGTGGACAGACTTTTGTGGTGGACCCATCATCAACCATCACACATGGAGTCCTTTTCCCTTTGACTTCTACCTTGATAAAAAAAAAAGGGCGGATGTGGTCTCTTCCCTCTTCTGGCAAATCTGCATCCGAAAATGATACCATTCCCACTTCAACTTCACTCTTCTTTTGAATATCTTCGCACTTCATCACCTTGTCAGCTTTCACAAAATTAACCAACTCATCTGATGTTATGGAAGTAGAAATTGGCATGCTAGCCAAAGCCTTGGCCATAGCTTTTCGATGCTTTTTTGAATGTGGACAATAGATCCCAAATACTAACACTTGCTTGGGTCCTCTTCAATTGCTTAAGAACAGTGTCGTCTTGATCTTCTTTGTTTCCAGTTTCAACTTCCTTCCCCTTATCAGCTTCTACTTCCTTCGGTGGTGGCCTTGCATAAGGCTTACTAGAGCGAGTGTTCATTACTTCATCTTCCACGGGCTCAGATCAGGTCCATTCTTCCTTTTTGGGCTCACATTCATCCTCATTGTCAGTCGAGTCCCAAAACTCACCACCATACAAACAACTACTTCCTTTTCAACCACAGCTAGCTTCACTTTGCTAAACATCACTTACTCTTTAACCATCTCTCCATCTACATTTTGGAAAGAAGACATGACAAACTCCTCACTTAAACCACCCCCCAATCATGAAAGTTGACAGTGGTGGCACCCTATTGAACCTTGGCAATGGATTATCCTTCACGCTTGGCTTGTTAGGTTTGAGCAACTTCCCACTGTCGATCAAATTCTAAAATTCATGTCTCAACCTTACGCACTTATCCATCTTATGCCCTTGCATCTGGTGAAACTAGCAAAATGCCTTTGCATCAAAATTAGGTGGCAAAAGACTTGGCAATGGACGAGGAGTTAATGGCTATAATAGTCCCTTAATTTGTAGCTTATTGAAAACCCAGGATAAGGGCTTTCCCAATTCTAAAAATTGCCTTCTACCCCCTTGGCCAGTTGTATTGACATCAACTGCCTTTTGTGTGCCTTGATTTCCAGACTGGTAGTTCTCTTTTTCTTTTCTTCTTGCAAAAAACTGGTTCTTCTCCCTCTCCCATTCTTCAATTTGCAAACCAACTTGAAGAAGATCCTTGAAATCTCTAATAAGAGTGTGGGACATCCTCTCATGCAGACTAGGCAACACTCCTCTTACAATATCCTAATATGATCTGATTCATCGAGTCTCTTCTTGAGCAAAGCCGCCTTATTCCTCAATCTCTTCACATAGTCAACAAAGTTTTCATTCGATCTTTGCCTAATTGATTAGACTTTCATCAAGGAGACCTCCAATTCAGCATTATACCTATATTATTGGATGAAGGCCTTGTACAACAAATTCCAGCTCTTTTGCGTACTATCCTCTAAGGTGTTGAACTAGTTCTGCACAACCGGATCCAATGAAAGCATGAAGTACCTTAGAGTTTGAACCTTAGTAGCTTGGGCAGACTGCATAGCCGTGATATACTGTTTCACATGAAGATAAGGGTTTCCAGTTCCATCGAATTTAGCAAATGATGGCATCTTGAACTTATAAGGGATCTCACCATCTTGTTCAAATAGTTTGTCGACCTTGGACATCTCTTCGATTTTTAGCTTCTTCTCAAACCTCCTCTCCAAATCAGCAATCATCTTCTCAACATCAGAAGTCTCGGTCTTTTCAACAGTTGTCTTCTCAACAACCTTTAGCTCCTTCTTTTTATCTTGAGGATCTTGGAAGTATTAGGCCCAGTATTCATCATCATCCATAACCATCTTGTCATCATCGAAGACTACTTCATCAACTTTAGCCTTTCCCTTGTCTTTCTTGGTGCTTGTAGATGCTTCAACAGTGTTCCCAAACATTACATCCATTTGACTTTTCATGATCTCAGCTAGGCCCCCTTTAATTCTTCCATCTTGACTTCAAGGGCATCATCCAACATCTTTTGAATCTGCTTAGGTTCCATTGCTTTTAGTGAAAAGCTAACTGAGTTGTTGCTTAATTTTTCATTATCGGCATAGGTCGGATTGTCGTAGGCTTTTGAAATGTTGTACTCCAGATCTGTGAGCCAGAAAGGATCAATGATATGTTATGCAATGCATGTATGCATGTATGTACAAACAGCAAATAAACAAAGATAATTAGGGCTTCCCTTCCAACCTTATAACTTCCACACACGAATGGTGAGTCTCTTTTCCAAGGCATATGGTTAACAAAACACCAACATGGGATATTTTATTCTGAAAAAATTCCCTCTGGTAATTTTAACCAATAGTTATATTTTTAAACATGGAAATCAGTCCATGATAATTTCCATTAATTAGGCTTTAATCCATCCAATTAACTAAAATAACTTTTATGTTATATTGGATTAAAACTAAATTAAGACGTTTATTATAAATAGATTTCTCACTTGAAAAAGTAACTAATGATTCATGCCAAAAACAAGCCCATGATTAATAATTTTTAGCATAAGCTAGGCTCATAATTGATTTTTGGTATTTTATAATTGACCTAAATATTTTGTAGGCTCTTTTGGGAAAAGTTGTACTGAAGTGAAAAATAGTTTTGTTTCAAAGCCCATAAAAAGATTTTAGAAAAAATGGATTTTGGGCTTTGTATTTGGGTCATGAGAAAAGAATTTTTGACTTGTTTTTGAAAAGTTTTATGTTCAAAGATCATTTCAAAAATTTTGAAAATAGTTTTGGTCTTTTGGATTTAAAGAAAAAAGTTATTTGAGCTCACAATGTAATTAGGTCATATTAGAAAAAGAACAAACCAAATAAGCCATGATTTAAATCAAGATAAATTAACCATAGTCAAACAACAAGCATTTGAGGTAAAACCTAAGAAAAGTAACTAAGCCAATTACATGAGCTTTAGTCTTTGGGTTGAAAGGATTAGGTTCCTATAACAAGTATATACCAAGAGGTACAAGGCTATGAGTGGTTATGTCATGCTTGATCTCCATACCTTGAGTGAAAGTATGACATCCCTTACATAACACAACACGGGTAACACGGGCATTCTAACTCACGGACATGATGCAATCTAAATGATGCAATGGACAATATTATAATAAGAAAGAATAAAATAATATAAAGACCAACGGAATTAACTTCTCTTATCCCTAGTGGAGTCGCCATTGTGAGTGGGGTTTTTTACTCCCGCTCCGACTCCCACGTGGAATGATTCTTACGACTTCGGCACTGTTAGGCTCAGGGCCTTAGAGAACACGAGCCTAAACTCGGAGAAAATGGAGAAGCCACCCGGACGGGCCAAAAAAAAAAGAAAGGGGTGGATGACTCGATTCCTAAGGAATTCTCAACCCCATATGGGGTTCGGAAAGTTGGGTACATGTGGGGAATATGAGAAATGACCCCCACAGCTCCCGGTTCATTGGAACTGACCTTCTTTTCACGTCTTAATATTATAAAATTCTTGAATATAATGATATTATCCATAATAACATGCAATGATAAGAATAAATAAATATTTTATTAAAAATCATAGCAGTGTTCAAATAAAATAAATAAATGGATACCCACCTGAGGATGAAAATATGTCCTTACATCGTCTAATATCCAAAACTAAATAGGACACCCACCGAAAGGTAAAACCGTGTCCTTTACATTAATCTCAAAGTATAAAAATAATTTAAATTACATAAAGATTAATTAATGAGGTACCCAATCGTGGAAACATACCTCTTACAATTTTAATAAAAAAATAATAATCAAGAAATTTTCATCCATGATAAATTAAACAAATCAAACATTGAAATCAAATAAATTGATCATCAAAACATATAATAAATTACATAACTAAATCTAAAACTAAATAAAGCAACAAATATATAAGTTTAGGGTTTACATCTTAAATTAGGGTTTCTTGATTGAAATTAGGGTTTAGAGAGTTTATGCTTAATAATTAAGATTTTAGGATTTTGTATTTAGAAAATAGGGTTTGATTTATAGAACTAATATTATTATTATTATTATTTAAAAATATTAAGCTGCTGTGTAATTTGAGGAAAAAAGATTAATTAGGGTTTAGTTTTAAGAAAATAGAATTTAGAGTTTAAGTAAAAAAAGATTTAAGGTTTATGAAAATAGGATTAGAACTTTTGGTGCTTGGAAAAACGAAGCTACTGTGATTGCACAATACATATTCTTGTGTGGATGGCTACTGGATGGATTAAAACTCAAATACATAATCTACTGTGAATTAATTTAGGTGAAGAAGGAACATATTCAATACTTAAAACAATCAAAGCATGTTATATTTATTTAATTCAAAACATACCTTCATTGTTGGTTCCTCCACAATTTATTGATTGAAATTCTGGTAGAACAATCACCAAGACAACATCGATTTGTTACCTTGATTTTGTAAGTTGGATCTTCTCTTATTGCCATCCAATAGAAACCTAGAAGTTATAGCCTAAAATTATCAAGTCTCCACAAAATCAAAATTACCGGTCTTTGAATAATTGCCAAAGTCCGTTGCTTAGGGTTCTCTGTCTCCTTTTTATTAATCTCTGCTTTCTCTTTGTTGTCATTCCAAAAGTCTAGAAAATAAAAAGTCCTCCATCTCCAAAAATCTCATCTCTGAATAAATTGCTAAAAGTCCCTGTTGTTCAAGTTAAAATCTCCAAAAATCAAAAGTCCCAAAAGTCCCATCTCCAAAAATTGTCAAAAGTCCTTGTCGTTCAAGTTAAAATCTCTGAAAATCCAAAAGTCACTCTTTAATCTTATAACTGTGTTATTTATAGGAAAACCAAAAAAACTAATACTGCTTTGATAAGGAAATATAAATTCTTTAGGAAAAATTAAAAAACTGAGTAAAATAAGGTTTAGCCAAAAATTGTCCGAAGGTGCGGGCTGTGAGGAATTGGGCTTGCTGCGCACGGCATGCAAGCAACATGGTGCTGGGCTGCTGGGTACTGTGTTCGAGCGATGTGGGCAAACTAGAGAGCGAGGCTGTGCGCTGGGAGCAATTCACCGCAGACTTCGCCGCAAGCCCAGGCCGATTTGTCTAATTTTTATTTATTATTATTTTTTATTTTTATTTTTAAAAATAAACATTATATTTAAAATAAATATTTATAATTTTCTTTTTTCTTTCAATATATTAAATAATAAATATTATAAAAATTATTTCGTAGTATTTTAAAATATTGGACTAGACTTGGTCAAATAATGAGAGTCTATAGTTTGTTTCTAGATGTCTCACCTATTAGAGAGTAAAGGCTAAACATCAGGTTCTTTCAGGATTGTTACAGCCTTTATCAGTACCTGAATGGAAATGGGAGCATGTAGCTATAGACTTTGTGGTTGGATTACCATTGACCCAGAGAAAACATGATGCAATCTGGGTGATTGTAGATAGATTAATGAAGTCAACTCATCTTCTTCTGGTCAAGATGGACTACTTCCTGGATAGGTTGGCTGAATTATATATCAGTGAAATAGTGAGGTTACATAGAGTCCCAGTTTTAATAGTATCAGATCGAGATCCCAGATTTACATCAAAATTTTAAAAAAGTTTGCAAGATGCTTTAGGTAGTCAATTGCATTTCAATACTACTTTCCATTCGCAGATAGATGGACAGTATGAGAGGGTGATACAGGTATTAGAGGACATGTTAAGAAGTTGTGTTATCGAGTTTACTGGGAGCTGGGATAGGCATTTACCTTTGGTGGAATTTGCATATAATAATATTTTTTAGTCTAGTATTATGATGGCTCCTTATGAAGCTTTATATGGTAGGAAGTGCAGGACACCATTGTGTTAGGACGAGGTTGGAGAAGGCAATCTTATGGATCCCGATTTGATTAAGGAAACAGAGGAAAAAGTTAAGGTAATTTGGGATAGATTGAAAATAGCTTCAGACCGCCAGAATTCTTATTCAGATTTGAAGAGAAAAGACAGAGTTATGTGGGGGATAAGGTATTTTTGAAAGTATCTCCTTGGAAGAAGATTTTAAGATTTGGTCGAGATACTGGAGAGAATAGGACTTGTGGCCTATCAATTGGCTTTGCCACCTGAATTGAAAAAGCTCCACAATGTCTTTCATGTCTCTATGCTTCAAAGATATATATCGAATCCATCTCATGTTTTATCAATGGAGTCTATAGAGGTGAATCCAAATCTAACCTATGAAAAGGAACAGTGGTGGTGTGGAGCTGAAGTAAAGGAGCTGAGAAACAAGAAGGTACCATTGATTAAAGTCCTTTGAAAGAATCATTCCACTGAGGAGGTGATGTGGGAGAGTGAGTTAACGATGCGGAGCCAGTATCCTCAATTATTTCAAAGCTGATGCCAGATAATTTCGAGGATGAAATTACTTAAGGAGGAGAGAATTATAGCATCCACTTAATTGTTAGGTTTTAATTTAATTTAAGGGGTAAATGATGAGTTAGAAGTGAGAAATAGGTAATGTATATGTGAAATATAAGAGAAATATACATTACATATAAAGTCAAACATGAGTTAGAAAAGTCAATAGATGAATAGTAAAATGAATGGTAAAATGATAATTTCACTTAAAAATAAATTAATTAATAAAATTCAATAATGATTTTATTTTTGGGTGGAAGAATTAATTTAAAGAATTAAATATAAATAAATAAATAATAAGTAAAAATTAATTAAATATATATATATATAGTTTTAAAAAAAATAGAAAAGAAAGAAAAGTTAAAATTAAAACTTACCTTCTTCTTCTTCTTCCTCCACCATGGCTGAAATTTACCAAGCTTAAGGGAGGGGATTTTTGCTCCACCCAATAGCAAATTCTTCAAATTTTAAAGAATCAAAGTGGTTTTAGGCAAGTTTCCAACAAGTAAAGTTATTTTAAGTTATTTTTAGTTTTTATGAATTTATGGAATATGTGAAATTATGATCTTTGTAGGAGCTATTTTTTAATTGGATAAATGGTGTTGGATGATGTTAGTTTGATGTATATATAATAATTTTAAGCTTGAACTTAAGAAAAGTTTGAATTTAGTTAGGGTTTGAAAGAGGAAGAGAGAAAGTTAGGGTTTCGGAAATAGAAAATTTAAAGAATTTGTGTTTATTTGATTTTATGATTTGAATTATGTTATTTAATGTTGTTAATGGTATAAATGAATTTAAATTACCATTTGGAATTATTTAGAATGAAAAACTAGAATCAAAGAGGTTTAGGCAAAATTATTAAAATTATGATGGAAAAGTGATACATTATATTTTAATGCTTGAAGTATGTTAAAATATGATGTATTAGGTAAATTTAATCTAAAAACTCAATTTGGAATGTATTAGAATGATTTTCTAGAGTTAAAGTGCATTATGACAAAAACTTGAAAAAATTGTAAAATTAAGCCTTAATTCTTGTTTTAGATTTTAAACACTTAGAAATGTGATATTAATTGATTATGTTCATTCATATTGGGTAAACATGTTGAGTATATAGGATTTCTATAAACTTAGTAGTGAAAAGACTTTTTGGTGTTTTGGAAGTAGAGTGGAGTTTTAACTCTATTTATTGCTTTAAAGAGATTGGTACATACTTTTGCATTGAGTGTGGTTGATTTTATTAATTTTGAGCATAATGCATTTCATTATGTGAATGTGTACGTATAGCATTGTTTGAAGTAACAATGCTTGATTTATGTTAATTGTGGCATGATAAGCCATTTGAGAATAGCTAAATAAAATATTTGTATAAAATGTGTAAAGTGCAATTTATACACTAACATGAGGAAGTAAACCACATTTGCATTATTTATGATAATGATTTGTGAAAACTATGGTGTGAGTCGAAATGTAAAAGCACATTGAAAGGAATGTGTATTGTGTGTATCTTATATACTATCTAGTAGCCAGAAGATTGTGCTTGGATGTTGGTATACCATACACCAAAATGGATGAGACACTGGGAGACACAGAAATATACTTACGCCCGAGTAAGACACCAATAATAGACAAGGCAACGAGCCTGGGACTAGATAATTGTATAAGATGTTTGGGCCCATGTTTAGAGTGTTGTTTAATATGTATAATAAAAATGTTTGACATTTTTCACATGATGCATATATGGCATTATATGTGTGACATCATTTTTATATTTAATTTAAGTATGTACTATTAGGCAATATACTTAGCGTGATTAAATTTCATCGTGCATGTGACAGGATAGATTCGGGTAATCCGGAGAGTGTTGCTAGACCACCCTAAGTCTAGGTTTTTGTGTATGAAGACCTTTGTACTACTGAGGACCAGTGCCACTTGTATATCATGTATACACTTTTAGACTTTTTAAAATGATTTTATGTTTGTACATTATATATATAATCATGTCTATGGTGTAAAATATATGTTTTTCCTTTAGTGTAATATATTAAATAACAATAGGATTTACATGTATATGTATATATATATATATATATGAATGTGTTTTTGATAAAATATTGATGGATTAAGCCGTTGGGCTATTTTTGAGAAATGTATGCATTGAATAAATGATTGGAAGTATATTTTAATTGCAGATTAAATTATTTGAAATTTGGGATCATCCAAAATACAAACAAAACTCTGGCGAATTTTTTTTAAAGATTTTTCATTTAATACATTTCTACTTTTCAAATTACTAATGGTTATTTTTATTTATTTATTAAAATATATTTTAAGTGTTCTTAAATTATTACCATAAAATTAAAAAAAAATTAAATAGATAGTAATATAATATTTTTATATTCTATATACGTATTTTACATATACCAAGTGTATATATTATACACATATAAGGCATAAGGGTGTTACAGTATATGTGAGATATATGAAAAATATATATAATATATAAAAGTCAATAAAAAAGTCAACTCTTTTAAAAGAAAAGTCAAAGTCAAGTGGCATTTTGGTAATTATACTTTAGAAATTAAAAATTATTAAAATAATTTTAAAATAAATTATTTTTGATTGAAGAAGTAATTTTGGAATTTTTTATTAAATAAATAAATAATTAAAAATATAATTAAATATAATATATATAATACATATAAGGTGTGTTTGATGTGTATATGAGATATATATTGTATGTGCATATGGGTATTTATATACATTAAATATACATAATATATATATTGCATGAATATGTACACAAAAGTATATGTAATATATAAGTAACATATATTAGACATATACGTATACATAAAGTATACACTACATATATATGTAGTATAATTTGGTGTTGGTAAAGGTAGTGTTAATAATAATATAATAATAATAATAATAATAAAAGAAAAGAAAGAAAGTCAAAGGAAGGAAAAAAATGATTGGTGCATATTTAAAGTAAAATATTTCATTAATTAATAATATATGTATAATTATGGATAGAAAATGAGATAAGAAAGAAAATTAGTCTTCTTCTTCCTTTTCTTTAGCCATGGCCAAACCAAAGGGAGAAAGAGTTTCTTTTATACACACTAAATCCACCAAAATTCTTAAAGATTTCAAGTGGATTTTTGAATAAAAGTAAGAAATCAAGTAAGTTTCTTTTCCTTAAAGCTTAAATTTCTTAGTTGCATGATTATTTTTGGATTGCTAGTGAGAGAAAATGATGTTTAATTGCTTAATTGGGTATGAATGAAGTTATTTTGGGTAGTTAATAATGATTTTAAGGTTGGATAGAAGAAATGGTTGAATTTAAATTGAGATTGGAGAAGAGAGAGAATTCAGGGTTATGGAACTTTTGATGTTTGTGAAATCATAGGTTTTAATTGTGCAATTTGGTTCTAAATGTATTTTTTTGATGCATAAACAATGATTTTAAAGTCAAATGATGGTTTTGGCTAAGTTTGATTAGACTTTGGAAATGGAAGTGTTGAATTTAAGGTTTTGGAAAATGAATTTTCAAAGATTGTTAATTATTTGATTTTAATGCTTAAATCATGTTCTTTAATGATATAAGTGATGGAAATAAGATTGGAATGATAATTGGATTGAGTTGGAATGAAAAACCTTCAATGGTGAAGGTTATGCCATTTTAGGATTTTGAACATAAGCATGTGTTTAATTAATGTAATTGGTTTAAATATGTTAAAAATATGTTTGTAATTATATAAATAAACTAAAAATACTAATTTAATGGGTTAATATGGATTTGCTAAGTTAAAGTAAGGAAAGACTTTTGAAAATTTTATAAGAGTGTTGTTTAATTAAGGCTTGATGTTGAGAATGTCTTGGAATGTGATACTAAATAATTGTATTTGATCACATTGTGCTTAGGCATTGAGGAGAATTGGTTTGTCTAACCCTAGTGTTGAAGGGCAACTTGGAAGAGAAGGTTGGTGAGAGTTTTAAGCTTGCATTTGAAAGCTTTTAGAGGTAAGTACAAACTTTGGATGAATTGGACATGTTTGCATTACTTTGGGCTAAACATAATTTGAAATAAAAAATGTGTTAAGCTACTTGATGTTTTGATTATTTATGAATAATATACTATGACATGTGTAATGTCATATATGCATTAAATGCATTGTGAAAAGCCATTGTTAATAGCTAAATTGTGTAAAATATGAAATATGTGTATTATATAAAAATGACCCAAAGTGTTTGGGTAATGTCATTTGTTGTGTATGCATTAAGGGCATTGTTAAAAAGTCATTGTTAATGGCTAAAGTGCATAAAATGTGATTCATATGTGAATTATGTAAAAATATCTAAAATAATTGGGTAATTTGTTGTAAATGTAAAATGTAGTACATTATGATTATATGTTGATATATGATGATATGAAGTGAGATGACATTGAAATAAATGAGAAAATAAGTCAATGTGCCTAATTAATAAGAAGAAAAGAGGCAACGTGCCTAATGAATTATGAGTAAATGAGAAAGAGATTGATAATGGAAAAAATGAAATAATTGTGACATGCCTAGTATGTTATTCAATTTTTAGAGTTTTGTATTTGGCAGCATGCCTATAAGGTTATCCTTATTATTTGCCTTCGAGGCTAGCTTTTGAGCAATTATTTAATTTGTCTTCGGGCTAGACGCTGGGCGTCACTTACCTTTGGTCTAGATGCTGAGCATCACTATGAATTGCCTTCGGGCTAGACACTAGGTATCAATATGGACCAAAACAGTAACTCTAAGATTTGAATAATATATTAGATTATTTGGGCCCATGTTTGTGTTTGTTTTATATGAAATGTAAAATGATTGAAAAAGATATTTAAAATGAAATGATATGATATATGGTGTCATGATATACATAAGCATTGTACATTGGCATTATTTTACAATTTTATTGCTATCAAAGTTTGTACCACTAGGCTTTTGATTTAGCACGATTGTAATTCATAGTGCAAGTGACAGGGAAGATCTGATAGAGCCGAAGAGTTTGTCTAGACCGAGTTGGGTCTAGATTTGAGATTTTCAGTGTAGAGTTGATTTTTGGGAGTCAAGATTAGAAACATGCCAACATGTATATATTTTTATTTCATTTTGATATTCATATATTATATTATGTTTTTGATGTATATATATTATAAATTATAAAGAATGTATTGAAAAACTTTATAAATGTGTTGTGAAATTTAGAGAAATTGAGGAGTATTGGAGAAATGTAAGAATTGATTATTGGGAGTGCTTTTGTGTACAGGTTGAGATTTTGTTTAGTTTGGAAATGTTCAAATTACAGATAAAACTTTGGCGAATTTTTTTCAGAGACTTTTATGAAAAATGCTTATTTTAGAACCTATGATTTATAATAATATTTTATTTGTTATTTAAATATACATTTTAAAGTATTTAAGATTTTAAATTCAAAAAGTAAAATTTTTTTATTAAACCGGACTGTAATATTTTTGTACTATATATGCGTATTTTATATATACTAGATATATGTATTATACGTATATAGGGTATAAGGGTGTTACATTTTTATAGGGTACAAACATACAATAATACTTTATTCTTTCATATTCTTAACTCTTTATCACATTTCTCAATTCCATCACATTTACTTTTTCTTTCATGGTCTTTACCTTTTTCTTTCTTACTTCTTTGACACATTGTACATTTCCCATCTTTTCCCATTATTTTTAACATATTTCACATTTATTACATTATACATATAACCATGACAATAGCCATTCAACAATGGTGTGTTTAAGCATCGATCTTATATTGATCAAGTGCCTAATGTGACGTGACACTCATCACATAACTATGCCATATTACATAAATTATATGATTTCTACATTTTCAAATAACTTTACATACATGATACCGACTTATATTTAATAAAAAAAATAAGTTTTTAGGATATATACTAACCTTATTTCTTTTTCCAAGTCAAACCTTAAACTCCACCTCTTTTATGACTTTGGTCTACACATACATAATCCAACAATAATTAATATTACTCATTTAAATTCACTTCCATGCTCAATATATATTAAACTATCATTATCTAAATATTTTTTTTTTATCAAAATCTCATTTAAATCCTAAATTCACCACTTATTACTTTGCTTAAACTTCATCCTACCCAGCGCATTTTCAATATTTAACCATAAATTCATTACTTTTATACCAAAATGACATCAAAACACTTCAATTAAATAATTATACACATTTTCTTCACAAATCCTAATTTCACAAAACTTGTCTATAAACACTAACTCCATCCAATCTTACCCATGTCCAATTTCTAATCATAACATCATTACATACATATTAAAATAACATTATATTCATCTATTACCATAATTATCATCATCCATATTAGAAACCCTAATTACACACAATCATTACCTGACCCTACTTTCATCAACTGTATTCATTTCAACCAACTAATTATTAATCCATCATATACTTATCATTTTAACTTCATTACTAGCTATTTTAACAATTTAACACCACTTTCTCTCTCTAGCGACTCCCAACATAATCATAAAACTAAGAAATTAAAGTTTTAAAGAAAGAGGACTTACTTGAATTCTTTCTTTCTCTTCAAAATTCACTTAAAACGTTTGGATTTTCTATGTAATTTGAAGTGTTTGGAAACAACTCACACACTCTCTCTCAAGGTGGATATTATAGCCATGGAAGAACAAAAAGAGGAAGATGAAGTCTTTTCCTTTAATTCCCATTCTTATTGTAATATCCCTATTTGTGCCCTAGTAGTTTTGAGGTTGTTGTTATTTTAATTGGATTAAATGTATATGTTAAGTTGATAAGGAAAATTTGTGTAGAGAGAAATGTATATGTAGTGTATATGGTAATATATATAACATATATGTTGGTCAAAGTGGAAAGTCAAGGGAAGAGGATATTTTATTGTTACTTGTGAAATTACTTAAAAGGGCTTGTAAATAATAGGAAGAGAAAGCATATGAGAAGAGGACATTTAAGTAATTTCCTAATTATTTTTGTGGTGGAGATTTAAAGAAGAAGCAAAGTTTGACTTTTACTCTTCATTGTCTTTTTCTTTTCTTTTCTTTCTTGTGTGGCCGGCTCATCAAAGGGACAAGAGAGCAAGAGAACAAGTGAAGGTTTTGTTGATTCCAAGCTCAAATTGAAAGGAGTTTTCAAGTATACAAGTTGGAATTTCAAGGAATTTCATGATTTGGTAAGTTTTCTCTTGTTTGCCATTGTTATTTTTGAAGTTATGTTTAAGTTGGGTTGTGGTTTGATGATGGTATGATTAAGGTTGTTTATGGTGTGAATTTAAGTGTTGAGATTGCTTGATAGATGAGAAGTTAAGTGGGTGTTGATGTTGGAAGTGGTTGTGTGGAGATTGTGTTAGGGTTTTGAGTTGGTAAGTGTTGGTTATGTTATGTTTGATTGATTATTCTTGTTGATCTTTGAGTTGGTTGTGTTTGTTGGTTTTAGAAGTGAAGAATACCTAATTTCGGAAAGGGGCAGTAGCGTTTTGGATGCCACGCCCGTGGTCTTTTGGTAGCCATGGCCGTGGGGGTGTTGGCCATTTTTGGGCAGAAGGGTTCTCAAAGCCACGACCGTGGGGGTTGAGGTGGCCATGGCCGTGGGCTTTGCTTAGTGATGTTGAGTTTTGTTTAGTGGTCTTAAGATTTAGAATAAGGTTAATAAGTGATAATGTTATAGAAATTGATGTGTTGCATCATTGTTTTGGGTTAGGTTTTGGAAGAAGTGATTTGCCCTAATTGTGAAGTGAAGAATCTTTGGAAGAAAGGATTGCTTAGAGTTGTGTGAGTGTGCATAAGGTAAGTACAAACTACATCATTGCATTCATTTATGAGATGTGGAAACTTAATATACATATGTGTTTGTTAAAGTGTTGAGAACATAAATGCATTGTTGAAACATATTATTATTGTTATGTGAATGTTGTGCTAAGCATGTGTAATGTATGTTAAGAATATTGGTTGTGTATATATTTGAGTAATAAAGTGTGGAAATAACATGATTGATTACTCATGATGTAAGTAAAATGGTTAAGGCATGTTTGCTTTTATGATAATGCAATGTGATTGGTTATGATGAATTAATTAATGTGATTTGAGATATGAAGTTGGAAATGTGAATGGTATGAGTTGTGAGGCCATGATTGTTGGCTATGATGATATAGTTGAGATATGAATGCCTAATGAATTGTGGATGGTAAAATGAGAAATGAATTGAGAATGAGATAAACTAAATGATTGTGTGCCTAATATGTTGATTCAACTTTCAGAGTCCTGTATTTGATGGCATGCCTATGAATCATTGGATAGGCGAAATGGGTGGCCCGTAAGCCGATTCCAATTGAAAAATACTTATGAATCACTGGATAGGTGAAATGGGAGGCCCGTAAACCGATTCCAGTTGAAAAATGTGAATATGGAATGATGGTGAAATGGGAGACCCGTAAACCACTTCCATTTGAAAAATTAGTAACAGTCTAGCCGGGTTGAGGATCTCCTCATGTTAATGGGTTGATGGTCCAAGAGACTGGGTCTGTTACGCTATCCATGGATAGAGATATGATATATTTTGCCTACGGGCTTGATGATGTGATATTGAATCAAAGCGGTGACTCTGAACTTTGAATAACATATTGGTTTGTGTTTTGGGCCCAATGCTTGTGTTTGTTTAAATGTAATTATTATTGGATGAAAGTAATGAGAAATGATATGATGTAATGTTATGAGAGATGTTCATGGTTTAATAAGTTAGGGTGAACAAGGTATGCGTGAAATGTAATGTTTACTTGAATTGTGTATACAACTTGATTGTGTGACATGAACATTGCATCAAAGCATCTTGATATTGTAGTTTGTTTTACTAAGCTGTTGGCTTAGCGCGATTGTGGTTCATCGCGCAGGTGTTAGAGAAGAACCCGAGTGTTCCACTAGACCGAGTGAGTCTAGACATTGAGGATTTGCCTTAGGACTTAAAGATCAGAGCAGTGCTGCCAACCATGTATAATTTCTTTATATTTCGTAAAGTAATGATTTTAATGTATATGTATACATGGTTGTAAACTTGAACTTAGATATTTCTATATATGTAAATACTTTATAATTTCCGCTGCGTACTAAATAAATGTTTATATTCCTTTTTATTTTCTATTACATGTTAACTACCACATTTCTTATATGGTACAAAGAGAAAAATTGTTTGGTGTCTTTTAAAGAGTTAAATGGTTTAAGAAATCCGTAGCATTCCTATGTTTCATGTACGTATATTACATTGTAGTATTATGTAGTGTGCGTATATGAGATTT
Organism: Garcia nutans; assembly: GCA_947685225.1. Taxonomy (NCBI): domain Eukaryota; kingdom Viridiplantae; phylum Streptophyta; class Magnoliopsida; order Malpighiales; family Euphorbiaceae; genus Garcia; species Garcia nutans. Next base: position 21,540,418 of record CANTUV010000026.1, read on the forward strand.
AGGGGTGTTACACTTATCCTTTTTTTATTTTGTAATTAACTAATTTCCCACCAATCACCTTATTTCCTTCTTTGACTTTCTTTTCTTCTTCTTCTTCTTCTTCTTCTTCTTCTATTATTATTATTATTATTATTATTATTATTATTATTATTATTATTATTATTATTATTATTATTATTATTACAATCTTTCAACACCAATTTATACTTTGCTTATATGTATTGTATATATTATGTATATGTAGATGTTATATATATCTCATGTTTATGTAATTCATATTTCATGTACACCTTAAGTATATGCAGGGGCGGAACGACTATGAAGTCGTGTGACCGGCGGTCAGAAGGGGAGGTACTTATTCTGGCCGCCGGTGGAGCTAAACTTAGCCCCCTCTTGAAGGGGCTGAGTTGCAGACCTATGCAGCGAGGGGGAGACGAACCCCTCGCTGCAAAAATTTTTATTTTTTTTTATAAATTAGTCTCTAGCGAAACGACGCCGTTTTACCATGGACTAATTTTTTTTTATAAAATGACGTTTCGTCAGGGGGTAAATTAAAAAAAAAATCGCCCAGCGAAACGAGCCGGTTCAAAAATAAAAAAAAGGGGCTGCGTATTCTCCTCTTCCCCTCTCCTTCTTCCCTCTATCCCTTCCCTCCCCAAGCCACCAGCAGGCAACTCCTAGCCCCACCACCAGCCGGCCTACCGACAGCCACCGCCGGCCACCGCTCGGTAAGTTTTGACCCCCCCTCAATAAATTCCTGGTTCCGTCACTGAGTATATATCTTATATCTAATATATATATACATCTTATATTTCTCTTTTACAATATACTAACTACCCTCTAAATTAATTATTTAATAATATATAAAATTTATGGGTATTACAAAATTCATTCTCAAGTCTCTCCCTCCCCTGCTCGCCTTTGTGATCCCGGGGTTGCCACAATGGTTGGCTATGAAAATGAGGCGCATGATTTTGATTATCCCAGTGTCACAACTCAGCATATGCTTTGATGTCGATTTTGATATGTTTCGTTGCACTTTGCAGTTGGCAAAGATAATGAGGAAGTATCGCAAAGCAATTGATGGATTGTTGTGGTTGTCATTTATTTGTGGGAGAGGAAGAGACAGAGAACATTTTTTGAGCAAAAACACAAATAAATTGAGAAATTGAATAATCGTGAATGATGATATTTTGAGAAATTATAGAATTATAGTATTGTTAAAAATAGCTGAGGTGACAGCCTTAAGAGATACTTTATTTCCTTAGCTTTTATATATTTATATGGATTGCTGATATTGATTATCCCACCTAGACTACTGCATAACTACATTTTATATATAAGGAATTAACAATATTTTTGGATATTTTCAAGAATTAATTTTAGTTCTAACGAAGTGAACAAATACAGCAACTCTCTTGAATAATCCATTAACTCAATTCCAATTTCCATGAAGCAAATCAATATATAAATCAGTAAGTCTTCACTGATTTAGTGAATGTCAACTATGGATCTTTCTTTTACTTTTTCTTTTTAAAAATAATCAAACAGAATTAGAACCGTAAATTCATAATTTTTTTCTTTTATATTTTTTCATAATTTAATAACAACATCATCAGTTATTGCATCCAAGAAAAAGAAAGACAAAAGGGGAGAAAAGATTTAATGAGCAAATAATAGGAAAAGAAAAAAAGAGGAAGCATAGAGATTCCAAACATACACCATGGTATATATACCGTATAAAATAAAAGAAATAAAATAACAGTAAAAAATGTATAAAAAAAAAAAAGAAACAACCGTAAATCAGATTTTTTGAAAGCAAAAAACGTGCTACAAGTAATTTCCTCCTAAATTAATCCAAAAATAGAATATAAAAAGGGTTATTGCACCAATTTCACCCATATCAAACATTAACCAAAATTTAAAGGGAAATTTACACATTTAATCTAAATAGGAAAGTTATTATAAAAAATACGGCATTTGATAAAAATTCAATAATTATACAAAAAAAGTATAAATATATATATTTCTTATTAAACAACAAATTCCTCCATCCTCTTTCCTTGCATTTTCAATAACAAATTTCCTTCATCACGTTGTCTTGCAGAATAAAAAAAATCTATCAATTGCAAAATTGAAGAAGAATGAATGCAAATTCAAAAGAAACTCTTTTAATTGCAAAATAAAAATAAATAAAATAAATAAAGGCAAACAAAACAGCCAACCAAAAACAACATCTAGATCAATAACTTTCTACATTCTTCGGTCAATAAGAAATTAAAAACAAGAAAATAAATTTAATATCAAGAATTTCAAAATAAAATCACAGCAGCAGAACAAAGAATGCATAATTTCTCAAAATTAGATTTGACAAAAGTACAACATTATGATTGGGTGAATTGTAACTGATAAAAGATATATATATATATCTATTATATATCTCTTATATGTCATGTATACATGATTATATGCATTTCATATGTTTTATTACAATCGCTTAAATATATACTTGTTTTATAAGATATTGTTCTCTTGTAATGTATATATTTTTAATATATTGAATTGCAAGTAATGAAACATTAAATTTTGTTATATATGTTTTATATATAACATATATATCTTATACATGCTGATTATATGTTGTATATAGTAAATTATAAGTGGTAAATATATATTTCTTTCATGGCTTGCCCCGAAAAAAAATTCCATAAAACATGTGTTTTCTCCGTTTAATCCTATCTTTTTTTTATCATTTAGTGCCAGAAGTTTACATCAAATCCATCCCGCTTTGGCTTTGAAAACAATTCAAGCCTATGTGGCATCTGCTGTGGCTGTTTGATTAATAACACATCTATTCCTCAACACGCACCGTTTTTACTTGCAATTTAACAAATCATAAAATGCTAAAACAATGTCGGTTTACCTCGAATCAAAGCGTTTTGAGGAGAATATTTACTCACCACAATCTTCTCCAACCTTCGACGTTCTCTCCTCTTCTCTCTTCATTTTCCTCTACACGCTATGGAAAAGGCATTGAGCTTAGCGACAACCATGACTGTCCTCTGCGAACACCAAAAGCAAGCTAATTGCTAAACATCTTTGAGCTCTGAAAATCCTGCACGAAAAATTATGAGGTGCCCTTTCTAGAAGATACAATGAAGCAAATTTAATTTCTAGGATTTTATGATTTTCTTTCATACATTATAGTTTTTTCATTGCTTCATAATGCAAGAGAATGATTTCAAAAAAATAATAATAACAAACAGTATAAATATAATCTTAATGTCGTAAAAATGTATAAAAAAAAGAAACAACTGTAAAAAAAAAGATTTTTTGAAAGCAAAAAACACACTAAATATAATTTCCTCTTAATTATATGAAAAAATTATAATTCCATTAAAATCTATTAAAATTTAAGATAAAAATCTAATAAATTTTATTAAATTCTATATAGAATTCTAACATAATCTATAAAATTCTATTAAAATCAATAATTCTTTTAAAATCTATTAAAATCTTAATCCAATACACTTACTTAAATTAATAATAAGATGAGGTGGCTAGCATGGATAGGCTTTGGATGTGTTGATGTGAAAGATACTAAACTGAAATAGAAAATGGCATATTCACTATATATTTTAAATTTTTTATTTTTTATTAAAAATATTTTATTATTTTATTATAAATCTATTATAAACTATCAAAAATTTATAAATTCATTATAAACTTGTTATAAACTAGTGAAAATTTTTTATTTTAATAAATATTTTATAAATTATGGTGTTTTGATAAATAATTTATATATATGATAAATTTATAATTATTTTTAAATTTTTATATATTTTTTGAAAAATAATATTCTCCATCATAATTTATAAATTTTTTACTTTTTTACCAGTATTATTTTAGTTATTTTATTATAAACTTATAATAAAATATGTAGAATTTATAAATTCATTATAAATTTATTTATAATATTTAAATATAAGGTTTTTGGTAAACATTTTATAAATTCTTAAGTATAATTTCCTTCAGATTGAGCAGACATTCGTTACTGTCGTTGTTGGATTCAAAGAATCTTCGTCCCAATATTTTGTTAAATATTATAAATTTAAATTTTTTTTCAATTTTTTTTCTATTTTTATCAAAAACCTTATATTTTTTCAACAGCCCAATTGAAATGGACCTTAAAGACGGATGTTAGGAGGCATTGGGCCTTATTGCCCATTCTCTTTGACATAATCACAATAAATTATAATTAAATCTCTTAAAATACTTATATTAAATAAACACAATACAATTTCTAAAAATTGTCAATATCAATGTTAACAAAAAAAAGAATTAATTAAGCTCATATAAATAATTTATTATTTAAACTAGTGCGATTCAATACTTGTAAAAATTTTAAATTTATAATAAAAAACTCTTTAATTATATATTCAGTAAAATCTAAGAAATTTTTTTATATAATAAAAAATAATAATTAGAATTCTATGTTATAATATTAAAAACCATAAAAAGAATTTTTTTTTTTTTTTTGCGAATAAGAAAATCAAATTACATATCGTTATTCCATCATTATCCTTGTGGTCAATTCTCTAATGAAAACAGAGGTTTATATTTGACCAAGTCAGTAACATTCTTTGAATTTTGACTTAACAACGCAAAATATTAAGGACAGTCAAATTAATAACTGAAATTCACATATCTTTATCATCTTTGTCCTTCAGCATTTATCACATAAATATATGATAAGTGGCGAGGCCACATATATTGGAAGGGGGGCAGTTGCCCCCCTTCTTTTTTAAAATTTTTTTTTATATATATGTATATATATTATTAAAAATTTTAAAATATTTAATTGTCCCTCTTTAAATTTATATTATTTTTAATATATATATATGATATTTTTATTTTGCCCCATTCACTAAAAAATCTGACTTCGACCCTATATATGATTGTTTGCTTAATATTATTATAATTTCATTCAAACTATTATTATTTTGGTATTAATTATCAGCATCGATAATGACCACCTCCAAAAGCAATAATGTTATAGAAATCACATTCTGCATAATTCTCATTTTGTCATCAGTGGCTCCTTCGTTAGCTCAACCTTTTCAATTACTTGAATTTTTAAATTCTTTCATTCCAACTGTGAAGGTAAAAATTACAAATAGTGCAAGTCATGATGTGGGTGTCATTTGCGATGCTAAAAAGGACAATTTTATGGTATTAAAAACAGGGGAAATAATATCATGGGAATTATATGATATAATGTATCCATTGTCTTGGTGTTACATTTATATAAATCATACTCAAACGATGGTGTACCAAATGCAATTGGAGCATTACAAAAAATGGTGTTTTCCTCTCAAAGGAAAGAAAGAACCACCTGAACATCGTCAATTGTATATTAATGGGGAATATTTTTAATTTGACTTCTTTTGTTCTTAGCAAATCTGATACTGCCAATGTAGTATTATAAGCATAAAGATTATAGAGAGGAATCAAACCTAAATCTGTTAATTATGTTATGCTTCGCCATGCTAAGTAAGCATAAAGTTTGATGTCTTAATTTTTAAGAAATTTTTCTTATATTTTGTTATGGTTTTCCTTCCATTTGTACTTTTATAATAAGGGCAAAGAAATTAAGCACCATGAATATTTAATAACGGTAGCTATGTATATTACTAACTCCGCCTATACATGAGTTTCTTGTGTATAGTCGGTCCCAAGCCTGGGTAAAGGAGGAGGGTTGCGGTAGGTGACAACCATCGTAAAACTTTTGTCACATCTCATGATATGGATTCTAATAATAATATCGTTAGGGCGTTCCCTACTTGCGACGCTACATCGGAGCCCGGGTGTAGTGAAGAATAAGCAATGGTGTAGGGCGTTCCCCGAATGCGACGCTCCATGTCGGCGCCCGAATGTGGTGCATAATAAACAAGGGTTCTCACACCATGGACGGGTGTGGCTAAAGAAGTTAGTCCAAAATACGAATAATAAGAGTAGTACGAGAGATACATGTTTAGATCATGGTAAAAAATTTTATAGGAATAAGCATAAGAAAGAACAATTATGGAGTAAGATCATAATAGGAACTTGGAATATTGGATCTCTTATAAGTAAACTGAGAGAACTTGTTGATACTATAGAGAGAAGAAAAATTAATATTGTTTGTATCCAAGAGACTAAATGGGTTGGAGGAAAAAGTAAAGACGTTGAGAATACTGGGTATAACGTGTGGTATACAGGTACAGATAGAAAAAAAAATGGAGTAGGTATAATTTTGGATCGGAACCTAAAGGAGACGGTTATATCGGTGAAAAGAGTAAGCGATAGGATTATTTCAATTAAACTTGTGATCCAGAATGAGACTATCAACATAGTTAGTGCATATGCCCCTCAAGTTGGATTGGATGAGAAGAGCAAGTAAAATTTTTGGGATGACATGGATGAACTTATGCGAGGGATTCCAAATGATAAAAATATTTTTATAGGAAGAGACTTAAATGGACATGTAGAAAAAGACAGAGTAGGTTTTGAGGAGGTACATGGATGGTATGGTTTTGGAATTAGAAATGAAGAAGGTAAAAGTATCCTTGATTTTGCTTTATCCTATGGTTTGATTCTGGCAAATACATATTTTATAAAAAGGGAATCACATCTAGTGACTTTTAAAAGTGGGCAAAATAAAAGTCAAATTGACTTCATACTCACAAGAAAAGCCAATAGAACTAGATGCAAGGATTGTAAGGTTATTTCAGGTGAGGCTTTGACCACTCAACATAGGTTAGTAGTTTTGGATATCAAGTTTAAGAGGTTGACTAGTAGGCCAAGGAGGAACAATAGTCCTAAAATTAGGTGGTGGACTTTAAAAGGTGAAAAACAATTATTGTTCAAGGATGAGTTGGTCAAAGCTGGAGTGTGGGAGGAAGATGTGAGTATGTCACCAAATGATATGTGGATATGCTTGTCTAAAACTATTAGAAGAGTAGCTAGAAAGATTCTTAGAGAATCTAAAGGGTGTGGACATTCCTTGAAGGAGTTTTGGTAGTGGAATGAGGAAGTGTAAAAAGCGGTAAGAAGTAAAAATGAATGGTATAAGAGTTTACCCAAGTGTAATGACAATGATGCTTTTGAGCAGTACAAACAAGCAAAAAAAGATGTTAAAAAGGCAGTTAGTCAAGCAAGAGCGCAATCTTTAGAGAGTTTGTATGAGAAACTTGGAACAAAGGAAGGAGAAAAAAGCTATCTATAAATTGGCTAAGATAAGAAAAAAGAAATGTCGTGATTTAAACCAAGTTAAGTGCATTAAAAATAAAGAGAATAAGGTTCTGGTTCAAGAAGAGGATATTAAGGAACGATGGAGAAGCTATTTTGAGGAACTTCTTAATGGTAACCATAGTGATAACATAGAGGGTTTAGACGTTAGGCCAGAGAAAAATGTAAAATACACTAGACGGATTAGATTTTCGGAAGTTAAAGAAGCTTTGAAGAGGATGAAAGTTGGTAAAGCCTTTGAACCAGATGAGATACCTATTGAGGTTTGGAAATGTTTGGGAGATACAGGAGTTACATGGTTGACATCTTTGTTCAATAAGATTTTAAGTTCAAAGAAAATGCCTAATGAATGGAGACAAAGTAATTTGATACCTATTTTTAAGAATAAAGGAGATATTCAGAATTGCTCAAATTATAGAGGTATAAAGCTTATGAGCCATACTATGAAATTGTAGGAAAGAGTTGTGGAATACCGTTTGCGGTTAGATACTTGTATCTCCTCAAATCAGTTTGGCTTTATGCTTGGTCGATCAACTATAGAAGCTATTTTTCTGATAAGAGATTTGATGGAAAAGTATAGAGAGATGAAGAAGGACTTACATATGATTTTTATTCACTTGGAAAAGGCGCATGATAGAGTCCCTAGAGAAGTTTTATGGTGGGTCCTAGAGTGTAGGGAAATATCTATATGATATATCAAAGTCTTGAAGGATATGTATGAGGGAGCTACCACCAGTGTCCGCACCGTGGGAGGGGATACTAAAGATTTTTTCATTTCTATTGGATTACACCAAGGTTCAGCTTTGAGCCCTTATCTTTTCGCATTGGTCATGGATGAGCTAACAAGACATATACATGATGACATCCCTTGATGTATGATGATTGCAGATGATATTGTATTAATAGATGAGACTCAAGCAGGGGTAAATTAAAAGTTGGAGTTATGGAGAAGCACTTTGGAATCTAAGTGTTTTAAGCTAAGTAGGACTAAGACTGAGTATATGCATTGTAGATTTAATAGTGAGAATAGAGAAAGAGGCAAAATTATTTTAGACGGAATAGCAGTGCCTCATAGTACTTATTTTAGATACCTTGGCTCAATTCTTCAAGAAGATGGGGGTTGTAAAGAAGATGTAAATCATAATATTAAAGCTGGTTGGATAAAGTGAAGGGGTGCTGCAGGAGTTCTATGTGATCGAAAGATGTCAATTAAATTAAAAGAAAAATTTTACCGCACTGTAATACGGCCTGCTATGATGTATGTTAGTGAGTGTTGGGCAGTAAAAGGACAACACATAAGTAAAATGCATGTTGCGAAAATGAGAATGATAAGATGGATGTGTGGTCATATTAGGATGGATAGAATCCGCAATGAGTGCATTAGAGAAAAAGTGGGAGTAGCACCTATTAAGGATAAGATAAGAGAGCATAGATTGAGGTGGTTTGGCCATGTGAAACGAAGACCTAGCAATGCGCCAGTTAGAAAAACCGAACAAGTTAGAGTAGATATAACTAAGAGAGGCAGAGGTAGGCCTAAACTGACTTGATCAAAGGTGGTACAAAATAATCTTATGATGTTACATCTATCAGAAGAGACAACCTTAAATCGTATTGAGTGAAAAAGAAGAATCCATATAGCCGACCCCTATTGACTTGGGATTAAGGCTTTATTGTTGTTGTTGTAGCTATGTATATTACTATGGTGATTTATATAGATTGATTAATTATATATATGTGCCTATGAACACAATAAATTAGTTTAATTTGTATATGAAAACATTCATTAAAGAACTATAAAAAATTAGAAACATGCTTAAATATAAAGGTCAAAACTTGTTATTACACATAGAAATCCCTTGCTAAAGTTTAGTTTGTAAATGTCGAGTTTTTTTTTATATTATTTTTAAGATCAAAACATATTATATACGGTAAAAATATTAATTAGAACTGTGTTATCATATTAATAATTGCATTAAATATTATAATCTAATATGGATAGAAATAAATTTGAAAGTCGAGTTTCCAATCATTTTACATTTTAGTTTTAATTTTATCATCAAATCAAGTTCTCATTCACAATTGTGAGCTACTTACACATAAAAATTTTTGCTCCATATATCATTTATATAGCTAGCTAGAACGTAACATGGAGAAATACTCAGTTAAAAAAAACGTGGAGAAATACCTTTCTCGACAAAAGTCTAAAACCTTCAGCCCAACTAAAAGCTAGCAACTTTTTAGAAATTGGCCCTTTGACAAGAATGCAAAAAATATTAAAATTAATTTTAAATTTTCTATATTTATAAATTATTTATCAACATATTAAAATTTATAAAATATTTATTAAAATATTAAATTTTTATTAATTTATAATAAATTTATAATAATTTATTATATATTTATAAAATTTTTATAATTTTTAATAAATTTATTATAAATTTATAAAAAAAAGTAAAAATTTTAAAGAATATTGCAGGGTGTATCCTTTTCCGGAGGAAATTTAACGAAATACTAGGCCAATAAGGCCACATTCTGGCCCAATAAGGCCAAGGGAATGGGCCGCAAACGATGTGTTAATTCGGACTATTTGTATATCAATTAAAGAGCTTTTAAAATTAAAAATAATTTTAAATTTATCATATTTATAAAAAAAAATTATTAAAATATCAAAATTTATATAATATTTATTAAAATATCATATTTTTATTAGTTTATAATGAGTTTATAAATTTTATAATGAATTTACAATGAGTTTATAATTAATTTATAATAAGTTTACAATAAATTTATAAATTTTACACAGTTTATAATGAGCTTATAATAAAATAACTAAAATACTTCTGGTATAAAAGTAAAATTTTATAAAAATATAATAGAGTGTGTCATTTTTTAAATTTTTTACTTTTTTACCAAAGATATTTTAGTCATTTTATTATAAACTCATAATAAACTCATTATAAACTGTATAAAATTTATAAATTCATTATAAACTCATGATAAACTCACTGTAAACTCATTGTAAACTAATAAAAATCTAGTATTTTAATAAATATTTTATAAATTCTGGTATTTTGATAAATATTTTATAAATATGGTAAATTTAAAATTATTTTTAATTTTTCTTGTATTTTTGTCAAAAGCTCTATTGGGAAAATGAAACCCTTCACCACATTTTTAAAAATTTTTATTTTTTTACCAGAGATATTTTAGTCATTTTATTATAAACTCATTATAAATTGTGTAAAATTTATAAACGCATTATAAACTCATGATAAACTCATTTTAAACTCTTTGTAAACTTTTTATAAACTAATAAAAATCTGATATTTTGGTAAATATTTTATAAATTTTGGTATTTTAGTAAATATTTTATAAATATGGTAAATTTAAAATTATTTTATTTTTTCTTATATTTTTGTCAAAAGCCTAATATTTATAAAAATGACACTCTCTACCATATTTTTAAAAATTTTTATTTTTTTATCAAGGGTATTTTAGTTATTTTATTATAAACTCATAATAAACTCATTATAAACTGTGTAAAATTTATAAACTTATTATAAACTCATAATAAACTCATTATAAACTCACTGTAAACTCTTTGTAAACTAATAAAAATATGATATTTCAGTAAATATTTTATAAATTCTGGTATTTTGATAAATATTTTATAAATATGATAAATTTAAAATTATTTTTAATTTTCCTTCTATTTTTATTAAAAGCCCTCAACTAAATTGGTCACAGAAAAATTGACCTCATATTATCAAAATATCCAAATCATTTATTAGAAAAAGGCATTGTATATATAGGCGTTAATAACCAAGAATTATGCTACTATTCTAGCGCACAAATTATTAGAATTAAAAAAAATCTTGTTTATATTGAAAGGCAATGCTACTTTCATATATTTTTTTTTTCACTGCAGCCATCTCTATTTTTATTTGTTTAACAGTCTAAATATAGATTTAATTCTGTTCGAGATATAAGTCATAGGTTAAGGCTTTCTATCTCTTTTTAAAGAGATATTCAGTGAGATTTAAATTTACGTCTTCATCCACTTGCTCAATTTTACTAAATCAACTAAGATACCCACTTTAATTAATGATAATTTATACTTATAATATTGTCATATATATATAGATACAAAGACGAATATTCATATCAATTAGTAGATATAATATTTTCTCTTTAAGAAATTACTTTTCATCATATGTTCATTTTCTAAAATGAGAGGATATTAATGTGCATAGAATTATTAATAATAATTAAAATTAAATGTAAGACTATGTACTAGTAAAAAATTTTAAAATAAAAAAGCAATATTTCATTGCATATTATTTTCACACAGAAGTTTCAACAACAAAAAAAATATCAATATTAATTTTTTCTGGAAAATGTTTATAAAAATTAATTACTTTTTTACAATATATATGTGAAAATTAACATAAAAACGAGTATAAATTTAAAAAAAGCTTTTTTTTTAATTATGCAATATATAATATTATTTCCATTCATTTAAAAAAGGAACTCGTGAAAGGGGAAAAAATTAAAATAAAAAAAGGGGCATCTTTGATTTTGACTAGTAGGTAGTCTAAGCATGAGAAATGAGCATAAATGGAAATAACAAAAAAAAGTCTCCATATTTTTTCTAGATATTAGAAGGATTTGATAATGTCTAATCCTTAAGCTTGACCAACAATAGTAATAACAAAACGAGGAAGATATGAAAATAGACTTATAATTTGTTTGTTTGGAAAAGATTCTATGGACGGAACCGTCAAAAGTAAATTTTAGTTTTGATTTTGAGGACTCATTCAAGCCGAAAATGATAGGAGGTTTTTGAAGTTTGAAGTCATGGCCTTTGCCTAACCATTTATACCAGTCAAAGCTTAACATGTTTCAACATTATTTCTACCTTCTTTTTATATTCCAACTTTACTTTTAATTCACAATTAGCATTACATCTATGACCATTTCAATGTTTTTTTAATTAAAAAAATTAATATTTATCAAACTTAAATCTAATTTATAAACAATTTATGATTCTTGTTATATTAAAAAGAAAATTAAATTTTGGTATTTACCATTCTTTAAATTTTTAAAGAAAATAAAATTTTTATTTATAAATTATTGAGTCTGAATTTTTTTTTAAAAAAAAATCAGAATTTCTAAAAATGAAATCCATCAGACGCTAATTTCTAAGTAAGTCTACGCTTAATACGTTAAAAGTGGATTTGTTATAATTGATAAGTAGATTTGGTTCAATGGTTTAAAATAATCTAATTCTAATATTTAATTCAGTCAGAACAATGGACTAAATAGAATAGCATGCCAAAATGCCATTTACTTTTTTTTTTTTAAATGCAATACATGATATTATTATTAAAGAAAATAATTGGGCTGGCTGATCCAATGTCCACCGCATTCAAGGACCGACAAGGGGTTGACTTATAAGCCCAGGCTAGAGTAATGGCCTAATATTAAATATTTTTATTTTTGAGGAATAATGTTTATATAATTTCAATTTAACTTGGTCTAACTTCTAATTTGAATTTTACTCATCTTTTCATTTATTATAAGTATTTAACAAATTCATTTTCATGCAACATCACACTTAATATTTTGATTTAAAAGCCATTAATTCATTCTAATTAAAATTGTATTTGGTAAAATTAAAAGTTAAATGTTAAATAAAGTAAACATAAAATTATTAAATTATAAAAATATTAAAAAATATAATCAATTATTATTTTAACTATTTTTATCTTAATTAAAACTTAGAAGATAAATATTATTAAATAATTTAAAATGAATAAATATTTAAAATTTTAATTTTAAGTGTTGAATAAAATATTTATCAATTTTTTTCTTAAATCTTATTATATAATTTTCTCTAATTTATTTGCTTATAAAAACTATTTTTATCCTGATAAAATTATTACATTCAGTTTATATATATTTATTAAAAAATATTAATTTTTTAAAATATTATATAAAATTATTTTAAATAAATTAAAATATTATTAATTAATTTATTAATATTATTAATATTATATTTTTATTTATTTAATTAATTTATTAATAATAATTAATTTTTTTATTATATAAAATGATAATTTTAATGTAAATTTTTTTTAAAGTGATAATTTTACCGTAAAAACAAAAAATACTCGTGAAATGAATTAATTAAAATATTAATATTTAATAGCAAAAATTAATAAATTACTTGGTATTGTTGCTGTCTGAATCGAACAGTAAGTAGCCGTTAAATGATAAGCAATTTGAATAGAATGTCTGCATAAATGCATACAGGTTTTAAATTTAAAAAATATTTTATTATATGTTTTATTAAAAGTACCTTTAACGAACGAGAAGGCCAGTCACTGGCTTTCGCCGGCGGCGACACTGAATGAGCTTCAAAATTTTGAACAAATAGCTACTTTACAGAGCAAAAAAATCGATGAAAACATGAAGAAAATGACAGATCTTCATTTTTTGTTCGCAACGCTGGAGCTACTTCATTAACTTGTCCTCTCCTTTTCCCACCATTAATAAGCTTCTTCTTCAGAACTTGAATAGCAGTTTATAAAGATCCGCCGGCACTGGTGGTTTCACGACCATTAAGACAACGTTCTATAAAGATCTGCAACTTGTTCGTCAGTGAGGTTTTCTTTGTCGCCCATGAAAGATCCCAGCAAGTGAGTTTGATCGAGCTTCATTTGCCTCCTAGTCGACAGATTTTTTTGCCAAGATCTGAGCTAGTTCTTTTCTTGCTTTTCATTGCTTTGTGGAAAAGGGTTCCAGTTTGTGATTAGTTGGTACCCAGAGAGAAACAGAGGAGCTCTATCCGAAACAAAGCCTAACTGCAGCAACACAGTTAAAGTGTTTGATAAAATACCTGAAAGAGACCTAGTGCTTTGAGCTGAAACTGAAAGACGAGAAAAGGGTCAAACATTAACAAGGAAAAATTAAGCTCTCAATTGAGTGGAGGGAGAGGCTTGAAAAAGCTTATCTTCTCATTGCAGCCTCCATTGGAAGCTATGGAGCTTATCTTGCTGATGGCTCAGAGTATAGTGGATATTATGGGCCAGATGTGAATCTGGAAAAGGTCAAGAATCTTCATCGACGCAGATTGCAAGTTCTTGTGCAAGCAGGTCCAGATTTATTGGCCTTGGAGACGATACCCAACAGACTTGAAGCACAGGGCTTTCTTCTTCACCACGGAACCGTCTTCAATTCCGGCGGGTGCCCCTCCAGGGCCGGCCAGTCGGTCTTTTGCGGATGCTCTCCGCCAAGGTACTACTTCTGTCCATTCTTCTGGTGCGAATTGGATTGCTGATCATCAAAATGTTGTTAGCTTTGAACCTAAACAGCCTTTTCGATTTAAAGGTGTCCCTGCATTTTCGTTTTCACCTGATGAGATTCAATTTTTGTCCCGGCCTTTCTCCTTTGCTCTAATTGGATTTTTCTCTTCTAGACGACCTAGCATGAAAAGTTTGAAGAGGTCATTTGAGTCGATAGGTTTTAAAGGGAATTTTTTGCTTGGATTGGTTGATAATCAGCACGTTCTTATTAAGTTTGATCTTGAGGAGGATTTCCTCCGGTGTTGGCTCCGACAACTTTGGTTTTTCAATGGTTATTCAATGAGGGTATTTAAATGGACCTGTGATTTTCAGGCTGATGTTGATTGTCCAATTTTTCCAGCTTGGATTACCTTGGAAGGACTTCCTGTTCACTTATTTGCTAAACATGCTTTATTTCCTATTGTGAGCTTGATTGGGAAGCCATTAAAGATGGATTCAGCCAATGCTATGCTTACTCGTCCTTTGGCTGCGCGAGTATGTGTGGAAGTTGATCTTTCTAAAGACTTGGTGGATCGCATTTGGATTGGCAATGGTGAATCGGGCTTTTTCCAGTCAGTTCATTATGAGGATTTGCCTTCATTTTGTAATAACTGTTGTAAGATGGGGCACTCAAATTCTAGTTGTCTTAATAAGGATGGAATGGTTTTGGGTTACTCTGATATTGGTAATCGAGCTGAAGCTGTAGGTGTTGAGAAA
Organism: Garcia nutans; assembly: GCA_947685225.1. Taxonomy (NCBI): domain Eukaryota; kingdom Viridiplantae; phylum Streptophyta; class Magnoliopsida; order Malpighiales; family Euphorbiaceae; genus Garcia; species Garcia nutans. The sequence goes on from CANTUV010000026.1 coordinate 21,555,771, forward strand.
ATATGGGTTCCCAAGAAAGGGTCTGATGTTAATAATGATATCTTGCATGCTACTGTTCATGTGAATAAGAGTAAAGATACACTTGACCCTGTCGCTGTCACAGGGGTTAATTCTTCTGTTGCTCCTTCTTCATCGAATCCTGTTACTCAAAAGACTAGTGTTGCAGAAACAGAGGTTCAGAATCCTTCTACTGTTGCTGTTTCTTCAAATCCTGCTCCTCAAAAGTCTAGTGTGACAGGAAAAGAGGTTCAGAATTCCTCCGCTATTGTTGTTTCATCTGATAATGTTTCGACTAAAAATTTGTTGGCCCCCTCTGCTATTAGTGAACCCGAGGATTATGTTGACTCTGAAACTGATTTTCAAGAACATCAGTCTAATGGTAATGATCCGATAGATGATATTATTGTTCCAAAAGAAACGTGGGAATCTATTGGTACTGTGTTTGCTCAGAAAATGGCCTCTGTCCAGCCTGATAGTGCTGTTCCTGCTGAAGAATTTCAACAGGTTATTACTCGTGGCAAAGCGGGTCGTAAGAAACGGGGCCAAAAAGCTTCAACTCAAGATAAGGTCTCTAACTCTTTTGTTGAACATCATAATAAGTCTCAATGAATATTCTGTTAAGGAATGTGAGGGGTATTAGTTCCTCTTTAACTCGATTGCATAAAATATGTTCTTCTTCTAATATTGGTTTGCTTATTGTTTTGGAGCCAATGTCTTCTAAAGATAAAAATTCATTGATTGCTTCTCAGCTGGGTTTTGATAGTGTCTTTTCTTCTGGTGATAATAAAATTTGGGTTTTATGGAAGTGTCATGTTTTTGATGTTGTTGATTTTCGGGATGATATTCAAATTTTATCTTGTTTGGTTTCCTTCCACCCAAAGAGCTTTTCTTTTCGTCTTTCTGCTGTTTATGGACATCACTCCCGTGCTAGTCGTAGGGCTTTGTGGGATAGTTTATGTATTCTTTCAGATGTGGGTAAGCCTTGGATTGTTGGAGGTGACTTCAACACTGTTAAATTTTTGTCTGAATACAAGGGCAGTGGTTCTCCTGATTTGTTAGGCATGCAAGATTTCATTGACTGTTCTGACGAATGTGGTTTACTTGACATTCCTTTCCAAGGTTGTGAGTTTTCATGGACAGAAATTCGTTCTAATGGCCGAGTTTGGGAGCGTTTGGACCGTCTTCTAGCAAATGTTGAATTTTTTTGATGCTTTTGGAGCTGTTACTTATCGTCATTTGGGAAAGGCTACTTCGGATCATTCCTCTATGCTCTTAGACTGCCAAAATTTAATTCTTAATGTGCCTAAAGCATTTAAATTTCAGCACATGTGGCTTTCTAATGATTCTTTTCTTCCAATGGTTAAAAAACAGTGGGATTCGGCTTTTTATGGTGGTGGGATGGCTGGTCTCTTTGCTAAGCTAAAATCCTTGAAAGTGGCCATTCGAGACTGGAATCGCAATTATTTTGGGAATATTTTTTCTGATGTCAAGAAAGCGGAACAGGAGGCTTTGAAAGCTAAAGTTATGTATACTAATAACTCTTCGCCTGAAAACTTGAATAATTGGAAGATAGCGAAAAATACTTTGCTTCAGAAACTTAAATTAGAAGAATCTTTTTGGAAGCAAAAAGCACATATTTCCTGATTTCTGATGGGGATAGCAACACCAAGTTCTATCATACTTATGTTAGAATGAGACGGAAGATCCAGCGTATTGTTTCTATCAAAACTAGTTATGATTCTGTGATAACGGATCAAGATGCTATGGGTTCAGAAGCTGTTTCTTATTTTTAATCTTTATTTGATAAAGACTCTGATTCTCCTGTTGATTGTTCGGCTCAGCTTTTAGATTATATTTCATCAGTTGTTTCGGCTGAGGATAATATTTTACTGGAGCATGTTCCGGATGATTCTGAAATTAAGGCTGCAGTTTGGCAATTAAATCCTAATAGCGCTCCAGGCCCTGATGGTTTTGATGGGTTCTTTTTTCGCAGTTGTTGGGACATTGTCAGCTGGGATGTCTGTAGTGCCATCAAAGAGTTCTTCCTAGGGCTTCCTATTCCTCGAGCTTTTAGCTCTGCTCAGATTATTCTCATTCCCAAGGTTGACCGGCCTGTTAATTTTACACAATTTCAGCCTATATGTTTAGCTACTTTCATTAGCAAGGTTTGTACTCGTATTTTGGCTAATCGTATGACTCCTCTTATGGATAAACTTATTTCTCCAGAACAGGTTGGCTTTTTAAAAGGAAGATCAATTCATGCTCAAATCATGCTTGCCAATGAAGTGATTCATGATATCGACAAAAAAAGGAGAGGGCATAATGTGGCCATCAAATTAGATATGGCAAAAGCTTTTGACAGGGTCTCCTGGGAGTTCTTGTAGTCTGTTCTTCAGAGGTTTGGTTTCTCCTCCAGAATTATTCAGTTAATCATGGCTAATTTATCTGCAACTCACCTTTCTATTTTGGTTAATGGAGTAAGTTATGGCTTTTTTAAACCTAAGAGGGGTGTTAAGCAGGGAGATCCTCTATCACCATTTTTGTTCATCCTTACTTCTGAACCTTTTTCTCGTGGTCTTAATTCTCTTATTCATCAGAATTCTATTGCTGCTTATAAGCTCAACAGGAATTGTCCTGTTGTTTCTCATTTGGCTTTTGTAGATGATTTGCTTGTCTTCATTAATGGTGATGTAAAGTCCATTAAGCATTTCAGAAAATTTTTGCTTGCTTATCAAGCTGCTTCGGGTCAGCTTATCAATTTTGAGAAGAGTGCCTTCTATTGCTCCAAAAAAGCTACGCTGACTTCAATTAAAAAGTTTGAAGATCTTCTTTCCATCAAGCATTGTTCTCTGCCTTTCACTTATCTTGGAGCACCGATTTATCAAGGTATCAATAGAACTGTTTACTGTAAAGATCTCATGAAAAAAATTGATGCTAAATTGTTTGGTTGGATGAAAAAACTTTTGACTCCTGGTGGTAGATTGATACTTATTAAACATGTTTTAAGTGCTATTCCTATACATGTCATGGGTGCTATGATATTACGTAAATCTGTGATTACGGCCATTGAACGTGGTTGTGCTCAATTTTTCTGGAGTCAGGATCTTTCTTTGCCTAAGCATCATTGGATTTGGTATTCAGAGATGCAGTTTCCTACCTCGAAAGGGGGTTTAGGTATACGTTCTCTTCCTGCTATTCAAGATGCTTTTTCTTTAAAGTTACTATGGCTGTATCGCTCTGGTAACTCTCTTTGGGCCGCTTATATGTTTAAGAAGTATCATAGGAAAGGGTTGATGTTCAGTCGGATACTTGTACATGGAAGCGTATTTGTCGTACTTATGATATTCATTCCGATGTTTTGTTCAAAGATGGCGAATCTATTGTATGGAAAGGGAATGCTTCGAGAGCTTTCAATCTATCTTCAGCTCATGAATTGGTTAGGCCGAAACGAAGTTCCACGCTCTCTCGTCAATCTATATGGGATGCGGCTATTCCGGTTAAACTGTCGGTTTTCACTTGGAAACTTTTAAATAATGGTCTCCCTCTCCCACACAGACTGCAGGCTATGGGTTTTCAACTTGCTTCTATTTGCCCTTTCTGTTTAAATGCGTCGGGCTCTCTGGATCATATTTTCTTCTCTTGTCCGATTATTCTTAAAATATGGCGCTATTATTCTGCTCACTTGCTTCCCTTTGTTAGTCGTCACCCTTCGACATTGAGGCAATAGCTTTTGTTGTGGTGGTTGTTAACTAAGAGAAGATTCACTAGAGGGGTTCTTTGCAAATTAGTTCCTCAAATCATAATTTTTTCAGTCTGGTGTGGCTACTGCAAGTCGGTTTGGGGAAATGAAAAATGTCTCTTCTTAATTTATTGAATTGCAAATATCAAAGTTTTTGCTTAATTGGGGAGTAGCTCATTCACAGGACAAATTTGCATCTCCACTAGAGCCTTCTCGGAACACCTACCAAGCAATTTTTGGGTTAGGAAGGTTGCAGTAAAGCTTGTTCGTTAGTCCAATCCACCGGCGGGTTCATATAAATTAAATATTGATGTTTCCTTCACCATATCAAAATCTTCGGGTGGTGCGATTTTAAGGGATGATAATGGCTATTTTATTGCTGCTAATGCTTTTCTTTTACAGGCGTACAGTTCTTTGGAAGCAGAAATCCAAGCAGTAACAGTAGGCTTGCGTTGGTGCCTTGCTTTGGGTTATCAACGTGTCCAAGTTGAGTTGGATGCGATTAATGCTATTTCTTTTTTCTTTCAAGAACAAATGTCTAGGCTTCTGGATATTCCAAATGAGGTTTCATTTCTGCACATTTTTCGTGAAGGCAATCAAGCTTCGCATTATCTTGCTTACTATAGTCGAATTAATAGTGTTTCTAGAGTTTTTGAGTCTTTTAGTTCTCTTCCTAATTACATTAAAGAGATTGTTTTAACTGACTGTGTAGGCATTCCATATATTAAATATCAATAGGTTTATTTTTCTTCATCGTTTTTTCTGCCCATTTGCTATAAGGGTAGTGTACGAACTATTTGTATGAGTTCTCCATATTTTTATTTCATTTTATAAAGTTTGCGGTGGTGCCGTCCACCTTTATTAAAAATTTTTTTTTATTAAAATAATTTAAAAGCAACGTAAATAAAGTTTGAAATTTTACAACATGTAATTCCTTTTAAATTTAATATAAAAATAAATTTAATATAAATACGTCTCATATCATTTCATAAAGAATAATTTATTTAAGGTTTAATTTTATCATCAAATTATAAAAAAATATATTATAATTTTTTAAAATTTCAATATATATATTCTTAATTACTGTTAAATAAATACAAATAACTAAAAAAATAAATTTTAATTTTATTGATAAAATAAAATAAAATTATTTTTAAACGATTTTTGCTACATTTTATATAAACTTATTTTCTCTTTTTTTTTTATTTGTTTTCTGTTATGTGTGTGTTTCTTTATTAAGCTTGCAGACAAAATGCATGGCCGAGGGGTATTTCATTCCTGGTCAGTATGTTTAATCATTTATGTAGACAACAGAGTCTATTTATTGATTATTGAAAGAGAAAAAAAAAAATAAAAGGAAATAAAGGGTTAACCAATAGGAGGGCAGAGATAAGTAAAGTATCGACGCTCAAAAAGGCCGATAATATTATTTTTTTAACTAATTAATTAATGTGAAAGTATATTATTGAAAATAGAATAAACAAAAGGATCAACCGACAAAGTGACAAAATGAAGAATCTTTTTCTCAAAACCCAAAACTAGCCTCTCATTTACTAAATTTATATTTAAAAAAATTTGATTAATTTAAAAATAGTTATTATACTTAATTTAATATTATTTATTAAAGATATTTAAAAAATACATCTCATACTAAAATAAAATTATACATAATTTTATATTGTCAATAACATTTCTTATTTTTTTAATTTCTATAAAATAAAAAAGATGGATTAATTTCAGAATAAGATTAATTTCAGTCTAAGTGATTAATTTTGAAAAAAAATATTAATTAATTAGAAATGATTATTTTATTTTATTAATCAAAATTTTAAAATCTAATTTCAAATAAATTTGGATTTAATTTATTTTAAAAATGTAATTTGTTTAATTATATAAATTAAAGAATGATTCTAAACTTTTTTTTTATAAGATAATATTGAACATGTCAAAATAAATAGGTAATTTGAACCGAGTTGAAAAAAAAGGATAATATATATATATATATGATTATTTTAAATTTGAAAAGTTTCTATTAGATATTAAAATTTAATATTGGAAGCAAAGACAAGCCTAATCAGACGGGACGGAAGTATAGGAAATATAATTATAATGTGAAAACGTGGCGGCAATGTGAAACGGAAGATGTCGCGACATGTAAAAAGTCGAAAAGTTATGGTTCGCTTTTCCTTTTTGGTAAGTTACCTCAACGTGGTCCCTTCTAACACCATAAAATAACTCATTTGCAAAATTTTTATAGCCTAATAATAATAATAATAATTTTTTTTTCTTTTAATTAAAAATTTTAATTTCAAGTGCTAAATATAAAATATCTTTAAAATTAAAAAAATATATTTTATTTTTAATAAATATATCCGATAAATTAAAATTAATTTGTAACTTTTGAATTTTAAGATACCATATGATTAATAATAATAATAATAATAATAATAATAATAATATTTGGTCTTACAACAACTCAAACTTCGTTCTTTTATATGGGTTCAATTTTGTGTCGGTCTCTCTCTCCATGTTGTTTTATATTTATTTTAAAGTCAAATTATTAATAATATGTACTCATGTCATCATACAATATTTCTTATCGTTATTTGTGGAAAATTTCTTTCATATATAAGCTATTAATTTTGTTTGGAAGCATCTCTCCTATTATGTTATCATTTATCCATCAACTTTCCCTCTATTTTACATATTTCTTAATAGTTTATATTCTCATATGTGCCTTTTATACCTTTTACATTATTTTAAATTCATATTTTCTTTTTCATTCACTAACAACAATAAAAAATGAATACATATTTTATAATAATATAAATTTAATTTTATAATATTTGTATTAAATACTTAAAAATTCGACTATTAGTTTAAGTTTGATTCCTCACTCTTTAAAATAATTACATATGAAGAATGTGCAAGTGATAATATAAATAATGTATATTCGAAATTACAAATTATCAAAGAATTATTTTTTATTACCTAATAAAATAACTAAAACTTAATATGAATATAATATGTTGAGCCACTTTTGAATTAGATTCTAAATTAAAGTCATATCTACTTAAAAGATCTTAAAGACTAGTTTGGGAAATAAAGATGATGAAATGTGAAAATGAAATTTGTGGATGTGGAGATCTATAGCGTGGAGTTTGCGAATTTGTCTTTCTATTCACATGCAAAATAAATAAATAAATAAAAATCTCAAGGCTCAATTAAAGTCAGCAATTGATGTCACTTTAAAAGAAATCATAACTCAAACTTGGCTCTGTATATATATACAATAATAAAACCATATCTTAAACTGGCTTTAATATACATACATACATATATATATATATATATACATATATATATATAAACACATAAGAACATCCCCAAAACAAGCGACTGCACCTTTGTTTTTCAGGACTAATGCTTTAATTTCTAGAGAACATTGCTGAGGATAGCTGATGACTTAAATGAGCAAGTTCAAAAATGTATCTTTTTAACTTTAAATTTGCAACTCTTTGCACAACCAGGAGGAGGGCATGAGCTTCATTGTGAAGAGAAGGAAAAGATTGAATACAGGAATTTACCGTCAACCAGATTACTATTAGAAGACTTGATAGCAAAGGAAGCTCCTGCCCAGGATGAATGAGGAGAAAACGTTGCACTAGAATTAATTTTCATCCATCTTTCAAGAGGTGGAAACCGCCTGGTTTAATTTTGTTGCTTTTCTCCTCCTTAATTGTATTGCTAGGTTTGAATCATCATTAGAAATGAGACCACAAGCATCTATACAACATTCTTCAATTTCATTTTCAACATCAAGACAATCAATTTTTTTATTAAAGTTTATTTTTCAGCCATGCCTTTTTCCAATTCTGTTACTTCATCAATTTCATTAGTATATAAATCATCTTTCATATTTAAAACAAAGCTTTATTTATCATTTTTTCTTCTGCACTCTTATACCCATGTAAATAATTGATAATGCAACAATTATTTTTAAATGAGAGTTCATAGCCCTTCTTCATTATTTGTGCAACACTAAGAATATTTTGATCAAGTTTGGGTATGAACAAATTATTAGAAACAATTTTCATACCTTTCTTGGTCTCAATTGTAATTGAACCTTTTCCTTCATCATGTACAAGTTCTCCATTTCCCATTCTCGCTTTAGTCTTCACCAATTTGTCCAAAGTAGTAAAATGAGTTGCATCTTTGGCCATTTGACTTGTGCAATCGCTATCAATATTCCAAATAAATTTTTCTGATGTCTCATAGCCTGGAGCTTTCAAATGAGTTGCATAAAACAAATGCTCTTTATCATCTTGTTGGTTTTCCATCACTTTAGCTTGTTAGATAGCTTGTGGTGGAGATTGATTTTATTTTACCCTACAAGATCTTTTAATATGACCAATCTTCTTGCAAAAGTTGCATTGAGCCTTCTTCCAACATTTTTCTTCACAATGATTTGTTTTCCCATAAGGTGGAAAATTTTCTTTTAACATTGCAATATTGACTTTCAGCTTCATCCTCCCTAGGTTTTAATGAAGTTTTTCCTTTATACTTTGCTTTGATAGCTAGGAATGCACCTTCATTTCTCATAGAAGATCTATGTTCTTGAGCTTGAAGCTTACTAATAAGCTCATTTACTGTCATCTTTTTCAAATCACATGATTCTTCTATTGCTGATACTTTGGCTTTAAACTTTTCAAGCAAACTAATCAATATATTTTCAAAAACTTTATAGTCATCCACAACCTTCCCATAAAGTCTCATTTGATTTACTAATTCCAACAACTTAGAAGAACAATCTTTGATATATTCATTCTCCTTCATTTTTAGTTTTTCAAACTCTCTTTTTAGAGTTAACAACGTCACAACCTTGAATATCTTATATAAGTATAATACATATACTCTGTATAGTAAAATACATATATAGAATATAAAAATGTCACTATTATATTTATTAGAAAGTTTACTAAAATTACCAGTAAAATAATTTATTCCTTAAATCACAATTTTATTAAGTAAACCAACATACACATTAATAATTAATTATTAAAATAACAATTATTAACAAAAATCTCTAAAAAAATTTTGTCAGAGTTTTATCTGCAATTTTAGTGTTCCCCAAATATCAAATAACCAACTTGCAGTTTGAAAAATACTCCTAAAATATGATTCATCAACTTTCATTCTTCCAACCAATAACACCAAGAAATTTCACAACCATATATACAAAATACTTTAAATACTTTTATAAAAATATAGCTACAAAATATACTTATAACATCTCACAATGTACATTTGCATATATCACATTTTTCAAAACATGATTATTATATAAAATCCAAACTCTACTGTTTTGCAAATAATAGACGAATGCAACACTATTAATATTGGTCTCGTAGCACCCACATCTTTTAGTCTCAATCACTCACTGGCTCATCTTAGTCTGCACCTCTAATACTTGCGTGATACACACTACCACACTAAGCTCGAAAGTTTAGTGGTACATATATATTTTCTTTTGTAAAATAACAATATAAATTACACACACACATTAATCTTTTTCTCAAATTGTAGCTTTACAATGTTTCCATAAAACCTATGTTAACTTTTATTCCTTATTATATATATAAATCATATAATCAATTTCTTAAATACCATACATTCACATACTCACTGGCTCCATTCCTCTAATCAGTTACCATGTCTAGTACACATATTATCAATTCCATGACTCAACTCTACTCAAGTCATCCCAATTTTTATACCCAACGTTGCTTAAGTCTATCAGTATGTATGTTATTATTCTTATAATTTAGTCACAACCCATTACTATATATTATTGATCGATTTATCTTGCTAAACACATCACAAACACACACATTGGGCCAAAACAGCATTGTATAGTATTTCAGTTTCAGAGACATTGTTATGGTCTATAGCGACACCAGGATCTAAGTGTCGCATTCGTTTCCTATTGACACTCTGTGTCTAGCCCCGAAGGCAAATGATAGTGACACCCAGTGTCTAGCTTGAAGGCAAATAATAGTGATACCCAATATCTAACCCCAAGATAAATAATAATAACGTCTGACGTCTGGCCCGAAGGCACATTATATCAATAGAACTAAAAAATAATTCTTTGAAATAAGATACTATACAAGGCAACCACAAATCATTTCATTTATTATTTAAACATCATTAATTTTTATATTTCTAATATTTTATAGCACATTTCATCATATTTTGAGCCACAATTACAATGTGACTAGTAAATCACATTTCTTATATCTCTCGTGATCATGTTAAACTATGATCACCATCACATATCTCATTAATCATCACATTACATATTCATCTATCATTTCTATTTTCATATTTCTCATATCGTTTTTCCATGTTCACATATCTTTCATTTATCATCCTTCTTTATCATTCTCATGTCATAAGACAAATACATTTCATTTCATATCACCATTTTATATTCATATTATTTATCCTTGAGTCACATTCATAATGTGACTTACTTCATATATTTTGTCCATTATATTATATTTTTCCATAATCATGTAGAATTTCCATGTTTTCATTATTTTTATAGAATTCATCAAATAATTAATATACAAACATTAATTCATATTAGTGTCACTTTAAAGAATATTGTTTATTCTTTAAAGTAAACCAAATTATTTTCTGTCCTCACCCCCTTATTTCTTTTTTTTTTTCATCAATTCCTATCATTTTCACTCTTTTCCCATAATTTCCCATATTTTTCACATTTTTATACCTAACGCCCACATTATCCACATTTTCTCACCACATTAATAAACCTCATATATTTCATGTACAACCATTAATTCTACATTAAAGAATTATCCAATTTGACACTCATCACATAACTATGTCACCTTGTATAGATTATGTGAATTCCAAAGAAATTATACATATTATGCCAATTCATACTTAATAAAATCTCAAGTAGTATAAATATGTAGTAACCTTATTTCTTTTTTCAAGCCAATTCTCGTCCCAACTCCAACCTTTATTAATGCACTTCACTTGTTTAATTAGGCAAGTCCACTCTACTCAAGGCCTAATCAAATTATGAGTTTACATAATCCATTAGAAATATAATTCTTCACATTTTAACTACTCAAACTTCAAATTCCACAATTCTACCTAATTTCCAATTTTGGCCCTAATACACTTTAATTTTAGAAAATTATTCTAATCAATTCAAAATTTAGTTTTAAGTTCAATTATCTCATTAGAACCCCATTTTAACACAATTTAATCAATTAAATTCAAATTACATGCATTCTAACTAACCCCCCCACCCCCCCCCCCCCAATCAAAACCCTAAATACCCTTACTACCACTCTCAAACCTCAATCAAACCTAATCTTTTCTACAATCTAACCTTAAAATCATTTCTTTTGTATCAAATTAACATCATTCAAAGCCATTTTATGATTTAACAAATGCTCCTTCAAAAATAAAAATTCTACATAATCATAAATTAAGAGAAACTTTTTTTACAAAAAAATCCTTACCTTATGATAGGAAACTTCCAAATCCACCCTTAAACATTGAAAATTTGATGATATTTTGAATATTTGAAGGAACCAAAAATTTCTCTTTAGACCACCATGAAAATTGGGATAATGAAAATGGATTTTAACCAATCAAATAATACCTAATACTCCAAAAGTATAATAAATTTCAAGCTTGATCATCCATAAACAACCAAGAAGTTTATACCAATATATTTACATTAAGTCTCATTCAATTAAATATCATTTTTTCTTACTCAAGCTATTCTTTTCTATTTTAATTCTCATTCAATGACACTTATCATTTCTTTCATCAATATCCCAATATTCACTAATCACATACACTTTTTATCTATCCATTTATAATCATTCACTCATTTTGATTTCTCATATTCCAAAATCATACCAAATTTGCTCCAAGTAATTCAATTGAATGAGATTCAAAACATAATTACTAATTTCAATTAAACTGAAAACCAACCCTTCCATTAAACATTGATTATTTTGCTTCAATTTCCATTTACTTACTCTAGGATTTCCTTCTTTACATAAACTCATGACCATTTATACTTTAACAATATAATTTACAATTCTTACCGTAATTAATTTTACTTATGATTTTTTGAATTAAAATCACCATTTTCATTCCAATAATACTATGGATAATTTACTAAGGAACACTACTAAGTCCTTTGCACTGTATATTTCAAATCAAATTCTGCCCATTAACCATGCCCATGTGATTTAAACTTATATTGCCTCTTCAAAATAAAATTCATAAACATGGCTGTGTCAAAGTTGACACGCCCGTGTAGAATAAATCTCTTCTGCCCTAAATAAATTATCTCACTAACTCACAATACACCTGTATTTCCTCTATATTCGCACCATGTGAATTCAACCATTAATATCTTCTTTTTATTTGTCAACACAACTTATAAATTTTACACTCCTAACATGTATTCAATTAATTCCCCTTCAATTTTTTCTTATTTCTCTCTCAATATCTACAATTCTGTTGTCCCAAACTAGCAACCAATAGGGGGGGGGGTGAATTGGTTGATTTGAGCAGTGATGATAAATTAAAAATTCAAAAGCAAGATGAAGAAGATGTAGAAGAAGATTGAGTAGAACAGTGAAGAAAGAACACAAAAAATTATAGTGGTTCGGATTTACCTTAATCCTACATCCACGTTCTTAATAACTTTTTAAGATTCCACTAGTCTTGAGTTTGTACAAGCTTAACTCTAACTTGGTGTTTTTACTAACTCACAACGAACTATTACAATGGTTTGCGATCAACCTTCACAAGACTTACAAGAGTTTTCATAGGATCACTCTAACAACCTAAGTGTTTCCAAGCTCACACTCAAACTTTTGGTGGTGTGTTTAATACTCACACCCAACACGCAATCAATACAATTATAGATTTTGATACAGGAAAAATGAAAGTAATTTTCCTTAGATATATCAATATTAAGAACCTTATAAACAAGAGATTTCTTAAGGTATTTATAGCCAATTTTGTCTAACGAGCCGTTATGAGTAATGTGATATATTATATTAGACTAGCTTTTATGATTACAAAGAGTTTCTTTATAACACCTTTGTACCTCATACATGTATAATATACACACCCCGTATGTATAAAATACATATACAGAATACACGAATGTGACATTTTTTTTCCATTTAAAAATTTCCATCATTTCAAATTAATTATTTAGAACACTATATATATATATTAATAAATAAGGAAAATTATTCCTTAGTAATATAAATATAAAAAGACACATCTTAAAAAAAAATCTCTGGAAAAAATTTACTAAAGTTTTGTTTGAATTTTAGATATTTTCAAATTTCAACACACTCAACCTGCATTTAAAATACACTCCCAAATATTCATTCAACACATTCATTTCTCCAAAATCTCCAACATAATCATAAAATACACAAGTGTTTATATATAATCATACATATAACCCATCTCTCAAATTTTCAACATTAAAACTAAAAATTCTTTTATAATTTACATTATATACATGTAGTAAACATAATATTCATATTTAAGTAAATTTCACAAAGTTTAAAATATATACATGAGATGCAGATGGCTCTAGTCTGTGGTAACTCGACAAACTCCAATGGTAAACATCTATAATCTAGATCTGATATAGTCTAGCAGCACTCTCGGAATAAGCTCTATCACCTATGCGATGCAATTCAATCATGCTAAGTATAATGCTTAGTGGTACGTACTTTGATAAAATAAACAAATGGTATAATACATACAGTGCCATAAAATGCATTATGATAAAAATGCCAGACAATTTACTTCTTTTTACATATTTTAACAACACATCAATTATCCACATACATTGGGACGAACATCCTTATATATTACTCTAGTTCTAAAAATATTGTCTTGGGCTAACTCAATAATTTGTGACACCATCGTATCTCTCCCAAAGGCGTATAAAATCTGTGATACCAGCATATCTCACTCGAAGGCATAATAATGTCTATGACACTAGTGTATCTCACCCCAGGGGGTAATAATATCTGTGACGCCAGCATGTCTCACCCAAAGGGCGTAATAATATCCAACAACAACATTCTAGAACTAAACCATATAGAAGGTGACATGCAATTATGTTTTCACAATTTCCACTTTTAACATCTTTTTTGTATTTTCAATGCGTCTTTAACATTATCATCATACACAATGCAAATGTTGCTCATTCCCAATTGTTAGTTCACAATTTGCAATTTTCACATTTTGTACACACATCCATTTAGCCATTCTCAATGGCTTATCATGCAATAATAATCACAAATCAAGCATTGTTACTCCAAACAATGCTACACACACATTCATGAATACCAAGTAACATAACACATTCAACATTTAAAATGTGTTATTCTAAAATTAAATGCAATTAAACACATTATAACCCAAAATATGTACTAACCTTTATTAAGCAACAAACGGAGTTAAAACTCCACTCAACTTTCAAAATCTTCTAATTTCCTTCACTACTAGGTTAGTGAAATTACAACCTACTCAACACCTATTGAAAATGTGAATACAAATAATCAATTAGTATCACATTTCTAGGTGTTTAAAACATAAAACATAAATTTAAGCACTTCAAAAACACTAAAATGTGCCCTAACACACTCCAACTTTCAAACTTCACTCTAATGAATCCCAATTTGATATTAAAGCTTAAATATATCATAAACATCATATTTTAACACATTCTAAGTATTAAAATATAATGTACCACTTTTTCATCAAAATTCCAAAATTTTTCCCTAAGCCTCTTTGATTTTGGTTTTTCATTCTAACCAATTCCAAATGGTAATTTGAGCTTATTTATATCATTACCAATACAAAATAATACAATTTAAATCATAAAACCAAATGTACCACCACTTTTTACTAAAACCCTTACTAAAACCCTAACTTTCATACTACCTCTTCCAAACTCCTACTAAACCTAATCAAATCCTATATTTAAATATAAAATCTTTACTTACTCATCAAAATTACATCTTACATATCCATTTCAGTAATTATAACATACTCATTCAAAAACCCAATTTAAACATATTCATATTCAACCATAAAATTTCAAATAAGGTAAGAAACCTTACCTTTGATTGAAGAATCTTCAAAATCACCCCAAAACCTCTTGAAAACTTAAAGAATTTGATGTTGGAGGAAGCAAAAACCTCTCCCCTCAACCTTAGCAAATTTTGGCCATGGTGAAGTGAAAGGAAGAAGAAGAAGAGTTTTTAATAACACACTTTCCAATTACACCCCCATCTTTCTTTATAATTAATAATTAAATTACTAATTTAATCATTTTCAATTCTTTAATTTCCATCATCTATCCAAAAATATTTTATTTTTATTTTTTATAATTACCATTTTACCCCTCCTTTTACTTTTTAAATTTATCTTTTTCTAAGTGTTTTTAACTTTATATGTAGTTTATATTTCCTTTATATTTTGTATATACATTACCTATTTCTCACTTCCAACACTTCATTTAACCCTCCAAATTATTAATTTAATTTAATTTAAATTGAATTTTATTTATTTTAGCAATTATGCAGACATTACAACTCTCTCTCCCTTAAAAGAATTTCATTCTCGAAATTACCTGGCATCAGTCTCGAAATAACTGAGGATATTGGATCCGCATCGTCTGTTCACTCTCCCATATCACCTCTTCAGTGGAATGATTTCTCCAAAGAACTTTTACCAATGGCACCTTCTTGTTTTTCAATTCCTTCACTTCTCCTGCCAAGATTGCTATTGGCTCTTCTTTATAGGTCATATCTGGATTCACCTCGATAGATTCAATAGATAACACATGAGATGGATCCGATCTGTATCTCTGAAGCATCGAGACATGAAAGATAGTATGTATCCAATCTAACTCTGGTGACAGAGCCAATCTATAGATCATGGGTCCCACTCTCTCCAGAATCTCATATGGCCCAATAAATCGAGGACTCAATTTCCCTTTCTGACTAAATCTTAGAATCCTCTTCCAAGGAGACACCCTTAAAAACACTTTGTCACCTGCATTAAACTCAATGTCTTTCTTTTTCAGGTTTGAATAAGACTTTTGTAGGTCTGAAGCTGCTTTTAAATGATCCCAAATTATTTTAACTTTTTCTTCTATTTTCTTGATTAAATTAGGACCCACTAACTTTCTTTCTTCAACCTCATCCCAACATAAAGGTGTCCTACATCTTCTGCCATACAAGGCCTCACATGGTTCCATCCCAATGCTGGACTGGAAATTGTTGTTGTAGGCAAACTCCATCAGTGGAAAATGTCTATCCCAGCTTCCTATAAACTCAATGATACACCTCCTCAACATATCCTCCAATACCTGTATCACTCTTTTAGATTGCCCATTTGTCTGCAGATGGAAAGTAATACTGAAGTGCAACCAAGTACCCAATGCATCCTGCAGACCGTTCCAAACCTAGATGTGAATCTAGGATCTCGGCTTGACACCAATGAAATTGGAACTCCATGCAGCCTCACAATCTCACCGATATACAGTTCAGCCTGTCTATCAAGACAATAGTCTATCCTCACTGGAAGAAAATGGGTTGATTTAGTCATCCTATCTATAACCACCTAGATTACATTATGTTTCTTCTGGTTAAAGGAAGCCATGACACAAAATCCATGGTCACTTGCTCCCACTTCCACTTAAGTACTGCTAAAGGCTGTAACAACCCTGAAGGAACCTAGTGTTCAGCCTTCACCCTTTGACATATAAGACATCTTAACACAAACTCTGCTATGTCCCTCTTCATACCAGACCACCAATAATATTACTTTAAATCCTGGTACATCTTGGTACTTTCAACATGCATAGCATATGAAGATTGATGTGCTTCCTCCAAAATCCTATTTTTCAATTCCATATAATCATGAATAGACAATTTATCTCTGTACCATAAGCTATCATAATCCCTCATATGAAAATCTTTGCTCTCCCCCTCTTTAAAGTCCTCTACAATTTTTTGGAGTTTCATATCCAACTTCTGTGCTACTTTAATCAGATCAAGAAGTAATGGCCTCATATGCAACTGGGCCATTAGAGCACCATCATCAGAAATCTCAAATCTAGCATGTAAAGCTCTGAACTCAATAAGCAAGGTGAGAGCACAAGCAATTAACCCTGCCATAGACTTCTGTCTTAAGGCATCTGTAACTACATTAGCCTTGCCAGAATTATAATCGATCAGACAATCATAATCTTTTATTACCTCTAACCATCGTCTCTACCGAAGATTCAATTCTTTCTGGACACCTAAATATTTCAAACTCTTATGATCCATATAGATGAAACACAACACCATACAAATGATGTTGCAAATCTTCAATGTAAAGACAATGACTGCCAACTCCAAATCATAAGTCAGATAATTTAACTCATGAGGCTTCAATTATCTGGAGGCATAAGCAATGACTCTACCCTCATACATCAGAATACAACCAAAATCATGATGTGATGCATCACTGTATATCACATATGGTTCACCTTACATAGTAAGGGTAAGAACCGAAGCTTGAGTCAACATATCTCTCAATTGCTCAAAGCTCGCCTAACATCGATTCATCCATACAAACTTCAAATCTTTCCAAAGTAATCTGGTAAGTGGTGAAGCTATCATGAAAAATCCTTTCACAAACTGACGGTAATAACCAGCCAATCCCATAAAACTTCTAATCTGTATCGCATTCTTTAGTGGACTCCAATTCAAGATTGCCTTGACTTTTCTCGGATCAACTCTAATCCCCTCTGCTGAAATCACATGCCCGAGAAAAGTCACCTGATCCAACCAGAACTCATACTTGGATAATTTGGCATACAACTATTTCTCTCTTAATGTCTGTAATACAATCCATATATGTCTATCATGCTCTTCTTTACTATAGGAGTATATCAAAATATCGTCAACAAACACCACCATGAACTGATCCAAGTATGGCCTGAACACTTGATTCATTAAATACATAAATGCAGATGGTGTATTCATCAGTCTAAAAGGCATCACTAAGAACTCATAATACCCATACCTCATCCGGAAGGCAGTCTTGGGTACATCTACATTTCTAACTCTCAACTGATGGTATCAAATCTCAAATCAATCTTGGAAAACACGACTGCTTCCTTCAATTGATCAAACAAATCATCAATGTGAGGCAATGTTCTTAATGGTCACTTTATTCAACTGCCAGTAATCAATGCACAACACATCATGCCATCCTTCTTTGTCACAAACAGTACTGGTGCTCCCTATGGTGATACACTAGGGTGAATAAATCCTTTATCAAGTGGCTCCTATAATTGCACTTTTAACTCCTTTAATTTTGCAGGTACCATTCGATAAGGGGTAATGGAGATAGGAGCAGTACCGGGCATCACATCGATACCAAACTCTATCTCTCTCTCTGGAGGTAACCCTGGTAACTCCTCGGGGAACACATTCAGGAACTCTGCTACTGTAGGTATATTGTCCAACTGGGATCCTACTACTCTGGTATCTACCACATGAGCCAAATAAGCTTCACACCCCCTTCTGAATCATCCTCCTAGCTAATATAGCTTAAATAAACATAGATGCGAGGTGTCTCTACTCATTAGATACCATTACTTCTCTCCCATCATGTGTTTTTAAAGTAACACATTTCTATAGATAGTATACTACAACCTCGTGTCTACATAACCAATCCATACCCAAAATCAAGTCATACTCCCTAAAGGGCATCTCAGTTAGGTCACCTATGAGAGGAGATTTTTGCCCCCACTCCTGGTGGAATAGTTCTTGCGACTTGGCACTGTTAGGATTAGGGCCTTAGAGAACACGAGCCTAAACCCGAAGAAAATGGAGTCGCCACCTGGACGGGCTGGGAAAAAGAAAGGGGTGGATGACTTGATTCCTAAAGAATCCCCAATGGCCTAATGGATTTGGCATGTTGGGTACATATGGAGAAGGTGAGAAGTGGCCCAGCACTCCTATAACTCCCGGTTCATTGAAATTGGCCACCTTTTCAGGTCTAAATATTTTTAAATTCTTAATTACTATGATATTATCTATACTACATGTAATTAATAAAAAAATCATATTATTAATTAAAACAAATCAATTAAAGATGGGCACCCATACAATATGGAAACATACCCTTACAAATGTCTAAATGTCCACAAAGAAAATAAATAAAATAGGACACCCACCAAAAGGTGAAAACGTGTCCCTTACCATTGTTCCAAAAATAAATTAAATAAAATAAACCAATTAGATAAACAAGGCACCCACAAAGTGGAAACATGCCTTTTATAATCTCAAAATTCCAAACAATAAGAAATTACAATCCATAAGAAAATAAATCATAATAATGCACATAATTATTAAATAATTATAAATTAGGACTTTAAATAAAATGAAATCACAAAAAAAGGTGGATCCATGAGTAAACATTAACCCCTTAATGAAATATAGGGTGTTGTGCATACGGCAGTCCCACTATCCGGTTAGTGAGCATGGGTTAATGGGGCAACACCCCTTGAGGGGTTTGGGGGCAGCACCCAAGAAAGGTAAACAATTTACATGATATGGTTTGTTGGAGAATTAGGACTTTTCCTAAACTAGGGTTTTATATTTATACAAATTATGATTTTTCCTAAACTAGGGTTTTACATGTAAATTAGGGTTTTTAGAAAAATATAATTAGGGTTTTTGTTTTTTAGAAAATAGGGATTAAGGTTTCTGGTTTTATAAAATATTTTACTATATTAGGATATTAGGGTTTTTGGTTTTACAAACTAGGGATTTGGATTGCTCACTAGAACAATTTCAAAAACACCAAAACATATAAAAAAAGATACCAAACCTAGCTACTGGATCAATCAATGAATCAATATTTAATATTAAAAAAAAGAACATGGCTTCTGAATATTTTTAAAAGTGAAAGAAACAAACAATGAAACAAAAACAGAGCGATTGCTATAATTTTAGAATAAACTGATAAAGGATCGTAAACCTCCGTTGTTGGTTCCACCGATATTTTTAGGTTGATACAATCTTATATTTGCACTATGGTTAAATCTTGGTTGAAGGGAAAGAAGACAGTCATTAACTGCCTTCTTGGTTTGATGGTTTAATATTCTATGCCTCTGATAACTCAACGGCTAATGCTTGTCGTTTTCTTTTTTTACTGCTTCCTCAATAGTTCCTATTTGTTGTAGTCCTCTTCTTATTTTTAAAACCTATATTTATATGAAACGATTAGGTTAAATGTCATGAATCAGTATGTTTTCTAATTAAGCATGGTATTCTGAAAATTAAAACAATTTGAATTTCCAAATAAACTGTGACCATGTCGAACTAAAAACTACTTAATTCAAGGCTAGACTTTACCATATCGAACCAAAAACAAATTAAATCTTCATGGAATAGGGTCCATATCCAACTGGGCATGCCCCGGTTTGATATGGAGGGTGTCCATATCGACCTGGGGCTTTCCCAGTTCGATATGGTGTCCATATTGAACTGGGCATGCCCCAATTTTATATGGACATATCCATATCGAATTGGGAAGTCCCATCTCGACATGGATGCCCATACCAAATCAGATAGGCCTAATTCCACATGTATGGCCCATTATTGAACCAAATCGAACCAAAATGAATTCCAGACTATTTTTTAGGTTTAAAAACTCTATTTTGGACTAAGTCGGACTCATTTGGGACTTTATAAAAATTGTATCAATCAAGATAAAAGCTTAAAATAAACTTACGCCATTAAGAATGGACCAGTTAGCACTTAGGCCATCTTTAATTAGGGCCAAACTAATTTGGGGCCAAAATCCAGGGCCTACAACTGAGAAACCCCTCATCATGAACAACGATGGGACTATCTTGGTGTATCTTGCTAAGTACCACACTATGTCCTAAAGGATTTGTCACTAACACATGAAACCCTAATGACTCAAAATGCATATACCCACAAAAAAATGGATGCACTAATGTATGAATGTGTCGATCCAAGATCAATCAGTGTATGCAGAGGGATACCAAATAAAAAAAATGTACCACCCATAACATTTGAAGCATCTACCTGTCTCTACATCACATATATTCTCTATGATGATCCTGCCTAATCTGGTCCACTAGTCCCTATCATGGATCCCCCTCTATGACTACATCCAGGTCTACCACCTCTATTGCCACTCTTGCCACCATGATCCCCTCTGTCATTGGGTCTGAAAACTACTGTCTTAGTCTGTCTATCTATAGGTGGCACTGGACAATCTTTGAGAAAATGATATATGGAGCCACACCTGAAACAAGATGGTGTATGGGTCCCCCAATAGATCCCCCTATGTGTTTGTCCACATTGAGCACAAACAAGTGGAGGTGATCTCTATGGAACTCCCTCTACCTCTCTGCCTCTGCTGCTGAAATGACCTACCAGACTACCCTTGACTCCCACTAAACCTCTAAGGAAAACTTTCTCTACCTCTCTTTCTAGATGAAGGCCCTGCCTCAGCCTGGGGTCTCTTGCCTCTACTCTCCTCTGCTCTGGTAGTTGCTGCAAGTCCTTGTGCCTTCTCTACATTCCTGGCAGCTGAAACCATCTTGGAAAAACCCTTATAATGAGAGGCTGCCACAAGATACATGATGGATAGCCTCAGACCCTCCTCAAATCTTCTGCACCTGTCTATCTCATATGACAATAAATCCCTTGCATACTTACTCACCCGAATGAAGTCCTTCTCATATTCTATAATTGTAACATCCGTATTTTATAAAAATTAAATTAAATAAATTAAATAAATAATTTAAATGGAAAATTGAAGGATTATAGGTGAAAAAGTAAAGTGTATATATGAAATATACATTAAATATATAAAACATATACAAAAGTCAACATTTTAAAAAGAAAGTTAAAAATCAAATGGCAAAATTGTAATTATAATTTGTAAAATTAAAATTAATTAAATTAATTAAAAATAAATTAATTTTGAATGGAAGAGGTAAAATGCAATTTTTAAAATAAATAAGTAAATAAATAATTAATTATTAAAAATATTAAAATATATTTTATATATGGTCTTAATTTGAAAGTGGAAAGAAAGAGAAAATAACATCACTTCACATCTTCTTCTTCTTCTTCATGGAGGCCGAAACACCATGTGAGAGTAAGAGAGTTTTTTTTCTTCTTCCAAGCACCCCAAATTGAAGAGATTTTCAAGATTTAAGTGAAGTTTTGGTGATTTCTTTCCTAAATAGTAAGTTTTTCATCTTATTCTTTGGAATTCCATCAAGTTTTGAATATGTGAAGTTTGGGATTTTGGGTATGTGTGATTTAATTGCTTGAATGGGTATGTATGAAGCTATTTTGACTAGTATTTAATGATTTTCAAGTCAGATGGAAGAAAAGAGTAAGTTTGGATTGTGTTTGGAGGAAGAAGTTAATTTAGGGTTATGTGTAAATTGAAATTTTGAAATCATGTGTTTTAATTGTGAAAATGGATTCCAAAGATGTTGTTTTGATGCTAAACAAGGGTTTTAAAGTCAAATGATGGATTTAATAAAGTTTGGTTAGAGATTGAATAAGGTAGTATTGAATTTAGGGTTTTGGAAGGGAATTTTCAAAGTATAGTTGTTTAATTGATTTTGATGAATGAACCATGTAATTAAATGATATAAATGATGAAAATAAGCTTGGATTGTCATTTGAAATGAGTTGGAATGAAGAACCATAATTGATGAATGTTATGGCATTTTAGGGTTTTAATAAAGAATGTGGGTTTATTGAATTTGATTGGTTAAAATATATTATAATATGTTTTTAAGGGTATAAATAAACTTAAAACATGAATTAAAATAGATTAAAATGGAATTCCCATGTTAAAGTAAGTAAAGGCAAAATTTTGGGATATTGGTTGGAGTGAGGTTTAATTAAGGTTTTATATTTTAAATGCCTTGAAATGTGATTCTAAATGATTGTATTTGCTCATATTTTGAATAGGCATTAGGAGGAATTAAATTTCTCAACCTTAGTGTTGAAGGGCAAGTTGGAAGTGAAGGTTGGAGGATGATTTTTAGCTTGAATTTGAGTGTTAATTAAGGTATGTACAAACTTTTGAAAATCTAGATATAATTGCATTAAATTTGGCCTAACACATTTTGGATAGAAAATGTGTTAAGCTAGTTGACAACTTGAATATTCATGAATATCGTGTTATAACATGGGGAATTGTTGAGTATACATTATGTGCATTATGTAAAGCCATTATTAATGGCTAAAATGAATGAAATGTGGTTGACATGAATTATGTGAGAATGACCTAAAAATATTTAGGTAATATGATTGTAATGTGAAATGACATACATTATGATAAAGTGATGAGATATGATGAATTAAAGTGATTTGACATTGCTATAAATGAGAAAAATGAGAAAATGAGACAATGTGATGAGAAAAATTGATTATGGGAACATGTATTGTTTGTGTGCCTAGTATATTATTCAATTTTCATAGTTGTGTTTGGCAGCATTTCTGTGAGGTTATCCTCATCATTTGCCTTTGGGACTAGACACTGGGCATCACTGATATATGATTTGTCTTCGGGCTAGATGCTGGACATCACTATGATTTGCCTTCCAGCTAGATGCTGGGCGTCACTTGCCTTTGGGCTAGACACTGGGTGTAAATATGGACTAAAACAGTAACTCTGAGATTTAAATAATATATTAGATTATTTGGGCCGATGCTTGTGTATGTGTTAATGTGAATTATAAGAAGATTAAAGTTTATATTTTAAAGTGGAATTGTGTGCCACATTGTGAAATAACATGCAAAAGCATTATTCATTGTCATTTGTTTATAATTTTATTATTATCAAAGTTTGTAACGCTAGGCTTTTAGCTTAGCACAATTGTAATTTATCGCGAAGGTGATAGGGTTGATCTAATAGATCTGGAGAGTTCTTTTAGACCTGGTTGGGTCTAGACTTGAGGTTGATTAGAGAGGATTTTGCTGCTTCAAGATCAAGCAGTTGCCATCATGTATACATTTTATGTTATAGTATATTTTATCACTTTGTATATTATGGTTATGTTTTTTAGCACACTATAAATTATAAAGACTTTTTGGATAAATTTTATAATGTGGGAATGTATATATATGTGTTTGATATATATGTATATATATAAATGTTTTGAGAAAACGAGATAAGATTATGAAGTTGGGGTGAAATGTGTGATTTATTGTTTATTGGGAGTATATTTTTGCAGGTTGAGTAATTGCTATATTTTTGGGATGTCCAAATTATAGACAAAACTTTGGCAATTTTTTTTCAAATATTTTTTATATAAAATGCTTATTTTGGGAATCTATAATTAATAAAGAATATTTTTTTACTATTTAAATATACATTTTAAGGTGTTTGAGATTTTTAATTGAGAATATGAAAATTTTTATTAAACCGAATTGTGACATTCTTATGCTGTATATGTGTATTTTACATATACTAGGTGTATGTATTATACGTATATAGAGTATTAGGATGTTACAGTAACTGTCTTCCCTTTTTGCTTTAGACTCATAAATTCCTTCTTATTGACATCTTTATACTCTCTAGGGGTGCACATCTTCTCAAACTCATGTAGAAAATCAATACAGGTCAACACTGCTGGTTCATCCATCTCATGGGGTATAGTTTTCCACCAGTCATAGGCATCCCCCTGCAGAAGAGATAAAACATAATTAAACTTCTCCTCTGTAGTAGCTTGTAACTGGATAAAAACTCTTTGTACTCTGTTCAGCCATTACTCTACCTTAGCTGGATCAATGGTACCAATGAAATCTGTAGCTCCATACTTTCGCAACTTGTCATACTTTCTAGTCTATAGCAGTCACGGTTGTGTTGGGGCCTGACGGAGCAACTCCACCATTTTTTGCACCCAGACTGGTGGAATCCCGGTCCTGCTGGTCCAGTTGACATTGATGCCTCTCTAGCAACCTTTGCAGATCTAACATCTCCCTCATTGGGAGCAACACTCTCGGTGCTCCCCTCACCAGAAACATGCTCCGAAGACGCCATAATAGCCAAAGTCTATAATTATAGAAAGAATCGCCACAGCAGAGACCAGATAAAATGCCAGTGCAAATGCATTTAAGTTATAGTAAATCACATTTAAAATCCCATTTTCTTTCTCCAAAAATCCACCTAGGTCGAGATACTAAAACCTAAGCTTTGATACCAAAATAAATTGTAACACCCTTATACCCCATATACATATAATATACACACCTTGTATGTATAAAATATATATACAAAATAGACGAATGTCAAATATTTTTTTTTCAATTTAAAAACTTCCATCATTCCAAATTAATTATTTGAAAACTATATATATTAATAAATAAGGAAAATTATTCCTTAGTAATGTAAATATAAAAAGACACATTTTAAAGGAAAATCTCTAGAAAAAATTCGCCAGAGTTTTATTTGTATTTCAAATATTTCTAAATTTCAACACAATCAATCTGTATTTAAAATACACTCCCAAATATTCATTTAACACATTCATTTCTCCAAAATCTCCAACATAATCACAAAATACACAAGTATTTATATATAATCATACATATAACCCATCTCTCAAATTTTCAACATTAAAACTAAAAATCCTTTTATAATTTACATCATATACATGTAGTAAACATAATATTCATATTTAAGTAAATTTCACAAAGTTTAAAATATATACATGAGATGCAGATGGCTCTGGTCCGTGGCAACTCGACAAACTCCAATGGTAAACAACTATAATCTAGACCTAGTGTGGTCTAGCAGTACTCTTTGAATCAGCTCTATCACCTGCGAGATGCAATTCAATCGCGCTAAGCATAATACTTAGTGGTACATACTTTGGTAAAAATGGTATAATACAAACAATGCCATAAAATGAATTAGGATAAAAATGCCAGATAATTTATTTCTTTTGACACATTTTAATAACACATCAATCATCTACATACATTGAGCCCAAAATCCTTATATATTAGTCTAGTTTCTAAAATATTATCTTGGGCTAACTCAATCATCTATGATACCAGCGTTCCGAAGGCATATAAAATTTGTGACACCAGCGTGTCTCACCCAAAGGTGTAATAATGTCTATAACACCAGTGTGCCTCACCCTAGGGCGTAACAATATCTGTGACACTAATATGTCTCACCCAACAACAACATTCTAGAACTAGACCATATAGAAGGTGACATGCAATTATATTTTTACAATTTCCACTTTTCACATTCTTTTTCATATTTTCAATGCATCTTTAACATTATCATCATACACAATGTAAATGTTGCTCATCCCACATGTTAGTGCATGATTTGCATTTTTCACATTTTGCACACACATCCCATTTAGCCATTCTCAATGGCTTATCATGCAATAATCATTACAAATCAAGTATTGTTACTTAAAATAATGCTACACACACATTCATGAATACTAAGTAACATAACACATTCAATATTTACAACGTGTTATGCTAAAATTAAATGCAATTAAACATATTATAACCCAAAGTATGTACTAACCTTTATTAAGCAACAAATGGAGTTAAAACTCCATTCCACTTCCAAAATCTCCTAATGCCCTTCACTACTTGGTTGGTGAAATTACATCCTACTCAATACCTGTTGACAATGTGAATGCAAATAATCAATTAGTATCACATTTCTAGGTGTTTAAAACAGAAAATATAAATTTAGGCACATTCTTGCAAAAACACTAAAATGTGCCCTAACACAGTCTAACTTTCAAACTTCACTCTAATGAATCCCAATTTGACTTTAAAGCTTAAATATATCATAAACATCATATTTTAACACATTTCAAGCATTAAAATATAATGTACCAATTTTCCATCAAAATTTCAAAATTTTGCCCTGAGCCTCTTTGATTTTGGTTTTTCATTCTAACCAATTCCAAATAGTAATTTGAGCTTATTTATATCATTACCAACAAACAAAAAGTAACACAATTCAAATCATAAAACCAAATGTACCACCACTTTTTACCAAAATCCTTTCTAAAACCCTAACTTCTACACTACCTCTTCCAAACTCCTACTAAACCTAATTAAATCCAATATTTAACCATAAAGTCTTTACTTTTTCATCAAAATAACATCTTACATATCCATTTCAACAATTATAACATACCCATTCAAAAATCCAATTTACACATATTCATATTTAACCATAAAACTTCCAAATAAGCTAAGAAACCTTACCTTTGATTGAAAAATCTTCAAAAACACCCCGAAACCTCTTGAAAACTTAAAGATTTGGTGTTGGATGAAGCAAAAACCTCCCGCCTCAACCTTAGCAAATTTTGGCCATGGTGGATTGGAAGGAAGAAGAAGAAGAGTTTTTAATAACATACTTTCCAATTATACCCACATCTTTCTTTATAATTACCTAATAATTAATTATGAATTTAATCATTTTCAATTCTTTAATTTCCATTATCTATCCAAAAATAATTTTATTTTTACTTCTTTATTTTTTTTTATTTTTTATAATTACCATTTTATCCTCCTTTTACTTTTTAAATTTATCATTTTCTAACTTGTTTTTGACTTTATATGTAGTGTATCTTTCCTTTATATTTTGTATATACATTACCTATTTCTCAATTTCAGCACTTTATTTAACCCCCCAACTTATTAATTTAATTTAATTTAATTTAATTTAATTTAATTTATTTATTTTAGCAATTATGTGGGTGTTACATTCTTTAGGAAGCGATCATCCTAGAATAGTGGATGGTCGCCCAGGCACATTGGGCGGTCGTATGTTATTCAAGGATGGTCGCTTCATTTAAAAATCTTCCAACCGTCAAATGTTAGTGCTCTGTTAGTGAGATTTTGCCCATCTTTGCTAGCCTGTGACTGTCAGGACGGTCGCCCAAAGGTAAGGGATGGTCGCTTTTTTTGAATTTAAACCTACTTTTATAACGGTCATTTCATGTGTCATTACTTCATTTGACAAAGTAATTTTTCACCAAAATATGAAAGGTGTGGTTGCCCTTGACTGAGTTGAACTTCTAGGAGCACCCAAGACCTCGAACACTATTGCCAATCCATATGATTTTTATCTTAGAAATGTATGGACAGTCGCCCATGAAAAGGGTGGGTCATGAAAGAGTTTTGCGTGATCGCTCCTCAGATCGCACCTATCACCGTGTTCCTTACTGTGAGTGTTAGAGTTTTTGACACTTGAGGTGCGATAATTCCAATATATGGACAATCGTGGATAACTCTATCACGGTCGTTCCTCTGGTCTAGTTTCTTGCCATGAACCCTACTGTGACTCCATTTTTTCTTCAAAGCTTCAAGGGTGATCGCCCTTCAGTTTAGGGCGATTGCTATTTTTACCCTGTTCTGACAATATATTGAGTATTTTATTCCTACACCAAGTATCTCAAAGACATGTTAAATGCATCATTCAATTTGAGTGCTAAAGATCAAAATTGAGGTTATTTGGCTAACAATCTCCTCCTTTTTGACTTTAGCAATCAAATGGAATGATGATGAAAGATAAGTAAGATAATGACAATCTTAATTTTAAGTGAAAATTGTTCTTTTAATCTCTCTCTCAATGTATGCTTATCCAAGATGTTTTGAAGATGATTATTGTGCCATTTTAATTGCCTTTTACTTGATTTTACTCTTATATTTTTACTTTACATTTTTTACTTCTCCCCCTTTGACAAAGGCAAAAAGAAAAAAGAAAGAAATGAGTGTGGATAAAAGTAGAAATACAACAGCGTTAATAAAAAGGAGATTTAATTCATTAAGCATGAATTTCATTCATTAAGCATGAAATACAACAATAAAGAGACAGAAACCAAACAACAAAAACCACAAAATAATAAAGAGAAAAGAAAGAGCTAAACAAAATCTACATCCTCTGGTTCCTCTTCTTCCATTGGGGCCTTGCCCTTGTCATGAGGAGTATGACCACTACTGCTGGAGCTAGAGCTAGAGCTATCACCATCTTCTATGGATTCTTCTTCAAAAGGGCTTTCTTCATGATCACTCACATCTCATTCTTTGGGATCACATTGAGGCACTCTATTTTCCCTTGCATCTTATATAAGTCATGATGCATGTGGGATAGAAGATCAATTTAAGTTCTAAAATCTCTTGGACACATCCTTTTGAAGTGAGATAATTGCTTGTGAAGAGATTTGATGACTTTTAGGATGAGTTTGGTTTGAAAAAGCTGTGTCATTATAGGAAGTAGCTCTATCAGTTGGAAAGTGACAAATGTTTGCAAAATCTGCTAAAGTAAGGCACTAGGGCTAAGTTTGGTTTGAAAAAGCTGTGTCATTACAGGAAGTAGCATAAATCTAATCCCATACTAACCTAGGGCTAAGTTTTCACTCTTTTCTTTTTGGAGAGACATCAAAAACTCTTTGCTCAAGCTAGAGTATCCTACCTCATCAGGGTATACAAACTTTCTCCATCCAAGAACATCTAGGAATTTATCAATCTCATCCTTGATGTTGAGCGCCATGAGCATGCCTCCAAAGGGGCTTTTTGGTCCTCCCATCTTTTTTCTCTTAAGCATGGCATAATTAATATCTTATTTAGAGGTTTGGTGATGGGGTCTATGGATTTTCTCTCCTCTTCTAGGTTGTGGAGGAGAGGGAGGAGTCTCTCCTTGATCCCTAATAACAATAACAGAGGGCCTTTTTTCCTTTTCTCTTTTCTTTAGATGAGTTCTTCATTTTGGGTGCCATAGATTTGACAAGGAGTAGAAAGAAGAAAGAAAAACATAGTCGGTTGAGAGAGGAGGGTTTAGAGATGAGTTTTGTATTGTTAGTGATGTTTATAAGTTTAAAGTAATAAAAAGAGAATGGTCACTGAAGCTAGTTGGTACAAAAAGAGAGAATGTGAAAAACTAGCCGTTTATCCTATTTGAATGTTTATTTTGGGAAGAAATAAGCCAATAGACTCACGACTGCTAGATAGGTCAGGATGACCGCACTAACAATTAAAAAAGAATAGAAAGAAAGAAAAGAGAGAGAATTTTGTATGGACACTTTATGATAAAAATTGAAAGCTTTAATTGATGATAAAACTTTTCAAACACAATAGTATTTAATACAATGTTGATAAGTGCATAATTGATGATATTTTGCTCCTATCTCTTAATATGGTTATTATCCAATTGAGTTTAATTTGTTTGTTCAAGTGTTTTTTAGGATTAATTTTAGGAATTCTTTGTATTTTGAGGCTTATGGTCATTTTGGAGGGAATTACGGATGAAAGTCGAGGAAAAGAGCAAAATTCTTCAAGTGACACGCCCAGGGACATGGGCGTGTCAGTGGACATGCCTTTGATACTGCCATATAGAGGCATTGACACTCCCAACAACACGGGTGTGTCACCGAGTGTGCCTTTTATCCAAAATCCTAGTAGCAATGACACACCCAGTGACATGGGCGTGTTAGGCTAACATATCTGCACTATAAGAGCTGAGTTGAAGCGCGAATTAGGGATCCGATTTTTAATTTTTACAACCTAGAGTTGACCCCTAGAGAGGGAAAGAGAGTTTTATAGCTGAGATTGAAGGTGAAGACCCATTCTACATAAGATCTAGACCAAGATTCAAGGATTCAAGTGAAGAAACACAAATCATTCACCATGGATTGTTTGGATTCTTTTACTTATTTCTCTTGTTCTAGTTTTTTGGTTTTGAACTTGAACTAATTCATTCTCTATCTAGATATTGATGAACCCTAGCTTTATTATATGGATTGAATAGCTTTATTTAATTAAATCATTTGATTGAGTTGTTTTATTCTTATGATGCTTAATGATTTATTTCCAATTAATAATAGCATGCTTATTGATTAGTTGCAATTTTCATATTATTGACTTGAGAAAGCTTGATATGAATAGAATACTCATAAGGATTGAGGATTGATTGGAGTGCTAGAGATAGACTTACAAGATCCTTTGGTTTATGATTCCTTGTTCTTAATGCAAGATCTATTTAATTATGTTTGAGAAGAGATTCCAACATTCTACTTAGTGATTAGAGATTAATTCACTTGAGAAAGGTTTTAGTCTAATCTAGAGGAATGCCAATTCAGCTCTATTATTTGATTTAATTGAATTAATTTTCATAAATATTTTTATGGCTAGGGGGATTCATTATTTGGATAGTATTTTCATCATAAATCCTTTTTGCGCAACACTTAATCTCTCTTTACTTTAAGTTATTAAGCTAATTATCTTTAATTACAAACTTCACAAAACTATTAATTTGCTAAACAACAGTTAAAATTTGCACTAGTACTTGGCCTTGTCCCTAGTGGAACGACAACTCATCACTACTTTATTACTTGAGCGACCTGTGCACTTGCGGTATTGCAATAGCATAAGTTCGTACAATCAAGTTTTTGGCGCTGCTGCCGGGGACAACTGCTTTCAATATTAGTAATATAATCAAGACTGTTGATTTATTTTTTATTTTCATTTGTTTTAACATTGGTTCTTGCTTGTTGACTATCATTTTAGGTATTTCTTCTCGTTTATGACCTGAGCTAGCTTCTCCCAACTGCTTGAGTTAGACCCAGAGCTAGAGAGAACATTGAGGAGAAAGCGAAAGGAAGAATGGGAGGTAGTTCTGGAAGACACAGAAACAAAAATAAATATGGAAATAGAACAAGAAGAAGTGTTTGAAGTGATGGAAGGAGCTAGACCAAGAATAATGCAGGAGTTTGCTAAGCCCAATCTCAATGGGGCTAATTCTAGTATCCAAAGGCTGACAGTTGCTGCGAACAACTTTAAATAAAGGAAAATGTAATTCAAATGGTGCAGCAGACTTGTCAGTTTGATGAGTTTCCTAATGAAGATCCTAATGCACATATTAAGAATTTTCTGGAGATATGGGACACATTCAAGATAAATAATGTATCAGATGATGTAATTAGGCTGAGGTTGTTCCCATTTTCCCTTAGAGATCGACCAAAGAAGTAGCTGAAATCTTTTCCTCTAGGAACTTTCACCACACGGGGTCAGTTGATAGAGAAATTCCTAGAAAAATACTTCTTGCCATCCAAGACTGCTAAGTTGAGGAATGATATCTCATCTTTTTTGCAGCAAGATGGTGAGACCCTTTATGAAGCCTGGAAAAGATTTAAAGATTTATTGAGAAGGTTTCCTCATCATGGGCTTCCATTATGGCTTTAGATTCAAATGTTTTACAATGGATTGAATTATGTAAGTAAGCAATCCATTAATGCTGCAACTGGGGGTACCATAAATAACAAGACACCTGAACAAGCAAGGGATTTGATTGAAGACATGCTATCACCAATTATCAGTGGCAAGCCCCAAGGGAGCAAGGAAAGCTAAGGGCCATGGGTTCACACCAATTAGATCCTATGGTGGCTTTGACAGCCCAAATGGAAGCATTGAATAAAAAGATTGATTCTTTGGCCTCTTCTTCGGGGAAAGTAATGCAGGTGATGTCTTGTGAATGGTGTGGGGGTAGACATCAAAGTCAAGATTGCCAAAGTGGCAATATGTTTGCTAGGCAAGAGCAAGTAGATTATGTTGGAAATATGTCCAGGCAACAACAGAATAACCCCTACAGCAACACGTACAATCCGGGGTGGAGAAATCATCCTAATTTCTCAAGGAATAATTAGAATAATCCAAGACCTCCCCTTGGATTCCAGTAGCCTCAACATCAACAAGCTGCCTCTCCAAGAAAGAACAGTTTAAAGGACATGATGGAGAAGTTTATAGCAGCTTCAGAAACCAGGTTTCAATCAACTGAAACCACCCTTAGAAATCAGCAAGCCTCTATTCATAATTTGGAGAATCAGGTGGGGCAAATTGCCAAGCTACTCAGTAAGAGACCATAAAGGAGTTTACCTAGCAACACCAAGGCAAATCCTAAAGAGTAGCTTAAGGCAATTACACTTAGGAATGGAAAAGAAATTAAGGGCAATGTGGTTGAGAAAAGAGAAGAAGTGGCAGAGAAAGGGGCTGAAGCACAAGAAAAAGAAAAAGAAGACAGTCCTACTGTCACTTTGGGAGAGAAAGCTATAGTAGAAAGTGAGAAAGAGAACCAGCCATAAGAACCCAGCCCAATAGTGAAGGAATACCGATCTCAAGTACCATATCTAGCAAGGTTGAATAAGGACAAGATTGATGCTCATTTCGGTAAGTTCCTTGAACTTTTTAAACAATTGCACATTGATATTCCATTTCCTAAAGCTTTGTCACAGATGCCTAAATATGCTAAATTTTTAAAAGATCTCCTTTCTAATAAAAGGAAAGTTGAGGAAGTATCTTTGGCATATTTGTCCGAAAAGAGTTTGGCAATTTTGCAAAAGAGGTTACCTAAGAAATTAAAAGATCCTGGTAGTTTTACCATTCCATGTTTGGTAGGCAACCTTGAGGTTAAAAGTGCATTGGCTGATTTGGGGGCTAACCTAAGTGTTATGCCCTGCAAGATGTTTAAAGAGTTAGGCATTGGAGAACCTAAACCAACACTCATGACCATCTAACTTGCTGATAAGTGAGTAGTCCACCCTCGTGGCATTATAGAGGATGTGTTGGTAAAAGTTGGAGATTTCATTTTCCCTAATGATTTTATTGTCATCGATATCGATGAGGATGCAGATGTTTCACTTATCCTTGATAGGCCATTTTTAGATATAGCCCGTGCCCTTATCGATGTTCAAGATGGCACATTAACTTTGAGAGTGGGTAGTGAAAAAGTTATTTTTAAAATACATGATGCTATGAAACACCTACTTACACTTGATGAGGCAGATTCATGCAATGATATTATTGAGCATGAAACCATAAATTGTGTAACTAACATTGTTTCCAAGGATCCCCTTGAGTTATGTTTATTGCAGGAAAATGTTGAGGATCAAAAAGCAATGGAGCAGCTTGCTTTTCTTGAAGCAAACAAATCATTCAAATGTTGGGCATATGAAACTATTGAGATGCCAAAGGAAGAAAAACCAAAACCATCGGTGATTGATCCACCCAACTTGGAACTTAAGACCCTTCCAGATCACCTTGAGTATGGATTTCTGGCAGAGAAAAAGAAATTGCCAATAATTTTGAGTTCCCACCTATCTTTTGAGTAGAAGGTGAAGCTCATCCAGTTATTACAGAAGCATAAGAAAGTGATAGCTTGGAAGATAGCAGACATCAAGGGTATTAGTCCATCCTATTGCACTCATAAGATACTGAAGGAGGATGAATTCAAGCCAGTAGTGCAACCACAACGAAGACTAAACCCAAAGATGAAAGATGTAGTGAAGGCTGAAGTGATAAAACTACTTGATGCAGGGATTATATATCCGATTTCGGATAGCTCTTGGGTGAGCCCAATTCAGGTAGTACCAAAGAAATGAGGGATGACGGTGGTCCCTAATGAAAATGATGAGCTGATTCTAACAAGAACAGTTATTGGTTGGAGGGTTTGCATCGACTACCGAAAGTTGAATGATGCAACTAGGAAGGATCATTTTCCTTTTCCCTTCATTGATCAGATGTTGGAGAGGTTATCCGGGCATGAGTATTACTGCTTTTTGGATGGCCTTTTAGGCTACTTTCAAATTTCTATTGCCC
Source organism: Garcia nutans (assembly GCA_947685225.1). Taxonomy (NCBI): domain Eukaryota; kingdom Viridiplantae; phylum Streptophyta; class Magnoliopsida; order Malpighiales; family Euphorbiaceae; genus Garcia; species Garcia nutans. The sequence goes on from CANTUV010000026.1 coordinate 21,590,322, forward strand.
TAGAAGACCAAGAAAAAACTACATTCACCTGCCCATATATGGGACATTCACATATCAAAGAATGCCATTCGGATTATGCAATGCACCTGCGACTTTTCGACGGTGCATGGTGGAAATCTTTGATGAGCTTATTGAGGATATTATGGAGGTGTTTATGGATGATTTCTTGGTTTATGGCAGCTCATTTGAAAGATGTTTGGAAAACCTTGAAAGAGCCTTGATTAGATATGAGGAAACAAACCTAGTGCTTAATTGGGAAAAGTGTCATTTCATGGTTCAAGAGGGAATCGTGTTGGGACACAAAATTTCAAGCAAGGGTATTGAGGTGGATCGAGCTAAGGTAGACACCATTAAGAAGCTACCACCACCCACATCTGTAAAGGCCATCAGAAGCTTTTTAGAACATGCGGGCTTTTATCGGAGGTTCATACGAGATTTTTCTAAGATAGTCCTCCCACTAACAAGACTCCTTGAGAAGCATGTGGATTTTGTTTTTGATGAGGAATGATTAAGAGCTTTCACAACTCTTAAGGAGAAATTGACCCATGCTCCAATCATGGTAGCTCCCGATTGGAATTTACCATTTGAACTAATGCGCGATGCGAGTGATTTTGTAGTGGGAGCGGTCTTGGGTCAACGCAAAGAGAAGTATTTTCAGCCTATCTACTATGTAAGCAAGACTTTGAACACAACTCAAGCTAATTACACAACTACAGTGAAAGAGCTTCTAGCTGTGGTTTTTGCTTTTGACAAGTTTAGATCATATATGATCTTATCAAAAGTGATTTTTTATACAGACCACTCGGCTTTGAGGTATTTATTTGCAAAAATTGATGCAAAGCCTAGGCTAATTCGTTAGGTCTTGTTATTGCAGGAATTTGACTTGACGATTCAAGACAAAGAAGGGAATTGAAAATCTAGCAGCAGATCACCTTTCTTGCTTAGAGAATCCAACCTTGGAGAGGTTTGAAGAAGGGGACATTGATGATCATTTCCCCAATGAGCAGATGTACGCCATGGTAAGTGAGGTAAGTAGTTTAAATTTTGAAACGCCTTGGTTTGCAGATTTTGCTAATTATTTAGTTGTTAGGGAACTCCCTAAGGACTTAACTTATCAAGAAAAGAAGAAATTCTTTTCTGATTTAAAATATTATTTTTGGGAGGATCCCTTTTTATTTAGATTATGTAAGGATCACATGATCTGACGGTGTGTGGCATGGCTTGAAACGATGAACATTCTTCGTCAATGCCACGCTGGACCAGCTGGTGGTAATATGGGAGTCAATAGGACTGCTCAAAAGGTACTAGAATCAGGATTTTATTGGCCCACTTTGTTTAGGGATAGCTACGAATTTGTGAACTGTTGTGATCATTGCCAAAGGACTGGAAACATTTCATCTCGTAATGAGATGCCTTAAAATAGAATTCTTGTTTGCGAAGTCTTTGATGTATGGGGTATTGACTTTATGGGACCATTTCCAAATTCCTTTGGTAAAAAATATATTCTTGTAGCTATAGACTATGTCTCTAAATGGCCTGAAGCCCAAGCCTTGGCAACCAATGATGCAAGGGTAGTGATGAAGTTTTTGAAAAAGTTATTCTCTCAATTTGGTACACTGAAAGCAATCATAAGTGATAGGGGTACTCACTTTTGTAACGTTCAGCTCGAGAAAGTTTTCAAAAGATTAGGTGTTACACATAGGTTTGCTACTCCTTACCATCCCCAAACTAGTGGCCAAGTTGAGAACACGAACAGGGAGATAAAAAAAATTCTAGAAAAAACTGTAGAGCGATCCCAAAAGGATTAGTCCGAGAAATTGGACAGTGCTCTATGGGCTTTTAGGACTGCATTCAAAACTCCTTTAGGCACTACGCCATTTAGGCTGATATATGGAAAAGCTTGTCATTTGCTTGTAGAAATTGAACATAATGCTTATTGAGCTATAAAATAGATTAACCTTGATCTAGCTAGTGCAGGTGAAAGGAGAAAATTACAGGTAAATGAGCTGGATGAGTGGAGTTTGCAAGCCTATGACAATGCAAGAATGTATAAGGAGCATGCTAAGAGATGGCATGATGCTCGCATTAAGGAGTGGAAAGAGTTTCAAGCGGGAGATTAGGTATTATTGTACAATTAGAGGCTTCGACTGTTTCCAGGTAAGTTAAAATCTCGATGGCCTGGTCCTTTTACAGTTAAGGAAGTTTTCCCCTATGGAGTGGTTGAAATAACTCATCCGAAAAAAAGGAGATTTTAAGGTGAATGGGCACAGGCTCAAATTATACTTGGGGGGAGAAATACATGACTTGAAGGAGGTTTTACACCTCCAAGACTAGGCAAAATTGCCCTTAAACGTCCAAATAATACGACGTTAAAGAAGTGCCACGTGGGAGACAACCCACCATTTTCTTCATTCTTTAATTTTTGTTTCTTCAATTTCTATGTTTTTAGTTTGTGTCTTCAATTTTTAAATCCTTCTATCATTAGTTGTGGTGTGTTGTTTTGAATAAAGTTGGATAAGTAGAGGAAAAAGGGAACTTGAGCTTAATCATTTTTAGGGGCAGTAACATTGACATGCCCAGAAACACGATCGTGTCACTGAGCGTGTCATTTTAATTTACACACAGTAGCTATGGCATGTCCAGTGACACCCACGTGTCACTGGTCGTGCAAAAAAAAAAAAAGAGGGCCAGCATGCACAAAGGACATGCCCAGACCATTGGGCGTGTCGTTTCATTGGTATCACAGTACCTATGACATGCCCACCGACACGTGCGTGTCATTGGGCGTGTCATATACACTGTATCCTAGCATATATGACATGCCCAGCAACACAGGCATGTCACTGGGTGTGCCGATGGGTTTAATAACCTCCCAAACTCTATTTAAAAGAAAAAACTCTCATCTTCTCTCAAATTCTTTGCACTCCCACCGCCGCACTCACACACCCACTCACTCTAGAAGGGATTTTAACTTCCATTTTGCATTTTTGCATGGATCCACTCACTTTTTGTTTGATTCTACACGTTCTTCACTGCATTTTTCAGGTATGAACTCTCACTTTTGTGATTTTGTTGGATTTCTTTCGCTATTTCTTATGGATTCCTTGTATTATCTCATGTTTTCCTTAGCATTTTGAGATTTATTTTGACTTTTGAGAGATCTACTTTGGTTTATTCAATGTTTGATTTATTTTGCTTTATTTTATTGTTCGAATATTTAGGATTTATTTATTGTTGTTTAAGCATGCATTTATCAACTGTGTGCTTTGTTTTGTTGGGATATGGATACAAGGTTTCATTTGTGAATCTACATAATTGCCCTTATTAGAATTGGTTCATCGCTCTTATTGGCTTAGATCAATTTTTGTTGATATATGTTGGTTAAACTTGTTTTAAATTGGCCATTGGCATTCGTTTTGTTGGAATATATGTTGTGCTTTATTGTTATAATGCCGGTATTTCGGTAACCTTATGCCGGTCTTTTGTCGGTGTTTCGTATAGTGCCATCTTTGTTGTTATTGAGGAATTCTTGTTTGTTTTACAGACAATGGCCCTCACAAACAACCATCCTCCAAGCTCCCTGCAAAATGAGCATGAGGGGAAGGCAGTTCACGCCAACCCGCTACACGACCAACCTCCAAGTTCATGGCAAACTACAAAAGCCTTTGATTCTCTCATCCTGAGGAATGAAAGCAGTTTGAGCTTTTCAGCAATAAGGATTGGTCCCCACCTCATGTTTTGGATTAGGAAGCTATGGAGCTAGCCAACATTACAATCAACATTCAGGAACTGATCAACCAACCAGGATGGAAACAACTGTTCTCCATCAATGAGCCTTCTTACAGAGAGTTAACGCTGAAATTCTACTGCACCTTTCAGTTCCATAAGACCAAGGTTTCAATTACTGAGCCAACCATACAATTCAGATTGGGGGGGGGGGGAGGGCAAAGATTCCATATGAGCATTAATGACCTTGGTGTGCATCTAGGGTTATACACTGCAGAGGAGGTACAGACTTTGGACTATCTTAATTCTGAGGTGGATTTCGTCGAGTATGAAGTTGCTCCCCCTCAGGTTTGGAGGACCTTTGCACCCACTGCAGATAGATACCAACCCAAGGTATGTAAGGCATCCAACTTTGAGTCTTTCCCTTACCGAGTGGTGCACAATATGTTAGTTCACACTCTTACAACTTGGCTAAGCAGCACAGGGATGGTGAGCTTGAGGGATCTATTTTTCTTGAATTGCATGGTGCAAAAGACTCGGTGCAATGCCACACATGCCATGACACACTTCTTTTATGAGTAGTCCAAAAAGGGAGCACCAGGTACTTTTGCATGGTGGCATGTATGTCACATGAATGGCTCGTTACTCGGGTGTGTTAGATGGATGTCTACCTATGACGGTGGATAGTTTTCCCAAACTATTGGGTATGGACATATTGAAGAGGCTAAACCGAGAGAAGGTAGCTAGGCTGCAGGCACCTCCTATGGATTCTAAGCAAGTCCCTTCAGCTCCTCCTTCAGACATACCACCACCCCCACCGAAAGATTTTTTGGGGTCATCCAATGCTGCTGGGCCTTCATCCACTACTGCCAGGCCTTCTTCCACTACTGCACCTTCTTCTTCTGCTGGACTGTCCTTCTCCCCGACCCCTGCATTCTGAGACTTGCACCAACCAGTTAATGTTGAGTGGGATAATGACAGGAAGCCCGCTGATTTTGAGCTATAGATTTGTAAGATCGAAGGTAAGTTAGGGACTATTGAGCTGAATTAGAACAAAATCTTAACTCAGCAGAATCACATGCAGCAGTTCATGCATCAACAAACTGCTTCCTTCCAAGCCCAGCTGGATCATGAGATCTTGAGAAGGTAATGGCTGGAACAATCCATGTTAGAGTTCTGGAGGTATCAAGGGTTTAACCCTTCGCAGCCACCACCTCCACCATACCAACCACCTGTGCCTCCAGTTGATGTGTCCGATGATGATGCCAGCGATGATACTCGCGGTGGGGAGACCATCAATGATGATTCCAGTGATGCACCGATGTCTGACTAGCCCACCTTTCATCTCATTTAATGACTCATTTCTTGTTTTACCCACACATTAGGGACAATGTGTGTCTTAAGTGTGGGGGAGAGGTATACTTTCTTAATTAAGCTACTATTATTTCATTCTTGCCATTTGATTCATTTGTCTCAATTAGTTTTGCAACTTGTTTTTGGATTCGAGTAAGCTAGATTGCTATAATAGTGTGAATTGAAATGGTTCCTCTTTATATATTAAATTAATTTTTGATTTTCTAAATGATAATTTCTTGTTGAGGTTGACTTGGCTATCTTGATCAATTGCTGAGGATCAACTGTAATAGCTATAATTAGGTAGTGGATTGATGGGAATTGGGCACATTCTAAGTTTAAAACCTTAGTTATATTTTTGAGCATGTTGTAATTCCTTAGATACTTGAGTCAGACTTAGTATGACATCTTTAATATCTTAAGTTCCTGGCCCTTGAGTTAAAAAAACTAATAATACTAATAAAAGGAGCTTTGAAAATTTATCCCTCTTCCGCTGATTTTCACTCTTGAATTGAAACAAATGAGTTAGAATCATGAATAGTGCTAGTAGCCATTTGAACGGTGATTCTGACTGAGTAACCGGGGGTCGGTATCACAAATGTTTACCTTCGCGTCAAAAGGTTAATATCAGTTCAAACAAGTCGGGATCCTTAAATAATAAAAATGTATATATATATATATATATATATAGAAAGAGGGTTAAAGAACTTCAGAGAAAATTTACACTTTCATACTTGGTTCATGACTTTTGAGTTTCTGGAATTTTATGCTCAATCTTTTAACTCTAGATCTTTAAGTTTTAGGTCTGTGAAATTTTTGTTTTGAAACTTCTTGATTTAGCTGTCACGATTGTGAATTAGTTTTTGGTTGAGAACGTCGGGTTTTCTGATTCGAGTATTGTCAAACTTTTCTTTTCTTTTTGGATATAGAGGGATCTTCATTTCTACTTATTATAGTGATTTAGTTTGCTTGAGGACAAGCAAAAACTCAAGTGTGGGGGAATTTGATAAGTGCATAATTGATGATATTTTGCTCCTATCTCTTAATATGATTATTATCCAATTGAGTTTAATTTGTTTGTCCAAGTGTTTTTTAGGATTAATTTTAGGAATTCTTTGTATTTTGAGGCTTATGGTCATTTCGGAGAGAATTACGGATGAAAGTCGAAGAAAAGAGCAAAATTCTTCAAGTGATACGCCCAGGGACATGGGCGTGTCAATGGACATGCCTTTAATACTGCCATACAACATCATTGACACGCCCAACAACATGGGCGTGTCACCGAGCATGCCTTTTATCCAGAATCCCAGTAGCAATGACACGCCTAGTGACATGGGCTTGTCACTGGGCTGTTAGGCTAACATATCTGCACTATAAAAGCTGAGCTGAAGCACAAATTAGGGATCCAATTTTTAATTTTTACAACCTATAGCCGACCCCTAGAGAGGGAAAGATAGTTTTGTAGCTAAGATTGAAGGTGAAGACCCATTCTACACAAGATCTAAACCAAGATTCAAGGATTCAAGTGAAGAAACACAAATCATTCACCATGGATTGTTTGGATTATTTAACTTATTTCTCTTGTTCAGGTTTTCTAGTTTTGAACATGAACTAATTCATTCTCTATCTAGATATTGATAAACCCTAGCTTTATGTATGGATTGAATAGTTTTATTTAATTAAATCATTTGATTAATTTATTTTATTCTTATGATGCTTAATGATTTATTTCCAATTGATAATAACATGCTTATTGATTAGTTGCAATTTTCATATAGACTTGAGAAAGCTTGATATGAATAGAATACTCATAAGGATTGAGGATTGATTGGAGTGCTAAAGATAGACTTACAAGATCCTTTGGTTTATGATTCCTTGTTGTTAATGCAAAATCTATTTAATTATGTTTGAGAAGAGATTCCATCATTCTACTTAGTGATTAGGGAATAATTCACTTGAGAGAGGTTTTAGTGTAATCTAGAGGAATGTCAATTTCGGTGGAATGGTTCTTGCGACTTCGGCACTGTTTAGGCTCGGGGCCTTAGAGAACATGGACCTAAGTTCGTAGAAAATAGAGTCGCCACCCGGATGGGCCAGGAAAAAGAAAGGGGTGGATGACTCGATTCCTAAGGAATCCCCAACCCCCTAATGGGTTCGAAAAGTTGGGTATGTGTGGGGAAGGTGAGAAATGGCCCAGCACCCCCACAATGCCCGGTTCATTGGAACCGGCCTCCTTTACAGGTCTTAATATTATAAAATTCTTAAATATAACAATATTATCTATATTACACACAATAATTAAAATAAAGCATCAATATATTGAAAATCAAAACAATGTCCAAGCAAAACAAATAAATGGACACCCATCCGAAGATGGAAACATGTCCTTACATCCCATGCCTAAATAGGACACCCACCGAAAGGTAGAAACATGTCCTTTACATTAGTTCTAAAATAGAAAAACAATTTAAATTACATGATATTTAACTAATGAGGTACCCACCAAGTGGAAACATACCTCTTACAACATTTGAAATTCTAAATAAATTGAATAAAAGTAAATAACCATTCATCATAAATAAATCATTCATCAAAGGTATTAAACATCAATAGAAAGTAAACATCCATCCATGATAAGTTAAATAAACCAAGCATTGAACTTAAATAAATTAAAGCATATAAAATAAATCAAAGCATAATCAAATATAAAATTGAATAAGGCAAATAAAGATTCAAATTAGGGCTACTGTTTCTATTTAAGATTCTTTATTTCATGTGTTTAGGGTTTTGGAATTTATGGGTTCAAGCTATTGTAAATTTTAAAAGAATTGAAATGAAGCAAAGTTTTAGAATTTAAGAGGTTGATAAAGTTCTTTGATTAACCAAATTAGTGTTGGAGAAGTAAAATTATGAAACTAGGGTTTGGACATTTTAAAACATTGGATTTATGATTTACGGTTACTGAATTGTTGTTTTAGCTTACTGTGTTTGAATTTTAATATTTATGTTTATAAGGTTTTAAAGTTTAAAGGATTAGGGTTTAGAAAAAAATTAGGGTTTAAGGTTTTAAGGGAGTTTAGGGTTTACTGCTTTGTGTTTTGGAATTGAATTAGGGTTTTAGGATTTTAGAATTAGGGTTTCGGAGAATGCATTAGATTTTAGAATTTTAAAATCAATTGATAAATTTATGAAACTTTATGAAAGTAAACAAAATGATTTAAGGTTTATAGAAACAGAAAAGATATTTTTTAGGGTTTGTGGAAAGAAACAGATTCAATTTATGGTTTTGAAGAATTGGAAGGCAAATTAGGGTTTTGCGATTTTGAAGAAACAAAAATAACTATTTTAAGATTTTCGAAAAACAAATAAACGAATTAAGGTTTTTAAGCTTTATAAAAGGTAAATCAAGGTTCTAGGGTTTTTTGATTTTGAAGAAACAGAAACAACAATTATAAGATTTTTGAATGATGAAGCTACTGTGAATTAATGAAACAAATAAAGAAATTCATACCTTTGTTTGTTGGTTCCACCAAAAATCACTTCTTGGATGAACAAGAACAAAGACAAGCTTTGCTGCATTTGATGGATTGAATTGCTTGTTTGCTCTCTCAAAAAAGTCCGATTGATTCAAGGTTTTCCTCCTCAATTTCGGTCTCAATTTTCCCCCCAAAATCCGATCCCTTTTTGTGTTGTTTTAGTCCTTATTTATAGAAGATTTTTTTATGATTAATCTTAGTTGCTCACGGATTTTAACATTAATTAAGAAAAGGAAACCGAATTGAATTCGGTTTCGAAAAAATTTACGTCGGAAAAATTTCGCTGGCGAACAAAAACTGCTGCAGAAAAATTGCGATGGTGAAAAAAAAAACTGCTGCGGAAAAAATGCATTGGTAAAAAAAACTGCCGCAGCTGGCTGTGGTAGCGGCGGGCAAAATTGGCCTGCAGGCCATTTCGCAGCAACCCTTTTCGGCGATAAAATTTTTCGTCGCCAATTTTCATTGCCGAATTTTTTATTTGTTTATTATTATTATTATTATTTTATTAATTATAAAAATTAAATATTAAAGCAAATATTATTTAATTAAGATAACAAAAATTATTTTGGACTAATTAAAATATATTAGATAACAAAAAAATTATTTTGGACTAATTAAAATATATTGGACTGGACTGGGTCAAAAATTAAGGATCTACACTAATTCAGCTCTATTATTTGATTTAATTGAATTAATTTTCATAAATATTTTTATGGCTAAGGGGATTCAATATCTGGATAGTATTTTCATCATCAATCCTTTTTGCACAACACTTAATCTCTCTTTACTTTAAGTTATTAATTTAATTTTTTAATTACAAACTTCACAAAACTATTAATTTGCTAAATAACAGTTAAAATTTGGACTAGTACTTGGCCTTGTCCCCACTGGAATGACAAATCACTCACTACTTTATTACTTGAGCAACCTGTGCACTTGCGGTGTTGCAATAGCATAAGTTCGCACCATCAAATGTATTGAATCGACATGGTTTATTCTTTCAAGGAGCTTTCATTAATCATTCCTAAGTTATACTTGATGAAGTTTAGTCTATCTTCACTTAATGGTTTTGTAAAGATATTAGCAAGTTGATTTTGAGTGTTAATGAATTCTAAAATAACATTTTGATTTTGATATTGTCTCTCTAGAAATGATACCTAATGTCTATATATTTAGACCTAGAGTGTTGAATGGGATTCTTGGATAAGTTAATTATACTTGTATTATAACACTTAATAGGAATATGATCAAATACTCTTCCGTAATCAAGCAATTGTTGCTTCATCCATAAAATTTGTGTACATCAAAAGCATACAGCAACATATTCTACTTCCGCAGTAGATAAAGCAACCGACACTTGTTTCTTGCTAAACCAAGAAACCAAGCAATCGCCGAGAAAGTGGCATGCACCGATCTTGCTTTTTCTATCTAATATGCTACCAACATAGTCTGCATCCGAAAAGCCTAAAATGTCAAATGATGTATTTATAGGATACAAAAGCCCTAAGTACAATATTCTATGTAGGTATTTGAAAATTTTTTTATTGACATTTAAATGTGATTCTCTAGGAGAAGATTGAAATCTAGCACACAAACACACACTTACATTATATTAGGTTTAGAAGCGATAGAGTAAAGAAGTGATCTATACCTCGATATTTCTTCTCATCAACTTTCTTACCACTTTCGTCTTTGTCTAACATCAAGGATGTGCTCATAAAAGTTTTACTTGATTTGCAACCATCCATTCCAAACTTCTTTAGGAGTTTCTTTGTGTACTTGGATTGGTTGATGAAGATCCCATGCTTGCATTGCTTGATTTGTAGTCCAAGGAAGACTTTGAGTTCACCCATCATGCTTATTTCAAATTCCTTGATCATCAAATTCCTTGCACAAAGATTCATTAGTAGCACCAAATATAATGTCATCAACATAAATTTGCACAATCAAAATGTTATACATTTTCTTTTTAACAAAAAGAGTTATGTCAACTTTGCCTTTGGAAAAATCATTTTCAAGTAAATATACACTAAGCCTATCATACCAAGCTATTGGAGCTTATTTCAATCCATATAGTGCTTTGGTAAGTTTAAAAACATTATTTGGAAATTTATGATCTTCAAAACCTGGAGATTATTCAACATAAAGTTCCTCATTTATAAATCCATTTAGAAATGTACTTTTAACATCAATTTGAAAATGTTTAAAATTCTTGCGACATGCAAATGCATGCAATATTCTAATGGCTTCTAATCTAGCAACGGGAGCAAATGTCTCATCATAGTTAACGTCTTCCTCTTGGTTATAGCCTTTGGCTACCAATCTAGCCTTGTTCTAGTGATGAGTTCATTTTCATCAAGCTTATTCCTATACACCCATTTACATCCTATAATTGGATGAAATTTAGGCTTAGGAACAAGTTTCCATACTTTGTTTCTCTCAAATTGGTTGAGTTCATCTTATATAGCAATCACCCAACACTCATCACTAAGAGCCTCCTCAATGGTCCTTGGCTCAATTTGAGAAACAAAAGCAATGTTAGCATCCAAGTATTTAGGTTGAGATATAGTAGTTAATCTCTTTGAGGTGTCACCGATGATTAGTTCTTTTGGATGATCCTTCTTGTATTACTAATCTCTGGGTAGCTCTTGAGACTCTTCTTCTTATTCATCATGATTATTCTTTGGAACATTAATTGTTTCTTGATGTTCAAATGTATCTATAAAATCATCAAAACACTATCTTTCCTTTGATCAAATTTAAAGGATTCATAAAAAACAACATGTATTGTTTCTTTAACTACTAGTGTTCTCTTATTAAATACTCTATATGCTTTGCTAGAAGATGAATACCCTAAAAATATGCCTTCATCCAATTTGGATGAGAATTTTCCAAGATTGTCATCGGTATTCAATATAAAGAATTTGCATCCAAACACTCTAAGGTATGAAATTTTGGGTATTCTTCTATTCCATAGCTCATAAGAAGTTTTGTTTATCAAATGCCTTTTGTAAACACGATTTGAAATATAACATGTGGTATTAATGGCTTCTGCCCAAAAGTAAGATAGTAAGTTATACTCATTGAGCATCGTCCTAACTATTTCAACCAATGTTCTATTTTCCTTTCAACCATACCATTTTGTTGTGGTGTTCTAGGAGCCAAAAAGTTATGTGAAATACCAACCTCATTGCAAAATTTTTTAAAGTTTTCATTTTTAAATTCTTTGTCATGATCACTTTTAATAGATGCGATTACATTGCCTTTTTCATTTTGAACTCTTTTTATAAATATTTTAAAATGATTGAAAGCTTCATTCTTTTGAGCTAAGAAGTTAACCCATGTAAACCTTGAGTAATCATCAACAAATACAAATGCATACAACTTGCCACCAAAGCTAGAAACTCTATTTGAGCCAAACAATTCTAAATGAATTACTTCTAGTGGTCTAGAAGTGCTCACAATGTTCTTAGATTTAAATGAACTCTTATATTTTTTACCAAATTGACATGGTTTACAAGTCCTATATTTATCAAATTTTACTTTAGGGAGACCATCAACTAGTTCTTCTTTACTAATGCACTATAAATAGTCCATACTAGCATGTCCTAGTCTTCTATGCCATAGCCAAACATTATTACTCCTGGTAATTAAGCATTCAAATGCATTATTAGAATGTAAGTAAATTTTATAATTATTGCTAATTCTAGCTTCTTTGAATACAAGTTCACCATTTGGATTTGTAACTTTACATCCTTTAGAGTCAAAACTTACATCTTATCCTTTCGCACATAATTGACTTACACTAAGCAAATTATGTTTCAATCCATCAATAAGCCAAACATTATCAATCATAATCTTACCAAGCATACTAATGGAACCAATTCCAATGATTTTACCTTAAGCATTATCACCAAAAGTTACATTAGCTCAATGCTTGTAAGTGAGTATTGTAAAAAGCTTTGTATTACCGGTCATATGCCTTGAGTGTCCACTATCTACAAGCCAAACATTTTCATTGATAGTGGACTTTAGACATACCTACAAAATAATATGATCTATCTTATTTTAGGTACCCAAATGAAGTTGGGTCCTTAGGGGTTAGTAGTAGAAGGATCCTCTAATTTAAGATGAGCCTTAGAAGGATCCTCTAATTTAAGATGAGCCTTCCTAATGTAGCAAAAAAAGCTCTTATGTCTATATTTCATATAATAAGTGCATTGATACAAGGTTTTATACTTATGAACTTTCTTATTGAAATGCAATGAACTATTTACACAATTGCAAGTATGAGTTGAGTGAAATTGTTTTTGAGCATTTTTATGTTTATATGCATTTCTAATATACATGTATACATGTTTTGCTCTTGGAACTTTTGTTGTAGAACCATGTGAACCTAAGATAATCCTTTTAGGGTTTTAGGCTTTGTAACACCCTTATACCCTATATATGTATAATATATATGCACAATATATGTAAAATACACATATACGGTATAAAAATATCATGACCCAGTTTAATAAAAAAAATTTCACTTTTCCAATTTAAAATCTTAAATACTTTAAAATATATATTTAAATAACAAATAAAATATTATTATAAAAAATAGGTTCTAAAATAAGCATTTTTCATAAAAATCTCTGAAAAAATTTTGTCAAAGTTTTGTCTATAATTTGGATATTCCCAAATTATAACAAACCACAACCTACAAAACAAAAATACTCTCAATAAAAAAAACCGATCATACATCTCACCCATACTCCTCAATTCCTCAAAGTTTCTCAAAATATTTATACATATACATATATACATATATATATATATCAAAACTGATATAAACCCACATTATAAAGTTTAACATATTCTTTATAATTTACAATATATTCATCAAAACATAAGATAATATACATAATATCACAATGTAATATAAAACATATACATATTGGCAGTGTCTCTGATCTTAATGCTCAAAATCAACTTAAATATAGATCCGGCCCGGTCTAGAAGAACTCTCCAGCTCTACCAGATCACCCCTGTCACCTGCACGATGAATTATAATCGTACTAAGCCAACAGTCTAGCAGTATAAACTTTGATAATAATAAAACTTATATGCAATGCCAATGCACAATGCTTATGTATATCATGTCACCATGTGACATACCATTTCATTTTAAACATATTTTTCAATCATTTTACAATTCACATAAAAACAAGCACAAGCATGGGCCCAAAGGATCTAATATGCTATTCAAATTCCAAAGCTAGTATTCTGGTCCAAATTGACACTATGTGTCTAGCCCCATAGGCAAATCATAATAATTGTTCAAAAGCTAGCCCCGAAGGCAAATCATATCACAGTGAAGCCAAACATCTAGCCTCGAAGGCAAATCAAGTAATTACTCAAAAGCTAGCCCTAAAGGAAAATAATGAGGATAACCTCATAGGCATACCGCCAAACACATATCTCTAAAAATTGAATAACATACTAGGCACACAATTATTTTATATTTTTCCATTATCAATTTCTTTTTCATTTTCTCATAATCAATTAGGCACATTGCCTCTTTTCTCAATTTTCTCATTCATTTCAATGTCATATCATTTCATTTCATCATTTCTCAATATATCATCAAAATATATCACATTTTACATTAAGCACATTGCCCAAATGTTTTGGGTATTTTCACATAATTCACATTTTATGCACTTCAGACATTAACAATGACTTTTCACAATATCTTTAATGCATATATAACATATCACATTATACAAATACTTTGGGTCATTTTCACATTATGCACATGATTCACATTTTATGTAATTTAGCCATTAACAATGGCTTTTCATAATGCATTTAATGCATTCATGACAAACCACATGTCATAGCACATTGTTCATCAATGTTCAATATGTCAAGTAGCTTAACATATTTTCCAATCGAAAATGTGTTACGCCCAATGTAATGCAAACATAACCAATTTATCCAACGTTTGTGCTTACCTCTTAAAGCAACCAAATGCAAGCTCAAAAACAACCTCCAACGTTCTCTTCCATGTTACCCTTCAACACTTGGGTTGGCCAAATTACTTCCTCTCAATGTCTATAGCAAATGTGATCATAAATAATCATTTAGTATCACATTTGAAGGCATTTCCAATCTTAAACCATAATTAAATATCATTCAAATCAAAAACCCCAAAGTTAAGCCTAACCTCACTTTAACTTTGGAAAACCATATTAAGCCATTTAATTTGGTGTTTTAAGTTTATTTATATTATTAAAAATATATTTTAATATGTTTAAAACAATTACATTACATTAACACATGCTTATATCCAAAATCCTAAAATGGCATAACCCTCACCATTGAAGGTTTTCCATTCCAACTCAATCTAATTATCATTTCAATATTATTTTCACCATTAATATCATCAAACAACATGCTTTAAACAATAAAATCAAACAATTCACCATCTTTGAAAAATCCCTTTTCCAAAACCCTAAATCACCACTTCCATTTTCAAACTCTATCCAAACCCAACCAAATCAATCATTTAACTTTAAAATACTTGTTTATGCATCAAAAAAACTCATTTAGAATCAAATTGCACAATTAAATCACATGATTTCAAAAATCCAATTCTGCCATAATCCTAAATTCTCTCTTTATCAATCTTTACTCAAACTTAACCATTTCTTCAATCCAACCTTAAAATCATTGTTAACCGCTTAAAATAACTTTAGTCAAACCAAAATAAACAATTAAAATATACTACTTCACAATTCTAAATCAAACATATTCCAAACTTTCATGAAAACCAAAGAAAAAGTGAGTAAACTTACTAATTCAAGTGGAAATCACCAAATCTTCTCTTGAAACCTTGAAAATCATTCAAATCATGAAGCTAGGAAGAAGCAAAATCTTGAGCTTGGATGGTTATGGAGTTCGGCCAAACTAAGGAAGAAGAAGAAGATGAAATTGATTTTAATTTCTCTTTTCTTCCACTCACATTTTAACCATATATATATTATATTATATTTTTAATTAATTAATTAATTATTTATTTAAGTATTAAAAATGCTAATTTTCCTCTTTAATTCAAAAATAAAATATTTTTGAATTATTTTTCTAAATTTTAGTTTCCAAAGTTTAATTACAAAAATGTCATTGGACTTTGACTTTTCTTTTAAAAGAGTTGACTTTTTTGTTGACTTGTATATATTATGTATATATTATGTATATTTCACATATACATTTTACTTTTTTATTTAAAATTCTTTTATTTTTATTTAAAATCTTTTATTTAATTTATCTAATTTAATTTTAATTTATTTTATTTAATTTTTTAAAATTAGGGATTTTTAAAAATTAGGGATATTACAGGCTTGATTTATGCATTTGTATTCTTTACAACCCTAGCACTAGATGTTTGTGTTATAGAAGCTCTAACAAATGTTGGTGTATTAGGTGAAGTGTTATATAAGCCAATGAACCTTAACCCGTGTTTCAAGGAGGGTGATCTTTAATTATTGATCAATGTATCTAAGGCCTCGTTTCCCTTGTGAAATTTTGAAATTGAATTTTTTAACTCATTTATTTCATCCTTTAATACTTTATTTTTCTTAATCACATTTTCTAAGCTATGTGGATTTTTAGTCATTTCATCAATTGATTTCAATAAATTTTCATTTGAGGTCTTCAATTCTAATGTAGATTTTTCAAAGACACAAAATCCTTTTCTATCTTGAAACATTTATCTTTATAAAATTTCATCTTAGAGAAATACTTTTCTATTCTAAGGTTCATATGTTCAATCAAATCATTATCATCTAAAGCATCATTAACATCATCATAATATGCAATCAAGTTCAAAGATTGAGTACTTATCTCATTGGAGTCATTATCATCTTCAATAGCCATGAGACATAGATTAGCAATTTCTTCCTCTTCTTCCTCTTCTTCTTCACATGAGGAATCATCATCCCATGTGGCTTTGAGTGATTTCTTGTTTTCCTTATCCCACTTCTTTTTGTTCTTCAACTTGAAGCAATCTGATTTGATGTGACCTAATTTTCCACATTCATAACATTTCACTTCATTATTTTATCTTTATCTTGTAAGGAGGATTTACGAAATGTAATCTTGTTAGCTTACAATATTCAGGATTTAGGAAATGTAATCTTGTTAGCTTACAATATTCTCTTTCTCTTCCAATCACTTATTTTCTTTGAAAGCATTGCTATTTCTTCTTCATCGTCACTATCTTCATCACTTACACTGTTAATTTTAACTTCTTTGATTGCATTGAGAGTTATTTCTTTTCTTTTCTCTTTCTCACCTTATTCTTCTTCCTTTTTAGTGTGTAGTTTAAAAGTGAGTATCTTTCCCACAAGCTCACCGATTCTCAAGGTGCTAAGGTCATGAGCCTCTTCAATAGAAGAAACTTTTGACTCAAATTTCTTCTTTTCTCTAAGTGCTCTCAAGATTTTGCTATTAAGATCACCTTGATCATATATCTTACCATATTTCTTTAATTCATTGACAATGCAAGCAAGCGGTTTGTCATGTCGGTGATGTTTTTGTTGGCCTCATCTTGAATACCTCATACTCATATACATGCATTTGCTTCTTAGTGAACCTCATTTGGGTAGTGCCCTCATGAGAGTTCTTAAGAGTTTTTCAAATATAATGTATACAAGTGAGATGTTGGACTCTCTCACCTTCTTCTCTTGATATTAAATTCATCAAGATGGAGGCTGCCCTATTATTCTTGAACCGATCTCTCACATTGGCACTTAACTATAGTGATTCAGGAGGAGGAGCATGGACACCATCAACTTCATAAGTAGGAGGTTTCCACTCATTTTCAACAAATTTCCAAAGCTCAATTCCTTCACTATCTAGGAATAAATGCATCTTATGTTTGTTGGTGGAATGGCAAGCTTTTTGGATCAAATTTCACAATTAAGTTTCAAAAAAATTTACTAGCTCTTATACCTATTGTTGTCCCAAACTAGCAACCAAGAGAGGGGGGGAGAGTGAATTGGTTGATTTGAGTAGAGATGATAAACTGAAAATTCAAAAGCAAGATGAAGAAGATGTAGAAGAAGATTGAGTATAGTAGAGAAGAAATAACACAGAATTATAGTTGTAACATTCCTAATTTTTAAAAATTAAATAAAATAAATTAAAATTAAATTGGATAAATTAAATAAATGATTTAAATAGAAAATCGAATGATTTTAAGTAAAAAAGTGGAATGTATATGTGAAATATATATGAAATATATAAAAATCAACTAAAAGTCAACACTTTAAAAGAAAAGTCAAAGTCAAGTGGCAATTTTATAAATATACTGTGAAAATTAAAATTATTAAAATAATTTAAAAATAAATTATATATCAATGGAAGATGTAATTTATGGTTTTTATTAAATAAATAAATAGTTAATTAATTAAAAATATAATAAAATAATATATATATGATCTTTAAGTTAGTGGATGGAAAGAGAAATTCAAAGTTAATCTTCTTCTTCTTCCTCCTCCTCATAGCTGAATTTCCATAGCCAGAGAACCCAAGTTTTTGCTTCTTTCAAGCTCCATTAATTGAAGGAATTAACAAGTTTCAAGTGGAATTTTAGTGATTTCCACCATAAATAATGAGTTCTCTAACTTTTTCTTTGGAATTCCATGATTATATGAATATGTTAAGTTTGGGTTGTTGTGATAGCTTAATTTAATTGCTTAATTGGGTATGAATGAAGTTATTTTGAGTAGTTGTTAATGATTTTTAAGTTGGATTTAAGAAATGGTTAAGTTTGAGATGAGTTGGTTGAAGAGAGAGAATTTAGGGTTGTGGAACATTTGGATTTTAAAAATCCTATGTTTTAATTATGCAAATTGATTCCAAATGTGTTGTTTTGATGCATAAAATAAGGAATTTGGTTAAGTTTGGCTAGAGATTGGAAATGGTTGGAAAGGGAATTTTCAAAGAATGGTTAATTGTTTGATTTTAATATTTAAAGCATGTTATTTAATGATATAAGTGATGGAAACAAGCTTGGATTAATAATTGGAATGAGTTGGAATGAAAAATCTTCATTGGTGAAGGTTATGCCATTTTAGGGTTTTATTTAAAGAATGTGTGTTTATTGAATGTAATTGATTAAAACATGTTATAATATGTCTGTAATGATATAAATAAACTTAAAACACAAAGTTAAATGGTTTAACATGGTTTTCCAATGTTAAAGTAAGGCTAGGCTTAATTTTGAAAATATGAATTATTTTTGTGTGTAATATGTTATTCAATTTTCAGAGTTCTGTGTTTGGCGGTATGCTTATGAGGTTATCATCATTATTTGCCTTTGGGGCTAGACGCTATGCGTTACTAATACTTGATTTTGCCTTCGAGGCTAGACACTTGGCATCACTGATACTTGATTTTGCCTTCGGGGCTAGACATTTGGTGTCACTGATATATGGCCTGCCTTTGGGGCTAGACACTTGGTGTCAACATAGACTAAAATAGTAACTCTGAGATTTAAATAATGTATTAGTTTGTTTGGGCCCATGCTTGTGTATGTGTTTATGTGAATTATAAAAGATGAAAGATTATGCTTTAAAAGTGAACTTAAATGCCACATTGTGACATAGCATACAATGGCATTATGCATTGACATTGTATCAAAGTGTTGTTATTATCAAAGTTTGTACAACTAGGCTTTTAGCTTAGCACGATTGTAATTCATTGCGCAGGTGACAATGGTGATCCGATAGAGTCGGAGAGTTCTTCTAGACCTAGTAGGGTCTAGCTTTGAGATTGTAGAGTTGATATTGGTGCATTAAGATCAGAGCCATTCGCCAGTATGTATATATTTTATATTATAGTACATTTTAATATTATGTATATAATCTTATGTTTTTGGAGTATATATTATAAATTATAAAGAATATTTTGGTTAAATTGTGTAATATGGGTTTATGTGTGTTTTGATAAATATTTATATATGTATAAATGTTTTGAGAAAATATGGAGGATTTGTGAAGTTGGGATGAAATGTTGTTTATTATTTATTGGGAGTGTATTTTGTGCAGCTTGTGTAATTGTTGAAAATTTGGGATGTCCAAATTACATATAAAACTTTGGTAAATTTTTTCCAGAGATTTTTATATAAAATACTATTTTGGAACCTTTAGTTAATAATAAATATTTTATTCATTACTTAAATATACATTTTAAAGTATTTTGGGATTTTAAATTGGAAATGTGAATTTTTTTTAAACCAGGTTGTGCTATTTTTATATCATATATGCGTATTTTATATATACTGAGTGTATGTATTATACGTATATAGGGTATAAGGGTGTTACATTTATTTTGGTATCAAAGCCTAGGTTTGAAGTTTTCAACCTAGGTGGGTTATTGGAGAGAGAAAATGGGGATTTTAAGTATGGTTTTAAATTGTGATACATGCATTGGCACTGGCAATTTATTTGATCTATGATGTGGTAATTTCTATTGTATTTGTAGATATAGGTAGTTATGGCATCTAGGATACACTAGTCTGCAGAGGGTTGTGCAAAGAGTGTAGCTCCTGATAAGGGTAGAGTTAGAGCTAGTGTTGAGACTGCTGGAGAGGCATCTACTTCTGTGCTAGTGAGACCAGTAGCTGATGAGATTTTGTTGAGTTAGATACAATATATGGTGGAGTTATTGAGACAGACTCTAGTTCAGCAGCTGCAGCTGCTACCACAGCAGCAGTCTCAGCAGCAGTTGCCGACTCAAAAGTATAACAAGCTGAGAAAGTTTGGAGCTACAGATTTTGTTGGCACTACATACCCGATTGTAATAGAGCAGTGGTTGGACAGGGTCTGGAGGGTGCTTGTTCAGCTGTAGGCTACTCTGGAGAAGAAGTTTGATTATGTTAGATCTCTGTTGCAGAGGGATGCAAATGATTGATGGAAGTTGATTTTCCATAGTACAACTGATCCACCAGTGCTGACTTATTATGATTTTCTATGGGGATTCAAGAAGAAGTATACTCCCAGAGAGTATAAGGATGCCAAGGAGATGGCATTTTTAAGTTTGAGGTAGGACACAAGGACTGTGACAGAGTATGAGGTTGAGTTTATCCAGTTGAGCCAGTATACTTATGGCATTATTTCTGATGAGATTAACAGATGCCGGGGGTTTGAGGAGGGGCTGAGACCCTCTATCATGTGTCTTGTGGTAGGCTCTTGGTACTAGAATTTTTCTTAGTTGGTTGCAGTTGCTAGGAGTGTAAAGAAGGCACATGATCTTGCAGTAGCTGCCAAAGCAAAGGAGAGCAGAGTTAGGAGACCCCAAGATGATGCAGGGTCATCATCTGTGAAGAGAGGTCAAAGGAGTTATCCTCAGAGGTTCAGTAGGAGCTGGGGGCAGTATGGCAGGTTAGCACAATAGTAGAGATGGAGATAGAGACTTGTAGCCTCAGTGGCTAGTGCCCCGACCCTAGTGGCTTAGAGGCTTGCTCCACCTACCTGTGTTCATTGTGGTAAGGCACATGGGGGTGTCTGCTGTAGGATAGGTGCACCAGCAGTGTGTTACAGATGTGGATCATCGGACTATTTTCTCAGAGACTGTCCAGAGCCACCAGATGATAGACAGGCAGATACAATAACTTCTAGACCCAATGTCAGAGGGGCTCATGGTGGCAGAGGTTTTGGCAGAGGTGGTAGATCATGGTCTGGTCAGAGAGGAGGATATATAGTAGGGAGTAGACAAGAGGATGCAGGGCCATCACAGCGGGTCTATGTGATGCAAAGGCAACCAGATGCTTTAGTTATCATAGCTAGTATTTTTACTTTATTTGGTACTTCAGTTCTTACATTGATAGACTCTGGGTCAACGCATTCATATATAAGTGTATCCATCTTGCCTTTGAGTGATTTGCATTCGGAGTCCCTATAATTTGATGTGTTGGTTACAAATCCTTTAGGGCACAGTATTATAGTTAGCATGGTGCGTTGAGATAGTCCAGTTGTTCAGGATGAGGAGTTTCTCGGTGACTTGATTGAGATGCCTTTTAAGGAGTATGATCTAATTCTGGGAATGGATTGGTTATCCAGGCATGGGGCTATGGTAGACTGTCAACAAAAATGTGTTACCCTGAGAACACTTGATGGTAGAGATGTGGTGGTATCTAGTGAGCAGAGACACCTTTCATCCATGTTTATTTTAGCTGTGTCAGCTAGGAGGGTGATTCGAAAGAGATGTGAGGCATATCTTGCTCATGTTGTAGATACCAGAGTAGTGAGGTCCCAACTTGATAGTATACCTATAGTTATTGAGTTTCCAAATATTTTCCATGATGAGTTGCCAGGGTACCTGTTGAGAGAGAGGTGTAGATTGGTTTTAATTTGATGCTTGCTGCCACTCCCATCTCCATTACCTATTATCGGATGGCACCTGCTGAATTGAAAGAGTTGAAGGTGCAGTTGCAGGTGTTGTTTAATAAAGGGTTCATCCACCCTAGTGTGCCCCCATGGGGAGCGCCTACCTTGTTTGTGAAGAAGAAGGATGACACTTTGAGATTATGTATTGATTACATCTAGTTGAATAAGGTAACCATCAAGAACAAGTATCCATTGCCTCATATAGATGATCTCTTTGATTAGTAGAAGGGAGCAATAGTATTTTCTAAGATTGATATGAGATTAGGGTATCATCAGTTAAGAGTTAGAGATGTGGATGTACCCAAGATAACTTTCCGCACGAGGTATGGGTATTATGAGTTTTTGGTGATGCCTTTTGGATTGAAAAATGCACCATCAACATTTATGGATTTGATGAATAGGGTGTTTAGATCATACTTAGATCAGTTTGTAGTGGTCTTCATTGATGATATCTTGGTGTACTCGCGTAATGAGGAAGATCATGACATCTTATGTAGAATGCATTACAAACATTGAGAGAGAAGTAGTTGTATGATAAGCTATCTAAGTGTGAGTTCTGGCTCGATCAGGTGACTTTTCTTGATCATGTGGTTTCAGCATAGGGTATTAAAGTTGAGTCAAGGCTATCTTGAATTGGAGTCCACCAATGACTGTGGTAGAGGTTAGAAGTTTTCTGGGATTGGTAGGTTATTATTGTCGGTTTGTGAAGGGTTTTTCTATGATAGCTACTCCACTTACCAGATTACTTCAAAAAGGGGTTAGATTTGTGTTGACAGATCGATGTCAGGCGAGTTTTGAACAGTTGAGGGAGATGTTGACTCAGTCTCCTATCCTTACCCTACATGTGGAAGGTAAACCTTATGTGATATACAATGATGCTTCAAATAGTTGTTTAGGTTGTGTTTTGATGCAGAAGGGTAGAGTCATTGCTTATGCATCTAGACAGTTGAAGCCTTATTGATGCAAGAAAGGGTCCCTTGAAGCTAGCAAGTGGACCAATCACTAGGAGCAAGGCAAAGAGATATCAAGCTAGTATGGCTTTGCATATTCAAGAAGAGATTTCCAAAGAGCTTCAAGAATTATCATTCAAGAAGATGGAGATAGAGCTTGAAGAAGGCACACCAAAGCTGATTATGATGCATAGTGAGGAAGCTAAAGGCTAGCTAAAGAAAGGTCCAACGTGCAAGAAAGGTCCATGGGGGTTCATATAAAGCCTTGGAAAGTAATTTAAGGCCCATGGACAGCCCAAATAGTGTGGGGCATTTCTTATGTTGAAGGGATTAGTTTGGTTGTTTCCATACTTTATATTTTCCTTAGTGGATTAGGATTTTTTTTTCCATACTTTATATTTTCCTTAGTGGATTAGGATTTTGTTTCCATACTTAATGTTTTCCTTATGCAATTAGGAATGTTTTAGTTTTAATTTTCCATATGCAATTAGGAATTTTGTAACCCTTATTTAAGGGCACTATTAGGCTGAATTTGATATACAACAATTAATAAAAATTTTCAAATTCTTCTACAAGTTCTTCTTGTGAATTTTCGTGTGAGAGAGATTAGAGTGGATTCTTTAATTCTTTCTTTGCATCAAGAATTAGGTTTACTTATCAACAAGAGTTGTGGCATTTTCCTTCTTCTTACCAACTAAATCCTTCAATCATAGTGAGTTCTCGTCTCTTTATAGGCGTTGGGTTCCTTAGGAGGTGATTATCAAGTTTCAAGGAGTTCTCTACCATTGTTATACATTGGGTTTACTGCCATCGTTGCTAAGGGTCCGCATCATTTGGTATCAGAGCCTTGCTACAAGGTAATTTTTATCTACTTTGTCTTTCTAGGATTTGTTAAATTTCTGCGTTTTAGGGTTCTTAGAGAGTCTAGTCTTTAATTTTCGAAAAGAGAGGTTTCCTAACCAAAGGAAGAACAAGTTGCAAGCAAAGGGGAGATGGCCCATTCCAAGTGCTGGAGAAGATTAATGACAATGCCTACAAGATCGACTTACCAGGTACGTATAATGTTAGTGCTACTTTCAATGTAAGTGATCTTTCTCCTTTTGATGATGCAGATTTGAGGACAAATCTTTTTGAAGAGGGGGAGAATGATGCAAGAAAAAGGATCCCTTGAAGCTAGCAAGTGGACCAATCACTAGGAGCAAGGCAAAGAGATATCAAGCTGTATGGCTTTGCATATTCAAGAAGAGATTTCCAAAGAGCTTCAAGAATTATCATTCAAGAAGATGGAGATAGAGCTTGAAGAAGGCACACCAAAGCTGATTATGATGCTTAGTGTGGAAGCTAAAGGCTAGCTAAAGAAAGGTCCAACGTGCAAGAAAGGTCCATGGGGGTTCATATAAAGCTTTGGGAAGTAATTTAAGGCCCATGGACAGCCCAAATAGTGTGGGGCATTTCTTATGTTGAAGGGATTAGTTTGGTTGTTTCCATACTTTATATTTTCCTTAGTGGATTAGGATTTTGTTTCCATACTTTATATTTTCCTTAGTGGATTAGGATTTTGTTTCCATACTTAATGTTTTCCTTATGCAATTAGGAATGTTTTCCTTATGCAATTAGGAATGTTTTAGTCTTAATTTTCCATATGCAATTAGGAATTTTGTAACCCTTATTTAAGGGCACTATTAGGCCGAATTTGATATACAACAATTAATAAAAATTTTCAAATTCTTCTACAAGTTCTTGTGAATTTTCGTGAGAGAGAGATTATAGTGGATTCTTTAATTCTTTCTTTGCATCAAGAATTAGGTTTACTTATCAACAAGAGTTGTGGCGTTTTCCTTCTTCTTACCAACTAAATCCTTCAATCATAGTGAGTTCGCGTCTCTTTATAGGCGTTGGGTTCCTTAGGAGGTGATTATCAAGTTTCAAGGAGTTCTCTATCATTGTTATACATTGGGTTTGCTGCCATAGTTGCTAAGGGTCCGCATCACTTATGAGTTGAATTACTCGACTAATGATTTAGAGTTAGCAGCCATAGTTTTTGCATTGAAGATTTGGTGGCATTACTTGTATGGGAAGAAATGTTTTATTTATACTGATCACAAGAGTTTGAAGTACTTGTGTGTTCAGAGAGAGTTGAATTTGAGACAGAGATGATAGTTAGAGTTGATTAAAGACTATGATTGTTTGATTGATAATCATCCCGGCAAGGCAAATGTTGTTGCAGATGCCTTGAGTCGGAAGTCTATGGTAGGCTTGACTTCTTATTCGCTCTCGTTGCCTATTGAGTTGAGAGAGTTGCATGTCATATTTGAGTTTTGTGATGATGGTGCATTGATGACTCAGTTGCAATTGAGACCAGTGGTCTTGTATTAGATTAGGAAAGCCCGGTTGGTAGATGAGAAAATATAGAAGATTGTGATGGATTGCCAAAAGGGGGAGAGTCGAGACTTTCATATGAGTGATGATGGCAGTTTATGGTACAGAGATAGACTGTGAATTCCTGATGATGTAGGATTGAAGAGGAAGATTTTGGATGAAGCACATCAGTCACTCTATGCTATGAATCCTAGTAGTATTAGGATGTATCAGGATTTGAAGCAACATTATTGGTGGTCAAGTATGAAGAGGGACATAGCGGAATTTGTATCCAGATGTCTCCCTTGCCAAAGAGTGAAGGCTGAGCATCAAGTTCCTTCAGGGTTGCTTCAACCATTATCAGTGCCTCAGTGGAAGTGGGAGCGAGTGATGATGGTTTTGTGACTGGACTGCTTTAACCTAAAAGAAGCATGATGCAATATGGATGATAGTTGATTAGATGACGAAGATAGCTCATTTTCTTTCAGTTCGGATGAACTACTCACTTAAGAGGTTAGCTGAGCTGTATATAAGTGAGATAGTGAGAATGCATGAACTTTCAATTTCTTCGGTGTCGGACTGAGATTCCCAGTTTATATTGATATTTTGGAGGAGTTTGTAGGATGATTTGGGTTCTTGGTTGTACTTTAACACTGCTTTCCATCCTCAGACAGATGGGCAGTCAGAGAGAGTGATACATATTCTAAAGGATGTGTTGAGGAGCTGTATCATTTATTTCAATGGGAGTTGGGATAGATTTTTGCCACTGATTGAGTTTGCTTATAAAAATAGTCATCAGTCCAGTATTGCGATGTCGCCTTATGAGGCCTTATATGGCAGAAAATGCAGGACACCTTTGTGTTAGGATGAGGTTGGAGAAGGTAAACTGGTTGGTCCTAATTTGATTAAAGAAACAGAAGAGAGAATGAAGTTTATTCGGGATCATCTAAATATAGCTTTAGACAGATAGATATCCTATACCAATTTGAAGAGGAAAGACATAGAGTTCAGTATGGGAGATAAAGTATTCCTGAAGGTGTCACCGTAGAAGAAGATTATGAGATTTGATTGTAAAGGGAAGTTGTGTCCTCGTTTCATAGGACCATATGAGGTACTGGAGAGAGTTAGTACAGTGGCTTATAGATTGGCTCCACCGCCTGAGTTAGACCGGATACACAATGTTTTTCATGTCTCTATGCTTCGGAGTTATAAGTTAGACCCATCTAATGTCTTGTCAATGGAGTCCATTAAGGTGAGTTCGGATCTAACTTACGAAAAAGAACTAGTGGCAATCTTGGCACGAGAGGTGAAATAGTTGAGGAACAAGAAGGTGCCACTTGTGAAAGTTCTTTGGAGGAATCATGCCACTAAGGAGGCGACATGGGAGAGTGAGTAGATGATGCAAAGCCAGTATCCTCAGTTGTTTCAGAGTTGATATCAGGTAATTTCGCGGATGAAATTTTCTTTAGAGGGAGAGAATTGTAACTTTTCTAATTTTTAAAAATTAAATAAAATAAATTAAAATTAAATTAGATAAATTAAACAAATAATTTAAATGAAAAATTGAATAATTTTAAGTGAAAAAGTTTAGTGTATATATAAAATATACATAAAATATATAAAAGTCAACTAAAAGTCAACACTTTAAAAGAAAAGTCAAAGTCAAGTAGCAATTTTATAAATATACTTTGGAAATTAAAATTACTTAAATAATTTAAAAATAATTATATATCAATGGAAGATGTAATTTATGATTTTTATTAAATAAATAAATAAATAAATAATTAAAAATATAATAAAATAATAATATATATGGTCTTTAAGTTAGTGGATGGAAAGAGAAATTCAAAGTTAATCTTCTTCTTCTTCCTCCTTGTAGCCGAATTTCCATAGCCAAAGAACCCAAGTTTTTTCTTCTTCCAAGCTCCATTAATTGAAGGAATTAACAAGTTTCAAGTGCAATTTTAGTAATTTCCACCATAAATAGTAAGTTTTCTAACTTTTTCTATGGAATTCCATGATTATATGAATATGTTAAGTTTGGATTGTTGTGATAGCATGATTTAATTACTGAATTGGGTATGTATGAAGTTATTTTGAGTAGTTATTAATGATTTTTAAGTTGGATTGAAGAAATGGTTAAGTTTGAGATAAGTTTGTTGAAGAGAGAGAATTTAGGGTTGTGGAACATTTGGATTTTTGAAATTCTATGTTTTAATTGTGCAAATTGATTCCAAATGTGATGTTTTGATGCATAAAATAAGAGATTTGGTTAAGTTTGGTTAGAGCTTGGAAATGGTAGTGTTGAATTTAGGGTTTTGGAAAGGGAATTTTCAAAGAATGATCAATTGTTTGATTTTAATGTTTGAAGCATGTTATTTAATGATATAAGTGATGGAAATAAGCTTGGATTAATAATTGGAATGAGTTGGATGAAGAACCTTCATTGGTGAAGGTTATGCCATTTTAGGTTTTTATTTAAAGAATGTGCGTTTATTGAATGTAATTGATTAAAATATGTTATAATATATTTGTAATGATATAAATAAACTTAAAACACAAAGTTAAATGGTTTAATATGGTTTTCCATTGTTAAAGTAATGTTATGCTTAATTTTGGAAATGTTGTAGGAGTGAGATTAATTAAGGTTTAATGCTTGTAATTCCTTAAAATGTGATATTAAATGATTGTATTTGATCACATTAGGTATAGGCATTGAGAAGTAGTAGATTGCCAAACCTTAATGTTGAAGGGCAACTTGGAAGTGAAGGTTTGTGAGAGTTTCTTAGCTTGCATTTAAGTGCTTATTAAGGTATGTACAAGCTTTTGATAAATGGGATATGTTTATCTTACATTTGTGCTTAACATATTTTGGATGAAAAATGTGTTAAGCTGCTTGATATATTGAATATTCATGAACAATATGATATGACATATGTATTGTTATGTATGCCTTATATGCATTGTGAAAAGTCATTATTGATGGCTAAATTGAATAAAGTGTGAAATATATGAAAACAACCCAAAACATTTGGGTAATGTGATTTTAATGTGAAATATGATATATTGTGATGAAATGCTGAGATATGATGAATTATTATGAATTGACATTGATATGAATGAAAAGAAAAGTGAAAATGATGCAATGTGATGAAAAATGAGAAAATGAAGCAGTGTACAGAAAATGTGAAAATGAGGCAAAGTGCCTAGTTGATAATGAGAAAATGAGAAAAAGTTGATTATGGAAAATATGAATTATTTGTGTGCTTAGTATGTTATTCAATTTCTAGAGTTTTGTGTTTGGCGGCATGCCTATGAGGCTATCCTCATTATTTTCCTTCAGGGCTAGATGCTATGCGTCACTGATACTTGATTTTGCCTTCGGGGCTAGATGCTATGCGTCATTGATACATGATTTTTCCTTTGGGGTTAGACACTTAGCATCACTGATATATGATTTGCCTTCTGGGCTAGACACTTAGTGGCAATTTGGACCAAAACGGTAACTCTGAGTTTTGAATAATGTCCTAGTTTGTTTGGACCCATGCTTGTAAATGTGTTTATGTGAATTATAAAAGATGAAAGATTATGCTTTAAAGTGAACTTGTATGTCACATTGTGACATAACATACAAATGCATTATGCATTAGCATTATATTAAAGTGTTGTTATTATCAAAGTTTGTAACCCTAGACTTTTAGCTTGGCGCAATTATAATTTATCACATAGGTGACAGGAGTAATCCGGTAGAGCCTGAGAGTTCTTCTAGACCTTGTAGGGTCTAGCTTTGAGATTGTAGAGTTGATATTGGTACATCAAGATCAGAGCCATTCACCAGCATGTACATATTTGATATTATAATACATTTTGATATTGTGTATATTGTGTTTATGTTTTTAAAGTATATATATATATATTGTAAATTATAAAGACTCTTTGGACAAATTGTATAATTTGGGTTATTTATATGTGTTTTGATATATATATATATATATATATATATTTTGAGAAAATGTGGAGAAGTTGAGTAGTTGGGGTGGAAATGTATGATTTGTTTTATGACAAGAGTAATCCAGTAGAGCCTGAGAGTTCTTCTATCCAGGTTGGACAATTGTTGAAAATTTGAGATGTCCAAATTACAGATAGAACTTTGGCGAATTTTTTTTCTAGAGATTTTTTTATGAAAAATGATATTTTGCAACCTATAGTTGATAATAATTATTTTATTTATTAACTAAATATACATTTAAAAGTATTTTGGAATTCTAAATTATAAATGTGAAAATTTTTATTAAACCGGATTGTGATATTTTTATGCCATACATGCATATTTTACATATAATGAATGTATGTAATTTACGTATATAGGGTATAAGAGTGTTTGTTGCGCTCGAATTAATACTACTACAAAGTGACACTCGCAAGTATATGAGGCTATTGCAGCAACGGTGATCGCCCCAAGGTCATCTCACAAGGAAGGAATTGCTTGTAATAGTTTGATTAATAAGAAATAATAAAATTGAGTGTGTGGTTGGATTGGCAAATTGTAATTAACTTAAAAGTGAAAACGAGTGATGTTGTGAAAGATAAATTCAATTATGGAAACGATGCCTAGGGTTGTAGGTCCATTTAATCAAATATTTAATTCTTAAATTATACATTAATATATCATTGTAAATTAATTTGTTCCTTAAGGTTAATTAGTCAATTACCAATTCATTAGTTTTCACATTCATGAATTAACAACAGCCTATTATTTTACATTAGCAAATTAATAAAACCCTAGAACTTATATTTCTAATTCATTCTTAGGGTAGTCAATTGCATAGTTCCGATATCAAACTTCACCTCTCGGTCCATCATTCAGTATTAAGTAATCAATAGGTGGTCAATCTATTAATCTACCCTTAATTCCAATGCAATCAACCAATAACAAGGTATATTAATGGAATCATCAAATCAAGTCATTTAATCAAATCTACAACAACCCAAGGCATGAGTAAATTAGCTCATCATCAACTTTAAAAAAATATTCATTTCAATATAAATCAAATTAAAATTATTCATTGCAATATTAATGTTCTTAATACAACAACAACAATAAAGAAATGGAATAAAAGAAAGAGTATGAAAAATCCCTTTTGAAGATGCTAAGAGTTGGACTCCTTGTCTCTTTCGTAGCTCCTTCTTTGATGTGTGATGAGGAACTTCCAAGCTCTCTTGAATCAATGGCTCTCTTCTTGAAGGATGAATGATAACTCTCTCAAGCTTACAACTCTTTAATCAAGCCTCTTTAAACCCTAATCCTCAAGAACTTGCTAACTCACTTCGATCCTAAGAATTGTCTTTGTTCTTGTTTATGGAAGAAAATGGTGAACGAAGATGGTGAGAATGGTGTCTTGCTCTCTCTAGCAAGAACCAAGGAAGAAGAAGATATGTGTAGAGAATGTCCACTACCAACTATCCATGATGTCTCCCCCTCCATCCTCCTCCACTTCCACTCTTTTTAATATTTTAAGACACCCACTCACTCTTTGTCTCCCACTTTTTTCTTTGTTTAATTTTTCCTCCATAAATCCATCCACCTTTCACTCCTTTCAACCCTTTTTCTCCCCCAGTTGTCCACACCTTGAGCAAAATAATTCAAACATATCAAGGGTGATCAAAGGTGACACGACCAAGCTCCTGGCCGTGTCTCTCACTTTTCTTGGGACACAGCCAAGCTTGCTAGCCGTGTCCATTGCTGCCTCCCCTCTTTCCCTTTTCTCAAGAGGTGGCATGGCAAAGCTCCTGGTCATGTCATGTGATCGCCCAGTGGCTTGGCCGTGTCTTGTGAGGGTGTATCTTCATGTTTATTTCTTTTCATTCTTTGCGTTTGTTCCTTAGGTGAGACACGACTAGTGGCTTGGCCGTGTCTCATGCCAGTGTCAACTTCTGCCCAATTTTGCTTGAGGGACACGGCCAAGCTTGGTTTGTGCTGGCCGTGTCCTGCCTTTGTCCTTGACCTCTTTTGCTTTTGATAAGAGACACGGCCAAGCCATGTCTAGCTTGGCCTTGTCACATGCTTTTCTCCAACAAGGCTCCATCAAATTTTAGTTAAAGCTCCATCAATTGCACCTCAACCTAAATCAACCACTTCAAACAAACTTAAGCACACATTATTATGAAAATTAACTTAAAATCAATAAAAACATCATAAAAAATTATATACAAAATTGATCCAAACAATTACCCCACACTTAATCCTTTACTCATTCCCAAGCAAAGTTAAAATCAAAACAAACTAAAATATGAAAAATTTAGTTAAGTTCAAGAGTTATAAGGATGTATCAAGACTCCCAATTCCTTAAATCCACAATCATTATCAGATCAAACAAAATCAATAACTTTGCATAACCAACGTTATCACTCCCTCATAACCATGCAATTTAGTGGCTTTCCATGCATAACCAACGTTATCACTCCCTCACAAGCTCTTTAAAGTGTTTAGTAAGGTAGTGTTTGCACTCATAACAATCAATGAAAGATTATCACCATAGGCTTGCTTATCAATCAAATCTCCACCACTAAATTTCAATCAACTATCAATCATAAGGTCTTTCATTTGGTTATAATGGGGCTAAGGTAAGCGTATGACATTCGGAAGTGTGAGTTTGTCCACTAAGTTCAAGAGCACTTCAAAAATGAAAGAAGCAAGGCAATAAAAATGAGCAATCCTAAAACATCTCCCACTCACCAACCACTACACGTTTAACGAACTTTGTATAGGGAAACCAATTATTAAATTTGCAATGATCATCCCCAACTTATATCAACCATACGAAAGAAAACAATAACTTCTATTATTTTGATTTTTTTTATCATTAATTTTTTTAAGTTCCAAAACAGGGTTTACAACTAAAGAACACAACAATTTACAATTTTACACCTACTAATTTAACCCCACACTTTTTGATGAGGATCTGATTGCTAGCATACAA
Source organism: Garcia nutans (assembly GCA_947685225.1). Taxonomy (NCBI): domain Eukaryota; kingdom Viridiplantae; phylum Streptophyta; class Magnoliopsida; order Malpighiales; family Euphorbiaceae; genus Garcia; species Garcia nutans. Next base: position 21,622,664 of record CANTUV010000026.1, read on the forward strand.
CACCAAGGACCTGTTACTCGATCAATGGCAAGGAAACTTCAAGGATTAGTTTCCAAACATCTATATGTTCTCAATACAATTGGAACGTTAAGACTTGAAGAAAATAAGAGCAAAGAAGTTGTTTGGTTGCACGTGTCCAAATTGCAATCTACCCAAGAGGCCAATTGACCCAAAGGAGTTAGAATACATATTGGCATCCATCATTATACCTTTGGGAGCTAAATACATACCATTCACGTACCATTGGATGCCCATATATTAAGAGTGGCTGAAACTCACATTGGGAGTCAAAGATGTCTTTTAAAAGCTAGTGGGAGACAAGCTATATGGCTGCCCATGCCTTTTAAAAGCTAGTGGGAGACAAGCTATATGGCTGCCCAATTTGTTTTATGTAACCACATCATTATATTTGTATTTTTCCATCATTTCACTTGTTTTATGCTTTCTTTAAGTCTTTAAAAACAGATGTAATGGCAGACTTTGAACTTAATGAATATTCTGAGTTTTCTCTCCATTTTTGAGAGCTTTGAGAGGTTTTTAGCCTTCTTTTGAGTTCTGGTTAGAACTTGCATGAATTCCTTGCAAAAATAACCAAGTTTGCTAGGTCTTAACTTATATTCAAGGTTTTTCCTTCACAAGTTGGGGTTGGGTCTTGAATATTTGGTTTCCAGCCATATAGCTTCAGTTTTACATCACAAGTTGGTGATGGGTTGAAGGTGCTGGTTGGTGTTCTTATGTTTTGGAGACGATCCATAGCTTGAGCTTCCTTAGAAATTAAATCCTAGCAAGGCAGGCCCACATCATTTGGTATCAGAGCTTAGGCTCTCCAAATCAGGTTTTTAGCATCATTCCTTCTTGTTTATGTCAAAAAAAAATATTGTCTTCCTTTGAGTCATTTTCTGCCACAAGTTTAATTTCTACAAGCTGTATGATTTCTTGCTTCTTTGAGTCCTTCTTCCTTAATGTTGTTGCTGGATTAATTTAAAAAAAAAAGAAGAAAGAACAAAAAAAAAGAAAAAAAAAAGAGAAGAGCAACTAATCTCTCAAATTTGCTAGTGGGTTAGAAACTGAAGTTGGGTTGCACATAACCAAATCTTCTCAAATTTTATATGCTTGTTTCAGATGCTAAACTTAGCTTGGAAATCAAATTTTAAGTCAAAATTCCTCCATTTGCCTAGTTATCCATATATTGCAGCCAATTTAGCTAGTTTTGTGTCCAAAAGTGAACGTGTATGTAAACATGTCCAAATCCTTTCAAATTTTACAGGCATGTTTTAGATATTCTGCTAAGCCTACATATTAAATTTCATGTCAAAATTCATTCGTTTGCTTGGTTGTCCATATATTACCGCTAGTTAGCCATTTTTGGGTCCAGAACATAAACATTTCATAAGAGACCTAAAAATTCATTTTTTTCTTCTTCCATTTTGTCTCAATATATTGTCCTAAATCCAGTTTTGTCAAATTCTTCCCTTTAGTAATGTTTGTCTAAAATTTCAGTGTCTTTCGTCCTTAGGTTTCAAATATCAGATATTCTGTTTTTTTTCCAGCTTGTTTTACTCTTGTTCCATTCTTGAATGTGTTTTAAACCTTGCAATTTAGTTATTTAGTTGAGGAATATTAAGTTCTTGCTAGAACTTGGAAGGGGCTGAAGTGAGTGAAAAAAGGCATAGAGTGGTGAGATTGTTAGAGGGTAAAAGCCAAAGTTTGAGTGAAACACAGATTGAGTGTTACCAGATTAGAGTGAAACACGTGAGGGAGTGTGTGAGAGAATATTTCTAACATTTGTTTTGCAGCAATCAGTATGTCAACAAAACGAGATAGTGATCGAGAAAGCAACCAGCCCCAAGAGGAGCCAGAAGCTTCTTATGTTCTTAAGGCATTGCAATCTCAATTTCAAAGGATGAATGTGTTGTTTGTTGATATTAGAGAACATATGGAAAAACACTCAAAGAAAATTGAAGAATTGCAGCAAGCAAGCTCTACAAATCAAAGGAATTTAAGAAGGGATGAACGAGATAATTTTCATAGGGAGCAAAACACATATAGGGGGCAGAATAGAGGTAGGCGCGCTGGACTAAATGATTTGCCAGTTTTCAATGACTTGGAGGATGTAGATGAAGATAATCTTGATGATGATGATGGGCAGCAATCTGTTGCACTTGATGATGTTATTAGACCAAGATATATGAGAGGTAATATGGGTGGTAGAGGTGGTGGCAGAAATATCAGGCAAGAAACTATGGAAAATGCAAGAGGGAGAGGGAGAGTAGACAGCAACGTTAATGGAATTAAAATGAAAATTCCATCATTCCAAGGCAAAGCAAATCCAGATGCATATTTGGAATGGGAGAGAGAGACCGAACTCATCTTTGATTGCCACAACTATAGTGAGCAAAAGAAGGTAACACTTACTGTGGTAGAGTTTACTGATTATGCATTAGTTTGGTGGGATCAATTACTCACTAAACGAAGAAGAAATGGCATGAGAGGAGTGCAGACTTGGGATGAGTTGAAACAGGTCATGAGAGATTGATTTGTTCCACAACACTACTATAGAGAGTTGCATCAAAGATTACAAGGGCTGGTGCAGGGCAATAAAAGTGTGGAAGAATATTTTCAAGAAATGGAAATGGCTATGATACGAGCTAATATAGAAGAAGAAAGGGAAGCAACTATGGCACGGTTCCTACATGGGCTGAAAGATGAAATTGCCGACATAGTGGAGCTGCATCATTATGTGGAGCTTGATGATATGTTAAATATGGCAATCAAGGTAGAAAAACAACTCAAGAAGAAGAAAACAACCAGATTGGGTATGGGAATGAATTCTACCAACAATGTTCCATGGAAGCCAAATTGGAAGAAAGGGGAATCTAGTGAGAGTAAATTTGTTTCAAAGGAGAAGAAAGAGGGAAACAAGGCTGGAGAAAAACCCATTGTAATTGATAAGGGTAAGGCACCAATGAACTCCAGCGGAAGAACTAGAGACATCCAATGTTTTAGATGCTTAGGCAAGGGACATTATGCTGCACAATGTCCTAATAAAAGGGCAATGGTGATGAGGCCAAGTGGAGAAGTAGAATCTGAAGATGATGAGGCTGTTAATGATGATTCAAGTGATGACATTCAACCTATGGTGATGATAGTGATGTAGAGCATGCTGTATGTTGCGCTCGAATTAACTCTACCACAAAGCGTCACTCGCAAGTATACGAGGTAGCTGTAGCAAAGGTGATCGCCTCAAGATCATCTCACAAGGAAGCCAAAGTGGGTAATTGATTATCAAATTAAAAGTAACAAGTAGTAAAGAAATTTAAATTGCAAAGAATGAAGAAGATTGATTGAAGTTGAAAACAATAAAAATAAACAAAAGCTGATGTTTTGATTCACTTGATAAAAGGGTCTAGGGTTTGCACTTCTCTACTACTGATATGTATGAACGGTTATTCCTCTTAACTAATTTAATTTCAAAGATTAAATCTCAAACAACTTAATTAATTGAGTCAAGGAAATAAGCTCTCGCATTCAAACCTCTTACAACTAATCTTGTTATAATTGAAACAATCTTTTTAATAGGTTATATCTCTAATTCACCTAAGTCCTTAATTGAATTGTTCCAGCATTAGACTTCATCTCTCAATCCATCATCTAATACCTAAAACACATAATTGGTGGCCAATCAATTATATATTAACAATATTCCATTCAATCAAGGCTAAAGAAATTATTAGCTAAGAGAATAACCAATTCATACAATCATAGCAGATCCATACAAACCCTAGACTAGATCAAATTAGTTCATGATGCAATCAAACATATTCATCTCATTAATGTTCAAAGAAATCGAAATAGATATGATAATATCCATTCAATAAAAATAAAGAGAATAAGTTCAAGAACAAAACCAAATTACAACTCCTTGAAGCTTCTGAATCAATCTCTTGTTCAAATATCGCAAGAAGGATATAACAATGGAATGAACAATCTAATCTAGCTAGTTTTAATCCAAAGTGAAATCAAAATCAAGAAAATAAAATGTTAAAACCCTAGCTCTTTTCTCTGACGGCTCAAATTCTGCTCACAATCGTCAACCACCTTTAACCTAGCTTCCTTCTTTCCTTTTATACGAAACATCCGCTTTAAAATTCGGTGCGCGTTTGGTTCATGAGGGACACAGCCAAGTCATGAGGGACATGGCCGTGTGAGAGCTTGTTGGAGGGACACGGCCAGGTGACTTGGCTGTGTCCCTTGCCTATGTCTGCCTCTGCTTGTTTCTCTCCTCTTTCTTCTTTAGTTGAGTGACACGGCCAAGTCAGAGGTGACTTGGCCGCGTTGGACTATGTTTGAGGGACACGGCTAGGTGACTTGGCCGTGTCCCTTGCCTGTGTTCACCTCTGTGCAATTTTGATCTCTTTCCTGTGGAACCAAGTGAGACACGGCCAAGTGAAGCTTGACTTGGCCGTGTTGGGTCTTTTTGGAGGGACACGGCCAGATGACTTGGCCGTGTCCCTTTCTTGTGTCTGCTACTGGGACTTGTCTTCTTTTTAACTTGGTATGGGACACAGCCAGTGACTTGGCCGTGTCCTCTGCCTGTGTCAGCCACTGCCTTTTCCTTCAATTTGTTTCGTTGCCTGTTTTAACCTAACACAAAACTCAAAACAAACTTTAAACAAGAAGTAAATAGACAATAACCAACAAAACATAAACACAATATTAAAAGTTAGGTCAAAAACAACATAAACACTGAAATAAACTAAAACTACTACAATTAAAGAAAACACTAAACAAATCGATTAAAACTAACAAAATACCTAAATAAAACAATAATTAACATAACAAACAAGACACAAAACTATAACAAAAACTAACAAAACAACTACCCCACACTTAAAACTTTGCTTGTCCTCAAGCAAATTCACATGGCATAAATTAAAAATTCAAACAATCTTAACTATAATTCCAGCATATAGATGAAATACTTCAAGACATCAGACATAAATAATTGCAATTTCCTTCAATCAAGATTTTCTTAACTCATTCATTGATCCAGACAAACAAATCTTATCTCTCATCTAAGTGTTTCACTCGATTTTAAAAAGGTTGATCACTCAAACCATTCATAACTGCATACTGCCATAAACTTGCTTAATTATCCAATCTTCCTCACTGATTTTCTCAAGAAATAATCCGAAGGTCTTTCATTTGGATGTAATGGGGCTAAGGTAAAGGTGTGAGAAAAGACATTTAGGCTGAAGCATCAAGAAATGGAGTGTCTAAACTAAACACTACTCTTGCTAAGAAACTCATAACTCCTTCAAACAGAATACTCACCAACCTTAATACTTTCATATACTTGCATACTTAAAGAATAATAGATGAGTCGACATTCCTCTTTTTATGACCAATGCTAGAACATATATGAATTTTGTATATATATATATAACTTTTCTTTCTTCTTTTTTATTTATTTATTTTTTGATTTTTTTATAATAAACATATATATATATATATATTTTAAATACATATATACAAAATATATCATTGCATAGATCATCTAGCTTAACTTGTAGAGGAAAAGAATAGTCAACTCTTAATCTAATACAATGTGCTAAGTATGCATTTCAACCCCAAATAGCAATACCAAAAACAATTTTTATCGCTTACCCCACACTTTGAAATAAACCACCCTATTGTCATAGCATAAAACTCCATTCCTTAATGCAGGTATGATGAAAATAAGAACATGTTAAGTTGAGAATTGTGTTGATCAAACAAGAAAGGTCAAAAGCTCAACTTGGCTCACTAAGGAAATCAATATTAAGGGAGGTCTTTTTAAGCTAAAGGGCTAACCTAATTTGCCTTCATCACTTTAAAACTTAAAATTAAATCATAATGTGAGATCAATCAGTATGCAAAAGCAAACTCTAGAGATGTAAAATCATGAAGGTGCACACTTAAGAAAAGAAAATCAATAATTTAATCTATAAGGCTCAAAACTCACAAAGGTGGGTTCTCAAAGATTTATATGTCATGAACCGCAGAATGCAAAAATTGATCCTGAATGAATTCAAATGCTCATTTCTATGCTGATACAAAAGTCTCAACTTCAATGCTAGAATCACAGAAAAGATCAATAAATTTTCAACAATTATGCCATGCACAACAAACACAATAAACATACCAAGGCAACCAAAACAAAAATTAAAGAAAAGCTAAAAGATTACCCCACACTTTAGAATTTACATTGTCCTCAATGGAAAACAAGAATAATAAAGAGAAAGAATTAAGTACAACCTGTTTTCCATCATCCCCTGATGAGGCAAAACTCAACCTTTTTATCACAAACACAAATGTTCAAAAACAAGATGCAAGAGAGCTTTAGGGTTTCTATTTATTTAAACTAAACATAAAATCAAAATTGCAAAATATAAAATTATAACTATGAAAAAAAAATGCAAACCGATGGGTTGCCTCCCATTTAGCGCTTCTTTAATGTCATAAAGCTGGACATCATGCAAGGCTTATGGATCATGGATCAAGAGTGCTGTCAATGATCCTCACTTCCTGAAATCCTTTTTTATATGGCTTAACTCTATGTCTATTTGCTTTAAAAAATCTTATTGGTTCTAGAGTTTAGCAATTCAATGGCACCAGAAGGACATACCTTAGTCACCTCGAAAGGACCACTCCATCGAGACTTGAATTTACCTGGAAACAGACTGAGTCGAGAATTAAAAAGTAAAACTTTCATACCTGGACTCAATGTCTGTCGCACAATAAATCTATCTTGAAGTGCTTTAGTGTGATCCTTATAATTCCTCGAGCTCTCATATGCCTTTGGGTTAAGGCATCTTTGGGTCTTCCCCACTGGTTTAGCCCCCTCTTCTAAAGTCAGTGTCAGCTCCAATTTGTCTGGGGAACCTGTCTGCAAGAAAGCATCTGAAACAACTGCTTCAACACAATTAATTAAAGAACATTCCTCATATAAAGCAGTTGTAGGAATGGGAGAAGTGTTAAAAATAGAAAAATCCACAGTTTGTCCTAAGACATTCATTGACAACTTACCATTTTTAACATCTATCAAGGTGTTGGTAGTCACCATAAAAGGCCTACCCAGCAGAATAGTGTGTGCAGATGGTGTAGGGTTATTACCTTCCATGTCAAGTACTATGAAATCCACAGGTACTATCAACCCTCCAACCTTAACTAACACATCTTCTATAACCCCTTTCGGGAATCTAAAAGACCTATCAGCTAATTGCAACACCATTTTTGTCGGTTTAAGCTCCCCTAGTTCTAATTCTTTAAACATAGAGTAAGGCATTAAATTCACACTAGCTCCTAGATCACACATGCCTTCAGTCCCCTTTCCATTCCCCACGGTAATTTGAATTATAAAGCTCCCAGGATCCTTTATCTTGGGAGGTAGTTTATGCTGCAGAACAGCACTAGCTACCTCTGAAATTATCACCTTTTCATTCGTCTCATACCTCTTTTTCTTGGTGATCAGCTCTTTGAAAAACTTGGCATAAGCCGGCATGTTCTTAATTGCCTCAAGTAAGGGTAAGTTAATACTTACCTTAGATAGCATGTTGAAGATGTTAGAAAATTGCTTATCTGGTTTATCATCCTTCAACCTGCTGGGAAATGGTATGGGTGGCCGGTATGGATTGCTTGCCTTATGTAGATCTGCTGTAAGGGACTTCTCCACTGATCTTTCTCCAGTACCTTTGTTCTTTGGTTCCCCTCCCCCCTTGTTCTCTTGGTCACCTGCATTCACAAAATCATTTTCAACATTATTGTCAATTTCCTTACCACTTCTAAGAACAGTCACTGATTGTGCCTGCTCAGATTGACTTGGGAATTTCACCTTTTGTTGAATTTTCATTTGTTGTGCAAGTTGTCCAACTTGTGTCTCCACTTTCTTAAAAGATGCTTCCAAAGAATCCAGCTTCTTGTTAGTCATCTCTTGATTTTGAGCACTGACTTTGATGAAAGCTTGTAAACTTTCCTCTAAGCTCTCTATCTTAGATTGCCATTGATTTGAGGATTGACCCAGCTCTTGGTTCTATCTTTGAAGCAAATGGAAAGGCTGCTGAGAATTATTTGTTGCCCAAGAAAAATTTGGGTGATTCCTCCAACCAGGGTTGTATGAATTTGAATAAGGATCATTTCGGGTCCTTGGTTGAAATCCCCCCATGGCATTGACTTGCTCAGCTTCATTCCCATATGATTCTTATGCAGAGGGGAAAATGTTTGCTCCATGCCCTAAAGTTCCATAGATTCCACAAATTTCTTGAGTGGATGAAGGAGAATTGTTTTTCATATTCAGCATCTGCACTTGCCTTGTCAATTCAGCAATCTGATTGACCATCTCACTATTGGCTTCCAATTGGTTCACCCCTTTACTTCTTCCTCTTACACTCTTCTGTTGAGAATTAGCTCCCAACATCTCAAAGATATCATAAGTTTCATTTGCTGTCTTTTCCCCCATGGCTCCCCCAACTGCATTATCAACAGTGTTCTGAAATTGCTGGGTGAGACCATCATAGAAAAACTGATTCAGAAGTTGAAGTGGGTAATGATGGTGTGGACACTGGATCAATAACATCTTGAATCTGTCCCAAGCCTCATGAAATGGTTCTCCTTCAAATTGAGAGAATGTAGCAATCTTCCCTCTCAACTCAGCTGTCTTCTGATGTGAATAAAACTTGCCCATGAAATTGTTATAAACTTGCTCCCAAGTTGTCAGTGAGTTTTCGGGCAACATCATAAGCCAGCTCTTTGCCCTATCCTTTAAAGTATAAGGGAAACATCTCATCCTCAACTGATCTTCTGTTAGTCCTCCCAATGGAAAAGTGTTGAGGGTAGAGTAAAAATCCCGAATGAAGTTCAAAGGATCTTCATTTGAAACTCCATAGAATGATGGCAACATGTTGTAGTGAATGTTCTTCAACTCATAATTTCTTGCTGCATCTGTCAGTCTTATGCAAGAAGTGGAAGTTCCAATGACAGGTCTAGTAAAGTCTCTCATCGTTCTTAGCCTTTCTTCAGCCATTTTAACTGATTGTGCAGAATCTGACTCAAATTCAGAAGTGTCCTCCTCTGTATCAAATCCGGTATAGAGCTCAAACTCTTCTCTGCTCCTCTTCACTCTCTGAATTTCTGGAATGAATGGATGTAGCTCTCCTTCGAGTGATCTCCTGCCTTGCATAAACAAAAATTTCTAGAAAAAGAAATATCAAAAGCAAAAGACAAATAAAATAAAATGAAAACAATGAAAAATAATCTAAAATATATATTTTTTTAATAAACAATTACGCCAATTAGCCTCCCCGGCAACGGCGCCAAAAACTTGTTGCACTCAAATTAACTCTACCACAAAGCGTCACTCGCAAGTATACGAGGTACCTGTAGCAAAGGTGATCGCCTCAAGGTCATCTCACAAGGAAGCCAAAGTGCGTAATTGGTTATCAAATTAAAAGTAACAAGTAGTAAAGAAATTTAAATTGCAAAGAATGAAGAAGATTGATTGAAGTTGAAAACAATAAAAATAAACAAAAGCTGATGTTTTGATTCACTTGATAAAAGGGTCTAGGGTTTGCACTTCTCTACTACTGATATGTATGAACGGTTATTTCTCTTAACTAATTTAATTTCAAAGATTAAATCTCAAACAACTTAATTAATTGAGTCAAGGAAATAAGCTCTCGCATTCAAACCTCTTACAACTAATCTTGTTATAATTGAAACAATCTTTTTAATAGGTTATATCTCTAATTCACCTAAGTCCTTGATTGAATTGTTCCAGCATTAGACTTCATCTCTCAATCCATCATCTAATACCTAAAACACATAATTGGTGGCCAATCAATTATATATTAACAATATTCCATTCAATCAAGGCCAAAGAAATTATTAGCTAAGAGAATAACCAATTCATACAATCATAGCAGATCCATACAAACCCTAGACTAGATCAAATTAGTTCATGATGCAATCAAACATATTCATCTCATTAATGTTCAAAGAAATCGAAATAGACATGATAATATCCATTCAATAAAAATAAAGAGAATAAGTTCAAGAACAAAACCAAATTACAACTCCTTGAAGCTTCTGAATCAATCTCTTGTTCAAATATCGCAAGAAGGATATAACAATGGAATGAACAATCTAATCTAGCTAGTTTTAATCCAAAGTGAAATCAAAATCAAGAAAACAAAATGTTAAAAACCTAGCTCTTTTCTCTGACGGCTCAAATTCTGCTCACAATCGTCAACCACCTTTAACCTAGCTTCCTTCTTTCCTTTTATACGAAACGTCCGCTTTAAAATTCGGTGCGCGTTTGGTTCATGAGGGACACGGCCAAGTCATGAGGGACACGGTCGTGTGAGAGCTTGTTGGAGGGACACGGCCATGTGACTTGGCCGTGTCCCTTGCCTGTGTCTGCCTCTGCTTGTTTCTCTCCTCTTTCTTCTTTAGTTGAGTGACACGGCCAAGTCAGAGGTGACTTGGCCGCGTTGGACTATGTTTGAGGGACACGGCTAGGTGACTTGGCCGTGTCCCTTGCCTATGTTCACCTCTGTGCAATTTTGATCTCTTTCCTGTGGAACCAAGTGAGACACGGCTAAGTGAAGCTTGACTTGGCCGTGTTGGGTCTTTTTGGAGGGACACGGCCAGATGACTTGGCCGTGTCCCTTGCTTGTGTCTGCTACTGGGACTTGTCTTCTTTTTAACTTGGTATGGGACACGGCCAGTGACTTGGCCTTGTCCTTTGCCTGTGTCAGCCACTGCCTTTTCCTTCAATTTGTTTCCTTGCCTGTTTTAACCTAACACAAAACTCAAAACAAACTTTAAACAAGAAGTAAATAGACAATAACCAACAAAACATAAACACAATATTAAAAATTAGGTCAAAAACAACATAAACACTGAAATAAACTAAAACTACTACAATTAAAGAAAAACTAAACAAACCGATTAAAACTAACAAAATACATAAATAAAACAATAATTAACATAACAAACAAGACACAAAACTATAACAAAAACTAACAAAACACTGTACATGGCAACGTTCTAGTTGTTATGTGTGCTTTAAATACCCAAGTAAAGGCAGATGATGGCGATGAGCTACAAAGAGAAAATATCTTTCATACTAGGTGTCTAGTTAAAGATAGAGTTTATAGCGTGATAATAGACAGTGGAAGTTGCGTGAATGTGGCTAGTACTCTACTAGTGGAAAAACTTGATTTCCCTACTACAAAACATCCTAAGCCATATAGGTTGCAATGGTTTAATGATTGTGGTGAAGTTAGGGTGACTAAGCAAGTGCTGCTAACATTTTCCATTGGGAGGTATATGGATGAAGTGTTATGTGATGTTGTTCCTATGCATGCTAGTCATATTCTGCTTGGGAGGCCATGGCAATATGATAGAAGGGTTGTACATGATGGATTCAAAAATAGGTACTCTTTTGATTTTGAAGGTTGAAAGTTGACGCTTGCACCTTTGACACCGATGGAGGCTTTTGAAGACCAAAAACGAATACAAGCTTCCATGGAAGAGAAAATGCAAAAAGAATCTGAAAAGAGAGTGAGAGAAAGAAAAGAGCAAGAGGAAAAACAAAGAATAAAAAAAGAAAAAGAAAAAGAAAATGAGAAAAAGAAAAAAATCTACAATAAAAATGAGAGTTGCGAGAAGAAATTAAGTTTAGTTGCTAGTGGAAAAGATGTGAGGCAAGCCTATTCTTCAAATAATGTGATGCTACTCTTACTATGTAAGGGAGCTTTTCTTAATGTAACTGGCCTTGATCCTCCTATTCCTAGTGTTGCATTGACTTTGTTGCAGGAATTTGAAGATGTCTTTCTCGATGAAGTATCTAGCAGACTACCACCTATAAGAGGAATAGAACATCAAATTGATTTTGTTCCTAGAGCTGTAATTCCTAATCGGCCAGCATATAGAACCAATCCTCAAGAGGCCAAAGAGTTACAAAAACAGGTGGAAGAATTACTTGCAAAGGGTCATGTCAGAGAGAGCATGAGTCCATGCGCTGTACCGGTACTTTTGGTACCCAAAAAGGATGGGTCAATGCGAATGTGTGTGGATTGTCGTGCCGTCAACAAAATCACTATAAAGTATAGACATCCAATCCCTAGACTTGATGATATGCTTGATGAATTGCATGGTGCATGTATATTTTCGAAAATTGATCTTAAAAGTGGTTATCATCAAATAAGAATGAGATTAGGAAATGAATGGAAAACAACTTTTAAGACTCAATATGGTTTGTATGAATTGTTAGTCATGCCTTTTGGACTAAGCAATGCACCTAGTACTTTCATGAGATTAATGAATCATGTCTTGTGTGCTTTTCTTGGAAAGTTTGTTGTTGTGTATTTTGATGATATTTTAGTGTATAGTCAAAGTTTAAATGATCATTTAATGCATTTAAGATGTGTGCTTGAAGTTCTTAGGAAAGAGAAATTGTATGCAAATTTAAAGAAATGTACATTCTGCATGAAAAAAGTCATTTTCTTAGGATTTGTAGTGAGTGGGAAAGGAATTGAGGTTGATGAGGATAAGGTAAAAGCCATCAAAGAATGGCCTACACCAAAATCCGTGACTGATGTTAGGAGTTTTCATCGTCTTGCTAGTTTTTATAGGAGGTTTGTTAGAGATTTTAGCACAATTGCAGCCCCATTGAATGAAATAGTGAAGAAAAATGTAGGGTTCAGATGGAATGAGGAACAGAAGCATGCATTTAGATTACCGAAAGAAAAATTATGTTCTGCACCATTACTTGCAGTACCTGATTTTTCTAAGACTTTTGAAGTTGAATGTGATGCTTCCGGAGTGGGTATAGGTGCTGTTTTGATGCAGGAAAGAAGACCAATTGCATACTTTAGTGAGAAGCTAAGTGGAGCTCCTTTGAATTACTCTACTTATGACAAGGAGATGTATGCATTAGTTAGGGCGTTGGAGACGTGGCAGCATTATCTTTGGCCAAAGGAGTTTGTTATTCATAGTGATCATGAATCACTAAAATAATTGAAAGGACAAAGCAAGCTAAACAAATGCCATGCCAATTGGAGTGAATTTATTGAAGCATTTCCATATGTGATTCAATATAAGCAAGGAAAAGAAAATGTTGTTGTTGATGCCTTATCTAGGAGGTATGCCCTAATCTCTATGCTTGATGCTAGACTTTTAGGATTTGAGCATATGAAAGAATTGTATAAGCATGACTCTGAATTTGCACAAATATATGCCTCTTGTGAAAATGCTGCCTTTGAAAAATTTTATAGGCATGATGGTTTCTTATTTAGAGAGAAACGACTTTGTGTTCCAAATAGCTCTATAAGAGGATTGTTTGTAAGATAGTCACATGGGGGAGGTTTAATGGGACATTTTGGGGTGGCTAAAACATTAGAAATTTTGAATGAACATTTTTATTGGCCACATATGAGGAAAGATGTAGAGAAATTTTGTGCTAAATGCGTAACATGTATGAAAGCAAAGTCCAAAGTAAGACCACATGGTTTGTATATGCCTTTAAGTGTACCTAGTGAACCTTGGGTAGACTTATCTATGGACTTTATTTTAGGGCTACCTAGGACAAAAAAGGGTCATGATAGTTTATTTGTTGTGGTTGATAGATTTTCTAAAATGGCACATTTCATTCCATGTCATAAAACTGATGATGCATGCCATATATCTGATTTGTTCTTCAGAGAAGCAGTGAGATTGCATGGTATTCCTAGGACCATAGTAAGTGATCGAGATGTAAAATTTTTTAGTCATTTTTGGAAAATCGTACGGGGAAAGTTAGGTACAAATCTTTGTTTCTCTACTACATGCCATCCGCAAATAGATGGGCAGACGGAAGTTGTTAATAGGACTGTGGGCACTCATCTTCGTACCATGATTAAACAAAATTTAAAGACATGGGAGGAATGCATACCATTTATTGAATTTGCATATAATAGATCAATGCATTCATCCACTGGATTTTCACCCTTTGAGCTTGTCTATGGTTTTAATCCACTTACTCCATTAGATTTATTGCCTCTTCTAACTAATGAGCTTACTAGTTTTGATGGTAAAAAGAAAGCTGAGGTGAAGCAAATGCATCAAAGGGCCAAGCAACAAATGGAGAAGATTAATGAGAATAGAGCAACCAAAGTAAACAAAGGAAGGAAAAAGATGGTGTTCCAGCTTGGTGATCTGGTATGGGTTCATTTACGAAAAGAAAGGTTTCCTACACAAAGGAAATCAAAATTGCAGCTGAGAAGTGATGGACCATTTGAAGTACTCGAAAGGATTAATGATAATGCCTACAAGATTAATCTACCAGGTGAGTATGGTGTAAGTGCAACTTTTAATGTTTCTGATCTTGCTCCTTACTATGCAGATGATGAAGATTCGAGGATGAATTCTTTTGAAGAGGGAGAGGATGATGAGGATCTGATTGCTAGCATACAACACCAAGGACCTGTTACTCGATCAATGGCAAGAAAACTTCAAGGATTAGTTTCCAAACATCTATATGTTCTCAATACAATTGGAATGTTAAGACTTGAAGAAAATAAGAGCAAAGAAGCTGTTTGGTTGCACGTGTCCAAATTGCAATCTACCCAAGAGGCCAATTGACCCAAAGGAGTTAGAATACATATTGGCATCCATCATTATACCTTTGGGAGCTAAATACATACCATTCACGTACCATTGGATGCCCATATATTAAGAGTGGCTGAAACTCACATTGGGAGTCAAAGATGCCTTATAAAAGCTAGTGGGAGACAAGCTATATGGCTGCCCATGCCTTTTAAAAGCTAGTGGGAGACAAGCTATATGGCTGCCCAATTTGTTTTATGTAATCACATCATTATATTTGTATTTTTCCATCATTTCACTTGTTTTATGCTTTCTTTAAGTCTTTAAAAACAGATGTAATGGCAGACTTTGAACTTAATGAATATTCTGAGTTTTCTATCCATTTTTGAGAGCTTTGAGAGGTTTTTAGCCTTCTTTTGAGTTCTGGTTAGAACTTGCACAAATTCCTTGCAAAAATAACCAAGTTTGCTAGGTCTTAACTTATATTCAAGGTTTTTCCTTCACAAGTTGGGGTTGGGTCTTGAATCTTTGGTTTCCAGCCATATAACTTCAGTTTTATATCACAAGTTGGTGTTGGGTTGAAGGTGTTGGTTGGTGTTCTTATGTTTTGGAGATGATCCGTAGCTTGAGCTTCCTTAGGAATTAAATCCCAGCAAGGCAGGCCCACATCACTTTATTTAACACAACATTCAATCGTTAATGCTCTTAAAATGCTTTTGACCTAATGAAAGGGGAAGAGACAAAATAGAATGATTCAAGGCTATTAGTGTTGTGAAAAAGAAAGAAAAGGAGAAATGAAATAGGCTCAAAATTGGTTAACTAAAGTCAGATATAAGGTTGGTCTTTTAAGTCAAAATTGGTACCCTAATTGCCTTAATCATATTGATGCCCAATCAAAATTTTCATGTAGTCTCAAAATGCATGGCAAAGCAAGTTTTAGCAATTCATCAATCAAAGATGTTCACACATAGAAAGAATAATGAGTTGATATCCAACTTACTAGGCGCAATTCCTCACAAGTTTAAAGGCAATGCAAGGAAAATCCATCTAAATCAATAATAAGCATCAATTTCATCCAATTCTCAATTTATGCTTCAAAAATTAAAAGGTCATCCATCAATAAACTTATAACAATTGAACTTATCAATATCCATCAAAACAAAATATAGAACAAAGCACAAAACTTAATAAAATAACTATAACAAAAACTTAAGAAAAATAGACAATTTGCATTTATGAACCAAAGACTTAGCACACACCCCACACTTTAAGATTTGCATTGTCCTCAATGGAAACAAGGATAATGACCAAGAAAAAGAGTTAAGGTACAACCTGTTTTCCATCGTTCCCTTGTGAGGAAAGTGCTACCTTTTCATCCACAAATATCAATTGTTCAATAAAAAAAATGCAATATATATATAGAATAACCAGAATATAAAGTGTTAACATCAAAAGCAGTAAATAAAAATAATAATGAAAATATCTGATAACTTAAAATAAGAAAGTAAGAAGTGTTCTCAAAAGGCTAAAGATGATGTGATCTATGGTGATGGAGAATGTCACGATGATGCAGCTGAAGGATGGAGGCTCAGAATCTTGCTTAACCCTGAAACATATCCAAGAAAAATAAAAACCGATCAAAGCACCCATTCCATTTTATTTAAACCAAACATGAAATTGTAACTATCAAAAGAAATGCAAATTGATGGATTGCCTCCCATTTAGCGCTTCTTTAATGTCGTGTAGTTGGACATTGTTGCATTATTTGTCAACAAACACCACACTTTCCACCGTTTTTGCAACTTTGATTTCTTCAAAGTAGGGCTTCACCCATTTACCTTAAATGTCTCATTGGTTTTTAAATTAAGTAACTCAATAACCCCATATGGGAATGTTTGAATTATTTGAAAGGGTCCACTCCAACGGGACTTCAATTTTCTGAGAAACAACCGCATTCTTGAATTGAAGAGAAGGACTTTCATTCTCTGTTCAAAAGTCCTTCAAAGGATCATCCTGTCATGTATAGCTTTTGTCTTTTCTTTGAAGATCCTTGAACTCTTGTAGGCTTCATTCCTAAGCTCATCAAGCTCGAAAATCTGAAGCATTCTTTGCTTCCTTGCTCCATCCAAGTCCATATTCATTGTCTTTATTGCCCAATAAGCCTTGTGCTCCAATTCCATCGGGAGGTGGCAAGCCTTGCCAAAGACCAACCTATAGGGACTCATTCCTAATGGAGTTTTAAAAGTAGTCCTATAAGACCACAATGCTTCCGAGAGTCGGATTGACCAATCCTTCCTTGTTGTGCTCATTGGCTTTTCCAAAATCCCCTTGATTTGCGTGTTTGAGATCTCAGCTTGCCCGGACATTTGGGGATGGTATGGAGTTGCCACTTTGTGTCGGATGTCTATCTTGGTCATCAACTTTTCAAACCATTTGTTGCAAAAATGGCTTCCTCCATCACTCACTATTGCCTTTGGGGTTCCAAACCTGCTTAAAATATTCTCCTCAATGCATATGTCCAACATATCAAAAAAGATTGAAAGCATACATCTTTTAAATGTCCCCGGTGTATTGCAAAGTCCGAATAGCATCCTCCGAAATGCAAATGTCCCAAAAGGACAAGTAAAGGTAGTCTTTGGTGTATCTTCCAGTGCTATCGGGACTTGGTAGTAACCTGAAAGACCATAAAAAAAATAGTAAAAAGCATGTCCAGATAATCTATCAAGCATTTGATCAATAAATGGCATAGGAAAGTGATATTTCTTGGTGACATTATTTAATTTTCTATATTCTATGCACATTCGCCACCCAGTTTGTGTTCGTGTGGGTACCAGCTCTCCTTTCTCATTCTGGACCACTGTCAAACCTACCTTCTTAGGCACAACATGAACGGGACTAACCCATTCATTATCAGCGATAAGGTAAATTACCCCTTCATCAAGTAGTTTAAGGACCTTCTTTTTGACAACTTCGCTCATATTAGGGTTTAGCCTCCTTTAGACACTCTCACCAGTTTAGCCCCTTCCTCTAAAATTATCTTATGCATGCACATAGAGGGACTAATACCCTTAATATCACTCAACCCCCAACCTATAGCTTTCTTGATTTTTTTCAACATTTTTACAAGCTTATGTTCTTCCTCACTAGTAAGGGTAGTAGAAATTATCACTGGTTGAGAGTTATTCTCCCCAAGAAAAATATATTTCAAATGCTTGGGGAGTTCTTTAAGTTCAACCCCTTGTCATTGAATTTCCTCTTCTTCAACTTTTAATTCCTCCTCAACACTCTCATCGCTCAACATGGAATTGCCTTCTTTACTCTTCGCATTTGAATCCTCGACTTCTTCTTGATATTTTAGAGCCCTTTCTAGCTTGTCTTCACCATTATCATACAAAAAAACTTCTTTAATAGCATTATCAGTAAAATCAATAAAAGAGCAGTCTTCATATAAAACAGTAGTGGGAATAGGGAAAGTGTTAAAAATTGAAAATTCTACAGTTTGTCCCAAAACAGTCATAGTCAATTTTCCATTTTTAACATCAATTAAAGTGTTAGTTATGGCCATAAAAGGCCTCCCTAACAAAATTGTATGCTCAAAATACCTCAGGATTTCACCCTCCATGTCTAAGACAATGAAATCAACGGTTACAATCAAACCACCTACCTTAACTAGAATATCTTCTATAATTCCCTTAGGGTATCTAAGAGTTCTATCCGCAAGTTGCAAAACCATTTTAGTTGGTTTGAGTTCCCCTAGCTCTAGTTTTAAATAAACTGAGTATGGCATCAAATTAATACTAGCTCCAAGATCACACATGCCAATGGTCTCTTTCCCATTCCCCATAGAGATTCTAACTATAAAGCTCCCAAGATCTTTTAGCTTAAGAGGTAACTTATGTTGTAAAACAACACTTGTTACTTTTGAGACTATCACCTTCTCATCCAACTCATACCTTTTCTTCTTAATGTTTAGCTCTTTAAAGAATTTGGCATAAGATGGCATATTTTTTTATCACCTCGAGCAAGGTTAGGTTAATACTTACCTTTGAAAGTATATTATAAATTTTAGAAAATTGCTTATCATGCTTTTTGTTTTTTAACCTGCTGGAAAAAGAGATTGGCGGTCTGTATGGATTTGGAGATTTGTGCAGCTTGGGTGCAATGGATGCCTCCTCATTATCCTCTTTAGGCTCATTTGGTTGAGCTTTGCCTTCTCACATTTCCACACCATTCTATTGCATTGTACCTATATCCAAAGAATTATCAATGTTATTATTACCGATTTTGTTTTCAAGTACCTTACCACTTCTTAGAACAATGATTGCTTTGGCCTACTCTAGTTGGCTTGGAAATTTCTCTTTTTGATTGGCTTGAAGTTGATTAGCCAATTGACCCACTTGAGTTTCCACCTTCTTAAGTGATGCTTCCAAAGAGTCAAACCGCTTGTTGTTTATTTCTTGATTTTGAGTGCTTACTTGAATGAAAGCATTCAAATTGTCTTCAAATGAAGGTTTCTTGACTTGCTCTTGATTTGAGGTTTGCCCTTGAAATTGGGGACCTCTTTGATAAGGTTGGAAAGGTTGTTGAGGTGGAGCATGTTGTTGATTCTTCCATGAAAAATTAGGGTGATTCCTCTAACCAGGGTTATAAGAATTTGAGTATGGGTCATTCCTACCCCTTTGTTGGAACCCTTCAAAAGCACAAGCTTATTCTTGCCCTTCTTGGAATGGATCAAAATTTGAGGGGCAGTCATTTGCTTGATGGCCTACAAAACCGCATGATGCACATGACTCTTGGCTTGGTCTCTGCAAGTTTCCTCTAGCATTCAAAAATTTTACTTGTCTTGTCAATTCTGCAATCTGCCTTGCCATTTCTAAGTTTGCACTTATCTCGTGTGCTCCTCTTCTCCTTTCCCTAATACTCTTTTGTTGGGAATTTTCTCCCAACATTTGAAACAATGCAACCGTTTCCGCAGCTATCCTTTCACCCATTACCCCCTGCTACATTATCCACTGTGTTTTGACATTGTTGAGTTAGCCCATCATAGAAGAATTGATTGAGCAACTGTTGTGGATAGTAATGATGAGGGCATTGAAACAATAAAGATTTGAAGCGATCCCACACCTCATGATGTAACACCCCGATACTCCATATAAGTACTATACATATACCTGGTATACATATAGTAAGTATATAAAGTATAAGGATGTCACTTCTCGTTACAATTTTAAAAACCTTTAATAGAATTCAAACCACAATACATTCATTTATAGAACATTTACAAAATCATTATACTTTTAATGATCTTACATATATATAATATTCTTATCTTTATCCAAAACTTAATTTATACATATAATACATTCTTGTCAGAAATACATCACTAATCAAAAGTTATACATGTATGCATCACCCTCTAGTTGGTCTCGACAAACTCTTACTCTTCTCGTGGCAACAAAAGACTTCATATCTTCCACCTAGTCACCTGCGCGATTACACATCCGCGCTAAGCCCGAGAGCTTAGTAGTACACATATAACATATAAACATACATTATAGAAATTCTAACATATAATGACATATCATTTCCATGTACCATTAGTTTCTTATCATGTTTTTCCTTTTGAATTGCACCTTTCATATATCTCAACTAATTCCATTTATTATATACATATATACATATCATTATCATCAATCATAATCCATCATTAATACTCACAATCAATATATCAATATACACATTACACATCATACTTCATAACATTACTTTATTCACAATTCACCAATTATAAATCATATTTCCAACAAAGGCAACCATAGATCTCATTACTCATTGATTTCAACATATATATATTACAATGACAACTAAGATAGACTCGGGCCCAAAAGACACTAATATGCCATTCCACTTTCAGAGTTAATGCTTTGGTTTAATTTTCACATTATCATTATCATTATCCCAACTAGGCTTCAAGGATTTAGGTTCAACCAAGCATCAAGGGGAACAAAGCATGCTAAGTATCAACCCAACTTGGCTTCAAGAACCAATCCAACCTAGCTTCAAGGGTTGTAACATCTCAATTAGGCTTCAAGGACTTAGCCAACCTAACTTCAAGAGATTGTTACTAATATTAGGCATGCCACCAACAACAAACTTTGAAAATGGAATAACACATTAGCCACACAATTCATTGATTATTTCATTATCCATTCCATTCTCAATTGAATCATCATCTAGGTAAACATGCCTTATTTATCACAATTGTATCATCATAGCCAATCACAATGGCTTCACATCACATTTGAATCATCATAGCCAATCACAATGGCTTCACAACTCTATTAAATCATCACAGCCAATCACAATGGCTTCATAACCCATTTGAGTCACCATTATAATATACAACATCAATTACATTAACTAAACAATATACCATTATTCAATCATATCATCTAAGCATGTTTCAATCATATTATTCATATCATTATAACTCAAAACATTAGTTCTACATTTCTTTATGTCTCAATTAACATTAAAGTAATTCATCATAAGACATTGCATTGCACATACCTTTTTGAATGATCCACATCTCTTCCACACTATACATATAACACATTATCATTCACAAGATTCACAATGCATAACATAACATTGTTCATATAGAATCATATGCATCACCAAATGTATGTTCAATCTCCACAAAGTAAGAAGAACAAAAGACAATCACAGTAGCCAACACAACCAAGGGACACGGCCAAGCTTGTGGCCGTGTCTCTCAAAACAAATTGGCAGTGGCAGACATGGGCAAGGGACACGGCCGTGTCTCCTCCAAAAATCACCAAATACGGCCAAATTTCCATGGACTTGGTCGTGTCTCTCCTTGCTTTTGGCCGTGTCTCTCATGAATTGAAACCCTAACATGTCTAAGTCCCCTTTGGTTGCACTCAATTACATTATACACAATATAGCATAATTCAAATGAATGTAATCCATGTTCTAAACACATATTTCACATGTTTACCACAATATTCACCTTAACAATCCATCATCAACACATTTAATCACCTTCCACTTCAATACCCTAAAAAAAACAACATCACTTTTAACCTACCATCTTCAACCAAAACCAAACCAACACTAAATTAACTCACAATCAATTTCAACATTTAGAAACTCATCTCAAACATACCAAATCATAATATTATCAAATCACAACACACTTCCAACATATCTTCAAAATACCAAAGTTAAACAAGAGAGTACTTACCTCAATTGAAGAAATTTCACAAATCTCCAACTTCATCCTTTGATTCTTCCTTCAATTTGATGTTAGAATTGAAAACACTTCTCTTGCTCTCCCTTTCCTTATGGTAGCCGGCCACACCAACAAAGAAGAGAAAAATGAATACAAATCCAACTTCTCTTCTTCTTTAAATATCCACCAAGCAATTTTAACAATGCAATTACCTAAATGCCCTCATCCATTTAACTTAACTTTTGTCACATATATGCCCATTTAAGTAATTCCACAAATCACAAATAAATATCCTCTTGCATTGACCAACCATTTGACTTATGTATATGTTATTTATACTACCATATATGCAACATATACACTTCCTTTAAAAATTCTTTTCTCTTTCAAATTAACATATACACTCCATCCAATCAAAACGACAATAATATTCAAAACTACTAGGGCATACATTGGGATATTACAATTCTCTCCCTCTTAAATAATTTCGTCCTCGAAATTATCTAGTATAATTGTAATCCATTCATAATACAATATCATCTTAACTTCCATATGAAGTTAATTATATGCTTAAGTTATTATATCATCAAATCATATAACTTTAACTCTCCTCTTTAGAATCAACCACCTTCTTTAAATTCCATAACTCATCATTCTATATGTTTATACATCTTATTACTTCCTTGATCAAACATTCAAAAGAACTCATTACATGTCCTATTAATGTCTTTATACAAGAATCAAATCATTTTATAGTACACTTATATTTCATTCAATCTTTATATTTAATATCTTTTATTCTTTCACCTCTTTATAATTACTCTCTTAACTTTAACCTTAAAAACCATTGATTTATATCTGAGCATTAATTATCCCGTCATCACAATCATTGTCTAAATAGACATTTATCAACCTCAATGGATAACAAGATCTTTATTTTTCACAAATGGAGTTACTTCTTTAGCATGCTTTTCACCTAACTTATATATTAATACACTACCTTTCAACTTATTTTGTAAATAACCAATCTTTTCCCTTTTTATCATAATTTATAACTACTATAACTCCATTCATTCATGTCCAAACACACTCTAAAATTTTACATCATATACATTATCATGAAAATAATTATACTCTTAGTACAATTATACACATTAAATCTCAATAGTTATTCATAATTCTTAGCCAAATCTAGATCACTAGATCTATCTGCCACAATATACCCACATTCCAATCTTGTTCAATTTCAACCAACGATTAATTTATTTAACTTATCATGAAATTTCACAATATCCATATATGAATATATATAACTTAATTCCCTTAGGGCAACCTTAAATTCAATTTCTGATCTCTTCTGATCCATACTTAATCAAATTATCATGATAACCAATCACTTCAAATTATCTTAATATAATTCCCACCAATTCTCACAATAATTTTTTTTTATTTTTTTATACCATATTTATAATCTATAATTCATTCACTCAAACTTTGAGTTCATTCATTCATTACATACCATAAATGAAAGTATTATGAATTCATTTTCTATCATTATCATAGTTATATTGATTACCCTTTTTGTCATATTACCCATGACTCAACACCTTTCCATAATTTCCTTTTCTCTTTTTTTTACCTTCATAATTATAACCAAATTCTTAACATAAAATGATAAGGTACAACTTTATCCATCATAACTTTTAACTATACTTCTCCAACATAATTTTCAATCTCACCAACTGTATTACAATCATTTAATCTAAGATCCAAATCTATGGATAACAAATTAACCGATCAAATATACTGAACAAAACACATGGCTTTAAGAGATTAATATTCAAGCCTGAAACTTTCAAATCAATACTGTTCTTATATAATTCTATTCTCAATCTTTACATTTTTGGTATAACAGAAATTAACACATTCCAACTCCATTTCAAACCAATTTGCACTTGATTATATGATCTTTATCAACTTAATTCATGTTTCAAAAATATTATTATATACATATTCAATCATATGCAGTTCTTATACAATTTCTATTCGTCACTTCATTTCTAATCCATTTACAATCTCTTATAATATAATTATTTAGAACTTTCCATATGCGAATACTTTGGGACTCTAAATATCATATGATCATCAAGTCCAATGCTCACCATAACAATTTCCACTGTCCAATATTACTCAAGTCTATTCCATACTTACTTTCATCACATAATCCATCTAGCTTTACACAGTTCAAGACCTAATATCTCTTAGGTCCACTAATACATATAACATAATTTTCCATATCACTAATTCTATAATTATACCACATACATATTCATAGGTCACCTTCATAATGTGATTCACACATTTGTTTATATATCATAATTTCATTCATATTGAAAACTCAATCATATATCATATACATGTATACACTTAATTAGATACTCTTATTTATCATACATTCAATACAAATTTTCCTCTATAACTGTAACAACCGTCCCAGTCCACCTGCTGAGCCATTCCTATCCGGAGAAACCCCCAGGGCCTCTGGGCTGAGCTGCTACAGTACTAAACTGCCTTCACGGGCCCTCCTGTAGGATTCGTTTGTTTGGCTTACACCCAAGACACATGAGTGCAAGTCGCCTCCCTGGATCGAACACCTGACCTCCCACTTAAGAGAGCCAGCGAGAACCATCCAGTACCATTTCTTCCAGTATGATGTAAAATACTGATTCACACAACACACACATATATATATATATATTCTGACTACAATAACACTTCACATCCATCTTAGTCACATTACCAATGTGACATCTCTTTCACTTTCATCTTTAAAAACATTTAATATACTTCCATATCCATTTTTACCCTTTTCATTAAAATGACCTAATATAACTCATTTTTATTTGCTTATCCACTTCCCTTTTTACTTTAAAACAAATTCTCATACTATCAATCACATTACTCATTTCATAATACTTTCATGGGCAATAGTAGTCATTTCACTTATCTTATGTATTGAATATACATTAAATTATCAATATCCCAATAATCTTTATCAAATTCCACTAAAATTTTAACTTTTCAACTTACTACTTCACTTAAATTTCAATTTGCCAAACTCATCTTTTCTTAATATCAACTTTAAAAACATCTTATATATATATATATATCACAAAGCAATATCAAAACATACAATTTCCACAATTATCAAGCACATTTCAAAAATCTCAAATATCACATATTATCACCATTACCATGAGCTTCCATAATATCTAATCATCTCACATTTCTAACATTGAATTCACCATGTTTGCATTAAAATAACAATACCAATTTATATTCTTACTTAACCAATATCATCTCTTTTTCCTTTTAACAAAATCTTAACTTTATATATATACCCCAAACTTTAAATAATCACACTTTGTCTATACTAACCAACTCATTCAATATTCCACCATACTTTCCTCATTTTAGTAACATATCTTCCAATATTAACAATTCAACAATATTTCCTCTATCTAACAAACACAACATAAACTCTATTATAAAGAGATTCAAAGTGTAGAGGAAAGAGTACATACTCTTATCTTGTCTTTAATCTCAACTCATGTTCAACTTTATTCTCCTTTTCATTTCTTTATACTTCAATACATTTAACACTTCATTTTACTTGCATAAATTTCCAAATTTTTTTTTAATTTATACACATCCATATCATTTATTTCTCTAGCTTTACTATCATGCAAAACATCATTCACACACTAGCATCCATCTCATATAACACAAATATTCTACAATTCATATAATACCACATCCGAGACCAACCTAGGTGTCAATGCATATGCATGTATTACAAATTTCATTTCAAAACTTTTCCTTTTAATTCATTTTAAGCGTTTCAAAACTTTTTCTTTTTTAATTTCACTTAGGCCAAGAATCTCGAACCTAAGCTCTGATACAGAAATAATTGTAACAACCCGATACTCCATATAAGTACTATACATATACCTGGTATACATACAGTAAGTATATAAAGTATAAGGATGTCACTTCTCGTTACAATTTTAAAAACCTTTAATAGAATTCAAACCACAATACATTCATTTATAGAACATTTACAAAATCATTATACTTTTAATGATCTTACATATATATAATATTCTTATCTTTATCCAAAACTTAATTTATACATATAATACATTCTTGTCAGAAATACATCACTAATCAAAAGTTATACATGTATGCATCACCCTCTAGTTGGTCTCGACAAACTCTTACTCTTCTCGTGGCAACAAAAGACTTCATATCTTCCACCTAGTCACCTGCGCGATTACACATCCGCGCTAAGCCCGAGAGCTTAGTAGTACAAATATAACATATAAACATACATTATAGAAATTCTAACATATAATGACATATCATTTCCATGTACCATTAGTTTCTTATCATGTTTTTCCTTTTGAATTGCAACTTTCATATATCTCAACTAATTCCATATATTATATACATATATACATATCATTATCATCAATCACAATCCATCATTAATACTCACAATCAATATATCAATATACACATTACACATCATACTTCATAACATTACTTTATTCACAATTCACCAATTATAAATCATATTTCCAACAAAGGCAACCATAGATCTCATTACTCATTGATTTCAACATATATATATATTACAATGACAACCAAGATAGACTCGGGCCCAAAAGACACTAATATGCCATTCCACTTTCAGAGTTAATGCTTTGGTTTAATTTTCACATTATCATTATCATTATCCCAACTAGGCTTCAAGGATTTAGGTTCAACCAAGCTTCAAGGGGAACAAAGCATGCTAAGTATCAACCCAACTTGGCTTCAAGAACCAATCCAACCTAGCTTCAAGGGTTGTAACATCTCAATTAGGCTTCAAGGACTTAGCCAACCTAACTTCAAGAGATTGTTACTAATATTAGGCATGCCACCAACAACAAACTCTGAAAATGGAATAACACATTAGCCACACAATTCATTGATTATTTCATTATCCATTCCATTCTCAATTGAATCATCATCTAGGTAAACATGCCTTATTTATCACAATTGTATCATCATAGCCAATCACAATGGCTTCACATCACATTTGA
Organism: Garcia nutans; assembly: GCA_947685225.1. Lineage (NCBI taxonomy): Eukaryota > Viridiplantae > Streptophyta > Magnoliopsida > Malpighiales > Euphorbiaceae > Garcia > Garcia nutans. Next base: position 21,649,691 of record CANTUV010000026.1, read on the forward strand.
ATCATCATAGCCAATCACAATGGCTTCACAACTCTATTAAATCATCATAGCCAATCACAATGGCTTCATAACCCATTTGAGTCACCATTATAATATACAACATCAATTACATTAACTAAACAACATACCATTATTCAATCATATCATCTAAGCATGTTTCAATCATATTATTCACATCATTATAACTCAAAACATTAGTTCTACATTTCTTTATGTCTCAATTAACATTAAAGTAATTCATCATAAGACATTGCATTGCACATACCTTTTTGAATGATCCACATCTCTTCCACACTATACATATAACACATTATCATTCACAAGATTCACAATGCATAACATAACATTGTTCATATAGAATCATATGCATCATCAAATGTATGTTCAATCTCCACAAAGGAAGAAGAACAAAAGACAATCACAGTAGCCAACACACCCAAGGGACACGGCCAAGCTTGTGGCCGTGTCTCTCAAAACAAATTAGCAGTGGCAGACATGGGCAAGGGACACGGCTGTGTCTCCTCCAAAAATCACCCAACACGGCCAAATTTCCATGGACTTGGTCGTGTCTCTCATGAATTGGCTGTGTCTCTCCTTGCTTTTGGCCGTGTCTCTCATGAATTGAAACCCTAACATGTCTAAGTCCCCTTTGGTTGCACTCAATTACATTATACAAAATATAGCATAATTCAAATGAATGTAATCCATGTTCTAAACACATATTTCACATGTTTACCACAATATTCACCTTAACAATCCATCATCAACACATTTAATCACCTTCCACTTCAAAACCCTAAAAAAAACAACATCACTTTTAACCTACCATCTTCAACCAAAACCAAACCAACACTAAATTAACTCACAATCAATTTCAACATTTAGAAACTCATCTCAAACATACCAAATCATAATATTATCAAATCACAACACACTTCCAACATATCTTCAAAATACCAAAGATAAACAAGAGAGTACTTACCTCAATTGAAGAAATTTCACAAATCTCCAACTTCATCCTTTGATTCTTCCTTCAATTTGATGTTAGAATTGAAAACACTTCTCTTGCTCTCCCTTTCCTTATAGTAGCCGGCCACACCAACAAAGAAGAGAAAAATGAATACAAATCCAACTTCTCTTCTTCTTTAAATATCCACCAAGCAATTTTAACAATGCAATTACCTAAATGCCCTCATCCATTTAACTTAACTTTTGTCACTTATATGCCCATTTAAGTAATTCCACAAATCACAAATAAATATCCTCTTGCATTGACCAACCATTTGACTTATGTATATGTTATTTATACTACCATATATGCAACATATACACTTCCTTTAAAAATTCTTTTCTCTTTCAAATTAACATATACACTCCATCCAATCAAAACAACAATAATATTCAAAACTACTAGGGCATACATTGGGATATTACACATGAAATGGTTCTCCATCAAATTAGGTGAAAGTTGCAATACTCCCCCTAAGCTCCTTGGTCTTTTGGTGTGAATAAAATTTTCCCATTAATTTATTGTAAACCTCGGTCCATGAGGTTAAGAAATTCTCTAGTAAAGTCATCAACCACGCTTTTGCTCTATCTTTCAAACTATACGGGAAACATCTCATCTTGAGTTCATCTTCTGCTAGTGCTTGCAAAGGGAATGTATGCAATGTTGAGTAAAAATCCCGAATGAAGTTTAGAAGATCTTCATTCGGCATTCCATGGAAGGATGGCAGCATACTATAGTGGGTATTTTTGAGATCATAATTTCTCTCTGCATTGCTCAACTGGATACAAGATGTGGTCACTCCGATGATCGGTCAGGCAAACTACTTCATAGGTGGTTCTTGTGCATCACCCATCTCTATTTCTATGTTCTCTTCAAACTGCTCGTCGGTATCTTCCCTTTCTTGCTCAATAGGATTCGGTCCCTCAGGTCTTGGAGGTCTATGGATATTATCTATAAATTGAGCAAGTTCGTTTCCTTGAGACCTTTGTCCATGCATAAATCGCCTAAGCAATTCAAAAAGAAACACTTTAAATGATTTAATAAATAAAATAAAAGAATCAAACTATTAACAAAAATTGCCTTCCCCAGGCAACGACGCCAAAAACTTATTGCGCTCGAATTAATAGTACTACAAAGCGACACTCGCAAGTATACGAGGCTATTGCAGCAATGGTGATCGCCCCAAAGTCGTCTCACAAGGAAGGAATTGCTTGTAATAGTTTAATTAACATGAAATAATAAAATTGAGTGTGTGGTTGGATTAGCGAATTGTAATTAACTTAAAAGTGAAAACGAGTGATGTTGTGAAAGATAAATTCAATTATGGAAATGATGCCTAAGGTTGTAGGTCCATTTAATCAAATGTTTAATTCTCAAATTATCCATTATTATATCTTTGTAAATTAATTTGTTCTTTGAGGTTAATTAGTCAATTACCAATTCATTAGTTTTCACATTCATGAATTAACAACAACCAATTATTTTACATTAGCAAATTAATAAAACCCTAGAACTTATATTTCTAAATCATTCTTAGGGTAGTCAATTGCATAGTTCCGATATCAAACTTCACCTCTTGGTCTGTCATTCAATTTTAAGTAATCAATAGGTGGCCAATCTATCAATCTACCCTTAATTCTAATGCAATCAACCAATAACAAGGTATATTAATGGAATCATCAAATCAAGTCATTTAATCAAATCTACTACAACCCAAGGCATGAGTAAATTAGCTCATCATCAACTTTAAACAAATATCCATTTCAATATAAACCAAATTAAAATTATTCATTGTAATATTAATGTTATTAATACAGTAACAACAATAAAGAAATGGAATAAAAGAAAGGGTTTGAAAAACCCCTTTTGAAGATGCAAAGAGTTGGACTCCTTGTCTCTTTCGTAGCTCCCTCTTTGATGTGTGATGAGGAACTTCCAAGCTCTCTTGAATCAATGGCTCTCTTATTTAAGGATGAATGAGATAACTCTCTCAAGCTTACAACTCTTCAATCAAGCCTCTTTAAACCCTAATCCTCAAGAACATGCTAACTCACATCGATCCCACGAATTGTCTTTATTCTTATTTATGGAAGAAAATGGTGAATGAAGATGGTGAGAATGGTATCTTGCTCTCTCTAGTAAGAACCAAGGAAGAAGATGATATGTGTAGAGAATGTCCACTACCAAATATCCAAGATGTCTCCCCCTTCATCCTTTTCCACTTCCACTCTTTTTAATATTTTAAGACACCCACTCACTCTTTGTCTCCCACTTTTTTCTTTATTTATTTTTTTCTCCATAAATCCATCCACCTTTCACTCCTTTTTGTCCCCCACTTGTCCACACCTCGAGTAAAATAATTCAAACATATCAAGGGTGATCAAGGGTGACACGGCCAAGCTCCTGGCCATGTCTATCACTTTTCTTAGCACATGGCCAAGCTTGCTGGCCGTGTCCATTACTACCTCTTCTCTTTCCCTTTTCTCAAGAGGTGACACGGCCAAGCTCCTAGCCTGTCATGTGACACGGCCAGTGGCTTGACCATGTCTTGTGAGGGTGTCTCTTGCTGCTTCTTTCTTTTCATTCTTTGCTTTTGTTCCTTAGGTGAGACACGGCCAGTGGCTTGGTCGTGTCTCATGCCAATGTCAGCTTCTGTCCAATTTTGCTTGAGGGACACAGCCAAGCTTGGTTTGTCTTGGCTGTGTCCTTCCTTTGTCCTTGACCTCTTTTGCTTTTGATAAGAGACACGGCCAAGCCATGTCTAGCTTGGCCCTGTCACATGCTTTTCTCCAATAAGACTCCATCAAATTTTAGTTAAAGCTCCATCAATTGCACCTCAACCTAAATCAACCACTTCAAACAAACTTAAGCTCAAATTAATATGAAAATTAACCTAAAATCAATAAAAACATCATAAAAAATTATATACAAAATTGATCCAAATAGTGTTATATAATTCATATAAATCTCATTTTATGCACTTTAGCCATTAACAATGGCTTTTCATAATGCATTTAATGCATACATAACAAATCACATATCATAGCACAATGTTAATGAATGTTTAATATACTAAATAGCTTAATACATTTTCCATCCAAAATGTGTTAGGCCAAAATTAATTCAAACATATCATATTCCTCAAAAGTTTGTTCTTACCTTAAAAAGCACTAAAAAACAAGCTCAAAATCAACCTTATGCCTTCTCTTTCAAGTTACCCTTCAACACTAGGGTTGGGAAAATCAGCTCTCCTTAATGCTTGTACACACTTTAAGGAGAGTTGAAAATACATTAGGGTTGGGCAAATCAACTCTCCTAAATTACACTTTAGGGTTAGGCCTAATTTTGGTGGTTTGATATAATTATTTAATATCACATTTTATGACATCACAAGTATCAAACCTTAATTAAAACACCACTTTAATCAAAACACCAAAATTAGGCCTAACTGTAACACCCCTATATACCGTATACGTACTAAGCATGCTTAAACAATCGTAACACACGTATACTGAATATAGAAAATGCCACAGTTTAAAAAGAAACACAACAAATATCTTTGTAAATAAGTGAAACCAATCTCAAACATTTAAAAAAAATCCAAAAGACACCATATAAAAATATTTATTAATTCACAGCGGAAGTTATTACAAGTATATTATAAATCAAAGTTTACAAAACATAGAATATATACATGATTGGCAGCTCTTCTCTGATCTTTAAGTTCCAAAATAACTCTTCAATGTCTACTCTCACTCGGTCTTGAGGAGCTCTCAGGTTCAACTCTGTTACCTGCGCGATCAAACAATATCGCGCTAAGCCAACGACTTAGTAGTACAAAATATACCAACACTATACTATAAGGCAATGCAATGTCACACATCTGATTACTCAAATCAATATCATAGATGAAAGGATAACCACATACCTTTATATTTCATAAACCACATATATAAACATATCACATTTCAATATCCTTCCATATATCTCATTAGTTAATCATTTTACCATTCATGAATCACATTAAACAAAGACAAGCATGGGCCCAAGACACACTAATATGCCATTCAACTTTCAGAGTTAATGCTTTGGTTTTGTTATCACATTTATCATTATCATAAACCCAACTAGGCTTCAAGGATTTAGGTTCAACCAAGCTTCAAGGGGAACAAAGCATGCTAAGTATCAACCCAACTTGGCTTCAAGAACCAATCCAACCTAGCTTCAAGGGTTGTAACATCTCAATTAGGCTTCAAGGATCAAATCCAACCTAACTTCAAGAGAATGTTACCAATAGGCATGCCACCAACAACAAAACTCTGAAAATGAATAACACATTAGACACACAATTCATTTATTGTTTCATTCTCAATTCTCATCATCAATTAGGCAAACATGCCTTATGTTCTTTCAATTGAATCATCATAGCCAAACACAATGGCTTCATATCATGTTGTATCTCAATTCATATTATTCACCTAGCATCATCATACTATATCTCAATTCATATTATTCACATAGCATCATTGGTATAACATTTCAAGATACATTATTCATATAACACATTGCCATTCACAAGTTCCACAATGCACAATACCTAATCTTGTTCATATAATATCATATGCATTATCAAGTGTAAGTTCAATCTCAACCATGTAAGAAGAGAAAGGAAAAATCACAGTAGCCAACACACTCAAGGGACACGGCCAAGCTTGTGGCCGTGTCTCTCAACCAAAAGCCTCTCAACCAAAAGCAATAGAAGCCAACATGGGCAAGGGACACGGCCGTGTCTCCTCAAAAATCACCCAACACGGCCAAATTTTCATGGACTTGGCCGTGTCTCTCCTTGCTTTTGGCCGTGTCTCTCATGAATTGAAACCCTAACATGTTCAAGTCCCCTTTGGTTGCACTAAATTACATTATACACAATATAGCATAATTCAAATGAATGTAATCCATGTTCTAAACACATATTTCACATGTTTACCACAATATTCACCTTAACAACCCATCATCAACACATTTAATCACCTTCCACTTCAAAACCCTAAAAAAAACAACATCACTTTTAACCTACCATCTTCAACCAAAACCAAACCAACACTAATTTAACTCACCATCAATTTCAACATTTAGAAACTCATCTCAAACATACCAAATCATAATATTATCAAATCACAACACACTTCAAACACATCTTCAAAATACCAAAGGAAAACAAGAGAGTACTTACCTTAGATGAAGAAATTTCACAAATCTCCAACCAAAACCTTTGATTCTTCCTTCAATTTGATTCTAGCATCAAGAACACCTCTCTTGCTCTCTCCTCTCTTGAATGGCCGGCACACAAAGGAGAAGAAAAGAAAAATCAACAAGTCAAACTTCTTTTCTTCTTTAAATATCCACCAAGCAATTCTAACAAAGCAATTACCTAAATGCCCTCATCCAATTAACTTAACCTTTGTCACTTATATGCCCAATTAAGTAATTTCACATATCACACAAAAATATCCTCTTCCATTGACCATTCCTTTTTGACTAATGTATATGTTATATATATAACCATATACCCAACATATACACTTTCTCTCCACCCATTACTTTCCTTTTTAAACAATACATAAACATTCTCTTTTCTTATCAACATATACATTCAATCCAATTAAAACAACAATAATATTCAAAACTTCTAAGGCATACATTGGGATATTACAATTCTCCCCCTCTAAAAAGAAATTTCGTCCTCGAAATTACCTGATATCAAGTCTGAAACAACTGAGGATATTGATCTCGCATAGCTTTCTCACTTTCCCAAGTTGCTTCTTCTCTTGCATGATTCTTCCACAAAATCTTTACTAAAGGTACTTTCTTATTTCTCAACTCTTTCACATCACTTGCCAAAACAGCAACTGGCTCTTCCTCAAATGTCAGATCCGGAATATGAGTCCAACTACACCAACCACAAACCTTGCTTGTCTCTCATGAAGCAAAACTATTAATCTCACTAAATGTATTTCATAGTTGTATCATCTTAAGCTCACGCTCGTGGGTTACAAATAAACACCGCCTTCACTATAATTCTTTCTCAAAGAGTTCTTATCTCAATACTACGCCCATGTCTCAGTGGTCACACACCCGTGGCATGTCAAAATCATATATTTTCTCCTTAAACTCTTACTACATGAAGAGTTAACGCATATCGACTTTGTTTTAAAACAAGTTACCCTTATCTAATTATTTTTATTAGCCTAAACACATGATCCATCAACATTACTATCAACAAATCATATATATATATATCTATTCATATACCAATTTTATACAATTATTCAACAAAAACTCCCTTTCCAATTTTAAAATCCATTTACCAATTATATCTCAATTTATCTAACAAATTTTTTTACCAATTTCTCCTTCTTAAATCAAATAAGTAATTATATAGGGTTACAAACATACAATAATACTTCAATAACACTTTTTCACATTTTTAAGTGATCAACTCAATACTTGATCACTTTCATATTATATCGCATTGTCACAATTTCTCGGTGTCAACCTTATCATGATCACCTTCACCTCACAAATTCATATTATTTTAAATTTTAAACATTTCTCATATTTTTAAATCATCCACATACACATCCATAAGTCACATTCATAATATGACTTACTTTTCACATTTTCTTACACATCACACTAGTATCCATATTGGATAACTCACCACACATATCATATACATGTATACACACAATCATTCAATTATACTTAATTCCTCATTTACACCCAATCTATATAAATTTAACATTTATCACATTTCATAGAATATTATCATTTCTCATTCTTATAACATTATGTAGGTCATTTCCCAATTTTTCCCATCTTATATATTAAAAAATTATCTTTATTCAAATTTTGTTTTCACATTTTACATAAATCTTAGTCACATTTTCAATGTGACTTATCTGTCGCATTTTCCATATATTTACCATACTCTTTATATTCTTTTTCATCACTACCAATCAAATTACATAATGAAACTCATTTTCACTTTCTTAATCATTTCTCTTTATTTCATATCCAGTTTCTATACTATCAACCACATTACACATTATATGATACTTTCATAGATAATATTACTCATTCAAAATTACTCACATGCTCATTAAACATTAAACCATCAATATCTAAGCAATCCTCATCAAAATTCCCTTACAACTCTAAATTTCTAACTTACTATTTTACTTAAACATCATTCTATTAATCTCATTTTCAACATCTAACTTTATAAACATTATCTATATATTAATATAACATCAAAACACATCACCTTCACAATTACACATCACCTTCACAATTATGTAAACCCATTCCAAAAATTCAAATTTCACATAATGCAACCAACAACATGAACCTCACCAAATTTCATCCATATCGTATTCCTAATCTTAAGATCATAACATTTACATTTAAACAACACTAATTCATTTCATTATATTTATTAACTTCATTAATTTAGACAACTTAATTTTACATACTCAAATCCTAAATCATGCATCATTTTTCCATAATAAATAATTCGCTATTACATATCATTTCTCTCTTTGATTTTTAATTATGAATTCTTTGTTCTAAATTATTAAAAACTCCATATTTCTTCTTCATACTTCTACCCATCTTTATATAAATGTTCATAATTTCCCTCATTCATTTGACTCATGAAATTAATTTATTACTCACTTATACAAAACTGCATGACTTCCTCAGTTTCATGTCAATCTCACTTCTCAATTTTTTTATTCCTTAACATTTCTTTATAAAAGCTTGCAAAATTTTAACCATGTGCACTTGACACATATATGGACTTGTATTTAAAAGTTTAGAGTTTTCCAAGCTAATTTACTATATTTAAAAATTAAGTCTTCCAAACTCACAAAATCTTCCTATTTAATAATTCCTCTGGCAACACCCAATTATCCTTTTTTTCCAGATATCAAACCTTAATAAAAATTCATGATATTTTAACCGTATGTTCTATGAATACATAAGATAATGTATGTTCCAGGAATATATAAGATAATGTATACAAATTTTAAAATTTTTCTTGCTTGGTTTGCCTTAGTTTTTAAATATGTTTCTCAATTTCTACAAATTCTGAGTTGCTGGAACTGCTCTGACTATCTGTGTTCTTCTATTTTTCTTAATTAGTAATTCATCTGCAAAAATTATGAAATTTTATACATTGGATTCTATTATATAAAAGAACTTCCATTAAATTTTCAAGCTCATCCAACATTCCTAGATTTGTCTAAAATTTTAAACAATATCACTTTGTAGCACACATATAGAATTTTCTGTAACTATCATGCTCATTTCTTTAACTTTTATTTCATATATTAATCATTTCCTAAATTATTTTTCTTAATCTTACTTATTCATCAATTGAATCAGATATAAACTTAATTTCAAATAAAAGTTTCAAAAATTCTTAATCTATAATCTCCAGAATGACGCTTCCACTGCCCCACTTTGATCTATGTAACCCAGATGCAATCTCAACTCATATCCATTACATCTAACGGATATTGCCACATCAGGGATCAGATAAAATGCCAGTGTCAATGCATGTATCACCATTTAAAACCATATTTAAAACCCCCATTTTTTCTTCTATAAAAACCCACCTAGGTTAAGAACCTCAAACCTAGCCTCTAATATCAAATAAATGTAACATCCTTATATCCAATAAATGTATAATACATCCACCCAGTATATATAAAATATGTATACACGGTATAAAAATATCACATCCCAATTTCATAAAAATTTTCTCTTTACCAAATTAAAATCTCAAATACTTTAGAATATATATTTAAATAGTAAATAAGTTATTCTTTATTAATTATAGGTTCTAAAATAATATTTTATATGAAAATTTCTGAGAAAATTTACTAAAGTTTTATCTATAAATAAAATATCCCAAAAATTTAATAGTTCACAGCCTGCAAAAGAAACACTCCCAATAAAACAAATCACACATTTCCCTAAAAACTTCTTAATCTCTCCATATTTTCTCAAAACATTTTATCCATATATATATATATATGTATCAAGACACATATAAAACCCTTATTATACAATTTATCCAAAACATTCTTTACAATTTACAATATATACTCTAAAAACATAACATAATACACATAATATCAAGGTGTACTATAACATAATATATACATGCTGACAAATGTCTCTGATCTTAATGCACTTAAAATCTTTTCAAAAAGTAGCCTCAAATCTAGACTCGACTCGATCTAGAAACACTCTTGGCTCAACCGGATCACCCCCGTCACCTGCGCGATGAATTACAATCTCGCTAAGCTAAAAGCCTAAAGGTACAAACTTTGATAATAATAAAACTGTAAAACAATGTCAATGCAAAATGCTTTTACATGATGTTTTACAATATAGTACTCAATTTTCAACTTAAAACATATCCTTTAATCATTTTACAATTCACATAAGAATAAACACAAGCACGGGCCCAAAGAATATAATATGTCATTCAAATCCCAAAGTTACTATTTTGGTTCAAATTGACACCAAGTGTCTAGGTCCAAAGGCAAATCAAAGTAATGCTCAAAAGCTAGCCTCGAAGACAAATCATATCATAGTGACGCCAAGCGTCTAGCCCTGAAGGCAAATCATATCAGAGTGACGCCAAGCGTCTAGCCCCGAAGGAAAATAGTGAGGATAACCTCATAGGTATGCCGCCAAACATAGAAATCTGGAAATTGAATAACATACTAGGCACACAATTATTTTATATTTTCCATCAATTTTTTTCTCATTTTTCCATAAATCAACTAGGCACATTGCCTCATTTTTCATTATCAATTAGGCACATTGCCTCATTTTCTCATTCATATCAATGTCAATTCACTTTAATTCATCATTTCATCACAATGTATACACATTTCTCATCACAAAAACACCACCCAAATATTTTGGATTATTTTCACATAATTCATATAAATCATATTTTATGCAATTTAGCCATTAACAATGGCTTTTCACAATGCATTTAATGCATACATAACAAATCACATATCATAGCACAATGTTCATGAATGTTCAATGTCCCAATAGCTTAACACATTTCCCTTCCAAAATGTGTTAGGCCAAAATTAATGTAAACATATCCCATTCCTCAAAAGTTTGTAGTTACCTTAAAAAGTACTCAATACAAGCTCAAAATCAACCTCCAACCTTCTCTTTCAAGTTTTCCTTCAACACTAGGGTTAGGCAAATCACCTCTCTTTAATGCCTATACACAATGTGATCAAACACAATGATTTAATATCACATTTTATGGCATTACAAGAATCAAACCTTAATTAAACATTACTTTAATCAAAACCCCAAAATTAAGCCTAACCTTTCTTTAACTTTGGAAAACCATATCAAACCATTCAAATTGGTGTTTTAAGTTTATTTATATTATTAAAAAAATATTTTAACATGTTTAAACCAATTACATTAATTAAACACATGCTTTTGTTCAAAACACCAAAATGGCATAACCTTCACCAATGAAGGTTCTTCAATTCATCTCATTCCAATTATCAAACCAATCTTATTTTCATCACTTATATCATTAAATAATATGCTTCCAACATTAAAATCAAACAATTGACCAATCTTTGAAAATTCCCTTTCCAAAATACTAAATTCAACACTACCATTACCAAACTCTAACCAAACTTAGCCAAATCCATCATTTGACTTGAAAATCCTTATTTATGTATCAAAATAACACCTTTAGAACCAAATTGCACAATTAAATCACATGAATTCAAAATCCAAAAGTTTCATAACCCTAAATTCTCTATCTTCACCAAACTTCACTCAAACTTAACCATTTATTCAATCCAACTTAAAAATCATTATTAGTTACTCAAAATAACTTCATGCACACCAATTCCAATAATTGAATCATACTACTTCAAAATCCTAAATCAAATATATTCTCAAATTCATGAAAATTCAAGGAAAGAAGTTAGGGAACTTACTAATTCAAGAAGAAAATACCAAAACTTCACTTAAAACCTTGAATTCCTTTCAACTTTGGAAGCTTGGTAGTTACAAATCCTTAGGCTTGGACATCAATGGTGGTTCAGCCACCTAAGGAAGAAGAAGAAGATAAAGACGACTTGGATATTTCTCTTTCCAGCCACTTTCATCACAACCATATATATATATATAATTTTATTATATTTTTAATTAATTAATTATTTAATAATAACCTTAAATTACTTCTTCCATACAAAAAAATAAATTATTTTATAAATATTTTTATAAATTTTAATTTCCAAAGTATAATTATAAAAATGCCACTTGACCTTTAAATTTTCTTTTAGAAGAGTTGACTTTTTGTTGACTTTTATATACTTTATATATATTTCATGTGTATTTCACATATACATTCCATTTTCTCACTTAAAATTCTTCCATTTTCTATTTAAATTATTTATTTAATTTATCCAATTTAATTTTAATTAATTTGATTTAAATTTCAAAAATTAGGGATATTACATCTTTAATTAGGCAAGTTCTCTCTAGTCAATTTCTTATCAAATTATGAGTTTATATAATCTATTAGAAATATAATTCTTCATATTTTAACTACTCGAACTTTAAATTTCATAATTCTACCTAAATTTCAAAATTTTCCCTAATACACTTGAATTTTAAAAAATTATTCTAATCAATTTAAAATTGAGTTTTAAGTTCAATTATCTCATTAAAATCCCATTTTAACGTAATTTAATCATTTAAATTCAAATTACATGCATTCTAACCAAAACCCCACATCAAAACCCTAAACACCCATGCTATCTCCCAAAAACCTCAACCAAACCTAATCTTTTATACAATCTAACCTTAAAATCATTTCTTTTATATCAAATTAATATCATTCAAAACTATTTTATAAATTAACAAATATTTCTTCAAAAATAAAAATTCTACATAATCATAAATTAAGAAAAACTTCTTAAAAAAGAAAATCCTTACCTTATGATTGGAAACTTCCAAATCCACCCCTAAACCTTGTAAATTTGGTGACATTTTGAATATTTGAAGCAACCAAAAATTTTTCTTTTGACCACCATGAAAATCAGCATAATGAAAATGGAGAAGAAGAAGATGGAAAATATGTTTTTTTTTTAAATTTTCTCTCTCTTTTTCCTAACCATAAATATTTATATATTTTAAATAATTTATTTATTAATATTTAATAATTAAGACTTTTCTACCTTCCATAAAAAATATTTTAATTTTTGAATTTTTAAAATAAATAAATAAATATCTTACTACCTTTAATTTCCACCAATCATCTTCCTTCTTTGACTTTCTTTCTTTTATTATTATTATTATTACTATTACTATTATTATCATCATCATCATCATCATCATCACCACCACCACCACCACCACCACCACCTTTTACACCACAAATATATACTTGATATATATGTGGTATATTTTATGTACATGTATATGTCTTAAATATCTCATTTATACTATAAGTATATATCTTGTATCTAATATATGTACATCTTATATTTTCCTCTTCCAATCATTCCTACTTAATCCTCCATGTCAATTACTCCAATGTATACTACAAATGAGGATGTTACATTTGACCCTTTTAGTGCCTTCCAAACTCTTCCTTTCACTTCTCCCATATTTCTTTTGCTCTTTCAAGATGCATAATTATTGTGAAAACAACATCAGACATAGCTGAATGTATACAAGCGATAGCCTTATCACTTTTCATTTTCTCCTCCTCATGTTGCTTGATTTGAGCTAATGTTGGGTTAGCTCTAAGTGGTGGAACCTTTCTATCATGCTATACAATTTCCCATAATCCCATAGACTTTAAGTAAGACTTCATCTTAATTTCCCAAATCCGGTAATTTTCACCAAAAGAAGAATGAATAGTAGGAGCAACAAGACTAGTTTAAGCCATTTAGCTTCTTAAAAATGTGTTTAATCTCTAATAAAAAAATTCACTCTAATTTAGTTCTCAAACATCACAGCCTCTAAGAATTTAGCTCTAATTCTATGTTGGAGTTTTGAAGACAAATTGAGAATGAAAAATAGAGCATAAGCTACTGCTTCTTCTTTATTGATTTTTGTATAATATATAGAGAGATAAAAGTGAGATTTTGAGTACAAAGTTGGATAATAGCCATGCCTTAACCATCCCCCATACTTAGATTAATTAAAACACTTTAAATTGCCCCACATTTACTACCATAACTATTGATTTTCTTACTATTATAAACACTCAATGTTTATAGTGTAAAAAGAAAAAAGAAAATTACAAGGTCAAAAAATCAAAAAGAAAGAGTTTGGCTTAGTTAATGCCCAAAAGATTACATAATTATTGATTGGTCAAGTATTATAGCCCTCATAACTCCATTTGCCCATTGAGGTTGAGTAGAGAGATATAGTCTTCACCAACCAAATTCTTTTGCATTTATTACTATCAGAGGGTTATCATGGTCATTGGCCTTATTTTATAATCGTGAATAGCATTTAGCGGTGAGATTTAGCTTGGTGTGATTGCTAGACTAGCATTATTATAACATAAATGCAATAGCTAGTCCATATGGCATCTTTCCATTGGCTAAAGTGGCAATGGTTCCCTCTACCTAACTACTTTATAGGAATCATGGTCACTATCTTATATGTAGAAGTTATGATGGTTGAAGTTTGAAAATTCTTTAGAATTTTTATCACTAAATATCTACTTCTTATTAGTTCCTCAACTTGTCACTAAAAATTTTTAACTTATTTGAACATCACGATCGTGAATCCTTAAGGTCATAGTAGGTCAATAGTTTTTGCTCCAAGAAAGTAGACAAGATGGTCACCACTATCACATTTGCTATTTTTACCTTAACGGATGATATGCTTCTCTTAGGTCATGCTCATGCCATCACAACCATGATGTCATCATCACAATGGGAAAGAGAGTTGCAAGGCAAGATGTGATCTCTTCTATAACTCTTGTAATTTTCCTCTTTTTTAAATTGGTTTCCAAAATTGCTTAGTGGTCATAAGAATCCTTTGGTGGTATGCAATTGACACTGTGATCACTTTTGTGTCTTTTGGTTCAATAGTGCACTCTAGGTCATAGTCGCAAGGTTAATGAACTAGTTGTGACATAGAGGTCCACAAGTGATTGTGTAACATTAGAAGTCTTGAGAAAAAAAATACTTAAGTAAACCATTAGTGCAATTCAATTTGATTGCTAAAGATCAAAATAGAGTAGATGTCAATAACAAAATCCTTAGAGTCCTACAAAGAAGAACTTTAAGGCTAAGGTGGTGTCCATAAAAGAAGACTTATTTAAGTCAATTTTGAACCGATGAACTCATTGACAAAATCCTAACTTGTAAGATAATGATTGAGAAGGAAGAAGTATAGGGAGAGAAAGAGAAGTAAAATGGGATAGCTCTCAAGGCCACCAGTAAGGAGTGATCTTCCAGTGATGATTCTAGTGACTTTGAAAGTGGTGTAAATGAAGATAAGGAGTTGGCTATGCTATCATGGAAGGTAAGCCAAATCATTAAGAATAGGAAGAAGGATAGAAGCCCTCAAAAAGAAGCTCCAACTTCAACTCCAACAAGGAGAAGAAGAATGAAGCAACATGTTATTAATGTGGTAAATAAGGCCACATCAAATCTAAGTGTCCTAAGTTTAAAAGTAAGAAAAAGTGGCATAAGGACAAGAAGAAAGCATTTAAGGCTACACGGGATGATGATTCCTCAAGTGAAAAAGAATAAAAGGAAGTTTCCAACCTATATCTTAGGGCCATGGATGATGAAAGTCCAAATGATGCATGCTTTATATATAATTCTCTTAATGATGATTGTGTTGATGATGATGAAGTTATAGAGACTATGGCTAGAAAATATGAAAAGTATTTTTTTTAAAAAAAAAGAAAATATATAAAGAAAGGTATTTAAATATAAAGAAATATTTTCTTGATTGGAGAAATGTTTTCTTCATGTGACAAACTTATATCTTGAACTAAAATCCTTTCATGAGAAATTAAGAATCTCATTAGATGGAATTTCTAAAAATTCTTTAAGACTTGAGAAGATTTTAAAAGAAAATGGTATTTTGAGGAAAGAGATTGAGGATATGCAAAAATCAATTCCTAAATTTCATAAAGGTAAGGAGGGCCTTAGATACATTGTGTGAGCAAGCCGAATGGAATTGCCATTTAGTATAGACTGAGAATAGGGATGGTTGACTTAGCGAATGACACTTGATGAAGAGGATCGACCTAGATCCTCAAAGTTCTAAGTTTAATGATGGTACTTGAGTTACAGTCAAGTTGCAAGATTATGGTTTTCTTATGTACTTGCCAAAAAGACCAATGTAACTAATGTTAGATTTTCGTAAGCAAAAATAAATGGTTAGTCACATAAATAATAAAAAAATACATAAAGTATAAACAAAATATAAGCATAAGGTAAAAGAGGCTCATTCATACGGGCTTGGACCTTCCTTCCAAATAAATAAACAATCATTTTTCATAAAATCATGTTTATGATCACAATTCAGACATATTTTCTTCTTGGAAACATCAAAATTCATGAAATGAGACTTTTGAATAGATTGGAATAGACTTCTTGATAATGAACAAGAGTGGTCAACAACCTTTTAATCTTCCATCTTAGTTGAAAGTGGAGATGATATGTTTAAAGCTCAAAAACTCTTTCAATTGTGTGGAAAATGATTAGAAATGAGGCTTGAAGGCTTGAAAATTATGGTGTTTTATAGTTAAGACTGCAGAGAATAGCTTTTTCTGCTAGTTTGATAATTGGTGTTTCTTAATTCTACTTGATGCCTTTGAGTGAAGGGAGGGTGGCATTTATAGAGATTTAGAGATAAAGGGTGATATTTAGTTGAGGATTTAGATAGGCGAGGGTGATTTCTGATGATAGTGATTGGATAGGATAGAATTAGAATGATAGAGATGAGGATGAGCTTTAAACATTTAAAAAATCTGAAGGTCAAAACCAGTGTATAGTGCCAAGAATCGCCATGCGGATGGTTGAAATCGCTGCATGGTGGTCAAGAATTGCCACATAGATGTCCTTGATAATTAGGCTAGGCTATTTTGGGCGAGTCTCGACAAGTGTTTTGGTTAAAATAGACTTATCCACGTGGTTGTCTAAGACTTTCACAAGATGGATTTGAGCATCCAAGTTGCTTTTATGCATTTTGGATCTATTTTGAATGGATTTTAGTGATTTAGGGCTTGGTTCATCATAATTCAATCTATTCTATTTTTAAGTCCATTAGTGCAATTTCAATGTTTTCTCAAGAGTAATTAATCCAAATTCAAATCAAATATGGTTTTCATCATTAGGTTTTCTAGTTAAAAAATTAGTCTTGAAAAGTCAGGTGCTATCAATTTATCCCCATTTTAATAGAATTTGATAAGGTGTCCTTTTGAATTTTGTTAAAGTTCATTTGGAGACTACTGGAGAGGTTGATTTTTACTTGATTAGTTTTACAATACTTTCCAAACACTTAGGATTAGCAAGAAAGATGCAATGGATGCACCATGGCATTCACTTGGGATTTCCATGGACTTCCAATCACTCGAATTGAAAGGTATGGACATTTAAGACCATAGGCTAGATAACCACTTGTGGTTTGTAACCAAAAGAGAGACTGCTCAAGGTCAAGACATTAGCCATTCAAGACTTGAAAGGCCATAAAATGAAATAGTCCATTCGAGACCAAAGCTTTATCCATTCAATACTTATAAAGTGAAAACAAACTAAATGGGCCATTTAGGTTAGGGCTTTAGCCACTCGAGATTTGCAAAGTCAAAGCAAACTAGATGAGCCATTCAAGCCAAAGCTAAATAATCACTTGGGATTATTAGGCAAAAAAGATGCAATAAGATGCTAGATTAAGTTAGGTGTGCGTACTGATTTAATTGAGGTTCATTTTCTTTCTTTGTCAAGCATTTTGAGGAATATTTCACTCTATGTTAGGGGCTAGCATGTAGCCTGCTTGATCATGATAGTAATGGCATTGGTATTGATGGATTCTTATTTCTTCATTGTTGCTTAGTGCGTTTAGTGGATATTAGGCCTTTTCCATATATACACACCCTCTTTCATTTTCCTAATCATTTTTCATTTTATAAAGAATTTAAGAACTCTTAATCAATTTCCATCATAATCTTCAAAATCATAGAGAGAACATGACCCATGCCAAAATGGCCATTTAAAGACCAAATGGAGTGTGCTAAAGCTCCTTCAAACCTCCATTACTTTGACAATGGAGTTAAAATTCTTTGGAAGATGGATGGCCATAATTCTTTTAAAGCTAATATATTTATGATTTTCCATTTCTCTACTTTTTAGAGTTTTTTCCAAAATTTTATTTCCATTATCATGTACCTATGTTGGGTTTATTGATTTGATGATCACATGTGATAATTGTATGATAAAATAATAAAAAAAAACTTGAATTAGCAATTGTCCTATTGATTTTTCAGCCCTAACCCAGGGTCTGCTGCATGAATGAATTGAAGATTTATACGACAATCATGATAAACTACATGGCACTCTTATTGTGTTGCACAATGGTCTTCACTAGGACAACATCTTTATACAATTTTCTTCTCATTTTCTCCTTTCTTTATTATTTCCACTAACAGATATAATTGTTTCCTATTTTGTTCATGATAACATTGACTTGAAAAAGGTTGGAGGAATCTCGAAGGTCCCAAGACATTCTGAGATTGCATCAACAACACCCTCTTTTCTAACATCACAGGGGTCATCCCTTTCATCTAGAAGAAGGGTAATATGTGCATCTATAGGGCACTTCTAGAGAAGTGGTTGGATATTATCCATATATTTCATCTTTCATGTGGGGAGGGACAATGACTCTCATTGATTTTAAGGGTATCATAGGGATCTCTTGCAAGGAGTTAGAGGATTCTATTTAATGATTTCTATTCTGCCCTACCCAGCAGAGGGGGTACATAGAGACCTTTTTAAGACTCTGGCCCCTATTGAAGGGAAACAAAAAAATTGAGCATCATTAAGTTCTTAGACCAGCATCTCCTTAATCTCCTGGTGTCCCAGTTATGATGGACTATGCTTCAAGGCTTCCTTCTTGTTCTTGTAGGTTGCATACTCTTTGCCAACTCAAAGAAAACTATGGATTCTTTGTTCTTACTTGCATTGATGGATGTTAATGCTATTTCAGTTTGGGATTGGGGTTCCCCAACATTGCACATGCTCTATATGGGCTTGGACAAGTGATTTTTCAATGCTAAGATGCAATAGGGCCTCTCAGTGATTATTGAGGTATGCCTTGATTTCTTTTAATTTTTCTAGATTTTCGTCTTTCTCCCCATAGACATGCTCATCTTGTTTAAAATGACACATTATGGGCACACAATTGACATATATTATTGGACCTCTAGCACGGTAATATGGACAACACACATCCATCGATATGTGAAGTAGCTCGAAGAATGTACTTTTCACTCACTTGATCTCAAGCACAAACTCATTTGAGTAGAGTACAACTATAGATAATCTTTTCATTCTCCTAACCTAAAATAGTTAAGGGAGAGGAAGCTAAGTGCAAACCCATAGGAGAGCATACTCTCCATATTTAGGCTCTAATGTAGTTAGACCAAGGTATGCATGACAAAACCCAAAATACTGAGTACTTGGTCTTCCTTTTCACTCATAAACACATGCATGCCATTAGCTTTGGCATACTTATGGTTCCATTCACATAGCCATGGAGTGCTCACCATTTACTTAAAAGGTAAAGGTACATGCCAATAATCATGAAGTAGCTATTAGGTTGTCTTCTGATGAATGTCATCTGACTCCTAAAGGAGGTTAGAATGTGTGTAAGTGGTAATACCACCACGTTCTGACCTTCCCAAGGAGATTAAAATTAGAAAAACATTTCCCTTAAGGGAAAACCATGGAGACTCAAGAACACTCAGAGGCAGAGGGGAAGAGTTTATGTGATGAGACAATAAAGGCTCAACAACAACAACGTAAGGAAAACTATAGACCTCTAATTTTGGCCCTATGATACCCTTAAGGAATGCCAAAATAAATTTGATCCGACTTTAAAAGGCTTAAACCTAGTTTATAACTTTTAAATAAGTTGGTTTGGTTTCAAATGGAATAAATTCAATTGGTTAAACTTATGAAGGCCCAAATTAAATCTGCTTGGCCCAAGGATTTAAAAATGTTTATACCGGTTTAAGTCGGGATGGCCTGAAGCTACATGAGAATTGCTCATATCGATTTGGAACACCCAAGCTCATATCAATTTGGCACACCCAAATCTACATGGGTTGGCTCCATGTCAATTTGGCCATCCAAATCAACGTTACCCGAATTCTAAAACAATTTTGGTGGGCAATTTAATTTCCTAATCAAGCTAAAATTCTTGGAAATCTTAGATTAAGTTGATTAGGTTTAGGATTAGTTAGGGTTTTGCCTATAAATATATCAATAAAGGCAGCAATAGGGGGGGGGCGTTAACAATCAATAATTATCAAACAGTAGATAGAGCTATTAGCATGGATTAGCAATTAAGCAATAATTATCAACACAATACACCAAAGGCAGCAGCCATTGCCTTTATTTTTGCTCGGCTAGAATTATTAATTGGTGAAGGCAGCAGCTTGGATCAACACATAATTTGGTGGAGTCATCAATATAGGTTTTATTTTTTAAACTCTTTAAAATAATAACAAATCTAGTTTATTAAATAATGAAGTTCATACTTGTGGTTTTGTTTAAATGATGTCCAATGAGCTTTATATGATAATGACATCAACATATGCCTATTGTATCTTCATTTAGATATGTCAAGTAGCTATGTCCCATACAACTACTTCTTAAGAATCAATGTCAAAATGGCCTTACAGCTTTTACAGTAATCATGTTTTTATAAAATCCTAAATCAGTTTTCCAAATAACCAAAACCATAAAACCCTAATACCTAACCCTAAATCCTTAAACCCTAAACACCAAACCCTAGCTTTAGAACCCTTAATTCCTTAAGACCCTAATATCTAGAATCTAAACCTTAATCCCTAATATGTAAAACCAATTTCTAAAATCTAAATCCTAAGTCCAGTAACCCATAAATCCAAACCCTACTTCTAAACCCTAATTCAGGACCCTAATTTTCCAAACCTTAATCTTGAAGCCAAAAGTCCAAAACCCCAATACTAAATTAAAAAACCCTAATTCTATTTTTAAAATGCCCAGAACCTTAGTTTTCTAAATCTCAAAACCCTAAACTCACCTAGTATCTATAACCTTAGTTCCTTCAAACCTCATCCAGTAACCAAAACCAATATCTCAAGACCTAAAAACCTAATCCCTAACCTGTCAAACCAAAACCCTAATTTTTAAAGCTCAAAAGCCTAAATTTTATATTTAATTCTTTAAACACTAATTTTGATTATTTGATTTGTTACGTGCTTTTATGATGGATGGTTTATTTTATTTATAATGGATGGTTTATTTTTTTATTATCATGCTTGAATGGCTTAATTTATTTGGTTAATTGTTTATTTGGATTCTAAAATTATAAAAGGCATGTTTCCACTTTGTAGGTACCTCGATTTTTATTATGTAATTTAATTTATCTTTTAAGGATTTTAGCACTATTGTAAGGGACATGTTTCCACCAATGGTGGGTGTCTTGTTTTATTTATTTTGTTTTATTTATTGGATATTGGACATTTGTAAAGGCATGTTTCATCCTTGGATGGGTGCCTATTTTGTTTGTTTTATTTTAATAAGATGATGGATATTTATTTTTTCGTTTAAATTATGTGTAGTATTGATAATTTTATAATTCTTAAGAATTTGATAATATATAGACCAAAAAAGGATGCCAGTTCCAATGAACTGAGCATTGTGGGGGTGATGGGTCATTCTCACCTTCTTCATGCGTACCCAACTTTTCGAACCCATTCCTTAGGAATTGAGTTATCCTCCATTTTTTTTCACGGCCCATCTGGGTGGTGACTCAATTTTCTCCAAGGTTAGGCTCATGTTCTCTAAGACCCTGAGCCAATAGTGTTGAAGTTGTAAGAACCATTCCACATGGGAGTGAGGAAGAAAGACCTCGCTCATAGTGGCGACTCCACTGGGGATAAGAGAAGTTGATTCAGTTAGTTTTATATTATTTTATTCTTTCTTATTATAATATTATCCATTGCATCTTAGATTGCATTATGTGCCTGGGTTAGGACGCTTGTGTAACTTGTTTTGTATTATGTAAGGTATACCATACTTTCACTCAAGGTATGGAGATCGAGCATGGCATAACCACTCATAGCCTCGTACCATTTCTTATGTACTTGCTATGGGAGCCTAAACTCTTCAACCCAAAGACTAAAGCTCATGTAATTGGCCTAGTTACTTTCCTTAGGTTTTTACACAAATGCTTGTTGTTTGACTATGATTGATATATCTTGGTTTGAACCATGACTTATTTGGTTTGCCCTTTTCTAATATGACCAAACTATATTGTAAGCCCAAAATAATTTTATTCTTTTAAAAGACCAAAATTATTTTTAAAACTTTTCAAGATGGTCTTTTAACCTTTTTTTAAGATCATTCAAAAATTCTTTTTACCTCATGACCCAAGCCCAAAGCCCAAAATCTATTTTCTTTTCACAATAGGGCTTTGAAACAAAACCATTTTTCACCTCATGACCCTAATACAAAGCCCAAAATTCATTTTTTAAAAAACCTTTTTGTAATATCCCAATGTATGCCCTAGAAGTTTAATACAATTGTTGTTTGATTTGAATTAAATATACATATATGTTGTTGCAAAGGAAATGATTGTGTTAATAGAATGTATATGTTCTATATATGTTAATATATATAACATATAAATTGGTCAAAAGAAAGTCAAGAGAAGAATGAGGTGTGGTGGAGGATTTTTGGAAATTATTATTATTATTATTATTATTATTATTATATATATATGTGGTGAACGTGAGAAGAGGAAAAAGATATTTTCTTTCTTCTTCTTCTTCTTTTGGTTTTGCACGAGAGAGAGAGAGAGAGATAGAGAGATGTGATGATCTTCATCAAAATCTTAGGGTTTTAAGAGAATTGAAGGTAGAGATTGAAGATTTGACAAGATATTCAAGTAAGTATTCAATTCTTTGTTTTGATTTCTATTGTTGAGTTGGATTTGATATGGTTGGTGTGATGGTGATGTTAATGAAAGATTAAGATTATAGATATGTTGAATTGATAGTTAGATGATGTTAATAAGGTTAATTGTGAGGTTGATGATGGATTATTGAAATTGGTTAGTAAAGATTTTATATATATGAGATGGAGAATAGATTGATTGATGTATGTTTGTGTTTATTGAAGTTGAAATGCATAAAATACATGATGTGTGCCGTGTTTGAAATCTTTATCTTTTTGTGAGACACAGCTAGGATGATGGCAGACACGGCCGTGTTGGATCATTTTGGAGAGACACGGCCACTGTCTCGGCCATGTCACTTGCCCTTGTTTGCTACTGGATTTTTGGTGTTGAGAGACACGGCCACTGGCTTGGCCGTGTCCTTTGACCGTGTCTGTCACTGACTCTTTTGGTTGAGAGACACGGCCAAGCTAGGGGAGTCTTGGCCATGTTGGAGCATGTGTTGGGAGACACGGCCACAAGCTTGGCCGTGTCCCTTGAGTGTGTTAGCTATTGTGAGAAAAGTGATTGATGAACACGCCCGTGTTGGTGAACGTGTTGGTGGGCGTGTCTTGTGTTAAGGTTGCTCTAATTAATTATCATTCTTATGTTCTTATGGGAATAACTATCTTTGGATTAGGTTTTGAAGAAATTGTGTTGCATTAACCTAATGTGGAGAATTCTTGGAAAAAGGAAATGTAGAGATTGATGGGAGTAGTTTTTGAGGTAAGTACCAATTTATATGATTGTATTTATTTACATGACTTGAGACTTAACACATATGTTGGCAAATGTGTTAAGTGGTTTATTATATTGTTAATATAATTTGATTAAGATGATGATTAAATGATGTTAAGGATATGAAGATCATTAAAAAGGTACGCATAATCCTTATTTGATTGTATATCTCTATATGTCTTTGAACCTTAACACATTTGGATGAATGTGTTAAATAATCTATTATATGATGGATGTAAATGAATAAGGTAAATTGCTATATATATTTATAAATGATGAAATTGCTATCACATAAGATAGAAAGAAATGATGATCATTCTTAAGGTATATGCAATGCAATTGGTTGTGATAAATGTTTTAATACAGAATGGTATTAATGTGTCTTGAGAAATGATGGAAATGAAATAAATGGACATATGGTTTATATGATAATGAATTTAAAATACATGTGTAATGAAATTGATTATGTATTCTTGAATGATAAAGTGTAAAATGTGATTTGAGATATAATGTGATGAGAAGCTATTGTGAATGGCTATGATTATACAAATAAGATTGTTGAGGTATGTTTGCCTATTTGATAATGATGGAAATGGATTGAGAAAGTAATGTTAAAAGATATAAATGAGCGAACCTATCTGCCTCCTGCGGAACCATGCGGACCCAGAGAGCTGGGCAACCGATCTTGGACTACCGACCTGGTTGGGGGAAGGTTCAGTACAGTTAGTATTATATGTACCTCTTTGCCTCCTGCGGAACCATGCGGACCCTGTGGTTGGGCAACCAAACTTGGACTACCGACCTGGTTGGGGAAAGGTACATTACTGATAGTCTTATACGTTCCTATCTGCCTCCTGCGGAACCATGCGGACCCTGTGAGTGGGCAACCGAACTTGGACCACCGACCTGGTTGGGGGAAGGATCGTATTTGGTAGTTTTATACGTACTTATCTGCCTCCTGCGGACCCCTGGGATTGGCAGTGGCCTGAGGCCCAGTGGACAACCGACCTGGTTGGGGGAAAGTTCGTATATGATGTTATAGTTGTTGGCTATATTGAGAAACTTTGAATGTGTATAATAGATGATGATATAAATATTGAAATAATGATATGAAGTATAATATGTAAATGAATTGTGATTGATGATAATGATTATCTTCATTGGAATGTGATTCATGATTAGTATGATATGTATTGTGTGTATAGCAATATTGATTGTGAGTATAAATGATGAATCATAATTGGTGAATTGTGAATAAAATAATATCATGAGATATAATATATCATGTGTGTATTGATATAGTGATTGTAAGAATTAGTAATGGATTATGGTTAGTGAGATAAATGTGTATATATGCATATATTATATGAAATTAGTCAAGATATATAAAAGGTGTAATCAAAAAGGGAAAACGTGATAAGAAACTAATGGTACATGAAATTGATATATCATTATATGTTAGAATGTTTATAATATAAGTTTATATTTTATATTTGTACTACTAAGCTCTCGGGCTTAGCGCGGATGTGTACTTGCGCAGGTAACTAAGTGGAAGATATGAAGTCTTTTGTTATGCCACGAGAAAAGTAAGAGTTTGTCGAGACCAACTAGAGGGTGATGTATACATGTATAACTTTTATTTATGATGTATTTCTGATTTACATATTCATATGTATAAATGGGGATTTAATAAAGATAAGATTGTTATATGTATGTAAGATTTGTAAAAAAATTAATGATTTTGTAAATGTTCTTTGAAAATGAATGCTGTTAAGGTTTTTTTTTTAAACTGCAACAAAAAAATGACATCCTTATACTTTATATACTTACTGTATATATATACCGAGTATATGTATAGTACTTATATGGGGTATCGGGGTGTTACACTTTTTACAATGGGCTTTGAAATAAAACCATTTTTTCACTTCATTTTGCAAACCTTTTCTTAAATGGGCTTACAACTAGTTAGGTCAATTTTGGAATATTAAAAATCATTTATGGGCCTAATTTATATTAAGACTTGTTAATCATGGGCTTATTTTTGGCATGAATCATTAATTGTTTTTCCAAATGGGAAATCTATTTATGATAAACCTTTTAATTTAGTTTTAATCTAATATAGCATAAAAGCTATCTTTTTGTTGGACCAATGGATTAAGATATAATTAATCAAAATTATCATGGATTGACTTCTAAGTTTGAAAATATAATTATTTGTTAAACCGTCAAAGAGAATTGTTCAAAAATAAGATATCCTATGCTGGTATTTTGTTGGCCATATACCTAGGAAAAGAGACTCGCCATTCATGTGTGGAAGATATAAGGTTGGAAGGTTCATTCTTACTATGTTGATTTGGTTTGTTTTGTTTATTTTTTTTGTTACTTATGCATACATACATACATTGCATTTCATATTATTGATCCTTTTTGGCTCATAGCCATGGAGTACAACAGTTCAAAAGGCTACGACAATCCGTTCTACACTAGTGATGTGGAATCTAATAACGATTCAGTCAGCTTCTCACCAAAAGTAATGGATCCTGAGCATGTTCAAAAGATGGTAGATGATGTAATCAACTCCAAAATGGAGGAACTAAATGGGGACATAACTGAAACGGTGAAAAACCAATTGGCTGCATTATTATGGAACACTATCAAAGCATCTGCTAGTACTAAGAAGCAAAAGGACAAAGGAAAAGCTAAAGTTTGTGAAGTAGCTATGGATGATGACAAATTGATGATGGATGATGATGATGACTGGGCTCAGTATTTCTAAGATCCTCAAGATAAAAAGAAAGAGACGAAAGGTTGTGGAGAAATCAACAGTGGAAAAGATTGAAACTTTTGATACGGAGAAGATGATAGCTGATTTAGAAAAGAAGTTCAAAAAGCTAAAAACAGAAGAGGAAGTTCAAAAGAAATCAACAGTGGATAAGTTATTTGAAAAAGATGAGGAATTTCCTGACAAGTTCTCCTTTTCCAAGTTTGATGGAATTGGGAATTCTCATCTTCATGTCAGGTAGTAAATCACTATTATGCAATCTGCTTGAGCTACTAAGGCTCAAACTCTAAGGTACTTTACGCTCTTGTTGGATCCTATTGTGCAGAATTAGTTTAACACCTTAGAGGATAGTACTTAGAAGAGCTAGGATTCTTTGTACTAGCCAAGGAGGTAGAAGGCAATTTTCAGAGTTAAGAAAACTGTTGTCCTGGGTTTTCAAAAAGATACAGAAGAGAGGGTTGTTACAACCATTGACCCCTCGCCCATTGCCAAATCCTCTACCACCTAATTTTAATGCAAAGGCATTTTGCCAATTCCACCAAATGCAAGGGAACAAGATAGATAAATGCTTAAGATTGAGGCATGAGATCAAGAATTTGATTGATAGTGGAAAGTTGGCTAAACCTGACAAGCCTAGCACGAAGGATAACCCATTATTACAAAGGTTCAATAGGGTACCTCCACTAACAACTTTCATGCTTGGAGGGGGTTTAAATGAGAAATTTTTTTTGTCCTCTTTCCATGAGGTAGGCAGTGGAACAACTAAAGAAGAAGTGGTACTCAATAAGATGGAGCAAGTTGTGATTGAGAAGGAAGTGGCCATCTGTGTTATGAATGAGTTTTGGGATTCAACTAATAGTGATGAAGATTTTGAGACAAAGAAGGAGGAGTGGAATTGGTCCGAGCATAAAGAGGATGAAGTAATGAATACTCACTCCAGTAAGCCTTATGCAATGCTGCCAACAAAAGAAGTGAAAGATGATGTTGAAATAAGGAATAAAGAAGAAGAAGATGATGTTGTTCTTAAGCAGATGAAAATAACTCAAGCTAGTATTAGTATTTGGGATTTACTAGCTACATCCAAAAAGCATCGAGAAATTATGGCCAACGCTATAGCTAGCATGTCGATTTCCACTTCTATAATACCATAACAGCTGGTTAATTTTATGAAAATTGAAGGAGTGATGAAATGTGAGGATGATCAAAGGGAAGAGGGAAGAGATCACATCTGCCCACTTTTTATCAAGGTTGAGGTCAAAGGGAAGAGGACTCCATGTGTAATGGTTAATGATGGATCTACCATAAATGTATACCCACTCAAGATCTTACAAAAGCTAGCTATGTCAATAAGGGATCTAAGCCCAACAGAAGTGACGATTAGGGCTTATGATAATACTAAAAGGCATGCCAAAGGAATCTTTAAAGATGCTGTGAAGGCTAGTCCTATTGAATATATGGTAAAGTTTATTATTCTGGATATACCCGTCACTTTTTTACTATTGTTGGGACGACCCTAGTTTCATCCTCTTGGTGGTGTTCCTTCTACACTTCATCAGAAGATCAAGTTTCCGAGTGGTTATCGAGGCTGAGGACAATGAAGTGGTGAATGCTCTAATGGTTGAAAGGCCTCTCAATGGGTTCCAAGTGGCTATTATTTTTTATGATAAGATAGTGGGCTCAAAGATTTTGGATAGGATGAAGAATATGAACTATCTACCAGGTACTGGTCTTGGAAAAGGGGAGACAGGTGTGACAGAACTTCCAGACTTCAAGACTCAAACCTTCAAGAAAGGGTTGGGATATGATGAAGCTAATAAAGGTGTTCTACCAAAGAAGAATGAGAAAATGAGTTTTCCTCCACTCAAAGAGGTTTTTGTCAAAGCTCCAGACATGGAACCACTCTAAGGGAAGCCAGCGCCAATAATGTTCATGGGGAAGATGATTCCAAGCTTTAAGATCTTTACTGATGTTACTGAATTGGTGAAACAGATGAAGAAGAAACTTGTCTTGCCAGCTGACAAGGAGCCTAGCCTAGAAGAGAAGAAGGAAGCTATCTTGAAGATCCAGAAGACTCTAGAGGAGATTATTGCTTTGGTTGAAGAACAATTTGAGAATTTTTTAGTTTTTTATTATGAGAACAATGATTTTAATTTTGATTTTAATTTGCCTGCTTTGTATAAGGATGATGATGTTTTCTTTTCTAAGATGAATGTAATAAAGTCTTATTTTTCTCACTTGTGTGATATTTTCCTGATGGTTGTATACATTCAAGAAGTTATTATATGAGCATTTTTAACATTAACTTTGTCGACACATAATCATTAAATTTGGGAACAACTGATAATCCTAAAAACATAGGCCTAGCATCTAACCTTACTCCTAAACAGAGAGAGAGAGAGAGATTAGAAAAAATATTTAAGAAGGATGAAGAATCTTTGCTTAGTCTTATGAGGATATGCCTAGAATTGTTGAGATATAGTTGAGCACATGATTCCCACTTATACTCACATGAAACCTATCAAACAAAAGCTTAGATGGTTAAGGTCAAAATGGGTAGAAATGGTCAAAGAAGAAGTCACTAAGTAGATACAAGTGAAGTTCCTTGAGGTGATAGATTATCCTGATTGGTTAGCTAACATAGTTCCCATGCCAAAGAAAGATGGAAGAATTAGGGTTTGTGTGGACCATAGAGACTTGAACAAGGCTTGTCACATCCGCCTACTGCATTTATGCAGTGTAGACACGTGCATAGCGAGAGTAGGGAAAAGGAGAAGATAATTCTTGATAACAGCCCTAGATAAGGTTGTATGACAAAAGGGACATAATTGTAATTTTTAATAAAGTTGGGGACGTAGATGTAATTTCAAAGAAAGTTGTACCGGATGTTCTTAATAGTGCATATAACAGATTTCAAAAATGGAATGTAGAGAAAAATCGGATCGCAACGACGTGTAACGGTTTTTCCAGGAAATGTCCCGTTAAAGAAAAATGAAGAAATGTTGCCTAAGGGCATTTTGGTCATTATCAATTAAAGTTATACATGAATTTAGGGTAGGAAATAAAGACGTGAGTACGTAGAGAATGGCGAGAGGTTAAATATGAAACGATCGTCAGTGGAAACGAAGCCGGAGAAAACCCGAGCAAAAATAGGACCTAAAGGGAATTTTGTAAAAAGTTGAGGGCTTATCGGTAATTTTTTTAAAATGACTTGGAAACCTAAAATAGACCTTATAAATAGAAAGTAGAGGTCGAGAGGATCAAAACCATATATAGTTTGACTCGTGGAGCTATATGGTTTAAAAGATATGATCGATTAATCGCCGGAACGTAATGTGGCTCGGTTTCGTGTCGGGACCGGATGGGTAACCCGGGACAACTTTATGAGATCCAATGGGAAGAGAGACAAGTGGAAAGAAGTAAAGGAAAAAGGAAGTTATAAAAATCAAAGGTTGGCCAATCAAAAGAAAACATTTAGCATGTGTAATAAATGTGTAATAAATGAAGAAAGAGAAAAAGTGGACAAGTGGGCAAGGTGATCATCATTTCCTTTGTCTATAAATATATGTGATATGAAGAACCAATTTCTCTCTTTTCCACTTGCAAATTTCGGCCAACAAAGGGAAACACCAAAGGACTTCCAAGTTTCTCCAAACTTTGATTTTTAAGGTAAGTTCTAAGGTTTTTAAGTGTGTAGACTTTAATTTTAGTATTAGTTTTAGGTAGTTATATATTTATTGGAAGATTGGGAATTAGAGTCTTATATGGAATTGAAAAACATAATAATAATATTAAGTAAGTGATGAGATTAATTGATTAAATGGAAGAATCAAGATGTAGAAAGATTAATAAGGTTGGATTAGGGGTTTCGGTTGGAAAAGAAATAGAGGATAATTTATTATTTTGAAATTCTAAGGTTTATGTTGTATCTTGAATTGATTGAAGGAGAAATAAAGAATTAAAGAAGGAGAAGAAGGAAAAGCCAAGAGGAGTTAAAGAAATAAGGTTTGGTACTTTACTTTTGAATAATAAATTTTGGTTTGATGCTTTACAAACTTTGGTTTATGAAAGTTTTGTTGTTGATGCTTAAATATATTGATTTGAGTTAAACATGCAAAAGTTGTCAAAGGGAAGTGTTTGAATCTTCACTTTACCATTAAAGAAGCCTTAATATTGATTTGCAAAAGAAAAATAAACTATCCTATGCATTTTATGTGTTTGGGCCGAAATGGTCCCAAAAAGACAGCTTTCTGGACCTTTTTGTGGAAATCGTTTGAGGCAGCAAATGAATGAATTTTTCAACGAAATTTTACATGCAATTAGTCAACATATGAAATAAGTTTTCTGTAAAATTTCAGCCAAAAATAAAATAATTTACTTGGTCAAATGCATGACTGAAGTGGACTGAAATTTTGACGAAAACCCAGATTTTACTATTCATTTGGTCATGCCATTTTGCGTTGCCGATTTGTCTCGCCGCAACACTATTCATTTGGTCAATTTGTGATATTTTGAGAAATGCTTTGAAATGTTTGATGTGTTTATTGTGGATGTTAAATATGCGAAAAAGGGGAATGGTTTGACTAAAGAATGTGTTGCGCGGCATAAATGGCAAAGTGCGATGGGAATTTAAAATGATTTCGCGAGTCATCCTAAAATGAGGTTTGAGACTTAAATTGAATCATTTAAAGCTTTTTGCTCTACTGGATAGTGGGAGTGGTAGATAAGGGTATGGTGCACTATACTAACTTATGCAGTACTGCTTGATATTGTGATTGAATTGATATGATCTGAACTCAATGGTGAGGGCCATTGGGGGCCAATGGTGAGGGCCATTGGTTATAACCAGGATGGTGAGGGCCATTCCTGTGATCTGATATCGGTGGTGAGGGCCACCTATGTTACAGTGGTGAGGGCCACTGCCTTATCACTATGGTTCCCTATATCCCAGTAGAGCCTGGATCAAAGACATATTATTTTTCGTTGAACTATATAATGCAAATGAATTTGAATTATGATTTTACATTATTGAAAACATATCATACTGAATGTATCACGATTTCTATTGGTATAATGTTGGTTGATTGTTGATTTTATTATTTCCTTTTTACTTCGAATACTTTCATGTACTACTTTTATTTTTATTGGTAAAGTACCCACTGAGCGACAACGCTCAGCGAGTTAAGTTTTCCTTGACTCGTAGGTTCGGAGCAGTAGATAAATCTTGGGGAAGCAACGACCAGACCACAGCAAATCTCAGGGGTAGATCTTTTAGTTCCATTATGAGTCGATAGTTGTGGCATGTATATGAATAAATATAAAAGAGATTTTCTATGTTATAATTGTATGTTAGTAGTATGTAATAATCATAAATCTTTACTTTATGTTATATTAGAAGTGTGAACTCTTCGTGCAGGTTTGTAGTGGAGGGTATAAGGTGGATTCATTGGGAGTGCATTAAATTTGATGGTATTCTTATTCACATTGGTATGTGTAAAATGTTTTCAAAAATCAGAAAAACAACTTTTGACGACACTTGGGATCCAAATTTCTAGGCGGAACTATGGCAAAATTTCTGTAAAAATCAGAACTAAAATTTGACTAAGTAAATTGGTAGCAACAATTAGGATAGTGTGGCACCTCTACTCAGCTTACACATGTAGGTTGGGAAGGGGTGTTACAAGGCTTCCCCTAAAGATGATTTTCCTTTACCCCATATAGCTATCCTCATTGATAGTGCAGCCTCTAGCGTGCTACACTCATTCATAGATGGATTTTTTGGATACAACCAAGTGTTAAAGAGGATAAAGCTAAAACTGCCTTTATTACTATGTGGGGTATATTTTGCTATAGGGTGATACCGTTTGGATTAAAGAATGTTGGAGCACTCTACCAAATGATGGCCACCACATTGTTCCATGACATGGTGTATAAAGAGGTTGAGGTCTATGTTGATGATAGGATGGTAAAGTCGGACACAAGAGAGCAGCATTTTTAAAATTTAGAGACCTTCTTTGAAAGAGCAGTAAAGTATAAGCTAAGACTGAACCTAAAGAAGTGCGTATTTGGGGTCACTTTAGGCAAGATGTTAGAACACGTAATTAGTCCAAATGGAATTAAGATTAACCCTGACAAGGTTAAGGCAATCGAGGATATGCCAGCCCCTAAGATGGAGAAAGAAGCTCAGGGATTTATTGGTAGGTTACAGTATATTAGCAGATTCATAGCAAAGCTCACCACAATTTGTAAACCTATCTTTAAATTGCTTAGAAAGAACTAGTCGGTCAAGTGGAATGAAGAGTGTCAAAGGGACTTTGAGTGTATAAAAGAGTATTTGCTGAATCCACCTGTTTGAAACCACCTAAACCTGGTAAACCTTTGTTATTAAACTTTGTAGTAGAAGAAGAGTCGATAGGAGCAATGCTAGCACAAGTGGATGAATCAGGAGTTGAGCATTACTATTTGAGTAGAAAGCTCCTACCTTATAAGATTAAGTATAGTATCATAGAAAAGACTTGTATAGCCGTGGTATGGTCATCAAGAAGTTGCGGCATTACTTTCAGTCTTATATTGTGGAAGCAATTTCCAGGATAGATTCAGTAAAGTATTTAAGGGAAACACCCTTGTTAGAGAAATATGGCAGATAGTTGATAATTTTAGAAGAATTTGAGATTGGCTATATAACCAGGAAAACCATTAAGGAAAGAGCAGTAGCAGAATTTATGGCTCAACAACCATTGCTTGACAATGAAGAAGTGATTTTGGAATTTCCTAATGAAAATTTAGAGGCCATAGAAGTACAAGGGTGGAAGATATATTTTGATGGAGCTATAAATAGAAAAGGGGCTAACCTGGGAGTTATTTTGGAATCACTTGAAGGAGAGCTCATCCCTTTATCTAAGAAGTTAAAATTTAGGGCAACCAATAACATGGTGGAGTATGAAGCATGCATTTTTTGCCTGAAAACCCCTGAAAACCCTGATGATCATGAAGGTAGATAATGTGCAAGTCTTTGGTTATTCTTTGCTAGTAGTGTCCCAAGTAATTGGACAATGGGAGTTTAAGGAAGAAAAGCTGAAACCATGCCATGATTATTTAACTATGATGAAGAAGAATTTTAAGGAGTGAAGATTTATGCACCTACCAAGAGAGGAAAACCAGATGGCTGATGTCATAGCCTTTGGTTTTGACCAGTTCATCGACTCCTTGCTATAAGTATGAGACAGTCGTGGAAACTGACATGAATAATGATGCATGGTATGACACCATAAGACAGTTCTTAGAAAGTAGGAAATACCCATAAGATCCAACAAAGGAAGAGAGAAGGGCTATATGACAATGGTCTTTGCAATGCATTACCTTTCATGGAGAGTTATATCAAAGATGGTCGGACAGGGTACATTTAAGGTGCTTGGGGAAGTCTGAAGTTGAGCAAATCATGTCAAAAATACATGCAGAAAGTATGGACCCCACATGAATAGGTTAGCCCTAGTTAAGAAGATAATTCAATAAGGTTACTATTGGCTGAACATGGAAAGAGACTGTATTGATTTTGTGAAGAAGTGCCAACAGTGCTAGATGTATGGGAACTTGAATCACTTTCCTTTAAAAAAATTGCATTCTATGTCTTCTCCCTGGCCTTTTGCAACTTAGGGGATTGGCATTATTGGAGAGATACATAAGACAACTTTGAATCATCACCAATTCATGATTGGCATTATTGGAGAGATACATAAGACAACTTTGAATGGTCACCAATTCATTGTAGTAATAGTGGATTATTTTTCATAATGGGTTAAGGCCAAATCTTTCAACAAGCTAGGGGCAACGCAAATGGCTAGATTGATTAAAAAGAACGTCATCTGCAGGTATGGAGTCCTACATAGTGTAACATCAGACAATGGGGTGTAGTTTCAAGGAGTCATTAGGGATCTATTCTTGAAGTACAAGATATGTCATCACCGATCTTCCCCTTATAGACCAAAGGCTAATGGTATAGTGGAAGCAACGAATAAGATGATTAAGCAGATTTTGTCCAAGATGACCAAGACGCATAGGGATTGGAAAAAAAATGCTTCCTTTTGCTTTACGGGGGTATAGAACTAGTGAGGGAACCCCAACTAGAATAAAGTCATTTTCTTTGGTTTATGGAAATAAAGCATTATTGTCAATTAAAATTGAGATCAAATCATTGAGGGTGGTGGTAGAAGCTGAATTGCTTGAGACAAAATGGGTGGTGAGTAGATATATGTAGTTAGCCTTGTTATAAGAAAGAAGGTTGAAAGCTCTGTATCATCATCAACTATATCAAAGAAAGATAGATCGGGCCTATAATAGAAGGGTTAAGATCAAGAAGCTTAAAGTCGGTGACTTAGTATTGAAGCAGTGCAAGTCTAATGTCCCTGATCCAAGAGGAAAATTTAGACCTAGCTAGGAGGGGCCATATGTATTAAAGCAAGTCATGAGCAAGGGTGCAGTCAAGTTGTCAGACATGGACGGGAATAAGTTTAGTGAGCTAGTGAACATTGATAGATTAAAGAAGTTTTATGTTTGAAATTAAAAAAAAAAAGAAGCTCGCT
The DNA here is from genome assembly GCA_947685225.1 of Garcia nutans. Lineage (NCBI taxonomy): Eukaryota > Viridiplantae > Streptophyta > Magnoliopsida > Malpighiales > Euphorbiaceae > Garcia > Garcia nutans. The sequence continues at coordinate 21,685,110 of CANTUV010000026.1, forward strand.
AGGTTGAAAACCCAAAAGGGCAGCCAAGGCAAAAGTTAGAGTAGTCCATTAGTTTTGATAACCCAAAAGGGTGGGCTAGGCAACAATTAGGACTAAATGAGAGAAAATTGTCAATTAGAAAACTCAAAAGGGCTAGTTGGCAATAGGAGCAATCTTGTGTATGCTAATTTTATATTTTTTGTTATTCCACAATGTAATAAAATAGAGTTAATGTTAAAATTGTCCTATGTGCACTATTTTGAATAATCTGACCATTAGGGTAAAATAAATAACACAATAGTGAAAGGTGATGATAAATTATAAAGGAAAAGAAAAACATCTTTCATTATCATTATTGTTCATCCTAACATCATTTTTCTTACGCATTAACAAGTGTAAAATTTATAGTAGGCGATAAGTGTAACGTGCAGGCCAGCTTTGCTTTAGTCAATCCAAGTAAGCTTCAGTCATATGAGGCATGTCCAAATCAAGAGTGAACTCAAAACCTCGAGGCTTGGTTTAATACTGGAGGTCAAGTCTATGAGGATCATAGCAAGTACCACGACAAAGAGCAGCAAGAGTGACGCGGACCCTTAGCAACGATGGTAGCAAACCCAACGTATAACAATGGTAGAGAACTCCTTGAAACTTGATAATCACCTCCTAAGGAACCCAACGCCTATAAAGAGACGCGAACTCACTATGATTGAAGGATTTAGTTGGTAAGAAGAAGGAAAACGCCACAACTCTTGTTGATAAGTAAACCTAATTCTTGATGCAAAGAAAGAATTAAAGAATCCACTCTAATCTCTCTCACAGGAAAATTCACAAGAAGAACTTGTAGAAGAATTCGAAAATTTTTATTAATTGTTGTAGTCTGAAATTCGGCCTAATAGTGCCCTTAAATAGGGGTTACAAAATTTCTAATTGCATATGGATAACTAAAACATTCCTAATTGCATAAGGAAACATTCCTAATTGCATAAGGAAAACATAAAGTATGGAAAAAAAATCCTAATCCACTAAGGAAAATATAAAGTATGGAAACAAAATCCTAATCCACTAAGGAAAATATAAAGTATGGAAACAAAATCCTAATCCAATAAGGAAAATATAAAGTATGGAAACAACCAAACTAATCCCTTCAACATAAGAAACGCCCCCCACTATTTGGGCTGTCCATGGGCCTTAAATTACTTCCCAAGGCTTTATATGAACCCCCATGGACCTTTCTTGCATGTTGGACCTTTCTTTAGCTAGCCTTTAGCTTCCACACTAAGCATCATAATCAGCTTTGGTGTGCCTTCTTCAAGCTCTATCTCCATCTTCTTGAATGATAATTCTTGAAGCTCTTTGGAAATCTCTTCTTGAATATGCAAAGCCATACTAGCTTGATATCTCTTTGCCTTGCTCCTAGTGATTGGTCCACTTGCTAGCTTTAAGGGATCCTTTCTTGTATCATTCTTCCCCTCTTCAAAAAGATTTGTCCTCAAATCTGCATCATTAAAAGGAGAAAGATCACTTACATTGAAAGTAGCACTAACATTATACGTACCTGGTAAGTCAATCTTGTAGGCATTGTCATTAATCTTCTCCAGCACTTGGAATGGGCCATCTCCCCTTGCTTGCAACTTGTTTTTCCTTTGGTTAGGAAACCTCTCTTTTCGAAAATGCACCCAAACCCAATCTCCTACTTGAAACTTAATCTCACGTCTCCCTCTATTTGCAGAATCAGCATATCTCTTGTTCCTTTTCTCAATATTCGCCCTTGCTTTCTCATGCATCTCTTTCACCAATTTAGCTTTCTTCTCACCATCTAAACTAACAAGCTCATGAGAAGGTAAAGAAACAAGATCCAAAATTGTTAGTGGATTAAAACCATAAACAAGCTCAAAAGGTGAATATCTTGTAGAAGAATGAATAGCACGATTATAAGCAAACTCAATAAATGGCAAACAATCTGCCCAAGAACTCAAATTCTTACCCACTAAAGCTCTCAACATGGTACCTAAAGTTTTGTTTACTACTTCTGTTTGTCCATCCGTTTGAGGATGACAAGTGGTGGAAAATAATAACTTGGTACCTAACTTTCCCCAAAGCACACGCCAAAAGTGAAACAAAAACTTGGTGTCTCTATCAGAAACTATGGATTTTGGTATCCTATGAATTCGAACCACCTCCCTAAAGAAGAGTCCGGCCACTAAACTAGCATCATCACTCTTATGACATGGGATAAAGTGTGACATCTTACTAAACCTATCAACAACCACAAATATGCTATCTCTCCCCCTCTTAGTCCTTGGTAATCCTAAAACAAAGTCCATACTAATGTCCATCCAAGGAGAACTAGGAACGGGTAATGGCATATACAAACCATGAGGCATAGATTTAGACTTAGCTTGCCTACAAGCCAAACAAGCCTTACAAATCCGAATTACATCCCTTTTCATATTTGGCCAATAAAAGTGTTCATTTAGCATGTCTAAAGTCTTATCAACTCCAAAATGCCCCATCAAACCCCCCACAATGTGATTCTAATACTAGCAAATCTCTCATAGAACATCTAGGCATGCATAATTTCGAACCCTTAAACAAAAACCCATCATGTCTATAGAATGAATTAAAAGCACCATGCTCACAAGCATCATAAACATTGCCGAAATCAGGATCACCAACATATAAGTCCTTTATACATTCAAATCCAAGCAATTTAGTACTCAAAACATTCAGTAAAGCGTACCTCCTTGAAAGTGCATCTGCCACTACATTGTCTTTACCTTGCTTGTATTTGATCACATAAGGAAACTTCTCAATCTTCACAACCCATTTTGCATGTCTTTTATTCAACTTGCCTTGCCCTCTCAAATGCTTCAATGATTCATGGTTTGAATGGATCACGAATTCCTTAGGCAACAAATAATGCTCCCATACTTCCAATGCTCTCACCAAAGCATATAGCTCCTTGTCATAAGTTGAATAATTCAGCTTTGCTCCATTAAGCTTTTCACTAAAGTATGCAATGGGCTTCTTCTCTTGCATCAAAACAGTTCCAATACCTACACCAAAAGCATCACATTCAATTTCAAAAGTAGAATCAAAGTTAGGTAAAGCTAAAACGGGTGTAGTTGAAAGCTTCTCTTTCAAAGCATCAAATGCTTCTTGTTGCTCCTTACCCCAAACGAACCCCACTTCTTTCTTGATTATGCTAGTCAAGGGGGCTGCCAATGTAGAGAAATTAGGGACAAATCTCCTGTAGAAGCTTGCCAATTCGTGAAAACTCCTCACTTCTGTCACACTTGAAGGATTCGGCCACTCTTGGATAGCTTTCACCTTCTCTTGATCAACTTCAATTCCCTGCATACTTACAACAAAACCAAGAAAAACAACCCTATCTAGACAAAAAGAACACTTCTTAAGCTTAGCATAAAGGTTTTGCTCCCTAAGGATTTCAAGCACTTTCCTAACATGTTCAACATGTTCTTCCTCAGTTTTGCTATAAATCAGAATATCATCAAAGTAAACTACCACAAACTTACCTAAATAAGCTCTCAAAACATGGTTCATTAATCTCATGAAAGTACTAGGTGCATTAGATAAACCAAAAGGCATAACTAACCATTCATACAAACCATATTTCGTTTTGAAGGCAGTCTTCCATTCATCTCCCGGCTTCATGCGAATTTGATGATAACCACTCATAAGATCAATCTTTGTGAAATATTTCGCCCCAAGCAATTCGTCCAACATGTCATCAAGTCTAGGAATAGGATGTCTATACTTCACAGTAATCTTGTTCACAGCCCTACAATCAACACACATCCTCCAAGAACCATCTTTCTTGGGTACTAATAAGACTGGAACGGCACAAGGACTAAGGCTCTCGCGAACCAAGCCTTTCTCCAAAAGCTCTTCAACTTGTCTTTGCATCTCTTTTGTCTCCATAGAATTGCTCCTATATGCTGGCCGGTTTGGAATTGTAGAGCCGGGTATGAAGTCAATTTGATATTCAATCCCTCTTAATGGCGGCAAACCACTAGGAAGGACTTCAGGAAACACATCCTTAAAATCCTGCAACAAAGACACAAAACTAGAAGGTAAAGAATCAAGAGATTCTTCACTGTCAGCAAGTAACAATTCTTTATACATAATAATGAGTACAGGCTGCCCTACATCTATCTCTCTTGCTCTTGCATAAAAAGTATGTTTTGCTTTTTCTCCTTGCTTATTTTCTCTCACCAATGGGCCATTTATTTGTTTGCTTACTTTCTTTTGACTCTCGGCCTCTTTTCCCTTTCTGCACTCACTCACTTTATTATTTTCTCTCTCCCTACCCTTAGAATTACCCTTGGGTGTTGAAGAAACATCATTGGCTGAATTTGAACCCCCTTGGTTCATGTTGGTCAAAACTTTTTTCTCCCTCTCTAGCATCCTCTTTTGATCTTCATACACCTCTTGAGGTGATAATGGTGCTACAACAACCTTCTTTCCTTCATAAGTAAAGGTATACTTATTAGAAAAGCCATCATGTTGTGCCCTTCTATCATGCTGCCATGGTCTTCCTAATAGCAAATGTTCAGCTTGCATTGGCACTACATCACACAAAACCTCATCTTTATACCACCCAATGGAGAATGGTACCTTGACTTGCTTCAACACTTTTTCTTCCCCAGTGTCATTGAACCATTGCAACTTGTAAGGATTGGGATGTTTAAAACAAGTTAACCCCAATTTATCCACCATTGTAGTACTAGCAGCATTGGTACAACTTCCACCATCAATGATAAGTGTACAAACCTTACCATTCACCAAACACCTAGAGTGGAAAATATTCTCCCTTTGATCTAAGCCTTCTTCCTTGACTTGAATATTCAAGGCTCTTCTAGTAACAAGCATCTCTCCATGTTCAGCATTCAAGACTTGATTCTCCCAAGCCTCTTCATCATATTCGGCCCTATCACCATTCGGCCTCCTCTTCTTCTTCATGTTCAGATTTTGATTCAATTTCCCCTTCATGGGTAGTAATCATCACCCTCTTATTCGGACATTGAGAAGCAATGTGTCCACTTCCCAAACACTTGTAGCATTTAATTTCCCTACTTGGAGTAGGTCTAGAAGGTGTTTCCTTGGCTGTTTTTGCATCCCCATCATTCGACTTCTTGAAATTAGGATTGTAGGAAGAATTCTTTTGGAAAGAACCCTTGTAATCCCCTTTGTAGGAACATCCACTCGAACTTGAACCCTTGAAGTTTGAAAAATTTTTGCTAGCTTTAGAATAGCCAGTTTTCAAAATAGCTTTATTCTTCAATCTTCTCTCTATCTTCATGGCCTTTTGAACTAACTCTTCCATTGTGTTGAATTCATACATCTCCAATTCATTGGCTATGTTCAAATTCAATCCCCCAAGAAATCGTGACATCTTCTTGTCTTCATCTTCATCAATATTTGCCCTAGCCATGATCATCTCCATCTCTTTGTGGTACTCTTCCACACTTCTTCCACCTTGAACTAGTCTTGCTAGTTGATTGTACAAATCCCGAATGTAGTGAGATGGTACAAATCGGCTTCTCATTAGTTCTTTCAAGGTTGACAATTCAGGAATAGGCCTCATACCTTTCCCTCTTCTATTAGCTTTCAATTGATCCCACCAAAAGGCAGCATACCCTTTGAACTCTACGGCTGCCAAAACTGATTTCTTCTCTTCGGTGTAGTTATGGCATTCGAAAATCTGCTCAACTTTCCTCTCCCATTCTATGAACTCTTCTGCATTGTTCTTCCTTTGAAAGGAAGGAATCTTCATCTTGATGGAAGTAAGGTCACCATCAGTGGTAGGTTGATTTCCACCTTCATCTTCATCTTCTACGCTTTCGGCTGCTTCTAGGGCTTTAAGATTTCCTTGCCCTTCTCTCCTAAGCACTCTTCTAGCTCGCATTATGGGATTTGGATGTGCGGCTGGCTGCCCTTGTTGCACTTGCTGAATTTGTTGTGCTTGTTGTGCTGCATTCTCTTGCAATCTAGTATCCATCATCTCCATTCGACCAAACATTGCTACCAAAGTCTCATTAAGCCTAGCCAAGCTTTCGACCATAGCTCCTTCTTTGCTAGTCTCTTCTCCTTTTCCAGCCATGTTAATAAACAAACAAACTCAAAGAAACAAGATTAGTAATAATCGAAATTCACTCAAGTGTTTAGAATTACCTCACTTTTCTTGTCTTCCTTGATTGCACTTCAGAACCAAGCTCACCAACCAACAATTGTCAAGTCATTCAAGAAACTAGAACCTAAATCCTAGAACTAGATAGAAAACAAGACAAGTTTCGGGAGGCAATGCAAGGTAATTTGCACTACATGATATAAAACCAAGTATCGACACAAGCAAATGATACTTAGCAATGTAATGGAATTAAAAGCTAGATAAAGAAATCAGAAACAATGAAGACAATAAACAAGACAAATTTGGATATAATGAATAAAAAACAACCCACACTTGGCAAGCTGCTTTATGGACCTAATCAATTCTACCCAAAACGCTAGCTTCTAGACTCTAATTCCCACTTATAACACTCAAATAACATGAATATTAAGGTTTGATATTCGAATTCCAAAAGCCCCTCAAAAGGTGAAATTTTTCTCCCAAAAAATTTTATTACTTCTCACCCACCTAGATCTGATCCTTAGCACCCAAATAGCAAGAATATCAAACAATTTTTGTTGAGGTGGTTTTGTACTCTTTTTTCTTTTTTTGCTTCCTCTCACTATCCCTTTGATTCGGGACTTAACTTACTCCCAAGGACTTTTCAAAATCTGGACTTAATTCGCAACCCCAGATTCACTCAAGACCAAATCGAAATCAAACTTGAACACAAACTCTAGCTTTTACTTTCTTTCAAGAACCCTAATTCTTGGTTTCAAAATTCTCCAAGAATCCTTTCCTAGGTTTCGTTTTCACCCTAAGAATACCCTCCTTCAATTCGGCCTTGATCAGAATTGATATATGACTCTTTTTCAAAAATTAAAGACTAGACTCTCTAAGAACCCTAAAATGCAGAAATTTAAAAGACCTAAATTAACAAACCCTAGAAAGACAAAGTAGATAAAAATTACCTTGTAGCAAGGCTCTGATACCAAATGACGCGGACCCTTAGCAACGATGGCAGTAAACCCAACGTATAACAATGGTAGAGAACTCCTTGAAACTTGATAATCACCTCCTAAGGAACCCAACGCCTATAAAGAGACGCGAACTCACTATGATTGAAGGATTTAGTTAGTAAGAAGAAGGAAAAAGCCACAACTCTTGTTGATAAGTAAACCTAATTCTTGATGCAAAGAAAGAATTAAAGAATCCACTCTAATCTCTCTCACAGGAAAATTCACAAGAAGAACTTGTAGAAGAATTCAAAAATTTTTATTAATTGTTGTAGTCTGAAATTCAGCCTAATAGTGCCCTTAAATAAGGGTTACAAAATTCCTAATTGCATATGGAAAACTAAAATATTCCTTATTGCATAAGGAAAACATAAAGTATGGAAACAAAATCCTAATCCACTAAGGAAAATATAAAGTATGGAAACAAAATCCTAATCCAATAAGGAAAATATAAAGTATGGAAACAACCAAACTAATCCCTTCAACATAAGAAACGCCCCACACTATTTGGGCTGTCCATGGGCCTTAAATTACTTCCCAAGGCTTTATATGAACCCCCATGGACCTTTCTTGTACGTTGGACCTTTCTTTAGCTAGCCTTTAGCTTCCACACTAAGCATCATAATCAGCTTTGGTGTGCCTTCTTCAAGCTCTATCTCCATCTTCTTGAATGATAATTCTTGAAGCTCTTTGGAAATCTCTTCTTGAATATGCAAAGCCATACAAGCTTGATATCTCTTTTCCTTGCTCCTAGTGATTGGTCCACTTGCTAGCTTCAAGGGATCCTTTCTTGCATCAAAGAGGAATATACATCAGATATGTTTGAATGGTGACGTGGATAATCTTCCACCAAGGTACCAACCAACGGATGTTAACCATAGTTGTGACAGGATCTAATCAATTCAGCCAGCATAAGAAGTGAGATGAAGTACTTTTCTGACAGAATGATGTCAGAGCAAAAATTTGGTAAAATCCATAGATGGGGTGTCAAGCAAGTAGAGTTGCTCCTGTAGCAATATCTGTAAAAAAGATAGCAATAGTAGTAATAGTAGTAGTAGTAGTAGTAGTAGTAGTAATAATAATAATAATAATAATAATAATAATAATAATAATAATAATAATAATAATAACAAAGCCCAATAGGTTGAAAACCCATAAGGTCTTTCTAAGAAAAAATTAGGGCAGTTCGCCAGATCCAAAAACCTACAAGGGCAGTCTAGACAAAAGTTAGAATTAAATTTTTTTTTTAAAAAAAGAGTCCATAGGTTGAAAACCCGCAAGGGTGGCCTAGACAAAAATTTGGACAGCTCGCTAGCTCTGAAAACTCGCAAGGGCGGGCTAGGCAAAAATTAGAGCAATAAAATAAAAGCCTAAATTGAAAACCCGAATGGGCAATTTAGGTAATTACCAAAAGTAGCAGGGGACTTCTAGCTAATCTCCTAAAAAATTCTATTCTGAATTAATCTAATCCAACTAGGGTTTTAGGTAAGATCACGGGTACGAGTAACAATCCTCCCTCCATTTGGTCCACAATATCTAGTACTCATGGATCGATGTCACCATCGAGAGAAATAAGCAAAAATTGGCCAAGCAAGCATAAATAAACATGCATCCCCATGCTTTGGTTGGAGCCAAATAAGAATTGTAGAAATTAATCAAAGGACCGAGCATGATTTTCTCACCTCTAGTCAACTGCAAAACTTCAGATTTTGAGAGTTGAAATAACATCTGCATTTTTTGATGAGTCTTTGATGTTAGTATGGGTAATGCCATTGGTTGATTGATTGGGTATCCAAGAATAGCTTCAAATTCTTCAATCATAGGACATATTTCAAAGTTGTTTATCTTGAAAGTCTTAGATTTCACATCCTTAAAGGAAGCAATGGCATGTAAAAAGGAATGGTCCAACTTGACATTTTGAAAACACTTTAAAACATTAATTTGAGAGTAAGATATTTGTTCCTAATGTATAACATTCATGGTCTTAAATAAACCTTTTATTTTCCTTAAATTTAACTCAGTCATTGTTAGGGTTTTAACATTATTTTGAATCAATTGTGCAAAATATGATTGGATTTGGAGAAAAATTAAAGTTTTTTTGAATTAATTATGCGAGATTTGTTTCTATAATAATAGCTAAGTTATTGACGATTGAGATGAGCGGATGTTTTAACCAATCTGGAATGAAGACTTATGGTTGATTTAAATAGATGTTAGCTTGTAGACCGCAGTGCACAAAGAATGGAAAATGATTAGAAACCAAAGTGCACGAGGAAAGACATTTATCCGAGCAATTATTGGATTACCAAGTCTATAATGGTTTTGCAAACTTTTATCCATGATGAATCCAAATTTGAAATCATCATGGATGTCTGTGTACATATACATATTATTATCACCTAAAAAAAGATATAAAAATGAAAAAAAAATGAAAAGTCAAAGTTGTTGGAATGTGATTATTATTATTATTATTATTATACAGTACTTTTATTTAAATCATACAAGTTTATCACTGTAAAAATGATACAAGTTGATCATTGAGAAGAGGGAGGCGCTCCATAATTAAATAAATCCCTGAGAAAGTCATTGCCTGTTGGAGGAGGAGGCATATCGTCTGCCCAAAGTCCACTCAAGGAGGAAGCACCCGAGTCTCTGTTACCCTCCATATTAATCGTCGCTTGAGAAAGGAGGAGGCATGTCATGGATATCAGTCTGGGGCCCTCTTGATGAAGAAGCATTTGGATCTCTCATGCCTTGAAACCAGAAATCCCAAAAGTTATGTGCCTTCTGATGGTATAAACCTTCAAAATGAGTTGCATGTTGACAACTGGCATTTAACTCTTCCTGTAGCTTTCTATTCTGCTTCTCGAGCATCCGTTGTGAGCCAAACAAGGAAAAGGTAAGTCCATACATTTTCATGCATACGTTCAGCATGTATCATTATGGAATAGGATGATAGACTAGGTAACTCAGATTGAAGCCTTATGGATAAGATGGCATATCTAGATAAGAAGGGGTAAATGGAGAAAACTATTGTTGTATCAGGGTATAATACAGAGGGATAGCTCCATGGCCAGGAGAATCAACAACCTACAATAATTATAAAAATAGTCAAATAAATTAGGAAGAAATAGTTGTAAATGGCAAAAGGTTAAGTGTTTACTTGAGAAGGGCCAGCCCTAGAATCGCCATGAGAATGGGAAGAAGGCTCACCCTCCTCCTCCTCCTCCTCGTCTTCATCTTCCTCTTCATATTCTTCTTCCTCTCATTCCTCTACTTCTATTTCTTCCTCTTCACTTCCAAAAAGCCCTCGAACGCTAGTAGGTGAAACTTTAAAATTTAGCAGCTGGTCCCAGATGAGTTGGACATATGGCACATCTAGTGACAGCACAAAATCCTCAATATTGAAGCCATTACGGGCACGGCTCCAATAAGTTTCTGGAATAGATGTGGTGTTTAGCATGAATGAGGGGATACCTGCTAGTACTATCCATTGGTCAGGTCTGAGAAACTAGTTATATACCCTCTCACCAAGAAACTAGCCATAAGAAACTAGACCAGTAATAATTCGACAAGAGTATTGCAAGGCAGTACGTCAGTCATGCATCAAATCTAGCTGTTTCTTTCTTGAACTCGCCACCAAGCCACATTCACCTGTAGAAAAGTAAACAGGTAAGTTGTTTTACTCATTAATTTTGATATTAATATTAACATTTTTCTTACTTGGTCTTAGGTTAGGCGACTCATGTGGTAGCGGTCAGTGTGTACATGGTGACTTTCAGGCACTTCTTTGCAGCCCAATAACTAGACACCTAGCCTTGGATACCCAACCCACGGTTGTGTAATGTTGGGAACTCTAACCAAGTTATGCTCATACACCCAAACCTGTACATGAAAAAGAAAATAAAGTTTATACACATGCATTATTTGGATCAATAGTTCTAAAGAAAGTGATACCGCGACAATGGCTATGAATCCAATGAAGGATCTTTTGTTCCTAAAAAGTGCATCAAAGCCATGATAAAGGCAAGCGAGGCTAGCTTCTCCCTATGCATAAGAAGGTACACAGTCTAACTAGGAAAGGGCACGCAACACTGATAAGTGGATGGCAGACTCGGTGCTGCCCAAAATGGTCTCCCCCAATAAATATAATTGGAACCCCCTGGTATATTGTTTTGCCCTCTCATCTTGCACGGGTTGAGTAAACTTTATCCAATATTCTCGAATGGGCTCATATTTAATTTTGTATGGTCCTCTATAATGAGGCCTGACACCGACCAACTATTGAATTTCTTCCTCATTTAACATATTGTTTGTTAAAGGGACAGGTGTCCCATGACATCGGAGACTTGTTATGATAGCCAGTCAAATTGATATCACCAGGCTAGTAATTGCAAAACAAAGTCTTCAAAGTCACTTCCTTAGACTATTCTTTTCACTGTAGGTGGAGCTAGATCAAACCATTTGCGGGCCTTATGAATATTCCATCCTACTTTAATGTCACAACCATCATGCTATCCAAATACAGGTAAGCCAAGGTAAGGACATATATATTTATTTTTGCATTTTAATAAAAATTACATTTATATAGATTTTTAAAATTTTGCATGCATATTTGTGTACAATAATTTTTATAATACATCAATTTTTTATGCATATTTTTGTGAACAAATTTTTATAAATTTTGCTACATAAATCTTCATACATATTTTTGTACAATTATATCTACATAAATTTTCATGCACAACAACATTTATTGTTAAATTATACTAATAAAGTTAGTGTCAATAATTAGTTAAATAGCAGCAAAGTGACACTTACTAGTGTTATTTCCTTGGAACTTGGTGGAGATGTATCCCGGATAACAGCGAAACTTGCTCAACCCCATGATTATAAAGTTAAGTAATTCATTGTTTGAGTGTGTCTCGAACCTCGAAGAGTGTTGAATAGCATACATTTATGTTAAGTGATAACCTTTCAAAAACTTAGAATTATAAGAAAATGTTGAAGATGAAGATGTTCTGAATGCAAAATGGCAATGGCAACAATGTTTTATATAGAAAAATAGGCAAGTATCAGGTAAAAAAAAAGGGGACAGTCACATGCATCACAATTTCAATAATTCATTCTCAGATCAAATAATTCAAAGTCTTTCTTTCATTTTAATAATTGATAAGTAAATGTTTGCTTTCCATTATTCGCGTTAGATTAAATAATTATCTTCAATTTCAATAATTCATAATTCAAAGCTTTTTAGTTTCTTTATCTGTTTCAAACATTCGCACAAATAGTTCAAACATTTGCACAGGTGTCTTGCATTAAATAAGGAAATAAATTAGTTTTTTAATCCTTAAAGTATTCTACCTCTTCAAATCTAATTCTATATGATTTGTTTCTCTAAAATCAACTCATATCTACTCAGGAAGCTTTCTAGTAAAACCCTAGGCTATAAAACATCATAAATATGAATTTCAAAGGGGATCACACTCTAAACACTTAAAATTCACCCTAAGCAACCTAAACACTCTTCATATAAGAGCTTTACCACTAATTCCAATAGCCAAAGTAGAACTTCCAAATCCTAAAATTCATATAAATCAATCCTAATTTCATTCCAAAGAAGAAGAAAATCAAACGTGGTGTGATAATAAGTAAAATCTATACAAATTTAAATTATTATGTGGGCTTGTTATTAAATGATTCTACTCATTTTTGAAGTATTTTTATAGATAAAGTAGTTGAAAGGAGGGCAGAGAGTTAAGTAGAGAAATATAAGTAAAAGCATGAAAAAGAGCTATAATGTGCATATTGGAGCCTCAGACGTAACCCTTGGGTAAGGGTGACATCAAACCTAACCTGATAGTTTTTAAAGATAAATTTGTTAGTTGGCAATTAATTTATTTTGATGCATTGGAGATATGATTTGAGAGATATTTAAAGGATATATCCTATTAGTTATGAATTTAATTTGGGATATGTGAGCAAGGATTTTTGCCCCCCACTCCTAGTGGAATGGTTCTTGTGACCTCAACACTATTAGGCTTTAAGCCTTGGAGAATACTGGCTTAAACCTGGAGAATAGGAGTTGCTATCCAGATGGGCCAACAAAGATAGAGAGGGGTGGATGACTCCTCAACCCCTACTAGGTGTGAAAAGTTGGGTATGCATGGGGATGGTGAAAATGACCCAGCACTCCTATAGTGCCCGATTTATTGGAACCAGCCTCCTTTTCAGGTCTAAATATTATTTATTTCTTAATTATCATAACATCATCCATATTATATACAATTTAAAGAAAATGAACATTCATCATATTATTGAAATAAGTCAAACAAAATGGGCATCCTTTGTTGTACATTTTAGCTGCTGAAAATTTATAGATTATTGAAGTTTTATTTTATTTAGATTACATCATGGTTGAAGGTTAATTGAAGTTGATATTCGTGAATTGTGAGATTTAAACAACTTTTTCTTTTCTCTTCTTTAATATTCAGTATTTATATAATTCTCTGTAGTTCAATTTAATTGTTGTTTTGTTAATTAATCAATAGAGCCCATTATTTGATCAGTTAAATAGCATAATGCTAATCTAAGTGCTTGAATCCGTAATTATTCTTTACACTTTGATTTAGATAATAATTAGGAGTATCCTAAGAGATTGTGTAATTTAATTAAATAAATCTCAAAGTTGGATTTGTTAGTTAGAATCTGGTTAAAAGGCTATCAATAATTAGATTCTAAGGACATTCCTATATGATAGGTTATTGGCAAGAATTAAATAGAGAATTTTTTTAATTAATTTAAAACCTAAGGAAGAATTGGTATTGATAGCTTGTGGAATTGAGCCTTTAGTTTAAGTCATTATAAAGGGACTTACAAAATCACATCTATAATTTGGCAACACAGTGGAGCAAGTATTGAAAATAATTAATAAATTCAATTGGATTGGTTGAACCAAGCTTTTGTTTTATCACCTCATTCCCTTCAAAGTTGGAGCTAGATGATGGTTGCCTGGATCAATCTTTATTTTTGGTTGAATGTTCAATGACTCGAGGATCAATTTAGGTTACCATCTCTCTTTTGCTTTGCTTTTATCTTTGTCCATGTTTCTTTGCTATTTTTTTAATTGCTCTTAATATTCTCCAAGTGGTCTATTTATGTTAATTGCAACTTTGTATTTATAAGTAGTACTTAGGGTAACGTTTAGCTTATGAATCCTAATCTCATTAAAAAACCTTATGCCTATCTGAATGCTTTAACCTAATATGAATGCCTAATTTCACATGGAAACCAAATTAAAGCTAGAGTTTAAGACCCATAACGAATTGACCTTAGCCAGTTCGCCATGAGGGGGCCTTATTACCAATTTACCAAGGCCAATTCACCATAAGCTAGCCCCATGGCGAATTGGCTAGGCCTATTGGTCATGATTTTGTCTTTTAGGCTTAGATCGGCTCAGTTTGGGCTTTTAAGATCGGTCCAAATTTAATTTAGGCTTTCAAAATTAGATCAGACTAGGTTTAAGCTTCTAAAACTGGGTTAGACTAGGTTTAAGCTCCTAAAATTGAACCACATTTGTTTAGGTCTACAGGATATTATTGTTTATTTTCCTTTATTATTGTTTATTATTAGATTTCCTAGTTAGATTTAATTTAGGAAATCTCTAGGTCTAAGGGTATTTAAGCTGGTGGTTTTAGCAACACGAGCAACCTTTGTTTTACTTTTTGGCTTCTAAAAATGTATAGATTATTGAAGTTTTATTTTATATAGATTACATCATGGTTGAAAGTTAACTGAAGTTCATATTAGCGAATTGTGAGATCTAAACGACTTTATCTTTTCTCTTCTTTAATATTCAGTATTTATATAATTCTCTGTAGTTTAATTTAATTATTTTTTTTGTTAATTAATCAATAGAGCCCATTATTTGATTAGATAAATAGCACAACACTAATCTAAGTAGCATAAATCTAATCTAAGTGCTTGAATCCATAATTGTTCTTTACACTTTTCAATAGGGCCCATTATTTGATTAGTTAAACAGCATAACGCTAATCTAAGTGCTTGAATCTATAATTGTTCTTTACACTTTGATTTAGATAACAATTAGGAGTATCCTAAGAGATTATGTAATCTAATTAAATAAATCTCAAAGTTGGATTTATTAGTTAGAATCAGGTCGTAAAGTTGTCAATAATTAAATTCTAAGGAGGTTCCTATAGGGTAGGTTATTAGCAAGAATTAATTAGAGAACATTTCCTAATTAATTTAAAACCCAAGGAAGGATTGGTATTGATAGTTTATTTAATACTATAACTGGTTTATTGAATAATTAAAAAGAACGATCTTTGAATATATGATCAATTCAATAATTAAACTAAAATTACTCCTTCAACTAAGTCTTTTTCCATTGAATTTTCCAATTTAGTTTTACTGTTCTTTAATTTATTAGTTTAATTTTTAGTTTTAATTTAATTTTAGTTCTTAATTTACAAACTCTATGTTTTTAGTTTTTATTATTTTTATTTTGGTTTTCAAAAGAGATTTAAATAAGTAGTCAATTCCCTGTGAATTTGACCCTATTCACAATACTGCAATTTAATTTGTTTAGGAATAGGAATTTATTTTGGTGGTTTTGACACCATCGAATTTTGGCGCCATTGCCAAGGAATTGAAATTAACTTGTTTTGTTTCTTTTGATAACCATGTGTAAACCCTTAATTTTTGACCCAATCCGATCCAATATGCTTTATTTAGTCCAAAATGATTTTTGTTATTTAATTAGTCCAAAATAATTTTAATTAAATAATTTTTACCTTAGTATCTAATTTTTATTAATAAAAAATAAAAATAATAATAAAAATAATAATCGGAGTCGGAAAAAAAATCGGCAGCGAAAAATGGTCGCGCGGGCCCGTCAGCTCACCCGCAGGCCTACGGGCCTGCGGGAGAAGGGCTGGCACGCCCACGGGCCCGGCAGCACAATTTTCGCCAGCGCAAAATTTTTCAACGCAATTTTTTGAATCCTAATCCAATTAGGTTTTAATTTCTTTTTTATTAATATTACTTACCTTAATTAATTAGGAATATACAAACTAAAAACCACTAAAAATAAGGACTAATTAAACCTAATGAAGAGGGAAAAAAATATACAGTGACTTTAGGATTTGAAACCAAATCAAGGAAGGAAAAGGAAAAACTCAATTCAATTGATATTTATAGCAGCAGTAGCACGGCAGAAAGAAGGAGGAGGAAATCAAAGCTTGTCTTTGGAGCTAGTTCATCCAAGAAGAGTTATTTTTTGGAGAATCAACAAAAGAAGGTATGTTTTAATTCTTTTGATTTATGTTTTACAATAGCCAAATCTATAAAATTTAAGTTTTTTTAAATCAAAATCTTAGAGCTTTAACTTAATTTTTCCAAGATTAGAACATTAAAAACGTGACTTTCTTTTCTAAAAGGACTCAAAATTTTTATTTTTTTTCTTCTTAAAAATCTTTAAACTTTAATTGAACATATTTTTCAACAAAACCAAAATAAAATTCTGTTTCTATTAAAATTTTAAATTAGGTTCTTTTTCATTCAAAAAACCTTAAAAAACATCTTTTATACTTATAAAAACTTCAATCCATGTGTTTAAATTCATAAAACCTCATAAAATATCAAATTGCTTTTTTAAAACCCTAAAAATTATACATTAGCCGAGAACCCAATTTCAAAGCCTAAAATCCAAAAATCATCTTTTAAACCTAAAATAATAAACCCTAACCCTTTAAAACCTTAAACCCTAACTTTTTCTAACTTTCAACCCTTTAAAACATAAAAAACATAAAAACATAAAAAAGTCAAAAAAGTCACAGTAGCTTAAATCATTATTTAAAGGCATGAATTAAAAATATTTCAAAAGTGTCTAAAACTCTAGTTTTATTATTTTATCATTCAAATCTTAATTTGTTTAATCAAAGTGTCTTGCCAACCTTTTAAAAAACATAAATCTATTTTAATTACCTAAAAAGTCATAGTAGCTTAAACTTTAGAATTTCCAAAGCCTTAACACATGAGATAAATAACCCTAAATAGAAATAGTAGCTATACTTGAACTTTTATTTGTTTTATTCAATTCCATATTTATTTATACCTTGATTTATTTCTTATGCTTTAATTTATTTAATTTTAATACTTGATTTATTTAATTTATCATGGATGGATGTTTGTTTTATATTTTGGTTAATAGCTATAATGAATGATTCATTTATTATGGATGATTATTTACTTTTATCAATCAATTTAGACTTCCAAAAGTTGTAAGAGGTATGTTTCCACTTGGTGGGTACCTCATTAGTTAAACATCATGTAATTTAATTTTCTTTTCTATTTTAGAACTTATGTAAAGGGCATGTTTCTACCTTTTGGTGGGTGTCCTACCTAGGCATGTGATGTAAGGACATGTTTCCATCCTTGGATGGGTGTCCATTTATTTATTTTGTTTTGTTTGGACATTGCTTTGATTTTAATATAATGATGCTTTCTTTTTATTGTGTGTAGTATGGATAATGTTATTATACTTAAGAATTTTATAATATTAAGACCTGTAAAGGAGGCCGGTTCCAATGAACCTGGCGTTGTGGGGGTGCTGGGCCATTTCTCACCTTCCCCACACGCACCCAACTTTCCGAACCCATTAGGGGGTTGGGGATTCCTTAGGAATCGAGTCATCCACCCCTTTCTTTTTCCTGGCCCGTCCGGGTGGCGACTCTATTTTCTCCGGACTTAGGTCCGTGTTCTCTAAGGCCCCGAGCCTAAACAGTGCCGAAGTCACAAGAACCATTCCACCGGGAGTGGGGGCGAAAATCCCCGCTCACAGTGGCGACTCCACTGGGGATAAGAGAAGTTGATTCCGTTGGTCTTTATATTATTCTATTCTTTCTTATAATGATATTATCCATTGCATCATATTAGATTGCATTGTGTGCGTGAGTTAGGACGCCCGTGTTACCCGTGTTGTGTTATGTAAGGGATACCATACTTTCACTCAAGGTATGGAGATCGAGCATGGCATAACCACTCATAGCCTTGTACCGTTTGGTATATACTTGCTATGGGAACCTAAGCCTTTTTACCCAAAGACTAAAGCTCATGTAATTGGCCTAGATACTTTCCTTAGGTTTTACCCTAAATGCATGTTGTTTGACTATGGTTAGTTTATCTTAGTCTAAATCATGGCTTATTTGGTTTGTTCTTTTTCTAATATGACCCAAGTATATTTGCAAGCTCAAAATAAATTTTTCTTTAAAATTCAAAAGACCAAAGCTATTTTTCAAAACTTTTCAAAATGGTCTTTGGATATAAGACTTTTCTAAAAACAAATCAAAAAAATTATTTGGCCCATGGCCCAAAAACTAAGCCCAAAATCCATTTTTCTAAAATCTTTTACAATGGGCTTAGAAACAAAATTATTTTCACCCAACCATTTTTTACAAAGAGCTTGCAAAAATATTTAGGTCAATTATGAAATACCATAAATCAATTGTGGGCCTAGTTTACACCAAGAATAAATTAACCATGGGCTTGTTTTTGGCATGAACCATTAGTTACTCTTTCCAAAGTGAGAAATCTATTTATAATAAACCTCTTAATTTTGTTTTAATCCAACATAGCATAAAAGCTACTTTGGTTGGTTGAATGGATTAAAACCTAATTAATAGGAATTATCATGGATTGATTTCCATTTTCGAAAATATAACTATTCGTTGAAACGTCCAAGGGAATTATTCGAAAGCAAGATACCCCATGTTGGTATTTTGTTAACCATATGCCTAGGAAAAGAGACTCGTCATTCATGTGTGGATATTATAAGGTTGGAAGGAACGTCCCAATTTGTTCTTATTTGTTTGTGCATACATGCATACATGCATACATTTGCATCTCATATCATTGGTCCTCTCTGGCTCACAGCCCTGGATTACGATAGTTCAAAAGCTTACGACAATCCGACCTACGCCGGAGATGAAGTATCTAGCAACGACTCAATCACTTGCTCACCAAAGACAATGGAGCCCGAACAAATTCAAAGAATGGTGGATGAAGCCCTCAATGCCAAGATGGAAGAAATCAAAGAGGCCCTAGCTGAGACCATGAAGAACCAATTGACTGCAATCTTAGAGAACCATGCCGAGGCATCTGCTAGCACCAAGAAATCAAAGGACAAAGGGAAGACCAAAGTTAGTGAAGTGGCTTTTGATGATGAAAAGGTGGTCATTGATGATGATGATGATTGGGCTCAATACTACCAAGAGGTTCAAGAAAAGAAGAAAGAACCGAAGGCTGTCGAGAAGGCAACTGTTGAAAAGACCGAGACATCTGATGTTGAAAAGATGATTGCTGATTTAGAAAAGAAATTTGAGAAGAAGCTGAAGACTGAAGAGATGTCCGAAGTTGACAAGTTATTTGAACAAGATGAAGAGGTCCCTTATAAGTTCAAGATGCCTTCCTTTTCTAAGTACAATGGCACTGGAAATCCTCATCTCCATGTGAAGCAATATATCACTGCCATGCAGTCTGCCCGAGCTACTAAGGCTCAAACCCTAAGCTACTTTATGCTCTCATTGGATCCTGCTGTCCAAAATTGGTTCAATACCTTAGATGATGGAACACAAAAAAGTTGGAATCTACTTTACAAAGCCTTCATCCAACAATATGGATATAATGTTGAGTTGGAAGTTACCTTGATGGAAGTGGAGTCCATTAGGCAAAGACCGAATGAGAATTTTGTAGATTATGTCAAGAGATGGAGAAACAAGGCTGCTTTGCTCAAAAAAAGGCCCGATGAATCTGATCAAATAAGGATGATCGTGAGAGGTGTCCTGCCCAATCTCCGCGAAAGGATGTCTCACACCCTTATAAGGGACTTCAAAGATCTTCTCCAAGCTGGCCTACAAATTGAAGAATGGGAAAGGGAGAAGAATCACTTTTCAATGAAAAAGAATGAGAAAGGGAACTACCAGTCGGGCAATCAAAGCACACAAAAAGAAGTTGATGTAACTGGTCAAGCAAATAGAAGACAGTTTTCAGATCTGGGGAAGCCTTTGTCTTGGGTCTTCGATAAGCTACAAAAGAAAGGGTTGTTACAACCATTGGCTCCTCGACCTTTACCTAGTCCATTACCCCTAAAATTTAATACTAAGGCTTTTTGTCAATTTCATCAGACTCAAGGACATGAGACTGATAGGTGTACCTGATTAAGGCATGAGATCCAAGATTTGATTGATAGTGGCAAGCTACCTGAGCCGAATAAGCCCAACACCAAAGACAATCCATTACCAAGGTTCAATAGAGTACCTCCACCGGCAACCTTCATGGTGGGAAAAGGATTGGAAGAAGATTTTGTTTTATCATCCTTTCAAGATGGGGATATTGAAGATGTGAAAGGAAAAGAAGCCTAACTCAATGAACTTTCCTTAGCTTGAATGTTGCTTTTCAATCTTACTTTCTTTAATATTTTAGAACTATTGTGTTTTTCAAATTTAAATTTGTTTGAATAAATTATTTTTATCATAAATTTTTGTTGGTCTTTGTTCATTTT
The DNA here is from genome assembly GCA_947685225.1 of Garcia nutans. Taxonomy (NCBI): domain Eukaryota; kingdom Viridiplantae; phylum Streptophyta; class Magnoliopsida; order Malpighiales; family Euphorbiaceae; genus Garcia; species Garcia nutans. Next base: position 21,705,817 of record CANTUV010000026.1, read on the forward strand.
GATGCTCAACCAATGAGGAATTTAGCTTGATGTTTATAAATTAATGTGTCTAGGCATCATGACTCGAATGACTTTACTAGATGAGGGAATTACTCTGTAACATTGAGTTGTGTATGCTTACTTAGAGAGGGCTCCTGCATAATTATCTTTGTCTAGGTCCTAGTCAATCTTAGAACATGCTTTGACAAATTTTTGAGGCGAAATTGAACTCTGCTTATTTAAGGGAGAAATGATCTAGGCATTATTTGATTAGCCAACAACTAGTATCCACCCAATTAAATATTAGTCCCTAGTTGTCCCTTTGAGCCTTCATAAAATTTTAGCTTTCTTTTCATTGGCATATAACCTCAACAACCTACCTTGAGTTGTTGTGATACTTTTGGCAAGTCTTATGATCACTAAGATAAAGAGGCAATAAGATCAAAAAAGGCAATGATTAGTCAAGATCATGAAGATAATTGAAGTTCTCAAGACTATGAAGATAGTTGAAGTTCTCAAGACCATAAAGATAGTTGAAGTTCTCAAGACCATAAAGATAGTGGACATTTTCAAGACCCTAAGGGTAGTTGAAGTTCCCTTAATATCTCCAAGACAACATCAACATTGTAGTAATAAATGATTTATCCCTATTAAAAAAGATTTATGTTACTCCACTCATCCATTATTGGAAGTCCAAGTTGGTACAAACAAGACAACTATGTTTGAGCTAGAACCAAAAAAAAAAAGAGAGAGAGAAAAAAAAAGAGAATAGAAAAAAAGAAAAAAAGAATAGAAAAAAAAAAGAAGATAAAACTTAAAAAGGCACTTTAGAAAGCCAACTGAGTTCTCTTTTATCTAAAGTAGCAAAAGGTTTCCATAAGGATGGTTTGACTTAAATTGGTCCAACCCAACCAAAGATTCAATCAAAATTGGAGAAAAAAGAGGAAGACCACACAGTTCTTGAAAGTTCTGCAGTCCTACAATGATCAAAGAAAGGAAAGGGAGGAGTAAGAAAGGGAGTCTAGCAACCCAACCAATGATCAAAGAAAGGGAGGAGTAAGAAAAATGAAATGAAAGAAAAGGGAAAAGAAGAAAAGAAATGAATTTGGGTCTTAAACTTTTTGTAAGAGCAAAGACTGTCCTGATCAAGATCCAGATTAATTCCAAGAGGAATTTGGAGTCTAGCAAGATTGCCTCCAAACCGCCTAAAATTCAAACAAGAAATTTATAGTGTGAGGGTTTGTCCATTGTGTCACACCAGCTCCTATCTCAAAACGGCCTTCATTTAACCCATGTCCCTTATAGACCCCATTTCAAGCCTATCAAAGTCCTGTTGATCTCTCTTGGCAGGTAGAGTCTATTAGTGGAGATAGTTTGAATAAGCACGCATATGAGATAGACAGTATTTAAACTCAAATGAGACCTTTGGCTAAGTAATGTGTATGTGCCTATCTGAAGTGCAACAATTCTTGCTTAAATAGAAATGATTCCCGAGTTTAGTACGGTAACTAGGGTTGTCATGTTATAGATATATTAATTTGGAAAAATCAAGTCCCGAGGTACATTGACATTAATTTGGCAAAGCCAACATTTGATTTCAAAAATCAAAATTCAAAAAAATCAAAAATATTTTTGTCATACAAAGCCTTCAAGTTAAGGGAAGTATATTGAACCTCCAAAGGACATATTGGGCAAAGGAAATGATTATTGGCAAGGTCATAATGAAATATAAAAAGGATGTATCCCTGACTCTGCAACTTAGGATCTCCACCACTCATGTTTTCAACATCTTGAAGATAAAAGCCACAAATACAAAGCTTTCGATCATTCTAATGCAAGACTTGAACAAGCGTCAAAAGGGAACCAATGAGAACACTTATGCTGATCACCTCGTTCTGTGAGTCATGGAACCACTGTAAGTATTATTCATGCATATCATGCATACATGAGCATATCACATCGCACTTTCTTATCTTGTGTTGTCTATTCTTTGGCAAAATGAACAGCAAACACCTTGTGAAGTAAAGAATCAAAAGAAGATATCAAATCAGGGGGCATAGAAAGCCCATTGCTTGAGAAAACTCCAGTAATTTGCAAAGAGAAGAAATACGTGCTTGTGTGAAGAACTAGACAACAACAACATCAATCAGAGTCCGCATAGAAAAATCATGAGTTTGAGCCTACACAGGGGGCAAAGTTTCTCCTTTTCAATTTTTTGGGTTTATATACCAAATATTTTTAAACTCACTTACAAATATTTTGCCACACAGGGGGGCAAGGAGAGGATATAAGGTCCAATTAAAAATAGCTAAATCTTTGCGAAAAGGAAGAACAAAAGAATGGAACAATTAGAACTCTCAAAATGATGAAAATCCATTTTCAAGGGTGAAGACCCGATCTCAAAGGATGAAGATCCATTTTCAAGGGTGAAGACCCAATCTCAAAGGATGAAGACCCATTTTCAAGGGTGAAAACCCATTTTCAAGGGTGAAGACCCGATCTCAAAGGATAAAAATTTATTTTCAAGGGTGAAGACCTGATCCCAAAGGATGAAGATCCATTTTCAAGGGTGAAGACCCGATCTCAAAGGATGAAGATCCATTTTCAAGGGTGAAGACCTGATTTCAAATGATGAAAATCCATTTTCAAGGGTGAAGACCCGATCTCAACGGATGAAAATCCATTTTCAAGGGTGAAGACCCGATCTCAAAGGATAAAAATCCATTTTCAAGGGTGAAGACCTGATCCCAAATGATGAAGATCCATTTTCAAGGGTGACGACCCGATCTCAAAGGATGAAGATCCATTTTCAAGGGTGAAGACCTGATTTCAAATGATGAAAATCCATTTTCAAGGGTGAAGACCCGATCTGAAAGGATGAAAATCCATTTTTCAAGGGTGAAGACCCGATCTCAAAGGATGAAAATCCATTTTCAAGGGTGAAGACCTGATCTCAAAGGATGAAGATTCATTTTCAAGGGTAAAGACCCGATCTCAAAGGATGAAGATCCATTTTCAAGGGTGAAGACCCGATCTCAAATGATGAAGATCCATTTGCAAGGGTGAAGGGTAAAGACCCAATCTCCAAGGATGAAGATCCATTCTGAGGGTGAAGAATCACAATGCATAAAACAACCAAAGCAGTCAGACTTCCCAACTAAAAGGTTAGTAAAATCAAATCGAATCAGGGTCCAGAACCCAATTTTTCCTTAGGTCCAGAACCTAGAATCATCCTCGGGTCCAGAATCCAAAACAAGTCGCCACATCAAAAATTAAGTTTTATTGCTTTTCACTCTCTTTCACTAAAGTTTCAGATCATTCAAGCAGGGGGCAAACTGTAGACCCTTAATTTTTGACCCAATCCGATCCAATATGCTTTATTTAGTCCAAAATAATTTTGTTGTTTAATTAGTCCAAAATAATTTTAATTAAATAATTTTTACCTTAGTATCTAATTTTTATTAATAAAAAATGAAAATAAACAAATAAAAATAAAAATAAAAATCGGAGTCGGAAAAAAATCGGCAGCGAAAAGTGGTTGCGCTGGCCCGTCAGCTCACCCGCAGGCCTGCGGGCGAGTTATTTCGCCCGCAGGTTCCTGTAGGCGAAGTTATTTTGCCCGCAGGAATTTTCTGCGGGCTGGCATGCCCACGGGCCCGGCAGCACAGTTTTTGCCAGCGCAAAATTTTTCAACGCAATTTTTTGAATCCTAATCCAATTAGGTTTTAATTTCTTTTTTTATTAATATTACTTACCTTAATTAATTAGGAATATACAACCTAAAAACCACTATAAATAAGGACTAATTAAACCTAATGAAGAGGGAAAAAAAATACACAGTGAATTTAGGATTTGAAACCAAATCAAGGAAGGAAAAGGAAAAACTCAATTCAATTGATATTTATAGCAGCAGTAGCACGGCAGAAAGAAGGAGGAGGCAATCAAAGCTTGTCTTTGGAGCTAGTTCATCCAAGAAGAGTTATTTTTTGGAGAATCAACAAAAGAAGTTATTTTTAATTCTTTTGATTTATGTTTTACAATAGCCAAATCTATAAAATTTAAGTTTTTTAAATCAAAATCTTAGAGCTTTAACTTAATTTATCCAAGATTAGAACATTAAAAACGTGACTTTCTTTTCTAAAAGGACTCAAAATTGTTATTTTTTTTTCTTCTTAAAAATCTTTAAACTTTAATTGAACATATTTTTCAACAAAACCAAAATAAAATTCTGTTTCTATTAAAATTTTAAATTAGGTTCTTTTTCATTCAAAAAACCTTTAAAAACATCTTTTCTACTTATAAAACTTCAATCCATGTGTTTAAATTCATAAAACCTCATAAAATATCAAATTGCTTTTTTAAAACCCTAAAAATTATACATTAGCCGAGAACCCAATTTCAAAGCCTAAAATCCAAAAATCATCTTTTAAACCTAAAATAATGAACCCTAACCCTTTAAAACCTTAAACCCTAACTTTTTCTAACTTTCAACCCTTTAAAACATAAAAAACATAAAAACATAAAAAAAGTCAAAAAAGTCATAGTAGCTTAAATCATTATTTAAAGGCATGAATTAAAAATATTTCAAAAGTGTCTAAAACTCTAGTTTTATTATTTTATCATTCAAATCTTAATTTGTTTAATCAAAGTGTCTTGCCAACCTTTAAAAAACATAAAACCTAATCTATTTTAATTACCTAAAAAGTCATAGTAGCTTAAACTTTAGAATTTCCAAAGCCTTAACACATGAGATAAATAACCCTAAATAGAAATAGTAGCTATACTTGAACTTTTATTTGTTTTATTCAATTCCATATTTATTTATACCTTGATTTATTTCTTATGCTTTAATTTATTTAATTTTAATACTTGATTTATTTAATTTATCATGGATGGATGTTTGTTTTATATTTTGGTTAATAGCTATAATGAATGATTCATTTATTATGGATGATTATTTACTTTTATCAATCAATTTAGACTTCCAAAAGTTGTAAGAGGTATGTTTCCACTTGGTGGGTACCTCATTAGTTAAACATCATGTAATTTAATTTTCTTTTCTATTTTAGAACTTATGTAAAGGGCATGTTTCTACCTTTTGGTGGGTGTCCTACCTAGGCATGTGATGTAAGGACATGTTTCCATCCTTGGATGGGTGTCCATTTATTTGTTTTGTTTTGTTTCGACATTGCTTTGATTTTAATATAATGATGCTTTTTTTTATAGTGTGTAGTATGGATAATGTTATTATACTTAAGAATTTTATAATATTAAGATCTGTAAAGGAGGCCAGTTCCAATGAACCGGGCGTTGTGGGGGTGCTGGGCCATTTCTCACCTTCCTCACACGTACCCAACTTTCCGAACCCATTAGGGGGTTGGGGATTCCTTAGGAATCGAGTCATCCACCCCTTTCTTTTTCCCGGCCAGTCCGGGTGGCGACTCCATTTTCTCCAGACTTAGGTCCATGTTCTTTAAGGCCCCGAGCCTAAACAGTGCTGAAGTCGCAAGAACCATTCTACCGGGAGTGGGGGGCGAAAATCCCCGCTCACACCATGTCTTTTATGGATGCTACTTTGCATCAATTTAGATACAAGAGAGAAATTCCAGATGAGATAAATTTATATTCTCTTGAATATAAGATTTCTGAACCAACCACTTGGATGGAAAGAATAGTTACAGGTAAAATGTAGCAAGCTAGAGTATATGAAAGTTGCGCATATATGGGATATCCTACACTTCAAAAAGATAATCAACTACAATGGAATTATAATCCATATTTTAATTCTTACAAATTTTTAGTGGGGAGATCATTTAAATTTCAACTATGGAGTGGAGCTGACAAATTATCAACAATTTTAGTCATGGCTACCTTAGCAATAGTAACTGCCACCACACACATCATGTATGTCTTTTGATGAAATGTTTGAATTATTCATGACTAACAGTCAAGAATTTCAACAGGAGACCAAAGCATATAGCCAACTAGCATCATCTATATATAAGTTGGAGTCTCAAGAAGAATTTTTCTATCAAATGGTGGTCAATCCAAGACAAAATGTAGGTACAATTACCTTAAGAAATGAAAAGAAGCCCCTAAAAAAATTACACCAGAAACAGACCCTGGGCAGGGCTTAAAGGAAAAAGCAGAATCTAAAATTTTAGTAAAACATGAGGAGCGACTTGCCACCCACATCCAGTAATGATCAACCCATGCCATGGGTGATTCCACCTCCTTTTCCACAAAAGTTAGTTAATTATAAGAAGGAAAAGAAGAAAGGAAGAAATTTTAGGAATTTTTCATAAATTTGAGGTAAATATCCCTTTTCTTGGTGTTGTTAAAAAAGTATGTCAATGTGTTAAGTTTCTAAAAGAACTATAAACTAACAAATAGAAGCTCAATGGAAAATAAAAATCAAGTATGGGAGAAATCATTTATACTATAATTCAAAGAAAATTATCTCCAAGTATAAGGATAAAGGTATGTTTTCTATTCCTTGTAAAATAGGTAATTTAAGCATAAAAGAGTTATATGTGATTTAGGAACATCAATAAATGTTAGGCCATTATCTATTTATTCATCTTTATATACTGGTCCTCTTAAAGAAACTTTTGTTATGATTCAATTAGCTAATAGGTCGATTATTTACCCTAAATGAGTTTTAGAGGATATCTTAGTTCAAGTAAATGGATTAATTTTTCCTGCTGATTTTTATGTATTGATGGGAGGATGATTAATCTTCTAATTCTTTTATTTTATTAGTAAGACCTTTCCATAGAACAGCAAAGACAAAAGTAGATATATATGATGGCACACCAACTATAAAAGTTGTTGGAAAATTTATTAAATTTAATGTTTATAAGGATATGAAATGTTATAGTGATGTGTCTTATGGTGTAGACATTGTGAATAAAGAAAATCTTAAATTGACCAATAATGATGAGTTGAATAATAATATGAAAAATCTAGAGGTGGATTTTGCTGCTAATGAAGAATTGTAGGATTTAATGTGTAAAAGAGAGGCTCTCTCAAACCTCTAGGAAATAAAATCCCAATTCTTAAGTTACATACTTCTCGCATAAAATTTTTACCTTTTGTTGTATGGGTATCAAACTAGAAAAAAAAAATTCTAGCATAACAATCAAGAAGGATCTTTTGCACCCAATAGCGAAGAGATTAATTTGAGAAGTTCACTAGCAAATAAGGGTGATGTCTAGCCAAAGACTTTGAATAGAGGCACTTGTTGGAAGACAACCCAATCTTTTTAAAATTTTTCTTTTTAACAATTATTATTTTTTTTTCTCTTATTTTTTTTATTTTATCATCTTCTTCCTTTAAAATCCTTCCAAATTTCTCCTTTTCAGGTCTAATGGATACAACAATGCAAAAAAAAAAAAAATTTGTTGCCACTTCCACCCACAATAAAAAATCATGAGAAAAAGAAGCAAATGACCCATCTCCTCTAATTTGATCAAGAAAAATATTCAGAAGAGACCTCTTATTCTTAAAATTTATTTTATATCTATATTTACACATTGAGGACAATGTGCAAAATAAGTGTGGGGGAGGGATATTCTAATATTGAGTTTCAAAATTTTTGAGGTTTCATGAATATTTTGTGAAAAATGTTTTAATTTTTCTTGAGATTTTTACTGCCCTCTTTGTCACTTAACAATTTTTAATCAGAAGTCCCATTTTTTCTTTGAAATAATTCAAACTGTGATGTTTTGAAAAATAATTGTTGTGGTAACTCTTAACTAGTTTTTCTAGATTGATGTTTACTTTTCCACGTATTATGAATAATTATTTTTGATAGGTATTATTTATATCAAATGTTTTAAGTTTTGCTCTAACTAACCTAATTAATCAATATTAAATAGTCATCACTACATAGTTAGACTTCGCTTGATTTACTTTGATTTATCCTTAAAATTTTAAAAGACTTGTATTGAGAACTAAATAACCAAATAGATAAATAAGAGCATAAAAAAGTTCAAAAATGAATAATTTACTCTGCTAGTCAGAAGATTATAAATAGCGCTAGTAGCCACTTGAAACTATGACTAATTAAGTAATCGGGTGCCGGCATCACAAATATTTGCCCTTGCGTCAAAAGGTTGTTAACATTTCAGGCGAGTCTTAAAAGTGCACAAGTAAACTAAACTGAAATTTCTTGGTTCTTGACATAAATCTAACATATGAAATATATATATATATATATCTAGGTGGATTGGGTGTTGTTTTGCTACATATTAATTGACTTTCAAGTGAAAACTAAAATATGCATTAACTATTTTTTGCAAGACTATTTTTTAATTTTATATTTATAATATTTATCAAATTGATCATTTATTCTTGTGGAATTATGAAAAGCTTATGCTATGAATTGTTAGTTTTTGGTTACCTTTCAATTTGAATTTTGAAATATTATAGGTTGAGTTATGATTAGACGAATTCGGGTATAATGGTTTAAGAATTGTGAAGTGCTTGAGAGCAAGCATAGTTTAAGTATAGGAGAATTTGATAACAAGTAAAATCTTTACACAGTTAAAGTATTATTTGGGCTTGTTATTAAATGATTCTACTAATGTTTGAAGTATTTTTTGCAGATAAAGTAGCTGATAGGAGGGCAGAGAGCTAAGTGGAGAAATATTAGTTAAAGCATGAAAAGGAGATAGAATGTGCACACTGGAGCCTCAGGCGCAAACCTTGGGCAAGCATGACTTCAGACTTAACCAGATAGTTTTTTAAGATAAATTTGACAGCTGGCATTTAATTTATTTTGATGCCTTGGAGATAAGATTTTGGAGAGATTTTAAAGGATATATCTAATTTTATAATCCCCTATTAGTTACAAATTTAATTTGGGATATTACTGTTTATTTTCCTTTATTATTTTTTATTATTAGTTTCCTCAGTAGATTTACTTTAGGAAATCTCTAAGTCTAAGGGTATTTAACCTGGTGGTTCCAACAACCCTAGCAACCTTTGTTTTACATTTTAGCTACTGAAAATTTATAGATTATTGAAGTTTTATTTTATTTAGATTACATCTTAGTTAAAGATTAATTGAAGTTCATATTCACGAATTATGAGATCTAAACAACTTTATCTTTTCTGTTCTTCAATATATAGTATTTATATAATTCTCTGTAGTTTAATTTAATTGTTGTTTTGTTAATTAATCAATATGGCCCATTATTTAATTAGTTAAGTAACATAACACTAACCCAAGTGCTTGAATCCATAATTGTTCTTGACACTTTGATTTAAGTAGCAATTAGAAGTATCATAAGAGATTATATAATCTAATTAAATAAATCTTGAAGTTGGGTTTATTGGTTATAATTAGGTCCTTCTAATTCATAAGGTTGTCAATAATTAGATTCTAAGGATGTTCCTATATAATAGATTATTGACAAGAATTAATTAAAGAATATTGCCCAATTAATTTAAAACATAAGAAATGATTGGTATTGAGAGCTTGACCAGTACTATAACTAGTTTATTGAATAATAAAAAAGAGCGATTTTTGAATTTATGATCAATTCAAGAATTGAACTAAAATTACTTCTTCAACTAAGTCTTTTTCCATTAAATTTTCCAATTTAATTTTACTGTTCTTTAATTTATTAGTTTAATTTTCAATTTCAATTTTATTTTACTTCTTAATTTATTTTAGTTTTTATTTTTTTTTTATTTTTGTTTTCAAGAGAGATTTAAATAAGTAGTAAATTTTCTATGGATTTGACTTTATTTACTACTATTATAATTTACTTCTTAATTTAATTTTGATAGTTTTGGCACCCATCATGGTTATTAGTAGTGATTTTTTCCTTAAGTTCACAAGAAATAATTTTGATCCACTAAAGCTTCAAAGGATATTCTATCCAGACCTGAAAATAACCAAACATGTTGTGTTCATCAAATTAAGTCAATTATTTATCCTTTCAAACTCATTTTATTAATTTTTTTGATTTAATTAAGATAATTATCTTGAATTGAAAAAACATTAAATCTAATTTGGTAAACCTAAGGGTTCAATCTTAATAAACAATTTTCATCAAATTGAAAACTTGTTTTCTAAAGATTCTTTTGAGAAACATGCTATTGCCAAATCTTGATTTCTAAACATAATGTTCACTTGGACGGATGAAATCACTTAGACTTAGCAGGTTGTGATACTAATAATATGTTTCCTTATGCATAATTTGCTATTGTTTTTTATGATTTTAAGCTTCTAAACCATGTTAAGAGTTATTGTATATTTGTTTAACCACGTTAATCCCTAATGCCTTGTTTGGAAAAATTACATGTTCTTACCATTAAATTGATTTAATGAATGTGATTTTTCAAAGATCATCAAATTTTTATTAATTTTAATATTACTCTGTGATATTATAATGTTATTGTTGGAAATTTTAAGCATGTAAAAACAAAAATAGCAGCCAATACTTAGCAAAAAAAATAAAAAATTCCTAAATCTAAGATCATCATATATTGATCAAAGCATAATTAAATGAAGAACATATAAGGTTTATAGATTATACCTAAGAGTTCTTCACAAATTCTTCACCTGCTCTTCTTATTGGGTTATCGTAAACTAAAATAATCCAACAATAGAATTGTCTCAAATAGTATCTATACAAGGGAAGAATCAATCTCTAATCCAATTAGAGTGGCCTTGAGTGAATCTATATGCTAGCAAGAAAAAAACACACAAAATGAGGAAGAAGAAGACTTAGAAAGAAGAAGAAGCTTATTTCAAAAAAAAAAGAAGAAGAAGAAGCTCTTTCTTTTCTCTCTTTTTGGTTTGTGTTGGTTCGGGTTAGAGTGGCTCTAATATTTTAAGATGGTATTTATATTATTTTAGTTCTTTTTAGGGTTTCATCTAAATAGGGAATTAACTAGAGCTTTTAAATCCCTAGCTAAGCTTATTAGCTTATTATGCCCAAATGGGCTCAAATACCCCATTAGCTAATAAAAGTTATTTAACCCATAATCTTCTTCCTTAATAGATTCAATCCATTAAATATATTATCTCATGATATATTAAAGCTAATTTAATTAATTTTGGATCCTTTTTGTGTATGATCTATTAGGCTCCCAAACACGTTGGTAGGTAAATACCAATTTTACCCTTAATCAAAATTAAGGTTTCCTAAAATGAACTCTTTATTTAGGTTTGATTCTCCAGCCAACTAATTAATATTAAGCATACCAAGATTGACATCTAGCAATGTATCATAGCCACTCAAGTGTTGAGAAAGTCAAAGTGGGCTAGATTGACTATGTCACACTTAGATTGAATTTATAAGTTCTTGTTTCAGAATGTAACACCCTTATACTCTATATATACAATACATGCACTCTGTAAATGTAAAATCATAAAAAGAATATAAGAATGTTACTTTTCTAGTCATTAGAAAATTTACCAAAATTTTAAATAACATAATTTATTTATTTAAGGATAATTTATTAGATAAAAAATTGTAAATATAAGTAATTTAATTATTAAAATAACATTATTAATGAAAATCTCAGAAAAATTTCGTTAGAATTTTATCTGTAATTTGAACATTTTTTCCAAAAATTAAACAAAGCACAACATGCATAAATTACACTCCCAATATATATATTCATCCATTTCTTCAAAATTCTCCAAAAAAAATTCATTGTCTCAAAACCATATATATAATGTACTTGAAATATTTCACAAATTCTAACAAACATTAATATATACAACATGTTTTCTTAATAACATACTATATCACAAAAACAAAAAGTATGCGTGATATGTTGGCACTCTGGTCTTGTGGTAAGCTGAGCCACTTCAAGTATAAACCAAAAACCCTATACCTAGTAAGGTATAATAGGGCTCTCTATATCTAATCTGTCATCTGTGCGATGAAATTTAGTCACGCTAAGCTACTAGCTTAGTGGTGCATACTTTGATAATAATAAATAATAATGTGAATAAAATACCTTAAAAATACATCATGTCTCATTTTCATGCAACATACATAGAATTCATCAACAAATCATAATCACCAACACACACTAGGCCCAAAAATCCTTATACAATATTCTAGTCCCAGAAATATTATTTTGGTCTATCTCAACAACAATGACACCAGCGTGTCTCGCCTGTGTGCGTAACTATATCTGTGATAATAACATTTCTCACCCAATGATGTTATCATATATGTGACACCAATGTGTATCGCCCCAAAGGCATATGGCATGCCAAACAATAGCAAACATAATCTTTTGGAACTAACTATCATATAAGGGAACATATAATACATATTTATCATCTTATACCTTTTTTCTCATTGCACATTCTTTTCATATTTTTAACATGTATCCATTATTTATGTATTTTTTTCACATTTTCCAAAATCACACATCAACTTTCATTTAAAATCAAAGGACAAGGTCGCGCCTCACCTAAAAGCCACACCCGTGTTCTTCAACACAACACTACCTTTTTTTAAGAAAAATAAGCACATGGTCGTGCCTGCCTGAAGGACATGCCCATGTGTTTCAAATCAATTTTGCCCCTCAAAACATTTTCCACAAGCAGCCTCACTTTTAAAGCCATGATCGTGTTCCTATAAGGACATGTTTGCATTGTTCTAAAATCATTCAAATCACACCAATTGCACAATTTTAACTCAAAAGAATGCATATTACATGTAAAAAGTCAATATCAAAGTATGTACTAACCTTATTTGTGCCCAAAATGAAAGGATAAACTCCTTTCCAAACTTTAACCCCAATAAAGTGATTTTCATCTCCTTGATTGAGCAAAAGTACCTCGCTCAATTCCTAACTAAGTTATGAATTTAAATATAGTATTAGAGATTCACGTCAATACACTTCAATCAATTAAAATATACTTATGAGCGAAGATTTTTACCCCCACTCCCACGTGGAATGGTTCTTGTGACTTCAGTATTGTTAGGCTCAGGGCCTTAGAGAACATAGGCCTAAACTTGGAGAAAATGGACACATGGAGAATATGATAAATGGCCTAGCACCCTCATAATGCCCGATTCATTAGAAACGGCCTCCTTTTCAGGTCTACATATTATAAAATTCTTAAATATTATAATATTATCCATACTGTATGCGAATATAAAATAAATAAAGAATTTATTGCATTAAAATCAAAGCAAGTCAAAATAAAATAATAAATGGACACCCATACAAGATGGAAACATGCCCTTACAACCATGTCCAATGCCTAAAATAAAATAAACAGTATACCCACCAAAATGTGGAAACATGTCATTTTACATTAATCCAAAACTTTAAATGATAAACTAAATTACATAATAAAAATTAAGGCATCGATAAAGTGGAAACGTATCTTTTACAATTCAAGAAATCAAATAAATAATTAATTAAGCAAATTAAATCACTCAAACATAATAATTAAAATGAAAAATCCATTATAAACCAAACAAAATAAATCACCCATTCAAAAAAGCATGCATAAATTAAATATTCAAACTAGAGTTTAAACTACTAAATAAATAAAATTAGGGTTTTAGATTTAAAAGGTTGGTTTTACAATTTATGGATTAATGTTTTAAGGAAAGTGGAAAAAAATTAGTTTTAGTTACTAGATTTATGAAATTTGGAGAATGGGGTAACTGGATTGAGGTTTTGAGTTTTAGGATTTAAATTGAGATTTTATCATTTAGGGTTTAGGGTTCTGAGGTTACTGGAGCTATGGTTTAGAAATTAGGATTTTGGATTAGGTTTGGGAATCAAGCTACTAGGTATTAAGCTTTAGGGTTTCTAGAATTGGGGTTTAGGAATTAGGGTTTTAGGAAATTGCGACTTTTAGAATTAGGGTTTTAGGAATTAATAAAACAGTTTAGGGTTTTTAATATTTTGGAAAATAGATTTTATAATTTAAGATTTGGAATTTAGAAAACGGTTTGGGATTTTGAAATTAAGAAAATAATTAGGGTTTTATAGGTTAGAAACATGTTAGGATTTTGTGAGTGGTAAAACAAGTTAGGGTTTTATAATTTGAAAACGGTTCAGGGTTTTGTGATTTGGAAATAGACTAGGGTTTTATGAATTGGAAAGAGTCTAGGGTTTTATAATTTGAAAATGGGTTAGGACTTTTTAAGTTGGACATAGTTTATGGTTTTTTATAAGCTGTAAAATAAATTAGGGTTTAAGATTTATCAATTTAAACTGGATCAAAATAGAAATTAACATAATTAATTAATCAAAGTGTTTAAGGGAAAAGAAAAACCTAGCTAATGTATGTTTAAACAACTTATAAATCAAAGGATGAAGCTACCGTAAATATAAACAAATTAATGATTAAGGCCAAACCTCTATTGTTGGTTCCACCAAAATTGATTCTGGCTGAATAAGAATAAAGATAGTGTTTCTACCTTTGATGTATTGATGATTGATGAATGTTGCTTGTTGCTAGTTAATTCTTGCTGGTTTTCTGCTTTGTTAATCAATGTTTTTTTCCTTCACTTATCAGTATTAAGCGTTAATAGTTATAGGCAAAGTAAAGGTTAACCTAAACCTAATCTGCCTAATCCCAGACTTAAAAGGATTCTAATGTGATTAGGAAACACAATTGTTGCCAAAATTGCTTCAGAATTATAGCTCATGTCAATTTGGTTGCCTGAATCAATATGGGGACAAGGCCATATAGATTTGGTGTGCCAAATTAACATGGGGCCAACGCCATGTCAATTTGGTGCTCCAAATCGACATGAGCCAAAGCAACCAAATTGACATGAGCCATGGCTCATGTTGACTTGGGCCCTCTAGGTGGACATGAGCTATGGCTCAGGTCGCCTGGAACCCTTCAAACTCAAAATTGATCTAAAAAAAACTTCAAGTAGGCCAAACAATTTAATTTGGGCCGAACAAATTAAGCTTGGACATTTAAAATATGAGACAATTGAATATATGCCCTTTGAAACTGGACCGACCTATTTAAAAGTTATAAATTAGGTTTAAATCTTCTAAAGTCAGTTCAAATTTGTTTTGGCATTCTTTAATTAGGACCGTACCAACTTAGAGCCAAAATTAAGGTTCTACAGTTTGCCCCATACTTGAAAGATCTTGAATTGATTCAAAGAGTGAAAAGCAACATGATTTTTGAATTAATTTTGGCAAAAATTAATTGGGTTTTGGACCCGATGCTGGATTTTGGGTTCTTGATCCGATATTGGATTTGGGCTCTGGGCCCGAGTTTGGTTTGGACACTTGGACCCGAAACTAGATTGGTTGGATTTTGGACTTGAAAAAGATTTGGGTTTCGGACCCAATACTGGATTTGGGCTCTAGACCCGGATTGAGTTCTGGACTCAAAAAAGATTTATGTTCTGGACTCGAGATGGTTTGGGTTCTAGACCTGGATTCAATTCTGGACTCAAAAAAGATTTGGGTTCTGGACCCAAGATGGTTTGGGTTTTAGATCCAAATTAAGTTTTGGACTCAAGAAATATTTAGGTTCTGGACCCAAGATGGTTTGGGTTCTTGACCCGAATTGAGTTTTGGACTCGAGAAATATTTTGGTTCTAGACCTGAGATGGTTTGGGTTCTGGACTCAAGAAATATTTTGGTTCTAGACCTAAGATGGTTTGGGTTCTAGACCTAAATTGAGTTATGGACTCGATAAATATTTGGGTTCTGAACTTGAGATGATTTAGGTTCTATACCCGGATTGAGTTCTGGACTCGAAAAAATTTAGATTTTGGACCTAAGATGGTTTGGGTTTTGAACCCAAATTAAGTTTTGGACTCGAGAAATATTTGGATTCTGGACCCGAGGTACCTGCAAAAATTAATTATAGTCAGTAAAGCATTTTACAAAAAATTAAGTTATTTTTACTGTACATATAAACTCTTGCCCCTTGCATGGAAAAAAAATATTTGTAAATATTACTTTTTAAACATGCAAAAAATATATACCCGTAATAAATATCTATTTATTGTGTGCACATGTGCTGTGAATTATTGAAACAAAGAAAGAAAGCCAACTTTGACTAATAAAGTAACTTTGAATGAATTATTGAGTTGGACAAAAGTTTAAATTTTTTATCAGCAGTGCATGTGATTATGTCCTTGTTATTTATTATATTTCATAAATTATATTATTATAATTATTTTATGTTATATAATATTTATCTCACTTTTCTATATAAAGGATTGTGCTCTTTCAATTTCTCAATCATAACACCTCCATCTTTAAAATTCTACTTAAAATTTTTAAAAACTTCATCGCTTATCATGGATGCCATTCAACATTCCTCAATGTATGGGACACGGTCAAATAATGAATTGATTACTTACCTCCGAGAAAATGAGGTTGAGGAAATTTCATTTTTGCCCGGGATGCATCTTCGCTGGAGTTCCGAGGAAAAAACACTGGTAAGTGTCATTTTCCTATCTATATAATTACTTATTTATAAAATTTGTTAGTATAATTTTGTGCATGGAAGTTTATGTAGTTTATACAAAAAATAAGTATGAAAGTTAATATACAAAAATATATATGAAAATTTTATGTATTTATAGAAATTATTATATGAACATATGCATAAGAAATTTTGTAGTAAAATTTATAAAAATAATTGTATATAAAAAATTGTGTAGTAAAATTATAGTAAAATTTATAAAAATAATTGGACAAAAATATGCATGAAAAACTAATTTAGTAAAATTTATATAAAAACTAGGGTACAAAAGTACGCATGAAAATTTGACGTAGAAAATTATTTTATAAAAATATATAAAAGAATTATTGTGAAAATTTACGTGAACAAAATTTTGCAAAAATTATTGTACAAAAACATTTTATGAAAATTTATATAATTATTGTAAAAAAAATGTGCATAAAAAATGGATGTGTGAACAAAATTTATATAAAATATGCATACAAAAATGTGCGTGAGAATTTATATGTGTACTTACCCTGACTTACCTGTATTTGGACAGCATGATGGTTGTGATATTAAAATGGGAGGAAATATTCACAAAGCCAGCAAGTGGTATGATCGGGCCCCACCTATAGTGAAAAGAATGGTTCGAGAAAGTGGCTTTGAAGTCTTCATCTTGCAATTACCAGCCCGGGGTTATCAAATTAACTGGAGTGTGATCCAGGTTCTTGCAGAGCGATGGTTGGACACCACCCATACTTTCCATTTGCCCATTGGAGAGAGGACAATTGGTCCAGTTAACTTTACTGCTATAACTGATCTTTGATGTGATGGAACCCTTGTCCCTTTGATCAATAATATCTTAAATGAAGAAGAAATTCGACAGCTAATCAATGACAGGGCCCGTGTCCCTCAAAAGAAAATCATGGCAGAGCATGACACGGCCAAGCCACTGGCCATGTCTCACCCAAGGAACAAAACCAAGAAAGAAAAGAAAAGAAGGCAGAAGCTGACACTGGCAGGTGACACGACCAAGCCACTAGCCGTGTCACATGACACAGCCAGAAGCTTGGCCGTGTCCCATCCTAAGCCAAAGAATAAGGAATGAGAAAAATGAAGAAACAGAAGGTGCACATGACATGGCCAAGCTTGACACGGCCACAAGCTTGGACGTGTCACTCCTTGAAGAATAAAGAAAAGAAAAGAAAGAAAATGGGTAGTAAGTGACACGGCCAGTAAGCTTGACAATGTCCCAAAGAAATTGAGAGACATGGCCACAAGCTTGGCCGTGTCACTCTTGATGTTTTGAATTCTTTTGCACGTGTTGGGAGACAAGTGGGGAACAAAGACTTTGCTTTTGCCAAAAGAAATATTAAAGAAAAGAAAAGCTTGCCTAATTGATTGAAAGAATTATTAAACAAAGAGAATGTGGGAGACAAGGGAGAGTGGTGTGAGTTGGAAGGTATGGGTTTGAGCTTTGAATGAAATAAAAAGAGAAGGAAATGGAAGAAAGGGGAGACATTTTAGAGAGTGACACTCTCCTTAGTTCTTCTTCTTCATCCTCCATTTCTATCCTCACCATCTTCTCCATCTTCTATTGTTAAGCTCTTGAAGGTTGAAGAAGCTTCATTGAAAGGTTTGGTGACTTGAGAAAGCTCCATTCCATATTGCGAAAGGGAACCAACAATTGAAGAGGGCTTGAGTTCTTCATCATACGCCCAAGTGGAGCTAGGAGGAAGACTAGTAATCCTACTCTTGGCATCTTCACAAGGAGTTTTTCTATTTTCTCTTTTAATTCATTTCAATATTGTTGTTGTTGTATTAAGAGTATTAAACATGAACTAACTCATTCTCTATCTAGATATTGATGAACCCTAGCTTATTTGTATGGGTTGAATAATTTTATTTGATGGAGTTATTTTATTCTTATGATGCTTAATGATTTATTTCCAATTGATAATAGCATGCTTATTGATTGGTTGCAATTTTCATTTTATTGACTTGAGAAAGCTTGATATGAATTGAATACTCATAAGGATTTAGGATTGATTGGAGTGCTAGAGATAGACTTACAAGATTCTTTGGTTTATAATTCCTTGTTCTTAATGCAAGATCTACTTAATTATGTTTGAGAAGAGATTCTGGCGTTCTACTTAGTGATTAGGGATTAATTCACTTGAGAGAGGTTTTAGCCTAATTTAGAGGAATGCCAATTCAACTCTATTATGTGATTTAATTGAATTGATTTTCATAAATATAATTGTGGCTAGGGGGATTCAATATCTGGATAGTATTATTACCATCAATCCTTTTTGCACAACACTCAATTTCTCTTTACTTTCATTTATTTAAGTTAATTGTCTTTAATTACAAAACATCACAAAACTATTGATTTGATAAACAATGGTTAAGATTTGTACTAGTACTTGGCCTTGTCCCTAGTGGAACGATATCTCACTCACTACTTTATTACTTGGGCGAGCCGTGCACTTGCGGTATTGCTATAGCATAGGTACGCGCCACCAAATATCAAACTTACAATAAAAAACAAATTACTTGTTTGCTTTTTCTATAGGTGGATGTGGTCTGGTGGAGGATGGAGGAGAGAAATAATTGGATTAGATGTATGACTGATGCAATGCCTTTGCATGACTCCCATCGAGTTATTGCTGGTCCAGTCTCTTGTGGCTAGTTTCTCGATGAAAGAGTACATGACTGGTTCCTTAGACCTAACCGGCTGAGAGTACCAGCTGATATTCCATCCTTTGTACTAAACACCCTATCTATGCTGAAACCTTATTGGAGCCGCTCTCGTAATGGCTTCGATGGTCATGACTTCCTGTTCTTACCAGACGTGCCATATGCCCAATCTATCCTGGATCATCTGTTAAATTTTAAAGTGTCACCTGCTGGCGTTTGCGGGATTTTTGGAGGTGAAGAAGAAGAGATGGAAGTGGAGGAAGGAGAGGAGGAAGAATATGAAGAAGAAGATGAAGATGAGGAGGAGGAGAGTGAGCCTTCTTCCCATTCTCAAGGGAATCCCGGAGCTAGCTCTTCCTAGGTATCTATCATTTTTGTCATTGCAGTTGTTTCTCCTTAAATTGTTCTGACCATTTGCATGATTATTGCAAGTTGTTGGTTCCCTTGGTTATGGAGTTGTCCCTTTGTATAATACTTTGGTGCATCGGCAATTTTCTCCATTCACCCCTTCTTACCTAGATATGTTGTCTTATCTATAGGGCTTCAATCCGAATTACCTGGTATATCATTCTTGTTACATAATGATATATACTTGTATGTGTCCATGAAAATGTATGGACTTACCCTTTCCTTATCTAGCTCACAATGAATACTCAAGGAGCAAAATAGAAAGCTTCAGGAAGAATTAGCCTCTAGTTTTCGACACGTTACCCATCTTGAAGAATGATACCAATAGGAGGCATGAGACTTTCGATACTTTCAATTTCAGGGTGTGAGGGATTGGAATGCTTCTTCATCAAAGGGGCCCCGAACTAACTTCCAGGGCAGTAGAGGTTCAGGTGTTTCTTCTTCAAGTAGACATTGGATAGACGATATGCCCCCTCCTCCAACAGGTGATGACTTTCTTATGGCTTTGTTCGATTATGGACCTCCTCCTTCTTCGCAATGATCGACTTTTAATAACTTGTATCAAATTAAATAAAAACTTGTAAAAATAGTAATAATAATAATAATAACTTTTCTGTTACGTTGACTTTTTTTTTACTTTTGTTTTTCTCTCTTTTTTTAATAGATACATGTATACAGTAGCACATGATGAATCCAATTTGGATTTGTCATGGAATGAAATTCAAAAACCCTAATATATTTGGTCACTGCCAATTTGACTTATTTCCTCTCACATTTTGGATTTAACTCACTGCCCATCCCTTATACGCTTTGGAATAATGCCTGTATAAATATGCCATGACTTGCCACAATTCTCTGCTTCAGCAAAAATAAACTCACATCTGACGAATTTCATTGCAGCGATAAAAACAAGATCAACACTTCCTTATAAATCCAAATCAAACTCAAACATTATTCTTTACAAGATACCAGAAGCTAATTTGAAAAAGATTAAGAATTTATTCAAGATCATTAAAGCTGCACATTGGGAAAAATTATCATGGTCTCAACTCAATGTCTTGAAATGCTTTCAAAATGTCAAATTAGACCAACCATTCTTACATGCCATGACTTCCTTTTGGGATGTGAAAACTAGGACTTTTAAGGTAAACAACTTTGAAATTTGTACTATGATTGAAGAATTTGAAGTTATTCTTGGATATACAAGCAATCAACCAATGGCATGACCCATACTGACTTCCAAAACTCAATAAAAGATGAGATGTTATTTCAACTTTCAAGACCCGAAATTCTGCAATTGACTAAAGGTGAGAAAATCTTGCTCGGTCTCTTGATCAATTTTTGTACCTCCCATTTGGCTTCAACCAAAGCGTGGGCATGCATGTTTTGTCTATGTTTACTTGGTCAATTTTTGCTTGTTTCTACTGACAGTGACATTGATCTATGAGTTCTGGATATAGTGGACTAAATGGAAGGAGGCTTATCAACAGTACCTGTGATCTTGGTTGAACCCCTAGTTGGACTTGACTAATTCAAAATAGAATCTTTATGGAGGTTGGTTGGAAGTCCTTTGCTGCTTTAGGTAATTACCTAAACCACCCTTTCAGGTTTTCAATTTAGGTGTTCATTTTTATTGCTCTAATTTTTATCTAGTCCGCCCTTGCGACTAGCGAGTTGTCCTAATGTTTCCAAGGCCACCTTTGCGGGTTTTCAACCTAGAGAACTTCTTTTTTTTATTTTTTTATTAGTTCTAATATTTTCCTAGATTGCCATAGCGATTTTTCAAAACTAGCAAACCGCCCTAATTTTGCTTAGGCCGCCCTTACAAGTTTTCAACATAACAGGCTCTTTTTTTTAATTAATAATTTTTTAATGGCTATCCTTTTATAGATCTGGCTACAAGAGCGTCTCTGCTTGCTTGACATCCCATTTATGGACTTTACCAAATATCTGCCACGACATCATTCTACCAGGAAATTCCTCTGTCCGCTACCTCATATCCTGACTGGACTGACTGGATTTGCTCATGAGCTGTAATTAACGTCTGTTGGTTGGTATCTTGGTGGAAGATTACCCATGTCACCATTTGAATGTATCTGATGTATGTTCCTCTTGCTGATCTTCATCAGGGCACATGTTATGATCCTCATCGACTTGACCGCCAGTATGTTGCCGAGCCTCGAGGTTTTGAGTTCACTCCTAATTTGGACATGCCTCATTTGACTGAAGCCTTCTTAGACCAACTGAAGCAAAGATAGCTTGCACACTGCACGTATCGTCTGCCATAGATTTTACACTTGTCAATCTTTAGAATAAATAATGTTATGATGAATAATAATAATTAATAAAAGATGTTTTCTTTCCTTTTATAATTTATCATCACTTTTTGCTATTATGGTATTTATCTTTCCCAAATGATTAAATTATTCAAAATAGTGCACATAGAAAAATTTTAAAATCAACTCTGTTTATTAAATAGAGGAACAACTAAAAATATATAAGTAGCATACACAAGATCACTCATGTCACCAACTAGCCCTTTCGGGCTTTCTAATTGACAATTTTCACTCATTTAGCCCTAATTGTTGCCTAGCCCACCCTTTCAAGTTTTTGAAAATAGCGGACTGCTCTAACTTTTGCCTAGGCTGCCCTTTTGAGTTTTCAACCTAGTGATCTCTTTTTTTACTATTATTATTTCAAACATAGATTCTCTTCAACCTGTCAATGTTTACTGGTTCATTAAACTCATTCTCATCCATGTCGGACAACTTGACTGCTCCCTTACTCATGACTTGTCTCACATCATATGGCCCTTCCCTACCAAGTCTAAACTTTCCTCTTGGATAATGGACATTAGGTTTGCACTGTTTCAACACTAAATCACCAACTTTAAGCCTTTTAACTTTACCCCTTCTGTTATAGGATCGAGCTATTTTCCTTTGATACAGTTGGTGATGATACAATGCCTTCAACCTTCTTTCTTCTAATAAAGCTAGTTGTGCTTATCTGCCTGCAACCCATTCTATTTCAGGCAATTCTGCTTCTAGGACCACCCTTAGCAATTTGATCTCGATTTTAATTGGCAACACTGTTTTCATCCCATAAACCAAGGAAAATGATGTCGTTCCAGTCAGGGTTTGCACATTGTACCATTAGCCTTTGGTCTATAGGGAGAATAAATCCTTAACTGCTCCTTAGAACTGCACTCCATTGTCTGATATAACACTGTGCAGATCTCATGCCTGCATATAAGATTCTTCTCTATAAACTTGGCCATTTACCTTGCCCCTAGCTTATTAAAAGACTCAGCTTCAACCCATTTTGAAAAATAATCCACTGCTACTATAATGAACTGATGACAGTTAGAAGCCGTTGGATGTATTTCCCTAATAATGTCGATCCCCTAAGTTGCGAAAGGCCAAGGTGAAGACATAGAATGCAATTCTTTGAGAGGCATGTGATATAAGTTTCCATGCATCTAACACTGCTTGCATCTTCTCACAAAATTAATACAGTCTCTTTCCATGGCCAACCAATAGTAGCCTTGTTGGATTATCTTTTTAACTAGGGCCAACCCATTCATGTGAGGTCCATAACTTTTGACATGTATTTCATACATGATCTGCTCAACTTCGAACTTCCTTAAGCACCTTAAATGCACTCCATTAGGCCATCTTCGAATACAACTCTCCATGAAAGGCGATGTACTACAAAGACTATCACCTTATAGCTCTTCTTTCTTCCTTTGTTGCATTCTGTGGGTACTCCCTACTTTCCAAAAATCATCTTATAGTGTCATACCATGCGTCATGGTTTGTGTCAGTTTCCATGAACTTTCATAATCATAACAAGGAGTCAATGAACTAGTCAAAACTAGTGGCTTAAGAAATAACTTAATAGGATCTTTCCATATCGAAGCCAATGTGGCTAGGGCATCGGCCATCTGGTTCTCTTCCCGTGGCATATGTATAAATCAGCACTCCTTAAAATTCTTCTTCATCATGGTCAAATAATCGTGGTATGGTTTTAACTTCTCTTCCTTTAATTCCCATTCACCATTTACTTGGGATACCACTAACAAAGGATCATAAAAGACTTCTATCTTATCCACCTTCATGATCATCAGGGTTTCCAACCCAAAAATACAAGCTCCATACTCCACCATATTGTTAGTTGCCCTAAACTTCAACTTCTTGGCTAGAGGGATGAGCTTTCCTTCGGGCAATTCTAAAATTACCCCCAGACCAGCACCTTTTCTATTTACTGCTCTATCAAAGTACATCTCAAAGTACATCTTCCATCCTTGTACCTTTATGGCCTTTAAATGTTCATCGAGAAATTCCAAAACCACTTCCTCACTGTCCATCAATGGCTGTTGGGCCAGGAATTATTCTACTGCTCTACCTTTAATGGTTTTCCTAGTTATATACTCAATTTCAAACTCTTCCAAAATGATCAACTATCTGCCATATTTCCTAATCAAGAAGGTGTTTCCCTTAAATAGTTCACTAGATCCATCCTGGAAATCGCTTGAACACTATAAGACTGAAAGTAATGTCACAACTTCCTAGACGACCAAACCATGGCTATGCATATCTTTTTGATGATACTATACTTGATTTCATAAGGCAGGAGCTTTCTACTTAAGTAGTAAATTGCGTAGTCAACCCTCCGATTCATCTGCTTGGGCGAGCATTGCTTATATCTATTCTTCTTCTACTGCTATGTATAGTAATAAAGGTCTATCAGGTTTAGGTGGCTTTAAAACAGGTGGATTCAATAAATATTCCTTGATATGCTCCAAGGTCTTTTAACATTCATCATTCTACTTGATTGGCTAGTTCTTTTTAAATAGTTTAAAGATATGTTCACAAATTGTGGTAAGCTTTGATATGAACCTGTTAATGTTCTGTAACCTGCCAATAAACCTCCAAACTTCTTTCTCCATCTTAGGGGCTGGCATATCCCGGATTGTCTTAACCTTGTCAGAGACAATCTTAATGCCATTTGGTCCAATCACGTGTCCCAACAAATTTCCTGAAGTAACTCCAAACATGCACTTCTTCGTGTTTAATCTTAGCTTGTACTTTACTGCACTCTCAAAGAATAACTCAAAGTTTTGGAAATGTTGCTCTCTCGTATCTGACTTAACCATCATATCATCAATATAGACCTTGACTTCTTTATGCATCATGTCATGAAACAAGGTGGTAGCCATCCTTTGGTAGGTTTCTCCAGCATTCTTTAACCCAAATGGCATCACCCTATAGCAAAATATACCCCACATAGTGATGAAGGCCATTTTAGCTTTATCCTCTTAGGCCATTAACACCTGATTGTATCCAAAAAAATCCGTCTATGAATGAATGTAGCACGCTAAAGGATGCACTATCAATAAAGACATCAGCTTTAGGGGAAGCCTTGTTCAAGTCTCTATAGTCCATATAAACCCTAATTCTTCTATCTTTCTTTGGCACGGGAACTATATTTGCTAACCAGTCAGGATAGTCTATTACCTCAAGAAACTTTTACTTGTATCTGCTTAGTGACTTCTTCTTTGACAAATTCCAGCCTTAACCGTCTAAGCTTTTGTTTGACAAGTTTCATGTGAGTGTAAGTAGGAATCAAATCCAAAAATATCCTCATAAGACCAAGCAAAGACTTCTTCATATTTTTTAAATATTTTTTCAAATCTCTCTCTCTATATTCAAGAGTAAGGTCAAATGCCATGCTAATATTTTTAAGATTGTCGATTGTTCCCAAATTTAATGATTGTGTGTCAAAAGAGTTAATGTTAAAAATGCTTATGTAATCACTGGTTGAATGTATGCAACCATCAGGAAAAACATCACACAAGTAAGCAAAATAATGATTTATTGCATTCATCTTGGAAAAGAAAACATTTTCATCCTCATACAAAGAAGACAAATTAAAATTAAAATCATTGTTCCCATGATCATAAACTAAAACATCTTCAAACTTCTCTTCAACTATCCTCTGGAGTCTTCTAGACTTTCAAGACAACTTCCTTCTTCTCTTCTAAATTTGGCTCTTTGTCAACTGGCAAGATGAGCTCTTTCTTCATCTATTCCACTAGTTCAGCAACATCAACAAATATCTCAAAACCTGGGATAAGCTTCCCCATAAACATTATTGGCTCAGGCTTCCCTTGGAGGTTGTCCCATGTCTGGAGCTTTGACAAAAACCTCCTCAAGTGGTGGGAAACTCATCTTCTCATTCTTCTTAGGCTGAACATCTTTGTTAGCTTCATCATATCCCAACCCTATCTTAGAAGTTTAGGTTTTGAAGTCTGGAAGCTATGTCACACCTGTCTTTCCCTTTCCAAGGCCAATGCCAGGCAGTTAATTCTTGTTCTTCATCATAGATAGGACCTTTAGGTCTACTACTTCATTATTAAAAATTACAACTACTTGGAACCAATTGAGAGGACTCTCAACCATTAATGTATTTGCCACTTCATTGTCCTCAGCTTTGATGACCACCGTCTCATCCCCATTTAGGAACTTGATCTTTTGATAGAGCGTAGAAGGAACTCCACTAAGAGGATGAAACCAGGGCCATCCCAATAACAGTGCAAAGGTGACGGGAATATCTAAGACCATAAATTTCACCATGGATTCGATAGGACTAGTTTTACAATAGCTTTAAATGTTCCCTCAGCATGCCTGTTGGTATTATCATATGCCCTAATCATCACTTTGGGTTGGCTTAGATCCCTTGTAGACATGGCAAGCTTTTGCAAGATCTTGAGTGGATAGACATTTATGGTAGACCCATCATCGACCATCACACATGGAGTCTTTTTCATACAAACATTAAAATAAATAATTATTGCAATAAAATAAAAACAAGTCCAAACAAAATAATAAATAGGCACCCATCTATAGATGAAAACATGTCTTTGCAAATATTTAATGTCTAAAAAAATAAGATAAATAAATAAAATGGAATACTTATATTAAGTGGAAACGTGTCCCTTACAGTAGTTCCAAAACTAGAAATAAATTATATTGAACTTAACTAATGAGGTACCCACAAAGTGGAAACATACCTCCTACATTATTGAAACCAAAATAAACTAATAATAATAAAGAAAACATTCATCCACTCATCATAAATCAAATAAATCATCCATCAAGACATATAATAAATAAACCATTAAGACAAATAATAAATTACATAATTAAGTTGTAACACCACCCTTATACCCAATATACGTACACTACATGCACCCAACATATGTAATATACGAATATAGGATACAAGAATGTCGCTACCCATTTTAACAAAATAAATTTTCACTTATAAAATCTGTATAAACTTAAAATGTTCAACTGATATCATATAAATAATATATGAAATATTACTTGCTAAAACATATATGTATACTTCATTACCAAAGGTTTATCCAAAATATTTTTGATAGTTTGTGGAATATACATATATATATCAAAATATAACATAATATACACGAAATAAATATGTACAAAAATATAAAATATATACATGCTGGCAGTTTGTCTCTGATCTTGATGTCCAATAATCAACTCTGCACTCACAATCTTAAGCCTAGACTCGACTCAGTCTAGACGAACTCTCCGGCTCAACTGGATTTACCCTGTCACCTGCGTGATGAATCACAATCACGCTAAGCCAAAAGCTTAGTGGTACAAACTTTGATAACAATATAGTTCGAATGCAATGCTAATGCACAACACATAAGGATATTATATCTCATAACATTATATCATTATATCTTGATAAGTTGCTCAATTGTTCCACAATTCATAATTCACATAAAAGCAAACACAAGCATGGGCCCAAAAGGATCTAATATGCCATTCAAATTCTAGAGTTACTACTTTGGTCCAAGATGAAACCATGTGTCTAGCCCGAAGGCAAATCATAATCACAATGAGGATTACCTCATATGTAACATCCCAACTAGGCTTCAAGGACTAGGCCCAACCCAGCTTTAAGGGTATGCTACATCGTGTAACACCCAACTAGGCTTCAAAGACCAAGCCCAACCCAGCTTCAAGGGACTGTTACATCTTAGGTATGCCGCCAAACACAAAACTCTGAAAATTGAATAACATACTAAGCACACAATTCTCTCATAATTCAATTATCAAATCTTTTCTCATTTATATCAATATAGCCATCACCAATGGCTTTACATACCATCTTTAATTTATACATAACAAATTGCAATACCCATACATTTTGGGCCATTATCATATTTTGCACAAAGTTCACATTACATATAATGCATTTGTAACATTTTACAAATCATAACATATTTCTCATGCACCAATAATGTAGTAGGTAACTTAACACATTTTCCAACCAAATGTGTTAAGTTCCAATGTCATGTAAATATAAATAATTATTCAAAGTTTTTACTTACCTCTAAAAGCAACAAACACCACTTTCAACCTTCTCTTCCAAGGTATCCCTCAACACTTGGATTGGGTAACTCAAGTCTCTTCAAAGCCTAAACCAAATGTTATTATAAATAATCACTTAGTGATACAATTATAGGTATAAACAAAACCTCTCAACATAAGGATAAGATACACAAAGAAAAATAAGGAAAAGAACTATCTAGAGCAAACTCTACACATGACACGCTCAACAACTTGGGCGTGTCAATGACCGTGCCTAAACCCACAACACAGAAGCTTTGACACACTCAGTGACATGGCCGTGTCAATGACAATGCCAAAACTCCTACAACACAGTAGCTATGACACGCTCAGTGACATGGGCATGTCACTGCACGTGTCAATACTACTTCAACACAGTAGCTATGACACGCTCAGTGACATGGGCGTGTCACTACACGTGTCAATACTACAATATCACAGAAGCTGTGACACGCTCAGTGACATGGGCATGTCACTGCTCGTGTCACCAACACTGAAAATAGAACCATCAACACGCCAAAAGGCATGGTCGTGTCACCGGGCGTGTCAGGCAAAAAATCCTAATATCCATACATAATTGCCACATCTAACTATTATCTTTCATTAACCTTTTTAACTCCATACAAACCCAACCAAATCCATCATTATACCATATAATACTTGTGTAAATATCAAAACAACTCAATTAAAAGCAAAAATACACAATTACAACCATGAATTCACAACTCAAAAGTTACACAATCCAAAACTCTTATTCTCTTCGCCAAACTTAACCTTTTCTTCAATGCAACCCTAAATTTCATAGTTAACTTGCCAAAAGAATTTTAAACATACCAATATCAACCATGAACACATACTACACCAAACATCCAATTCACAGAAATACAACTTCCAAAGAAAATCAAAGAAACAAGTTGGAAACTTACCAAATATGAAGAAAATCCTTAAAACTCCAACTTGAACACTTGAAATCCTTCAATTACTTGAGTTAGCAAGAAGCAAAATTCCTCTCTTCCTTTGATGGAGGTGGCCGGATTCAATGGAGAAAGAAGAAGAAGAAGAAGATAATGATCACCAACTCCACTACTAACTAATCCATTTTAACCACACACTTATCCCTCTTTCACTCTCCACCAAGCAAAATATATTACTCAATTAATATATAATATGTCATCTTCCACTAACCATTTAATTAATATCTTAATAACTAAAATGACATTTGACCATCTTAAAATGTTGACTTATATATATTATGTATATCTACATGTATATATCATATACACATTTTCCTTTTTCACTTAATTATATATATACTTTTAAATCATTTATTTAATTTTTAAAAATTAATATTTTCAAAATTTTGAAATATTACATAAGTCTAGGTTTTAATTACCTAATTATGATTTTTTAGGGTTTTAGAAAACAAATCTACTATTTTGGTTTTAAGAAATAGAATTAGCGTTTTGGTTTTGGAAAATAGAATTAGGGTTTTTAAGATTTTAGGATTAAGAAGGAAGGTTTAGGTTAGGTTTGAAGTTACTGAATGAAATTTAAGTCTTCATGATTTAATATTTTGGACTAGGGTTTTAGGAATAAAGGTTTAAGGAAACTAAGGTTTGTATCAAGGTTTGGATTGAGGGTTTAAGAAAATCAGGGTTCTTGATTTTGGTTTTGGAGACAAGGCTTAGGGTTTTTTAAGAAAAACAAATAAAGGTTTTAACATGCGGATTAAAGTTTAAATATGCTAATTAGAATTTTATGTACGAGATTAATAATTAAAACATGTTCTGGATATTTTTAAATTTATTTCAATCCTGACCTATAGCCTGCTATAAGAAAATTTGCAAAGTAACATACGTAATTTGATAATACAGTAAATCAGGAACCAAGGGTTTAAATAACTTATGATTAGGCAACACAGTATTAAAGCTTAACAATATAATGGATGAAATTAAGGAACGTAATTGATAAATTCAATTGAATTAAGAAGATTGCACCTGCGTTGGTTGGCTACACCAAGTTGAACATGTTGAACAAAACTTCGGGACTTCCTAGATCAATTGCAGTATTGGTTGAGTGAAACAATTACCGAGGCAATTGTTGGATGTTTATTTTTTACTTAATTGTTGCTATTGCCTGATTTTAATTGCTACTCTTCTCTGTGTTAATTGCTCCACCCAACTCTTTCTGCTATTTTAATCATGTATTTATAGGTAAACCCATTCAATTAAAACCCTAATCTCTATTTTTATGAAGGCCTTTAGAAGTTGAGTCTAATTAGGAACCTTAATCTATCCGGAAACCACAATTAAAACCAATTTAAAAGACCCATGGCAAAGTAGGAATGCCTAATTCACCATGGGTTGGGTTCCATGGCAAATTGGGAGTCCAATTAGCCATGGAAATTGGTTCATGGCGAATTTGGCATGCCAAATTTGTCATAACCATGACTCATGAAGAATTTGGCATGCCAAATTAATCATGACCATGGCTTATGGCTAATTTGGCTAGCCAAATCCCTTATAAGCTTGGGTAATGGGATATTTGGCTCATATTTTGCTCATATTGAGCTTGGCTAACCCAATCCAACCAAATTGGTCTATATTTCAATTGGTTCAACCTCAACCAGACCTAATTCAATCAAATTTAATTTAATTTAGGCCTTTAAAAATAAATCAGAGTAGGTTAGGGTTTTAAAAAGTGAACCAACTTAATTTAGCTCTTTTAAAACTGGAACAACCTGTTTCAAAGCTATAAACTAGGTTTAAGCTTTTAAAGTCGAACCAAATTTAGGTTGGCCTTCTTTAATTGAGACCGGACTAGCTAGGGCCAAAAAATTAAGGGTCTATAAAAACCCAAACCATGGTCGGTCTAATCTTAAAGTCCTAAGTTAAATCTAATTCAATTTTAAAAGTCCAAATCAAATCTGGACCCAATTAAAAAGCCAAAATCAATTCTATCTAATTCAAAAGCTAAACCGACCCAAAATGAAAGATGATTGGCCATTTTTTATGGCCAATTTGTTATGAGCAAGGCTCATAACAAATTGGCCATGGCCAAATTCGATATGAGCCTTGCTTATATTGAATTGGACATCCAATTCGACATGGGCTATTAATTTCAGCTTAATTTAGTATCCTAAATGGTTTCAAGTCGTCTCTTAGCAGGTTTAGGATTAGTGAACATCATTAAGCCCTAAATTTGCCTATAAATACAAAGGACTTTTGAGAGTTTAGGGGAGAACATAATTAATAATTGAGCAGTAATTAAGCAATATGTAAGGAGGCAACAAGAAACAATTAAGAGAAAAAGCAAAAAAAAAAAACACACAGAAACAAAAAAACACGAAGTCACAGCAATCAAGGAAGGCAGTACAGTAGTTGAACAAAGCATTTGTCTTCATATTGCTCCACTCGACCAAGGTTAATATTGATCCAGGCATTATTGTAAAAAATTGGTTCAACGTATTAAAATTGGTAGAGTCTACAAACGCAGGTATGATACTATTATTTGATTTAAACTTCAACTATCTTTATATTGATTCATGAATTAGGTACGTTGTGATTGACTATAAATTTCATTCAATGAATTGTTACCTTAGTCTTTAATTTGATCTGAAACCTAAATTAACATTAAACCCTAATTTAGTATTTTAAAACCTAAAACTCTATTTTCAAAACCCTAAAACCCTAATTTATACTTTAATCTAACCAATTTTGATCTAAAACCCTAATTTTCTTTAAAAAATCCTAATTTTGCATATTTTGGTCTTAGACCCAAATTTATATCTAAAACCCTAATTTTATATCTAAAACCCTAATTCATATCTAAAAAAACCCTAGTTTCATGTGTAAAACCCTAATTTCACATGATTAATTCCTAATTTAAGATTAAACCCTATATTTGATTAGTTGATTGTTATTATATACTTACGATGGATGATGAGCTTTGATTTTATTTTGTTGATTAATGATGGATGATTTAATGGTTTAATTGTATTTGTTATTTGGATCTTTGAAGTTGTAAAAAGCATGTTTCCACTTTGTGGGCTTTTTGTTTTATTTAATTTATTATTTTATTTTATTGGAGTTTTGGAATTAATATAAAGGACACTTTTGCACCAAATGGTAGGTGTCATATTTTATTTACTTGTATTTTTAGACATCGGATATTGTAAGGGCATATTTCCATCTTGTATGCATGCCTATTTTATTGGTTTATTTGAACTTGCTTTGATTTTAATATAATGAATATTCATTTATTTTAATTGCATGTATTACGAATTATATTGTGATAAGTTAAGAATTTAATAATATTTAGACATGAAAAGGAGGCCGGTTCGAATGAACCGGGCACTATAGGAGTGTTGAGTCATACTCACCTTCTCCATGCGTAGCCAACTTTTCAAACCTAGTAGGGGGTTAAGGATTCCTTAGGAATTGAGTCATCCATCCTTTTCTATTTTTCTGGCCCGTCCAAGTTGCGACTCCAAATTCTCTGGATTTAAGCCCATGTTCTCTAAGGCCCTAAGCCTAACAGTGACATGCCGTAAGAATTATTCCACCAGGAGTGGGGGCAAAACTATTATCTCACATATGTCCCATTTTATTAATACTATGTCTAGGGATAATTTTAGTATAAACACATTTACATATAATAAGAATCTTATATCATGATCTAATCATGATTTCCCTTTCATTGTGCTTTGTATTAGGGACTTTATTAAATAGTTTAAGATATATAATCAACTACATTCATCATATGAGTACTAAATAATAAAGGATGCATTAATTCATTAATATAAATGAATGTAATATGCATATTACAACCTAAGTGATTGTCTCTAGGGTAAACATATCTAACAGTTATTTATTGTTCATGACATACATATTTTTTCATTTATCATTATATATTTGTCCCTATAAAATTGTCAATAAATCTACATTATAAAAAAGCTTCTAGGCAAATGCAAAGAATGGTCCATATAGATGTATTTGGCCTAGTGACTAATAGATTGCCATCATCAAACTCAGTATAAAGAGTCAAGCTTACCCTCTTCACCAAGGATTAGCTGTTAAGTCAGCCCACCTTATGAAATATGTATTATTTGTCTACACTAAGTGGCGACTCCCATTCGGCCCCCTCATAGTACATGCCCCTCACAATAATGATAAAGTTCTTATAATCAAAATTATTCCATCTTCAGATCATCCCCAATACCTAGTAAGTACTCACTAATAGAAAATGTACTTAACTCATTTGATGCCATAGTATTTAAAAAATATTTATAAGTAAATCAATTAAAAGTAAAGCAAATTCATGACAGAATAACAAATGGCAGTTTCATATTAAAAAATAATAAAGATAAAAATCCTGCTAAAATGTTGGCAATGTCATATCAATTATATATTTGTCATATATATCACTAATATATCACAACATGTTAGTGATATGGCAATTGATATGGGTGCCATATTACTAATATGGAATTATAAATTAGTCATATTCAACAGTATAAATATGGCAATGATATCACTGCTATGAGTATCATATCACTAATATGCTACTTCATATCAATGATAGTTACACCCACATCATAGATATGCCACTGCATGTTAATGGTATGCAGTGTCATATCAGTGATATGTGCGTCATATCACTCATATGGTAATGGCACTCAAATCACTAATATGCAATGTGATATATGGCATCCTATGAACCCTTAATTTTGTATTCTAGCACATATCTTGAAGAGTCATAAATCTTCTGCATTAATAACAACTTAAATTATATGTAAAATAGCATGAAACAAATGGAAAATAGAAAAATGGACAAATGACCTGCAACACCACACTGCCTAACCTGTGATTGCTACATGTCGGATTTCTAATTGTTGCATCTAAGGCTCTTATAATGCCACACATAGAGCAAAAATTCCCACATGGAATTTCTACTCCCATTTCACTCTAAAACTCATTTGTATAAGCTAGACCCTTCCCTAGCTAAAGACATAGCTACAAAGCCAAACAAGATCTTTTAGCTAGCTTTTCACCTTCTTCTCCTTCTCTAGCTTTGAAAATGTAAAAACAATTAACCTCCTTGGTTTAGAACTGCATAAGGCTTGCCTTTTTAGTTAACTCATCTGCTATTATCCTTGCATTTATAGCTATTAACCTAACATAATAATTAACTTGGTTAATTAATTAAAAGCAACCAAACTTTAGACTTTTTATGCAACTACCCTAACTTTAGAGCTTTAAGGTGAAAGTCATATATAAGTGGAACTATGGTCTAGTGAAGCACTATGCTACCTCCTATGCTAAAGTCCTATAAAAAGAAGGAAAAATCCTTAATTTGATCATATTTCAATTCGGTAATCTAATCACCAAAATATGATAAATAAAGATAATTAATTCATCCATGCAGTAATAAATAGAACTGCATGGTTCTAATTCCCATTTGAAGGGAGAGTCAAACATACTTATGATAATGACCTCCAGTAGTTAATCAAATCAACCAAAGTAGTATGTTCCATTTCTTTAATTGCTTTATTAGGGGAACATACGATTATCCTAGAGCCCATAAGTGCTAGAGAGAGGATTCTCTTCAGTTGGATTTTAATGTAATAATTTAGTTTCATAATATGATCATATAGATTTATTATTCAACAATGTCATCCATTATAAACATTCAAGCATCTTATTAATTGCCATTCATCTTTATAATTTTCATTCATAGAATCAAATTTTGTAATTAAAAGTTTAATCAAAGTCCAAACTTTCTTTACTTAAGGGTTGAAAAACTAGTCTCTACATCTACCTCTGGTCCAAGGTTAGTATATTTTTATCTTTGGATAAATAATGGAATCAAATTTGGGATTTTTACTTTAATTCTCCCATTTAAAATAAAATTAAGATGGCAATTAGTAATTGATAATTAATAATTGAATTATTTTGATTTATTTCCTTTTTCCTTTAAAATCTTAGCTTGTAACACCCTTATACCTTGTGTATATAAAATACGCCTATAGAATATAAGAGTATGATTTAAATAATCAATGTTAGCCCCTCAATTCAATAATTAAAATAATTATAAGTTTATAAATAAAAATCTCTGGAAAAATTTTATCATAATTTTATCATAATTCCATAAATATAAGTTTGGCTAATAATTTTATCATAATTCCATAAATATAAAAATTTTATCAGAATTTTATCATAATTCCTCAATTCAATAATTAAAATAATTATAAGTTTGGCTAAGGAAAGATTTGGTATTTAAGCGTGTCCATTGTGACTCAACACTCTTTTTTGAGATTTTTCCTAGTATAATTATTGGTGAAAAATAATCTAATTTCCACAATGATTGGTACGCATTCATTCTAATATTTATATATATTTTTTCTTAATCATTCATAATAAATATGTTTTTATCTTAATTAATTGGTCAATAACCTGAGAATAACATGACGAATGTCATATTAAACTAAAAATATTATATTTCATTAGTGAATGTCATAATCAATAAAGAAAAATATTACATTTAGATATATGTGCGAACAATACCAAATATATAAAGCTAATAATTATATCCATGAAGTGGATATAGTTATTAAGAATAACAACAAAATAAAAATAGTTTTTGAACAAAAAAATAAAAATAATAATAAAATAAAAATAAAAATAAATATATTTAAAGAATTATATCCAGGAAGTGGATATAATTATTAAAATAATATATCAAAAAAATAAATCAAGAGGTAATTTGTAAAAGTAATAACATAAAAATGGATGATAATAATAACAACAATAACAATGACAACAAAATAAATACGTCAAACTACAAAGACTTTGATTCCGTCAAGTGGATATGCAAGCATTCAAAATCAAGTTTCAAATTCAAGTCTACCTCAATAAAAAATAATCTTCTCTAAAAAATAATAAATTTGTATTAATTAGTGAGTAGTAAAATAAATGATAAAAAAATATTTGATAAAAATGTGAAATTAAAACAATTATGTCTAGGAAGTGGGCATAATTTTAAAACATAATAATTAAAATTTTAATAAAATATTAAGCCATAAAATCCTTGTATTCAAGTAATGAACGCAAGGATTAAATAATTAACTAATAATAAAATATGTGCATACAAGGGTAATAAAATAATCAAAAAATAAAAAAAATGTGGGATTAAAATAGTAATTATAAAAAGTCATATTTAGGAAGTGAGCATTATTCGAAATAATAGTAATAATAAATTTAACAAATATTAGGCCATAAAACTCCTACATTCAGGAAGTGAATGTAGAGGTTAACTCACAAATTGGTAAAAATAAAACTTGTACATATAATGTTAATAAATCTACTAAAAAAAAGTAACAAAAAAATATTTATTTCCAGACAATGGATACAAATAGTAAAAAATACAAAAATATAATTAGAATTTATATTCAGACGGTGAATATAATTCCTCTTATAAATAAAAAATAAATAATAAAACATTACAATAATTATAATACTAATTTTGGACATTGTAAGGTGATTCCCTACCCCACACGTAATCAATCTCCCGAACCTAGAAACGTAGACCATTACTAGGTATACAATCAAATCTTATAATTAATTGGTGGCGACTCCTAACACAATAAAAAAACAAATAAATATAAGTTGACAAAGAAAACTAATCAAATTGATATCTCCCTCCCCTCTCCGTCACTCCGTGTGCGACAGATGTCGACTCCACTAAGGACTTTAGTAAGTTACTAAATAGAGGGGTTAAGCTATTTATATTATTGTGATATCTATGTTTTATTTATTTGCTTTTTTAAATATATTAATTATTTTTTTGCATACTTTTAAAAAAGAAAAAGGTTACATTTCAATCAACAAGTCTTTTATCACATACTTAATTAAGGGTCAAGAAGTGACCTATCATCCTGTAACACCCCTTCCCGACCTACGTGTGTAAGCTGAGTAGAGGCGCCACACTATCCTAATGTTGCTACCAATTTTACTTAGTCAAATTTTAGTTCCGATTTTTACAGAAATTTAGTTTTACATCTTAAAATCATTCCTTTAAAATTTCAGATCAAACTGAACACAAAATCTTGGTCAAATAGTTCACCCAACCAGACTGCTCCAATTGCCCTGCATCCTGGCAGCAGTTCTGAACTTTGTGAATTCCGTAAATTAAATTCAATCAACGTGGTTCCAAATTATTTTTCTCAAATACTAGACTCACTAAGCAACAACATATCCAAAAATTCACTTCAAGAACGTTTTTCTATATTTAATTAAAAAGCATACAAGTCACAGCATTTACTAATTGTAAAACAGAAAAAAATTTCAAAAGGAGTTCAATGGTTAAAGTACCAAACTCATGTATTCTATGCTTTCAACTTCACTAAACACAACTCTTACTCTTCCATCACTAACACCATCCTAACTTCTTATCTTTAATTCAATTTCAACACTTTCAAACATAATCACAACTCAAATAAAACAAGGGAAATCAAGAGAGAACTTACCAAAGTTGATGAAACTTCAAAATTTTCCAACTCAATCACTTGATTCTTCCTTCAATTAGCTCTTAAAATTCAAAAACCCTCACTTGCTCTCTTGCTTCCTTGATGTCTGTCCAACACAAAGAGAAAAGAAAAGAAAATGACAAAGTGTAAGAGACAAAGTCAAATTTCTCATCTCTTTAAACCTCCACCAAGTATCCCAAATAAGAAATTACTTAAATACCCTCTTCTATTTATTTTAGCTCCCTTTCCCTTACTTTCCTTTTTTAGTAATTTCACAAATAACAAATTAAATATCTTCTTCCTTTGACCATCCATTTTGACTTGTATATATGTTATATATATTTCCATATATACAACATATAAACTCTCTCTTAATTCTTTTTCTTTCCAATTACACATATACATTTAAGTCAAATAAAACAACAATTATATCAAAACTTCTAGGGCACACTTTGGGATATTACAATTCTCCCCCTCTAAAAAGAAATTTCATCCTCGAAATTACCTGATATCAAGTCTGAAACAGTTGAGGATACTGATCTCGCATCGCTTGCTCACTCTCCCAAGTTGCCTCTTCTCTACCATGATTCTTCCAAAGAACTTTTATAAGTGGCACTTTCTTATTTCTCAACTCTTTCACTTCATGTGCCAAAATAGCAATTGGTTCTTCTTCAAAAGTTAGATCCGAACTCACCTCAATAGATTCAACTGGTAAAACATGAGATGGGTCAGATCTATACCTTCGCAACATAGAAACATGGAAGACATTATGGATTCTATCCAACTCAGGCGGCAAAGCAAGACGATAAGCAACTGGTCCAACTCTTTCTAATATCTTATACGGTCCAATGAAACGAGGACTCAGCTTCCCTTTTCGACCAAATCTCAATATCTTTTTCCAAGGAGACACTTTCAAAAATACTTTATCTCCAACATCAAACTCTATGTCTCTCCTCTTCAAATCTGAATAAGACTTCTGTCAGTCTGAAGCTGCTTTCAACCTATCCCGAATCATCTTCACTTTTTCTTCAGTCTCATTAATCAGATCAGGACCAATTAACTTGCCCTCTCCAATTTCATTCCAACATAAAGGCGTTCTACATCTTCTTCCATACAATGCCTCAAATGGTGCCATTCCAATACTGGATTGATGACTATTGTTGTAAGCAAATTCTACAAGTGGCAAAAATCTGTCCCAACTTCCAGAGAAATCAATGACACAGCTTCTCAACATATCCTCGATAATCTGTATCACTCTCTATGACTGCCCATCTGTTTGCAGATGAAAAGCAGTGCTAAAATGCAATCGAGAACCCAAAGCACCATGTACACTCTTCCAAAATCTTGAAGTAAATCTAGGATCTCGATCAGACACTAAAGAAATTGGGACTCCATGCAACTTTACTATCTCATTGATGTACAACTCAGCTAACTTCTCAAGTGAAAAGTCCATCCGAACCGGAATAAAATGAGCTGTCTTTATCAACCTATCAACAATCACCCAAATGGCATCATGCTTCCTCTGTGTCATAGGCAAACCAGACACAAAATCCATTGTGATTCTCTCCCATTTCCATTCAGGCACTGATAAAGGTTGAAGCAACCCAATTGGAACTTGATGCTCAGCTTTAACCCTCTGACAAGTGAGACATTTGGATACAAATTCCGCTATGTCTCTCTTCATACCTGACCACCAGTAATGCTGTTTCAAACCATGGTATATCTTTGTACTTCCCGGATGCATAGTAAAAACCGATTGGTGTGCTTCCTCCAAAATAACCTTTTTCAAACTATCATTATCAGGAACACACAATCTATCCTTAAACCAAAGGCTACCATCACTTCTCACAAAGAAATCTCGGCTCTCCCCGTTTTGGCAATCTGAAATAATCTTATGAATTTTCTCATCTGTCAATTGAGCCTCCTTAATCTGATCCAACAATACTGGTCTCAATTGCAATTGAGCCAACAATGCACCATCATCACATGCTTCAAAACTAGCATGTAACGCTCTCAACTCAACAAGCAACGAGAGCGAAAAAATAGCCAAACCTGCCAGAGACTTCCGACTCAAGGCGTCAGCAACTACATTTGCCTTACCAGGATGATAATTAATCAAACAGTCATAGTCTTTGATCAGCTCTAACCATCGCCTTTGCCGAAGATTCAGCTCCCTCTGGACACCCAAATATTTCAAACTTTTATGATCCGTATAGATAAAACATTTCTCCCATACAAGTAGTGTCGCCAAATCTTCAAAGCAAATACTATAGCTGCCAATTCCAGATCATGTGTTGGATAATTAAGTTCATGCGACCTCAACTGCCGAGAAGCATAAGCTACAACTTTACCCTCTTGCATCAAGACACATCCTAAACCATTATGTGAAGCATCACTGTAAATTACATAAGGTTTATCTTCCACGGGTAAAGTAAGAACAGGTGCTTGAGTCAACATTTCTTTCAACTGATCAAAACTAGCTTGACACTGATCTGTCCACACAAATCTAACTCCCTTTCGAAGCAATCTGGTGAGTGGAGTAGCTATCAAAGAAAAATCTTTCACAAACCTTCGATAATAGCCTGCCAAACCCAGAAAACTTCTAACTTCAGTCACTGACTTTGGTGGACTCCAATTCAAAATAGCTTTAACTTTACTTGGATCGACTCTTATACCATCTGCTGAAACTATATGACCGAGAAAAGTTACTTGGTCAAGCCAAAACTCACACTTTGATAGCTTAGCATACAACTGCTTCTCTCTCAAGATCTGTAACACAATTCGCAGATGCTTGTCATGTTCTTCCTCATTACGTGAATACACCAAAATATCATCGATAAAAACCACCACAAACTGATCCAGATAGGGCCTAAACACCCTATTCATCAAATCCATGAAAGCTGCAGGTGCATTCGTCAATCCAAAAGGCATTACCAAGAACTCATAATGCCCATATCTTGTGCGAAAAGCTATCTTAGAAACATCTTCAGCTCTAACCCTCAATTGATGGTACCCTGATCTCAAATCAATTTTGGAAAACACCGCTGCTCCCTTCAACTAATCAAAGAGATCATCAATTCAGGGCAAAGGATACTTATTCTTGATAGTTACTTTGTTCAATTGCCTATAATTGATGCACAATCTCAAAGTACCATCCTTTTTCTTCACAAACAACACAGGAGCTCCCCACGGAGAAACACTAGGGTGAATAAACCCTTTATCCAACAACTCCTGCAATTGCACCTTCAACTCTCTCAATTCAGCAGGTGCCATTCGATAAGGAGTGATAGAGATGGGAGTGGTACCAGGAAACAAATCGATACCAAACTCAACCTCTCTCTCAGGGGGTAACCCTGGCAACTCCTCTGGAAATACATCTGAAAACTCAGCAACTGTGGGTATACTATCAAGTTGAGAACCCATTACTCTGGTATCCAAAACATGAGCAAGATAAGCATCACACCCTTTTCTAATCAACTTTCTGGCTGAAACAGCTGAAACCAACAAGGATGCAAGTTGTCTCTGCTCACTAGATACTAATATACTTCTACCATCACCAGTTCTCAAAGTAACACATTTCTTTTGACAATCCACCACAGCTCCATGTTTAGACAACCAATCCATGCCTAAGATCAAATCATATTCTTTAAAAGGCATTTCAATTAAATCACCAAGAAACTCCTCACTTTGCACCACAACAGCACTATCACGATGTACCTTACTCACCACAACACTATGTCCTAAAGGATTGGTCACTAAGACATCAAATCCTAAGGACTCTGAATGCAATTCAGACACAGGCAAGATAGATGCACTTATGTATGAATGAGTAGATCCTGGATCAATCAAAGCAAGTACTGAAATGCCAAATAAAGAAAATGTACCCGCTATAACTGCTGAAGCATCCGGCTGCCTCTGCATCACATATACTCTCTGAGAAGATCCGGCCTCATCTGGCCTGCTGCCCCTGGATGAAGATCCTCCTCTCTGACTAAACCCAGGTCTACCACCTCTACTGAAACCTCTGCCCCCTCGACCACCTCTGCTGACACTAGGTCGAGAAGTTGCAGTATCAGTCTACCTATACTCCTGCATCTCAGGACAATCTCTAACAAAATGAGCTGGTGACCCACATGTAAAACACCCAGCTGATCCACCAAT
The DNA here is from genome assembly GCA_947685225.1 of Garcia nutans. Lineage (NCBI taxonomy): Eukaryota > Viridiplantae > Streptophyta > Magnoliopsida > Malpighiales > Euphorbiaceae > Garcia > Garcia nutans. Next base: position 21,747,473 of record CANTUV010000026.1, read on the forward strand.
CTTCCAACAAACACCCCCATGGGTCTTACCACAATGCTCACATACAGGTGGAGTAGACCTCTGAATCACTGGAGTCGAGGCACTAGCTACAGAAACTGTCAGTCTCGGCCTCTGCCTCTGATACTGAACTGATCTGCCCGACTGTCTCTGGCTTCTACTGGTTCTCGGAACAAAACCTCCTCGACCCCTCTTCATAGATGAAGACCCTGCCTCAAACTGGGGTCTCCTTACCCTGGTCTCTTCCTCAGTAGCAGCTGCTGCAATGCCTTATGCTCTCTCAACACTTCTAGCTGCTGCAACAAGCTGAGAAAAATCCTGGTACCGGGAACCAGCCACAATGCACATGATAGAGGGCCTCAATCCCTCCTCAAATCTTCGGCACCGGTCTATTTCATCAGAAATAATTCCCCCGGCATATCGACTCAACCGGATATACTCAATCTCATACTCTGTTACCGTCCGGTTGTCTTGCCTCAAATTCAGGAATTCCATCTTCTTAATATCTTTATACTCCCTCGGAGTATATTTCTGCTCGAACTCCCTCAGAAAATCACCATAAGATAATGTAGGTGGATCATCCATGGCATGAGGAACCGTCTTCCACCAGTCATAGGCATCTTTCTGTAGGAGGGACCTGGCATAGTCAAATTTTTCATCTGAAGTAGCTTGCAACTGGATGAATATTCTTTGCACTTTATCCAACCACTGCTCAGCCACTGCAGGATCTGTAGTGCCCAAGAAATCTTCAGCCCCATATTTTCTCAACTTATCATAATGTCTTACCGGCACCTGAGGCTGTGGTGGTGGGGGCTGCACTGGAGCTGGCCTCAATAGTTCTATCACATGCCTTAGCCAACCCGGCGGAACCTCCTCTGCAGCTGATCTCTCTGGCACAGAAACAGGTGCCTCACTAACCCTCGCTACTCTAGCTCCATCTCTACTCTCTCCTGGAGCTACACTCTCAGCACTTCCTTCTACAGTATGATGTGAATGGGACTCCATTACTACCTATATCTACAAACACAGCAGAATATTCCTCATTAAAGATTAAAGACTGTCATACCAAGACATGTATTTTATTCAAAAACCAACTTTTAAAATCAAAATATTCTTTTTCTTACAATTCACCTAGGTTGAGAATCTCAAACCTTGGCTCTGATACCAAAAATTGTAACACCCCTTCCCGACCTACGTGTGTAAGCTGAGTAGAGGCGCCACACTATCCTAATGTTGTTACCAATTTTACTTAGTCAAATTTTAGTTCTGATTTTTACAAAAATTTAGTTTTACATCTTAAAATCATTCCTTTAAAATTTCAGATCAAACTGAACACAAAATCTTGGTCAAATAGTTCACCCAACCAGACTGCTCCAATTGCCCTGCATCCTGGCAGCAGTTCTGAACTTTGTGAATTCCGTAAATTAAATTCAATCAACGTGGTTCCAAATTATTTTTCTCAAATACTAGACTCACAAAGTAACAACATATCCAAAAATTCACTTCAAGAACATTTTTCTATATTTAATTAAAAATCATACAAGTCATAGCATTTACTAATTGTAAAACAGAAAAAAATTTCAAAAGGAGTTCAATGGTTAAAATACCAAACTCATGTATTCTATGCTTTCAACTTCACTAAACACAACTCTTACTCTTCCATCACCAACATGAACCTAACTTCTTATCTTTAATTCAATTTCAACACTTTTAAACATAATCACAACTCAAATAAAACAAGGGAAATCAAGAGAGAACTTACCAAAGTTGATGAAACTTCAAAATTTTCCAACTCAATCACTTGATTCTTCCTTCAATTAGCTCTTAAAATTCAAAAACCCTCACTTTCTCTCTTGCTTCCTTGATGTCCGGCCAACACAAAGAGAAAAGAAAAGAAAATGACAAAGTCAAATTTCTCATCTCTTTAAACCTCCACCAAGTATTCCAAATAAGAAATTACTTAAATACCCTCTTCTATTTATTTTAGCTCCCTTTCCTTTACTTTCCTTTTTTAGTAATTTCACAAATAACAAATTAAATATCTTCTTCCTTTGACCATCCATTTTGACTTGTATATATGTTATATATATTTCCATATATACAACATATAAACTCTCTCTTAATTCTTTTTCTTTCCAATTACACATATGCATTTAATTCAAATAAAACAACAATTATATCAAAACTTCTAGGGCACACTTTGGGATATTACACATCCTATTAGGTTTAGTAGGAGGATGAAGTAGGAATGCATCCATGGAAAAACTGGTAGGGCCTCCAAAAAATCCTCACTCAGATTGTCTTTTAGTTGGGTTTTAATTGAAATAACCTATTAGTCCAAATTGGCAATGATAGTAGAATTATCTATAGTCTAGGAACCTTAAAATCCTGTGAAATAAGGTGGATTTATATCTTTAGGAATAGAACTCAACCATTCACTCCTCTGAGTAAGCTAGTCGCAACTTCTTTCTTACCCTTCTAGTATCACTCGATAGGCAACTCTTGGCCATATTTTGTATATTCCTTTTCGAGATGTTAAAATCTCAAACTCAGTATGAATTCCATTGATACTCATCCTTTTACAGATATCATAGGAGATCCTACATATCCATCGGGATTTATCCCACTATTCAGGCTAGTATAAGTGAGACCAAGCAATAATGCCCATCCAGGTGAAAATATTTATGCTTCTCAACCTTATCAAGGAGCACCACAGAGACCACAAGTGGGAAAAGCTCAAACCAATTCTAAATCTCTTATTAGTCCTGAAGAACCTATAGTGATACAAGACTTGGATGACTTGAAGGTACAGAGTAGCTTTAAAAAGTCTAATTCTAATCCTATTTTAGAAAAGATAGAATGGTTAGAGTAGCGTTTAAAGGCAATTGAAAGGGTTAATATTTATAGAACTACCAACGCATCCAAATTATACCTAGTACCAATGTGACCATACTATTGAAATTTAAGACTTCAGATTTTGAAAAATATAATGGTCTATCTTGTCCTCAAAGTCATCAGTCAGTGTTCTGGAGTAGAATGGCAACACACATCAGTAATGAGAAATTATTGATTCATGTTTTTCAAGAAAGTCGTACAAGACCAGCAATGAGGTGGTACATGAATTTAGATCGAGCACATGTTTGTAAATGAAATGATCTAGCATATTGTTTCATGAAACAATATAATATGGCACCAAGTAGGGATGATTTGAGAGCTATGGAGAAGACAAATGGTGAAACTCTTAAGGAATATGCTCAATGATGGAGGGACAAAGCAGCAAAGTTAGTCCCCCTCTCATGGATAAGGAGATGATATCTAATTTCTTGGACACACTGGGACAACCATTCTATAGCACATTGCTAGCCAATACAACTACCACCTTCTCAGATTTGGTTCTAGATGGGGAAAGGATTGAGTAGGGCATGAAAAAAGAAAAAATTAGTAGGGCATGAAAAAAGAAAAAATTAAGGAGCGAAGCACTGAATGGAACAACTCAAAAAGATAATATTTAGGCAAGAAGAAAGAATAAGAAACTTACAAGATAGGAGGGCATTCACAACCTAAAGAAAAATACTATCATAATCCTCCATCACATTATGTGGCAAACGTAGGGTCTGGAATGTATCAGGACCCTTATCACACTCCTCAATTTATGAGTTCTTAAAATGCTCTTTATTCCACTCCATCTGGTGCTCCTATACAAGCCTAAGGACGAAATAATAGAATAGATTAACCCAATCAAGGAGGGCAACAAAATAATCACTCTCGGTAAAGGAGAATAGAAGCATTTGATCTTATCCCGATAACTTTTGCAGAATTGCTGCCTCAACTATTACAAAGACAATAAGTGTGATTGTCACCATTGGAGCCAATGAAACCACCTTACCCTAAATGGTATAACCCTAATGAAAAGTGTGAATACCATGCAGAGGCACCTTTGCAGTCTATTAAAAATTTAAAACAAAGGTTTAGAGTCCTTTAAATGCAAGACGGTTGAAATTTAAACAAGAATCAAAAACCCCTAACATGAATAATAATCCATTGCCAAACCATGATAAGGGTAAAATCAATGCCATTATTGAGGATGAGGTCTTACAATATAAGGAAAAGATAGACGATATTCAAATGCCTGTGAGGGAACTTTTTTGAATTTTGGTCAAAGATGGTATGATTATTAAAAGCCAATCGAATAACAAATCTCTCCCTCAACAACAACCCTTTTGTGACTGCCATAGTGAGATGTTGGATTATATAATCAATGAATGCTCATAATTCAGAATGAAAGTTCAAGAATTGATGAATGCTAAATTGTTATTTTTGGAATATAAAGAAACAAAGAGGAAGATGTGAACATTGTGTCTACTGGTCTTTCTATCCTAACTCCTATTATAATATCATGCTCATCATGAGAAATAAAAAAGGAAAAATTATGCATGTCTTCACAAGTCACAAAACTTGTAATAAAAACACCAACTCATTTACAATTAGAAGGATTCAAAAGTAGTGCCTTAGAAGTATAGGTGCGAGGTAGTTAGCAAAAATCCTGGTATATGCCAAGCAAATAATGAAATTGAATCATTGGTCAATATTTCCAGTGTAGGTTGGATGACAAGAAGTGGGTATTGCTATATGCCAGAAGAAGTAAAGAATTACCGAAAAGAAGAACTAGAAAGGAGTAGGAAAGAGAAAGCTAAAGAAGGAGAATTGGTAGAACATATTGAAGTCAGATAGTTCCAAGATGTAACCAATAAAAATGTCTCATAATTGGAAAAAAAAAAAAACTAGTCTCTGAGCATGAGGCATATGAATTCTTAAATTTGGTTAAACTAAGTGAATACAAGGTGATTGAGCAGTTGAATAAAACTCCAGGTAGAATTTCATTATTATCTTTAATTGTGAATTTAAAATCTCATGGAAATGCTCTATTCAAAATTCTGAATCAAGCACATGTCTGCTAAGACATCTCTGTAGATAACTAGAAAAACATAGTTGGGAGTGTAATGGCAAATAACTACATATCCTTCATTGATGATGAAATACCTTAAGAAGGAGCTGGGTATACAAAGGCTTTACATATATATGTCCAATGTAAAGGATATTTTATTTCCAAGGTTATAGTGGATAATGGGTCATCCTTAAATATCTTACCTAAAATAACCCTCTCAAAGTTACCAATCAATGAGATATATATGTAGCCTAGCTCTGTGATAGTATGAGCTTTTTATGGAACTAGAAGAGAGGTTTTAGGCGATATCAAACACCCATCCAAGTGGGTCCAATCACATTTAATTTCATATTTCAGGTGATGAAAATGGTACCAGTTCATAGCATGTTATTGGGATGACCATGGATACATTAGGCAGGGGCAGTACCATCGTCTCTACATCAAAAGGTCAAATTCATCATTGAAGAAAAGATGATTAAGATTTCAAGGGAAGAAGACCTTCTGATCACTAAGCCAATCTTAACCTTGTATGTTGAAGCAATAGAAGAAGCTTTTAAAAGTTATTTCCAATCCTTTTAAATAGCAAATACTTCATATGTTGGAGAAGGATTAGTCATGTCAACTCCTCGATTATTAGTCACAGCTATGATGGTAGCAAAAGAAATGATAAGGGTAAGCTATGCCTAGGGAAAGGCTTAGGAAGACATGAACAAGAAATTAATACCTTTCTGCTCTCCCTCAATAATGATAATAAAGCTTAATTTGGATACAAGATTACTAGAGAAGATAAGAGGAGAAAATAGAAAGAGAAAAAGGATCAATGGCTAGCAAGATTGGCAAATTAGGAAGCTTTAACGGAGAAAATGACATTCATGCCCCCCTAAATCAAACCTTCAAAAGCATTGGTTTTTTCCATAAGAAAATGAAGACAGCAAAAAGTCAATGAAATATAAAGATAATATCAGGAAATTCATTAGTAACTATGGTGAATAAGGATGAGCCTTATAATGAAGCAGCTTTATGGGTCACACCTTTGCCACTAGAACAAGATCTAAATAATTGAGAAGCTTATGAATTGTCATTCATGACTCAAAGTAATCCAAATAATTTATTTTCCTATGATTCTGCCCAATATCTAGGAAAATGTTAGCATGGGTTCCCTTTTCTTTAAATGTTTCAAAATAATTTTTAATAAAATAAAATACATATTTCATCTCCATTTTTAGCCTCTTCTTGATATTTTCATTATGTTACATTCTGCTTAATTTTTATACCTTGGTAATATTTTCTTTTTATACTCATTCTACCAGGAATGCCAGTGACGAATTAAATTTCGACTAAATTGAGTCTGGATATGATTTTGAAAACTCTATCATTGAAATCACATTTGATGAGGAAGACGAAGAGGATTTTTCTCCTGAGATAACTAAGATGATAGAACAAGATGAAAAATTTGTACAACCTTCAGAAGAGGTAGTAGAAACAGTAAACTTAGGAATATAAGAAAATAAAAAAGAAATGAGGATTAGTACATCTCTACCTCCAGAATTCAAAGAAATGATGCTTAAATTGCTAAAAGAGTTTGTTGATGTCTTTGCATGGTCATTGTGAGTGGGAATTTTTGCCTCCACTCCCATGTAGAATGGTTCTTACGACTTTAGCACTGTTAGGCTCAAGGCCTTAGAGAACACGGGCCTAAATTTGGAGAAAATGGAGTCGCCACACAGAGGGGCCGGGAAAATAGAAAGGAGTGGATGACTTGATTTCTAAGGAATCTCCAACCCCCTAATGGGTTCAAAAAGATAGGTGCGTGTGGGAAAAGTGAGAATGACCCAACACCCCCACAATGCCCAGTTCATTGGAACCGGCCTCCTTTTCATGTCTAAATATTATAGAATTATTAATTATTATGATATAATCCATACTATATATGATAATTAAAATAAAAGCATCACTGTATTAATAATCAAAGCAATGTCCAAATAAAATAAATAAGTGGACACCCATCCGAGGATGGAAATATGTCCTTACATCATCCAATGTCTAAAACTAATTAGGGCACCCACTAAAAGGTGGAAACGTGTCCTTTACATTAATGCCAAAAATATAAAAATAATTTAAATTACATGAAGCTTAAGTAATGAGGTACCCACAAAGTGAAAACAAATCTCTTATATTATTAATACCTAAACAAATAAATAATAATAAAGAAAACATTCATTCATTCATCATAAATTAAACCAATCAACCATCAAAACATATAATAAACTACATAATCAAATCTAAAACTAAATAAAGAAATAAATGTATAAATTTAAGGTTTACATCTTAAATTAGGGTCTTAGAACTTTAATAACCAAATTAGGGTTTTTAGGGTTTAGGAGAATATTATTAGGGTTTTTAGGGTTTTAGAAAACATGGCTAGGGTTTTTAGGGTTTTAGAAAATAAGGTTAGGGTTTTTAGGGTTTTAGAAAACAAGATTAAAAACCAGTTTTAGAACTTTTAATATTTTAAAATTTTATTTTAGGGCTTGGTTTTAAAGAACTGTTTCAGGGTTTAATGTTGAAAATAAGTTACTGTGACATTTAAGGTTTTAAAGAGAATCTGTTTTAAAACATAAGGATATTAGAGAATTGATTTCTTGGACTATCCAAACTTTTAAATTGGTTTTACAATTCATTTTGGAAATTAATTAAATAGTTGAATATAGTTTGATGAACAAATAATACAAAGACCAAGTAACATATCCGAATGAGTTATATTTTAACCCTATGGATTATGGATTCATGGCTACTGTATATAAATGAAATAGCAGGGCAAGAAATGGCTACTGCATATTTGTATCAATGAAATAATGAAATAAGGCAATGACTACTGGATATTTTAATCAATGAAATAGTCAAAGCAAATAAAACAAAAATGAAAATAAAACAATGAAAAGGAATAATTGAATTACTATAATCTTAAAAATAATTTAGATGAAAGATTGCAAACCTCCATCGTAGGTTCTACCAATATTTAAGCTTGTAAATCTTAGTCGAAACAAGTTGTCGATAGATGCATAGCACTACTTTTTGGTTTGATAGTTTGATGTTTATGTTCCCTATTCTTTTGAGTTGCTTGGGTTTTATGTTCTCTGTTTCTTTTTTTAACTGCTGTTGTTTCCTTTGTTGTCGTCCCTTTGTGTATTAATCATGTATTTATAGGAAACCTAGCCTTAACCCTAGACCTAATCTGAGTCTTAAAAGAATTATAAGTTGATTATAAAATCAAATGGCCGGCCAAAACTCAAAATAACTTAGGCTCATGTTGATTTGGCACGTCCAAATTGACATGGAGTCCATGTCGATTTGGTGTGCCCAAATCAATGTTGACCGGGCTCATGTCCATTTGGGACATCCAAATCGACATGAGCACCTAAATCGGCCGAATAATTTTTAATTTTTGGACTGAAAACTTCTAATTTAGGCCGAAAGAATTTAATTTAGGTTGTCTATGAATTCGACCCTCTAATATTTAAGTTTTAAATTAGGTTTAGGTTTAAAATTATAATGGAACAAGGTAAGCTTCTTAAACCTAATCCGTGCCAAAATTAAGGTAAAAAGGTAAAAATTATATTTTGCCCTCTGCTTGAACGATCTGAGACTTTAGTAGAAGAGAGTAAAAAACAATATGACTTTGAGCTGATTTTGGATAAGAATGGGTTCTGGACCCTGGATTGAGTTCTGGACTAAAAAATGATTTGGGTTCTTGACCCGAATTGGTTTGGGTTCTAGATTCGAGGTTGATTGGATTCTAAACCCAAGACTAGATTTGGATTCTCGACCCGAGACTTAATTTGGGTTCTCGAGAAAAAACTGGATTTGGATTCTCAACCCTAGACTAGATTAGATTCTCAATTCGAAACTAAATTTTCAATTCTCAACTCAAAACTGGATTTGGGTTCTCAATCCAAGACAAGATTTGGGTTCTCGACCTGAGACTGGATTTTGGGTTCTCAACCCAAACTAGATTTGGATTCTCAACTAGAAACTGAATTTGTATTCTTGAACCAAGATTGGATTTGACTAACCATTTATCAGTTGAGAATTCTGGCTTCCTTCTAGTCAGTTGTTCTATTCGTCAATGGATTGTAGGTCTTCACACTTCAAAATGGACATCGAGCCTTCACCCTTTAAAATGGATCTTTATCCTTTGGACTTTGGGTCTTCACCCTTTAAATTGGATCTTCATCCTTTGGACTTCGGGTCTTCACCCTTTAAATTGGATCTTCATCCTTTGGACTTCGGGTCTTTACCCTTCAAATTGGATCTTCATCCTTTGAACTTCGAGTCTTCACCCTTTAAATGGATCTTCATCCTTGACATCGGGTCTTCACCCTTCAAAATGGATCTTCATCCTTAGACCTTGGATCTTCATCCTTGGTCGTTGGGTCTTCACCCTTTAAAATGGATCTTCATCCTTGGCATTGGGTCTTCACCCTTCAAAATGAATCTTTATCCATTGGAAATCGGGTCTTTACCCTTTAAAAAGGATCTTTATCCATTAGATATTTGTCCTATGTTGGCTTCAGCTCTTCTAGCTGGACTAATCTTTTATCTTTTGCATCTTCATTCTTTTGATATTCTTACTTTTTTTTGTTGTTCCTTTTTATCTTCCTTTTGCAAAAAATTCAGCTATTTTTTTAGCTGGCCCTTAAATCTTCTCCTTACCCCCCCCCCTGCATGGTAAAATATTGAAAGTGAGTCTGCAAATATTTTGTACATGCATAAACTCAAATTTTGAAAGGAGAAACTTTGCCTCCTGTGTAGGCTCAAACCAATGATTTTTCAGATACAGACTCATATTAATGTTTGTGTTGTCTAGTTCTTCTCACAAGCATGCATCTTCATTCATGCAAGGTGACTGGATCTTCCTCAAGCAATGGACCTTCTATGACCCCTAATTCCATATCTGCTTCAATTTTGCTTCATAGAGTATTTATTGTTCATTTTGACAAAGAATAGGAACATAGGACAAAATACAGTGTGTTATGATCATGTACGCATGATATGCATGAATAATACTTACAGTGGTTCCATCGACTCACAGACTGAGGTGATCAGCTGAAGTGTTCTCATTGGTTCCTTCCAGATTCTCGTTCAGGTCTTGCATTGGAAAGGTTTCATGATGAGATCAATTTTATACTTGTTTTTAGTATGATTTTTATGTGTTTTTAGTTAATGTTTCATTTGATTTTTTTAAAGTTTGTTTCAATTTTTTGTTTTAGGTTAAAGTGAAAAAACCCCCTTGGATGATCAAAACAATGAAGGAAGAGCATGAATCAAGCAAGACATGGCCAAGCCAAAGCAAGCTTGGCCGTGTCCCTTAAAAGAAAATCATGGCAGAGCATGACACGGCCAAGAGACAAAGCCAAGCCACTGGCCGTGTCTCACCTAAGGAACAAAACCAAGAAAGAAAAGAAAAGAAGGCAGAAGCTGACACTGGCAGGTGACACGGCCAAGCCACTGGCCGTGTCACATGACACAGCCAGGAGCTTGGTCGTGTCCCATCCTAAGCCAAAGAACAAGGAATGAGCAAAATGAAGAAACAGAAGGTGACACACCCATATGACATGGCCGAGCTTGTGGCCGTGTCACATGACACGGAGCTTGGCCGTGTCACTCCTTGAAGAACAAAGAAAAGAAAAGAAAGAAAATGGGCAGTAAGTGACACTGCCAGCAAGCTTGGCCGTGTCCCAAAGATATTGAGAGACACGACCACAAGCTTGGCCATGTCACTCTTGATGTTTTGAATTCTTTTGCATGAGTTGGGAGACAAGTGGGGAACAAAGACTTTTCTTTTGCCAAAAGAAATATTAAAGAAAAAGAAAAGCTTGCTTCATTGAAATGTTTGGTGACTTGAGAAAGCGCCATTCCATCTTCCAAAGGCATAATCAATTAAAGGGTTGGTGACTTGAGAAAGCTCCATCCCAAGGTTTGGTAACTTGAGAAAGCTCCATTCCATATTGCAAAAGGGAATCAACAATTGAAGAGGGCTTGAGTGCTTCATCATACACCCTAGTGGAGCTAGGAGGAAGACTAGTAATCCTACTCTTGGCATCTTCACAAGGGGTTTTTCTATTTTCTCTTGTAATTCATTTCAATATTATTGTTATTGCATTAAGAGTATTGAACATGAACTAACTCATTCTCTATCTAGATATTGATGAACCCTAGCTTATTTGTATGGATTGAGCAATTTTATTTGATGGAGTTGTTTTATTCTTATGATGCTTAATGATTTATTTCCAATTGATAATAGCATGCTTATTTATTGGTTGCAATTTTCATATTATTGACTTGAGAAAGCTTGATATGAATTGAATACTCATAAGGGTTGAGGATTGATTGGAGTGCTAGAGATAGACTTACAATATCCTTTGGTTTATGATTCCTTTTTCTTAATGCAAGATCTACTTAATTATGTTTGAGAAGATATTCCAACATTCTACTTAGTGATTAAGGATTAATTCACTCGAGAGAGGTTTTAGTCTAAATTAGAGGAATGCCTATTCAACTCTATTATGTGATTTAATTGAATTAATTTTCATAAATATAATTGTGGCAATGGGGATTCAATATCTGGATAGTATTATTACCATCAATCCTTTTTGCACAACACTCAATTTATCTTTACTTTCATTTATTTAAGTTAATTGTCTTTAATTATAAAACATCACAAAAACTATTGATTTGCTAAACAACAGCTATGATTTACACTAATACTTGACCTTGTCCCTAGTAGTACGAAAACTCACTCACTAATTTATTACTTGGGTGACCCGTGCACTTACGGTATTGCTATTGTAATATCCCAAAGTATACCCTAAAAGTTTTGGAATTATTGTTGTATTTGGATTTAATGTATATGTTTAATGGAAAGAGAAAAGAAGTAAAGAGAGTGTATATGTTGTATATATAGTGATATATACAACATATACAAGTCAAAATATGGAAGTCAAAAGAAGATAATTTTATTTATTTTAAATTAATTAAAAAAAAAGAAATTAAGTTAGTGGAAGAGGATTTTATGAATATTTTAATATTATTTTTGCTTGGTGGAGGTTTAAAGGGGTGAAGTATTTGACTTTGTCTCTTGTTCTTCTTTTTCTTTTTCTTTTCTTTTCCTTCATGGCCAGCCCTCCTAAGCAAGAGAGAAGAGAGTTTTAATTATATTTTCCAAGCTCAAAATTGAGGAAGTTTTCAAGTAATCAAGTGGGAAATCTAAGAAATTTCATAAACTTTGGTAAGTTTCCACTTGATTCCCTTGTTTTATTTTAAGTTATATTTGAGTTTGATGGTTGATTATTGAGAGTATGAGTATGTTTGATTGTGGTGTGTTTGAGAGTGTTGGGTTTAATTGATTTTGATTTTGGGGTTTAATTGAAGAGATGGAGTTAGGTTTGGTGTTGGAAGAGTTAGAGTTGTGAGTTGGTAATTGATGTATGTTGTGAGTTTGAGCAATTATTATCTTAGATTTTCATTGTGTTTGTGTTTAATGGAGTTGAAAGCATAGAATACATGAGTTTGGTCCGAAATAGAAGCAAAATGGATGCCACGCCCGTGGTCCTTGGATGCCACGACCGTGGGGGTGTTAAGCAAATTGGACAGATTCGTTTGCTAACCCACGACTGCGGGGGTTTGTGAGGGCACGACCGTGGGACCTAAATAGTGGCTTTGGCATGTATTTGTGATCTATGGGTCTAGTATGAGACTAATAGGTGAATAATTGTATTGGAATTCATGTGTATTTGTAAATAAGTGTGTATTATTCCTTTTGAATTAGGTTGTGAAGAGGTTGAGTTGCCCTAACCTAAGTGTTGAGAATTCTTGGAAGAGGAAGTGTATAGATTGGTGTGAGTTGTTCTTGAGGTAAGTATAAACCCTACATTATTGCATACATTTACATGATTTTGAGACTTAACACATTTGGTTGTAAATGTATTAAGTAATTTATTACATTGTTAATATATTGGATTAATGTTATGATTGTATAATGTGGAAGATATGATGATCATTCAAAATGTATGTTCAATGCATTTGGTTATGTATACCTTAATGATGAATTGCTTTAATGTGAATTGAGATATGATAAGATGTGAAGCCATTGTTGTTGGCTATGATAATGCAAATGAAATAATTGGGGCATGGTTGCCTATTTGATTATGGAATATGAAATGAGAAATGAATTGAGAAAGAGGATGATAAAGAGATAAATGAAATAATTGTGTGCTTAATATGTTATTCAATTTTCAGAGTTCTGAGTTTGGCGGCATGCCTATGAATCGCTGGACAGGTGAAAAGACCGGGTCGTAAGCTGAGTCCAGCTGAAAAATGTGAAATATGATATTTTTGGGGTGAAAAGACTGGGTCGTAAGCCTCAAAAACAGTAACAGTCTAGCCAGGTTGAGGACCAAGAGACTGGGGCCCTAGGGTCTAGCCGGGTTGAGGTCCAAGAGACTGGGTCTGTTACACTATCCATGGATAGATATATATATGTATTGCCTATGGGCTTGATGATTGTGATTATGGACCAAAGCAGTAACTCTGAACTTTGAATAACATATTAGTGTCTTTTGGGCCCATGCTTGTCTTTGTTTCTATGTGAATCATAAATGGTAAAACAATTAAATAAGATAATGAAATGTATTGTTATGAAATATAGCATTTTTGAATATGATCTCTATTGATTGAATGTATGACATTGACATTACATTAAAGCATATTGTTATTGTGGTTTGTACCACTAAGCCGTTGGCTTAGCGCGATTATGGTTCATCGCGCAGGTGACAGGGTAGAACCAGAGAGTTCAGCTAGACTGAGTTGAGTCTAGATTTTGAAGCGTTGATAGAGGGCTTAAAGATCAAAGACAAACGGCCAAACATGTATAAATTTTTTATTTTGTAAAACATGGATTTTTATGTATATGTATTTGTAAATATCGCTATATTTTCCGCTGCGTATCAAATAAATGTTTTATCTATTGTACTTTATAATATGATTTGAATATTTTAAGTTTTCTTATAATACTGTTAAATTGAAAGATCGGTTTGCTTATGATAAACTGTAGCACACCTGTATTCGGTATACATATATTACAGGTGTATGTAGTGTACGTATACGGGGTATAGGGGTGTTACAATTGTTTTGGTATCAGAGCCTAGGTTTGAGATTTTCAACCTAGGTCAATTGTAAGAAAAATAATATTTTGATTTTAAAAGTTGGTTTTTGAATAAAATACATGTTTTGGTATTGGCAGTCTCTGATCTTTAATGAGGTACATTCTGCTGTGTTTGCAGATATAGGTAGTGATGGCGTCTCAGTCACGTCAATCCATAGAAGGTAGTGCTGAGAGTGTAGCTCCTGAAGAGGGTATAGATGGGGCTAGGGTTGATAGAGCTAGAGAGGCACCTGTTCCTATGCCAGAGAGATCAACTACTGATGAGGTTCCGCCAGTTTGGCTAAGACATGTGGTAGAATTGTTGAGGCAAGCTCCAGTGCAGCAGCCGCCACCGCCACCACAGCCTCAAGTGCTGGTGAGACATTATGATAAATTGTGAAAGTATGGGGCTGAGGATTTCTTTGGCACTACAGATCCTGCAATAGTTGAGCAGTGGTTGGATAGAGTGCAGAGAGTATTTATCCAGTTGCAAGCCACTCCTGAAGAGAAATTTGATTATGTTAGATCCCTTCTGCAGAAAGATGCTTATGATTGGTGGAAGACGGTTCCTCATGCCATGGATGATCCACCTACGTTGTCTTATAGTGATGTTCTGAGGGAGTTTGAGCAGAAATATACTCCGAGGGAGTATAAGGATGTCAAGAAGATGGAATTTCTGAATCTGAGACAGGAGAACCGGACTGTGACAGAGTATGAGATTGAGTATATCCGGTTGAGTCACTATGCCGGTGGGATTATTTCTGATGAGATTGACCGGTGTAGGAGATTTGAGGAGGGATTGAGGCCCTCTATTATATGTATTGTTGCTGGTTCTCGGTACCAGGATTTTTCTCAGTTGGTTGCAGCAGCTAGAAGTGTTGAGAGAGCACAAGGTATTGCAACAGCTACTACTGACGAGGAGACCAGAGTTAGGAGATCCCAGTTTGAGGCAGGGTCTTCGTCTATGAAGAGAGGCCGAGGAAGTTTTGTTCCGAGAGTCAGTAGGGGCCAGAGGCAGTCTGGCAGGTCAGTTCAGTATCAGAGGCAGAGACCGAGACCTACAGTTTCTGTAGCTAGTGCTCCGACTCTTGTGGTTCAGAGGTCTACTCCACCTACATGTGTCCATTGTGGTAGGATACATGGGGGTGTTTGTTGGAAGATTGGTGGATCAGCTGTGTGTTTTAGATGTGGATCGCCTGACCATTTCATTAGAGATTGTCCTGAGATGCAGGAGCATAGGCAGGCAGATTCTGCAGTTTCTTGACCTAGTATGAAAGGAGGTCAAAGTGGCAGGGGTGTTAGTAGAGGTGGTCGACCTGGGATCAGTCAGAGAGGAGGCTCTACATCCGGAGGCAGTAGGCCAGATGAGGTTGGGTCTTCTCAGCGAGTGTATGTGATGCAGAGGCAGCCTAATGCTTCAGCAGTCATTGCGGGTACATTTTCTTTATTTGGCATTTTAGTTCTTGCTTTGATTGATCCAGGATCTACTCATTAATACATAAGTGCATCTATCTTGCCTATGTCTGAATTGTATTCAGAGTCCTTAGGATTTGATGTGTTGGTGTAACGCCCCTATACTTCATATAAGCACTATACATATACCTGGTATACATACAATGCATATATAAAATATAAGAATGTCACTTTTAGCTTTTTATTTAACAATCTTTATCCAAGGTCAAGCAATATTATATTAAATTAAGAAACATTTATAAGAATCATTATTGTTATCAAAAATAAAACCTAAATAAAATTATACATGTATGCATCACCTTCTAGTTGGTCTCGAGACACTCTTACCTTTCTCGTGGCATAGCAGCTAGGCATCCAGATCATCCGCATAAATACCTGCGCGATTACACAACCGCGCTAAGCCCGAGAGCTTAGTAGTACAATTAAATAATAAAGTATACATTACAAAATAATCATACCTTATAATTTTAGCATCATGTTTTATTGTTCTCTTACCACGTTTTTCTTTCTCAATGGATTCTTCATATATTGCCACTAATCTCATAAATTAAATACATCATTACATAGCATATTCACAACACAATACTTACCCTTTCTATTTCATATACACATATATATGTATACATTATTACAACAAAACATCATTCAAACCTTTATAAGAACAATTCTCACAAATTCCACATTCACAAACATGTTACACATCATACAACAATTCCATAACCTCATATCTTAACAAAACTCCTTAAGCCATATTCACTTTCAACATATCAATACACATATTACAAACTCATACTTCATAACATCATTTTATTCACAATTCATTAATCATGAAACACATTTCCATCAAAAGCATTCATAGATCTCATTATTCATTTGTTTCAACATTGTTTCCATATACCTTATTTATCAATCATATTACCATTCATGACTCACATTACACAAAAACAAGCATGGGCCCAAGACACACTAATATGCCATTCAATTTTCAGAGTAATGCTTTGGTTTAATCATCACATTTATCATTATCATAGACCCAACTAGGCTTCAAGGATTAGGCTCAACCAAGCTTCAAGGGGAACAAAGCATGCTAAGTATCAACCCAACTTGGCTTCAAGAACCAAACCCAACCTAGCTTCAAGGGTTGTAACATCTCAATTAGGCTTCAAGGATTAGACCCAACCAAGCTTCAAGGGGAGTAAAACATGTTAAACTTCAACCCAACTTGGCTTCAAGGATCAAATCCAACCTAACTTCAAGAGATTGTTACTAATAGGCATGCCACCAACAACAAACTCTGAAAATGGAATAACACATTAGTCACACAATTCATTTATTATTTCATTATCATTTCCATTCTCAATTCTCATCATCATTTAGGCAAACATACCTTATTTCTTTCAATTGCATCATCATAGCCAATCACAATGGCTTTACATTTCATTTCACAATATAACACTTCAATCTTCAATATTCAAATGTACATTTATATCATCAATTAGGCAAACAAGCTTCAATCATAACATTAAGGTAATTCATCATCAATGATCTCATGATATTCCACGTTGTACCCAACATATCATTCTTCATATGCATCATCAATCTACATATAGCACA
Source organism: Garcia nutans (assembly GCA_947685225.1). Classification (NCBI taxonomy): domain Eukaryota; kingdom Viridiplantae; phylum Streptophyta; class Magnoliopsida; order Malpighiales; family Euphorbiaceae; genus Garcia; species Garcia nutans. The sequence goes on from CANTUV010000026.1 coordinate 21,764,704, forward strand.
ATACAATTCATAATATTTACAATACATAAAACATCACATGGTTCATATAATATCAACATTATCATCAAATCATATTGATCAATTCAATTCATCACTCAAGTATACATAATCATTGACATTGCACATACTTTTTCATTGATCACTATATCTTTCACATTTCCTATATCATCATTGATATATTCATACATAACAATTTACCTTATTCAAGGACTTAGAATCTTCCATATACATTTGGTTGGATCATTATTGGTTTAAGTGTGTTTAGGTACAAAAGACATTTGAAGATCCAACAATGTATGAAAACCAAATAACAAACACAATAACAAACACCCTCAAGGGACACGGCCAAGCTTGTGGCCGTGTCTCTCAATACAATCATCCAGTAGCAAACACGCCCAAGGGACACGGCCAAGCTTGTGGCCGTGTCACTCAACACCAATTCAAGCAGTAGCAAACACGGGCAATGGACACGGCCAAGCCAGTGGCCGTGTCTCTCAACACAACAATCCAGTACAGCAAGGGACACGGCCGTGTCTCTCAACATAAATCAGACAGTAACAAACACAGGCAAGGGACACGGCCAAGCCAGTGGCCGTGTCTCTCCAAAACTCATCCAACACGGCCAAATTTGCCCTAACTTGGCCGTGTCTCTCATAACTTGGCCGTGTCCTACAATAATTTAAAGACCAAACACTCGAAATTCATCCAAACCAAACCCCAAATCAACATTTTATCATTTTTCTCACAATTTTCTCAACTAATCATCACTTAGATATCAATTCCACACATTTACATACTTAAATCTCTTGTTATCCTCCTTTTACCCACCAATCATACCAAACTTAACCTCAATCCAAAAGAAATCAAAACAAGAAGATATATACCTATATATATATATATATAATCAATAAAATTCATTCAAGAAATATGTACTTACTTGTATAGCTTGCCAAATCTTCATTTTCATCTTCAATACTCTTAAAATCCTTAAGAAATTTTGATGAAGATCACATTTCTCTCTCTCTCTCTCTCTCGTGCTCTCTCTCTCTCTCTCTCGTGCTCTCTTGTCCACGAAGAAGAAGAACAGAAGAAGAAGAAAGAAAGAAGGTTCTCCTCCCTTCCTTCGTTCTTATCTCATATATAATAATAATAATAATAATAATAATAACAATAATAACAATTATACCATTAAATCTCCACCACACACAATTCCTTTTGACTTTCTTCTTCTTTTCTCTTTCCTTCAATACACACATTGAATCCAATTACAACAGTAATCCCAACACTTTTAGGATATACTTTAGGATATTACAGTTGGTGACAAATCCTTTAGGGCATAGTGTGGTTGTTAGCAAGGTGCATCGTGATAGTGCAGTTGTGGTGCAAGGTGAGGAATTTTTTGGGGATTTGATTGAAATGCCTTTTAAGGAGTATGATTTGATATTAGGCATGGATTGGTTGTCTAAGCATGGATCTGTGGTAGATTGTCAAAGAAATGTGTTACTTTGAGAACCAGTGATGGTAGAAGTGTGATGGTGTCTAGTGAGCAGAAACAACTTGCATCCTTATTTGTATCAGCTTTTGCAGCTAGGAAGTTGATTAGAAAAGGGTGTGATGCTTATCTTGCTCATGTTGTGGATACCAAAATAGTAGGTTCTCAACTTGATAGTATACCCACAGTTGCGGAATTTCCAGATGTTTTTCCGGAGGAGTTGCCAAGGTTACCCCCTGAGAGAGAGGTTGAATTTGGTATCGATTTGTTGCTTGGTACCACTCCCATCTCTATTACTCCTTATCGAATGGCACCTGCTGAGTTGAGAGAGTTGAAGGTGCAGTTGCAAGAGTTGTTGGATAAAGGGTTTGTTACCCTAGTGTTTCTCCGTGGGGAGCTCCTGTGCTGTTTGTGAAGAAGAAGGATGGTACTTTGAGGTTGTGCATTAATTATAGGCAATTGAACAAGTTGACTATCAAGAATAAGTATTCTTTGCCTAGGATAGATGATCTCTTCGATCAATTGAAGGGAGCAGCAATTTTCTCTAAGATTGATTTGAGATCAGGGTACCATCAGTTGAGGGTCAGAGAGGAAGATGTTCCTAAGACAGCTTTTCGCACAAGGTATGGGCATTATGAGTTCTTAGTGATGCCTTTTGGATTGACGAATGCACCTGCAGCATTTATGGATTTGATGAATAGGGTATTTAGGCCCTATCTAGATCAGTTTGTGGTGTTCTTCATTGATGATATTTTGGTGTATTCGCGTAATGAAGAGGATCATGACAAGCATCTACGGATTGTATTGCAGACCTTAAGAGAGAAGCAATTGTATGCTAAGCTGTCGAAGTGTGAGTTTTGGCTTAATCAAGTGACTTTTTTGGGTCATATAGTTTCAGCAGATGGTATAAGAGTTGATCCAAGTAAAGTTGAGGCTATTTTGAATTGGAGTCCACCGAAGTCTGTGATTGAAGTCAGAAGTTTTCTGGGTTTGGCAGGCTATTATTGACGCTTTGTGAAAGGTTTTTCTTTGATAGCTACTCCACTCACCAGATTACTTCAAAAAGGAGTTAGATTTGTGTGGACGGATCAATGTCAAGCTAGTTTTGAGCAGTTGAAGGAGGTGTTGACTCAAGCTCCTGTTCTTACTTTGCCTGTGGAAGATAAACCATATGTAATTTACAGTGATGCTTCACATAATGGTTTAGGTTGTGTTTTGATGCAAGAGGGTAAAGTCATAGCTTATGCTTCTAGGTAGTTGAAGCCGCATGAACTTAATTATCCGATGCATGATTTGGAGTTAGCAGCTATAGTGTTTGCATTGAAGATTTGGCGACACTACTTGTATGGAGAGAAATGTTTTATCTATACGGATCATAAGAGTTTGAAATATTTGGGGGTTCAGAGAGAGCTAAATCTTCGGCAAAGACGATGGTTAGAATTGATCAAAGACTACGACTGTTTGATTGATTATCATCCTGGTAAGGCGAATGTTGTTGCTGATGCCTTGAGTCAAAAGTCTTTGGCAGATTTGTTTGTTTATTCGCTCTTGTTGCTTGTTGAGTTGAGAGCGTTGCATGCTAGTTTTGAATCATGTGATGATGGTGCATTGTTAGCTCAACTGCAGTTGAGACCGGTGTTGTTGGATCAGATTAAAGAGGCTCAATTGGCTGATGAGAAAATTCAGAAAATTGTGTCAGATTGCCAAAATGGGGAGAGCCGAGATTTCCATGTGAGAAGCGATGGTAGCCTTTGGTTTAAAGATAGACTGTGCGTTCCTGATGATGCAAGATTGAGACAGATTATTTTAGAGGAAGCACACCAGTCAGTTTTTGCTATGCACCCTGGGAGTACAAAGATGTATCAGGATTTGAAGCAACATTATTGGTGGTCAGGTATGAAGAGGGACATTGTGGAATATGTATCCAAGTGTCTCACTTGTCAGAGGGTGAAAGCTGAGCATCAAGTTCCAACAGGGTTGCTTCAACCTTTATCAGTGCCTGAATGGAAATGGGAACATGTGACAATGGATTTTGTGTCTGGTTTGCCATTGACTCAGAAGAAGCATGATGCTATTTGGGTGATTATTGATCGGTTGACAAAGACAGCTCATTTTCTTCCAGTTAGAATGGATTATTCTCTGGAGAAGTTGGCTGAGCTGTATATCAGTGAGATAGTGAAATTGCATGGAGTCCTAATTTCTTTAGTGTCTGATCGAGATCCTCGATTTACTTCGAGATTTTGGAAAATTTTACATGGTGTTTTGGGTTCTCAATTACTTTTTAGCACTGCTTTTCATCCGCAGACAAATGGGCAGTCAGAGAGAGTGATACAGATTATTGAGGATATGTTGAGAAGCTGTGTCATTGATTTTTCTGGAAGTTGGGACAGATTTTTGCCACTTGTGGAATTTGCTTACAACAACCGTCATCAAACCAGTATTGGAATGGCACCATATGAGGCATTGTATGGTAGAAGATGCAGAATGCCTCTATGTTGGAACGAAGTTGGGGAAAGCAAATTGGTTGGTCCTGATTTGATTAAAGAAACGGAAGAGAAAGTGAAGATAATTCGGGATCGGTTGAAAGCAGCTTCAGATCGGTAGAAATCTTATTCAGATTTGAAGAGGAGAGACATAGAGTTCAATGTTGGAGATAAAGTATTTTTTTAAAGTGTCTCCTTGGAAGAAGATTTTAAAATTTGGTAGGAAAGGGAAACTAAGTCCTCGTTTTATTGGACCGTATGAGATATTGGAAAGAATTGGACCAGTTGCTTATCGACTTGCTTTGCCGCTTGAGCTGGATAGAATCCATAATGTCTTCCATGTTTCTATGCTGTGGAGGTACAGATCAGATCCATCTCATGTTCTGTCTGTTGAATCTATTGAGGTGAGTCCAGATCTGACTTTTGAAGAAAAACAAATTGCTATTTTGGCATATGAAGTGAAGGAGTTGAGAAATAAGAAAGTGCCACTGGTGAAAGTTCTTTGGAAGAATCATGCAAAGGAAGAGGCAACTTGGGAGAGTGAGCAAGCAATGCGAGATCAGTATCCTCAATTGTTTCAGACTTGATATCAGGTAATTTCGAGGACGAAATTTCTTTTTAGAGGGGGAGAATTGTAATATCCCAAAGTATACCCTAAAAGTTTTGGAATTATTGTTGTATTTGGATTTAATGTATATGTTTAATGGAAAGAGAAAAGAAGTAAAGAGAGAGTGTATATGTTGTATATATAGTGATATATACAACATATACAAGTCAAAATATGGAAGTCAAAAGAAGATAAATTTATTTATTTTAAATTAATTAAAAAAAAGAAATTAAGTTAGTGGAAGAGGATTTTATGAATATTTTAATATTATTTTTGCTTGGTGGAGGTTTAAAGAGGTGAAGTATTTGACTTTGTCTCTTGTTCTTCTTTTTCTTTTTCTTTTCTTTTCCTTCATGGCCGGCCCTCCTAAGCAAGAGAGAAGAGAGTTTTAATTATATTTTCCAAGCTCAAAATTGAGGAAGTTTTCAAGTAATCAAGTGGGAAATCTAAGAAATTTCATCAACTTTGGTAAGTTTCCACTTGATTCCCTTGTTTTATTTTAAGTTATATTTGAGTTTGATGGTTGATTATTGAGAGTATGAGTATGTTTGATTGTGGTGTGTTTGAGAGTGTTGGGTTTAATTGATTTTGATTTTGGGGTTTAATTGAAGAGATGGAGTTAGGTTTGGTGTTGGAAGAGTTAGAGTTGTGAGTTGGTAATTGATGTATGTTGTGAGTTTGAGCAATTATTATCTTAGATTTTCATTGTGTTTGTGTTTAATGGAGTTGAAAGCATAGAATACATGAGTTTGGTCCGAAATAGAAGCAAAATGGATGCCACGCCCGTGGTCCTTGGATGCCACGACCGTGGGGGTGTTAAGCAAATTGGACAGATTCGTTTGCTAACCCACGACTGCGGGGGTTTGTGAGGGCACGACCGTGGGACCTAAATAGTGGCTTTGGAATGTATTTGTGATCTATGGGTCTAGTATGAGACTAATAGGTGAATAATTGTATTGGAATTCATGTGTATTTGTAAATAAGTGTGTATTATTCCTTTTGAATTAGGTTGTGAAGAGGTTGAGTTGCCCTAACCTAAGTGTTGAGAATTCTTGGAAGAGGAAGTGTATAGATTGGTGTGAGTTGTTCTTGAGGTAAGTATAAACCCTACATTATTGCATACATTTACATGATTTTGAGACTTAACACATTTGGTTGTAAATGTATTAAGTAATTTATTACATTGTTAATATATTGGATTAATGTTATGATTGTATAATGTGGAAGATATGATGATCATTCAAAATGTATGTTCAATGCATCTGGTTATGTATACCTTAATGATGAATTGCTTTAATGTGAATTGAGATATGATAAGATGTGAAGCCATTGTTGTTGGCTATGATAATGCAAATGAAATAATTGGGGCATGGTTGCCTATTTGATTATGGAATATGAAATGAGAAATGAATTGAGAAAGAGGATGATAAAGAGATAAATGAAATAATTGTGTGCTTAATATGTTATTCAATTTTTAGAGTTCTGAGTTTGGCGGCATGCCTATGAATCGCTGGATAGGTGAAAAGACCGGGTCGTAAGCCGAGTCCAGCTGAAAAATGTGAAATATGATATTTTTGGGGTGAAAAGACTGGGTCGTAAGCCTCAAAAACAGTAACAGTCTAGCCAGGTTGAGGACCAAGAGACTGGGGCCCTAGGGTCTAGCCGAGTTGAGGTCCTAGAGACTGGGTCTGTTACACTATCCATGGATAGATATATATATGTATCGCCTACGGGCTTGATGATTGTGATTATGGACCAAAGCAGTAACTCTGAACTTTGAATAACATATTAGTGTCTTTTGGGCCCATGCTTGTCTTTGTTTCTATGTGAATCATAAATGGTAAAACAATTAAATAAGATAATGAAATGTATTGTTATGAAATATAGCATTTTTGAATATGATCTCTATTGATTGAATGTATGACATTGACATTGCATTAAAGCATATTGTTATTGTGGTTTGTACCACTAAACCGTTGGCTTAGCGCGATTGTGGTTCATCGCGCAGGTGACAGGGTAGAACCAGAGAGTTCAGCTAGACTGAGTTGAGTCTAGATTTTGAAGCGTTGATAGAGGGCTTAAAGATCAAAGACAAACGGCCAAACATGTATAAATTTTTTATTTTGTAAAACATGGATTTTTATGTATATGTATTTGTAAATATCGCTATATTTTTCGCTGCGTATCAAATAAATGTTTTGTCTATTGTACTTTATAATATGATTTGAATGTTTTAAGTTTTCTTATAATATTGTTAAATTGAAAGATCGGTTTGCTTATGATAAACTGTAGCACACCTGTATTCGGTATACGTATATTACAGGTGTATGTAGTGTGCGTATACGGGGTATAGGGGTGTTACAGCTATAGCATTAGGCGCGCACGCACCAAGTTTTTGGCGCCGTTGCCGAAGACAACGGTTTCAATATTAGTAATATAATTAAGACTGTTGATTTAGTTTTATTTTCATTTGAATCAAGACTGTTTGTTTGTTTTCTTTGAATTGTTTGTTTGTTGTGTTTGAATTTGTTTTTAATTTAATTGTTTGTTAGTTTTTCTTTAAATTGTTAAGTGTTCTTTTTGTTGTAAAGATGCAGTTTTCATAGTACAAGGGAGTTTATGATAGGGACTATAATTCTGACACGGCATGGCAATTCGCAGAATTAACGAATCAACCTAAGATGCTAAATGCAAGAGGAAGAGTACCTATGCCACGCCAAGAGATATGTGCAGCATGTGGAAATGCAGGACAAAGTGCCAATACATGTTCATTTGGTTTCGAATGATACCAAGAATGGCAAGAGGAAGAATATGACTACCAAAATTTCCAGCAGATGGGTAGAAATGACCCATACTCCAATCCTTATAATCCAAGCTAGGAAAGCCACCCAAATTTTTCTTGGAAAAATCTGCAGCAAATTCCACCTCAAAATTTTTTTCAACCTTACCAAAGAGGTCTTACTTTCAAGAACAATTTTCAAACCAAGACCACCTTAAGGAACCCACATTGGATGATAAGTTAAATGCCTTTATTCAAAAACACACACTAAATCAAGATCACTTTAAGGAACCCACTTTGGAGGAAAGATTGAATGCCTTCATTCAAAATAGCCCACAAAATATAGATCAACCTAAGAAACTCACATTGGAGGAAAGATTGAATGTCTTCATTCAAAATACCGAGAAACATCAAGCTCAATGCAAGCAATACATAGTGGAAGATAATTTGAGGTTTGAATCTTTGCAAGAATCATGGACGAGGTTGAAAACTCAAGTTGGGCAGCTGGCACATCAACCCCAAGCACACCAAAAGGAGGAGTCTCCTAGCCAATTAGAGCAAATCCAGGTAATCACAAATTTGAGGAGTGAACAGGTAGTATATAACAATTGTTGTGATTCATTTGATGCAGGGACTAATCAAGAAGAAAATGGTGAGGAGATACAATCCAACTTAGAGGAGTTAAGTCAATCAAAGGAGAAGGAGAATTTGGAGGCATCAACCTCACCCAAGTTGCATGAAACTTCTGATCCTTATAGGTCATCAAATCCATTTCCAAGTAACTTGAAGGATGAGAAGCAAGGTATGCAACTTTCTGACATCTATGACATGCACTCCCAAGGAGATAGTGAAAATAAGCTTGAGATGGGTATGCCCTTAGAAGAAGAACATGAAATGCCCAATTTAGAACTTGAGGAGTGTAAACTAATTTTAGATGCTGAGGTTGTTGAGAGGTGACTTGACATTGTTAAAGTAGATGAAAAAGTGATTCAACCAACCTTGGTTGAACTTAAAGAGTCCCGAACAATCATCTCTTCTACTCTTAGTGGTAAGGAAGAGCAGAAATCTGATATACCCATGTTGCACAAAGACAAAGATTATTACCACGTTCCAATAGCACTGAAGGATCACCCCGAGGTGACCTTCACATGTCCCTTTGAGATATTTTCTCTTTAAGGAATACTATTTAGGGGTTGCCATACATTGGGCACATTTCAAAGTTGTATGTTGTTCATCCTCTCAGTCATGGGCTACAATTACATTATGGGTGGAAGGAGCCCTACACATCGTATATAGGAATGATGGAAATCAGGTTTCATCTAAACTCTCTTTTAGTTTATGCATGCTCACATTGAGGACAATGTGAATCTTTAAGTGTGGGGTGCATTTTGTGTTTTATGTTTTTACTTTTAATTGCATTTTGTGTTTTGTGTTTTTACTTTTAATTTGTTTTTGTGTTAGTTTAGTTAATGTTTTTCATGTTTTTTTTTCTTTGAATAAATGAATTTTAGAAAGTTCAATTGTTATAAACATTGTTGATAGATGACTTTTGAATTTTTTGAAGCATGAATTTGAGAATTGAGTAGAATTGGTGCTTATTGTCAATTTTGTTGGTTTTTCCTTGCATTGCCTTTAACCTAGTGAGGAATTGAGCCATCAACTTATTATTCTTTTGTGGGTGAACATCTTTGATTGATGAATTGCTAGAACTTGCTTTGACATGCATTTTAAGACTACATAAAAATTTCAATTAGGCATCAAGATGATTAAGGCAATTTGGTGAACCCACTTTGGCTTCAAAAGACCAACCCTACATTCAACCTTAGTTAGCCAATTTTGATCCTATTTCGTTTTTCCTTTTCTTTCTTTTTCGCAATACTACTAACTTTGAATCATGCTATTTTGTCTCTTACCCTTTCATTAGGTCAAGAGCATTTTAAGAGCGTTTATGACCGAGTGTTGTGTTGAATTAAGTGTGGGGTTAAATTTAGTATGTTTAAGACTGTAAACTATTATATTCTTATGAAAAAAAATCATTGTCAAAAAAATAATAATTAAAAAAAATAATTGTTGTTCTTGTTGAAAGGGGTGGAATATGTTTGGAATAATCATTGCAAGATGTAAGAAGTGAGTTCCCTTGAAAAGCTCTTTAATGTCAAGGGGTAGGTGATAGGAAGGTGTTTTGGGATCGTTGGGTTATATATATATGATTGGTTACTTCATTCTTGAAGTGCTCTTGAACTTAATGATTAAGCTCACACTTCCTAAATGCCACACCTTTACCTTAGCCCCATTACAACCCAAAGAAAGACTTTTTGATTGATGCTTGATTGTAATTAAGTGGTGGAGATTTGATTGATAAGCAAGCCTATGGCGATAATCTTTCATTGATTGTTATGAGTGTAAACACCACCTTGATCAAACACTTTTAAGAGTTGGTAAGTGAGCGACAACATTGGTTATGCATGGAAAGCCAATTAATTGCATTGGTATCAATTTTGTTCGATTTGATATTGATTGCGGATTTAGGGATAGGGAAGTCTTGAAACATTTTTATAACTCTTGAACTTTAAATTTATCTTGTTTAGTTTGGGGACAAGCAAGGAATTAAGTGTGGGGTATTTGATGAGATCAATTTTATACTTGTTTTTAGTATGATTTTTATGTGTTTTTAGTTAATGTTTAATTTTATTTTTGTTTAAAGTTTGTTTTAAGTGTTTGTTTTAGGTTAAAGTGCAAAAACTCCCTTGGATGATCAAAACATGAAGGAAGAGCATGAATCAAGCAAGACATGACCAAGCCAAAGCAAGCTTGGCCATGTCCCTCAAAAGAAAATCATGGCAGAGCATGACACAGCCAAGAGACATGGCCAAGCCACTGGCCTTGTCTCACCCAAGGAACAAAATCGAGAAAGAAAAGAAAAGAAGGTAAAAGCTGGCACTGACAGGTGACACGGCCAAGCCACTGGCTGTGTCACGTGACACAGCCAGGAGCTTGGTCGTGTCCCATCCTAAGACAAAGAACAAGGAATGAGCAAAATGAAAAAACAGAAGGTGACACACCCACATGACACGGCCAAGCTTGTGGTCGTGTCACATGACACGGCCACAAGCTTGGTCGTGTCACTCCTTGAAAAACAAAGAAAAGAAAAGAAAGAAAATGGGCAGTAAGTGACACGGCCAGCAAGCTTGGTCGTGTCCTAAAGAAATTGAGAGACACGACCACAAGCTTGGCCGTGTCACTCTTGATGTTTTGAATTCTTTTGCATGAGTTGGGAGACAAGTGGAGAACAAAGACTTTGCTTTTGCCAAAAGAAATATTAAAGAAAAGAAAAGCTTGCCTAATTGATGGAAAGAATTATTAAACAAAGAGAATGTGGGAGACAAGGGAGAGTGGTGTGAGTTGGAAGGTATGGGTCTGAGCTTTGAATGAAATAAAAATAGAAGGAAATGGAAGAAAGGGGACACATTTTTAGTGAGGTAGAGAGTGACACTCTCCTTAGCTCTTCATCTTCATTCTCCATTTCTATCCTCTCCATCTTCTCCATGTTCCATTGGCAAGATCTTGAAGGTTGAAGAAGCTTCATTGAAAGGTTTGGTGACTTGAGAAAGCTCCATTCCATCTTCCAAAGGCATAATCAATTGAAGGGTTGGTGACTTGAGAAGGCTCCATCCCAAGGTTTGGTGACTTGAGAAAGCTCCATTCCATATTGCAAAAGGGAATCAACAATTGAAGAGGGCTTGAGTTCTTCATCATACACCCAATTGGAGCTAGGAGGAAGACTAGTAATCCTACTCTTGGCATCTTCACAAGGGGTTTTTCTATTTTCTCTTGTAATTCATTTCAATATTGTTGTTGTTGCATTAAGAGTATTGAACATGAACTAACTCATTCTCTATCTAGATATGATGAACCCTAGCTTATTTGTATGGATTGAGTAATTTTATTTCATGGAGTTGTTTTATTCTAATGATGCTTAATGATTTATTTCCAATTGATAATAGCATGCTTATTGATTGGTTTAAATTTTCATATTATTGACTTGAGAAAGCTTTGATATGAATTGAATACTCATAAGGGTTGAGGATTGATTGGAATGCTAGAGATAGACTTACAAGATCCTTTGGTTTATGATTCCTTGTTCTTAATGCAAGATCTACTTAATTATGTTTGAGAAGAGATTCCAACATTCTACTTAGTGATTAGGGATTAATTCACTCGAAAGAAGTTTTAGTCTAAATTAGAGGAATGCCAATTCAACTCTATTATGTGATTTAATTTAATTGATTTTCATAAATATAATTGTGGCTAGAGAGATTCAATATCTGGATAGTATTATTACCATTAATCCTTTTTGCACAACACTCAATTTATCTTTACTTTCATTTATTTAAGTTAATTGTCTTTAATTATAAAACATCACAAAAGCTACTAATTTGTTAAACAACAGTTAAGATTTGCACTAGTACTTGACCTTATCCCTAGTGGAACGATAACTCACTCACTACTTTATTACTTGGGTGACCCGTGCACTTGCGGTATTGCTATAGCATTAGGCGCGCACGCACCATTTCACATTTATGGCTTTTATCTTCAAGATGCTAAAAACATGAGTAGTGGAGGCCCAAGCAGCATAGTCAGAGATACATCAATTTTAAACTATGATTCAGCATGTCAATTGGTAGCTTCTTCATAACCTTGCTAATAATCATTTACTTTGGCCAATTTATCCTTTGAGGTTTGATGGTTCAACATACTTCCCTCAACTTAAAGGCTTTGTATGACAAAAATACTTTTTTTTTAAAATATTAAGATCATATTTTGACTTTGTCAAATCAGTGTCATTATACCTCAGGACTCGATTTTATAAATTAACATATCTATAACATGACAACCCTAGTTGCCGTACTAAACTCGGGAATCATTTCTATTTGAGAAAGAACTGTTGGACTTCATATAGACACATACACATTACTTGGCCAAAGTCTCATTGAGTTTAAATATTATCTATCTCATATGGATGCTTATTCAAACTATCTCCACTAATAGATTCTACCTACCAAGAGAGATCAACAGGTCTTTAATAGACTTGAAATGGGATCTATAAGGGACATGGTTTAAGTGAAGGCCATTTGAGATTGGAGCTGATGTGATACTACTGACAAACCTTCTCAATAAAACCTTTGGTTGGAGCCACAGGCAGCTAGGAGCAATCTTGCTAGACTCCAATTTCCTTCTATCTCCTTGGAAGGAATATAGAACTAATTAAAACGATCTTCATCTGTTCATTTTGCTTTTGCCCAAACTCATGACCCATTTTTTTATTTTTTTTACTCTTTTTTTTCTTTTTTTCTTTTTTTTTTCTTTCTTTCTCTTTTTATTTTTGCTTTTTTTTCTTTTCTTTTCTTTTTTTTCTTTTTGGGTTCGACTTTAAGAAGATTATTTTATTTACACCATTCTATGCTTCTGACTATGGATGAGTGGCGTAGAGTGAGTCTTATTTCAATAAGGATAAATAATTTATTGTTCTGATGTCATCTTAATGAATTAGAGATATCAGGTCTAATATCAGGTGAGCTTCGACTACCCTTCTGGTCTTGACTATGCATTCCTCTCTTTGCCTCTTCACCTTAGTGATCATAACGCTTGTCAAAAGTGTAACAATAGTTCAGGGTGGGTCATTGGGCTTATAAGTCAATAAAGAGAAAGTTAAAATCATATGAAGGCTCAAAGGGACAACTAGGGATTGATATTTAATTGGGGTGGATACTAGTTGTTAGCTTACCAAACAATGCCTATATCATTTCTCCCTTAAATAAGCAGATTTCAATTTCACCTCCAAAGTTTGTCAAAGCATGTTTTAAGATTGACTAGGACCTAGACACTCAAAATTATGTAGGAGCCCTCTCTAAGTAAGCATACACAGCTCATTGATATAGAATAACTCCCTCACCTAATAAAGTCATTTGGATCATGATGCATAGATATGCTAATTTATGAATATCAAGGTAGACTTGTCATCGCTTGAACACCAAAATAAAAAAATAAAAAAAGACCAACACAAAATTAATGAAAAATAATTTATTTAAACAATCTTAATTTGAAAAATATAATTGTTCCAAAAATATTAAAGAAAACATAAATAAAATAGGTAGCACTCAAGCTTAAGGAAGTGTGTTGAATCTACTTTGACATGTCAGGGGCAATGTTCATCACCTCTTCATCCATAACTCCTCCATCCACATCTTGAAAAGATGACAGAATAGAACTTTTCATCAATCCTCCTTCTATCATGAAGGTCACTGGCGGTAGCACTCTTTCAAACTTAGGTAATGGATTGCTTTTAGTATTGGGTTTATTGGGCTCAGACAGCTTCCCAATATTGATTAAATCTTGGATCTCATGCCTTAATCGAGCACATTTATCAATATCATGCCCTTGCATTTGATGGAATTGACAGAAGGCCTTAGCATCAAAGTTTGATGGCAGAGAATCGTGTAGCTGTCGAGGAGCCAATGGCTGTAATAGCCCTTGCTTTTGCAACTTATTGAAAACCCAAGATAAAGTTCTCTCCAACTCTGAAAATTGCCTCTTATTCCCTTGGCTAGTAGTTGTATTGACATCATTTCTTTTTGTGCACTCTAATTTATAGATTGGTAGTTTCCCTTCTCATTCCTTCTCCCATAAAAATGGTTCTTCTCCCTTTCCCATTCTTCTATTTGCAAGCCAGCTTAGAGAAGATCCTTGAAATCTCTAATAAGAGTGTGAGACATCCTTTCATGAAGATTAGGTAGCACCCCTCTTACGATCATCCTAATTTGATAATATTCATCAGGCCTCTTCTTGAGTAACGCGGCCTTGTTTCTCTACCTCTTCACATGGTCAACAAAGTTTTCATTCTATTTCTGCCTTATGGACTCAACTTCCATCAAAGAGACCTCCAATTCAGCATTGTACCCATATTGTTGAATGAAGAAGGCCTTATACAGCATATCCCAATCTTTTTGGGTACTTTCATCCAAAGTATTAAACCAGTTCTGCACAACTAGGTCCAAAGAAAGCATAAAATACCTCATAGTTTGGGCTTTAGTAGCTCGAGCGGACTGCATGGCAGTGATGTACTGCTTAACATGCAAGTGAGGATTTCTTGTACCATTTTACTTAGCAAATGAAGGCATCTTGAAGTTGTAAGGTACTTCATCATCTTGTTCAAACAGCTTGTCCACCTTTGACATCCCCTCAGTTTTTAGCTTCTTCTCAAACTTTTTCTCCAGATCAGCAATCATCTTCTCAACATCAAAAGTCTTAGTCTTTTCAACACTTGATTTCTCCACAGTCTTTGACTCTTTCTTCTTATCTTGAGGATCTTGAAAGTATTGAGCCCAATAGCCATCATCATCCATAACCATCTTTTCATCATTGAAGGCTACTTCACCAACCTTAGCCTTTCCCTTGTCATTCTGCTTCTTGGTGCTAACAGATGCTTCAGCAGTATTGTAATATCCTCATATATGCCCTAGAAGTTGTGATTATGTTGTTGTTGTTGTTATATAATTGGATTGAATATATGTGTTAAATTACAAGAGAAAAGAAATAGAGAAAAGAATGTTTATGTATATGTGATTTGGGAAAGAATTTAGGGTTTAGAGAGAATGGTATATGTTATGTATATGATGATATATATAACATATAAGTTGGTCAAAATGAAGAGTCAAGGAAAGAAGATATTTATTTTTGTTAAGTGTGAAGTTACTATAAAGGGCATGTAATGAATGGTAATCAATACAAATGGTATAAGGGTGTTTAGGTAATTACTCTTGTTGAATCACTTGGTGGAGATTTAAAGAGGTGATATTTTGTCTTTTCTTCATTTCCTTCGTCTTCTTCTTCTCTTCTCCACGTTGGTTGGCTCCTCCTTAGACAAGAGAGAGCAAAGTGAGATTTGTTTAATTCTAACATCAAATTGAAGGGAGAATCAAAGGATTTAATTGAAGATTTGTGGAATTCAACAACTTAGGTAAGTTCTTTCTCTTGATTTTCCTTTGTTCTTTTGAAATTGTGTTTGGGATTGGTGAGTTGATATGGATGGTTGATTAAGTGTGTTTGTGATGTGTTTTTAAGTATTAAGTTTTGAAGGAAGTGAATTGTCATTGATTTGGGAAGTGAAGAAGTCTTGGAAAAGGAAGTGTTTAGAAGTGGTGCTTAAGGTAAGTACACACTTGTTTCTCTTGCTAATTGAAGTTGTTTGAAAGTTTGATTGTTATATGTTGGTGATGAAAATGTTGTGATGAGTATGTAAAATAATTGCTAATGATGTTGATTATGTCCATTTGAATGAGGTTATGTTGTGTACAATGTGTTTTAAGTTAACCAAAAGAAGTTTGGATACATTTAGGGTTTATGTATGAGAGACGTAATTTGGGACGGTCGCTATTAGTCATGGGCGGTCGCTATTTAGTCATGTGCGGTCGCGACTTAGGTCGGACTTATGACCGCGAAACCTACTGTGATAGGGTTTCATCTTTTGATTGTGAAGTGCGGTCGCAACTTAGGTCGGGCTTCTGACCGCGAAATCTACTGTGATAAGGTTTCATCGTGTAACTGTATGGCGCGGTCGTATTCAGGTGAGGCGCGACCGCTAGAAGTGTTCTGTTCTGCTTTATTTGAAGCAATTTAATTTTGTAACAAGATTCTCAAATACATGTTAAATAGAGATCATTTGTCTAACATCATTGTTGAGATTGAACAATGTTATATTATGTATTGTGAATGGTAATGTATTATATTGTTTGCATAACGTGACTAGTGTTATGACTTAAATAGCGCGAAAGAGGCGATGATCATTCAAAAAGGTACGTACAATGTAATTTGTTATGATAAACGTTTTAATAATGAATGATGTTAATGTGTCTTGAGAAATGATTGAAATGAAATAAATAGACATATTGTTTATATGACGATGAATTTAAGATACATATGCAATGAAATTAATGATGTATGTTCGAATAATGACATGTTCGTGTAGTTAATGTAATTGGTGTTGTATATATATATATCAATAATGATGTGTATGATGTGAAGCCATTGTGATTGGCTATGATGATTCAAATGTGATATAATGAATGAAATGTGATATGATGATTCAAATGTGCAATGATGATTTAAATGTGATATAAAGCCATTGTGATTGGCAATGATGATTCAAATGAGATGTGAAGCCATTGTGATTGGATATGATGATTCAATTGAAAGAGATAAGGCATGTTTGCCTAATTGATGATGAGATTGATAATGAAATAATAAATGAATTGTGTAACTAATGTGTTATTCGATTTCAGAGTTCTGGGTTTGGAGGCATGCCTATAAAATGAAAAAGGTAACAGTCTTGCCGGGTTGAGGATCTCTTCATTTTGAGTTGAATTGAGATCCAAGAGACTGGGTCTGTTACACTATGAGAAATTGTAATTATGAGATATATGATTGGTAACAGTCTTGCCGGGTTGAGGATCACATCGAGTTTAGCCGAGTTGATGATCCAAGAGACTGGGTCTGTTACGCTATCCATGGATAGAGATATTGATATATGATGCCTACGGGCTTGATAATTATGATTATAGACCAAAGCAGTAACTCTGAACTTTGAATAACATATTAGTGTTTTGGGCCCGAGTCTGTCTTTATTGTCAATGTGAAATGCAAGTATTGAAATATTGATTGTGAGTATTAATACTGAATTATGCTTGGTGAATTGTGAATAATATAATGTTATTAAGTGTAATATGTAAATGAATTGTGGTTGATGATAAATGTTGTCTTTATTGGAAATGTGATTTATGATTTGTATGATATGTAATTTGTATATTACAATAATGAGTGATATGATGTGTAATGTGTGTATCGCAATAATAATTGGTATGATAGATAAAGTGTGTATTGCAATAATGATTGGTATGGTATATATAATATAGGGGTATTAATATATTGGTTTTGAGTATTGGTGATGCATTGGGGTTGGTGATAATATTATGTATATATGTACATCATATATGAAATTAGCTATGATATATTAAAGATGAAATTAAAAAGAAAAGAAGATATGATAAGAACTAATTATATATTGAATTGATGTATCATTATATGTCAATACTTCTATACTATATGTTTATATCTTTATAGTTGGACTACTAAGCTCTCGGGCTTAGCGCGGGTATTTATTCGCACAGGTATATAGATGGAAGATATGAAGTCTTTTATTATGCCACAAGAAGAGTAAAGTTTGTCGAGACCAACTAGAGGGTAATGCATACATGTATAAATTTTTAATTATCATGTATTTCTGACGAGAGAGTATTTATATGTATAAATGAAGTTTTGATAAAGATAATGATTTTGTAAATGTTATTTAAATTAATGTATTATGGTTTGAACTCTGTTACAGGTTTTTAAAAGGTAACGAAAAGTGACATCCTTATACTTTATATATTTACTGTATGTATACTAGGTATACGTATAGTACTTATATAGGGTATCGGGGTGTTACAAGTATTTCCAAATATTGCAGTCATTTGGCTTTTCATGGTCTCAGCCAGGACCTCCTTTAGTTTTTCCATCTTGACTTTAAGGGCATCATCCAACATCTTTTGAATATGCTCCGGTTCCATTGCTTTTGGTGAGAAGCTAAATAAGTTGTTGTTGGATTCTTCATCACCGAAGTAGGTTGGATTCGTAGGCTTTTGAACTGTTGTAATCCAGGGTTGTGAGCCAGAAAGGATCAATGATATGAGATGCAAATGCATGTATGCATGTATGCATGGATGCACAATTAATAAACAAACAAAAAAATAATGAGAGTAAGGACGTTCCTTCCAACCTTATAACATCCACACACGAAATGGCCAGTCTCTTTTCCTAGGTATATGGCCAACAAAATACCAACTTAGGGCGTCTTGCTTTCGAATAATTCTCTTGGATGGTTTAACCAATAGTTATATTTTCAAACTTAGAAATCGGTCCATGATAATTTTCATTAATTAAGACTTAATCCATTGCTCTGGCAAAAGATAGCTTTTATGCTGGATTAGATTAAAACTAAATTAAAAGGTTTATCATAAATAGATTTTCAATTTTGGAAAAGCAACTATTGATTCATACTACAAACAAGCCCATGATTAACAAAGCTTGGTATGAACTAGGCCCACAATTGATTTTAAATATTCCATAATTTACCTAACTAGTTGTAAGTTCATTTGAAAAAAAAGGTTTTGAAGCATAAAAATAGTTTTATTTCAAAGCCCATAGTAAAAAGGTTTATTTAAAAATGAATTTTGGGCTTTGTATTTGGGCCACGAGGTGAAAGAATTTTTTACCCATCTTGAAAAAAGGTTTTATGTCCAAAGTCCATCTTGAAAAAATTTTGAAAATAGTTTTGGTCTTTTGGGCTTAAAAATTATTTTTGGATTTTTGAAAATTATTTTGGTCTTATAATATTATTTGGTCATATTAGAAAAAAAGGACAAACCAAATAGGCCATAGTTCAAACCAAGTTATATCAATCATAGTTAAACAACAAACATTTGGTTATAAACTTAAGGAAAGTAACTAGGCCAACTACATGGGCTTTAGTATGCGGGTTGAAAAGTTTAGGCTCTCATAGCAAGTATATACCCAAAAGTATAAGGTTATGAGTGGTTAAGACATACTCGATCTCCATACCTTGAGTGAAAGTATGGTATCCCTTACATAACACAACACGGGTAACACGGGTGTCCTAACTCACGCACATAATTCAAAAAAAGATGATACAATAGATAATATTATAATAAAGAAGAATAAAATAATATAAAGACCAAAGCAATCAACTTCTCTTATCTCTAGTGGAGTCGCCACTATGAGCGGGGATTTTTGGCCCCACTCCCATGTGGAATGGTTCTTACGACTTCGGCACTGTTAGGCTCAGGGCTTTAGAGAACACGGGCCTAAATTTGGAGAAAATGGAGTCGCCACTCGGACGAGCTGGGAAAATAAAAAGGGGTGGATGACTCAATTTCCAAGGAATCCCCCATCCCCCTACTGGGTTTGAAAAGTTGGGTACGTGTGGAGAATGTGAGAATGACCCAACACCCCACAACGCCTGTTTAATTTGAACCGGCCTCCTTTTAGGTATAAATATTATAGAATTCTTAATTATTATTATATAATCCATATTACATACAATAATTAAAATAAAAGCATCATTGTATTAATAATCAAAGCAATATCCAAACAAAATAAATAAGTGGACACGCATCTGAGAATGAAAACATGTCTTTACATTATCCAATGTCTAAAACTAATTAGGACACCCACCAAAAGGTGGAAACGTGTCCTTTACATTAATCTAAAAATATGAAAATAATTACATGAAGCTTAACTAATGAGGTACTCACAAAGTGGAAACATACCTCTTACATTATTAAAACCTAAACAAACAAATAATAATAAAGAAAACATCCATTCATTCATCATAAATTAAACCAATCAACCATCAAAATCAAATAAATCAACCTTCAAAACATACAATAAACTACACAATCAAATCTAAAACTAAATAAAATAATAAATATATAAATTTAGGATTTACATTTTAAATTAGGGTCTTAGAACTTTAATAACCAAATTAGGATTTTTAGGGTTTAGGAGAATATGATTAGGGTTTTTAGGGTTTTAGAAAACATGGTTAGGGTTTTTAGGATTTTGGAAAATAAGGTTAGAGTTTTTAGGGTTTTGGAAAACAAGATTAAAAACTAGTTTTAGAACTTTTAATATTTTAAAAAATTGATTTTAGGGCTTGGTTTTAAAGAACTATTTTAGGGTTTAATGTTGAAAATAAATTACTATGACATTTAAGGTTTTAAAGAGAATTTATTTTAAAACTTAAGGATATTGGAGAATTGATTTCTTGGACTATCCAAACTTTTAAATTGGTTTTACAATTAATTTTGGAAATCAATTAAACATTTGAATGTAGTTTGATGAATGAATAACATATAAACCAATTAACATATCCGAATGAATTATATTTTGACCCTATGGATTATGGATTCATGGCTACTGGATATAAATGAAATAGCGAGGCAAGACATGGCTACTGCATATTTATATCAATGAAATAATGAAACAAGACAATGACTACTGGATATTTTAATCAATGAAATAATCAAAGCAAATAATGAAACAAAAACAAAAATAAAACAATGAAAAGGAATAATTGAATTACTGTAATCTTAAAAACAATTTAGATGAAAGATTGCAAACCTCCATCATAGGTTCCACCAATATTTAAGCTTGTAAATCTTGGTTGAAACAAGTTAAAGATAGACATATAGCACTACATTTTGGTTTGATAGTTTTGATGTTTCTATTCTCTGCTCTCTCAAGTTGCTAGGGTTTTATGTTAGTTGATTCTTTTTTTAACCGTTGTTACTTCCATTATTGTCATCCCTCTGTGTGTTAATTACGTATTTATAGGAAACCCAACCTTAACCCTAGACCTAATCTGAGTCTTAAAAGAATTATATGTTGATTAGAAAATCAAATGGCCAACCAAAACTCAAAATAACTCAGGGTCATGTCGATTTGGTATGTCCAAATCGACATGGACCCAGTCGATTTGGCGTACCCAAATAGATGTGGACCAGGCTCATGTCAATTTGGGATATCCAAATCGACATGAGCGATGCTCGTGTCAATTTTGGACACCCAAATCGACATGAGCATTAGCTCATGTCATTTTGGACTGTCCCGACCTAAACCGATCGAATAACTTTCAATTTCTGGATCAAAAATTTCTAATTTGAGCCAAAAGAATTTAATTTAGGGTTTCTATGAATTTGACCCTCTAATATTTAAGTTTTAAATTAGGTTTAGGTTTAAAATTATAATGGAACAAGGTAAGCTTCATAAACCTAATCCGTGCCAAAATTAAGGGTCTACAGTCATACCAGGATATGTAGGGACTGAGTACGGATATAGTTGTGCATCATTTATCATTAAACCTAGAATGTAAACTCGTCAAACAAAGTTAAGAAAAATGAAGCTAGATGTTTTATGTAAATAAAAGAAGAAGTAAAAAAGCAGTTCGAGGCAAGTTTCTTAGAGGTGGCCTAATATATCTAGAATGGGTGGCTAATATTGTTTCCATCCCTAAGAAAGATGGAAAGGTCAAAATGTGTGTTGATTATCGAGATCTTAATCGAGTAAGTCCAAAAGATGATTTTTCCTTACCATAAGTTAATGTGCTAATATATAATACAGCTCGATTTTATATGTTCTCATTAATGAATGAATTCTAAATTAAAACGAATCCAGATGATAAGGAAAAAATAACTTTTATTACTCTTTGGGGAACATTTTTTATAAAGTAATGCCTTTTGGACTGAAGAATGTTGGGACAACTTACCAAAGAGCAACGGTTACCTTATTTCATGATATTATGTATAAAGAAATATAAGTATATGTCAATGACATGATAGCAAAATCTTAACATGGTGAAGACCATGTTACAGTTTTGAGAAGATTGTCTAAGGAGATATCAACTCTGATTGAATCCTATAAAGTGTATATTTGGAGTTTCATCGAAGAAATTGTTAGGATTTATACTCAGTAGAAGGGGAATTGAGATTGATCCTAATAAGATTAGGGCTATAGTTGAAATGCTAGCTCCTAAAACTAAAAAGGAGGTTCAAAGCATTTTAGGAAGGCTTAATTATATAACTAGATTCATATCACAATCGACAGCTACATGTTAGCCTATCTTCAAGCTTTTAAGAAAGAATAACCCATGAAAATGGAATGAGGAATGTCATATGGCCTATGATAAAATCAAACATTATTTACAGACTCCTCTAATCTTACAACTGCCTATGCCCAGCCATCCTTTTTTCTTATATTTGACAGTTTTTAAGAGCTCAATGGGTGGTATTCTTGGGCAACATAACAACTTAGGAAGGAAAGAGCAATGCATATATTATATAAGTAAAATGTTCATCAATTTTGAGATAAAATATTCTCTATTAGAAATAACTTATTCTACATTAGCATGGGCTACTCATCGATTAAGGCACTACATGTTATATTACACCACCTTTTTGATATCTCGAATAGATCCCATTAAGTGCATTTTTGAAAAGTTAGCTCTAACTAGGAGAATTGGTCGATGGAGGTTTTTACTAACTGAATATGAGATAATATATATCACCCAAAAGGTAATAAAAGGAGTGTTATAGTTGACTATTTGGCAGTCCGAGCCATTAAAGATTATCAACCAATAAGTTATGATTTCCCCGATGAGGAAATCATGTTAGCGGAAGAGGAACAAGGATTAAAAGAAAATTGGATTATGAAATTTGATGGAACTTTAAATGCCTTAGAAAATGGGATATGAGTAATTCTAATATCTCTAGAGGAAAACTATTTACCTGTGACAGCCAAATTATGTTTCGAATGCACTAATAATATGGTTGAATATGAAGCGTGTACTCTAGGAATATAAGTTGCTATTGATATGAAGATCAAAAGGATGGAAGTGTACAGTGATTCAGCATTGATAATCAATCAGTTGAAAGGAGAATGGGAAACTAGAGTTTTGAAATTGTTGCCTTATCAAGAATATATTCTTGATTCAGCTCAAACCTTCAAATTCATAAGTTTCAATCATGTTTCTCGAATCAAAAACCAAATTATAGTTGCATTGGCTACATTAGCTATAATGTTTTGATTAGATACTTATAGAAAGATGCCTTCCATTAATATTGAAACTAGAGGCATCAATGCTTATTTTATAAACATTGAAGAGGAACGCGATGGTAAGCCGTAGTTTCATGAAATCAAATAATTCCTCAAAAATAGGGCATACCCTCCAGAAGCCTCAAGCATTGATAAAAGAATAATTCGGCGACTAACTATGAATTTCTTAAGTGGTGATGTTCTATTCAAAAGAAACTATGATACAATGCTGATTAGATGAGTAGTTGAAAGAGAAGCCCAAAAATTGATGGAAGAAGTGCAAGAAGGGTTTTGTGGAACACATTCAAGTGGACATATGTTAGCTTGCAAAATTCTCATAATTGGTTACTTCTGGTTGAAAATGGAATCAGATTGCATTAACTATGTTCAAAAATGTCATAAGTGTCAAATTTATGTTGATGACATCAATCCTCCCCCCAACGTCCTTGCATTTGATGGTTTACCCATGGCCTTTTTTGATATGAGGATTAGATGTGATTGGTCCAATAGAACCTAAAGCTTCTAATGGCCATCGATTCATTTTGGTAGCAATTGATTATTTTACCAAATGAATAAAGGCAGCCTCTTATTCCAATTTGACAAAGAATGTGGTCTTGAAATTCATTAAGCAGAATATCATATGCTGATACGGCCTATCCGAGCATATAATCACTGACAATGCAATTAATTTGAAGAATAAGGATATGACAGAGATGTGCTCAAAATTCAAAATGAAGCACCATAATTCCTCCCCATACCGTCTAAAGATGAATGGTGCAGTTGAACCAATAAGAATATCAAGAATATAATTCAGAAAATGGCAATCACATATAAGGATTGGCATGAAATGCTTCCTTATGCTCTTCACGGTTATAGGACCACAGTCAAAACATCTACTAGGGTAACAAGTTTTCTTTAGTATATGGCATAGAGGCAGTATTACCTATTGAAGTTGAGATTTCTTCTCTCAGGATTATTATAGAAGCCAAACATGACAATGATAAATGGGTGCAGAATCGTTATGATCAATTAAACTTTATTGAAGAAAAAAGATTGATGGCCTTGTGTCATAGTGTAATCGGGGATTTTCACCCCCACTCCCAGTAGAATGGTTTTTACAACTTCAACACTGTTAGGCTCTTAGCCTTAGAGAACACGGGCCTAAACCAGGAGAATAGAAGTCACCACCCAGATGGGCTGGCAAAATAGAAAAGGGTGGATGACTCGATTCCTAAAGAATCCCTAACCCCTACTAAGTTCGAAAAGTTGGATACGAATGGAGAAGGTGAGAATGACCCAGCACTCCTATTGGAACCGGCCTCTTTTTCATGTCTAAATATTATTTAATTTTTAATTGTTATAACATCATCCATATTACATGCAATTTAAAGAAAATAAATATTCGTTATATTATTGAAATAAAATTAAACAAAAATGGGTTCCCATCTGAAGATGAAAATATTCCCTTATAATTATCTAAATATCCATACAATTAAATAAAAATAGGACACCCACCAAAAAAGTAGAAACACGTCCCTTACAATTTGTCCCAAAGTCCATAAACTAATTAAATTACACAAAATAAATAAATTAAATAAATAAAGTAACCACATAGTGTGAAAATATGCCTTTTACAATTTTCTTTAAAAATAATGTTAATCCAAGGAAAAGAATAAAGTAAGGAAAAATAATAAAAATATATATAACTAATTGAATAATTAAAAGAAAAATAAACAAATATATCTTAATATTAATTCGCTAAAAAATTATAAGGCGCAATGAATATAGTGGTCCAGCTAGTCGGTTAGCGAGCGGGGGTTAAAGGATAGCACCCCGAAAGGTAAATGGTTTATAGGATTGGATTTTGCTATGGAATTAGAGTTTGGCTGTGAAATTAGGGTTTTATTGTGAAATTAGGGTTTTAATCCTAAACTAGGGTTAACATGTAAAATTAGGGTTTCAATTATAAGATTAGAGTTTTATTTGCAAAACTATATCAAATTATAATTAAAACATGCAAGATTAAGGTTTATGAAGTAATTCCAATATTTAATATGCAAATTAGATTAAAACATGCAAACTAGGGCTAAACCTAACGGATTATAGTTTTGGATCAAAATAATTGGGATTGGATTATGTCGTTAAGGTTTAAACCAAGTTAAAATAATTCCCTACTGGATGGATTAGGTTTTTTTAACAATTAGATTAATGACTCCAAATGATAATTACTTAATGTTGTTAAAGAATAAAAATAACCAATGAAAGTTTAAACAAATTGAATTTGGAAAATCAAACCTATATCGTTCGCTCCACCAAGCTAAATTTGTTAAACCAAACTTGTGTCTTGGATGATTGAAAGCCTAGATCAATGGAAATCTTGATTGGTGCCTTATGATCCGAGGATTGAGCTACTGTATCCTTTCTTTACTGTTGCCTTTGTTTGTTTTTTAATTTAGATTGCTCTCTGTCTCAATTGCTTTTTTTTAATCCCCCTTTTTCTTTTTCTTCCAGCCCTTCTAATTGATTTGAATTTATAATCTTAAATTAGGGCGACCGTTAGTCCTTAATCCTAATGCTACTCGAACACCTGATTATAGTCTAAGAGTATTGAAGATTTAACATGATTAGGAAACCTATTTATGCTGGGAACCAGGCTTAATTCTACTAGAAACCAAACTCAAGTGAAATTTGGCCTAGAAAATTTGACATGGGCTTGGTCATATCGAATTGGTGGATATAAGCCCCTCATATCAAATTAGAAAGGGGATCGAATTGATTTTACTGTATTGCCCAATTTTAATTGAACCAGACCTAATCCAAACTTTAAAAAATAGATTTTATTTAATATAGACCTTGTTATTGAAACCAAACTCGATCCAGTCTTTAAATTTAAACTAAATTTGAACTAGGCCAAAATTAATGGTCTACACATGGTCATTTGTATCAGAAATGACTTATCAAGGCCCATACAAAGAAGATGAAGCAAGAGAGCTTCAAGAAGAAGAATTGTTGCTCAAAAAAATTATTCTTAGGCATCAAGACCCTTGGGGAAAATTAACTCTTAAATATAAAGGTCCTTACATTGTAAAGAGATCATTCTCTGGAGGAGCTCTTATCTTAACCAATATGGATGGAGAATATTTGTCGAATCCGGTGACCTAAAATGTCATAAAAAGGTATTATGCCTAAGGTTGTAAGAAGGAGAAGAAAAGAAGACGTGAAAAGCATAGTTAAGGATTATTCAAATTCAATTTAGACTTATGATCGTGAGAATTGTATGATTCATTGGCTTTCCTTAATAATAATTTTTCTTTTTCCCTGCTCATATTTGCAACTTCTGAAAGTAAGTGACCATAGAAAATTGATAAAATGACTTTTGCGAAGCTGATAAACTAGATAAAATCCATGTCCAACCCCTGCTCAAAACATATATTTTATTGGAAACTATTCTTGAAACATTTGAAAAAAGGAATACAATGATAGAAGATGGTTAAATTAAGTTAATATATATGCGACGCTTTGCAAAAATAAATTTGGAATGAAAAGAACACATATATTAAGGGGTAGGAGAATTGTAATATCCTCATGTATGCCCTAGAAGTCTTGGTTATGTGGTTGTTATGGTTGATGTTGTTGTTAGTGTTGTTGTTGTTATATATTGGATTGAATATATGTGTTAAATTGTAAGAGAAAAGAAATGGGAAGAGAATGTATATGTATATGTGTTTTGGAGAAGAAATTTAGGGTTTAGAGACAAATGTATATGTTGTTTATATGATGATATAATTAACATATACATTGGTCAAATGAAGAGTCAAGGTGATGGTTAAGTGGAAGAAGATATTTTTGGTTGTTAATGAAATTACATATAAGGGCTTAGATGAGACAAAAGGTTAGTTAAATGGTGAAGGGTGTTTTAGTAATTGCAAGGTTAAAAACACTTGATGGATATAAGAAGCCAAATTTGACTTTGCTCTTCATATTTTCTTCTTCTCTTCATGTGTGGCCGGATTCTCCATAGACAAAGAGAGAAAGAGAGGTGATCTTGAGGTTTGAAGCAATTTGAAGAAGGAAGCAAGGGTTTTGGTTAGAGATTTGTGGATTTCTTCATTTAAGGTAAGTTTTCTCTTGTTCTATTTGGAATTTTGTTTGGGTTTGATGGAGTGTGTTTGTGTATGGTGTGTGTAAAAGTGTTGAAATGGAATTAAAGATAAGAAGCTAGGTTGGTGTTGGTGATGGAAGAGTAAGAGTTGTGTTTAGTGAAATTATTTCTGTTTTACAATTAGTAAAGGCTGTGATTTGTATGATTTTTAATTAATTATAGAAAAATGTTCTTGAAGTGAATTTTTGATATGTTGTGCCTCTATGAGTCTAGAATGACTGAAAAATATGTTGATTCGATTTTGGAATGGTTATGAGTTTAGAAAGATTATTTCTATTAGACCTGTTCCAGCAGGTACCTTAACTGAGACAGCTATATTTCGGGATTTTTAATAAAATGTAGAAAAATCATATCCAATCGAATTTTGGATATGTTGTTGCTTAGTGAGTTTAGTATTTGAGAAAAATAATTTGGAATCACGTTGATTGAATTTGATTTATGGAATTCACAAAGTTCAGAACTGCTGCCAGGATGCAGGGCAATTGGGGCAGTCTGGTTAGGTGAACTATTTGACCAAGATTTTGTGTTCAGTTTGATCTGAAATTTTAAAGGGATGATTTTAAGATACAAAACTAAATTCTGTAAAAATTTTAGAATTTTTAGTCAAGTAGATTATTTTATACAATTTTTCAAAATAAGGATAAAATGGAGTTTAAAACCAGAATGTACTATTTATGGTTAGGGTTTTAATTCTTTGTTCTTCTTGCATTGCTTTGGTTCTCCAAAGGTAGGTTGGTCCTTAAACCTAACCCTAAACACTTTAAACACACTTGAATCAATGAATGTTATAATCAATTGTTCTTTTCCCTAATTGCATTGTTGAGATTGAACAATGTTATGTTGTGCAATGTGAATGGTAATGTGTTTCATGAGTAATGTGGAATGAAATGTTGATATTTATGAATGATGCTATGTGAGATATAATGTGATCATGGATGAGATATATATATATATATATATACTTGAATAATGAGATGTTATATTGTGAAATGAAATGTGAAGCCATTGTTATTGGCTAAGATGATGTAATTGAAAGAAAGAAGGCATGTTTGCCTAAATGTGATGAGAATTGAGAATGGAAATGAATTGTTTGTTTAATATGTTATTCAGTTTCAGAGTTCTGGATTTGGGTGGCATGCCTAAGAAATGATGAAAGGTAACAGTCTTGCCGGGTTGAGGACCTCCTCATAGGTGTTGAGTTGATGGTCCAAGAGACTGGGTCTGTTACACTATGAGATATATGATTTGTAACAGTCTTGCCGGGTTGAGGATCTCCTCATATGTGTTGAGTTGATGATCCAAGAGACTGGGTCTGTTACACTATCCATGGATAGAGATACATGTATATACATTGCCTACGGGCGTGATTATTGTGACTATGAACCAAAGCAGTAACTCTGAACTCTGAATATCGTATTAAATACTTGTTGGGCCCATAGGTGTCAAGGTTATATGAATGTCCTAAATAATGTTATGAGTTTAATGAAATGAGATGTTGGTTATGGAGTATGATTGATTAGTGTTGAATGTGAAAAGATGTTGAAATGTGGTATGCTCATATGACTATGATTTGTGAAATGCATAATTGTGTGGTTAACTTTATATTTATGATGTTGATCTTATCAATAACATATGTGGCATTGCATTTCATTAAAGCATACCGTTAGCATGTTTTATCTTACTAAGCCGTTGGCTTAGCGCGATAGTGTTTAATCGCGCAGGTAGTAGAGTGGATAGAGTTGAACCCGAGAGTTCATCAAGACCTAGTGAGAGTAGACCTTGAAGAATCCATTTTGGGAGCTTAAAGATCAGAGCAGACTTGCCAATCATGTATAAATTTTATGTGTTGTAAAACTTGAGTTTTGATGTATATGAATTTGTAAATATGTAAATATTTTATAACTTCCGCTGTGTAATATTTAAATATGGGGGTTGTCACAAAACCTTTATTTTATGTTGTACTAGAAGTGTAAATCCTTTTTGCAGGTTGTAGTTGAGGTTACAAGGGGGATTTATTGGGAGTGTACTGAGAATGATTTTGTTTGCATTGGTTTGTGTAAAATGTTTTTAAAAATAAGAAAAAAACCGATTTTGTCGACACTTGGGACTCAATTTTTAGGCGAAACTATGGCAAAAATTTTGTAAAAATTGGAACTAAAATTTGACTAAGTAAAATTGGTAGCAACATTAGGTTAGTGTGGCGCCTCTACTCAGCTTACATATGTAGGTTGGGAAGGGGTGTTTCAATTGTTTTGGTATCAGAGCCTAGGTTTGAGATTCTCAACCTAGGTAAAATGTAAGAAAAAGACTATTTTTACTTAAAAAGTGAGTTTTTGAACAAAAATACATGTTTGGGATTGGCAGTCTCTGATCTTTAATAAGAGGTATTCTGTTGTGTTTGCAGACTTAGGTTGTGATGGATTCTCACTCTCGTCAGTCGATTGAGGGTAGTGCCGAGAGTATTGCTCCTGCTGAGGGAGCTAGAGTTGATAGTGTTGAGGAGGCACCTGTTTCGGTGTCGGGTAGACCAGCTGGGGAGGAGGTTCCGCCAGCCTGGTTTAGGAATATGATGGAAGCTATGAGATCAGCACCTGTGCAACCACAGCCACCACCCCCTCAGCCTTTAGTTTCTGTGAGGCATTATGACAAACTGAGGAAGTATGGAGCTGAAGATTTTGTGGGCACTACTGATCCAGCTGTGGCAGAGCAGTGGCTTGACAGAGTACAGAGGGTATTTGTTCAGTTACAAGCCACTTCAGAGGAAAAGTTTGACTATGCAAGATCTTTGCTACAGAAGGACGCCTACGATTGGTGGAAGACGGTGCCACATTCGATGGATGATCCACCAACCCTGTCTTATGCGGATTTTCTGAGAGAATTTGAGTTGAAGTATACTCCTAGGGAGTATAAAGATGGGAAGAAAAGAGAGTTTCTAGATTTGAAGCAAGATCATCGGACCGTAACTGAGTATGAGGTTGAGTTTATTCGACTGAGCCAGTATGCTGGAGGTATCATTGCTGATGAGATTGATAGATGTCGGCGATTTGAGGAGGGATTGAGGCCCTCGATCATGTGCTTAGTGGCTGGATCCAGATATCAGGATTTCTCACAGCTTGTGGCAGCAGCTCGAAGTGTAGAGCGAGTTCAAGTTATTGCAGCTGCTTCAGAGGAAGAGGTTAGGGTTAGGAGGCCCCAGTTTGAGGCAGGGTCTTCTTCTGCAAAGAGGGGTAGAGGAAGTTTTGTTCCTCGGAGTAGTAGGAGCCAGAGACCAGCGGGTAGGTCAGTGCAGTTCCAGAGGCAGAGATTTAGACCTGCAGCTTCAGTAGTGAGTGCTCCTACTCCTGGAGTTCAGAGATCCACCTTACCTGTGTGTAACCAGTGTGGTGGAAGACATGGGGGCGTTTGTTGGAGGCATAGTAGATCAGGGGTATGCTTCAGGTGTGGATCACCTGACCACTTTGTGAGAGACTGTCCTGAGAGGCAGGAGCATATGCCAGTTGATTCTGCTGCTTCTCGAGCTAGTGTGAGGGGAGGCAGAGGAGGCAGAGGTGCCAGCCGGGGAGGTAGACCAGGATTCAGTTCTAGAGGAGGTGCTACATCCAGGGAGGGTAGACCAGAGGAGGTTGGATCTTCCCAGAGGATGTATGTTATGCAGAGGCAGCCAGATGCATCGACAGTCATAGCTGGTACTTTTTCTTTATTTAATACTCCAGTACTTGCTTTGATTGATCCGGGTTCCACACATTCATATATTAGTGCATCTGTTTTGCCTGTGTATGATATGCATGCTGAGTCCCTAGGATTTGATGTGTTAGTGACAAATCCGTTAGGGCATAGTGTGGTTGTGAGTAAGGTGCACCGGGATAGTGTAGTGAGGGTGCAGGGTGAGGAGTTCCTTGGAGATTTGATTGAGATGCCATTTAAGGAATATGATGTGATCTTAGGCATGGATTGGCTATCTCGACATGGAGCTGTGGTGGATTGTAAAAAGAAAATTGTTTCTTTGAGAACTGGTGATGGTAGAGAGGTAATAGTATCTAATGAGCAAGAACAGCTAGCTTCCTTATTTGTTTCAGCTGTTGCAGCCAGGAGATTGATTAGGAAGGGGTGTGATGCCTATCTTGCTCATGTGGTAGATACTAGAGTAGAAGGTTCTCAAATTGATAGCATTGCCACAGTGGCCGAGTTCCCAGATGTTTTTCCAGAGGAGTTGCCAGGATTGCCTCCTGAAAGAGACGTGGAGTTTGGTATTGAATTGTTGCCTGGTACCGCTCCTATCTCCATTACTCCTTATAGAATGGCACCAGCAGAATTGAGGGAGTTGAAAGTGCAATTACAGGAGTTGTTGGACAAAGGATTTATTCGCCCCAGTGTTTCTCCTTGGGGAGCTCCTGTGCTTTTTGTGAAGAAGAAAGATGGTACTATGAGGTTGTGTATCGATTATAGGCAATTGAACAAGGTGACCATTAAGAATAAATATCCTTTGCCTAGAATCGATGATCTCTTTGATCAGTTGAAGGGAGCGTCAGTGTTCTCCAAAATTGATTTGAGATCTGGGTACCATCAGCTGAGGGTAAGAAGTGAAGATGTTCCTAAGACTGCTTTTCGGACCAGGTATGGGCATTATGAATTTCTAGTTATGCCTTTTGGTCTGACGAATGCACCTGCAGCTTTTATGGATTTGATGAATAGGGTGTTTAGGCCCTATTTGGATCAGTTTGTAGTGGTCTTCATTGATGATATACTGGTGTATTCGCGGAATGAAGAGGAACATGATATGCATCTGCGGATTGTGTTGCAGATTTTGAGAGAGAATCAGTTATTTGCCAAATTGTCGAAGTGTGAGTTCTGGTTGGATCAAGTTGCTTTTCTCGGACATATTGTTTCTGCAGAAGGCATTAGAGTTGATCCAAGTAAAGTTGAAGCTATTCTGAATTGGAGTCCACCCAAGTCTGTGACAGAGATTAGAAGTTTTCTGGGTTTGGCAGGCTATTACCGACGGTTTGTGAAAGGGTTTTCTTTGATAGCTACTCCACTCACCAGATTACTTCGAAAGGGAGTGAGATTTGTGTGGACAGATCAGTGTCAGGCTAGTTTTGAGCAGTTGAGAGAGTTGTTGACTCAAGCGCCTGTTCTTACTTTACCTGTTGAAGGCAAACCATATGTGATCTACAGTGATGCTTCACATAGAGGTTTGGGGTGTGTATTGATGCAGGAAGGGAAAGTTATAGCTTATGCATCTAGACAGTTGAAACCGCATGAGCTTAATTATCCGACCCATGATTTAGAATTGGCTGCCATTGTGTTTGCATTGAAGATTTGGCGCCACTATCTGTTTGGGGAGAAATGTTTCATCTACACTGATCACAAGAGTTTGAAGTATTTGGGTGTCCAGAAAGAACTCAATCTTCGTCAGAGGAGATGGTTAGAATTGATTAAAGACTACGACTGCTTGATTGACTATCATCCAGGTAAAGCAAATGTTGTTGCTGATGCCTTGAGTCGGAAGTCTTTAGCTGGTTTAACTGTTTACTCGCTCTCGTTGCTTGTTGAGTTGAGAGCTTTGCATGCCAGTTTTGTACCTTGTGTTGATGGTGCATTGTTGGCACAGTTGCTTTTGAAACCAGTTTTGTTAGATCAGATCAAAGAAGCTCAGTTGATGGATAAGAAGATTCAGAAGATTATTTCAGATTGTCACGATGGAAAGACTAGAGATTTTGTTGTGAGAGATGATGGGAGTCTCTGGTTCAAGAGCAGATTGTGTGTACCCGATGATGCTGATTTGAAGAGAGTTATTTTAGAAGAAGCACATCAGTCGATGTTTGCTATGCATCCGGGTAATACCAAGATGTATCATGATTTGAGACAGCATTATTGGTGGATTGGGTTGAAGAGAGACATTGCTGAGTTTGTATCTAAATGTCTCACTTGTCAGAAGGTTAAAGCAGAGCATCAAGTTCCAACCGGGTTGCTTCAACCATTGTCAGTGCCAGAATGGAAATGGGAAAGAGTGACAATGGATTTTGTGTCTGGTTTGCCATTGACACAAAAGAAGCATGATGCTATATGGGTGATTGTGGATAGATTGACGAAGACAGCTCATTTCCTTCCGGTGCGGATGGATTACTCTTTGGAGAGATTGGCTGAGCTGTATATTCAGGAGATTGTGAAATTGCATGGTGTTCCAACTTCTTTAGTGTCTGATCGAGATCCCCGGTTTACTTCAAGATTTTGGAAGAGTTTGCATAGTGCTTTGGGTTCTCGACTACACTTCAGTACTGCTTTTCATCCACAGACGGATGGACAGTCAGAGAGGGTGATACAGATTATTGAGGATATGTTGAGAAGCTGTGTCATCAATTTCACTGGAAGTTGGGATAGATTCTTACCT
Organism: Garcia nutans; assembly: GCA_947685225.1. Classification (NCBI taxonomy): domain Eukaryota; kingdom Viridiplantae; phylum Streptophyta; class Magnoliopsida; order Malpighiales; family Euphorbiaceae; genus Garcia; species Garcia nutans. The sequence goes on from CANTUV010000026.1 coordinate 21,798,380, forward strand.
CTTGTGGAGTTTGCTTACAACAACAGTCACCAATCTAGCATTGGTATGGCACCGTTCGAGGCATTGTATGGTAGACGGTGCAGAACACCTCTTTGTTGGAGTGAACTTGGTGAAGGTAAAATAATTGGACCTGATTTGATTCAAGAAACTGAGGAAAAAGTGAAGTTGATCCGAGGTAGGTTAAAAGCAGCTTCAGACCGACAGAAGTCTTATGCAGATCTGAAGAGGAGAGACATTCAGTTTGATGTTGGAGATAAGGTGTTTTTGAAAGTATCTCCTTGAAAGAAGATTTTGAGGTTCGGTCGGAAAGGAAAATTGAGTCCTCGTTTCATTGGGCCGTATGAAGTGTTAGAAAGAGTTGGGCCAGTTGCATATCGACTTGCTTTGCCACCTGAGTTGGATCGTATTCATAATGTATTCCATGTTTCTATGTTGAGGAGGTACAGGTCAGATCCATCTCATGTGTTGCCATTTGAGTCTATCGAAGTGAGCCCAGATTTGACATTTGAAGAAGAACCAGTTGCTATCTTGGCACGTGATGTGAAAGAATTGAGGAACAAGAAAGTGCCATTGGTGAAGATTCTTTGGAAGAATCATGCAAAAGAAGAAGCAACTTGGGAAAGTGAGCAAACTATGCGAGAGCAATATCCTCAACTATTTCAGAGTTGATATCAGGTAATTTCGAGGACGAAATTTCTTTTTAGAGGGGGAGAATTGTAATATCCTCATGTATGCCCTAGAAGTCTTGGTTATGTGGTTGTTATGGTTGATGTTGTTGTTAGTGTTGTTGTTGTTATATATTGGATTGAATATATGTGTTAAATTGTAAGAGAAAAGAAATGGGAAGAGAATGTATATGTATATGTGTTTTGGAGAAGAAATTTAGGGTTTAGAGACAAATGTATATGTTGTTTATATGATGATATAATTAACATATACATTGGTCAAATGAAGAGTCAAGGTGATGGTTAAGTGGAAGAAGATATTTTTGGTTGTTAATGAAATTACATATAAGGGCTTAGATGAGACAAAAGGTTAGTTAAATGGTGAAGGGTGTTTTAGTAATTGCAAGGTTAAAAACACTTGATGGATATAAGAAGCCAAATTTGACTTTGCTCTTCATATTTTCTTCTTCTCTTCATGTGTGGCCGGATTCTCCATAGACAAAGAGAGAAAGAGAGGTGATCTTGAGGTTTGAAGCAATTTGAAGAAGGAAGCAAGGGTTTTGGTTAGAGATTTGTGGATTTCTTCATTTAAGGTAAGTTTTCTCTTGTTCTATTTGGAATTTTGTTTGGGTTTGATGGAGTGTGTTTGTGTATGGTGTGTGTAAAAGTGTTGAAATGGAATTAAAGATAAGAAGCTAGGTTGGTGTTGGTGATGGAAGAGTAAGAGTTGTGTTTAGTGAAATTATTTCTGTTTTACAATTAGTAAAGGCTGTGATTTGTATGATTTTTAATTAATTATAGAAAAATGTTCTTGAAGTGAATTTTTGATATGTTGTGCCTCTATGAGTCTAGAATGACTGAAAAATATGTTGATTCGATTTTGGAATGGTTATGAGTTTAGAAAGATTATTTCTATTAGACCTGTTCCAGCAGGTACCTTAACTGAGACAGCTATATTTCGGGATTTTTAATAAAATGTAGAAAAATCATATCCAATCGAATTTTGGATATGTTGTTGCTTAGTGAGTTTAGTATTTGAGAAAAATAATTTGGAATCACGTTGATTGAATTTGATTTATGGAATTCACAAAGTTCAGAACTGCTGCCAGGATGCAGGGCAATTGGGGCAGTCTGGTTAGGTGAACTATTTGACCAAGATTTTGTGTTCAGTTTGATCTGAAATTTTAAAGGGATGATTTTAAGATACAAAACTAAATTCTGTAAAAATTTTAGAATTTTTAGTCAAGTAGATTATTTTATACAATTTTTCAAAATAAGGATAAAATGGAGTTTAAAACCAGAATGTACTATTTATGGTTAGGGTTTTAATTCTTTGTTCTTCTTGCATTGCTTTGGTTCTCCAAAGGTAGGTTGGTCCTTAAACCTAACCCTAAACACTTTAAACACACTTGAATCAATGAATGTTATAATCAATTGTTCTTTTCCCTAATTGCATTGTTGAGATTGAACAATGTTATGTTGTGCAATGTGAATGGTAATGTGTTTCATGAGTAATGTGGAATGAAATGTTGATATTTATGAATGATGCTATGTGAGATATAATGTGATCATGGATGAGATATATATATATATATATATACTTGAATAATGAGATGTTATATTGTGAAATGAAATGTGAAGCCATTGTTATTGGCTAAGATGATGTAATTGAAAGAAAGAAGGCATGTTTGCCTAAATGTGATGAGAATTGAGAATGGAAATGAATTGTTTGTTTAATATGTTATTCAGTTTCAGAGTTCTGGATTTGGGTGGCATGCCTAAGAAATGATGAAAGGTAACAGTCTTGCCGGGTTGAGGACCTCCTCATAGGTGTTGAGTTGATGGTCCAAGAGACTGGGTCTGTTACACTATGAGATATATGATTTGTAACAGTCTTGCCGGGTTGAGGATCTCCTCATATGTGTTGAGTTGATGATCCAAGAGACTGGGTCTGTTACACTATCCATGGATAGAGATACATGTATATACATTGCCTACGGGCGTGATTATTGTGACTATGAACCAAAGCAGTAACTCTGAACTCTGAATATCGTATTAAATACTTGTTGGGCCCATAGGTGTCAAGGTTATATGAATGTCCTAAATAATGTTATGAGTTTAATGAAATGAGATGTTGGTTATGGAGTATGATTGATTAGTGTTGAATGTGAAAAGATGTTGAAATGTGGTATGCTCATATGACTATGATTTGTGAAATGCATAATTGTGTGGTTAACTTTATATTTATGATGTTGATCTTATCAATAACATATGTGGCATTGCATTTCATTAAAGCATACCGTTAGCATGTTTTATCTTACTAAGCCGTTGGCTTAGCGCGATAGTGTTTAATCGCGCAGGTAGTAGAGTGGATAGAGTTGAACCCGAGAGTTCATCAAGACCTAGTGAGAGTAGACCTTGAAGAATCCATTTTGGGAGCTTAAAGATCAGAGCAGACTTGCCAATCATGTATAAATTTTATGTGTTGTAAAACTTGAGTTTTGATGTATATGAATTTGTAAATATGTAAATATTTTATAACTTCCGCTGTGTAATATTTAAATATGGGGGTTGTCACAAAACCTTTATTTTATGTTGTACTAGAAGTGTAAATCCTTTTTGCAGGTTGTAGTTGAGGTTACAAGGGGGATTTATTGGGAGTGTACTGAGAATGATTTTGTTTGCATTGGTTTGTGTAAAATGTTTTTAAAAATAAGAAAAAAACCGATTTTGTCGACACTTGGGACTCAATTTTTAGGCGAAACTATGGCAAAAATTTTGTAAAAATTGGAACTAAAATTTGACTAAGTAAAATTGGTAGCAACATTAGGTTAGTGTGGCGCCTCTACTCAGCTTACATATGTAGGTTGGGAAGGGGTGTTACAAGAATTGCTAACAAGATACTCATAGCGGCAATGACAAATGAGATTATTCTAAAATCTAAAGTTGTCGCTTGAGCAGAACCCTAGAAGTCATTTTGTAACACCCCTAAATCCCATATACGCACACTACATAATACTACAATGTAATATACGTACATGAAACATAGGAATGCTACGGATTTCTTAAACCATTTAACTCTTTAAAAGACACCAAACAATTTTTCTCTTTGTACCATATAAGAAATGTGGTAGTTAACATGTAATAGAAAATAAAAAGGAATATAAACATTTATTTAGTACGCAGCGGAAATTATAAAGTATTTACATATATAGAAATATCTAAGTTCAAGTTTACAACCATGTATACATATACATTAAAATCATTACTTTACAAAATATAAAGAAATTATACATGGTTGGCAGCACTGCTCTGATCTTTAAGTCCTAAGGCAAATCCTCAATGTCTAGACTCACTCGGTCTAGTGGAACACTCGGGTTCTTCTCTAACACCTGCGCGATGAACCACAATCGCGCTAAGCCAACAGCTTAGTAAAACAAACTACAATATCAAGATGCTTTGATGCAATGTTCATGTCACACAATCAAGTTGTATACACAATTCAAGTAAACATTACATTTCACGCATACCTTGTTCACCCTAACTTATTAAACCATGAACATCTCTCATAACATTACATCATATCATTTCTCATTACTTTCATCCAATAATAATCACATTTAAACAAACACAAGCATTGGGCCCAAAACACAAACCAATATGTTATTCAAAGTTCAGAGTCACCGCTTTGATTCAATATCACATCATCAAGCCCGTAGGAAAAATATATCATATCTCTATCCATGGATAACGTAACAGACCCAGTCTCTTGGACCATCAACCCATTAACATGAGGAGATCCTCAACCCGGCTAGACTGTTACTAATTTTTCAAATGGAAGTGGTTTACGGGTCTCCCATTTCACCATCATTCCATATTCATATTTTTCAACTGGAATCGGTTTACGGGCCTCCCATTTCACCTATCCAGTGATTCATAAGTATTGTTCAATTGGAATCGGCTTACGGGCCACCCATTTCGCCTATCCAATGATTCTTAGGCATGCCATCAAATACAGGACTCTGAAAGTTGAATCAACATATTAGGCACACAATCATTTAATTTATCTCATTCTCAATTCCTTTCTCATTTTACAATCCACAATTCATGCCTCAACTATATCATCATAGCCAACAATCATGACCTCACAACTCATATCATTCACATTTCCAATTTCATATCTCAAATCACATTAATTAATTCATCATAACCAATCACATTGCATTATCATAAAAGCAAACATGCCTTAACCATTTTACTTACATCATGAGTAATCAATCATGTTATTTCCACACTTTATTACTCAAATATATACACAACCAATATTCTTAACATACATTACACATGCTTAGCACAACATTCACATAATAATAATAATATGTTTCAACAATGCATTTATGTTCTCAACACTTTAACAAACACATATGTATATTAAGTTTCCACATCTCATAAATGAATGCAATGATGTAGTTTGTACTTACCTTATGCACACTCACACAACTCTAAGCAATCCTTTCTTCCAAAGATTCTTCACTTCACAACTAGGGCAAATCACTTCTTCCAAAACCTAACCCAAAACAATAATGCAACACATCAATTTCTATAACATTATCACTTATTAACCTTATCCTAAATCTTAAGACCTCTAAACAAAACTCAACATCACTAAGCAAAGCCCACGGCCGTGGCCACCTCAACCCCCACGGTCGTGGCTTTGAGAACCCTTCTGCCCAAAAATGGCCAACACCCCCACGGCCATGGCTACCAAAAGGCCACGGGCGTGGCATCCAAAACGCTACTGCCCCTTTCCGAAATTAGGTATTCTTCACTTCTAAAACCAACAAACACAACCAACTCAAAGATTAACAAGAATAATCAATCAAACATAACATAACCAACACTTACCAACTCAAAACCCTAACACAATCTCCACACAACCACTTCCAACATCAACACCCACTTAACTTCTCATCTATCAAGCAATCTCAACACTTAAATTCACACCATAAACAACCTTAATCATACCATCATCAAACCACAACCCAACTTAAACATAACTTCAAAAATAACAATGGCAAACAAGAGAAAACTTACCAAATCATGAAATTCCTTGAAATTCCAACTTGTATACTTGAAAACTCCTTTCAATTTGAGCTTGGAATCAACAAAACCTTCACTTTTTCTCTTACTCTCTTGTCCCCTTTGATGAGCCGGCCACACAAGAAAGAAAAGAAAAGAAAATGACAGTGAAGAGTAAAAGTCAAACTTTGCTTCTTCTTTAAATCTCCACCAAGCAAAAATAATTAGGAAATTACTTAAATGTCCTCTTCTCATATGCTTTCTCTTCCTATTATTTACAAGCCCTTTTAAGTAATTTCACAAGTAACAATAAAATATCCTCTTCCCTTGACTTTCCACTTTGTCCAACATATATGTTATATATATTACCATATACACTACATATACATTTCTCTCTACACAAATTTTTCCTTATCAACTTAACATATACATTTAATCCAATTAAAATAACAACAACCTCAAAACTACTAGGGCACAAATAGGGATATTACACATTTTGATAATCGTATAATTAAAGTTAAGTACTAGATTTGCTCCAGATTCAGGGATTGTTGCAGTTTTGATATTATATTTTTTTTCAAAAAAAATTCCTTATTCACAAAAATATGATTAAAACTTTTTCTAAACATTTAGATGCAAGCATGCATGACATATGAGTTTTAAGCATTTTCAATAAATTTAGGATTCATCCAAATACAAGCAAAAGAGTATGCATACAAAAACTATTTTTCAAGTAATCCTATTCAAGCTCTGAATTTCTTTTTGTTTTACTAAAGGTTCCTAGTGTTGAGTATTAGACACTCCCAGAATCAAGTATTAGGTTTCCATTTTCTTTTTTAAAAATTCCTAAAGTCAAGCTTTAGGTATTTCTAAGGTTGAGCCTTTATATCTTCCTCTGTTTCTTAAAAAAAATTCTAAAGTCAAGCTTTAAGCACTCCTAGGGTTGAGTCTTAGGTTCCCTTTTCATTTTCTAAAAAAAAGTCCCGAAGTCAAGCTTTAGGTACTCCTGGGGTCAAGCCTTATATTTCCTTTTTTTCCAAAAGTTCTTAATGTCAAGCATTAAGCACTCCTAGAGTCAAGCTATAATTTTTCTTTTATTTAAAAAAAGTCCCTAATGTCAAGCAATAGGCAATCCTAGGGTCAAGCCTTAGGTTCCCTTTTTATTTTCTAAAAAAGTCTCTAATGTTGAATATTAGGTACTCCTAGGGTCAAGCTTTAGGTTTTATTTTTCTTTTTTTCAAAAATTTCTAGTGCTGAGCATTAGGTTCTTCTAGAGTCAAGCCTTAGATTCCTTTTTTGTTTGATAAAAAAGGTCCCTAGTGTCGAGTATTAGGTACTCCTAGGATCAAGTTTTATATTTTTTTCCTCATTATATATATATAAAAAAATCCTAAGGTGCTCTTGAAGTCAAACCTCATGCTCTCCTTCGAATGTTGAAATTATTAAAATCAAGCTTTAGGTACTCCTGAGATCGAGCCTTATGTTTCCTTCATTTTTTAAAAAGTTCCTAAAGTTAAACCTAGATTCTCTTAAGGTCGAGCCTTAAGTTTCCTTTTTTTACAAGTTTTTTGTAACACCCCTTCCCAACCTACATGTGTAAGCTGAGTAGAGGTGCCACACTATCCTAATTGTTGCTACCAATTTACTTAGTCAAATTTTAGTTCTGATTTTTACAGAAATTTTGCCATAGTTCCGCCTAGAAATTTGGATCCCAAGTGTCGTCAAAACTTGTTTTTCTGATTTTTGAAAACATTTTACACATACCAATGTGAATAAGAATACCATCAAATTTAATGCACTCCCAATGAATCCACCTTATACCCTCAACTACAAACCTGCACGAAGAGTTCACACTTCTAATATAACATAAAATAAAGATTTATGATTATTACATACTACTAACATACAATTATAACATAGAAAATCTCTTTTATATTTATTCATATACATGCCACAACTATCGACTCATAATGGAACTAAAAGATCTACCCCTGAGATTTGCTGTGGTCTGGTCGTTGCTTCCCCAAGATTTATCTACTGCTCCGAACCTACGAGTCAAGGAAAACTTAACTCGCTGAGCATTGTCGCTCAGTGGGTACTTTACCAATAAAAATAAAAGTAGTACATGAAAGTATTCGAAGTAAAAAGGAAATAATAAAATCAACAATCAACCAACATTATACCAATAGAAATCGTGATACATTCAGTATGATATGTTTTCAATAATGTAAAATCATAATTCAAATTCATTTGCATTATATAGTTCAACGAAAAATAATATGTCTTTGATCCAGGCTCTACTGGGATATAGGGAACCATAGTGATAAGGCAGTGGCCCTCACCACTGTAACATAGGTGGCCCTCACCACCGATATCAGATCACAGGAATGGCCCTCACCATCCTGGTTATAACCAATGGCCCTCACCATTGGCCCCCAATGGCCCTCACCATTGAGTTCAGATCATATCAATTCAATCACAATATCAAGCAGTACTGCATAAGTTAGTATAGTGCACCATACCCTTATCTACCACTCCCACTATCCAGTAGAGCAAAAAGATTTAAATGATTCAATTTAAGTCTCAACTTCATTTTAGAATGATTCAAGAAATCAATTTAATTCCCATCGCACTTTGCCATTTATGCCGCGCAACACATTCTTCAGTCAAACCATTCCCCTTTTTCGCATATTTAATATCCACAATAAACATATTAAACATTTCAAAGCATTCCTCAAAATATCCCAAATTGACCAAATGAATAGTATTGCGGCGAGACAAATCGGCAACGCAAAATGGCATAACCAAATGAATAGTAAAATCTGGGTTTTCGTCAAAATTTCAGTCCACTTCAGTCATGCATTTGACCAAGTAAATGTTCTTATTTGTGGCTGAAATTTTACAGAAAACTTATTTCATATGTTGACTAATTGCATGTAAAATTTCGTTGAAAAATTCATTCATTTGCTGCCTCAAACGATTGCCACAAAAAGATCCAGAAAGCTGTCTCTTTGGGACCATTTCGGCCCAAACATTTGAAATGCATAGGATAGTTTATTTTTCTTTTGCAAATCAATATTAAGGCTTCTTTAATAGTAAAGTGAAGATTCAAACACTTCCCTTTAACAACTTTTGCATGTTTAACTCAAATTAAATTAATTAAAGTCCAAAACAACTTACCAAATCAACTTGCCAAATTTTCTCAAAACATTTGGTTTCAATTAAATTTAACAACCCAATTGCCATAAGAAAACAAGAACATAACTCAAATATTTAATTTAAACTCAATCAATATATTTAAACATCAACTTCAAAACTTCCATAAACCAAAGTTTGTAAGAAAATAGAATTTCTTTTATGGTAAAGCACCAAATCAAAAGTAATTATTCAAAGGTAAAGTACCAAACTAATTATTCAAAGGTAGAGTACCAAACCTTATTTCTTTAATTCCTCTTGGCTTTTCTTTCTTCTCCTTCTTTAATTCTTTATTTCTCCTTCAATCAATTCAAGATACAACATAAACCTTAGAATTTCAAAATAATAAATTATCCTCTATTTCTTTTCCAACCGAAACCCCTAATCCAACCTTATTAATCTTTCTACATCTTGATTCTTCCATTTAATCAATTAATCTCATCACTTACTTAATATTATTATTATGTTTTTCAATTCCATATAAGACTCTAATTCCCAATCTTCCAATAAATATATAACTACCTAAAACTAATACTAAAATTAAAGTCTACACACTTAAAAACCTTAGAACTTACCTTAAAAATCAAAGTTTGAAGAAACTTGGAAGTCCCTTGGTATTTTCTTTTGTTGGCCGAATTTGGTGAGTGGAAAAAGAGAGAATTTGCTCTTCATATCACATATATTTATAGACAAAGGAAATGATGATCACCTTGCCCACTTGTCCACTTTTTCTCTTTCTTCATTTATTACACATTTATTACACATGCTAAATGTTTTCTTTTGATTGGCCAACCTTTGATTTTTATAACTTCCTTTTTCCTTTACTTCTTTCCACTTGTCTCTCTTCCCATTGGATCTCATAAAGTTGTCCCGGGTTACCCATCCGGTCCCGACACGAAACCGAGCCACATTACGTTCCGGCGATTAATCGATCATATCTTTTAAACCGTATAGTTCCATGAGTCAAACTATATATAGTTTTGATCCTCTCGACCTCTACTTTCTATTTATAAGGTCTATTTTAGGTTTCCAAGTCATTTTGAAAAATTACCGATAAGCCCTCAACTTTTTACAAAATTCCCTTTAAGTCCTATTTTTGCTCGGGTTTTCTCCGGCTTCGTTTCCACTGACGATCGTTTCATATTTAACCTCTCGCCATTCTCTACGTACTCACGTCTTTATTTCCTACCCTAAATTCATGTATAACTTTAATTGATAATGACCAAAATGCCCTTAGTCAACATCTCTTCATTTTTCTTTAACGGGACATTTCCTGGAAAAACCGTTACACGTCGTTGCGATCCGGTTTTTCTCTACATTCCATTTTTGGAATCTGTTATATGCACTATTAAGAACATCCGGTGCAACTTTCTTTGAAATTACATCTACGTCCCCAACTTTATTAAAAATTACAATTATGTCCCTTTTGTCATACAACCTTATCTAGGGCTGTTATCAAGAATTATCTTCTCCTTTTTTCTACTCTCGCTATGCACGTGTCTACACTGCATAAATGCAGTAGGCGGATGTGACAGTTCCTTCCTCGTTAATTTAAGCTTCGTCCCGAAGCTCATCAAGTGAAAACAAATATGGGTATTGCTTCTTCATAGTTTCTTCGCGTTCCCATGTAGCTTCTTCTACTTTGTGATTCCTCCAAAGCACTTTGACCAATGGAATCTTCTTATTTCGTAACTCTTTGATTTCACGTGCTAGGATCTCTACCGGCTCTTCCCATATGTCATTTCAGGCTGAATCTCAATATCTTGAACTTGTATGACGTGGGTTGGATCTGAACGATACCTCCTTAGCATCGAAACATGGAAAACATCATGTATTTTATTTAATTCAGGTGGTAACGCCAACTGGTAAGCTACCGGACCTACCCGTTTAATAATTTCATATGGTCCGATGAATCTAGGGCTTAGCTTGCCTTTTTGTTTAAATCGTAACACTTTCTTCCAAGGAGAGACTTTGAGGAACACTCTGTCACCTACCTCAAACTGTATGTCTTTCCTTTTTAGATCCGCGTATGATTTTTGCCGGTCCGCTGCTGCTTTTAATCGGTCTCGAATGATTTCTACCTTCTCTTCAGTTTCCTTAACTATGTCTGGCCCCAACATCTTTTCCTCACTCAATTCTGTCCAGCAAACTGGAGTTCTGCATTTTCGACCATACAGTGCTTCGTAAGGTGCCATTTGTATGCTGGATTGATAACTGTTGTTGTACGCGAATTCCATTAAGCTTAGGTGTTTGTCCCAACTACCTTTAAATTCTAAAACGCACGCCCTCAGCATATCTTCTAAAATTTGAATCACTCTTTCCGACTGTCCGTCTGTCTGGGGATGAAATGTTGTGCTGTGGTAAGTTCGAGTTCCAAGGGCTGTTTGTAACTTCTGCCAAAAATTTGACGTAAAACGTGGGTCTCGATCGGATATGATCGAAGTTGGAACTCCGTGGAGACGTATAATCTCTTTGATATACAAGTCTGCCAACTTGTCTAGCGAGTAATCCACACGTACTGGTATGAAATGAGCGGACTTAGTAAGCCGGTCTACGATTACCCAAATCGCGTCATGTTTGTCTCTTGTTATAGGCAATCCTGTGACAAAATCCATAGTAATACGATCCCATTTCCAGGTTGGAATCGTAATAGGTTGTAGTAGCCCTGAGGGTAGTTGATGTTCCGCCTTCACTTGCTGACAGGTTAGACACTTCGTTACATGATCAACGATATCCCTTTTCATTCCTGGCCACCAATAATACTCCTTCAAGTCCCGATACATTTTCGTTACTCCTGGATGCATTGTATAAGAACTGTTATGAGCTTCTTGCAAAATCTGTTTCTTCAGCTCCTTGGACTTAGGTACCACCATTCTCTTCTTGTAGTAGAGAATACCATCAGGACGAATTTGATAGTCTCCTGAACAGTTCTCCTGCGCCTGTTGACTCCACTTCTTCACTTGTTCATCTTCCTTCTGAGCCTCACGTATTTGTTGATGTAAATTAGGTCGCACGTGCATTTCTGCAAAGATAGCTCCATCTTCTGTAGGTTTTAACGTTACCCTCATAGCACTTAGCGCTTGCATTGACTTCCTACTAAGTGCATCTGCTACGACATTCGCTTTGCCCGGGTGATAATTAATCGTATAGTCGTAGTTGGCTAACCATTGCATCCATTTTCGCTGTCGCAGGTTTAAATCTTTCTGCGTGGGCAAATATTTCAGGCTTTGATGATCCGTAAAGATGTAACATTTTTCCCCGTATAAGTAATGCCTCCACGTCTTGAAAGCCAAAACAATCGCTGCTAGCTCTAAGTCATGCGTAGGATAATTCTTTTCATGTGGCTTGAGCTGTCGAGAGACATACGCAATGACTTTGCCTTCCTGCATCAATACACAACCTAACCCGATATGGGATGCATCGCTATAAATCACAAAATCTTTTCCTGATTCTGGTTGTGTAAGAATAGGTGCTTCAGTAAGTTTTTGTTTCAGCTTTTCAAAGCTCCTTTGACAAGCGTCGGTCCACTGGAATTTGGCATTCTTCTGAAGTAGCTTGGTCATAGGTACGGCGATCATGGAAAACCCTTTAACGAATCTCCGATAATATCTTGCTAATCCCAAGAAACTACGGACTTCCGTTACTGTCTTAGGTGACTTCCATTCCAATACTGCTTCTATTTTCTTGGGATCGACCCTTATTCCTTCTGCCGATACAATATGTCCCAAGAAAGCTACTTCTTCCAACCAAAATTCGCATTTGCTGAACTTAGCGTATAACTGCTTCTCACGCAGGGTTTGCAAAACAATTCTAAGGTGACGATCATGATCCTCTCGATTCTTTGAATACACCAATATGTCGTCAATAAATACCACCACGAACTGATCCAAATACGGGTGGAAGATTCTATTCATCAGATCCATGAATACTGCAGGTGCGTTCGTTAATCCGAAAGGCATAACAATGAATTCATAATGTCCATAGCGAGTTCTGAATGCGGTTTTTGATATGTCTTCATCTTTAATTCTCAATTGATGATAACCCGATCGTAGATCAATTTTTGAAAAGACTCCAGCACCTTTGAGTTGATCAAACAGATCATCTATGCGAGGTAACGGATACTTGTTTTTGATGGTCATCTTATTAAGTTGACGGTAATCTACACACAACCTTAAGGATCCGTCTTTCTTTTTCACGAACAATACTGGTGCTCCCCATGGTGACACACTTGGCCTTATGAACCCCTTGTCTAAAAGTTCTTGTAGCTGTACCTTTAATTCTTTTAGCTCCGCTGGCGCCATTCGGTAAGGTGCGATGGATACTGGTGCAGCTCCCGGGTACACGTCTATGATGAATTCCACCTCTCGTTTAGGTGGTAATCTGGGTAAATCATCAGGAAATACGTCGGGAAAATCGCATACAGTAGGTATATCTTGTAACTTTGGTGCCTCTTCTTTCGCTACTAATGCACATACCAGGTATGCCTCGCAACCTTTTTGCACTAACCTCTTAGCCGTCATGGCAGAAATAATGTTAGTTAGATAGTCCTTCCTTTTTCCTACTAGGGTCACTTCGTCACCGTCTGCAGTATACAAGGTAACTCTCTTCCGTTTACAGTCAACTAGTGCATCGTGCTTGGCCAACCAATCCATCCCAAGAATAGCATCGAATTCTTGAAATGGTAGTTCAAATAAATCTCCCCAAAAGATATGTCTGTGTATCTCTACGGGGCAATCTTTCACTACCTTCCTAGTAATCACCTCATTTCCTAATGGGTTAGTAACTAATATTCCCTCTTTCTCTAGTTCTACCTTTAGGTCCTCAAATTTTTCATTTTTCGTGCATATATATGAGTGTGAAGAACCTGGATCTATTAAAACGTAAAGCGGAACCCCAAACATAGACAACTGACCTGCAATCACGTCTAGCGCTTCTTCGTCTTCTCGCCCCCTCATAGCATACATTCTAGCAGGAGCCCTTGCTTCTGGTCGATTCACTGTTTCAGATTGCACACGCGATGGATTTTCGCTCCTTCCTCTGCCTAGGCCTCGACCTGCTGCCGCTTGCGATCTCTCAGTATCCCTAGGTAGATTCTGTATTCGCTGGGGACACTCTCGCATAAGGTGGTCTAAAGATCCACATATATAACATGCAACTATCCGACCCCAACATTCTCCCGTGTGACGGCGTCCGCATTGATCACAGCGTGGATTATTATTTTCGCCTTCATTACCTCTCGGACCGATAAAGAAGTTACCTCCGCTTCGGCTGAATCCTCTTCCTTGTCCTCTTCCGGATCGTCCCGTACTAGCAACTGAGGTAGTTTGACTTAAGCCACCGCGAATTGATCCCTGATTGTAACCTCGACGTTGACCGCCTCCCGTGGAACCACTGCCGCGGAATCGTTTCCTTGATGATTGGTAGTTTCCCGAATAGTTCTGGGTACCTCTCTTCTGTTTCATCTTCTGTCGTCTATTCTGTTCATCAGACTAGCATTGCTCTACTTCTAGAGCCCTATTGACCAACTCGGAAAATTCTTTGATATTAGCAGCAATTAGCTGCATCCTAATCTCATTATTCAATCCATCCTGGAACTGCTTACATCTATCATGTTCGTCTTCAATTGTCTTCTTGGCATACCTACTCAGCCTAGTAAATTCCCTCTCGTACTCAGCAACGGTCAGTCGACCTTGCTTTAAGTGTAGAAACTCCTTTTTCTTGGCATCGAGGTATGCCTCCGATATAAACTTCCTCTTGAACTCATTCACAAAGAAATCCCATGTTCTCTGTTCCAGTGAAACTCGTTGGTGAACTGTGTCCCACCATATATATGCTTCTTCCACTAATAAGGAAGTAGCACATATCACTCGCTCTTCTGGCGTACACTGTAACTGATCTAAGGCTCGTATTGTTCCTTCCAGCCAATACTCGGCTGTTGAAGAATCATCGTCCCTTCAAGCCTTAAACTCCTTCGCACCATACTTTCTTATCTTTTCTATCGGGGGTTTCCTTTCCCCTCCTACAGCAGGTACTGGTATGGGTGCTGGCGCTGGGGGTGGGGCTGGGGCAACGCCGGCTATCTGCCGAAATACGGCAGCCATTTGTTGCAACATATCATTGGGAATAGGAGCATCAGCGGGTGGTTGCTCCGACGCTGATGTCTCAGATACACGCATTTCTACAACTCGGGAGGCCTGAGACTCGACCTCCTCCTCTATATCACGCTGCGCTGCTTGCGACATCTAAAGAGTAAACATATACCATCCCATCATTATTAACGACCCAGACCAACAGCATTATCTTACCCTAGGTGGCATGTATATAAATAAAAATTCTTAAATAACACATATACAACACAACTTTTATTTATTTCCAAACACAAAGTTTTACAATATTAGGAAGCCCTTATATACATTGCAAAATTTAGGACTCCATGAAATCGTACAATCTCTTATTTACTACAGGATATCTCGTTTTACGTCGGTAATGGCCACTCCCGACATAAAACGTACATCCTCCTATGTTGGATTACCCAGAAGCGGCTAAACCTGGCTCTGATACCACTAATTGTAACACCCCTTCCCAACCTACATGTGTAAGCTGAGTAGAGGTGCCACACTATCCTAATTGTTGCTACCAATTTACTTAGTCAAATTTTAGTTCTGATTTTTACAGAAATTTTGCCATAGTTCCGCCTAGAAATTTGGATCCCAAGTGTCGTCAAAACTTGTTTTTCTGATTTTTGAAAACATTTTACACATACCAATGTGAATAAGAATACCATCAAATTTAATGCACTCCCAATGAATCCACCTTATACCCTCAACTACAAACCTGCATGAAGAGTTCACACTTCTAATATAACATAAAATAAAGATTTATGATTATTACATTCTACTAACATACAATTATAACATAGAAAATCTCTTTTATATTTATTCATATACATGCCACAACTATCGACTCATAATGGAACTAAAAGATCTACCCCTGAGATTTGCTGTGGTCTGGTCGTTGCTTCCCCAAGATTTATCTACTGCTCCGAACCTACGAGTCAAGGAAAACTTAACTCGCTGAGCGTTGTCGCTCAGTGGGTATTTTACCAATAAAAATAAAAGTAGTACATGAAAGTATTCGAAGTAAAAAGGAAATAATAAAATCAACAATCAACCAACATTATACCAATAGAAATCGTGATACATTCAGTATGATATGTTTTCAATAATGTAAAATCATAATTCAAATTCATTTGCATTATATAGTTCAACGAAAAATAATATGTCTTTGATCCAGGCTCTACTGGGATATAGGGAACCATAGTGATAAGGCAGTGGCCCTCACCACTGTAACATAGGTGGCCCTCACCACCGATATCAGATCACAGGAATGGCCCTCACCATCCTGGTTATAACCAATGGCCCTCACCATTGGCCCCCAATGGCCCTCACCATTGAGTTCAGATCATATCAATTCAATCACAATATCAAGCAGTACTGCATAAGTTAGTATAGTGCACCATACCCTTATCTACCACTCCCACTATCCAGTAGAGCAAAAAGATTTAAATGATTCAATTTAAGTCTCAACTTCATTTTAGAATGATTCAAGAAATCAATTTAATTCCCATCGCACTTTGCCATTTATGCCGCGCAACACATTCTTCAGTCAAACCATTCCCCTTTTTCGCATATTTAATATCCACAATAAACATATTAAACATTTCAAAGCATTCCTCAAAATATCCCAAATTGACCAAATGAATAGTATTGCGGCGAGACAAATCAGCAACGCAAAATGGCATAACCAAATGAATAGTAAAATCTGGGTTTTCGTCAAAATTTCAGTCCACTTCAGTCATGCATTTGACCAAGTAAATGTTCTTATTTGTGGCTGAAATTTTACAGAAAACTTATTTCATATGTTGACTAATTGCATGTAAAATTTCGTTGAAAAATTCATTCATTTGCTGCCTCAAACGATTGCCACAAAAAGATCCAGAAAGCTGTCTCTTTGGGACCATTTCGGCCCAAACATTTGAAATGCATAGGATAGTTTATTTTTCTTTTGCAAATCAATATTAAGGCTTCTTTAATAGTAAAGTGAAGATTCAAACACTTCCCTTTAACAACTTTTGCATGTTTAACTCAAATTAAATTAATTAAAGTCCAAAACAACTTACCAAATCAACTTGCCAAATTTTCTCAAAACATTTGGTTTCAATTAAATTTAACAACCCAATTGCCATAAGAAAACAAGAACATAACTCAAATATTTAATTTAAACTCAATCAATATATTTAAACATCAACTTCAAAACTTCCATAAACCAAAGTTTGTAAGAAAATAGAATTTCTTTTATGGTAAAGCACCAAATCAAAAGTAATTATTCAAAGGTAAAGTACCAAACTAATTATTCAAAGGTAGAGTACCAAACCTTATTTCTTTAATTCCTCTTGGCTTTTCTTTCTTCTCCTTCTTTAATTCTTTATTTCTCCTTCAATCAATTCAAGATACAACATAAACCTTAGAATTTCAAAATAATAAATTATCCTCTATTTCTTTTCCAACCGAAACCCCTAATCCAACCTTATTAATCTTTCTACATCTTGATTCTTCCATTTAATCAATTAATCTCATCACTTACTTAATATTATTATTATGTTTTTCAATTCCATATAAGACTCTAATTCCCAATCTTCCAATAAATATATAACTACCTAAAACTAATACTAAAATTAAAGTCTACACACTTAAAAACCTTAGAACTTACCTTAAAAATCAAAGTTTGAAGAAACTTGGAAGTCCCTTGGTATTTTCTTTTGTTGGCCGAATTTGGTGAGTGGAAAAAGAGAGAATTTGCTCTTCATATCACATATATTTATAGACAAAGGAAATGATGATCACCTTGCCCACTTGTCCACTTTTTCTCTTTCTTCATTTATTACACATTTATTACACATGCTAAATGTTTTCTTTTGATTGGCCAACCTTTGATTTTTATAACTTCCTTTTTCCTTTACTTCTTTCCACTTGTCTCTCTTCCCATTGGATCTCATAAAGTTGTCCCGGGTTACCCATCCGGTCCCGACACGAAACCGAGCCACATTACGTTCCGGCGATTAATCGATCATATCTTTTAAACCGTATAGTTCCATGAGTCAAACTATATATAGTTTTGATCCTCTCGACCTCTACTTTCTATTTATAAGGTCTATTTTAGGTTTCCAAGTCATTTTGAAAAATTACCGATAAGCCCTCAACTTTTTACAAAATTCCCTTTAGGTCCTATTTTTGCTCGGGTTTTCTCCGGCTTCGTTTCCACTGACGATCGTTTCATATTTAACCTCTCGCCATTCTCTACGTACTCACGTCTTTATTTCCTACCCTAAATTCATGTATAACTTTAATTGATAATGACCAAAATGCCCTTAGTCAACATCTCTTCATTTTTCTTTAACGGGACATTTCTTGGAAAAACCGTTACACGTCGTTGCGATCCGGTTTTTCTCTACATTCCATTTTTGGAATCTGTTATATGCACTATTAAGAACATCCGGTGCAACTTTCTTTGAAATTACATCTACGTCCCCAACTTTATTAAAAATTACAATTATGTCCCTTTTGTCATACAACCTTATCTAGGGCTGTTATCAAGAATTATCTTCTCCTTTTCCCTACTCTCGCTATGCACGTGTCTACACTGCATAAATGCAGTAGGCGGATGTGACATTTTTAATTTCAAGAATCAAATAATCTTAAGGTCAAGTCTTAGGACTTTTAACCTCGATTTCTTAAAGTCGAGTGTATGACTGCCTAGAATTAAGTCATAAGTTCTAATAGAAAAATTGATAAGGCCAAATAAAAAATAATAATTTATTACTACTAACCTTTTATATAGCTTTAACTCGTTATAGTATACAAAAGAGGGGGGCAATTGTTGTTAAACATTTTTGTTATCATTTAATAAATAATATTATTGTAATATTTTTAACAAATTTCACACAAAAAAAAAACACGTGGAGAAAATCAAAGTGTTTCATGGTAGAGGAAACTAGAAAAACTTAAATTTTGCACGTGTGACTTAGCCAAAGTGGGAGATTTGGCCATGTAAATATTCTATACAATAATCCATAGAATATCCAGAGAATATATCATAGAATATCGCTAGAATATGCCATAGAATATTCAGGAAATATGCTATAGAATAATCCATTGAATATGCTAGTTTAATCTAGACCATTAGATCAAAATGATCACTACCGTCCATTAAGAAGGTGGAGTAGTATATATAGGGGTGAGAGGAGAGTGAAAAAGGAGGGGAGAAAGAGGAGAGAGTAAGTAAAGAGAGTGAAGGAGAGAGGGGAGATTTGAAGAAGTTTTCTGGTAGAAGAAATTATAAAGAATTTGAGTTTTATTAAGTACAGAAAATTTACTTACTAAAATTTGTAGCAAAAATTCATCAATTTAGCAAGTGAAGCTTACACAATCAAGTAAAGATCTATAAACCTTAATATTTCTATTGCAATTTTAATATTATTTTTAATTAAGATTTTAGATATGTACATGTATTTTATTTACTTATTTATCAATTTTTCTATGTATATAGTTTTATTTAATAGTTATTGTGATGTATAGTTATAGTGGTATATTGTGCTATTAATTATATGTATAGAAAAATTACGGCTAAGGAAAGATTTAGTATTTAAGCGTGTTCATTATGACTCATCTTTCTTTCCTGAGATTTTTTTTAGATATAATTATCAGTATAATTATTCACACTATATATTTTACTGATGGAAAATAATCTAATTTTCACAACCATTGGTACTCATTCATTTTAATATATATATATATATATATATTCTTAATCATTCATAATAAATATGTTTTTATCTTAATTAATTGGTCAATAACCTAAAAATAACATGACGAATATCATATTAAACTAAAAATACTATATTTTGATAATGACTGTCATAATTAATAAAGAAAAATATTACATATAGATATATGTGCGAACAATATCAAATATATAAAACTAATAATTATATCTATGAAGTGGATATAATTATTAAGAATAACAGTAAAATAAAAATAATTTCGAATATAAAAATAATAATGACCATAAAATAAAATAAAATAAATTTAAAGCGTTATATCTAGGAAGTGTATATAATTATTAAATTAATATATCAAAAAATTAACAAATCAAGAGATAATTTGTAAAAGTAATAACATAAAAATAGATGATAATAATAACAATAATGACAATGACAACAAAATAAGTACTTCAAACTATGGGGACTTTGAATCCATCAAGCGGATACGTAGGTATTCGAAACCAAGTTTTGAATTCAAGTTCATCTCAATAAAAAATAATCTTCTCTGAAAAAATAATAAATTTGTATTAATCAGTGAGTAGTAAAAGAAAAGATAAAAAAATATTTGATAAAAATGTGGAATTAAAACAGTTATGTCTAAAGAGTGGACATAATTTTAAAAACATCATAATCATAAATTTAATAAAATATTAAGCCATAAAATCCTTGTATTAAGGTAGTGAATACAATGATTAAATAATTTACTAATAAATGAAATATGTGCACACAAGGGTAATAAAATAATTAAAAAATAATAAAAACGTGGGATTAAAATAGTAATTATAAAGTGTCATATTCAGAAAGTGAACATTATCCAAAATAATAGTAATAATAAATTTAACAAATATTAGAGTATAAAACTCTTATATTCAGAAAGCGAATGTGGAGGTTAAGTCATAAATTAGTAAAATAAAAATTGTACCTATAATGATAATAAATCTATTATAATAATAAACAACAAAAATCTAACAAAAAAATATTTGTTTTCAAACTGTGGATACAAATAGAAATAAATAAATAAATAAATAAGAAAATATAATTATGATTTATATTAGTGAATATAATTTCTCTTACAAATAAAATAAATAATAAAACATTACAATAACTATAATACTAATTTTAGGCATTGTAGGGTGATTTCCCTTTCCTATACGTAATCAAACTTCCGAACCTAGAAACATAGACCATTACTAGGTGTCCAATTAAATCTTATAATTGATTGGTGGCGACTCATAACACACAATAAAAATAATAACAATTAAATATAAGTTGACAAAGAAAACTAATCAAATTGATATATCCCGCCCCTCCGCGTCACTCTGTGCGCGACAAGTAGGCAAATGGAAGTATAAAGGGCTCTATGTAACACCATATACTCAAGCTCACACTTGAGGGGGAGATAGTTGAAATTATCAAGTGTGAGAGGAATCCCACATCAGAAAGAGATGAGATTAATAATGAATATATAAGTGGAAAAAACCCACAGACCCATTGCCTTAAGGTTTTGGGTTGAAATGTGGTGTCAAGTGTAACACCCCTATACCCTGTATACGTACACTACATACTACTACACCTGTAATATACGTATACCGAAAACAGGAGTGTCACGGTTTATAATAAGCAAACCAATCTTTCAATTTAACCACATTATAAGAAAGACTTAAAACATTCAAATTACATTATAGTCTATACTAGATAAAATATTTATTTATAAAGCAGCGGAAAATGTAGTGGTATTTACATATATAAATACATCAAAATACATGTTTACAAAACATAAAATTTATACATGTTTGGCAGTTTGTCTCTGATCTTTAAGCCCACAATCAACACTTCAGAGTCTAGACTCGACTCGGTCTAGAGGAACTCTCTGGTTCTACCCTGTCACCTACGCGATGAACCACAATCGCGCTAAGCCAACGGCTTAGTGGTACAAACCACAATAACAATATGCTTCAATGCAATTCCAATGTCACACATTTCAACCATAAAGACAATATTCATAAATGATATATTAATATTTTTCATAACACTACATTTCATTATCTTATTCAATTATTTCACCATTCATGAATCACATTGAAACAAAGACAAGCATGGGCCCAAAAGACACTAATATGCCATTCAACTTTCAGAGTTAATGTTTTGGTTCAATTATCAATTATCACATTTATCATTATCCCAACTAGGCTTCAAGGATTAGGCTCAACCAAGCTTCAAGGGGAACAAAGCATGCTAAGTATCAACCCAACTTGGCTTCAAGAACCAAACCCAACCTAGCTTCAAGGGTTGTAACATCTCAACTAGGCTTCAAGGACTAGACCCAACCAAGCTTCAAGGGGAGTTAAGCATGCTAAACTTCAACCCAACTTGGCTTCAAGGATCAAGCCCAACCTAGCTTCAAGAAATTGTTACTATTAGGCATGCCACCAATAACAAAACTCTGAAAATGGAATAACACATTAGACACACAATTCATTCATTATTTCATTATCAATTCCATTCTCATTTCATCATAATCATCTAGGCAAACATGCCTCAATTATTTCATTTGCAATATTATAGCCAACAACAATGGCTTCACATTTCTTCATGATCATCTAGGCAACCATGCCTCAATTATTTCATTTGAATCATTATAGCCAACCATAATGGCTTCACATCTCATCATATCTCAATTCATATTAAAGCAATTCATCATTAAATTATCCACAACCAATTGCATTGAACATACATTTTGAATGATCATCATATCTTTCACATTATGCAAATCATAACATTAATCAAATGTATCAACAATGTAAAAGATTACTTAACACATTTACAACCAAATGTGTTAAGTCCCAATGTCATGTAAATGTATGCAATAATGTAGGGTTTGTACTTACCTCAAGAACAACTCACACCAATCTATACACTTCCTCTTCCAAGAATCCTCAACACTTAGATTAGGGCAACTCAACCTCTTCACAACCTAATACAAAAGGAATAATACACACTTATTTAAAGATACACATGAATTCTAATACACTTATTCACCTATTAGTCTCATACTAAGCCCTTAGATCACAAATTACAAGCCAACACAACTATCTAGGACCCCACAGTCATGGCCTCACAACCCCACGGTCGTGGCCTCACAACCCCCACGGGCGTGGGTTAGAAAACGAAACTGTCCAATTTGCTTAACACCCCCCACGGTCATGGCATCCAAGGGCCACGGGCGTGGCATCCATTTTGCTTCTGTTTTGGACCAAACTCAAGTACTCTATGCTTTCAACTTCATTAAACACAAACACATAGAAAATCTAAGATAATAATTGCTCAAACTCACAACATACATCAATTACCAATTCACAGCTCTTACTCTTCCAACACCAAACCTAATTCCTTCTCTTCAATTCAACCCCCAAAATCTCAATCAATAATACCCAACACTCTCAAATACACCACAATCAAACATATTCATACCATCAACAATTAATCATCAAACTCAAATAAAACTTAAAATAAAACAAAGGAATCAAGTGGAAACTTACCAAAGTTGATGAAATTTCTTAGATTTCCCACTTGATTACTTGAAATCTCCTTCAATCTTGAGCTTGGAAAACAAAAACTCTCTTTCTCTCCATTGCCTTTGTGATGCCCGGCCAACCAAAGAAAGAAGAAGAAAAAGAGGCAAAGTCAAACATTTATTCTCCACTTAAACCTCCACCAAGCAATATATCATTAAAATATTCTAATATATTCTCTTCCACTCATTAATTTTCCTTTTAAATAATTTAATTAATTATAAATAATTAATTTATCTTCTTTTGACTTCCATTAGTTTGACTTGTATATGTTGTATATATCACTATATATACAACATATACACTCTCTCTTTTGCCTCTTTCTCTTTCCATTAAACATATACACTTAATCCAAATACAACAATAATTCCAAAACTTTTAGGGTATACTTTGGGATATTACATCAAGTCTTAAGGTTTTGGGTTAAAATGTGGTCTCAATTATATAAGTATATTCTCTCATTAAGGCCCATCAAGTATACCTCTCAGTTAAGTGGGCTCCCTATCCCAACATGTGGTATTAGAGCCGATGGTTCGACAAGGATGTGTATGGAGACGGTGTTCGTATCCCGTGATTGTTCACATCCCTTCATGTGGAAGAGCAAAGGTTACTCCTGGTGGGTGAGTAAGCCAGTGGAAGTATAAATGACTTTAGGTGACACTGTATATACTCAGGTATAGGTTAAGGTCAAGACAGACTTTCGCTTATGGGGGAGTCCAAACTCGATGTGAGAGCTCACATTTGAGAGGAGATTATTGAAATTATCAAGTATGAGAGGAATTTTACATCGAAAAGAGATAAGATTAATGAGAGATATGTAAGTGGAAAAGATCCATAGACCCATTGCCTTAAGGTTTTAGGTTGAAATATGGTGTCTCCCTATCCTAACATATGGTATCAAAGCCGATGGTTTGGTAGGGACGAGTATGGAGATGGTATTCGTATCCCATGGTTGTTCACATCCCTCCACGTGAAAGAGCAAAGGTTACTTCTGATGGGTGAGCAAGCCAATGGAAGTATTAATGGCCCTAGGTGACACCATATATACTCAAGTCCAGGTTAAGGTCCAAAAAGACTTTCGCTTAAGGGGAAGCCCAAGCCCGATGTGAGAGCTGACACTTAAGGGGAAGATTGTTGAAATTATCTAGTGTGAGAGGAATCCCACATTGGAAAGAGAAGAGATTAAAGAGGGATATATAATTGAAAAAGACCCATACACCCATTTTCTTAAGGTTTGGGTTGAAATGTGGTATCAAGTCTATGAGTATATTCCCTCATTAAGGCCTATCAAGTATATCTCTCAGTTAAGTGGGCTCATTATCCCAACATGTGGTATCGGCAGGGATGAGTATGGCGATGATATTTGTATCCCATGGTTATTCACATGACTCTAAGTAGAAGAGAAAAGGTTACTTCTGGTTGGTGAGTAGTCCAATGGAAGTATAAATGGCTCTAGGTGACATCGTATATACTCAGGTCCAGGTCAAGATCCAGAAAGACTTCCACTTAAGGGAGAGCCCAAGTCCGATGTGAGAACTCACACTTGAGGGAGAGATTGTTGGAATTATCAAATGTGAGAGGAATCCCACATCAGAAATACTACAAGAATGCACAGGATTACCGATAAATTTTTTATTGGTAATTCATATTATTTTGTCGATAATCATATTTCCCAACCAATTACCAACAAATTAATTCTGACCAAATTCATTGCCAGTAATTAAATTGCTGATGAAAAAAAGATCATGTCGGTAATTTACCTCTATATATCTTATGTCGGTGAATACCTACAGAAATTTCATCAAAACCTTTTACCAATAGACAAATATGTTTGTCAGTAATACCGACGAAATAATGGATATATCGGTAAAATTGATGAAAAATACTTCAGCCTTTACAGTAAATGACGAAGGAATTACCGATGAAAATTTCTTTTCATCTATAATTTCGATATAAATTTCTATCGGTATTACCGACAAAATGAAATTTTCGTCGATAATTCAGATAGAATACTAGGATGGAATTACCAATAAAAAATTCTTTTCATCGATAATTTCGATAGAATATTCTGTAGAAATTACCGACAAAACAAGTTTTCATCGATAATTCTAACAGAATATTCTATCAGAATTACCGATGAAAAGAATTTTTCGTCGGTAATTCCATCTGTCATTTACTCAATATTACCGACAGAATATTCTTTGCGTCAGTATTATAGACATAATTTATGTCGGTAATCCTGTAAGAAAATTAAATTTAAACATTTTGAATGTTTATTTTTTATAAAAAAAAATATATTATTTTGAATATTAAAATTTAATTATTTGGAATTTTAAAATATATTTTTTTATTATTCATTTTACTTTGTATTGTATATAGAATTTACAAATTAATTGAATATTAAATCAATATAGAATTTACAAATTAATTGAATATTAAATCAATATGAAAAATAAATAATATAAAAATAATTGAAATGAAATGTAGTAAAAAAAGTACATAAATAAAATAAAGAAATTTACATAAAAATAATTAAATGTATATAAAAGTATAAAATATAAAATACATATAAAAAAAGAAATCAAGTAGAAGCAGGAGGCGGTGGAGGAGAACCTCTCAGAAAAAAGTGTTGTGATTGATCGAACGTCCCTCGCATAAAATTGGCCATAAACTCATTAAGTTACTGTTGGACCAACCTCTGATCCTCGGTCTAAATCTGCGTCTAAACTTGCTCATGCACTTGCACATGCACTGCCTCATGGATCTACTATTGAATAGTCTGATCACGCTTCGCTAACTGCTCCATCAAGTACCCGATCTCCTCCCGTAAAGCAGATAAACTAGAAGATGAAGAAGAAGAAGTTGTGCTGACAAACTTCTTCTTTTTCTCACTGCCCACAGCAGCTCTAAATAAGCTATCATCATCAGCAAGAGTGTCAGACTGAGAGGCCTCCTCCTGAGATGTAATGAAATGATCCTATAAAATATAATAAGATTAATAGCTAAATATTTTAAATTTAAATTTTAAAAATTAAATAAAATTATAAAATTACTTATATTTACATCCTAGGACCAATGATCCACAAATGAGTGCCTGTCGTGACCCCTAGTGTGCATATGCACAAATAGCATCTGCTCGGTGGCCGACCTAAGGTGGACTCCTATTCGATTTAAAAAAACATTAGCTTGATAAAACTGATACTATAACTTAAAATACACTTAAAAAGTGTAATTATACTTTTGAGTGAATGGGCATGATCATAGTAAGATTTGCTCCCTCCCGTGTGTATGGATGGACATGCACCATCCATAACACTAGATATCTTATTCTGAGAGGCAAAACAGAACATGCCTGCCCCTCGAGAGAGCTCCATTGGGCCTGCAAGTTGGCCTACAACTGATCATCAATAAATGAAGGTTGCTTCCTTGCAGCCTTCGCCTCGCTCAACATATCGCTATAGCGAATAGCTGCCTTCTTTATAAAGGAAATCCGGACGAGACTATTAATAGCTTGATCCCACTAAAAAAAAATTTTGCAAAAAAAATAATTTTTTAGTATCTGATAAATTTAAAATTTTTAACTTTCAACTATATATTAAATATTTAAATTTAGATAAATGTTTTACCTTAAACTCCTTGAACCAAAAGTTCATCATCTCAGAAGAGATGGCCTTTCAGGTAACTCTTGCAGGGCCCATCTTCTGTGTCATAATTTTTCAGAATCGTCTCTTAGATGATCCAACTGGATCCATCATGTAACTACAAAATGAACAAAAAGCACATAATTAAAACTAACCACCGATTAATTTTTTATAAATTAATCTAAGTAATGCAAAATATTAAAATACTTACTCTGACTCCTAAACAGTCAGACGTTGCATCTTGCCATCAAAACCTGCAGCTGATGCTGTAGTATTTGCATCACCTATGGGAGTATTTTTAGGGGCCATGTGAGAAGAAGAACTAGGATCCTCTATAGTAGCCTGGTGAGAAGCATCAGGAACCTTTGTGGGAATATCATCTGTAGCCATATCAATAGGGGGATCCTCAAGTGGGACATCACGTAGCTATAGATGCGGTTGTCTTATACTACTTGAACCTTGACTTCTACTGGATTGATTGCTAGATCCAAAATGATCCAATCTTCTTCCAGGTCTATGATACATATCTATATAAAATAACTTTAATCATAAACACATTGAATAATACAATAACCATATAAATAAATCCAATAATATTTATAGCCTAATTATATTAATTTTATTCAATGCTTTCATATGATTAAGATGATTCGGATTCAGATTCAAGTAACGATTCATCCAATTTAGATTCCATATCCATAGCATCAATATCCATGAGTTTCTAGTTGTATCATTTAAAGGACCTGGATCAACATCATTTGTCCTATCAACAACTTGTATATTTTCAGGCCTATCTTCTTGAAATGCATTATTAGACTCCTGATTATTGGCAGATCCTTTAAGTAGATCAATTCCTGATCTAGCTTTTATTTTGCAAACCTTCAACCAATCAAAAGCGTCTCGCCTTGTGCTAGGGTAAGGAACTTAGTACACTTGGGCAACTTGACTAGTGAGAATGAACGGTTTATATTTAGCACATGTTCTTCCTCTATTAACATCCACTAAATTATATAGTGGATGCAATCTTGTTCCATTTACCGGGTCATACTAATCATATTTAAATAACACTACTCTTTTAATTAGTAAAGCCGAATATTCAACCTCTATAATATCTACTAATCAACCATAGAAATCAAATGAGCTTTCACTATAGTTTGACCCCCTTTATATAAACACCACTATTTATAGTTGCTCTCAAAGTACTATGAGATTTAGTGTGAAATTTATAACCATTAACAAAATACACCTTATAACATCTAACCATTGGTAACGGACCCTGAGCTACATCCTTCAAATATTTGTTAGAGATCATATGGCCATTTTTAGTTGCCTAAACCAATACGAAAAAAATATGCATAAGTTCAGATTACAGAAAATTAAACACATGTCAAAAACTTAGAAAATGTTACTACCAACAAATTAGTACTTACATATTTTTGGAATAATAAGGGAAAATTACTCTCAACCTCAACATCAACTTGTGAATTCATTATATTTTCATCCAAATCTCATAAGTGTTTAATGAATATGCTGAAATATATTATAAAAATATGATTATCATTTAAATGATGAAGATTTTGTGCTATATGTAAATTTAAACCTTTTTTTACTTTTAAATTTGCTAACTTGCTTGAGATAAGGTGTAACTTTATCACAATTCAACAATATATAAGTATGAGCTGCAGAATACTCTCTCTGTTCCAATCTTTGCTTTTTGTTTGCCGTATGGCTGGCCCAAACGTTTGAAAGTAGATAGGAGACCTTCGGATTAGTCTTGTACACCTCCATCATCATTTCGAGGGGCTTCATACAATTTTGTTATTACATGAGACTCGAAATAATAGGAACAGAAAGTTGATGCCTCTTACACTATAAAGGCATTACAAATTGAAGCTTTTACTTTTGCTTTATTTTTAACATTTTTCTTCAAGTGCCGCAAATATCTTTCAAAAGGGTACATCCAATGATATTATACTAGTTCTGCAATTTTAGCTTCATATGGCAAATGAACTGGTAAATATTCCATTGAATAAAAAAAACTCGGAGGAAAATTTTACTCCAATTTACAAAGAATAATTGGAATTTCTTCTTGTAAATGATCAATGTGATAAACATTTAGAGATATTGTAGTAAGTTATTTAAAAATAAGCTTAACTCCGTCAGAACTTCCCACACTTTTTTTTGGCAATAACTCCCTAAATACAATGGGTAAGTCTTTGTATAAATACGTGACAATCATGACTCTTTATTCCGAATAATTTATATTTTCTCATATCAACATACCTCGACAAATTTGAGACATATCCGTTTGGAACTTTAAATTTTTTATCCATTAGCATATTAATTTTTTTTATTACGATCTAATGTATAATTAGTTTTTGGATACCTCCCGGTCCTTTCATCTTTATCCAGCTCTAGCCTTCTATAAAATATTCTCAAGTCCTCTCTTGACTTTGCATTATCTTTTGTTTTACCTGGAACATCCATAATCATATTAAACATATTCTCAAAAATATTTTTTTCAATTGCATAACATATAAATTATGTCTTATAAGATTTGAACTCCAATATGGCAAATCCTAAAAGACGCTTTTTTTTCCATCCACAATTTCGACATACATTGCCACTTGAATTTTCATTATATTCAGTTACCTTTTGAAGCCGTTGTAATACCCTTATACCTTATATACATACACATCCAGTATATATAAAATATACATATACAGTATAAAAATATCACGACCCGGTAAAAATAAAAATTTTCACATTTCAAATTTAAACCCCGAAATACTTTTAAATGTATAATTAAATAATAAATAAATATTCTTTATAAATTATAGGTTTCAAAATAGAGTTTTATATGAAAATCTCTTGTCTTTAATTTGGACATCCCCAAATTTCAACAAATTACAACCTGCATAAGAAAATACTCCCAATAAAAAAAACCACTCATATGTTTTACCCATACTCCTCAATTTCTCCAAGTTTCTCAAAACATTTATACATATATCAAAAACACATATATAAAACCCATATTATAAAATTGTTCAACACATTCTTATAATTTACAATATATACATCAAAATATAATATAATATACATAATATCAAAATGTAATATAAAATATATACATGATGGCAGTGTCTCTGATCTTGATGCCCAAAACCAACTCTACAAGCAAAACTCAAATCTAGACCCGACCCGGTCTAGAAGAACTCTCCGACTCTACCGGAGCGCTTATATCATCTGCGCGATGAATTACAATTGTGCTAAGCTAAAAGCCTAGTGGTTCAAACTTTGATAATAATAAAATTGTAAAGCAATGTCAATGCACAATGCCTTGCATATCATGTCACAATGTGTCATATAATTTCATTTTAAAACATATTTTTTAATTATTTTACAATTCACATAAGCACAAAAACAAGCATGAGCCCAACAGATCTAATATGTCATTCAAATTCCAGATTTACTTTTTTGGTCTAAATTGACATCATGTGTCTAGCCCCAAAGACAAATCATAGTAATGCTCAAAAGTTAGCCCCTAAGGTAAATCATATCACAGTGACGCCAAGTGTCTAACCCCGAAGGCACAATCAAAGTAATTACTAAAAAGCTAGCCCTGAATGCAAAAAATGAGGATAACCACATATGCATGCCGCCAAATACAGAACTCTGGAAATTGAATAACATACTAGGCACATAATTATTTCATATTTTTCATCATCAATTTCTTTCTCACTTTTCATAATAACTAGGTAAATTACCTCATTTCTCATTATCAATTAGGCACATTGCCTCATTTTCTCATTTTTCTCATTCATATCAATATCAATTCATTTCATTTTATTATATCTCAATATATCATCACAATGTATCACATACCATATCAAAATCACATTACCCAAACACTTTGGGCTATTTTCACATAATTCACATTTTATGCAATTTAGTCATTAACAATGGCTTTTCATAATGCCTTTAATGCATACATAATAAATCACATTACCCAAATACTTTGGATTATTTTCACATAATGCACATATTTCACATTTTATTCAATTTAACCATTAACAATGGCTTTTCATAATGTATTTAATGCATCCATAACTTTACACATGTCATAGCACATTGTTCATGAATACTCAATGTATCAAGTAGCTTAACACATTTTCCAATCAAAATGTGTTATGCCCAATGTAATGCAAACATATCCAATTTATCCAAAGTTTGTACTTACCTTGAAAAGCTTCCAAAAGCAAGCTCAAAATCAACTCCAACCTCCTCTTCCAAGTTACCCCTCAACACTTGGGTTGGTCAAACTACTTTCTCTCAATGCCTACCAAATGTGATCATAAATAATCATTTAATATTACATTCTAAGGTATTTCAAGCAATAAACTTTAATTAAACATCATTCTAGAAAAAACCCCAAAATATGGCATAACCTCACTTTAACATAGGAAAACCATATTAAATCATATAAATTGGTGTTTTAAGTTTATGAATATCATTAAAAATATATTTTAACAATTTTAAACCAATTACATTAATTAAATATACATTTATGTTCAAAACACTAAAATGACATAACCTTCACCATTGAAGGTTTTCCATTCCAACTCAATTCAATTATTAATCCAAGCTTATTTCCATCTTTAATATCATTAAATAACATGCTTTAACCATTAAAATCAAACAATTCACCATACTTTGAAAATTCATTTTCCAAAACCCTAAATCAACACTTCCATTCTTAAACTTTATCCAAACTTAGACAAATTTATCATTTTACTTTAAAATACTTGTTTATGCATCAAAATAACACATTTAGAACTAAATTACACAATTAAATTACATAAATTGAAAAGTTCAATTCTCCCATAACCCTAATTGTACTTTAAATATTACTCTTTCATATACATCCGCGGTGAAAAATTATAAGGAGTAAGTATCACCAGCCAGCAAGAGTATTATTGTCTTGATGAGCCAAAAACCATCTATACACAGACCCAACCTAACATTACGACATTCGGCTGTAAAATCAGAATATAGTCGATTGAAATGCTTTTATGCCTCAAAATTAGATGGATGACACATGACTCCATCTTCTTGCCTATGCTCATAATGTCATCTCATGTGCAATGTTGTAGCATTTGAAGCACATAATCTTTGAAGTCTATATGTTGGTGAAAAATAATAAATTCTTTCAAATGGCACAAACTTTTATCTGCCTGTTGCACGACTCTATTTGAATCTCAATTCCTTACAAAACTTACATATTTTGTCTTCTTCATAAATACTCCAGTATAACATGCACCCATTTCTGCAATAATTAATATTTTCTACTAGCAATTCAAGTGCCTGAATAATTTTTTTTTGTTTGGTAGAAACTATTAAATATTTCATTATCTTCAGGTATCATCTATTTGATAAATTGGATCCATTGGTCGAAAGACTTTTCAGTCATATGTTGCTCCGACTTCATGTTCAAAAATCGTGCCATGGCAGATAGCTTAGTGTATTTTTGACAATCGGGTCACACTTTCATATCCAATGAATTCAACAAATTGTAAAACCATTGAGCTTCCCAGTTAGGAACCTCATCAACTGGTTCATCCTGGACCTCACTTGTTCTAGCTACACCAATATTTGGCATGCTTCATTTAAACACATTAGGCCCAACAACATCATAAACCATTTATTGGTATGAGTTTTCAAACATATCTTCAAATATATTATATTGTTGAGGAACCGGTTGGTCGACTACATTTTCTTCACCATGTCTATTCCAGATGAAATAATCTTGTGCAAACCTCCACTTCACTAAATGAAATTTCACTTAATCTTTTCCTCGAAATCTACGATGGTGACATTTAAGGCAAGGAAAACGAATTTTACTGTCTTGCATATAATCCTTCTGACTAGATGCAAAAGCAACAAACTGCTCTACTCTATTTTTAAATGTGATATTAAGAGTGCAATCCGGATTGAGTTTTTCATATATCCAAGCTCAATTTGTATTCATTTTTTCTATGTATACAAAAGGACAATGCAAGTAAATACTACAAATTAAATCTCTTTATTTCTCCTTCCTACAGGGTTGGGCCCTAACCCATTCAGAAATACAATTTATATCTTAATTAACATAATACAAGATTATACAAATTTTAGATAAAATTCGGTAACATTTTTCCTAAGTTCTCTAAGTGCACGATGCCAAATAATATAAATATTCAAAAATTGAATATTTATATTATTTGATACGCACTCAGAGAACAAAATAAAATAAATACTATAAGTTTTTTATAAAATTTATAATTCATTATATATCGCATTAATGTTAATTAATATATATATATATATATTATTTCTAAACTGTCCAATTGGGACAATTTAGTAAGTTACTCAATTTGCAAAATAAATGAGTAACTCACTATACGAATACTAATGTTTATTTTATATTATGTAAATTAAAATTAAAAGCATTATCAATCGATATATAAATAGCACACCTTTATATATGTTATTTATACATTGATTAAACTTTAAGTTTTACAGATTATGATATTTCAATAATTCTAAATATATGTTCTTTGGATATTTTAGATT
The DNA here is from genome assembly GCA_947685225.1 of Garcia nutans. Taxonomy (NCBI): domain Eukaryota; kingdom Viridiplantae; phylum Streptophyta; class Magnoliopsida; order Malpighiales; family Euphorbiaceae; genus Garcia; species Garcia nutans. The sequence continues at coordinate 21,832,023 of CANTUV010000026.1, forward strand.
ATTATTTATTTCACATTATGAAATTTTATAGACATAAATATATGCTCTTTGGATATTTTAATTTATTATTTACTCCATATTATAGGTATTTTTAATGCTAATTTATTACGTATAAGGAAATTTCATATGTCTAAACATATGCTTTTTGGATATTTTAAATTATTATTTATTACAAATTATAAAATTTCAATAGAAAACCTCTCAATTAGTGTTTTAAGTGGGTCCTAAAAATAGCCTCTAACTATAGGCGATAGATAAAAATTAATCTTGATCAAAAGATTCATTATTCAATAATGTTAATAAAAATTGATTTTTCAAATAAAATTTACATTTTATTATTATAAAAAGCTACAAAAATAATTAAAAATAATTCTTCAAAATTATGTCTTAATCTATTCAAAATATTATTCTTAAAAAAATTAATTTTAATCTTATTATAAAAGAAAAGATAACTAATACTTAAAAATGATAATTCAATATAATTTTTAAATAATAATTCAATCTTATTATAAAAATAAAAGGTTTATTTCTTAACAATGGTGACATTCCAAATAATTCTAATTTATATGAAAATTCAATCTTATTCTTTAAATATTATTTAAAATATTTTATTTTTAGAAGATTTTTTAGTTTTTTAAAATTTAGTGGGATACATTGACAATTGAAAAATCAAATCTTACTCTTTATATTTTTTATGCAGAGTTTTTTATATAAAATAAATATTACTTTCAAATTTTGTTTTAAAAAAATTTGGCATTAAACCTGCTTCAATAATATTAAACTTCATTATAATATTTACTGAAATCTCTCAAGGAAATTAAATTTATATGGAAATATTTAAATAATTTTTAAGTTTCAATTAAAATTTATGTTTTTATTATTTTAATTGATTTATAAATATTTGAACTAGCATTTAAATTTGTTTTAAAAAATAATAATAGCAATTCATGTATATTAAAAAATATTTTAAGAAAATATAACTTAAATAAAAAAATATGATAAAACTTGTGCAAAGCATATATCCATGATTAATTAAATAAAAATTGGGTTAACATAAAAAAATTATAAACTTTCAAATACTAAATTGTCAAATTATTTTTTTTTTGAGAAAGTTTCAAATTAATATTGTTGGATTACTTATATATAATATATTAAAATTTACCATTAACTATCGGTTTACTAATTTATTTCTTATTTACTCCAATAAATTTAAGGACAACTTAATATATTTACATATTATATTAATGACTAATTTTTTAAAATAATTATCCAACTTTTTAGAAATCATTAATTCAATAGTCATATATAGACTTATAATCAAATTTAATTGAATTTTAGAATAAAATTGATTAGTTAATTCATTTTTCATATAGTCTAATTTGTTAATCTAATTTTTTAAATAATTATTTTTTAAAATTTATGAATTGATATTATAATTTTTTTAAAAAAAATTAGTTTATTTTTATTTTCAATGTTAGAAAATAAAAAAACAAGAAATAAATTATTATTTTCTAGTATTTTTTAAGTAAAAATTTTTTAAATTCGAGATAAGATAATATGACTTTCATTATATCTCTATATATTATCGAGTTCAAATTACATCGATCTTAATTTTTTATTAAATTCTAAAAATACATAACCTAATTTAAATCCATAATGATGAATCAAAAACAAATATAAAAAACATAAATATATATTTAATAACTCAAATAATATAATAAAAAAATAACCTAATATTCATGAAAATTTTACAATTTCAATTTTATAGCATGCATACATAAAATCAAACAATTATTTTTTAAATCTGAATATAACAATCAATAAAATCACAAAAAAAAAATTCAAAAAATTTAAAATATTTTGCAATATTTTTCAACACTAAATTCATATAAAATAAAAAACCATTAAATTTTAATTCTTAATAATACTAATTAATTAAAAATTCACAAACTAAATTACAATAAAACAATTTTAAACACATATTTCATATAAATTACTAAAATAACCAAAATGTACCCTAGCTCGTATTTATTTTATACTAAACCTAAAATTTTAAAAAATCATAAACTATAATTTTTTATCTAGTAATATAAAAATCACTAAAATCAAAATAATAAAAATATCTAAATAAAATCTAACAATCTAAAAATTTTTTTTAATATCAAAATATTTCTAAAAATGCTATGAAATTTAATTAATTGAACATTATATTATCTTGATTCTTTAAAAAAATTTAGAAAGTTATTTATTTTTAATTAAACTTCTTAAATTTATAAATTTATTTACCTAAATTTTTTTTAAAATTAAAAAAATACCTAAAAAAATTTTGACACTCTAAAATTTTATATTTACCAAAATAATTCTAAAAATATAATAGTTTTAAAATAACAAAAATATAACTAAGAATATAAAATACCAAAAAAATAACAAAAAAAATTCTAAAAATTTTAAAATTCACTAAAATATATTGTAATTAATTAAAAAATTTTAATTTTTATATTTATATATTTAAAATTCTGATAATTATAAATAATTATAAATTTTACCTAAAGCCCATTTAAAAAATTAAAAAAAATACCTTAAAAATAAAGCTAACACCCTAAAATTTATAAATTTATCGAACAATTTTTACAAATATAACAAATAATTCAACAAACTCTCTAAAATTTATTATATTAATGTTAAAAAATTTAATATTTTTTAATTTTTATAATTAAAATTCTAAAAAAATAAATTTTAGGTAAAATCTTTTAACTAATCAACAAAAACCCTAAAAAAATCTAAATACCAAAATTTAAGTCCAATAATTCAGATTAATTATAAAAAATTAATAAACTTAATTTTTTTCTAAAAATTTTAAAAAAAATTAACTAACTTCACCTAAATTTTTTAAACAACTAATAAAATAACCTAAAAATAAATTAACCTAAAAAAATTCAATATCTAAAAAAATCTAAATTATGCAAATTTTAAATATCCCTATTATATATGTATAATATTTTTGGATTAACACAAATAATATTCAAAATTAATTTTTTTAATATTCAAAATTAATTCCAAAAAATTAAAATTAACATAAAATTTTTAAAAAATCAACAAAACCCCTAAAAAAACTAAATAACAAAATTTACATATAAATTTTGGATGGACAAAAATTTTGCAAATTAATTCTGAATAACCCAAAAAATTCTAAATTACATAAATTTTAAATTTTCCTAATTTATATATACAATTTATGATTAACACAAAAAATATAAAACATTATTTATTTTTCCAAAATTAAAAAAATACATTTAACATAATATTTCTTAAAAAATAAAAAAAAAACACAAATAACAAGTATAACACGTGCAACATATAAAAATAACATAATCTTCAATAATCACAAACGCACAACCAAAACAATATTTAAAAAATTAACAAAAAATATAAAATCGTGTATGTATTCTTATTCTCTTCTTCTACTTCTTATTCTTCTTCTTCATCTTCTGAATGCAGCGATCAGAATGGGTAAGGTAGAGGCTGAGAAGGCAGAGAGGGAAGAGAGGCAGAGAAATAGGGTTAGAAAAAAATAATTTCACTTTTATATTTTGAAAATTTACTGACAGAATTAAGTATATGTGGGTAAATTTTACCAATAAAATGTTTTTTTATGGTAATATCGAGATAAAAAGATTTTCTCTAGATAAATTCGTACAACTTTACCGACAAAATATTTTATGTCGATAAACTTTAGGTTAGAGACTGATCATGTTATTTATCGACAGAAAATATTTTTGTCGATATTACCGATAGATTAATTTGTTTGTCGATAATACTGACTGATAAATAGATTATATAGGTAAATATGTGCGCTCAGGCGAAAAAATTCCCGCCCAACTCACATAATTACCGACAGATGAAGTTTATCGGTCTGTAATACCGACATAAAAACTTATCTGTCCGTATTACCGACGAAATAGATTTTCTTATTACCGATAAATAAAATTTTTTATCGGTAATACTGACAGATTAATAAGTTCTGTCGATAAATATGTGTGATCAGGCGAAAAGATTCCTGCCCAGAAAAATTTCTCTCGGTAAACGTAAGGTCAACCTATCTGCTCATATTTTACAAATAGAACATGTTAATCTATCAGTAATACCGATATATTAACATGTTCTGTCTGTAAATCTGTGCGATCAGGCAAAAAAATTCCCGTCCAACTCATATATTTACCGATAGATGAATTTTATTGGTCGATAATACCGACAGAAAAACTTATTTGTCAGTCAATGTAAGGTCAATCAGCATGCTCATATTATACCAACAGAATAAATTTTCTGTCGGTATTATCGACAAATAGTTATAGGCATCGGTAATACGGATAGATTAGCATGCTCTGTCAATAAATCTGTGAGCTCAAACGAAAAAACTTTCGCCCAATCTCGCATATTTACCGACCAATAAGTTTATTCGTCAATATTACCGACAGATAAAATTTTTTTGTCAGTAAACATATGACCTTAGTCCCAAAAATATTGGAGAAAATTTATAGAAATAAAATTTTCTGATTGAATACTATTTGTTGGTAAATTTTACTGACACTTCTTTTTTATCGGTAAATTTTGATAGTAATTCTTCGCACCATCGACTGGTGCCTTTATTACTGATAAATAATCTATCGGTAAATTTTTCTGTCAGCAATATATCGGTAATCTATCAATGTATTTTTTATTTATTTTTTAAATTTCTCTCGGTATTATGTTGGTATTACCAACAAAATATTTTTTGTCTGTAATTTTTTTCTCGGTAATCCGCTATATTCTTATAGTGAAAGAGATGAGATTAGTGATGGATATATAAGTAGAAAAGACCTATAAACCCATTGCCTTAAGATTTTGTATTGAAATATGGTGTCAAGTCTATAAGTATATTCCCTCATTAAAGCCCATCAAGTATATCTCTTAGTTAAGTGAGTTTTCTATCGCAATAATATCTTATGAAAATAGATATCAAAGTGATGTAACACATTCACAAATTCACTTTGTGTTATGCCAACGCAAATGCAATTTAAACATAATTCAATAAAGTATGTAATAACCTTAATTATACCAAGTTCCAAGCTCTAATCACCTTTCAACTTTAACTTCACTATCTGCCTTTAATACTTTGATTTCATACATTCACCATACTCAATCCTAAATCAAATCATAAATTGAAATAATCTATTAACAACACATTCCAAGCTGTTTAAATCAATCAAACACGAATTATACTCATTCTTCTCAAATTCTACAAAAAATCCTAATTCAATACTACTACTTTCAAACTACCACTCAACCTATCTATTTTCATCATCTAACCATAAATTCATTATATTTACATTAAAAAAAATTAAAACTTTTCATTTTAATAATGTTAAACATCATCATCAAAAACTCTTATTTCACATAACTTATTCATAGGCCCTAGTTCCACTATAACCAACTCATATCTAAAATTCAACTATAAAATCATTACATATACATCCATAAAACTTTAAAACAATTCATTTTAACAATTTAGAACACTCCATAAAAACTTCAAACTACACATTCATAAAACTCAAAAAAAACTTCTTAAACTTAGAAAATACTTATCTAATTCTTGATTAATCTTCAAAAGCACCCTTAATCCCTTGGAAAACTTGTGAAATTTAGTGTGTTATAAGAAGCAAAACTCTCCCTCTCTCCCTTTTAAAATTTCGGCCAAGCTTAATGGAAGAGGAAGAAGATAAGTCTTTTAAATACCTAAGTTTCCAACTTTGGCGCTCATGTATTTACATAATTACAAGATAATTATTTAATAAAGTATTTAGATATTTTATTTCTTCCCATCCATAATTATCCATTTCTTTTTTTAATTGATTTTTAATATTAAAATATATTTAACTTTTAACTTTTTAACCTTTTTAATTTTGACTTTTATTTTTAACTTTTGTCTTTTAGTGAAATGTACACTTTATGTACATCTTGTATATATATTAAATACATATTATTTATATTCCTCTTCCATCACTCTAATTACCCTTCATTTAATTATTTTATTACATTTAAAAATTTACGGATTGTACAATGTTTTTATTTGATTTAAATCTTAATTTTTTTTTATCTTTATTTGTAGAATCGAATTCTAGTAAAGATAAATCAGTATTATAAAGTGAAATTGCTAAAAGTTCATTAGATTATCGAAAATCTCTATTTAAAACTCCAAATTTTTTATGTTGAATTTTTGAATAATTTGTTTGATTTCATTATATTATTTTGGGACATTTATAAAACTACCTAAAAATTAATTTTTATTTCAAAAATACTAAAAAATTAAAAATATTTACACTTTTATAAAAAAATTGGAGAAAATTTTCAAAAATACCTCACCTTCACTAAAATATTTTTTTTTAAATACATCTTCCATCACTATAATAAAAAATTTACTTCAAAATTGATCCTTTTTTTTTCAAACTTCACTATTAAATAAAAAATATTCTAATAAAATAATAAAAATTAGTATTTTAAATTATTTTTCATCATATAAAAATCATAATTTTTTACAAAAGATAAAATTTTAATTTTAATTTTAAAAAATAAATAACGCACATAAAAAATAAAAAAAGAAAAATATATAAAAATATATTATTAAATATTATTAAATTTATTTTTAAACAAATTTTACATATTATACACATAAAAAAAATACACAATTTTATTATGTAGATATGTAGTATATGTGTTGTAAATGTATTATAAATGTGTTGTAAATGTATTATAGATGTTGTATGTATGCTACATTTTTGTTATTTAAGTTGTATGTATTTTATGTAAAAATTGTTGAATATTGTGTGAATGTTATATGTATGTTGTAAGAATAAAAATTATAAATAAATTAAATAAATATTAAAAATATTACGTAGATATGTTGCATATATATTTTAAATGTATTGTAAATGTACTTTATATTGTTGGGTTATATTGTATATATATTATGTATATATTTATTTTTTACGTATATTAAAAATATGACATCAAAAAAATATTTTTTAAATAAAAAGCATAAAAATAGGCAAAGCATAAAAAAACAAAAATTACAAAAAAATTACAAAAAAAAAGAAAAAAAGAACGTTTAAAAGATAATTTTGAAAAAAAAAAAACAAAAATCGTAAAATTAAAAAAAAAAAAACCATTGGATGCGTAAACATGCAAACCAACTGAGGAAAAGATGTAAACAACCTAATTTTCTCTATTATTTTAGATTATATATATCTAAAGATTATAATTAGTTATTTAAGCATAAGTTTTTAATCTATTATTGAGATTTTGTAAGACTAGCTAATATTTTTGGATGAAAAAAAAATTAAATTATTGTGATATAAACTTATACATACGTTTTTTTGCAACTAAATAAATAACAAAAAAATATTGCTAATTTATAATTTGTTTTGAAGAAAATATAATATGTTTTGTTTTGTTTGCTGAAAATTTTAATGAAAATAAAAAAATATATTATTAAAAATTTATTAGGATTTTTATATTATTAGTGTACAATTTGGCCTCTCTCATTATTTAATTCTAAGTCCTTCCCTGTTAATATCGTAGCAAAACACGTCCTAACTATGGTCAAATGATAAATACCTTTTATTAAATTTTATAAAGAAAATGTGTGAAAATGCCTCTAAGTTTATATGAAGATATAGATTTTATGTTAAAATTGTTGCATATATATTTTAGATGTGTTGTAAATGTACTTTATATTGTTGGGTTATATATTATGTATATATTTATTTTTTGCGTATATTAAAAATATGACATCAAAAAAATATTTTTAAATAAAAAGCATAAAAATAGGCAAAGCATAAAAAAACAAAAATTACAAAAAAAATTACAAAAAAAAAGAAAAAAGAACGTTTAAAAGATAATTTTGAAAAAAAAAAACAAAAATCGTAAAATTAAAAAAGAAAACCATTGGATGCGTAAACATGCAAACCAACGGAGGAAAAGATGTAAACAACCTAATTTTCTCTATTATTTTAGATTATATATATCTAAAGATTATAATTAGTTATTTAAGCATAAGTTTTTGGATGGGGAGAGCAAGCAAAATTTTTGGGATGATATGGATGAACTTATGCGAGGAATTCCAAATGATGAAAATATTTTTATAGGAGGAGACTTAAATGGACATGTAGGAAAAGACAGAGTAGGTTTTGAGGATGTACATGGAGAGTATGGTTTTGGAATTAGAAATGAAGAAGGTAAGAGTATCCTTGATTTTGCTTTAGCCTATGGTTTGATTCTGGCAAATACATATTTTATAAAAAAGGAATCATATCTAGTGACCTTTAAAAGTGGGCAAAATAGAAGTCAGATTAACTTCATACTCATAAGAAAAGCCAATCGAAATCGATGCAAGGATTGTAAGGTTATCCCAGGTGAGGCTTTGACCACTCAACATAAGTTAGCGGTTTTGAATATCAAGTTTAAGAGGTTGATTAGTAGGCCAAGAAGGAATAATAGTCCTAATATTAGGTGGTGGACTTTAAAAGGTGAAAAATAATTGTTACTCAAGGATGAGTTGGTCAAAGCTGGAGGGTGGGAGGACAATGTGAGTATGTCATCAAATGATATGTGGATATGCATGTCTACAATAATTAGAGGAGTAGCTAGAAAGATTCTTGGAGAATCTAAAGGGTGTGGACATCTCTCGAAGGAGTCTTGGTGGTGGAATGAGGAAGTGCAAAATGCGGTAAGAAGTAAAAAGGAATGGTATAAGAGTTTATAAAAACAAGCAAAAAAAGATGTTAAAAAGGCAGTTAGTCAAGCAAGAGCACAATCTTTAGAGAGTTTGTATGAGAAACTTGGAACAAAGGAAGGAGAAAAAGTTATCTATAAATTGGCTAAGATAAGAGAAAAGAAATGTTGTGATTTAAACCAAGTTAAGTGCATTAAAAATAAAGAGAATAAGGTTCTGGTTCAAGAAGAGGATATTAAGGAACGATGGAGAAGCTATTTTGAGGAACTTCTTAATAGTAACCATATTGATAACATTGAGGGTTTAGATGAAATACAATAGATGGATTAGATTTTCGGAAGTTAAAGAAGCTTTGAAGAGGATGAAAGTTGGTAAAGTCTGTGGACCAGATGAAATACCTATTGAGGTTTGGAAATGTTTAGGAGATACAGGAGTTACATGGTTGACATCTTTGTTCAATAAGATCTTAAGTACAAAGAAAATGCCTAATGAATGGAGACAAAGTAATTTGATACATATTTTTAAGAATAAAGGAGATATTCAGAATTGCTCAAATTATAGAGGTATAAAGTTTATGAGCCACACTATGAAATTTTGGGAAAGAGTTGTGGAACACCGTTTGCAGTTAGATACTTGTATCTCCTCAAATCAGTTTGGCTTTATGCCTGGTCGATCAACTATGGAAGCTATTTTTCTTATAAGAAATTTGATGAAAAAGTATAGAGAGATGAAGAAGGACTTACATATGGTTTTTATTAACTTGAAAAAGGCATATGATAGAGTCCCTAGAGAAGTTTTATGGTGGGTTCTAGAGCGTAGGGGAATATCTATATGATATATCCAAGTCTTGAAGGATATGTATGAGGGAGCTACCACCAGTGTCCGCACTGTGGGAGGGGATACTAAAGATTTTTTCGTTTCTATTGTATTACACCAATGTTCAACTTTGAGCCCTTATCTTTTTGCCTTGGTCATGGATGAGCTAACAAGACATATACAGGATGACATTCCTTGGTGAATGATGTTTACAGATGATATTGTATTAATAGATGAGACTCAAGCAGTGGTAAGCCAAAAGTTGGAGTTATGGAGAAGCACTTTGGAATCTAAGGGTTTTAAGCTAAGTAGGACTAAGACTGAGTATATGCTTTGTAGATTTAATGGCAAGAATAAAGAAAGAGGCAAAATTATTTTAGACGGAATAGCAGTACCTCATAGTACTTATTTTAGATACCTTGGCTCTATTCTTCAAGAAGATGGGGGTTGTGAAGAAGATGCAAATCATAGGATTAAAGCTGGTTGGATGAAGTGGAGGGGTGCTACAGGAGTTCTATGTGATCGAAAGATGCCAATGAAATTAAAAGAAAAATTTTACCGCATTGTAATACGGCCTGCGATGATGTATGGTAGTGAGTGTTAGGCAGTAAAAGGACAACACATGAGTAAAATGCATGTTGCGGAAATGAGAATGATAAGATGGATGTGTGGTCATACTAGAATGGATAGAATCCGGAATGAGTGCATTAGAGAAAAAGTGAGGGTAGTACCTATTGAGGATAAGATAAAAAAGCATAGATTAAGATGGTTTGGCCATGTGAAACGAAGACCTAGCGATGCGCCTGTTAGAAAAACCGAACAAGTTGGAGTAGATATAGCTAAGAGAGGCAGAGGTAGGCCTAAACTGACTTGGTCAAAGGTGGTCCAAAATGATCTTATGATGTTATATCTATTAGAAGAGATAACCTTAAATCGTATTGAGTGAAAAAAAAGAATTCATATAGCCGACCCTAATTGACTTGGGATTAAGGCTTTGTTGTTGTTGTTGTTGTTGTACTTGCTTTATGCAAGTGTGAGATTCTACACATTTAAAAAAAAAGTTTGAGATTCTAAATTAGACTTGAATTATTTCTGAAAAAAAATATTTTTTCTGATTTTTTTTTACTTTAGCTTTTACGGAAATTAAGTTTCTTATTAATGTTTTTAAATTTTTATATATTTTATTTTATCATGAGTTTTTTGAATATTTTATAAAATTATATAACAAAATCATAATAAATTTATAAAATTTATCATATAAATAAATATAATCTAATTTTTTTTGTCGGTATATTCTAATAAATTTATAAATTAATAAAAAAAATTATAACACTTTTAAAAATACTAATAAATTTTTATTTTTATTTTTATAATTTTATAAAAAAGTTTAATTTTTACATGTCTAATAAATTTTTATTTTTATTTTTTCATAATTTCATTAAAAAAAAGTTTAATTTTTACGTGTCACCAGAAGCCCATGTATTCCATCAGTCTTTTTTTCAAGAGAAAATAACATTTTTCACCATATTTTTAAAAATTTTTACTTTTTACTAGGAGTATTTTAGTCATTTTATTATAAACTCATTATAAACTGTGTAAAATTTATAAACTTATGATAAACTCATTATAAACTCTTTGTAAACTAATAAAAATTTGGTATTTTAGTAAATATTTTATAAATATAGTAAATTTGAAATTATTTTTATTATTTTTTATATTTTTGTCAAAAGCCTTTTTTTTCAAGAGAGAGAGATACGTTGCTCTATGGGCTATCGACTTGCAAAACTAAAATGTTTTGGTGGATTTTTTCCAGTTTTCTTCAAAAATACCTTAAAAATAAAAAATGTTTTCCTTTTTTTAATTTTAAAAATATTTTTTTAAATTTTAATTTTAAAAATACATATTTTTAAAAATATATTTTTAGTATACTAAAGATATATTTTATTTTTAAAGATATATATTAAAAATATATATAAAAAAATAAAAATGCGCTATAAAATATAATTTTTTTCCTTCGTAGAGGATACACTTCTAAATTAACGGAAAATCTTAACTCAAAATCTTGAATTTTGAGTCATTTAAGTCCTCAACTCGGCCTCATAATTAATATGTTTATTTGCATAACATATTAAAATTAAAAATGACATATATATATATATATATTCTTAAAGTTATTTTGCATCTAAATCTTAACAATTATAAAATTTGTATTCAACATGCAATTACTATTTATTGAAAATAACATATATGCTTTTAATACTAAAATATATCAAATATTATGCATGTGTTGTTGACTAACATTCTTAATAATTGACAAAGTCATAAGATCATATTTTCTTCACAATTTTTCCTTAATAATTGACAAAGTCATAAGATCATATTTTCTTCACAATTTTTCTACTGTCATTAAAAAAAAATATTCTGTCCATGATTTAATCAATGTGAACCTAATCTAATTAAATTCTTCTTTAAAAAAAAGAAAAGAAAAAGTGAGGAAAGAACATATGTCCACTTCAAAAAACAAAATAAAAAATAAAAAATAAAAAATTCACTTTCATGTTTTAATATTTCCGCATTTTCATGGTCAGAAAGTATAAAGAAGAATGTTAATTTAGAGGTCCTAATTTCCAACGTTGTGGAATGCAGCCTTATCTTGCTGTAGAAAGATACAATACTTAATGCTGATTAAGACTTCACTAAGCCCATTCATGTAATATAATTAAATGTTTGATCGCTAACCTATTCTCCTTAATTAATTAATTAATTAATTAACCTTTCTTTCTGTTAGAGATAATTATAGGAAATAATTGTATTTATCTGTATATTATCTATTCTTTGTAATATATTAGGATTAGGAGTCTGTGTAATTCATTAGAATTAGAATTCTTCCTTTTACTACTTCCTGTATTAAAAAGGCCAAAGCCTCTTGATAATATACTGTGAAAATATTTCTTCCTCTTTCAACGTTTACATGGTATCAGAGCATTGCTGATCCATCATGGCCCTTATTCCTATTTCTGCCTCCTCTCCAATCTCTTCTTCTTCATCTGCTATAACTTCTTCTTCCTCTTTCTCTATCAAACTAAAATCCAACAATTATTTGGCATGGAAAACACAATTCGGAGCAACTGATCCTACACCTAAACTTAATCCAGCATATACCGAATGGTATAACAAAGATCAATTGCTTCAATCATGGCTTTTGGCATCACTTTCAGAGGAGGTATACTCTTTAGTTTATGGTTTAAAATCTTCATTTAATGTTTGGCAAGCTTTAGCTAAAGCTTTTGGTGCAGTCTCACAAAATCTCCAACTCCAATTGCACATTGAGTTACAAGAACTAAAAAAAGATGATCTTTCTGTTTCTGTATATTTACAAAAAGCTAAATCTTTAGCTGATGAGCTTGCCACTACTAGACGACCGCTCTCTACAGCTGAATTTAATGCAATCATTTACCGTAATCTTGGATTTGAATTTCACTCTATTATCACTAATCTGAATCTTCGGCCTGAACCCATATCCTTCTTTGATCTTCATGGTCATCTTGTTGCACATGAGTTACTTATTAAAAACCTTCATCAACCCATGGCGAATCTTAGTCTCAAATCATCTGCTGTCTCTGCACCTTTATTGCCAACTCCTCCTCAATCTGCTCATTATAATTCACAGAACTCAAATCAAAATTCCACAACAAATCGTGTGACATGTCAGATATGTGGTAAACCAAACCATTCAGCCTTAAATTGTCGACGACGATTCTATCGTGGTGATACTGGAGTAAACCATAATAATGGTTATCGTGGCAATACTGGTTCATGTGGTGGTTATCGTGGTGGATATCGTGGTGGTTATTGAGCTCCTACTGCCAATATGGTTCATGCAAGTATGATACATCCCTCTCATATGTCTCAAGCTTCTTCCATTGCAGACTCTGCTTCGGTTTCATGGATGCCAGATACTGCAGCAAATTATCATGTTACTGCTGATCCAAAACAAATGGCAATGATCAATGAGTATTCGGGTGCTGATCAATTAATTGTTGGTAATGGGCAAAGTCTAAAAATATCTCATACTGGAACTAGCTATCTTTCCTCTCCTAATTGTCAACTTAAATTATATAATGTTTTGTGTGTTCCTGAAATTACAAAAAAAATCTTCTTTCTGTTAAAAAATTTACATCTGACAATTCTGTTTTCTTTGAATTTTGGCCTTCCCATTTTGCAATCAAGGACCAGTGCACCAAGAAAACTTTGATGACAGGCCCAAGTAAAGACGGCGTGTACAAGTTGACCTCCTTACAGCCTTCACCAACCGCTAATCAAGCAACTGTGACACTTACAATGGACGATTGGCATAGGCGTTTGGGTCATCCTCATGTTGCTAAGTTATCTACTTTGTTTAAACAAAATAAAATTTCAGTTTCCAATTCTATGTTAAATCCTTGTTCTAGTTGTCGTTTGGGGAAGTTATCTAGAATTTCTTTAGCTTCAAAAGAACATACTAGTAGTAATCCTTTTGATATTGTCTTTTCAGATGTCTGGGGTCCTGTTCCAGTACAATCTAGTATGGGTCACCGTTATTTTGTTATATTTGTTGACGATTTCACTCGTTTCACATGGATATATTTTATGAAAGCCAAAAGTGAAGTATTTGACATATTTGTTCAATTTGAAAAGCTTGTTCAAAGTCAATTTGGTAAATCCATTTTAGCATTTCATTCTTATTGGGGTGGTGAATATCAGCGTTTAAATCAGTATTTTAAGAATCATGGTATAATTCATAGGATTGCTTGTCCATATACTCATGAACATAATGGTACAGCTGAAAGAAAAATTCGTCATCTTATTGATACTGGATTATCTTTGTTAGCTCATGCATCTTTACCTTTCAAATACTGGAACTTTGCTCTTGAACAAAGCGCGATGCTCATCAATACTTTACCATCGGATGTTTTACACAACGCTTCTCCTTACCTGAAATTATTTTCCAAAGACCCAAATTATTTATCGTTTCAACCATTCGGTTGCACTGTTTTTCCATTGTTGCGTCCATATAATAATCACAAGTTCAGCTATCGTACCACTGAATGTGTTTATCTAGGTCAAAGTCCTTTTCATTCTGCTTATCGTTGTCTAGATCACAAGTCTGGCCGTATCTATCTAGCTAAACATGTTCGGTTTCATTCCAATACTTTTCCCTATGCTCAATTACATCATAGAACTCAGCAACAGGAACCATGTGCTAATCCAAATTGGTTGCAGGTCACTTGTACTACGCTACCTTCATTTTCGCCTTCATTAGGTAATCTTTCCTCTTCTTCGCTTCCACCTTCATCATTTAATTCACCTGCACCATTAACTCCTACAACCCAGGTTCCTTCACCAGAATCTGAATTCTTACTACCAATACTTCCCGACAATGCTTCCTCCCAATCTGAATCTTCACCTAATTCCCACTCATTAGACTCAACCATCTCTTCACCTCAACCTCTCCTTACCACGAGAACTCACTCTATGACCCTAAGACCTCATCCTAAACCAAACTCGAAATATGCCCTTGCAACTAACTTTTCTCAATTTCAGGAACCAAAAACATTTATTCAAGCAAATAAGTTGCAGGAATGGAGAGATGCTATGCAAGAAGAAATTTCAGCCTTGCATCGCAATAAAACTTGGGTTTTAGTACCTCGACCACCGAATGTCAATGTGATACAAAACAAATGGATATATCGTGTTAAAAGGCATGCGAATGGTAAGATAGAACGTTACAAAGCTAGACTTGTGGCAAAGGGATTCACACAACAGTCTGGTATTGATTATACGGAGACTTTTTCTCCTGTAGTCAATTTTACCACTATTTGGCTTATTCTATCTCTTGCAGTTTCACAAAGATGGGAAATGAGACAATTAGATATATCAAATGCCTTCCTTCATGGTGTTTTAGACACTGATTTATACATGGAGCAGAAAAATTGATTTTGTTTGTAAATTGCAGAAGTCACTTTATGGGTTGAAGCAGGCACCGCGAGCATGGTTTGAAAGGCTTAAAAATTTTATGTTTGGCCTCAAATTTACTCAAACAAAGGCTGATCACTCCTTATTTCTCTATACTGCTGGTTCTGAAAAATTGTTTGTTCTTGTTTATATTGATGACATACTTGTCACAGGATCTAAACCTTCTCTCATTGAATGGTTTGTACACAAATTGGCTGCTTCATTCCCTGTTAGAGATCTTGGTGATATACATTATTTTCTTGGAGTTGAAGCCACTCGAACAACTGATGGTTTGTTGTTATCTCAAAGCAAATATGTTTTTGAAATTTTGCATGCAACACATATGGCAGAATCTAAACCATGTCAAACACCTATGGCAACTACTCCAAACTTAAGCAAGAATATGGGTACTGCATTGCCATTTCTTCATTATTATGTGAAATTGGATTTGCTAAGTCTACACCTGCAACTCTGTGGTGTGATATTGTTAGTGCTATTTATCTTACTTCCAATCCTGTTTTCCATGCACGTACTAAGCATGTTGAGATTGATTACCATTTTATTCGTTATCAAATTCGACTTGGAATAGTTCAAATTCAGTTTGTCAAAAGTTCTGACCAAATTGCATATTTATTGACCAAACCTCTAGGTCACGGGTTGTTTTCTTCTCATTCTAGCAAGCTTCGTCTTCGATCATCTTCGGCTAAGCTTGAAGGGGGCTGTTAGAGATAATTATAGGAAATAATTGTATTTATCTGTATATTATCTATTCTTTGTAATATATTAGGATTAGGAGTCTGTGTAATTCATTAGAATTAGAATTCTTCCTTTTACTACTTCCTGTATTAAAAAGGCCAAAGCCTTTTGATAATATACTGTGAAAATATTTCTTCCTCTTTCAACGTTTACACTTTCGTCACATTCTTATTGGTTTAGGTAATGATAAGGCTCTCTTTTCAAATATATATATATAATATGTAAAGGATATGTTAAATTTTTTATATATTTCATACCTACTGTTCACCAGATTCCAATGTTTCTTTTAATAAATTGGAATCTAATTACAATAATTATTTGTGGGTTTACATTTTACTCATATTTTAATCCATATTTTTTTTATTTAATTTACTTTTAAAAAAAATAATTCAGTATAGGTTGGTTACGGGGTAGGACATGAATAGGAGAACACTCTCCATCTTTGTTCCTGTCTCGTCCCCACTACACAAAGGGAAAAATATTTTTTTTTCATCCCGTTCCTGTGGGGATCTCCGCCCCCATGGAGATTTTCGAGAAAAATTTAATTTTTTTATTTTTAAAATTAAAATTTATAAATATTAAAAATAATAATTTATTATAATTGTACACTTAATAAAATAATAATACAATAAATATATATAATAAAATTTAAAAATATTATAAAAATAAAATAAAATACATCAAAATAAATTTGTTTTGCATGTATAAATAATTAAAATACAACACATATTATATAATATATAAAAAAATTACAAACAAAATAATAATATATAATAATAATATATAGTATATATAGTATAATATACATGTATATTATATGTATATAATGCATATATACACTAAACGCCTGTCTAGTAACGACGGACAGGCGTTTAGGGCAGTAAGTCAGTGGTCGCTACCAAAACTAACATTAATAAACTTTAAAATCTATTTTTCAAAAATTTAAAAATGAAACCATTTCTGTGTAAATCTGCTAGTACAACTAAATCAGATAGTTCTCAGTCATCAGAAGTTAAAAGGATTGTAAACAGAAATGAAGTAATTTTAGAAGACTTTAATAAAGCAATTGATAATTGGGTAATACCAAACATAGATAAAGAACAAATTTATAAAATACCTAAATTAAATATATTTAAAAATGATTATATAATTAAAGCTGAAGAAAGGGATGTACAATTAAATAAACCCTTTGAAAAAATAACTCTATTGTCTGCAGAATCAATAAAGTATCATAAAAATAAAAAATACAAGTATATACATATATGATTAGTACAAATAGGTATAAAACCTTTAACTAGAGAAGGATTAAATATTAGTATCTTGGCAGTTGTCAGAGATGCTAGGTTTGTAAATTTTAATGACTAATTATTAGGAACTATAGAAACCAGTCTGAGTAGTGGACTTATCTCATTTGACTGTTTTCCAGATATAACAATTTCATTAAATGATCCAAATATATTAAAAAGTGTAGTATTGGAAATTAAAACACTTAATTATAAAATGCTTGAAGGATCTATTCCTGTAGCATTAATGTATAAAATAAAGTATAAAGCAATGGTATCTGCCTTTGCTACGAAATATATAATGCAACCTAAGTTAGGAGAAACTAAATTTTTACAAACAGATTTAAGTAAAGCTTATACAATAATCCCTAGGACTATTCAGTGAAAAGATATTAGTCTCCCTGATGAATGGATCTTAGAGGACGATGTTCCTTTTCCTGAACCAAAGACTATAGTTAAACCTAATATAGAACTTAGTAAAATTGAACAGTATGAAGAAGGTAAAGTTAAATTAAAATTTAGTAGATATAGTGTAAGCAGTAGGTATTCAGACTCTTCCTCCTTTGTTTCAACAGTAGATATAGGTAGAGCCTCACAGTTACCTTCTGTAATATACGCCTCATATAAAGAAAATGAACCTAAACCTATATTACAAACAGTAGTAAAGCCTAGATATTCTACATCAGATATACCTGAATCTAGTAATAAATTAAAAGGTGCAGACTATAGTACAACAGTACCACATTTATATTATAATCCAACAAGAACAATGAACCCTTTGGAATCAAACCCTAATTATAATCAACCTCAGAATATAGAATAGTCTCCCTCTCCACCTATGTCACCTACAACTTCTTTTATGACAGAAAATGTAGCAAACATAGATAGAGAATTAAATGTGATTAATAAAGAATTTGTTTTTAATTATGATAGGTTAAATAAAGAATTAACAGCAATTAAAAATAAAGATAAATTAGAAAATGTGATAAATAAAGTAAAAGACCTTGAATCAGTTAAAGAAGAATATATTGACTTTATAAAATATTATGAAGTTAATATGAAATTCTTTGATTGGTTTAAAAGAATTTAATAAGGAAAACTTAAAACAGAAAAATTAATAAATCCAGTAACTATTAGGAATAAAGATACAGAATGGAAAGTAAAAGATAAAATAATATAGAGTGAACATCCACCTAAAACATCAAGTATATTCCTACATGGAGATAAGGAAATAAATATAGCACTATTTAAAATAGTATCTGAAGATGACCCTAATAGAAAAATATTAGAACAAAATAATTTTAGTAATGCACACCTATTGAGTATAGGACAACAGTTAAACAGAATAGAGGATACTATCAAAGAAAGTAAAATAGTAAAAATTGAAAAAGATGTAAAAGATAAAAAACTTAAGTCCCATGTTTTTAAACCTTTCGAAGTTTTTAAAACAGGACAAAAGGAAGTCAAATCTAAAGATTATGACTTTGTTCAGGCAATTAAAGAACAATTAAGTAAAATTGACTCTTCTTCTGGGTCAAAATAGGTAGTTCAAGAAACACATCAATCTAAAATATCTAAAACTATAAGTATAGTCACCCAAGAACAAGAATCAGAATCAGCTGGGGATTCTCAGCCTGAATATGAAGATATTGAAACTTTTAGTAAAGCCTTAGAACCACAAATAAATCGTATAACATATAATCAGTCTATAGTACCTAGAATATCTGCCCCAGACATAGGTATAACAGACAGACCTAATACATTGACACAGTATAAATATAATGCCTCTTCAGTATATGAATGGAACATTGATAGCCTATCAGAATATAATATTCTGAGTCTTCTACAGCAGATGACAATGGCTGCCAATGCTTATAGAACCCAAATAGATACCTCAGATAAAACTATAGCTGAACTCCTCATAGCTAGCTTTACTGGTCAATTTAAAGGTTGGTGGAATAATCATCTCACTGATGAACAACATTTAGAAATCTTAAATGCTATAAAAACTTATGAAGATGGTATACCTATATTAAATGAATATGGTGATACTATTCAAGATGCAGTGGCAACACTAACCTTGATTATATCACTTCATTTTATAGGTGATCCTACTCACTTAAAGGATAAAAATGCTGAACTACTAAGTAATCTTAGGTGTAAAAAACTTAGTGACTTTCAGTTTTATAAAACAACTTTCCTAACTAGGATAATGCTTAGAGAAGATTCCAATCAGGCTTTCTGGAAGGAAAAATTCTTAGCAGGGCTACCCTTTTTCATAGGAGAGAAAGTTAGAAACCATATAAAACAGGAATATGGAAATCCTATTCCTTATGACCTATTGACCTATGGACAATTGTTTAGTATAGTTCAAAAGGAAGGATTAAAACTTTGTCAAGATATAAAACTTCAAAAATCTTTAAAATATGAAATGAGAAAGACTAAACAAGAGTTAGGTTCTTTCTGTAAACAATTTGATTATAGCATAACACAAAAATATAAAGATTGTAATGGACAGTGTTCTACTACAAAATATAAAAAACCTTATAAAAAAATCACAAAAAGAATTATAAGAAGAAATTTGATAAAGATGATTATTATAAGAAATAGAAACCTTATAAACCTTATAGAAAACCTAGTAGAAAGACATATAAACAAAAAGATAAAAAATTTACATTATATAAAGATTTAACATGTTATAAATGTGGAAGAAAAGGCAACACATCAAGATTTTATAAATTTGATAAAAAATTACAAGAATTAAATCTAGAAGAATCTGTAATAAATAAAATTTATGAATTATATTTAGATTATTCAAATTCTGAAGATTATTCAGATTCTGAAGAGATAAATCAAATAGATGATATAGGAACAGAAACTAGTTCTGAAAATAGTAGTAAATCATTAAATGTGTTAACTAAAGAACATGAATCTATATTAGAAGCAATAAAATATATAAGTGATCCTAAAATTCAAGAAAAAATGCTAAATAAAATATTAGAAAATGATAAACCTAAACATTCTATATTACCTAGTACTAGTAAACAAACTTATGATTTAACCACAATACTAAATAAAAATAAAACAGTAAAAAACAAACCAACCATAAATGATTTACAAAAAGAAATTAAAGAAATTAAATTAGAATTAAAAGAATTAAAGAATAAACAAGAAAATGATTCAAAGATAATAAAATCATTGCTAAATTCAACTTCTTCTGATGAAGAAGAAGAAGATGTTGAACAGATAATTAGTAAAGAAGAAAATAATGATAATATTGAAATTAGTTTATTAGTAAAGACAAAATTTCTGATAATTTAATTTTTATGTTGCATGAAATAACATTTAGGAAATTGTGAACCTCGGATTCCACCCGAAAAGGATTCGGATGAACGTTCACTTGTTGTTAGGAGTCGCCACTCAGTTTTTTTTGTTCAAAGGGAAAAACTAAGAAAACCCTTGTTTGACTCCAATAATGTATCCAATGTAAAGGTTTCTAATATACAAACCCAAGGAGGATTCGGGGACTATGTCATGTATTTGATCAATTTGCCAAAAGAAACGAACCCAAAAGGGATGAAGAAAAGGAGACCAGCAGATTGTTAGTAAATTGTGGACTTGCTATTTGGGGTGAATCCCAAATATGCCTACATACTCTCATTTTTATGAGAGATCAAAGCCCATGTAGTTCGGAAAAGCCTATTTAAAGGCAATTATGCATTATGCATGTGTGTGTATGCTTCGTGCATTGTCGGGCTTTTTGCCAAAATTGTGAGATTTTAAGCACTTAGTGCTAATTTTGATGGAATTTGGGTACTTCGTACCAAAAGTGTGCAATTTAGGCTCCGTGCCAAAAAGATCAATTGATTCATGGCTTAATGCCAAAAGGTTGCTTGATTAGTTAAATTAGGCCTTAGACCTAAAAGGATTAGGTCTTTGACCAGAAAGAAATTGAGAAGAAGGTGCAATGTTTAGGACATGCTTGGATTGACAAATGATAAATTAGAACATTACCTTACTTAAGATTTTCCCACTTCGAAGTTCCAGATCTTGTTTTCTCGGACCATGGATTATGATCCTTGATTACGGATTAATTTCTGCAGCACAGGGTTAGATTTATGCAAAGAAAAGTTCTAAAAGAAGTCCCTTAAGTGTATGGAAAACAGAGAATTCGTCCGCCTGAAGCCCAATGAAAAACCGAACCAAAAGCCGAACCCTTTCTCTAAGAATTTAGCAGCCTTTTATAGACAAAAATCGGACTGGACGGCGGTCGGTCAACCGGTCCGGCGGTTGGACCGCCGTGGTCAGCGGTCGAACCGGCGTTGTCAGCTGAAAAATTAGAAAAATGGTAACAGCGGCGGTCGGACCGCAGGTTCCGGCAGTTCAGCCTCAAAAAGGCACGAAAATTCTCACATTTTTCGTTCAAACTGACTTTTCGGGAGCTACGGACCTCCAAAAATTATTCCGAGACAATATCCGTGATCCTTGCGTCGCTCCGGACATTTGAAGTACCATGAAGACATACTTTCGGTGAACTTTGTCATGATTGTCCGGTCTGGCTTGGTCTTTTGCAGTCTGAGAAAATCGGCTTTCCGAGCCTCAAAATTTGAGTATTCACAATTGCCCCTCACTGGGGCCCATAAAAATGATTTATGGGGCTCAGTGGTCTTCAGAATCGAGAATTTTGAGAGAGGTGCAACAAGACCCGCAATTTCATATTTTCCTTATAAATAGGCTCATTTCCATTCCATTTTCATTTGCTTTCATTCTTTCTTCTTCTTTCACTTCCTTCAAACTTTCTTTTAACGATGGATTTCACTGGCTTTGAAGACTTTGAGATCCCACTCCCTCCCTGCAATCTTCTACTTGAGGAGGAAAAGCACAGCTCCCGGACCGGCTGCTATGAGGTAAGTACCCTCCTCTTCATTCATTTAGTATGCATGCATAGGAAATTTATTTATTTCTAGTAAAGAACTTAGAAACGAATTTTAGGAATCATTTCTTTACATGTACTAGTAATGAATCAAGAGTAATTCCAGGCTTCACCATGTTCCGCCATCAGTAATTATTTCTAGTAAAGAACTAAGAAATAACCCTCTAGCAAGTCACATCTGGCTAGGGATAGAATTTAAATTTTTCTGAAGTTGCCCCAAATTATCCACAATAATGAATTAGAAGATCTCTTTTTTTTTTTAGAGCACTGCGATTAGGATATCCATCGCTGAGAGACCCATGAGCACTATTCCGGCTTATATATTTGATGTCGGGCATCCGGTGGGGGATCTTATCAGACCTGCTTTCCTCCACCATTTGAGGACTATAGATACGGGCAGAGATATCCACAGGGAGTTGATCTGCGCGCTGGCTGAGCGATGGTGGCCCACTACTGATACCTTCCATTTTGCTTGGGGGGAGATGACGATGACACCTACCGACTTTTTTGTCATTTCTGGGATTCCCTTCGGCGTTGAGATGGTGGAGTATTATAGTGACTGGCGGCATGACATTTCTTCAGCCGACATGATCACTTTGATTGGGGTTGACTATCCTCGACATCAGGCACCCCGCTGCATTCAGCGAAGGTGGCTTGTAGAGCAGGCGCCAGCCATCTATACTGGCTATGAGGTAGGCGATCTTACTGCTGATCAGGTGGCCAGGTTTACCCTGATTCTCCTGTTTGCTAGGACCTTCTTAGCAAATAGGAAGGACGCAGTAAATCTCAATGTGCTGAAGAGCCTACTCGACCTGACGCGACTTCAGACATACGATTGGGCTAGCATGATGCTGTGTAGATTGTATGACGACATGTCAGACCTCTGGTATACCCGCATCACTCCATGTGGCCTGTACTACTTCTGGGAGGTAATGTAAAGAACATTTCCTCTACCTTGCATATACCGACTCTGATATCTTCTTCATCATTTAATTTCATTCTTTTTTTTTCAGACTTGGGCTTACGAGTACTTTCCTGGTATCGCCCCTTTTCTTCGTGAGCCACTTGCCCCTGTAGATCCTCTTTCTCCCATTGCTTGGAGATGGTATAAAGAGAGGATGGAAGCACCAAAGAGGAAGCTTCCTATCAGAGAGCTGAGATCGTTTTTTGACAGCTGCTCCATGAACTCGGTAAATACTTTATCTTCATCCTTATTTATTGTATTAGAGAAAATGATTCACTAACATAATAAATTTTTACAGGTTGCATTTACAGCGATGTCTAGCCGGCTGGCAGAGTGGATTGCTCAAGATCACAGCTTTCAGTGATCACAGTTCTTGACTCACCGTCGATTCATACTTCCCCATCCAGAGTATCGACGGTATTATCTCGCTGAGAGAGTGACTTTCCAGATTGTCGGCTTCCGTACAGCTCCCTTGGACCCCCCTGATGACATGCTATCTCTGACGCTTCTGCCTGTTCCAGCGTCCCAGTATGAGGGTGATCCCTTCGAATCAGCCTTTGCCCCGGATGAGGAAGATTATGATTTCTACTGTCTTCATCGACTGATGCCACGCATTGGGGCACGGTTCAATTCTGTATCACCTTATCGGTCCTCCCACTCTTCGGCCCCCACTTCCAATACCCCGGGAGACCATCCCTCTTCCAGCTGGCGAGTTGACAAACCTTCTTCCTCTAGGGCTGAGGCTTCCACTTTCAGGGCTGGACCATCACATACTGGAGCAAGCAGCAGTTCATCACATTTGAGGCCTCCCCCATCCATTTTTGCGGCTACCGGTCAGTTGGACCCTGCTTTGGCCTATCTGAGGTTGCCTTATGCTGTTCGTTATCATGCACCTGATGGCTGGGTGACCCGACCAATTAGTGTGGAGAGTGTACCATATCGGAGTCTTGTTCACATCACTCAGGTATATTCCACTAGAACTTTTCATGAAAAGGATTCATAAAATTCTCTTGAAATTGACTGTGATTCTGTCTTTTTCACAGGTACCTGAGGGCCTAGTTGCTGACATGACGGCACTGATCACTGCTTTCTCTGATGAGCTAACGGGTGCTTGGACTGATAGTGCTTATGAGAGGTAGAACAGGCCACAAAGACGGAGAGCCCGGCGCTGAATTCTCATATTTGTCCTGGATTATATTGTAGTATTTGAATTATTCCTGCTCTGTACTTTGTACTTTCCATGTTTTCCATCTGTTATCTGAACTTAAGTACAAACCTGCATTAATTTGTTAGTATTAACAGCAAATATGTATGTATGATGTTTGTTTTTTGTTTGTTTTAGAAATCTATTTTCAAAAATAAATCCCTGAAATAACCCCAAAAATAGTACCTAAAATAATATAAACAGGGCCAAAACACAAGAATTTCATAAAATAAAATAAAAATAAAAACATAAAATAAAAATACGAGAATCGAAGCTGGCCAGGCGGCGGGTCAACCACCGGGCCGGCGGTCGGGCCACCCGGCCGGCGGGTCAACCGCCGGGGAGGCCCCGGGGCAGTATATGTATACGAAAAAAACAAAATTTAAAGTGCATTTTTGGACCAGAAAACAGGTTTTTCACTGCAGGATTTTTATTTCTCTCAACAATGAACCCTCTTTTCAACCATGTGATGCATAACTGGACCAAGAGCCTCCATAATGTTGAAAGGATCAACATGGGAAGATATGGACTGAAAGCTGTTGCCACCCTTAGAGGTGTAGCTGTGGATTGGGATTTCTTGCATGCTTGTATCAGATTTTGGGATCCCCAAGCCCACGTTTTCAGATTTGGTGCCCGGATGGAGGAGATGTGTCCTCTTTTTGAGGAATTATGCTCAATTATTGGATGTGACCCAAATGCCCCTCTTGTAAGGCATGAGGTTCAAGTTGGCTATGTGGGGTCTTTTCAGAGGCTTTTCAACTTTACAAGGCCCCAAGCTCAAGCTATGATCATGGATGGGAATAAGGCGATGCTGCTTCCTTTGATTGATGAATTCCTGACTGCTAATTTTGAGGATGAGGTTCAACTGAAACATAGGATGCGAGCTTTTGTTTTCTGCCTATTAGCAGGGTTTCTTTTCAACCGTGATCCCGGCTTTGGAGATTTGAAGCTTTGCCCCATGGTTAGGCAAATGGAAGAACTTAACTGCATTGGCGGTATGATTCTGGCTGAGACTATTCAGAGTCTTGACAGAACTGCACTCAGATTTGAAAATTGGACTGTTACCCCGATCATTCTTCAGGTAATTTTGTTATACCTTTTGTTTCTTCTCATTTCATCATCTCTCTTTTTTGTTTGTAAATAGAAAGGATCTATTTTCTCAGGTTTGGCTGAGAGACCATCTCCGAGTAGTTGCAGCTCCCCATGCCTTGACTTATAACCCTTCTCAGTACCGCACCAGAAAAATCTAGATTTCTTTTCCTTCTATGGCTAAGTGGGCTATCTGGTTGTTTGAGCTTGGACTAGAAGAATTGTTGTGGTTCATCCCTTGGTATAAAATTTCTCGATTCATGGAGGCAAATGCAATGCATAACCATGTCTACCTTCTTGGCTTCACTCATAGTACATGGTATAGTGCTTCTCGCGTCCTCAGACAGATGGGGATTGATCAGAGGGTTCCTCTTCCTGTTGGGCTTTCCATTGCTTCCCCCATTACTCCCGGAGTTACTCGAGCTGTTCTACAAACTTGGGTTAGGAACCATCAGATGATCAGGCCTTTTGCAGAGCCTTCTCTTGTCCAGCCTACTCCAGAGTATATAACTTGGTTTATAGCCGAAGTTTGGCCAATTGAAAAGCCAAGGAGGCTTGCATTGCTGCAGGAGTTGGAGGGAGAGGATGTGGTTCCTCTTAACGAGGGTAAGACAGATGTTGCAGAGAGTTCCGGACCTAAGGAAGATACCGAAGACTCTGCCCCACGTAGGAGACGTAGGATTTAGATCCTAGGGTTGACTCTATTGTCTGTTTTTTGGGTTGTCTTTACCTTTTTTGGTTCATTGGATGTATAGGACTTATGGTCTGACTCTTGTCATGGAATGAATGTCCTTTTCTATAATGACTGACTCTTTTGTAATGAATGATTCTTTTTGGAATGAATGACTCTTTTTTGGCCTGAATGATTCTTTTATTTGCTTTCCAAGCATTATCTACTTTATTTACTTGCTCTAATTTTTGCCTAAGCTGTCCTTTCGGATTTTCAACTTAGCAAGCTATTACCCATTCTTGCCTAAGCCGCCCTTTGCGGGTTTTTGACTTAGCGGGCCCCACTATTGCCTAAGCCGCCCTTTGTGGGTTTTTGACTTAGCGGGATTTTTTTTATTTACTTATTTATATTTTTTATGTTGGTAAAAGAAAAAATGAATCAATGATTTTTATCAAAATTTAGACCGTGCTCAAGGAGAGCTGCCTACATATCTCGAATTAGTTTGCGAGAATCAGGTCTAATGTAGTTCCTTACAATGCATGATTATACATAATATTTCTTTAATTGATCCAGATTGCATGGGTTTGTGAACTCCAGACCATCCAAATCAGACAAGATGACGGCTCCGCTGGAAAGTATTTTCTTTACAATGTAGGGTCCAGCCCAAAGAGGACGAAACTTCCCACGATGATCTGTAACAGGTGTTCTGATCTCTTTCAGAACCAAACAACCTTCTTCCAACTTTCGATCTTTGACCTTTTTGTTGAAATTTCTGGGCATTCGCCTCTGATACCCTTGAATCTGATGTAGAGCTTGAAGTCTTTTTTCATCCAAACCCAACAACTGATGATGATAATTGCTAATCCATTCAGCTTCATTTATCTGACTTTCTTGAATTATCCTCGCCGATTGAACTTCCAGTTCAATGGGGAGTACCGCTTCCATTCCGTACACCAGTGAATACGGGGTTGCCCCAGTAGGAGTTCTAATTGATGTTCTATATCCCCACAAGGCCAGTGGTAACTTCTCATGCCAACCCCTATGTTCCTTGATCATTTTTTGTATGATCACCTTTATAGACTTATTTGCTGCTTCTACAGCTCCATTTGTTTGAGGTCTATAAGGAGAGGACTTATGATGCTGGACCTTCCTATCCTTCAAGAGTTTAGCAAATTCTGCTTGGAAATGAGTTCCATTATCAGTGATAATCTCAAATGGTGTTCTGTACCGACAAAGGATGTTGGTTCGGACAAACTGTGCTGCCTTTTTGGCCTCTAATTCTGCATAGGAAGCTGCTTCAACCCACTTCATGAAGTAATCCACCGCTACCAAGATAAACTGATGTCCATTCGAGGCTTTTGGATGTATTTTGCCAATTATATCTATTCCCCAAGTAGCGAAGGGCCATGGAGAGGTGATTGGATTCAGAGCAACGGGAGGTTGCTTCTGCAGCTTAGCAAATATCTGGCATTGATGGCATTCTTGCACAAATGCCACACAGTCTATATTCATGGTGGACCAATAATATCCTAGATTGGCTATTTTTCGAGCCAAGGCGATCCCATACATATGCGGTCCTGATTCGCCACCATGCACCATTTCCATTATCCGCTTAGCCTCTGCTTCATTCACACACCTTAGGTGCATTCCATTCCAGCTTCTTTTGTAGAGGATGTCTCCATTAAGAATGTAACCTGTGGCAAGCTGCCTTATTGCTCTCTGATCAACCCTTGATGATTCCTCCGGATAACTTCCATCCCTGAGATAACTCTTGATATCCCAGAACCATGGTTTACCATCGGCCAAATGCATCACGTGGGCAGGTTGCTTTTGAAGTTGAACTTTCAATGGACTAATGGCTTTCCCCTCCTTGATATTGATCATGGAAGCTAAAGTAGCCAGGGCATCAGCAAACTGATTCTTTGCTCTTGGGAGATATTCGAAGGACAAATCATCGAATTGTTGTGCCAAATGATCGAGACGTTGTAGGTAAGGAACCAAACGCTCTTCTCTTATTTTCCATTTCCTTAAAGCTTGTGATACTATTAAAATAGAATCACCATAGACTTTTAGGTTCTTAATCCCCAATCCCAAGGCAGCTTCAAGCCCATTGATGCAAGCTTCATATTCTGCTTCATTGTTTGTGCAGCTAAAGTCAAGTTTAACTGCAAAGGGAATGTATTCTCCATAAGGAGTTTTGAACACAATCCCAATTCCTTTTCCATGATAATTGGATGCCCCATCAAAATACATCTCCCAAATACTTCTTTCCACATTCAAGAGCTCTTCGTCAGGGAAATTCATTTCTCGCATTTCGTCTTTTACGGGTAATTCTGCTAACTGGTCAGCTGTTGCCCCACCTTTCACAGCTTTCCTCTGAATGAATTTTAAGTCAAAAGCTGCCAATGTTGACACCCACTTTGCCATTTTGCTGTCCAAAACAGGCCTCTCCATAAGGAATTTCAAGGGACTCTATTCTGCGATGACACAAGTAGTGTAAGAAGACAAGTAGTGTTGTAACTTCGTGCAAGCCCAATACAAAGCTAAACACAACTTCTCAATCTTGTTATACTTTAACTCATGGTCCAGCATCCTTTTGCTGAGGTAGTAAATTGCATTTTCTACCTTTGTATCTTCGGCTTCTTGAGCTAGCATTGCACCCATGGCTTCATCTGTTACAGACAAATACAAGAGCAGAGGTTTTCCCATTCTGGGAGGTTGCAGAATTGGTGGACTTAACAAGTATTCTTTGATCTTGTCGAATGTAACACCCCCACATCCAATACACGCACACTACAAACACCACAATGTAGCATACGTGCACTGAATATAGGAATGCTACGGTTTTTCATCAACATTCAAATCCTTTTAAAAGATATCATAACCTTTCTCAATACACATTATAGAAAATAGGTAATTAACTTGTAATATAAAACAATATAGATATATATATATATATGTTTACTTAATACGCAGCGGAATTTATAACATATTTACATATAGGAAAACATTTAAATCCATAGTTACAAATATACATATATTCATCTTATAAATAATACTTTACAAAATATAAAGAAGTTATACATGATTGGCTGCTTTTCTCTGATCTTTAAGTCCCAAACCAACTCTTCAATTTCTACTCTCACTTGGTCTCGATGAGCTTTCGGGTTCAACTCTATCACCTGCGCGATTAACACTATCGCGCTAAGCCAACGGCTTAGTAAGACAAATCATGCTAATATTATGCTTTGGTACAATGCAATGTCATACATATTATTCATAAAAACAATACCAAAGATGTAAAGCTAACAACATACCTTTACATTTCATAATCACATACACATATACATATCACACTTCAACATCCATTTATATACATCATTAGTCAATTATTTTACCATTCATAAATCACATTAAGCAAAGACATGCATGGGCCCAAAACACACTAATATGCCATTCAATTTTCAGAGTTAATGCTTTGGTTTTGTTATCACATTTATCAATATCATAGACCCAACTAGGCTTCAAGGATTAGGTTCAACCAAGCTTCAAGGGGAGCAAAGCATGCTAAGCATCAACCCAACTTGGCTTCAAGAACCAACCCAACCTAGCTTCAAGGGTTGTAACATCTCAATTAGGCTTCAAGGATTAGACCCAACCAAGCTTCAAGGGGAGTAAAACATGTTTAACTTCAACCCAACTTGGCTTCAAGGATCAAATCCAACCTAACTTCAAGAGATTGTTACCATTATTAGGCATGCCACCAATAACAAACTCTGAAAATGGAATAACACATTAGCCACACAATTCATTTATTATTCAATTATCATTTCCATTCTCAATTCTCATCATTATTTAGGCAAACATGCCTTATCTCTTTCAATAGAGTCATCATAACCAATCACAATGGCTTTGCCTCTTAATTCACAATATAACTCTTCATTATTCAAGTGTACATTCATATCATCAATTAGGCAAACAAGCCTCAATCATAACATCAAGGTAATCCATCAACAATGGTCACATTACATCCCACATAGCATCATTCATAAATATCAATATTTCATTTCCCATTGTACACAACATAGCATCATTCATATGCATCATCAACATGAGCAAATGTAGGTTAAATCTCAATATTTTATGAATGTATGCAATTATGTCATTTGTACTTACCTCAATCACAAGTCACACAACCCTAAACACTTTCTTGTCCAAGCTCCTTTTTACCTCTTATATCAATGATCAATCACTATCTTCAAGACCTAATCCAAGAATAATAACATACACTTGCTTAGAGATACACAAGAGATAATCAAGTTAAGAGTAACTAGGGCAAACCCTAACCATGACACGCTCAGCCACACGGGCGTGTTCCTGACCGTGCCCTAACTCCACAACACAGAAGCTTTTACACACTCAACAACACGGGCGTGTTCATGGGCGTGTAATACCTTCTGCCTCTCAAACATAACAACACGTTCAACATCATGGACGTGCTCCTGGCCGTGTAAATTCTCAAATCTCACAGTAGCTATGACACGCTCAATAACACGGGCGTGTTACTGGTTGTGTCAAACCTACTGCCTCCGACACAATTGACACGCCTAAAAACCGTGGACGTGCTCAAGGGCGTGTCCGGCCACAAATCAAGATTCCGGCCAAAATAACCAAATACTCAACAACACACTTCTATTCCTTAACATCCTCTTCAAATAATCTTCACAAAACATACCCAAAAACCCATCTCAAACCTACAACAACATCAAAACAAGCCAAAACACACATCAAACCCAAAACACCAAATCATCTCAAAACCCTAAACACAACACAACATCATCTCATCCAACCAACTTACTCTTTCCTTCAACTTATCCTTAAAATCCATGATCAAAACATTCAAACACTCATGATTATATCAAAATCAAGCAACACACTCTTAGATCATCTATCAAATCCAAATATCATTTCAAATAAGCAAAAGGATCAAAAGAGAACTTACCAAAGTTATAAAACTTCTTGAATCACCAACTTGATCACTTAATCTTTCTTCAATTTGAGCTTAACTCATCAAGATCTTCTCTTTGTCTCTTGCTTTCCTTTGTCTATGGAGGAGCCAGCCAACAACAATGGAGAAAGAAGAAGAAAACATGAAGAAAACAAAGTCAACTCTTCTTTAAATCTCCACCAAGAGTTTCAATTCAAGCAATTACCAAAACACCCTTTAACCATCTAACTTAACTCTTGTCTCTTATATGCCCATATAAGTAATTTCACCTATCACAAATAAAAATATCTTCTTGCATTGACTCTCCCTTGACCAACTTATATGTTATATATATTATCATATACGCAACATATTCATTTCTCTCTAAACCCTCTTTTCTTTCCCAAAACACATATACATAAACATTTTTTTTCCAATTTCTTTTCTTATCACAATATATATATTCAATCAAATTTTAAACCCACAACAACAACAACAATATTCAAAACTTCTAGAGCATACATTGGGATATTACATCGAAGGCCTTCTGGCAGTCTTCATTCCATTCTTGTGAAGCACCTTTCCTTAGTAGCTTAAAGATAGGACCACAAGTCTCTGCCAACTGCGATATGAATCGACTGATGTATTGTAATCTACCTAGCAGGCCTCGAATCTCCTTTTCTGTTCTTGGTGGAGGCATTTTCAGAATAGCCTTTGACTTTGCTGGATCAACTTCTATTCCTTTCTTGCTGACCAAATATCCCAAAAATAAGCCTGATGTTGCTCCAAATAGGCACTTTGCAGGATTAAGCTTCAAATTGTACTTGCGAAGTCTAAGGAAGAACTTATCAAGTGCTTCAACGTGCTCTTCCGGAGATTTTGACTTAACAATCATATCATCAACATATACTTCTACTTCTTTGTGAATCATGTCATGAAAGATTGTTGTCACCATCCTTTGGTAGGTAGCCCCTGCATTTATCAATCGAAAAGGCATAACCCTATAACAGAAAGTGCCCCATTCTGTAATGAAAGTTGTCTTCTCTTTGTCTGGTGGGTGCACCATGATCTGATTGTACCCAACTGCGAGGTCAGTCATTGAAACTATCATATGCCCAGCCATCCTGTCTATTAGCAAATCAATGTGTGGTAGCAGGAAATCATCCTTAGGACAAGCCTTATTCAAATCTCTATAGTCAACACACATCCTGACCTTTCCGTCTTTCTTCGGGACCGGCACAATGTTCGCCAACCAGGAAGGGTAAGCAATTGGTTCTATGAACCTATTATCCAATTGCTTGGCAACCTCTTCTTTAATTTTCAAAGACCATTCTGGCTTCATTCTTCTCAACTTCTGCTTAACCGGCTTTGCATCGGGGTATAGCGGAATCTTATGAACTGCTATTACTGGGTCTATTCCCGTGACATCACTTGTCTTCCACATGAAGCAGTCGGCATATCCTCTGATGCACTCAACAACCTGTTCTTTATTTACACAATCATATGCAATGTATGTATATTCATTTTCTTTGCCAATTATTATCTTTTCATTCATTTCTTTTATTTCATTTATTTCATTTTTGCTAGATAATACTTGGAAAGCGAAAGACACAGGGTAACCAAGAACTTGAACAATTTCATTAATAATGGCGGAGTCATCCTCCAGAGTTACATTATATTCGACATCAGGGTTTTCTATTCTTGAAGCTAAGGAAGACTCAGCACTAAACTCTGACTCGGTGTTTGACTCAAGGTTTGACTCAGTACAAGACTCAGGTTCGGGATGTGGTACAGGACTAGGTTTGACTATAGCTGCTTGTCCCTCCTCAGCATACCAGTTCATCAGTGGTCCCTCTGTGGTCTTGATCAGCTTCGTGAGGTCCCTTTTGTCTTCGACATTGGTTATCATAGCAACCTCATCAAAGAGACTAGGCTGCATGAAATCCTCCACTTATGAGTCAGTTATAGGTTCTGGCTGTCCTTCCTTTATGGTCAAAACATCATCGAACATCTCAAAACCCGGTAGCTTCTTTACAGTCATAGGAGAATAGAATGGCTCCTGGAAACCACAGTAAGGAACTGTTTTCCCAGGTTTGCAGAAGTGACCATTCAGAGTTTTAAAGTAAGGGCGCATTTTGAGGCTTTTCGCCCCCCATGTCTTCTTTTTCTTCTTCCCATGCCCAAACCTTTTATCTCCTCATCTGTGGGTTTGTACCCCAAGCCAAAAGTTCCTTTATTCTCAGGCTCTTCCCATGGCCGCACTATAGATGATTTTCTCCTAGACTTTATCATTTCCATCCCGGGTAGCAGATCTACCCTCAACATCATTCCAACCAGGCAATTAATTTGGATCCCCCCAAAGTCATATAGGATAAATGGCCCTTTGGGCCTCTCTCCTTCGATGCATTGAACAGTGTCATAATGGAACCCAGTCAAGGCCATAGCAGTTTCACCAGGAACAACCTCAAAGAGAGACTGATCCGTGGTTTTCTTGTTGATTTCACATGTGTCCCCTTTAATAGTAATGATTTTTCCTTCAAAAGGGAACTTAAGTTTTTGATGTAATGAAGATGGTACAACATTATTCTGATGAATCCACGACCTTCCAAGGAGGAGATTAAAGCTCGCGGGTACATCAATGACCTGGAACGGCACTCCCATTTTCATCGGTCCAATAGCAACTTCCAGAGTAGCAACACCCAAAATTTCTCTTTGAGTGTTATCATATGCTCTAACAATTTGATCAGAATGTGTAAGATCTGTAGCCTCCAACCCCAGACAGCTTGCTACTTTTAAGGGACATACATTTAAGGCTGACCCATTATCAATGAGAACCATGGGCACAGTCTTTCCCCCAGTTCGTATGGTGATGTATAGAGCATCGTTGTGTTTCATGCCATCTTCTGGTAAATCTTCATCAGAAAACCTGATATTCAATGCCTTGGTTGATTGGGTCAAAGTGGCCACCAAAGCTTCTGGGCTTGTGTCTACTGATGTATCAAGTTGACTCAAAGCTTTACTGAGAGCCTGACGGTGTGGGAATGAGGAAGCAAGGAGCTCCCAAATTGACACCTTAGCTTGAGTTTGTTTAAGCTGAGAGAGGACAGGGTCTTCCTTTGGTTCCGGCGTCTTCTTATAGGGGTGATTTGAGGTTGTAGGGGCTTTCCCCAAGTCAAGTGGTTGATATTGCCTTCCACTTCTTGTCAAAGCATCGACCTCTTCAGCGAGGTCATTCAGATCCAGCACACATATTTCATTCATTTCCAAGAGAAGTTTGAAAGGATCAAACAACTCTTCTTCCACAGTGATGGTGTGGATGGAATGATTGGGCAAAGGGTTAGTATTAATGTTTGGTTGACTCCTGAGAGGAATGATGTCACCACTATCCACCAAATCCTGGATGCGGTTTTTCAGAGTCCAGCAAGCATCTGTCCTATGCCCTTTTCCTTGATGGTATTCACAGTACTCATTGGCCTTATAACTGGAGGGTAATGGGTTTGGAGGAGGCCTCGGGTCCAAAGGCTTCAAGTACTTTCCTTCCACAGCCTTTTTAAACACCAGATGAAGGGGCATTCCAAGGTTGGTATATTGCCTTCTTGGCTGATTTCTCTGCCCAAGATTGCCCACACGTAAAGTATTCGCAGGGGCAATATTGGCCACTTCATTGACCTTGCTTGAGGAAGCGGCTTGGCCCTGTTTCTTATACTTTGAAGTAGCTCCCTCATCCACTATCTTACCCAATTGTATCAAGTCTTCTACCTTAGTTGCAGTCGCAATGAGCAATTTGAAAGTAGGTAAATATTGGGTTTGCAGTTGAACTTGATATGTAGGCTTTAAATTCCTGATTATAATATCAATCTGCTCCTGTTCTGAAGGGCGATTAATCATTTGAGCAGCCTTCGCCCTCCATCTCATAAGGAACAAGGAGAAGGGTTCATTGTTATTTTGTTTGGTAGTCTCAAGCTCCCTTCTAGTGACATCTACCTCAATATTGTAGTGGTATTGAGTGTTAAATGCATTGCAGATGTCTTCCCAGGTCTTAATCTTGGCACGGTTCAGGCTTACAAACCATTTAAGGGCAGCACCAGTCAAGGATTGTTGGAAGAGTTGAGCAAAGAGCTCGTCATTTAAACCCCAAGGGCTTAAGGCCCCCACATACATTTTCAGGTGAGTTTTAGGGCAAGTAGTCCCATCAAATCTGTCCATCCCAGGCATCTTGAATTTTGGAGGCAACCTAGCTTGGGGAAACAAGGATAAGGAATCCATGTCTACCACCTCTTTATGAGTTTTCATGACAGTGATTGACCTTTCAAGCAATTCAAGTTTCTTTTTCAGTTCATCAGTTTCAGTAGCATTATTAGAGGGTGGATCCTCTAAATTGATGACAGGGGTATTATTCTGAGCAATCATGGGGGTACTAGTTTGTCCCACAATAGGTTCTTTCCCTAAATTTCCAGAAGTAGTGGTCGTCTTTGGTGCCCCTCCCAATTCAGCCAAGATGGCTACCCTTTGGGCAGCCAAAGCTTCATCAATTCTTTCTTGCATCCTAGCTTCAATTTCCTTAACTTGTCCATCTAGCAGGGCCTTAATTTGTTCAATAGTAGCCATTTCAGTAATTGGAGTAGTTGGTGAAGTTGGGGTAGTAGGACTTGTGGGTGATTGCACAGTTGGAGTTGGTGTAGCTTGTGTAGGTGGAGGCACACGGATAGTGGGTACCTGCAAAAGGTTAAGGGTAAAGGATCAGGGTAGTGTGTAAGGTAGGAAGACTCTTGGTCCAATTGCATTTATCAAAAGATTTTCCCCAAAACAATGTTGTTATGTTGCATGAATGCACCTCATCACATCATAATTCATTTTAATGGGATGTGGCACTATTATTGGGTGCATACAACCTAGGGGAGGGTTCTATTGTTACATGAAAAATAGAGAATAGGCTTATAATAGGGACCCTTGAGTCTTGAGTAAGATATACCTAACCACATGTGAAACAAAGAGTTTTGCGTGGGTCCAGCAGTACTTTTACTCATGGGCCACTCCAAAAGGATTGGAATGGTTTGCGACAACAGGGAGGACGCTTTGGCTGTCCGCCGGCATAATCAAGGAGACCTGCCGGTCAGCGCTACTTGCTATCCAGACTCAGAACTTTGAACAGAAAGAGAAGAAATTCATTTGAAAAATAATTTTTTATGCAATGGGGGAAAATGATTCCCCCATATAATGCAAGAGAAAAAGATTCTCTAAATGACAAAACAAATGCACAATTAATCAAACAAGGGTCCATCAAAGGAAAAAGATTCCTTTTGTGAATTTTATTCCAATATCCTTAAGGAAAGGATATATATCGGGCAAGTTAGTCAAATAAACAATTGTAATCTACTAGGATTCCATAAATTATTTTTATGGTCCCCAGCGGCAAATTAATCGAATAAGCAATAGTAGTCTACTAGAATCTCATAAATCATTTTTATGGTCCCCAGTGGAGTCGCCAAATTGTGAACCTCGGATTCCACCCGAAAAGGATTCGGATGAACGTTCACTTGTTGTTAGGAGTCGCCACTCAGTTTTTTCTGTTCAAAGGGAAAAACTAAGAAAACCCTTATTTGACTCCAATAATGCATCCAATGTAAAGGTTTCTAATCTACAAATCCAAGGAGAATTCGGGGACTATGTCATGTATTTGATCAATTTGCCAAAAGAAACGAACCCAAAAGGGATGAAGAAAAGGAGACCAGTAGATTGTTAGTAAATTGTGGACTTGCTATTTTGGGTGAATCCCAAATATGCCTACATACTCTCGTTTTTATGAGAGATCAAAGCCCATGTAGTTCGGAAAAGCCTATTTAAAGGCAATTATGCATTATGCATGTGTGTGTGTATGCTTCGTGCATTGTCGGGCTTTTTGCCAAAATTGTGAGATTTTAAGCACTTAGTGCTAATTTTGATGGAATTTGGGTACTTCGTACCAAAAGAGTGCAATTTAGGCTCCGTGCCAAAAAGATCAATTGATTCATGGCTTAATGCCAAAAGGTTGATTGATTAGTTAAATTAGGTCTTTGACCAGAAAGAAATTGAGAAGAAGGTGCAATGTTTAGGACATGCTTGGATTGACAAATGATGAATTAGAACATTACCTTGCTTAAGATTTTTCCACTTCGAAGTTCCAGATCTTGTTTTCTCGGATCTTGGATTATGATCCTTGATTACGGATTAATTCTTGCAGCACGGGGTTAGATTTATGCAAAGAAAAGTTCTAAAAGAAGTCCCTTAAGTGTATGGAAAACAGAGAATTCGTCCGCCTGAAGCCCAATGAAAAACCGAACCAAAAGCCGAACCCTTTCTCTGAGAATTTAGCAGCCTTTTATAGACAAAAATCGGACTGGACGGCGGTCGGACCGCTGTGGTCAGCGGTCGGACCGGCGTTGTCAGCCGAAAAATCGGGAAAATGGTAACAGCGGCGGTCGGACCGCCGGTTCCGGCGGTTCAACCTCAAAAAGGCACGAAAATTCTCACGTTTTTCGTTCAAACTGACTTTCCTGGAGCTACGGACCTCCAAAAATTATTCCAAGACAATATCCGTGATCCTTGCGTCACTCCGGACATTTCAAGTACCATGAAGACATACTTTCGGTGAACTTTGTCGTGATCGTCCGGTCTGGCTTGGTCTTTTGCAGTCTGAGAAAATCGGCTTTTCGAGCCTCAAAATTCGAGTATTCACAGAAATATTTAATAAAAATAAAATTAAAATTTTTAGATAATTATAACATAGAAACTATAGCATTATTTGATACAGGAGCTGATTTAAACTGCATTAAACCTAGTTTAGTACCAAAAAGATTTTGGCAAGAAACTAAGGAAAGTTTATCTGCAGCAAATAAATCTAAATTAAACATACTTGGTAAAGCAAAAGCATCAATAATAGATAAGAATTTAGAAATAAAAAATATATTTATTTTAACCAACATTCATCATATGGTAATCTTAGGAACAGCATTTATGAATCTAATTACACCTTATTTTGTAAATGATGATAGTATAAGTTTTAAAGTAAAAAATCAAAAGATAATTTTTCCATTTTTGGAAAAACCAAAAAAGAGAAATTTAGATCTTTTAAAGGCACACTCAATAAATGAATTACAAATAAATTCACTTATAAAAGCAAAGTCTCAATAACTTTGTAATTTAAAAAATAGATACCATTTACAAAAAATAAATGAACAGTTAAATAACAAATTTATGCAAGATAAAATTAATAAATTAAAATTGCAAATAGAAAAAGATTTATGTGCTGATATTCCAAATGCATTTTGGAATAGAAAGCAACATATAGTTAACTTACCATATGAAATAGGCTTTGATGAGAAGTCTATTACAACTAAAGCTCGGCCCATTCAGATGATGCCTGATTTAATTGAATTTTGTAAAAAAGATATAAATGATTTAGAAAATAAAGGATTAATTACAAAGTCTAGAAGCCCCTGGTCTTATGCTGCATTTTATGTAAACAAGGCCTCTGAAATAGAAAGAGGAGCACCTATATTAGTAATAAATTATAAACCTTTAAATAAAGCTTTAAAATGGATTAGGTATCATATTCCAAATAAAAAAGATTTATTAGGAAGATTATATAAAGCTAATATTTTTAGTAAATTT
The DNA here is from genome assembly GCA_947685225.1 of Garcia nutans. NCBI lineage: Eukaryota > Viridiplantae > Streptophyta > Magnoliopsida > Malpighiales > Euphorbiaceae > Garcia > Garcia nutans. The sequence goes on from CANTUV010000026.1 coordinate 21,871,136, forward strand.
GATATGAAATCAGGATTTTGGCAAATCTAGATTAATCCTAAAGATAGGTATAAGACTGCATTCACTGTTCCATTTGGACAGTATGAATGGAATGTTATGCCTTTTGGATTAAAAAATGCACCCTCTGAGTTTTAGAGAGTAATGAATGATATATTTAACCCATATACTAAATTTTGTATTGTATATATTGATGATGTATTAATATATTCTACAACTATAGATGAACATTTTAAACACTTAAAAATAATTTTTATGGTAATTAAACATAATGGTTTAGTATTAAGTAAAACAAATATGTCTCTATTTCAGACTAAGATTAGGTTCTTATGACATAATATAAAACATGGAATTATAGAACCTATAGAAAGAAACTTAGCCTTTGGGAATAAGTTTCCTGACTAGATAATAAATAAAGCCCAACTTCAAAGATTTTTAGGTTGTCTGAATTATGTTATAGAATTCTTTCCCAACCTAAATAGAACTATTAAACCTTTGCATGATAGATTAAAGAAAAACCCAGGTCCATGGACTAAGGTCCATTCCGGTATAGTTAGACAAGTTAAAGACTTAGTTAAAACCATTCCTTGCTTACATATAGCTGATCCATTAGCTTCTAAGATAGTAGAAACTGATGCATCAGATATAGATTTTGGTGAGATTTTAAAACAGATTAAAGAGGGTAGAGAAATCCAGTTTTATTCAGGACATTGGAGTCCAACCCAATTAAACTATTTTACTATAAAGAAAGAAATTTTGAGTATTGTTTTATCCATTTCAAAATTTCAATCTGATTTATTGAATCAAAAAATTTTATTAAGAATTAATTGTAAAAGTGCAAAAGATGTTTTGCAAAAAGATGTTAAAAACCTTGCCTCAAAACAAAATTTTGCTAGATGGTAAGCTATTTTGAGTATATTTGATTTTGATATTGAATATATTAAAGGAGAAAACAATAGTTTACCTGATTTTCTTGCTCCTGAATTCCTTCTCAGGAATCATGGGGAGAAAGAAGAAAATGGCCAATAAAGCTAAAGAAACACTAGAGAGTTATTCTCCTAAAGCCCTATATGATCATTCAGATAGTATTCTTAAACCTAAACCAATAAAATCTTGGGCTGATGTTGTCCAAGAAGAAGATAAAGCAAATATTGAGCTTTAGGTCTCCCAGCTTGCCCAATCACCTGAAGTGATTAAAGCTTTATTAATAATGGGACATGAACCTCCTCCAGGGGTTCCAGGTAAAGAGTCTCTGATCCCTTATTTAAAAAATCAAATTGAGATAGGAGAATCTTCTTCTCAAAAAACCCTATCTCAAAATATTTCTAAAACTGAGTTAGATGTTTCAAAATCTTCAACTCAAATTGTTTCATCAAACTTTCCATTAAAACAAATATCTGTATGGTTTCATAAAAATTCTTATTTTACAGAATTAATTATTGAAAGTGGGCCTGCTCAGCAGAACCCATGGACTATTATTAGTTCTATTTACCCTAAAGGATGGTTTTTTAAACCAAAGAATTTTTCTAAAACCCAAGAGTATTATCTTAATATTCTTGTGGATTCTGGTTCACTATTTTTAAAACACAACTATAATTAGCAGGATAAGGCTCTTATTGCCTATTCTTCTTTTAAAATTAAGGGAATCCTCCATCCTTCTAATTGGGGAAGATCTTTGCACACTCCTATGCAATTTAAAACCCTTCATTCTAAAGACCATTGTTCTTCATATAATTATTGGGATTACATTGATTCCTGGACTAAAGCCTTATTTTTCCAAAACCCTGGAAAAACTCACTCCTAGCTTATCTATTGTGAGTCCAATATAAAATTGACCAATCTTCCGTGCTGGTTTGTTGATTGGTGGCACTATTGTGGTAATGACGAAAGATGTCTTCCACAAGAAGTCCTATTAGCTTTCCAGTATTATAAAGCCCATTTAAATCCAACACCTTATGAGAAGAGATTTCCTCCTCTTCTTCTTTTCTGTATGACTTTTAATAGACCATGGGTATACCAATGGTACCTTGACACCTCCTTTCAGTCAGGTACTATGATCCCTGTTGTATTGAGAAAGTCTAAAGTCAAATGGTGGACTGCCTTTAGCAATTCTACCACAGAGGAAACTGTTAAAAAATGGCTCTTAATGAGGAATCATGGTGGCATTGATCCAAAGCTATCAGCTTCATTTGGAGCTTAAAGAGCCCAAAATATAGCCTTTCTTGCAGCCGCCAAGACTGCAGAAGAATATAAAGCCTTAATGGAACAGATGGTTGAACCTCTTCCTTCAACCTCTAAGCCCGTTAGGCCCAGCAGAACCTGCTCTGCTGGATCTTCCATTAAAGCCCATTCAAAAAAATCTCAAGCTCCATCCAGAAGAAGAAAATCTCCTTCCTCTTCTTCGGATACTTGTTCATCATCCATGACGTCATCCTCCACCGAGACATCTAACTCGAATTATTGTCCCAGTAATGAAGATGACTACTATGGTATATTGTCCCCCATTAGAGTAAAAAGTAAAGAAAATAAAAAGAAAAGAAAAAAGAAAAGAAAAAAGAAAAGAAAAAGAAAAAAGAAAAAGTAAAGAAAAAGAAAAAGAAATAAGAAATAAAGAAAAAGAAAAAGAAAAGAAAGAAAAAATAAGGAAAAGTAAAAAGAAAATCGAATCTGAAGTTGAATCTGATTCAAATTCATCTTATTAAAGGCAGGAGAAACCTAATTTCTCCACTCAGTTTGTTAAAGTCAATAAAGGCGGTGCCCACCGACAAGATACTGTTCATCAAACAATATTCACCAGAGATATTCCAACAGTAAAGTCAGAAGAACTGTTCATCCACAGTAAAGAAAACAGTACCTCTGACAAGGTACTATTCATCCACAGTTCCAGACACATGAAGGTACAGTAAAAGCAAATAGTAACGAAGGTTACTATTCCTCTACAGTGCTAGGCATGTGATCAAGAACAGTGAAGAATTAAAGCTTCTGTCTATATTTGAGAGCTCATTCTGAAGCTAGAGGCAGATCTGAAATACCTCTCCCTCATCCAGAAGACACTGAGACACCTCAAGCTTAGTTTTAGCTTTCCTTCTTCCCTTTTCTCCTTCACTTATAACTTCTTCCAGTTCTGTAACCTCCTCACCTATTGATTCTCTTGTATAAGGTAGATATAATTAATATTTATAACTTGTATTTTATTTTTTTTATTCTGTATTCTTATTTTATTTAAATAAATTTAAATTTTATATTTTATCTCTCATTTTCATTTATAAGTATGCTCTGTTTTAGTTCTTGCAAGCAATAAACGTGCAAGTTGAGCTTGATCTGGAATTAAAATATCAAAAATTGCATACACTACTTACGGCTGAAAAGGACCTCTATATTCTATCCTTTTCTGTCTTCTCTCTCTCACTCAGCGTTGTATACTTATACGGGATCCGTATATTTATACCTAATATAGTATAATCAGGTATACTAAAAGAAATAGACATAAGAGTGTGTATTGATAAAACATAATTAAAATAATTTAGACTTAAGATACAAATTACTCAAAGAAAATATTTTGGGTAATATTGATACCAGAGCGTTAAAAACTAAAGTAAGAAATATACTTTGATTTTAATTAATCAAAATATATTCTTATGGGTTAGTGCGTGGAAATCTGGAGATCATTATAAGACCTGAATTATTTTTCTGTATATGTTTTTAATATATGCTTTTATATGTTTTTAATATAGTCTTTTACATTTTGCTTGTTTATTGTTTTAATCAATATGTTTATATCTATATTATTTGTGCCTAACTGTTTATTGTTTTATTAATCCTTTTAAAATTATTCTATCCCCTGTCAAAGAACCTTTCCGTTTTGCTATATACATATAATATATAGTATATATAATATATATTATATTTTTTGAGTCCCTGCAGAGATGGAGACGGGATCCCTGTGGACTCCCCATCCCCGCCTCTTTCAACGGGGAGAAATATCTTCCCGTCCCCGCGAAAAAATTTTTTAAAAAATTTTCGCCCCATTCAGGGTAAATTCCTGCAAGAACAAGGAGTTTTTGCCCCATTGATAACTCTAATTCAGTATATATAAATTATTATTTTTTTTTATCAAAATTTAACTTTAAATATTAACATAAAAACATATAAAATCCTATTTAGAATTGTAATGGAGTCAAATTTACAAAAAAAAAAGTCAAATTTATAAAAATAAAAAATTATTAATTTGGTAGATTTTAAATTTTTAATCAATGATTAATGTAGTTGGTATAGTGCTAATTGGATAAAAAAAGAAAAAAATAAAAAAAGAAATGTTTATTTACAATTTAAAAAAAGAAAAAGAAGAAGAAGATGATGAGACTTAAGAGATTAGGGGTGTTCTCGGATCGGGCTGGGCTGGGTTTACCCCCAGCCCGAAGCTCAATCCGAGCTTGATTTGGGCTGTAGAAATGAGCCTGTAACCCGATCCTAAGCCAAGTCGGCGGGGCCAGCCGGGCTGGACATTTTTTTGAGTTTTTTTATATTGTAAATTTTTTTAATCTCCATTTAATTTAAATTTTTCTAGTATTTTTATTTATTTTTATCTAATATTAACTTTGAAAATGAGAAAATAACATTTCCAACAACATTTTAAATTTTATATAAAATATATAAATTAATTAAATTAACATAAATCAATAAATTAGCATACTTCAAATTTCTAAAATCAAATGAAATAATAAAAATCTCAAGCATCATTCAATCATGGAATTAAAATAATATCAAACATTAATCAACATACAGTTAAAATAATCTCAAACATCAATCAACATGCAATTAAAATAATCTCAAGCATCAATCAACATGCAATTTATATTAAAAAAGATATATGTAATGCAATATACAAATTTAATACCAAATTACTAAACCATACAAGTTTCAAATTCAAAATTTAAATCTCAACATAATGAAATAGAATCTCAAATTGGTTGGTTGATCTCCACGTCCTTATCCTTTGTGCATGTTGATTCTTGGGTTAGACTTATAGAAATTCTTGCTGCAAAACTTGTAAAAATAAAGAAATTAACAATAATAAATTTAAACTATAAAGTACATTAAAAAATTATAAAAAATGATGAAATAAATAACATATCATTAGCAATTTGATCTGTTTCTTTGAACTGATCAAAATTCCGATCTTCAAATTTAAATTCTGAAGGTCGTAACCAATTTTGAGAACAAATCAATACCTCTGTCATTTTATGAGATAAAAAACTTCTAAAATCATCAATTACACGGCCATCAGTGCTAAATACAGACTCGGATACCACAGTAGAGATCGACATAGCTAATACATCACGTGCAATTAGGGAAATGACTTTATACCTAAGGATATTCACCTTCCACCAATCCAAAATATCAAAAGTAGAAATCTTTTTTTTTCCAATACCTTCAACCAAGTATTTATCAAGTTCAGTTACAGAATCTAAAGTAACTTTTTCCTTATTCATGATCATTTCATCTCATTGCATTTTTAAATCATCACTCTCTAAAGTGTTATCCTCCATTGTATTTATCAAAACATCTTCCCCATCAGTGGTGCTACCAAAAAAAGTAGAATAAAACTCATACAAGTGAATTAAAGTATCTTTCACTCTCTTCACCATAGTAGCACTAACTTCATTATCATATACCACATTATAATTAAACTTGATGTACTCTAATTTACGTCGAAGATCCAACACAACAGCCACACTAATTAAAGGATTAAATTTCTCAATATTTCCCCAATACTTGTTATATTTTTTCTGCATTTTTTTGCCATATATAATACATAAAAGTCTGTGCTTCGATGATTTGATTTCAACAAATTTTGTATTCTAATTATTTCACTAAAGCATGTAGTAGATGTTACATATAATGAACCAGAAAACTTCAAAGTAACTTGATAAAACACCGCCAAATAGCAAACAAATACATTAGCATTTTCCCAATCATTAAATGCAGGAGGAGTTTTTTTTAATATCATCTCTAAAGTAAGAAGTATATATGAATCATCCTCCTTCGACATCCTATCAAACAATTTCCTAAATTTTAAGCAGCATCTAACATCTTATAGGTGAAATTCCACCGAGTAGCAACATCCAAGTACAAAGAACTCCTACTTTCAACCTTCTCCATCTCAACATATTCATTAAATTTTTTAAGGCATGTAGGATAAGATCTAACATATCTAGCAACATAACGAATAGATGCAACAAAACTATGCATTTCTTTTAATGCATCCATCACAACTAAGTTTAATATGTGAGCACAACATCGCATATGCAAAAAATTTTCACTACAAACAGCTTTATTCCAACTAATCAATCTTCTTTTCATGCATGCAATGGTTGTGTCATTTGAAATTGCATTATCAACAGTTATAGTGAACACTTTATCAATACCCCCAAAGAGATAAACATTCCTCAATTGCTTTCCCAATAGTATCACCCTTATGATTTTTAATTAGAATAAAACTCAAAATTCTTTTTTTGTAATTTTTAATTTTCATCAATGAAATGGGCAGTCAAACACATGTAATTGAAATTTTGAATTGATTTCCAAGTGTCTGTAGTTAGGAAAACACGAGCATTTGAATTTTTAATGAAAGCCTTTAACTTTTTGAATTCAAAAAGATACAATTTATAACAATCCCTAGCAACCGTTATCTTTGATGGAATAGAAAATCTAGTCTCTAATTGGTTGCTATACTTACGAAACCCGTATCCTTCAACAACTCTAAAAGGCAATTCATCACATATAATTAATTCAGCCAATGCACGTCTACAATCCTCCAAGTTATATTTATGAGCCATCAATTCTTTTTCACCAATAACAACACATTATACTCCACTACCTTTGTTCATAAATGCTAAAATTGGTTGTTTCTTTTCAATACATGGATTTTTGGTGCATTTTAGAATATGTCTTTTTAAAGTATTTGTTCCATATTTCACTGGATCAACAACATAAGTGATCCCACACCATTTACATTTAGCTCTATGTTCCCCCTTTGTCTGTTCTAATAGAAGTCTAGTAAAATGCTTCAAAACATCGGATTTATTCTTATAAGGAGCTTTTCTTTTATTACCAGATTCAGTTTGGGTTTGAGAAGCAATGGTACTATAGTAGGATTTGAATTAGGAGCATCAATATCAAGGTCAATGGTATTGGAGTCATTATCAATGGGTTTATTGACACATGGTTCGTTAACATCCATTTGCAATTCTACCAAATAGATACAAAAAAAAATTAATTAATTCAAATAACCAATTAATAAGTTACACAATATAAATATATAAATTATTCAAAAAACATTAATTCAATTTCAAATAATGCGTTAACAAGTTCAAATATATATTGTAAATATATATTTATAATATATAAATATATATATTGTAACAAGTTTAAAAATCATTCTAATTATAAATATATATTTATAATATATATAAATCTAATTATATATTTATAATCTAATTATAAAACATGTTTAAATAATTAATATTTTGGTTTAAATAGTGCCAATTAAATCAATCAAGCGTAACAATACCAAACTACCAATATTTTGGTTCAATCAACCAATTAAGTCAATAATTAATATTCTACTAATTTTTAACAAGAAGAAATTTAGAATAAATTTAATTAAAATTTTCAAAAATTAAATTAATTACAAAATTAATGTAAAAATAATAACATTTCTATAAAAGCAATGGTACAAAAACATTTCCATCATGCTTTGACAAGCAGTGGTAACAAAATGTTGTCTTCCAATCATTTTTAGGAGGAGACAGTAGAAAATATATGCTATAAGGCCTTGTTAAAATTGCAACAAGAAAACATCAAGGATTTTGGGACAAAATTTTAGCACAAATTAGATTAAGAATTAAAAAAATATCAGACATATCAGTCCTAATTAGTTAAATTTGAATAATTTTGGAATCAAATGGCAAACGATTTAGCCAGTTTACACATTCAAAGCTTAACCTTTTATTACAATCTGATTTTGAGAAGTTAGTGAAGAATTTATCATGCTTGATCCACAAAAAGAAAGTCCTATGTTTAAACTTTTGCAAGTTGCAACATCTGATAGTAGTTTCAATATAGATAACGAAATAATCTTAACTTCAACAAATTACAATGATGAAAATACAAGGCAAGCAAATATTATATCTCAAGTACATAGTATCGCTCGAATTTGATGCTTTTTAGGTTACCAATTAAGACAAGTGCAAAATATTTCAAATCTACTGAAAAAAAATTATGTGACTAAAAAATCTTATGAACTAGAACCTCACCTTGATTTGTCTCAGAAAAAACACACATAGGAACAAAATCCTTAAAAAAAAGAAATTACCTGCTGCTGCTTTATGGTTAGAGGGTGAACGAGCTACTACCTGTTGCTACTGTTGCCTGTTGCTGCTTATGGTTGGAGGGTGAGGGAGGCGATGGTAAGCTGCTGTTGATTGTTTAGATCGAGAGATAGAGATAGAGACGAAGGCGTGGTGAGGTGAGGTCGTCCAAAACTCCAGATCGAGAGAAAAAGAGAGAGAGGCAGAGCCGTGGTGTGAAACTGTGAGCTGCTGATAAAAAGGACAGTATATATACTTAGGGTAAGTAGGTATATTAAAAAATATATTTAATTAAAATTTTTTGGGCCAGGTCGGGCCAACCCAAAAATTTTAATATGCAGCCTGAAACTCGATCCGGCCTGAACTCGGGTATGAATTTTTGACCCGATGTCCAATCCTATATACATTTTGGGTCTGCCCAACTCAACCCAGATCTCTCAGGCCGGATCAAGTTTACCGGATTGATAGGCCATTTAAACACCCCCTATGAGAGATAGTTTATTAATATTTTAGATGATATATAAAGTGAATAATATAAAATAATATTCCTAAAGAAATGAGCAGAGAGAATGTGACGCCCAACCCATTATTAACACAACAGAGACAGATATATATATATATATATATATATGTGTGTGTGTGTGTGTGTGTATAATTTGATGCAAAGGACGACTTTGGCGTTAATCTTTACAAGCAAGATTTCCTTCTTTGGTTGCATTCCAAGAAAAGTGCTTTGGATTCCAAATCAAGTTCTGAAATTCCAATATTAATTAAACAATAAATAAATGTAATTATTTTTTTTCTCAATTATAATTTTCCGTATTTTTTTTTATAATTTTTACCTTTCTCATACTATTGCAAATGTTTATTTCAAATATTCATTTACAGACAAAATCTAGGACTTAGTTTAAAAAATCAGTTTAATGAAATTCAATTAATATATATAATATAATTCATGTGTTGGAGTTAATTTTAAAATGATAAAATTTATTTCAATTTATTATTTAAAATAATTTAAAAAAAATAATCTTTTTGCATTTTATCCATATAAGAAATAAGTCATTTTTAATTTAAATAATAATATTTTAAATTTTAGTAGTAAATTTTATTAAATAAATTAAATGGCTGCAAAAAATTTTATTTTTATATGATTTATTTTTTTAAATAAATTATTTTTATTTAAAAAATTAAAAATAAACTAAAATCCAATTAATTCTTATATATTTAAGTATATATATATATATTCACTAATTTAGTTCTTAAACTTTTAAAATTTTGTCTTTATCCCCCAAACTTCATTAAATATTTCAATTCTACATGCATTTTTTACCCTATATATAAATTGATCTTATAACCTCTAAAACTTTGAAAATTTTGATTGTATATATATATATATATTTTTAAATGTTATTCGTAAAAATATTTTTTTATCTGTTTAAATCTCAAAATTTTTATCTTTTTATTTTATTTATAAATTATAAATTACATTGTTTCTAATTGAAATATACAATACGATCATTGCTCCTTAAACTTTTGAATGTTTTATTATATATATATATATATATTCTATCTTATTCGTAAATATTTTTTTATGCCTTTAAACTTTCCATTTTTTATTTTATTTTTACATGACCTTTAAGCCACTAAATTTTTTTTAAAAAAAATTCAATATTTTCTCTAAGTTTAAATTTTAGGTCTACCAATGCATAATACTCTTTTATTTTATTTTATTTATAAATTATTTTTATACCATTAAAACTTTGAAATAAAAAATTAAAAGACCATATGTTTCTTTCTAAATTTAAATCATAGGTTGTCAATTTCGCTCTAAACATAAGGCTTTTCATTGATTAAGATGATTGCTATATAATTGAATAAAAATCATTGATAATTAGTAAAACGTTTCAGTTAATCCATAAATGAAAAAATCTTTTTGCAATATATAAATGTAGTAATTAACAATATGGTGCTACAAGCAAACTTTATACTTCCTCCGTTCAGCTGAAATTGTCACTTATATAAAAAAAATTATCTCTTTTAAATTATCACTTTATATGATTAAGAAAAATAATTAATTTTTTAACTATACTCTTATCATTAATAACTTAATTAATGAAATGAGAATATAGTATTAATGAATTAGTAGAGAATATTTTAGTCTATTTAAAATAATTTTATATACTCTCTTTGTTTCGATGAAATGATTACTTTTATAAAAAAAAAAATTCATCTCAAATTGTCAGTTTATGTAATCAAGAAAAATTAACTAATTTTTTTAATTATATCTTTATTACTAATGAGTTCATTAATGAAGTAAAAATATTTTAATTTTAATATTAATGATTTAACATAATATATATTTTAATCAATTTAAGATAATTTTATATAATATATAGAGAATTTAATATTTTTAATAGATGTACGTAAACTGGTAGTGATAATTTTAGTTGGATGAGAAAATAATATTTAAATAATTTATTAATTTTTTTAATAAATATGTATTAATTAAATACGATAATTTTAATGAAATGTAGTAAATATTAAAGAATAAAAAAATACAAAAGAAACATTTGACAGGTATAGGAGCAACCAACTAACTTACATTCAAGGCCGACCGAAACTTACATTCAAGGCCAACCGAAACTGTATTTAGATGGTTGTTACAAATAACTCCATACCACACAAGAGAGTATTAGTGCTGACCACATCATTATGACTTTTTTTTTAAAAAAAAGATATGTTAGATGGACTATACATAGTTATACAATGTTGTTTCTTTGTAATTTTCAATATTATTTTCTTTCGTAATATTATAAAAATTTTATATATAAATACGATTTTCATTCAAAATTAAATTATCGAGAAAAATAATATTTTAGTGTCACTTGTAGTTTAATCTAACTTTACAAATGAAATTAGAAGCATAATGGTAAATTACGTTTCTTCTTTTAAAAAAATAATAATAGAGTTTTTTTATCTTCAAATTTCACAACTTATACATAGATTTTGTTTTTGCATAAAACAATAAAAATTTTTGGTTATGTAAGAGTTATTTTTATTGTATGACTGATTGAAACTTTTATTAAAAAAAATAAAAATTTAGATTTTTTTATAATGTTTCATATATTTTATTTAAATATCAAATATTTAAATGAAAAGAAATGTAAATTATTAGCTTATGAAAATATGCTCTCTAAGCAAATTAAAAATCTTTTGTATTGTCAGTAATATAATGTTAATATTTTAAGTTTTATTTTTCATAATTTTATATTATCAGAGGTTTAATTTAAAAACAATAAATTCTTTTTAAAATTTTTAAAATTTTAATTATAATAAATTTCATCTTGAATATTTAACTTTGAAATTTTTTATATGACAAGCAAACACGAATTAAAATAATGAACTATGAATGCCACAATTGTGAACTATTAAAGGTAAAATATGTTAATACTTTACATTTTTATGCTCATATTATATATGTGTGAATTTAATAAAATAAGCAATACTTTACCAAAGACTTTCAGCTTAATTTAATTAATTAATTTGGCACTTGAGTTGTGTATTTTTGTGTTTAGACCTAATCACATGCTTAAACATAAAATTCAACAAATTTATTATTAAATTGGATTTAATGAAATCCAAAAAAATGGCAGTAACCACAGCCAATACCAACTTGTCTTGTTCAGCAAATTGGAGTTTGAAAAAAATTTTGACCAAGTCAACCAACAGAGCCATCCATGTGCCAATTAGCCACTCATTTCTCCACTCGACACGTGTGTACATCAACATCAAACTGTACTTCTTTTCTCTAACAGGAAGATTCATTTTTTACTCTTTCCCAATTATTCAGATAAGTATTTTAAATATATTAAAATAATATATTTTTATATTTTTTCAATATCAACATTGATATAATTTATTGATGATATTAATATAATGGTAATAATAATAATAACAACACTAAAATTAAAAAGAATAATTATTTTTTATTTTATAAAATAACACTTTGAATGAGATAATCAATTTTCGCATATTATATAAATTTCATTTCATTTAGTAAAAATATAAATATAATTAACATTAAAATTTAAAATAAATGAAAATTATCTAATTCAACAAATTGAAATTCGTTCAACAAATATGTACAAATTCTTTCATTGATGAACTAATATTTGAACTTTTTTTGTTATTTATACACACAATTGTACTTAATCTCTTATCTAAATTTGAAAGTGGGTCTACTTCTTATCTTATCTTATCAACCATTTACAGTTGAATTTCCCATTAAAAGTTCATTAACTTCCAACCTTCTTGTCAGCGTGCTTTGTAAAATTACTCCATTTAATGGTTTATAATAATCAATGTACCCAAAATATTTATTTAAAAATAAATGTTTACGTATATAATGCGTTTTCGATTAAATTTTAAAAAACCAATAATACTGAATTTTCTTAAAAATTATAAAATATTTTTTTAAAAATTAAAGTAACATATTAAATAATTTCTAAAAAAAATATTTTTCAAGTGTAAATTGCAATGAGGAGAAATAAATTAAAAATATGTTTATTTAAATTTCAAAATCATTGTATCAATTAAATACTTATATATATATATATTTGTTAATTTATTTTTTTAAAATCAAAGATTTCAAATAATTAGATAAAATTTCAAATGATATAATATTTAAATCAAGTATGTTTTTAAGATTTCTTAAATTTGTTTTTTATTTTGGAATTTATGATTTCTTTTTTATTATTACAATAAGTTGATTTAAATGCCATGTCAAAATTTCAAAATACACTTATCAAATTTCATTGTGGAAGATATAATTTTTTTAGAAAAAATTGTCATGATATATATGATATGTACATAATATCATGAAAAATGAATAATTTTTTAATAAAATAAAAACTTTTGTATTACAAAAAATTAAATAAATCCATTACTTGAATATATTTTAATTTAGAATATTATTTTATTATTTTATAATATTTTATTCTATTTATTCTATTATATTACATATATTAATCTTATAATTATATTATTTATTAGAATAAAATCATATAATAATATTACTTATATTATTATATTATTATTCAAATTTACTTTTATTATATTAGATAGATTTGAAATATATATACTTTTTACAAATTTCTTTTAGATTAATATGAGCTTTGCCAAAATGGGTTTTGATTTATAACTTAACAAAAAAAAAAAAATTCCATTCAAATAAAATCACTAATAAAGGAAACAACTTTAATTGGTTCTCGAAAAAGGTTGGGTTCCTAAATTCAAATCTTAAATCCCGTCACTGTTATAGTCAGCTAAACTGGTTTTTTTAGCAATTGTAAAAAAAAACACTGGTTTTTTTTAAATAGATTAACTGTTCTTTCTACCTACCTCATAATAATCGACAAAGTTTTTTTTTTTTCCCTTTCTAAGTTAATTCAGATACTTAAATTCGATAATTTTTTTAAATATGAAAACAATTATAAGTTCACATTAATAAAAGAGTTTAACTTTTGTTATTTATTAAAATTGTGATAACTTTTTTTGATTTTGTATAAATAATACTTTAGATGAGACAATATATATATATATATATATGAAGAGGAGGGAGTATTGTTTAAGTCACCTAATGTATTAAAAAAGTTCAATGGTGTAGAACTAAAATAAAAGGTTCAGTTAAAAAATAAATAAATAAAAGGTTGAACAGACATTTAAGAAATTCAGAGTTTAATCAATTTTTTTTTATTAAAAAAAATCAGAATTGGAAAATGAGTTATTTCAAAAAGATTACAGTAATCGATTGGACAACACTAAGCCGGCTTTAATAAAAGGAAAGCCGAAATGTATGCGCTGAACTAGCGTAAAAAGTTGACTAAAAGTTAAAGCTGAGCCGCCGCCACCAAAGATCATAAGATTTTCCAAAGTGAAAACTAATCATTAGCCTCCCCGTCACTAAAGCTAAAAAGAACCTCTCCTCCAATCCCATTTCGAGAGAGAAAACACACCTGCATAAAATTTGGAAAAAAAAGAAAAATACTTTTCCAGCACTACAAAGAAAGAAGAAAAAATTATTAACATTAGAATTTTCTTTCTCCTTGATATTTGTAATTTTATTACCTTTTAATTATTTTAAACTTTTATTTTTATAAAAAAATTTATTTATATTTTTATATTTATTATTAAAATGAGATATATGTAAAAAAAAAAGAAGAGATATATGTATATAGGCGGCTAATGAGTTAAAAGATAAATAATAGTTAATAACTTTAGCTCATGTATCTAGATAAAGTAAATTACATTTAAACCATTAAATTATTTATTTTAATTTATAAAAAATAAATAAAAAGATAAAATATTAAAAAATATATAAAAGAGGAAATACAATATACAAAAAGAAAGATAAAAATAATAGCAAAGCATTGAATGTTAATTTCAATAAAAGTTTGACAATTTTTTTTTTTATGCTTTTGACAGTAAAAGTTTTTCTTATTAATTTCAGTATCGCATGCTAAAGAGAGAAGTGAAGTGCGGAGATCATGACCTATTGAATGATTTAATATAAAAACAAGGATAAAAATAGGAAAGAATAAATATCCATAGTTAATTAGAAATTCCATTGCTATAAGAATTATTGTTTCTCATGACAGTTTTAGTATATATATATAATTCTAAAGTAAAATGTTTATTAAAAACATACTTAACTAAACTTATTTGTTAGGTTTATTATAAATAAGAAATCTGTAAACTTCATTAAGTAGAGGAATTAGCAACATCCAAGTTACAATGTCTGATCAAATGATCAAGAGGATTAGTAAGCCAATCAACTGGTAGCCTAAAATTAGAGACTGCTACAGCAAGTCAGTCAGCCACCTTGTTTCCTTTCTCTATTTACATATACAAAAAACATTCATAGTGGCTAATACAACTTCTAATTTCAAGGACATATAGAATCTATTTCAACTGGACAGGATTAATCGAAGCTGATGTAATTGATGAGTTGCAAAAATTCAAATATGCACAACTTCATATTCAAACAAACTGCTCTCTGAACTGCTTTTAGGAGAGTTTGGGCTTCATTTACTAGAGGAGAGAATGAATCAATCAAATAAGCACCTCCATCTGTGACTCTGCCAGTTGAATTCCCGCACACCATTGATGCCCCTGCAAAAGTCTTCCTCTCAAAAACTTTTACATCAAAATTTATCTTTAGCCAGTTACTTGGTGGGAGTGTCCATCTTCCTCTTACATGAGACCTTTGTTCAAAAGCAGCATGAGAAGAGAAACCAATATTAAGAACATTATCCTACTTAGCTTTAATAAATATGCATAAAGAGAATAAGCCTTTCTAATCGCCAAATTAGGCTCTAGCCTTAAACCTTTGAACACCCAATTGTTTCTAAATTTCCATAAGCTCCAACAAACACAATCAATTCTATATAATATCTCTAACTTAATTTGATTGTTAAGATTATCCACTAACTCACTCCACCAAGTTGCAAAAGGATGAATTATCAAATGCCATGGGATTAAGACCTATATTGAATATAAACCATGTAGCTAGAGAGTGATCATGATGAAACAACATAATTATCGGGTCTGGTCCCACTACTCTAGGTTCAAGGACGAACCTCCTTAAAGAGGGAGGGAATGATATGTCTGAGAATTTGGAGGGTTGTGGATCGGGTTTGACAATGTGGCACATAAAGTTGAAAAAGATTGGTGAGTCCATGTTTGATCCAAATAAAAAAATGAGTGTGCCTCTGCTTACAGCTTAAGCTTTTGGTAAAAATGGTTAGCGTTCTTTCTGGTTATGCGTGCTAGTGTAGAGTAAGTACTAGGATGAGTGACCTCTTAGGAAGGGCTTGACTTAGCCGCATCACCATCGTACATCCTTAACTTTGGTCTCATTTTCAATTATATCCTAATTCAAAAGTTTTATCAAATTAGTACATAAATTTTATTTTATGTTACAAATCTATCAAATTTTGCTTATCTATGTGACTTCACTAACATGTCATAATAATATGGCTTTAAATAATACAAATAAATTGATGATATGGAAAAACTTAAAGAAAACTATCATCTTTATTCCCAACTTAGATTACTTTTTCAATTTTATCCTAATTTTAAAGGTATATCAATTTGATAATTTGTCTATCATTATTTATTTAATTTAGAAAGTTTAATCTAATTAATGTGTTTGTACTTTTATATTTATTTTATTAACAAATCATATTTCATCTATAATATAAATTTTAAATGAATGAAAATGGTTAAAATAATATTTTAATATAATTAAGTATTTATCAAATCTATAATGCAATTTTTTAATAAAAAACTCAAATTAAATAGTAATTTTTTACACTTGATTTTATAAAATAAATAAAAATTAACATTATATATTTTAAATATTAAAAACTATTTTGCACTATATACGAAACTTTAATTATAGTTATTTTAAGATGTAAATAATAATTTTTTTTACTTTATATATGATTTTTGTTGTTTTCAATAATAGAAAAAAGAGATTAAAAAAATTTCTTATTATTAAAAATATATAAAAATTTTAAAACAAAAATTAGGTTTTCATTAACCTAAATATAAAATAATATTTTTAATTACGTCACAAAATTAATTGAATCTGATTATATCAAAAAATTATTAATCAATTTGGGTGCTTCTGTTACTAAATTCATCTCTTGACATCAAATTTAAAGAAGTAATTAAATTATATAATATTTTTTATTATTCATAAAATATTTTTGAAATTAAAAATTAAAAATTTCAATTAGGATAGAATTGAAAAAATGAAAAAAAAATTGGGGATAGATATGATGGGAATTGGTACTTTTAGAAGATTGATGAACAAATTAAAATTAAAACCAAAATTAGATGGCTTAGGGAAGAAGGAGATTGAATACACAAATTTATAGTCATTCGGATAAGAATATCATAAGCTCACTTCTCACCCAACTAGTTGAGTATTTTCACTATCTTATGGGTTTTTACAAACTTAACCCTAACTTGGTGTTGTACAAGTTCACACCGAACTTTTATAAGGTTTTTACGTTCTCATAACCCTTACAAGAGTTTTTACTAAGGATTACTCTCTACCCTAATATTTTATAAGCTCACACCAAATTTATAACTAGGTGTTTTAGTGCTTATACTCAGACACTCAAGAAGACAATTTAAGAATTCAAAGTGCAAGAATTTGGCTAATAATTGCTTAAAAGAATTATATTAAATGATGTAACACCCTTAGACCCTATATACATATAATACATACACTTTGTATATGTAAAATACATATACAAAATATAAGAATGTTATCATTCTTATCATTCCAAATATTTTCCTTAATTTTAATAAAACAATTTATTCTTTAAAAATATAATTCAGTAGATAAATACATATATATTAGTAGTTAATTGTTAAAAATATAAATTTAATGAAAATCTTTGAAAAAATTTGTTAGAGTTTTATTTATAATTTGGGCGTTTTCCAAAATGACAAAAACACAACATGCATAAAAAAATATATACTCACAATATATATATATATTTCCATTTCAACTCCAAAATCTTTCTCCAAATATACTTAACATCACATAATTTATATATAAAGAAATATCTCAACACTCACAAGAATCAATTTAACATTAAAGTTACAATAATTTATATAACTCATAATTTATAAAAACATAATGTCATTAACCAAAACAACTATATTTACATGATATGCAGTGGCTCTGGTCGAGTGGCAAGCTAGTAAACTTCTAGTATAAAATCCAAAATCTAGGCCTGGTTAGGTCTAGCAGACCCCTTGAATCCACTGTCACCTACGCGATGAAATTCAGTTGCGCTAAACTATTAGCATAATATACCAATAATTGATAATATGAATAAATTTCTTTAAAATGCTTTATGCTCCAATGTCATGCAAAATATATTTATTTAAATAATTAATACATCATAATCACCAAGACACATTGGGCCCAAAATAATACTCCCAAAAGAACCTCATTTTCTCTAAATCCACCTCTTCACTAATTCACACCCGAAATTTTAATAATTAGAAACAAAGTACATCATGGGTATATATATATATATATATATATGTACAATATTCCAAAACTTGTTTGATATAGATATGTTATGATTATAATGTGTAAAACAAAAATATATAGAAAAAAAATTGTATACATATGTAGCACCAACAGGTTAGGTCTCACTATTAGAACTCTAATTTCAAAGTCAATCTCAAATCATAGATTTGCTTAGGTCTATTAGAGCTCTCTCTCTTTCAATGACCTTGTTACCTGCGCAATAAAATTAAATCGCGCTAAGCCAAAAGCTTATAGTACATATTTTGATAGCATAAAAATAATAATTTAAAACAATGTATCTCCTTTATAGCATAAAATACATTTACCACAATGAAGAAAGCAATGCTCAATTAATACTTACAATCTTATAAAATATATAAAAATAACACCACAGCACACATTGAGCCTAACCAATCCCTACAAAACATTTAGGTTCCAGAAAAATTAATTTGGACTATCGTGATCCAAAGGTCCGACACCAGGGGTCAAATGTCATATGATACCAGTGTATTACTCTCACCCGAAGGTCGCCTCCTTAATAATAATTTTTTTGATGCTAGTGTGTCTCACCCGAAGGCATAATAATAAATGTGATATCAGTATATCTCACCCAAAGGCATATAAAACTTCACGACTTATTGTTGGTGTGCCACCTCGATGGTACCAAACTCAATATTCTGAAACAAGTAATTGTGCAGGACAAACAAACACAACAACAAAAAAACACAACTTTATAATACATTTTCACATTCTCATATAGAATCATCAATTTCCATATTTATCACATAATTGTTATGCAACATTTCCACAATCTCATCCACATTGAATATAATTTCATCATCATAATCACATTATGCCTTATTTTATTGTTATCAATATACTTTATGAAATATTACAATTCACCATAAATAATAGTTTTATTTTCAAACCAATTCTTAAATCATATTCTCATTAATAATGCATCAATTTCACAAATCATTAAAGATAAAACAACTTTTAGAAAAGTTCAATATGGTTTATGCCAAAATATAAACACTTCAAATAAATGTTATCAAAGTATGTACAAACCTTAATTTTCTTTAAAACCACTCCAATTTCACCTTCCAAGCTCCAATTCCAAGTAACCCTAAACTTTACATCTTTAGCCAATTTGACCTAGCCCTATGTAATCAATAACAAGTTCAACTCTTTCACTTAGAAACATATTTATGCTTAAATTATTCAAATTAATTACTAATTATATTAAGCTTACCCATTTCTCACCAAAACCCTAAATTTTAAAACTTTCGTATCTCCTACTTTCACATTTTAAGCTCACTGCAACCATTTTAACCTCAAATTCAACATAAAAACATCATATTAACTTCATAATCATATCATATTTCAATTAAAACTAATTTATCTATCTATCTATCCAAACTATCACATAATCTAAACATCTAAGGAAAGTAAAGCTTAAAAGAAGAGAACTTACTTGGTTCCTTATTTTTCTTCAAAGCCAACTTAATTTACTAGGGGTTTTAGTGAAATTTGGTGTATGGAATAAAGAAGACACTCTTCCTTTCTTTCTCTCAAAATTCGGCCACCACAGAAGAAGAAGAAAAAAAAAATTTCCTTTTTGCTTTTGTCTTCCTTTCCCATCCATATATATATTATTAATTAATGAATTAAGTAGTTATAATAATATTTTATTATTTTAATATTTTCTTTTTTTCATATTTTAATATGTCTATATATGTATATGTGTATATATCATGTATATCTTAAGTATATCTAGTGTTTATATTATTTATATAAGGTGTATAGCTATCATGTGTTCCCCCTTCCAACATATCTAGCTATTCCTCCACACAAACTATTTAAATGTATATTAAAAATGTGGATGTTACAATTCTTTCCCTATTAAAGAATTTTGTCGTTGAAATTACATGTGATTTAACTCTAAAAGAGCTTATGGATACTTGCTCCTCATGATCTCCTTACTTTCTCATGTGCCTCTTCAGTTGAATGGTTTCTCTATAGCACTTTCACTAAGGGAATCTTCTTGCTTCTCAACTCTTTTACCCCTTATGCTAAAATAACTACTAGTTCCTCTTCAAAAGTCAGTTCTGGATTCACATCAATTGATTCAACTGACAAGACATGTAAGAGATCTGATCCATACCTCCATAGCATCAAAACATGAAAAATAATATGAATCTTCTCTAATTCAGGTGACAAAGCTAGTCTATAAGCAATAGGCCGAATCCTCTCTAGAACCTCATAAGGCTTGATGAAATGATGACTTAATTTACACATCCAACCATACCTCAGAATCCTCTTCCATGGTGATACTTTCAAAAATACTTTATCACCCACATTATACTCTATATCTTTCTGTTTTAGATCAGAATATGACTTCTGTTGGTCTAAAGCTACTTTTAACCAATCCTGGATTATCTTAACTTTCTCTTCTATTTCTTTAATCAATTCAAAGAAGCATTGGTTTCCCTTCTCCAACTTCATCCTAACACAAGGGCAATCTATATCTTTTGCCATACAATGCCTCATATGGTGACATCCCTATGCTGGACTGAAAACTGTTGTTGTAAGCAAATTCAACTAGAGGCAAATATTGATTCCAACTTCCTGTAAAATCAATCATATAACCCCTTGACATGACTTTTAGTTCCTATATCAACCTCTCTGATTGAGTATCCGTTTGAGGATGATAAGTATTGCTAAAATGCAATTAGGTACCTAAGACATCTTCCAAACTCTTTTAAAATCTTAAGGTAAACCATGGATCTCGATCTAATACTAGAGAAATTGGAACACCATGCAACCTCTCTAACTCATTAACATATAACTCTGCCAACTTGTTAAGAGAATAATCCATCCTGACTAGAAGAAAATGCATTGACTTTATTGTTTTATCTACTATTACCCAAATTGCATCATTTTTTCTCCAGGTAAGAGGAAGTTCATATATAAAATCCATTGTCACATGCTCCAATTTTTAATAAGGAACTAATGAAGGCTGCAACGAACCTGAAGGAACTTAATGTTCAACCTTAACCTGCCAACAAGTGAGGTATCTAGATATAAACTTTGCTATGTTTCTCTTTATAACCATCCACCAATAATGTCTTTTCAAATCCTAATATATTTTAGTACTCTCGGGGTGTATAACATAAAGGGATTGGTGTGCTTCTTTCAGAATCTTTTTTTTTCAACTCAGCATCATTAGGAACACATAAGTGGTTTTGATACAACAAACTCCTATCATCTCTAATTAGAAAATCTTTACTCTCCTCCTTATGAATCCCCTTAATAATCTTCTAAAATTTTAATTCTCCCTTTTCTGCCTTTTTAATCTAATCAAGCAATATTGGACTAATATGCAATTGAGCCATAATAGCACCATCATCACATATCTTAAAATTGGTATACAAAGACCTCAACTGGCTTTGTCTAAGATTTAGCTCATTCTGAACACTAAGATATTTCAAACTCTAATGGTCTGTGTAGATGAAACATTTCTCTCTATACAAATAGTGTCGTTAATCTTCAATGCAAACACTATAGCTGCCAACTCCAAATCATGTGTCAGATAGTTCAACTAAAGGGGTTTCAATTATCTAGAAATATAAGCAATAACTCTGCCCTCTTCCATCAAAACACAACCTAAGCCATTATTTGAAGCATCACTATAAATCACATATGGTTTGCCTTTTATGGGTAAGGTAAGAATATGACACCATTTAATCCACATAAATTTCACATCTTTACGAATTAATCTGGTAAGTGACATAACTATCATAGAAAATCCTTTCACAATCCAATGATAATAACCAGCCAAACCTACGAAACTTCTGACTTCTGTCACATTTTTTGGTGAACTCAAATTCAAAATTGCCTTTACCTTGCTTGGATCAACCCTAATACCATCACCTGATACCACATGTCCAAGAAAAGCCACTTTATCAAGCCAGAATTCACACATAGATAGTTTAACATATGGTTGCTTTTCCCTCAAAGTTTGCAGCACAATTCGCAAGTACCTATCACTATCATCTTTGTTATGTGAGTGAACAAGGATATCATCAATAAACACCACTACAAACTAATCTAAGTATGGTCTGAAAATCTAGTTCATCAAATACATAAAAGCTGTTGATGTATTTGTTAACCCCAATGGCATCACTAGAAACTCATAGTGGCTATACCTGGTGCAAAAAGCAGTCTTAGGTACATCTACTTCTTTAACTCATAAATGGTAGTACCTTGTGTAGACATTAAAATTTGCCACCCTGATAGTTATTGTCGAATATGATAATAATATTATTGAACTCGAAAATTATCAATCAATATTGATCAGATAGCTGATTCTTGGAATTATTGAATTTGGTAATTGTAACCCCTAAACTCGATAATCTTGCAGCGCAGTTCTCATCCTTCGCCTATAAAAGGGAGCTTTCAACGCTCTTGTAGGGGACTTTTGGGAGGGCTTTTTCCATCTTTTTCACTTACTTTTTTTAGAGTGGCAGATGCCAATTTTTAGTAGATAGAAGAGAGAATAGTCAAGAATCATTATCATTTTCCCATCCTTTTATTCCATCTGTAAGAGAAGATTATTCAAACAAAAATAAAAAACTTAACCATTCAAAGCAAGAGTCAAGAACACTCCACAACTTCAGGAAGTTGGTTGTGATTTTCGTCCATTGACGGTAAGGTACTTAAGTTCTAATGCTAATCTTCATATCTATACCATTTAATGTCATGATCTACGTTTATATTGCATCATTTCATCCAGCTTACACGGCTCATTCATAAGCATAATCATTAAACTCTAAAAGAATTAAAATACTCACTCAAGAACTAAAATCTATTAACTCTAAGTTATGGCTAACAAAGTTGATCCCTAATGGACTACATCTAACCCTTCCTAAACCAAGGACTGGAAACTTCTAAACTATGAAATGACTTATAAAACATGTTGTATAAAAAATTTATAGACACAGGTTGTTTATGCATAAATGGTAAAGGATTATCGAATTTGATATTCTAATGAATATCGAATTTGATATTTCAGTCCCAATCTCAGTATATGTGCCATGTTGTCCCCCACTAACATTTTTAATTTCAACTTTAGAATATGTGCCATATTGTCTCCCACTAACCTTTTCTTTGTAAATTATTATTCTATAATTATTTAATTCAAATATTGCATTCCCATGCCTATGTGCTTGCCATTATTGATTTATTCATGATTTTATCATATACACAAATATAGGTTATAAGTGAGATCTGTAAATACATGTCATTTCTGCCAAAAGTGGTAGATTGTCAAACTTGATATTCCTATAAATATCGAACTCGATATTCTGGTCCATCCTCAGTGTACATATTATATTGTTAAGCTAATATTTTATGCAGGGTGTTCTTGAACTCATAAATCCATTAATTATCAAACTCGATGATACTCCTTGAATAACACATATATATTCTATTGACTATTATTTCCCTAATATCCTATCTTATAGCACTTGATACTCCTTGAATATCAAATTTGGCACTCTCATTTAATCATGTATATACCCATCTTATTCAGCTAACAGATCTTGCAGGATGTTCCTATACGAGGAGATTATCAACTTTGATAATCTATGGAATATCGAACTTGATAGCTTCACTTAAACAACATACACTAATTTCATTTTACTGTCTAATTTTGCAGGTTATTCTTGAGTTCGATAATTCTAGGATTATCAAATTTGATACTGCCATAACTCATTTTCTTTCTTTCTTTCTTTCTTTTGTACTTTTATATTTGTCTTTTATTACTTCATTATTATTATGCTTATTGAATCTATAACATTAAGCATTCATCCAACATATATTCAGATTTTCTTTTTTCTTTTTATATGCATGTAGACCTTTATGGCCCGGATTAAATTTAGATCTAATGAAAAGGCCAAAATAGATTCAAGAAGATTAAACCAAATTCGGTCTAATTTTAAAAGCCCAATTCAAGGTTGGTTTAATTTTAAAAGCCTAAAATGGGTTTGATATAGTCTTAAAATCCTAAAGCAATTCGGTCTAACCTAAAATTGGCTTAGCCAATTCACTACTAGGCTGGCCATGGTGAATTTGCCAATTCGCCCCAAACTATGCCTGGGGAGAATTGCCATGGTCAAATCATCCTAGGCCCTTGCTTGGGGCAAGGCCCATGATGAGTTGGACAGCCCAATTCACCATGAGTCCTTAATTAGGCAAATTTAAGTCTTTAATCAAGCAATGAGCATCTAGAGTCCTAATAAGGCACAAATACAAAGAGGGAATTTGGGAATGGTATGCCTTAATAATGGCTTATAAATATAGAGGCTGAAAGCCAAGAGAGGAAGGATGGAGTATTTACGAAAGCAATTGAAGGAAATAAGAAAAGGCAATATTGAGTTTTTATGAAAGCAATTAAAAGAGAAAAAAGAGGTAGCAATAAATATCAAAGCAAAAGCAAGTCAGTAATCACAACCAAGGTAGTATCTAGGCAATTGCTAAATTACCAAAGCTCAACCAAAGAACTAGGTTGATTTAGGAAGTAGCAAACGTCAATCTTGGTTCAACTCTTTCAATTTGGTCGAGCCAACAAACGAAGGTTTTTTTTTTCTGTATTTAACTCATTTAGATTACAACAGTTACTTTTGTTAATTTGCAAATTATTTAAACAATCTAGTAGCGATGTTTATTTTTCAAAATAATGTTATTCATCATAGTAACCAACATTAAACCTTAGCTCTTAGGCAAAAACCCTAATCTCGTTTACAAAACCATAAAAATCATATTTCATATTAATAAACCCTAATTGCATGTACAAAACTTTAGAATTAAAACCTAGATTGAATTATTTGATTTATTATTACATGCTTGATAATGGATGATACATTTTGATTATTTTTATTGCTCATTTTATTTAATTGAACTATGTTTGTTTATTTGGGTTTTAAAGTTGTAAAATGCATGTTTCCACTTTAAGGGTGCCTTATTTATTTAATTTATATTTGTAGAATAATATAAGGGATATGTTTCCACCAATTGGTAGGTGTCCTACTTTATTTAAGTATTTTTTAGACATTGGATATTGTAAGGGCATGTTTCCATCTCATATGGGTGCCCATTTTATTATTTTGTTTGAACTTGTCTTTATTTTAATACAATGATTATTTATTTTGATAATTGTATGTAATATGGATAATGTCATAATAACCAAGAATTCAATAATATTTAGACCTGAAAAGGAGGCCGATTTTAATGAATCGGGCTTTATGGGGATGCTGGGCTATTTCTCACCTTTCCCATTGTAGACCCTTAATTTTTGACCCAATCCGGTCCAATATGTTTTATTTAGCCCAAAATGATTTTTGTTGTCTAATTGGTACAAAATAATTTTAATTAAATAATTTTACCTTAGTATCTAATTTTTATTAATAAAAAAATAAAAATAAACAAATAAAAATCAAAAAATAAAAATAAAAATAAAAATTAGAGTCGGAAAAAAAATCGGCAGCGAAAAGTGGTCGCGCGGGCTCGTCGGCCCAGCAGCAGCTCACCCGCAGGCCTGCGGGCTGCGGGCGAGTTATTTCGCCTTCAGAAATTTCCTGCGGGCGAAATTCCTGCGGGCGAAATAACTTCCCGCAGGAATTTCCTGCAGGCTGGCACGCCCACTGGCCCCAGCCACGGGCCTACTGCCACAGTTTTTGCCAGCACAAAATTTTTCAACGCAATTTTTTTGAAACCTAATCCAATTAGGTTTTAATTTCTTTTTTTATTAATATTACATACCTTAATTAATTAAGAATAAATAACCTTAAACCACTATAAATAAGGACCAAAGGCATTAAAAAAGGGGGTGGCCGAGAGAGAGGAAATCCAAAGGGAGTTTGGAAAGTTTGAAACCAAATCAAGGAAGGAAAAGAAGAAATGCAATTTAAATCTTTTCTGGACAGCAGCATCACGAAAAAAGGGATTCCAAAGGCAAAACAGGCTTGTCTTTGGAGCTAGTTCATCCAAGAAGAAACAATTTTGGAGCAACTTACAAAAGAAGGTATGAAATTCTAAATTCTAATTTTTTACACAGTAGCTAAAACTAGGATTTTGTGTTTTTCAAAAGTTAAAATCTTAGAAATTTAATTTAGTTTTCCAAAGTTAAAACACTAAAAATGTGACCTTATTTTCTAAAAAGACTTAAAATTGTTATTTTTTCTTCTTAAAGACCTTAAAACACTAATTGAACATATTTTTCAACAAAACCAAAATCAAATTCTGTTTCTTTTAAGATTTTAAAGTAGGTTCTATTTCATTCAAAAAGCCTTGAAAAATATCTTTTCTACTTATAAAAACTTTAATTTATTTGTTTAAATTCATAAAACTTCATAAAATATCAAATTAATTTTTAAAACCCTAAAAATTCTTCATTACCCGAGACCCAAATTTCAAAACCCTAAAATCCAAAATTTAACTTTTAAACCTAAAATAATGAACCCTAATCCTTTTAAAACCTTAAACCCTAATTTTTATGAGCCCTAATCCTTTTAAAACATTAAAAAACATAAAAACATGAAAACCCAAAAATTGCACAGTAGCTTAAAATTCACTAGTTTCATGATTTCATCATTCAAACCTTAATTTGTTTAATCAAAGAGTCTTACCAACCTTTTAAAACATAAAACCCTAATCTATTTTAATTCCATAAAAAGTCACAGTAGCTATAATTGAACTTTTATTTGCTTTATTCAATTCCATATTTACTTATACCTTGATTTATCTCTTATGCTTTAATCTATTTAATTTCAATACTTGATTTATTTAATTTATCATGGATGAATGTTTATTTTATTGATATTTAAATACTTTTGATGAATCATTTATTTATGGATGATTATTTACTTTTATCAATTAATTTAGATTTCCAAAAGTTGTAAGAGGTATGTTTCCACTTGGTGGGTACCTCATTAGTTAAACATCATGTAATTTAATTTGCTTTTCTATTTTAGAACCTATGTAAAGGGCATGTTTCTACTTTTTGGTGGGTTTCCTATTTAGGCATGTGATGTAAGGACATGTTTCCATCCTTGGATGGGTGTCCATTTATTTGTTTTGTTTTGTTTGGACATTGCTTTGATTTTAATATAAATGATGCTTTCTTTTTATTGTGTGTAGTATGGATAATATTGTTATATTTAAGAACTTTCTAATATTAAGACCTATAAAGGAGGCCAGTTCCAATGAACCGGGCATTGTGGGGGTGCTGGGCCATTTCTCACCTTCTCCACATGTAACCAACTTTCCAAACCCATTAAGGGGTTGGGATTCCTTAGGAATCGAGTCATCCACCCCTTTCTTTTTCCCGGCCCGTCCGGGTGGCGACTCCATTTTCTCTGGACTTAGGTCCGTGTTCTCTAAGGCCCCTAGCCTAAACAGTGCCGAAGTCGCAAGAACCATTCCACCGGGCGAAAATTGCGATTTAGGGTTTTTGAAGTTTTTAGTTTTTATAAAACATGAAAGTGAAGTTTTGAAAACCAACTGATTAATATATTAACCAAAGTAAACAATTAAAGTTATTGAAACAAAGATCAAATTACTACATATTCTTATTAATCAGAGAAAAATAAGCTACTGTGAATATATAATTTATGATTAAAGATCAAACCTGCATAGTTGGTTCCACCAAAAACTAATTTCTAGATGAATAATAACAAAGGCAATGTTGCTGCCTTTGATGGATTGATGATTGCTTCTTGCTGCTAATGTCTCTTGCTCCTAGGGTTTTCTTTTGGCCGATAGAATTTTTGAGTCTCCAATCCAGTAAAACAATTTTCTCCTCCCTTAATTCTGTGTTTTAATGTGGTATTTATAGAAAAAAACATAAACCTACTTCTAATTGTCTAAGGAAATTAAAACCAATTAGGAAAAGAAACCAAAACCAAATAGAATTTGATTTCGAAAAAAACTGCGTTGAAAAATTGCGCTGGCGAAAAAAACTGCTGCGGGCGAAAATTGCGAGCGCTGGCTAGGGCGAGCGCCAATTTGCCGCAGGAATTTCCTGCATCGAATTGGCCCCAAGCCGATTCACTTTCGATTTTTCCGTCGTCGATTTTTATTTATTTATTTATTTTTAACTTTACTAACATTAATTTTTTTATTAAAAATTAAAAATAATAAATAATAAATACTAAAATAGATATTATTTAATTAAAATATTACAAAATTTATTTTGGACTATATAAAAAATATCGGACCAAACTGGGTCAAAAATTAAGGGTCTACAGTTTGCCCCCTGCTTGAACGATCTGAGACTACGGCAAAAGAGAGTGAAAAGCAATAAGACTTAATTTTTCTGAGATGGTTTAGGTTTTGGGCTCTGGACTCGGAAAAGACGGGTTCTGGGCTCTGTTCGAGTTCTGGACTCTAAAAAGACTTAGGTTCTGGACCCGAGATAGTTTAGGTTCTGGACCCGGTTTAAGTTCTAGACTCGAAAAAGACTTGAGTTCTAGACCCAATCTAAGTTTTAGACTTAAGGGTAACTTGGATTCTTAACATGAAACTAGATTTAGATACTCGATCCTAAACTGAACTTGGATACTAGATTTGGATACTCGATCCTAAACTGGATTTGGATACTCGATCCTAAACTGCACTTGGATACTCTATCCTAAACTGGATTTGGATACTCGATCCTAACTGGATTTGGGTACTCGATCCTAAACTGGATTAGGATACTCGATCCTAAACTAGATTTGAATACTCGATTCTAAACTGGATTTGGATACTCGATCCTAACTGGATTTGGATACTCGATCCTAAACTGGACTTGGATGCTCGAACCTAAATTGGACTTGGATACTCAATCTTAAATTGGGTTTGGATACTCGATCCTAAACTGGGTGTTTGGATACTCAATCATAAACTGAGTTTGGATACTCGATCTTAAACTGGATTTGGATACTCGATCCTATACTCGATCCTAAACTGGATTTGGATACTCAATCCTAACTGGATTTGGATACTCAATCCTAACTGGATTTGGATGCTCGATCATAAACTAGATTTGGATACTCAATCCTAAACTGAATTTGGATACTCGATCCTAAACTGGACTTGGATACTCGATCCTAACTGGATTTGGATACTCGATAACCAACATATTTGAAAGTGAGTTTGAAAATATTTTGTATACGTATAAACTCAAAAATTAAAATGGAGAAACTTTGCCCCCTGTGTAGGCTCAAACCAATAATTTTTCTCATGCAGGCTCTGATTGTTGTTTGTATTTTGTCTTGTTCTTTGCATAAGCATGCATCTCTTCTTTCTTTTGCAAAATGACTAGAGCTTCCTCAAGCAATGGTTCTTCCATGCCTCCCTGATTCAGTATCTTCTTTTGATTGCTTCATAGAGTATCTATTGTTCACTTTGACAAAGGATAGACAATACAAGACAAGAAAGTGCGATGTGATATGCTCATGTATGCATGATATGCATGAATAATACTTACAATGGTTCCATCAACTCACAGACCAAGGTGATTGACTCCTTTCAAATGCCCGTTCAGGTCTTGCTTTGGAATGACAAAATGCTTCACATTTATGGCTTTTATCTTCAAGATGTTGAAAATATGAGTGGTGGAGACCCCAAGCTGCAGAGTTAGGGATACATCAATTTCAAACTATGTTTCAGCATGTCAGTTGGTAGCTTCTTCATGACCTTGCCAATAATCATTTCCTTTGCCCAATGTGTCCTTCAAGGTTCGATAGTTCAATATACTCCCCTTAACTTGAAGGCTTTGTATGTATATATAGATTTTTGAATTTTCAATTTTGAAATCAAATGTTGGCTTTGCCAAATTAATGTCAATTTACCTCAGGACTTGATTTTTCAAATTAACATATCTATAACACGACAACCCTAGTTACCGTACTAAACTCAAGAATCATTTCTATCTAAGCAAGAATTGTAGCACTTCAAATAGGCACATACACATTACTTGGCCAAAGGTCTCATTTGAGTTTGAATATTGTCTATCTCATATGCATGCTTATCCAAACTATCTCCACTAATAGTCTCTACCTACCAAGAGAGATCAACAGGTCTTTGATAGGCTTGAAATGGGCTCTATAAGGGACATGGTTTAAATGAAGGCCATTTGTAAGTTGGAGTCGTTATGACACTATGGGTAAACCTTCACACTACAAATTTCTTGTTTGAACTTTAGGCAGCTGGGAGCAATTTTGTTAGACTCCAAATTCCTTCTATTTTCTTGGCATTAATCTGGATCTTGATTAGGGCAGTCTTTGCCCTTGCAAAAAGTTTGGTACCCAAATTCGTTTCTTTTCTTCTTCTCCCTTTTTCTTTCTTTTTATTTTTCTTACTCTTCCATTTCTTTGAGCATTTTGTCCTTCTTCCTTGTCAAGTACAAAACTTTCAAGAAATGGATGGTCTTTCTCCTTTTTCTCCGATTTTGATTGAATTTTTAGTTAGGTTGGACCAATTAAAGTCAATCTGTCCTTATAAACTAAACGGAAGCCTTTTGCTGTCTTAGGTAAAAGAGAAGTCAGTTGGATTTCTGAACCATTTTGGGTTTTCTTTTCTCTTTTTTTTTTCTCTTTTTTTTCTTTCTTTTTTCTTTTTTTTCTTTTTTTCTTTTTTTTTTCTTTTTTTTTGGTTCTAGCTCTAAAAGAGTTGTCTTATTTGTACCAACTTGGGTTACCAATAATGGATGAGTGGAGTGGTATAAATCTCCTTTAACAGGGATAAATCATTTGTTACTCTAATGTTATCTTGATAGATTGGAGATATTAGGTGAACTTCAACTACCCTTATGGTCTTGAGAACTTCAACTATCTTCATGGTCTTGACTATTCATTTCTTTCTTTGATCTTCTTGCCTCTTTATCTTAGTGATCATAAGACTTGTTAAAAGTATCACAACAGCTCAGGGTAGGTTGTTGGGGTTTTAAGCTAATGAAAAGAAAGCTAAAATTTCATGAAGGCTCAAAGGGACAACTAGGAATTGATATTTAATTGGGTGGATACTAGTTGTTGGCTCGTCAAACAATGCCTAGATTATCTCTTTCTTAAAATAAGCAGAGTTCAATTTTGCCTCGAAAGTCCATCAAAGCATGTTCTAAGACTGATTAGGGCCTAGACAATGGTAATTATGCAGGAGCCCTCTCTAAGTAAGCATACACAACTCAATGCTATAGAGCAATTCCCTCACCTAGTAAAGTCATTCAAATCATGATGTCTAGACACATTAATTTATGAACATCAAGCTAGATTCCTCATTGGTTGAGCACCAAAATGAACAAAGACTAATAAAAAATTTGATGAAAGTAATTTATTCAAATAAATTTAAATTTGATAAACACGATTGTTCCAATTAAATATTAAAGAAAGAAAATAAAGCAAGAAAAACAAATAAGCCAAGGGAAGTTTGTTGAGTTAAGCTTCTTCTCCTTTCACATCTTCAATATTCCCATCTTGAAAGGAGGATAAGGCGAGATCTTCCTCCAATCCTCCTCCTATCATGAAAGTTGCTGGTGGTGGCACTTTGTTGAACTTAGGCAGAGGATTGCTTTTGGTATTGGGCTTATTCGGCTCGGGGAGCTTACCATTCTCAATCAAATCTTGGATCTCATGCCTTAGATGAGCACATTTATCCGTTTCATGCCCTTGCTTTTGATAAAATTGACAGAAGGCCTCGGCATTGAAGTTTGGTGGCAGGGGATTATTTAGCGATCGAGGAGCCAACAGTTGTAATAACCCTTTCTTTTTCAGCTTGCTGAAAACCCAAGATAGAGGTTTCCCCAATTCTGAGAATTGTCTTTCATTTCCTTGATCAGTCTCATTAACATCAACTTATTTTTGCGTGCTTTGATTGCTAGGCTGGTAGTTCCCTTTCTCATTCCTTCTTATTGAAAAGTGATTCTTCTCCATTTCCCATTCTTCAATTTGCGGACCAGCTTGGAGAAGATCTTTGAAATCATAGATGAGTGTATGAGACATCCTTTCATGAAGACTAGGCAACACCCCTCTCACAATCATCCTTATTTGATCAGATTTATCAGGCCTCTTCTTGAGCAAAGCAGCCTTATTTCTTCATCTTTTGACATAGTCCACAAAATTCTCATTTGGCCTTTGTCTAATGGACTCCACTTCCATTAAGGTAACTTTCATTTCAACATTGTATCCATATTGTTGGATGAAGGCCTTGTATAGCAGATCCCAACTCTTTTGCATGCCGTTATCTAAGGTATTAAACCAGTTTTGGATAACAGGATCCAATGAGAGCATGAAATATCTTAGAGTTTAAGCCTTAGTAGCTCAAGCAGACTGCATAACAGTGAATACTGCTTCACATGGAGGTGAGGATTTTCGATTCAATCAAACTTTGCAAAGGATGGCATCTTGAATTTATATGGAACTTCTTTGTCTAGCTCAAATAATTTGTCAACTTCAGATATTTCTTCAGTTTTCAGCTTCTTCTCAAATTTCTTTTCCAAATCTGCAATCATCTTTTCAACATCAGAAGTTTCATTTTTCTCCATAGTTGATCTTTCAACAATCTTCAGTTCTTTCTTCTTGTCTTGAGGATCTTGGAAGTATTGAGCCCAATCATCATCATCATCAATGACCATTTTATCATCATCAAAAACCACATCACCAACTTTAGCCTTTCCCTTGTCCTTTGGCTTCTTAGTGCTAGCAGATGCTTCGGCATTGTTTTATAAAATTTCAGCCAATTGATTCTTCATGGTCTCAGCTAGGGCCTGTTTTATTTCTTCCATCTTGGCATTAAGGGTGTCATCCACCATTTGTTGAATTTGTTTGGGCTCCATTGCTTTTGGTGAAAAAGAGATTGAGTCGTTGCTAGATTCTTCATCTCCGGAGTAGGTCAGATTGTCGTAAGCTTTTAAACTATCGTAATCCAGGGCTGTGAGCCAGAGAGGATCAATGATATGAGATGCGAATGTATGTATGAATGTATGCACAAACAATAGACAAAGAAAGATAATTAGAACATTCCTTCCAACCTTCTAACTTCCATACACGAATGGCGAGTCTCTTTTCCTAGGTATATGGTTAACAAAATACCAACATGGGGTATCTTATTTTTGAATATTTCCCTCGGACGTTTCAACCAATAGTTATACTTTCAAAAATGGAAATCAGTTCATGATAATTCCCATTAATTAGGTTTTAATCCATTCAACCAACTGAAGCAGCTTTTATGCTATATTGGATTAAAACTAAATTAAGAGGTTTATTATAAATAGATTTCTCACTTGAAAAGTAACTAGTAGTTCATGCCAAAAAACAAGCTCATGATTAATAACTCTTAGTATAAACTAGGCTCACAATTGATTTTTGGTATTTCATAATTAACTTAAATAATTTGTAAGCTCTTTTAAAGGTTAGATGAAAATGATTTTGTTTCTAAGCCCATTGTAAAAAGATTTTTGAAAAAATGGATTTTGGGCTTTGTATTTGAGTCATGAGAAAAGAATTTGTTTATGGAAAATTTTTATATCCAAAGACCATTTGAAAAATTTTGAAAATTGCTTTGGTCTTTTGGATTTAGAGAAAAATTTATTTTGAGCTTACAAATTTACGTAGGTCATATTAGAAAAAAAATCAAATAAGCCATGATTTAAACCAAGATAAACTAACCATAGTCAAACAACAAGCATTTGGGGTAAAACCTAAGGAAAGTAACTAGGCCAATTACATGAGCTTTAGTCTTTGGGTTAAAAGGCTTAGGTTCCCATAGCAAGTATATACCAAATGGTATGAGGCTATGAGTGGTTATGCCATGCTCGATCTCCATACCTTGAGTGAAAGTATGGTATCCCTTACATAATATAACACGGGTAACACGGGCAACACGGGCGTCCTAACTCATGCACATGATGCAATGGATAATATCATTATAAGAAAGAATAGAATAATATAAAGACCAACAGAGTTAACTTCTTTATCCCTAATGGAGTCACCACTGTGAGCGGGGATTTTCGCCCCCACTCCCGATGGAATGGTTCTTGCGACTTCGGCACTGTTTAGGCTCGAGGCCTTAGAGAACACGGGCCTAAGCCCGGAGAAAATGGAGTCGCCACCCGGACGGGCCGAGAAAAAGAAATGGGTGGATGACTAGATTCCTAAAGAATGCCAAACCCCCTAATGGGTTCAAAAGGTTGGGTACGTGTGGGGAAGGTGAGAAATGGGCCAACACCCCCACAACTCCCGGTCATTGGAACCGGCCTCCTTTGCAGGTCTTAATATTATAAAATTCTTAAATATAACAATATTATCCATATTACATGCAACAATTAAAATAAAGCATCATTATATTAAAATCAAAGAAAGGTCCAAACAAAGTAAATAAATGGACACCCATTCGAAGATGGAAACATGTCCTTACATCATCCATGTCTAAACTAAATAGGACACCCATCGAAAGATGGAAACATGTCCTTTACATTGGTCCAAAATATAAGAGTAATTTAAATTACATAATACTTAACTAATTAGGTACCCACAAAGTGAAAACATACCTCTTACAATTTTAATACTAAAATAAATAAATAATAATCAAAATAATAATAATAAAAATCCATCCATGGTAAATTAAATAAATCAAGCATTGAAATTAAATAAATCAACCATCAAAACATATAATAAATTACACAATCAAATCTAAAATTAAATAAAGCAAATAAAGATACAAATTTAGGTTTATATCTCAATTTAGAGTTCTTTAATTAACATTTAGGGTTTTGGGATTTTAAAATTATTATTATTATTATTTAGGCTACTGTAAAGATTTTGAAAAATTGGAATGGAATAGGGTTTTATAAATTTAAGAAAGTAGTAAGGTTTTTTGGTTAATCAAATTAGGGTTTAGGGGTATCATCATGAAATTAGGTTTTTGGAATCTTAAGACATTAGGGTTTATAATTCACGGTTACTGGATTGTGGTTTTAGGGTTTAGATTTACTATATTGGGTTTTAAGTTCACTGGATTGGGAAGGGTGTTGATGGACTTGTCATAATGTTTTGATGTTTTAAGAATTAGGGTTTAGGAAAACTAGGGTTTACTGTATTGGGTTTTGAGAAAATTAGGGTTTTTGATATTTTGGAAAACATGTTTGATCTTAGGATTTAAGAAAACAGTTTAGAATTTTATAGAAACAATTATGATTAAAGTTTTTAGAAACTGTAATGAAGATTAGGGTTTGGAGATTTAAGAAGACATTTGGAAATTTTGGACAAAAAGTTAGAGTTTAGATGCTTAAGAAAATAGTTCGGGGAAAAACAATTTAGGGTTTTAAAGTTTTGGAAGCAGAAGAGTAATTTAGGGTTTTTAAAGTTTTGGAAATAGAAGAGTAATTTAGGGTTTTTAAAGTTTCGAAAATAGAAGAGTAATTTAGAGTTTTTAAAGTTTCGGAAACAGAAGAGTAATTTAGGGTTTTTGAAGTTTTTAGAAACAGAAGGATGATTTAGGGTTTTTGAAGTTTTTAGTTTTTATAAAACATGGAAGTGGAGTTTTGAAAACCAACTGATTAATGTATTAACCAAAGTAAACAATTAAAGTTATTGAAACAAAGATCAAATTACTACATATTCTTATTAATCAAAGAAAACGAAGCTACTGTGAATATATAATTTATGATTAAAGATCAAACCTGCGTAGTTGGTTTCACCAAAAACTAATTTCTAAATGAACAATAACAAAGGCAATGTTGCTACCTTTGATGGATTGATGATTGCTTCTTGTTGCTAATGTCTCTTGCTTCTAGGGTTTTCTTTTGGCCGAAAGAATTTTTGAGTCTCCGATCCAGTAAAATAATTTTCTCCTCCCTTAATTCTGTGTTTTAATGTGGTATTTATAGGAAAAATCATAAACCTACTTCTAATTGTCTAAGCAAATTAAAACCAATTAGTAAAAGAAACCAAAACCAAATAGAATTTGGTTTTGGAAAAAACTGCGTTGGAAAATTGCGCTGGCAAAAAAAAACTACTGCAGGCGAAAATTGCGAGCGCTGGCTGGGGCGGGTGCCAATTTGCGCAGGAAATTCCTGAGGCAAATTGGCCCTAGCCGATTCACTTTCGGCGATGAAATTTTTCGCCGCCAATTTTTATTTATTTATTTATTTTTAACTTTACTAACATTAATTTTTTTATTAAAAATTAAAAATAATAAATAATAAATACTAAAATAGATATTATTTAATTAAAATACTGCAAAAATTATTTTGGACTATATAAAAAATATCGGACCAGACTGGGTCAAAAATTAAGGGTCTATAGAAAGAAAAGAAAAAAGAAAAGAGGAAGAAAACAAGGAGAAAAAGGAAATAAAATAAAACCCAATAAGGGCGGTTCAAAAAGCTAACAAAGTTCTTTTTACCTAAAGCATCAAAAGACTTCCACTCAGTTTATGAGAATAGATTGACTTGAATTGGTCCAACCCAGCTAAATACTCAAATAAAACTAGACAATAAGGGAAAGACTATCTTTTATCCCACACAACTCCAAATCTACAATTTTGAAAGTCTTAGATTTGATATTCCAAAAAGAGAAAAGGGTAGAATGATGGTCCTAAGTTTTTGCAAAAGAAAGAGATCAAGATTTTACTAATTAAATTCATATTTCTACCAAGAAGATAAGCTCTATCCTTCTAAAAGCAAGATTTTAAGTTTTATCTTTCCATGAAACAAGATAACAAGATGCCTGAAAGGTGAAAAGGAAGTTTAAAGTTTAATGTTTCCAACTATCTACAGTTCCAGTAGAAAGTTTGTAGTGTGAAGGTTTGTCTATAGTGTTACATTAGCTCCAATCTAAAGATTGCCTTCACTTAACCCATGTCCCTTATAAATCCCATTTCAAGCCTAATAAAGACATGTTTATCTCTCTTGGTAGGTAGAGTCTATTAGTGGAGATTATTTGAATAAGCATGCATATGAGATATATAATATTTAAACTCAATGAGACCTTTGGCCAAGTAATGTGTATGTGCCTATCTAAAGTGTAACAACTCTTGCTCAAATGGAAAAAAATTTTGAGTTTAGTATGATAACTAGGGTTGTCATGTTATAGATATATTAATTTGGAAAAATCGAGTCCAGAGGTATAATGACACTAATCTGACAAAGCCAAAATGTGATTTAATTTTTTTTAAAAAAGACATTTTTTGTTACATGAGCCTTCAAGCTTAGGAAAGTGTGTTGCATTGTTAAACCCTAAAGGACATATTGGGCAAATGGGGATCATTTGCAATGAAGAAGTTACTAACCAATGTGTTGAATCATGGGTTGAAATGACATCTCCTATGCTTCTAACTACCCTACTAGGGCCTCTACTATGCATACTTTGTACATGTGAAAGATAAAGCCATAGCTATGAAGTCATTATTCTGAACAAGCATCTAAAAAGAACCAGTGAGAGTGCTTCGGCTGACCACCTTGGTTTGTGAGTCAGTAGAATCACTGTAAGTATCACCCATGCATATAATGCATACATGAACATATCACACTGTATTTTTGTCTTGTGTTGCCTATTGTTTGTTAAAGTGAATAGCAGACGCAGTGGAGTAAACAATCAGATATGGAATTAGGGGGGCATGAAAAGGCCATAGCAAAAAGAAAGAGAAGATGCTTGCTTACAAAATATAGACATCAATCAGAGCTTGCATTGGTTTGAGCCTACATAGGAGGCAAAACTTATCCCTGTCAATTTTTGAATTTATATATAAAACATTTTCAGACTTACCTTCAATGTTTTGCCACGCAGGGGGCAAAACGAGGGTATGGCTGCCAAAAATGGATGAGTAGCCAAATTTTCTACAAAAGTACAAAGTGAAGAAACCATTTAAGAATGGAACAAGAAGAAAATCATAACTCTCAAATGAATGAAGATACAAAAAATAAAAGATCAGGACAAAAGTCCAAGATAAAGATCAGATTAATCCGGATAGAAGAGATGAAGTTAACGCAAGAAAAAGGGCCATCCCTGAGAATAGAGAATCAAGATGAAGATTCATTTCTATTAAGGCAGACATTTTCAAGAGAATTTGTTGAAGGATCCACTACCTAGCCTATATTGGATTTGTTAAAGTATCATGATGGCATATTTTTCCTTGATATGTTGAAATATCTAAGTTTGTTTCTAGTAAGATATTAGAGTCGCTCACTATCCAACTAAGATATTAGAGTTGCTTAGTGGTTGTCATCAAGATATTAGAATTGCTCAATGATCATTTTGATTTACTAAGATATTAGAGTCACTTAGTGATTTTCATTGGGATATTAGAGTCACTCGATGACTATTTTGATTTGCTAAGATATTATAGTCGCTTAGTGGTTTTCATCGGAATATTAGAGTCACTCGATAACTATTTTGATTTGCCAGGATATTAGAGTCGCTTGGTGGTTTTTATCGGGATACTAGAGTTACTCGATGATAGTTTTGATTTACCAAGATATTAGAGTCACTTGGTAGATTTCATTAGGATATTAGAG
Organism: Garcia nutans; assembly: GCA_947685225.1. Taxonomy (NCBI): domain Eukaryota; kingdom Viridiplantae; phylum Streptophyta; class Magnoliopsida; order Malpighiales; family Euphorbiaceae; genus Garcia; species Garcia nutans. The sequence continues at coordinate 21,910,173 of CANTUV010000026.1, forward strand.
TTGCCCAATGACCCATTGAGATATTAGAGTCACTTAATGGTTTTGTTGCTTGGTCAAGAGGACATTAGAGTCTCTAGATGAATCCATTGGGATATTAAAATTACCTAATGAACCATCGAGATATAAGAGTCGCTGAATAATTTTTTATCACTTGGCGGATTTCATCAGGATATTAAAGTCGCCTAATAATCTTTAAAGTATCAAATCCAGTATTGGGTCAAGAACCCAAATTCAATCTCAGATCAAGAACCCAAATCCAGTCTCAGGTCGAGAATCCAAATCGAGTCTCGGGTCTAGAACCCAATCCAGTCTTGGGTTCAGAACCCAATCCAGTCTCGGGTTCAGAACCCAAACCAATCTTGGGTTCAAAACCCAATTCATTCTTGGGTCTAGAACTCAACTAATCTAGTCTCAGGTCTAGAACCCAACCAACTCAATCTCGGGTCCACAACCTAACAAATAAAGTCTCAGGTCCATAATCCAAACCAACCCTCAGGTCTAGAACCTAAACCCAATCTCGGATCGAGAAACCTCGAGTCCAGAACCCATCCACATCCAAGATTAGCTCAAAGTCATATTGCTTTTTACTCTCTTTTACTGAAGTCTCAGATCATTCAAGCAGAAAAAAAAACTGCAGACCCTTAATTTTAGCCCAGATTAAATTTAGATCTAATTAAAAGGCTAAAATAGATTCAAGAAGATTAAACCAAATCCAGTCTAATTTTAAAAGCCCAATTCAAGGTTGGTTTAATTTTAAAAGCCTAAAATGGGTTTGATATAGTCTTAAAATCCCAAAGCAATCCGATTTGGCCCAGAATTGACTTAGTTAATTCTCTATCAGGCTGGCCATGGTGAATTGGCCTTGCCAATTCACCACAGGCCATGTGTGGGGTGAATTCATCCCAAGCCCTTGCTTGGGGCGAATTGGCCTTGCTTATTCTTCCCAGACCATGCCTGGGGCAAATTGGCATGGCCAATTCATCCCAGGCCGTTGCCTGGGGCAAATTGGCCTTGCCAATTCACCATAGGCCATACCTATGCCAATTCGCCACAACAGCATGGAGCAAGGCCTACGGCGAGTTGGATAGCCTAATTTGCCATGAGTCCTTAATTAGGTAAATTTAAGTCTTTAATCAGGCAGTGTGCATCTAGAGTCCTAATAAGGCATGGATAAGGAGAGGGAATTTGGGAATGGTATGCCCTAATAAGGCTTATAAATACAAAGGCTAAAAGCCAAGAGAGGGAGGAGGGAGTATTTATAAAAGCAATTAAAGGAGATAAGAAAAGGCAACATTGAGTATTTACGAAAGTAATTAAGAGATACAAAAGAGGCAGCAACAAATATCAAAGCAAAGGTAAGTTCACAACCAAGGTAGTAACTAGGCAATTGTCGAAGCTCAACCAAAGAACTAGGTTGATTCAGGAAGTAGCAAACGTCAAGCTTGGTTCAACTCTTTCAATTTGGTGGAGTTAACAAACAAAGGTTTGTTTTTTGCATTTAACTCATTCAGATTACAACAATTACTTTTGTTATTATTTCATGCAGCAATTTGCAAATTATTTAAACAATCCAGTAGCAATGTTTATTTTTCAAAATAATGTTATTCATCATAGTAGCCAACATTAAACCTTAGCTCTTCACCAAAAACCTTAATCTCGTTTACAAACCATAAAAACCCTATTTCATATTAATAAACCCTAATTGCATGTCCAAAACTTTAGAAACTCTAATTCATATATATCTAATGCTTTATTTAATATTAAAACCTAGATTGGATTATTTGATATATTGTTACATGCTTTATGATGGATGATACATTTTGATTATTTTATTGATCATTTTATTTAGTTGAACTATGTTTGTTTTTTTAGGTTTTAAAGTTGTGAAAGGCATGTTTCCACTTTATGGGTGTCTTATTTATTTAATTTGTTTTATTTTATTTTATTTGTATTTGGAGATTAATGTAAGGGACATGTTTCAACCAATTGGTGTGTGTCTTATTTTATTTAATTATTTTTTGAACATTGGACATTGTAAGGGCATGTTTCCATCTCGTATGGGTGCCCATTTTATTATTTTGTTTGAACTTGTCTTGATTTTAATACAATAATTATTTATTTTGATAATTGTATGTAATATGGATAATGTCATAATAACCATGAATTCAATAATATTTAGACCTGAAAATGAGGCCGGTTCTAATGAACCGGGCATTATGGGGGTGCTGGGCCATTTCTGACATTTCTCATGTGTACCCAACTTTTTAAACCTAATAAGGGGTTGGGGATTTCTTAGAAATTGAGTCATCTAACGCTTTCTTTTTGTTGGCCCGTCCGGGTGGCGACTTCATTTTCTTTGGGTTCAGGCCTGTATTCTCTAAGATCCTGAGCCTAACAATGCTGAGCTTGCAAGAACCATTTCACATGGGAGTGGGGGCGAAAATTCCTACTCACAATGTGTTGTATATAGGAAGCGATATAATTTTCTTTTAGAATAATGTTTAAAGTTTTATAAAGCCATGTAATGTGATTATTTCTCTTTGTAGATTAATTGATTTAAAGAGCATGTTTCCATCTCGGTGGGTGCTCATAGGAATTTCCTATATGATCACAAATCACATGCATCATGATACACATATGTTTATTCCATTGGTTATTTACTTTATATATGTGATAATTCTCGTCTGATATCATGAATAATCCTTACTAATGCATGAATCATAGTGGAGGCCGATTCTTCGAATCGGGCATATGTGAATAATAAGGATTCTCATCTAAGTTATTCTCATATGTACCTAACTTTCAAAACCTAGGTTCCAATAGGGTTAGGGACTCCTCAAAAATGAAATCAAGAGAATGCTACCCCTTATCATTTCTTGATTCTGCCAGTGGTGACTCCATTTCATATAAGTCTTACTTGTTGGATCCCTAAGATCAATAGCCTGGCAGTGTTGGGACTTTAAAACTATTTGAGAGTCAGCGAGACTAGGCACTCATACCTTGATCCCAAGTCAATATTAGAGAACATTGTCGCCCCTTTTAACTGATCAAAGAGGTTATCATTGTGAGGCAACGAGTACTTATTCTTGATAGTCACTTCATTCAATTGTTGATAATCAATACATAATCACAAAGTACCATCCTTTTCATTAACAAATAGAATAGGTGCTCCCCAAGGAGACACATTATGATGAATGAACCCTTTATCTAATAGCACTTGTAACTGCACCTTTAACTCTTTTAATTCTATAGGTGTCATTCAATAAAGAATAATATAAATAGGTTAGTAACTAATATCTCATTAATGCCAAAATCTACTTCTCTCCTAGGAGGTAGGCCCGACAACACATTTGGAAACATATCAAGAAACTCTGAAACTATAGGAATACTATTTAAATGAGACTCCTTAGCCTTAGTATCCACCACATGAACCAAGTAAGCTTCACATCCTTTCCAAATCATCCTTCTAGTTGTAATAGCTGAAACAAAATTAGATAAGAGGTGTTCTTGCTCACTTGATATCACAACATTTCTCCCATCTCGCAATTTCAAATTAACCCACTTCTATTAACAATTTACAATAGTTTGATGTCTAGATAGCCAACCCATTCCTAGAATGAGATCATAATCTCAAAATGACATCTCAATCAAATCACCTAAGAACTCCTCATCATGCACTTATACGGGGCAATCTCAGTACATCCTAATAACAACTACATTATGCCTTAAGGGATTAGTAACTATCACATTATACTCTAAAGACTTAGAATTTATGTCACCAACATGTATAATAGATATATTGATGCATGAATGAGTTGATCCAAGATCAATCAATGCAAGTATAGTAATGCCAAATAAAGAAAATTTACCAACTACCACATCCGAGACATTATGCTTTCACTGCATCATATAAGCCCTCTATGGAGTTCTAGCCTCCTCTAGTATGCTCACTGATATAGACTCTTCTCTTTAATTAAGTCCTACTCTTCCACCTCTACCTCCTTTAACACTATTCTTGGACATAATAGTCTTTATCTGTCTGACCTCTGATGGCTTTGGGCAATCTCTCACACAATAGTCTCTAGATCCATATTTAAAACAAACTCTAGCACTCCAACAGATGCCCATGTGTGCCCTACCACACTGATTGTAAGTAGGTGGAATAAATCTCTGAGAAGAAAGGGTGCGGGCACTAGCAACTGGTAATGTAGGCCTTTGCCTCGACTGAAATGATTTACCAAACTATCCCTAACTCCTGCCAAATCTCTATGGAGGATTTACTCAACCTTTCTTGTGGGATGATGATTCTACCATAAATTATGATCTTTTACCCTTACTTCCAAAATTGAAGTAGCTATAACCTTTTGAGCCTTCTTCACACTCCTAGTAGTTGATACCAATCTAGAGAAAACTTTGTATTGTATTGCTGCTTCCTGACATTAGATAGTAGGCTTCAACCCTTCTTCAAATCTGCCACACCTATCTCTCTCATTTGAAACAATCCCACCATAATACTTACTTAACTACAAGAACTCTTTCTCATAATCTATCACTAATTTCACCCCTTACTTGAGGTTTAAAATTCCCTCTACTTCTCATCCTTGTAATCTTAGGGCATGTATTTCTCTTCAAACTCTGCTAAAAAATTAGTATAAGCCAAAAATGATGGTCTATCCAAACCATTTAAATAGTCTTCCACTAATCATAGGCATCAGCCTGTACTAAGGAAACAACATAATTAAACTTTTGTTCTATAGTAGCCTTTAGTCGCATAAAGACTCATTCTACCTTGTCTAACCACTATTCTACTTAAGTTGGATCGATACTACTAATAAAATTTATGGCTTTATACTTCTTAAGCTTGTCATACTTTCTATTCTATTGTGGTTTTGGAACATGATGGAAATACTCTGCCATCTACTGAATCCAAACTGCAAGAGGATCTCGTGCCACAGATATAACTTCAATGAGGCCTCTTCAGCATCCTCTACACTAGCTCCAGCTCTTCCTCCACCAAAAGCATTACTCTTTACACTTTCCTTTTCGGATCTATGCATCCTAGACACCATCTCAACCTATATCTATTACAACATATAGATATTACCACATTAGAGACCAACATAGGTACTAATGCATATGCATGTTTCACAATTCAAATCATAATTTAAACTCTTTTTTTTTTTAAATCCACATAGATTAAGAATCTCAAACTTAGGCTCTGATACCAAAATAAATGCAACAACTTTATACCATATATACATAAAATATACATATAGAATATAAGAGTACTACAGCAGTTTAACTATAAAAAAAATTCCTCACTTTAAATTTTAATACGAAAATAAATTTGTTTTCCAAAGATTTATTATATCTTAAGCTTATAGATTTATATAGCAATTAAATTAATCAAATTAAATATATAGGTATTAATAAATTTCCTAACAGAAAATTTCCTGCAAAATTTTTTCCAAACTTCCATTTAAAAATTCAATAATCCCAAAATCCAAAAATTACACAATCTGCAAAAGATAATAATCCCAAAAGAACCTCATTTTCTCCAAATCCACATCTTCATTAATTCACATCCAAAATTTTGATAGCTAGAAACAAAGTACATCATGGGTATATATACATAATATTCTAAAACTTGTTTGACATACATATGTTATGGTTATAATGTATAAAACCAAAATATATAGAAAACAAAATTATACATGTATGCAGCACCAAAAGGTTTGGTCTCGTGGCAAGATCAAAGTCAATATGAAATCCTACACCTACTCAAGTCTATCATAGCTCTCTCTCTCTCAGTGACCCTATCACCTACGCGATAAAATTAAATTGCGCTAAGCCAAAATCTTAGTGGTACATACCTTGATAACATAAAAAATAATAGTTTAAAACAATGTATCCTTTATAACATAAAATACATTTATCATAATAAAGAATTTAATGCTCAATTAATGATATAATCTCATAATATATATAAAAATAACACCACAACACACATTGGGCCCAACCAATCCCTACACAATATTCAAGTTCTAGAAAAATTGATTTGGATTATGGTGACATGAAGATCTGACACTGGAGGTTAAGTATCATATGATACCAGAATATCACTCTCACTCGAAGGTTGCCTCCTCAATAATAAAATGTCTGACACCAGTGTATCTTACCCGAATGCATAATAATAAATGTGATACTAGTGTATCTCGCCCAAAATCATATAAAATGTCATGTCGTATCATTGGTATGCCAACTCGATAATACCAAACTCAATATTCTGGAACAAATAATTGTGCAAGGCAAACAAACACAAAAACTTTCAATACATTTTCACATTCTCATCTCGAATCATCAATTTCCATATTTCTCATATAATTGTTTTACAACATTTTCACAATCTCATCCACATTGAACACAATTTCATCATCATAATCACATTATGCCTTTTTTTCACATTATCAATGTACTTTATGAAATATTACAATTCACCATAAATAATAGTTTTTATGTTTAAACCAATGCTCAAATCATATTTTTGTTAATAATGCATCAATTTCACAAATAACCTCATTAAATATAAAATAACAACTTTTACAAAAGTTCAATATGGTTTATGCCAAAATATAAACACTTCAAATAAATGTTATCAAAGTATGTATGAACCTTAATTTGCTTCAAAACCACTCCAATTTCACCTTTCAAGCTCTAATTCCAAGTGACCCTAAACTTTATCTCTTTAGCCAATTTGGCCTAACCCTACCTAACCAATAACAAGTTCAATTCTTTCAATTAAAAGCATATTTATACTAAGGGTTTTAGTGAAATTTGGTGTATAAAATGAAGAAGGTACTCTCCCTTTCTTTGTCTCAAAATCTAGCCACCATGGAAGAAGAAGAAGAAGAAGAAGAAGAAGAAGAAGAAGAAGAAGAAGAAAATTTCCTTTTTGCTTTTGTCTTTCTTTCCCATCCATAAATATATTATTAATTAATTAATTATAATAACATTTATTATTTTAATATTTTCTTTTTCTTCTATCCATAAATAATTTTTTCTTACTTTGACTTTTTATTTCTTTATTTATTTTCATTTTTTCCAACTTATTTGTGTATATATGTATTTGTGTGTATGTCATATATATCTTAAGTATACATCATATATCCAGTGTATATGATGTATCCAGAGTATACATTATGTATATTTAGTGTTTATATTATGTATGCAGTGTTTATGTTATGTATGCAGTGTTTATATTATGTATATCTGGTGTATATATATTATGTATTCCCTTTTCCAACACATCTAGCTATTCTTACATGCTAACTATTTTAATGTATATTAAAAATGTGGATGTTAAACATCTTGTTAGAATAGGAATCATAGCCTTATATAGTTCTATCTACTAGTAAGAGTGTGAAAATATGATGGGTGACCTAACACTAAGGTTCTGATTAACCTAAGTTTGAAAAAGGATTGATTGATTGTTTTCTTGTTACAAACAAATTATTGTTTTAGGTTTGAAAACATCTGATTGTTATGTGAGTTGATCATAACCTAAGCTTAATTCTATGCTCAAAACAACAAAAAAAAAATATTGCTTGATTGATTACATGAATTGATCATAACCTGAGTTTCACATCTAGGCTCAACATGATAAAAACATGATTGTTTGATTGATTATGTGGATTGATCATAACTTGAGTTTTGCATATAGGCTCAATTCGACACAAAAATGATTAATTTGATTATGTGAATTAATTATGAAGTAAAATTCACATCTAGGCTCAATTTGATACAAAAATGATGATTTGATTAATTTGATTGACTTATTTACCTAAAATTCATTTTAAGGTATAGAGGGCATGCCAAATATGAGAAGATTCTTAACTATGATGTCAATCTATTCCTGCTCAGTTGGTTTATTTACTATTTGTACAGCTTTTGTTTGCCATCTTTGCAAGAAAGTGGAAAAGGATTCCTTTGATTCTTAGTTGTTTTGAGGTCTCGTTGAGTAACATCAACCTCAATGTTATAATGATACTACTAGTAGAAAGCATTACAAATATCTTCCCACATGCATTATTCGGTCTTGTCAAGATAGACAAACCATCTCATGGTAGCCCCAGTGAGGGACTATTGAAACATTTGAGCAAGGAACTGTCTTGAAATTCCAAGCAGGGTTAAAGCTCCCATATACATCTTTAAATAAGTTTTAAGATAAGTTGTCCCATCAAACTTGTCCGTTTATGGCATTTTAAACTTGAGAGGAAGTTGGGCTTCTAGAAATAGTACCAAAGAATCCATGTTTAGCAATTCATCATGATTCTTGATACCTTTAAAGGACCTTTCCATATCTTAAAACTTCTCCATCAACTTCTTTGTTTCTTCTTCCATCTTATGAGAGATAGTAGGGGTTGGGGTAGCCGGTATGGGTAGCTCAAGAGTGATATTGATTGGTGGTGCTGGGCTACTTGAACTTGCAACATTAGAACCCACTGGTGCATTGAGAGTGATAATTACAAGAGGAGGTGGTGTAGGAGTTGGTGGTCATTGTGGATGAGTAGCTCAGATCATAGTCTAAACTTCATTGAGGATCATAGTCCTTTGCGCTTCAAGGGTATGGTTGATCATGTTTTAGTAGTTTTCTTATTTTTTTAGAAGAGCTTCAAGGTAAGGAGGAATCTCAATGTTATCTCCTTATCCGACCATGTGTACCTAAAAAGGAATGTATATCAATGAAACTGGTCTTAGATGTAAAAGTTTGGGCAAGAAAGTACTCATATAGCTTAATCAATCATATTTCATACTTCATTCAAGATAAACTGTTATTGGTTGACAATTCTGGATTCTAAAGTTTGGACCATTGAGTGTATGGATTATCTCAAAGCTCCCTAAGATTAAAGTGTAAAATCACTTTCAAAGGACCTGGTTTCTTTCCTAATCCAAGGGAAAATTATGGGTAAGGATGTTGTGTGGAAGCTCACGAGAAGGCGGATGATTAAAGACCAAAAACAAAAAAACCTTTCTTACATTTTTATACTTTTGTTTTCTCTTATTTATAGATATGTAAAATGGATGCTTGAAAAGAAGGTTTCATGAAAATGCAAAAAGGTCAAACCATAATGGTACATACAACATAAGGTCAAGATCTAAGGTAATTATATGGAAAAGATAGAGGTTGGATTAGTCTCAAAAGGTTCCCATCACACTAGAGCAACGATATACCTAACTGTATGTCTAATAGTACATGCATACTCATTACACATCAAAAGGATTAAGGATCGATTGTGGGTTGGGTGCTTTTCTCTAGCTCCCTTCTTACCTAATGAAGGTTAAGGTGGATGATACTTCACTGGCCCAAGTTTTTCTTGAAATCTAGGCTGATGCAAGGAGCCTTATGCAATCATGATGCATAATAAAATTAAAGTTTTTATGAAAAGGCATTCAGCTCATGAAAAAACCACCACATGTGGTCACCATTCGATAGTAAGCACGGGTTTTAAAATAGTCACCACTTTAAATTTGTTTCAGGGGTAAATGTAAAGGAAAAGACCTCTTATGACTTCATTTTAAGAAAAAGGTTCTAGTCAAAACCAAAGTGTAATGCCCCAATTTTCATTAAACCTAATTAGACACATTAATTGGTGAGAGATATTGGAAATATAAATAACATATACATATTATATAAATAGTTAAATGTAAATGGTAAAACAGTAAACGTTAAAGTAGAAAAGTTAAAATATAAAATAATAATATTTTTTTTATAAAAATCTTAGTTAATTAATGTATATAATTGGTAAAAAAAAGATGAAAGGTCAAATGTCTAGAATTCACCATCATCATCTTCTTCTTCATCTTCTTCTTCTTCTTCTTCTTCTTCTTCTTCTTCTTCTTCTTCTTCTTCTTCTTCTTTTTCCTTCTTCTTGGTTGATTCCTATGGTGGTACAAGGGAGTTTTTTTTTAATTCCTTCATTTCTCAAGTTTTAGAAAAAAATTATCAAAGATAAAAGATAGCTTGGTGGATAATAAAGTATTTGTTAAGTTTGCTTTAACTTTTAATAAGTTTCTTCTAAGTAGAGTTTTGAATAAACTATTAGATAATTATTTTAATGAAGTAGAATGAAATAAATTTGGCATAAAAATGATGATTCTATACTTAGGGTATCGGTTGAATGAAGAATGAATGGGTTAGAAGAAGTAAGATGAGAATTGGGTTTTTTTTTTTTTTCAGGGCTTAGACTAATTTTGAGATTTTGATTTGGTCAAGGTGGTTTAAAGGTGTTTGTATGAGATTCTAATGTTACCCTAAAACCTACAAATTGAAAAGGTGTTGATTGAATTAATTGGTGGAACCAATAGGGGGAGGTGAAAGGTTGGGAGAAATTATTGTGGAAAGGAGTTGTTTCTCCAATTTGAGCTTCAAAAAGGTAAGTATATACTTAGATAATGCTCTTGTCTTTGGTTTGCATCATTCTAAGTTGATATGTGTGCGTTATATTGATGGAAAAGGTGTGAAAGAGTGATTTTGGGATGCCATGGGCGTAGCCATAAAGTTACCATTTAATTTGAATTTCTTCATCCACGTGTTCAGTTATAATTGGTTAGAGGTATTTGGTGGTAAGATTCAAATATATTTAACTTGTGTGGTTGCTTGGTTTCCTTGAGTGGTCGCACGGACAATTGAGCATTGAGAAAGGACCACCCAAGCTGACCATTATCTCTTCTGCCACTTTTGAGTTTTTGGATCATGGAACTGTGTGATCACTCAGTAATGTGGTGCCGTCACAAAATGTTCTTGTGTCCTAACTACATCGCACACTAAAACTGCAAACCTCTCTATAAGTTCATGAATTTAGCTCGGCATATGTTGCAGTTGTTTGGTGCTCAGGTGTGGGCGCATGCCTACCGGGCATCTTGACTTTACCTTACACTGAAACCGTGAAGTTCGATTTAGATTTTATGGACTTTTACTTTGGTATGTGTGGTCACTTAGTTGGCTTGGGCAGTCGTACATCTAGCTCGCGTTCCAGCTTCACTACTCAGCATGCTTGCTATCCTTTTTGTAGAGTTCAGTTCATATGTCTGGATGATTTGTGCGGTTGCTCGATTGCTTGGGCAGTCCACAAAAGCTAGGGTTTCATGCCTACAACAATAAACTTATTTGAACTCATTAGTACATATCAATTTGATTGTCAATGATTAAATTAGAGTTTAATTGTCCAACAATCCCCCTCTTTTTGACTTTGAAAATAAAATTGAATTTAATAAAAAAATAATCAAGTGCATGCATCAATTGTAATTTAAATGCATGTTAATATATATAGACTGTATGTCTATCAATTTTAAGACCTCCCCCTCAATGTATGAAATGCATTAATTTTGAATTGAGTTTTAAGTTTAGCCTTTAAGTTTTAAAATTTCTCCTTTGTATTTTTCTCCCCATTTGTAAAGGACAGAAGAACAATTAAATTCATAACAATTAAATTTATATACACGTTCTCCTCTTTTGACAAAGGCAAAAAGGAAATGACAAAAAAGTGCATGAAACATAAAAAGAAGCAAGGAAGATAGAAAAGAAAGTATATTTCATTAAATGCAAAATAAGTACAAATTTATCAGAACAAAGTAAATGAAAAAATAACAAAGCAGAAGATATAACACTAATTAATGACTTTTTCTTTTCCTTTTCTTGATGGTGGAGGAGGAGTTAGAGTACTATCATCATCACCATTAAAAGAAGGAGAGGGAGAATAACCATGAGATTATTGGGAGGATTCTTCATAGGGGCTTTCAATATGCTCACTCGCATCCCATTCACTCAACTCACATTGAGGAAGATCAAATTTCTCTTATAAATCATTTATGTCATGATGAATGTGGAAAATAAGATCGACCTTTTTGTTGAGTTTTGTTATCCTCTTGGTTACATCCTTCTTAAAATGATTGACTTGCTTTTGAAGAGAAGTTATGGCCTTGAGTATGAGCTTTAGGGTTTTGGATGACTCACCCTTTTCTTTGGAAGGTTTGGAAGGTTTAGGGGGTGCTCAACTTCTAAATGAGTAGGTTCTCCTTCTTCTTTCGAATGTGGTACCTAGATCTCTTCCTCTCTCTTTGGATAAATCCCTTGCTCCCAAAGGTATACTTATAGTGATCATCAACCTCTTGAATGCATCTAACATGCTCAAGATAGTCTAGGTTGATGGAGTTGGTGGCTGGATCAAAAGGATCACTTATGGTTACAAGATTTTTAGGGGTTAGAAGGCCTAAGTGTCTAGCAATTTGTGTTTCGGGAAGATAGAAAGAAGGTGTCTGCCTTATACTTCCCATGACATAAGAATGTGTCTATGAGGAACTTAGCACTTTGAATTAGCTCATTATGCGAAAAAGCATACAAAAATAACAAGCCACGTTGAATGACCTTTTCATTTCCATCACTTCTTTGGTGAATAGTATAAGTGATGATTCTATGCAAGAGCCAAAAGAGGAGAGTTCTAAAATGGATGGCTTTTGAAGACATATTATTGTATTAGGTTTCAATGGAAAGCTGACTCCAAAAAGAATAGTTTTTCAAGGGAAAATCTCTATCCATATAGGAGAAATCTCCATGGGTTTAGAATCCCCAAACTTTACCAAATTCTTCTAAAGATAAAGCAACGTCTTTGTCAAAAGCCTACTCCATAAAATCCAAAGGGTGCATTATGATTTTTCTCTAACCTTAGAGACATTAGAACTCCCTTGTGAGGCTAAGATAACTTATCTCATTTGGGAATGCAAAATGCCTCCACCCAATTCTGTCAAGGTAGTTATAGATTTCTCCTTGGTGTTGAGTGCTAGAAATATCCCTTCCGCAAGTATTTTGGTGGGTTCTATAGTCTTTTTCTCAAGCATGTAGTATTTAGTTTTCTCTACCTCATTTTTATATTTGAGTTTGTGAGGTTGAACACTCTTCTTAGCAAAGTGTTTGGGTTTGGGTTAAGGTTAAGGTTCACTAATCACAATCCCTTTTCCTTTGGTTTTATCTTTCATTTTGGTGGTTTTAGTTTTGGGTGCCATAACTTCAATTAAGGCAAAACAAAAAATATATATAGAAATGTAGAAGATAGAAAGAAAGGTAGAAAGTACAATGTTGATGGAGCATGAAAATATTTCAAAAACTTCTTCTTGATTATCAAAAAGCTTGAAAGACTGTTTGAAAATGTATTTGTGAGTTTGTAAAGATGTATTTTTATGCAAAATTTTATAGGCAAAATTTTTAAAATTAGCCATTTTTGACCATTTGGGGGAGGGGGGCAAAATGGGCTAGAACTTGAAAGTTCCAACGTTTAAAAAAAATGTTAGTTACATATGTTGTGTGGTCGCTCAATCTGTTGTGTGACTGCAAGCTCGGTCTGGCAAGCTCTCCAGGCCTGATGACTATGTAACGATCGAGAAAATTTAAAAATTTGAATTTAGGCTACTACACGAGATATTGTGCACTCGCTTAGGAGAAATTTTAAAGCTCGGGCTCAGGAGAAATCTGTTATTGAAGCTCAAGGTCGGGAAACTTAGATGATGTGTGACCACTCGCAATTTTTGGGCAACCACCCAAAAGCAACAAATAGGATTTTGATAATTTTTTAAATACAAATGATTAAAATAGATTTTGAAAGGGTCAAGGAGTAGTCATACAATGGATTTTCCACCAATCATACCAATATGTTTGATGAAATTTAATCTTTCCACATTTAAAGATTTTGTAAAATATCGGCAAGTTGGCTTTGAGTATCAACAAATTCTAAAACAATATTATGATTTTGGACATTATCTCTTTAAAAATGATGTTTGATGTCTATATGCTTTGACCTAGAATGTTGAATGAGATTCTTGAATAGATTAATTGCACTTATGTTATCACATTTAATAGGAATGTGATCGAAAGTTTTTCTTTAATCAAACAATTATTGTTTCATCCATAGAACTTGTGTGCAACAAAAATTGTGCGCGCGAGCTACGCTATAGCAATACCATAAGTGCACGGGTCGACCAAGTAATAAAGTAGTGAGTGAGTTATCATTCCACTGAGGACAAGGTCAAGTACTAGTGCAAATCTTAACCGTTGTTTAGCAAATCAATAGGTTTGTGATGTGGTGTAATTAAAAACAATTAATCTAATGACTGAAAGTAAAGGAAAATTAAATGTTGAGCAAAAAGGATTGATGGTAATAAAACTATCCAAATATTGAATCCCCCTAGCCTCAATGATATTTATGAACATCAATTCAGTTAAATCATTGAATATAGTTGAGTTGGCATTCCTCTAACTTAGACTAAAACCTCTCTCAAGTGAATTAATCCCTAATCACTAAGTAGAGTGCTGGAATCTCTTCTCAAACACAATTAATTAGATCTTGCATTAAGAACAAGGAACTATAATCCAAAGGATCTTGTAAGTCTATCTCTAGTACTCCAATCAATCCTCAACCCTTATGAGTATTCAATTCATATCAAGCTTTCTCAGGTCAATAATATGAAAATTGCAACCAATCAATAAGCATGCTATTATCAATTGGAAATAGATCATTAAGTATCATAAGAATAAAATAACTCAATCAAATGATTCAACTAAATATAATTATTCAATCCATACAAATAAGATAGGGTTCATCAATATCTAGATAGAGAATGAATTAGTTCATATTCAAAACCAGAAAAACAGAACAAGAAAAATGAATAAAAGAAACCAAACAATCCATGGCGAATAATTTGTATTTCTTCACTTCAATCCTTGATTCTTGATTTAGATCTTGTTTAAAGTATGTCTTCACCCTCAATCTCAGCTCCAAAAGTCTCCTCTTTGCTTTAGAAGTTGGCTCTAGGTTATAAGATATGAAATTCAGATCCTTAATTCGTGCATCAGCGCAGCTTTTATAGTGCAGATAATTTCGCCTGACATGCCCATTAACACGCCCATGTCACTAGGCGTGTCAAAGCTACTGTGAAACATTGCAAAAGGCACGCTTGGTGACATGCCCATGTCACTGGGCATGTCAATGCTTCTGTATGCAGCATCAAGGGCACGTCCATTGACACGCCCATGTCCATGGGAGTGTCCATTGATGAATTTTGCTATTTTCTTCTACTTTCATCCGTAATTCCTCCGAAATGACCATAAGCCTCAAAATACAGAAAATTCCTAAAATTAACCCTAAAATACACTTTGAACAAATAAATTAAACTCAATTGGATAATAATCATATTAAGAAACAGGAATAAAATATCATCAATTGTGCACTTATCAAATTCCCCCACACTTGAGTTTTTGCTTGTCCTCAAGCAAACTAAATCACTGTAATAAGCAAAAATGATGGAACCCCTCTATATTCAAAAAGAAAAGTAAAGTTTTGACAATACTCGAATCAGAAAACCTCACTTTCTCAACCAAAAACTGATTCACAATCATAATAGCTGAATCAAGAAGTTTCAAAACAAAAAAGTATCACAGACCTAAAACCTAAAAATCCAGAGTTAAAAGATTGAGCATAAAATTCCATAAAATCAGAAAGCCATGAGCAAAGTACAAAAAATGTAAATTTTCTCTTAAGTTCTCTAACCCTCAAATTATTTTTTTTTATTTTTATTTTTTCAAATGTATATACACATGTATATACATTTTAAGGAGCCCGACTTGTTTGAACTGATACTAACCTTTTGACGCGAAGGTAAACATTTGTGATGCCAACCCACGGTTACTCAGCCAGAATCACCATTCAAATGGCTACTAGCACTATTCATGATTCCAACTCATTTGTTTTAATTCAAGAGTAAAAATCAGCGGAACAGGGATAAATTTTCAAAGCTCCTTTAATTGGAATTATTTATTTATTTATTATTACTATTATTTTTAAAACAACTCAAGGGTCAGAAACTTAAGGGTCATACTAAGTCCGACTCAAGAATTTAAGGAATTATAATATGCTAAAAAATGTAACTAAGGTTTTAAACTTTAAAAGTGTCCAATTCCCATCAATCCACAACCCAACTATAGCTATTACAATCGATCCTCAGCAATTGATCAAGATCATTAAGTTAGCCTCAACAAGAAATTGTCATTTAGGAAATCTCAAATTAGTTCAACATATAAAGGGAAACCACATCAATTCACACTTATTACAACAATCTAGCTTACTTAAATCCAAAAAGAAAAACAATTTGCAGAAATTAATTGAGACAAATGAATCAAATAGAAAGAATGAAATAATAAAAATTCAATCAAGAAAGTATATCTCTTCCCCACACTCAAGACGCACATTGTCCTCAATGTGTGTGCAAAACAAGAAATAATAAAGAGAGAGAAAAACTGCCCTTTTCATGTCCATGAATGGATAAATATGAGTACGGTGCCAAGAGTATGGTGAAGGAGGATTTGCGTCAAAATAAAAATCTAAAATGCAAACAAAACAAGGTTAAGACATCAATAAATAAAATAAACAAACAAAAGAAACAGTTCTTAAAGAAAATAACAATTGTCCAAAAGCAATGAAAAAGAAAGAAAACTAAAAGGAATATTAAATAAGCAAAGAAATGAAAATAAAATAAAAACAAAATAAAAATGTGGGCTAGTAAAAAATCGGTGCATCGCCGGAATCGTCACTGCCAGTCTCATCATCGGAAACATCAACTGGAGGTGCAGGGCAGGTGACTGGTATGGTGGAGGTGGTGGTTGCGTAGGGTGAAACCCTTGATACCGCCAGAACTCCAACATGGATTGCTCCAGCCATTGCCATCTCAAGATCTCGTGATCCAGCTGGGCTTGGAAAGAAGTAGATTGGTCAAGTATAAACTGCTGCAGCTGGTCCTGCTGGGTTAAGATCTTATTTTGATTCAGCTCAATATTCCCTATCTTCCCTTCAATCCTACAAATTTGACGCTCTAAATCTGTGGGTTTCCTGTAATCATCCCACTCAACATTAACTGACCGACGCCAATCCCGGAATGCAGGAGTCTATACAAAAGAAGGTCTAGTAGAAGAAGAATGTGCAGCAGCAGCGGTCGAAGGCCCAGCGGCGGTGGATGAACCCGAAAAATCTAACGGTAGAGGTGGTGGTATATCTGAAGGAGGAGCAGAAGGAGCTGCCTCTGGTATATCTGAATCCATAGGAGTGGCCTGTAGCCCAGCTACCTTCTCTCGGTTCAATCTCTTTAATGTGTTCATACCCAACAACTTGGGCATACCATCCACCATCATAGGTAAGCAGCCATTTAGCAAACCCAGACGACGAGCGAGTCTCGTGACATACATGCCACCATGTAAAGTACTCAATGCTCCTTTTTTAGACTGCTCGTAGAAAATATGTATGATGGCATGTGCGACATTGCACCGGGTCTTCTGTACCATGCAGTACAGAAAAAATAGATCTCGCAAGCTTACCACCCCTGTGCTACTCAGTCGAGCTGTAAGAGTGTGAACTAATAGGTTGTGCATCACTTGGCATGGGAAAGACTCAAAGTTGGATGCCTTAGAAACCTTGGGTTGATACTTATCAGCAGTGGGTGCAAAGGTCCGCCAAACCCTAGGAGGAGCAACCTCGTACTCAACAAAATCCACCTCGGAGTTGAGGTAATCAAAGGTCTGTACGTCCTCTTCAGTATATAACCCGAGATGCACCCCAAGGTCATTAATGCTCATGTTGAATCTCTGCCCTCCCAGTCTGAATTTAATCGTTGGCTCAGTAATTGAAACCTTGGTCTTCTGAAATTGGAAGGTGTAGTAAAATTCCAGTGTCAGCTCTCGATAGGAAGGCTCATTGATGGAGAATAGTTGGTCCCACCATAGTGGGGATCATTCTTTGTTGCCGAAAAGTTCGAATTGCCTTCTTTCCTTGGCGTTCGAAAATCTAAGGCATTTGTGGGTGGCCATGAATTTAGAAGTTGGATGGGTAGCGGATTGGCTGGAACTGCCTTCCCCTCGTGCACGCTTGGTGGGAAGCTGGGAAGATGATTGTTTGCGAGGCCCCATTATCGATTAGTCTACAAAACAAACTAAAGAGATTCCTCAATAACAACACAAGTATAGCATGATACAAGGTTACCGAAATGCCGGCATTATAACGATAAAGCATACCCAAACATAATCCACCTATAGCAATACACGCTTAATCAACCAAAAGCAACAAACCAATCCGAACGACAGCAATAAACATAATCAACCAAAAGTAACAAATCAATCCGAACGACAACAATAAACATACCACAATAAAGGCAATCCCCACAATAACAAGACATTTTCTAAAAATGATGATTAATTAGAATCCAACAAATGAAACAATCAATATACAACTCAAACTACAAACCAATTAAAAATAAACAAATGCCGAATCAAAACGAAATTCATAACAAACAAAAATCAAAATTAATCAAATGCCGCAAAAATTACGAGAAATAAAAACACATCAGAATAAAGCAAACACATCATGAACTTCCAACTTCAAGGCAAAGACAAGAAGATATAAGGAATGTATATGAAAAATGAAAGAAAAATAAAAGAAAACAAACAAAAATAGCAAAAATTGAGATTCTGTACCTGAAAAGCGAAAAATCACGTGGAACGAGTGAATTCAATGGAAAACGAGCAAATGCACGCAAATAATGCAAGCCGGGAGTGAGAATCTCACCTAAAGTGAGTGGGTGTGTGAATGCGCCGGTGGGAGTGCAAGAAAGTTGAGAGAAAATGAGAAAGAAAACTGAAAAGTGCGTGAAAATGGCTTCGGTTCTATATATAAAGACGTCGACACGCCCATTGACACGCCCGTGTCACTGGGCATGCCCTATAGTATAAAAGACAGTGTACACGACACGCTCACAGACATGACTGTGTCAATGGGCATGTCACAGGTACTGGATGAAATGATAATCGACACGCCCATAAACACGGGCGTGTCACATGTACTGTGACAATAAGCAAATGACACGCCCACTAGTTTGGGCTTGTTTTGAGGGCGTGCTGGATAATTTTTTGTCATTTTTTCATTTTTTTTAGAGACATGTCCATGGACACGGGCGTGTCACTGGGCGTGTTATAGCTACTGTTTCTCATGCAAAATGACACGCTCATAGACACGACCGTGTCACTGGACGTGTTGTAGCTACTGCCTGAAAAAAATAATGACATGCCCAATGACACGGGCGTGTCCTTTAATATGCTCAATTTACTCCTCAAAATCAAATTTCCACTATAAATTCAAATGAATGCAAAACAAACAAACAACCACCCAATAAAAAAAAGATAAAACTAAAACAAAATGATGACACAAACCAAAAACATAAAACGGTGGGTTGTCTCCCACCCAGCACTTCTTTAACGTCGTATTAGTTGGACGGTAGGGTAAACTTCCCTAGTCTTGGAGGTGTAAAACCTCCTTCAAGTCTTGTATTTCCCCTCTTAGGTATAATTTGAGCCTGTGCCCATTAACTTTAAAATCTCCTTTTTTCGGGTGAGTTATTTCAACCACTCCGTAGGGGAAAACTTTCTTGACAGTAAAAGGACCAGACTATCAAGACTTTAACTTACTCGGAAAGAGTCGAAGCCTTGAATTGTACAATAATACCTGATCTCCCGCTTGAAACTCTTTCCTGTCCTTAATGCGAGCATCATGCCATTTCTTGGTACGCTCCTTATACATTCTGGCATTGTCATAAGCTTGCAACCTCCACTCATCCAACTCGTTTACCTGCAACTTTCTCTGTTCACCTGCATGAGTTAGATTAAGGTTAATTTGTTTAATAGCCCAATATGCATTATGTTCAATTTTGACCGGTAAATGACAAGCTTTTCCATATACTAGTCTAAAGGGCGTAGTGCCCAAAGGAGTTTTAAATGCAGTCCTAAAAGCCCATAGAGCATTGTCCAATTTCTTGGACCAATCCTTTCGGGATCGCTCTACAGTTTTTTCCAGAATTCGTTTAATCTCCCTATTCGTGTTCTCAACTTGGCCACTAGTTTGGGGATGATAGGAAGTAGCAAACCTATATGTAACTCCTAGTCTTTTGAAAACTTTCTCAAGCTGATAGTTACAAAAGTGAGTACCCCTATCACTTATAATTGCTTTTGGTGTACCAAATCGAGAAAATAATTTCTTCAAAAACTTCATCACAACCCTAGCATCATTGGTTGCCAAGGCTTGGGCTTCCGGCCATTTAGAGACATAATCTATAGCTACAAGAATATATTTGTTACCAAAAGAATTTGGAAATGGTCCCATAAAATCGATCCCCCATACATCAAAGACTTCACACACTAAAATTCCATTTTGGGGCATCTCATCACGAGATGAAATGTTTCCAGTCCTTTGGCAATGATCACATCTGTTCACAAATTCATAGCTATCCCTAAACAAAGTGGGCCAATAAAATCCTGATTCTAATACCTTTTGAGCAGTCCTATTGGCTCCCATATGACCACCAGCTGGTCCAACATGGCATTGATTAAGAATGTTCATCGTTTCGGGCCATGCCACACATCGTCGGATCATGTAATCCTTACATAATCTAAATAAAAATGGATCCTCCCAAAAATAATACTTTAAGTCAGAAAAGAATTTCTTCTTTGCTTGATAAGTTAAGTCATTAGGAAGTTCCCTAGCCACTAAATAGTTAGCAAAATCTGCAAAATAAGGTGTTTCAAAATTTAAATTACTTACCTCACTTACCACGGCGTATAGCTTCTCATTGGGGAAGTGATCATCAATGTCCCCTTCTTCAAACCTTTCTAAGGTTGGATTTTCCAAGTGAGAGAAAGGTGATCGGCTACAAGATTTTCAGCTCCCTTCTTATCTTGAATCGTCAAGTCAAATTTCTACAACAACAAAACCCAACGGATTAGCCTAGGCTTAGCATCAATCTTCGCAAATAAGTACCTCAAAGCTGAATGATCCGTATAAACAATCACTTTTGACAAGATTAGATATGATCTAAACTTGTCAAAAGCAAAAACCACAGCTAGCAGCTCTTTCTCTGTAGTTGTGTAATTAGCTTGAGCTATGTTCAGAGTTTTGCTTGCATAGTAGATAGGCTGGAAGTATTTCTCCTTACGTTGACCCAAGACTGCTCCCACTGCAAAGTCACTTGCATCGCACATTAGTTCAAATGGTAGATTCCAATTGGGAGCTATCATGATTGGAGCATGGGTCAATTTCTCCTTAAGGGTTGTGAATACTCTTAGACATTCATCATCAAAAACAAAATCCACATCCTTCTCAAGGAGTCTTATCAATGGACGGGCTATCTTAGAAAAATCTCAAATGAACCTCCGATAAAAACCCGCATGTCCTAGAAAAATTCTGATGGCCTTCACAGATGTGGGTGGTGGTAGCTTCTCAATGGTGTCTACCTTAGCCCGATCCATCTCAATGCCCTTGCTTTAAATTTTGTGTCCCAACACAATTTCCTCTTGAACTATGAAATGACACTTTTCCCAATTAAGCACTAGGTTAGTTTCCTCACATCTTATCAAGACTCTTTCAAGGTTTTCCAAACATCTTTCAAATGAGCTACCATAGACAGAAAAATCATCCATAAACACCTCCATAATATCCTCAACAAGTTCATCAAAGATTACCACCATGCACCTTTGAAAAGTTGCAGGTGCATTGCACAACCCGAATGGCATTCTTCGATATGCAAATGTCCCATATGGGCAGGTGAATGTAGTCTTCTCTTGGTCTTTCGGGGCAATAGGAATTTGGAAATAGCCTGAAAGACCATCCAAAAAAATAGTAATACTCATGCCCGAATAACCTCTCCAACATCTGATCAATGAAGGGTAAAGGAAAATGGTCCTTCCTAGTTGCATCATTCAATTTCCTGTAATCTATGCAAACCCTCCAACCGGTAACTGTTCTTGTTAGAATCAGCTCATCATTTTCATTAGGGACCACCGTCATCCCTCCTTTCTTTGGTACTACCTGGACTGGGCTCACCCAAGAACTATCCGAGATCGGATATATAATCCCTGCGTCAAGTAGTTTTATCATTTCAGCCTTCACTACATCTTTCATCTTAGGGTTTAGTCTCCGTTGTGGTTGCACTACCGGCTTGAATTCGTCCTCCATCAGTATCTTGTGAGTGCAATAGGATGGACTGATACCCTTGATGTCTGCTATCTTCCAAGCTATTACTGTCTTATGTTTTTTTAACAACTGAATAAGCTTTTCTTTCTGCTCAGAAGATAAGTGGGAACTCAGAATTATTGGTAATTTCTTCTTTTTCGCTAGAAATCCATACTCAAGGTGATCTGGAAGGGGTTTTAGTTCCAAGTTGGGTGGATCAATCACTGACAGTTTTGGTTTCTCTTCCTTTGGCATCTCAATTGTCTCATATGCCCTGCATTTGAATGATTTGCTTGCTTCAAGAAAAGCAAGCTGCTCCATTGCTTCTTGATCCTCAACATTTTCCTGCAATAAACACAACTCAAGGGGATCCTTGGAAACAATGTTAGTAATACAATTTACGGTCTCATGCTCAATAACATCATTGTATGATTCCGCCTCATCAAGTGAAAGTGAATATTTCATAGCATCATATATCCTAAAAATAACTTTATCATCACCCATTCTCAAAGTTAATGTGCCATCATGAACATCGATAAGGGCACGGGCTGTATTTAAAAATGGCCTACTAAGAATAAGTGAAACATTCGCATCCTCATCAATATCAATGAAAACAAAATCATTGGGGAAAATGAAATCCCCGACTTTTACCAACACATCTTCTATAATGCCACGAGGGTGGACTACTGACTTATCAGCAAGTTGGATGGTCATAAGTGTTGGTTTAGGTTTACCAATGCCTAACTCTTTAAAAATTTTATAGGGCATAACACTTATGCTAGCCCCCAAATCAGCTAATGCACTCTTGACCTCAAGGTTACCTATTAAACATGGAATGGTAAAACTACCTGGATCTTTTAACTTCTTAGGTAACCTCCTTTGCAAAATTGCTAAACTCTGTTCAGATAACTGCACTAAAGACACTTCCTCAAGTTTCCTTTTATTAGAAAGGATGTCTTTCAAAAAATTAGCATATTTAGGTATCTGTGACAAAGCTTCAGCAAATGGAATATTAATGTGCAATTGTTTAAAAAGTTCAAGAAACTTACCGAACTGAGCATCAATCTTGTCCTTATTCAACCTTGCCGGATAGGGAACTCTAGGTTGGTATTCCTTCAATATGGGGCTGCTTTCTTGCTGCTGCTTCTCTTTCTCACCTTTCAATGCAGTTTTCTCTCCCGAAGTGACAGGAGGATCGTCTTCTTTTTCTTTTTCTTGTACTTCAACCCTTTTCTCTGCCACTTCTCCTCTTTTCTCATCCACATTACCTCTGATTTCTTTTCCACTCCTTAGTGTAATTGCCTTGAGCTGCTCTTTAGGATTTGCCTCAGTGTTGCTAGGCAGACTTCCTTGTGGTCTCTCACTGAGCAACTTGGCAATTTGCCCCACCTGATTATCCAAATTATGAATGGAGGCTTGCTGATTTCTTAGGGTGGTTTCAGTTGATTGGAGCCTAGTTTCAGAAGCTGCTATAAATTTCTCCATCATGTCCTCCGAATTACTCTTTCTTGGAGGGACAGCTTGTTGATGTTGAGGCTGCTAGAATCTAGGGGGAGGTCTTGGATTATTTTGATTATTTCATGAGAAATTTGGATGATTTCTCCACCCCGGATTGTATGTGTTGCTGTAGGGGTTATTCTATTGTTGCCTTGGCATATTTCCCACATAATCTACTTGCTCTTGCCTAGCAAACATGTTGCCATTTTGGCACTCTTGAATTTGATGTCCACCCCCACACCATTCACAAGACATCACTTGCATTACTTTCCCAAAAGAAGAAGCCAAAGAATTAAATTTTTTATTCAATGCTTCTAATTGGGCTGCCAAAGCCACCACAGGATCTAATTAGTGTGAACCTATAACTTTCAGCTTTTCTTGCTCCCTTGGGGGCTTGCCACTAATAATTGGTGATAGCCATGTCTTCAATTAAATCCCTAGCTTGTTCAGGTGTCTTGTTGTTTATGGTACCATCAGCTGCTGCATTAATGGATTGCTTACTTACATAATTCAACCCATTGTAAAATGTTTGAATTTGAAGCCATAGTGGAAGTCCATGATGAGGACACCTTCTCAACAAATCTTTAAATCTTTCCCAGGCATCATAAAGGGTCTCACCATCTTTCTGCAGAAAGGATGAGATATCATTCCTCAACTTAGCAGTTTTGGACGGTGGGAAGTATTTTCTAGGAATTTCTCTGCCAACTGACCCCATGTGGTGAAGGTTCCCGGAGGAAAAGATTTCAGCCACTTCTTTGGTCTATCTCTAAGGAAAAATAGGAATAATCTCAGCCTAATTGCATCCTCTTATACATTATTTATCTTGAATGTGTCACATATCTCCAGAAAATTCTCAATATGTGCATTAAGATCTTCATCAGGAAACCCATCGAACTGACAAGTCTACTGCACCATTTGAATTACATTTGCTTTTTATTTCGAAGTTGTTCGCAGCAACTGTCGGCCTCCAGATACTAGATTCAGCTCCATTGAGATTGGGCTTAACAAACTCCTGCATTGTTCTTGGCTCAGCTCCTTCCATCACTTCAAACTCTTCTTCTTCTGCTGCTATTTCCAGATTTATTTCTGTTTCTGCGTCTTCCAAAACTGCCTCCTCTTCTTCCTTTCGCTTTCTCCTTAATGTTCTTTCTAGCTCTGGATCTAATTCAAATAGTTGGGATGAGTTACCTCTGGTCATAAACGGGAGAAAATACCTAAAAATAAGCAAGAACCAATGTTAAAAACAAATAAAAATAAAACTAAAACTAAATCAACAGTCTTAATTATATTACTAATATTGAAACCGTTGTCCCCGGCAACGGTGCCAAAAACTTAGTGCGCATGAGCTATGCTATAGCAATACCACAAGTGCACGGGTCAACTAAGTAATAAAGTAGTGAGTGAGTTATCGTTCCACTGAGGACAAGGTTAAGTACTAGTGCAAATCTTAACCATTGTTTAGCAAATCAATAGGTTTGTGATGTGGTGTAATTAAAAACAATTAATCTAATGACTGAAAGTAAAAGGAAATTAAATGTTGAGCAAAAAGGATTGATGGTAACAAAACTATCCAGATATTGAATCCCCCTAGCCTTAATGATATTTATGAACATCAATTCAATTAAATCATTGAATATATTTGAGTTAGCATTCCTCTAACTTAGACTAAAACCTCTCTCGAGTGAATTAATCCCTAATAACTAAGTAGAGTGCCGAAATCTCTTCTCAAACACAATTAATTAGATCTTGCATTAAGAACAAGGAACTATAAACCAAAGGATCTTGTCAGTCTATCTCTAGTACTCCAATCAATCCTCAACCTTTATAAGTATTCAATTCATATCAAGTTTTCTCAAGTCAATAATATGAAAATTGCAACCAATCAATAAGCATGCTATTATCAATTGGAAATAGATCATTAAGTATCATAAGAATAAAACAACTCAATCAAATGATTCAACTAAATATAATTATTCAATCCATACAAATAAGCTAGGGTTCATTAATATCTAGATAGAGAATGAATTAGTTCATATTCAAAACCCGAAAAACAGAACAAGAAAAATGAATAAAAGAAACCAAACAATCCATGGCGAATAATTTGTATTTCTTCACTTCAATCCTTGATTCTTGATTTAGATCTTGTTTAGAGTATGTCTTCACCCTCAATCTCAGCTCTAAAAGTCTCCTCTTTGCTTTAGAAGTCGGCTCTAGGTTATAAGATATGAAATTCGAATCCTTAATTCGTTCTTCAGTGCACTTTTATAGTGCAGATAATTTTGCCTGACATGCCCATTGACACGCCCATGTCACTAGGCGTGTCATTGCCACTGAGATTTTGAACATAAGGCACGTCCAGTGACACACCCATGTCACTGGGCGTGTCATAGCTACTGTGAAACATTGCAAAAGGCGTACTTGGTGACACGCCCATGTCACTGGGCGTGTCAATGCTTCTGTATGCAGCATCAAGGGCACGTCCATTAACACACCAATGTCTATGGGCGTGTCCATTGATGAATTTTGCTCTTTTCTTCTACTTTCATCCGTAATTCCTCCGAAATGACCATAAACCTACAAAAAATTCCTGAAATTAACCCTAAAATATACTTTGAACAAACAAATTAAACTCAATTGGATAATAATCATATTAAGAAACAGGAATAAAATATCATCAATTGTGCACTTATTAAAAAATATGCAGTAACATATTCAGGTTTGATGGTAGATAAAGCAACCAAATGAAGAAACTAAGCATTCACCAAGAAAATGACATGCTCCGGTGGTGATTTTCCTATCAAGTAGGCTACCGGCAAAATTCGCAACCAAAAAATCTAATATGACAATGATGTATTTCTAGGATACCATAGACCTAAATGCAATGTACCACTCAAGTATTTTAAAATTTTTAGTTTCATTTAAATGTGATTCCCTAGGGCATGATTGAAATATAGCACACATACAAACACCATACATTATTTCGGGCCTAGAGGTGTTTAAGTAAAGTAGTGATCTAATAATACCTCGATATTTCTTCTCATCTACTATCTTACCACTTTCATCTTTGTCAAGTTTCAAGGATGTGTTCATTGAAGTTTTACTTGCTTTGCAACCATCCATTCCAAACTTAATGAGAAGTTCCTTTGTGTACTTGGATTGGTTAATAAAGATCTCATCCTTGCATTGCTTGATTTGTAGTCCATGGAAGAATTTGAGTTCACCCATCATGCTCATTTCAAATTCCATAGCCATACAAGAAGCAAATTCCTTGCACAAAGATTCATTAGTAGCACCAAATATAATGTCATCAAAATAAATTTGTATAATCAATATGTTATGCATTTTTTTAACAAAAAGAGTTTTGTCAGTCTTGCCTTTAGAAAAACTATTTTCAAGCAAATAGGCACTAAGTCTATCATACCAAGCTCTTCGAGCTTGTTTCAAACCATATAGTGTTTTGGTAAGTTTAAAAAATATGATTTGAAAATTTATAATATTCAAAACTGGGAGGTTGTTCAACATAAACTTCCTCATTTATAAATCCATTTAGAAATACACTTTTAATATCCATTTGAAAAAGTTTAAAATTCATATGAAAAGCAAATGCAAGTGATATTCTAATAGCTTATAACCTAGTAATGGGGGAAAATGTCTCATCCTCTTGGTTATAGCCTTTGGCTACCAATCTAGTTTTATTTTTTGGTAATGAGACCATTTTTATCAAGCTTAATCTATATACCAATTTACATCCCATAATTGGATGATCTTTAGGTTTAGGAATAAGTTCCTACAATTTATTTCTCTCAAATTGGTTGAGTTCATCTTATATAGCAATAACCCAACATTCATCACTAAGAACCTCCTCAATGGTCCTTGGCTCAGTTTGAGAAACAAAAGCAACATTAACATCTAGGTATTTAAGTTTAGATCTATTAGTTACTCCCTTTTATGTATCACCAATGATAATTTCTTCCGGATTATCTTTATTGTATTACCAATCTTTGGGTAGTTCTTGAGACTCTTCTTCTTGTTCCATTCTTGTCTCAACCTCATTGTGATTCTCCTTTAGAACATTGATAGTTTCTTATTCTTCAAATATACCTACAAAATCATCAAGAGCACTACCTTTCCTTTGATCAAGTTTTAGAGGATTCATAAAAAATAACATGCATTGATTCTTCAACTACTAGTGTTCTTTTATTAAATGCTCTATATGCTTTGCTAGATGATGAATATCCTAAAAATTTGCCTTCATCTTATTTGGATGAAAATTTTCCAAGATTATCTTCAGTATTCAATATAACGCATTTGTATCCAAACACTCTAAGGTATTAAATTTTGGGTTTTCTACCATTCCAAAGCTCATAAGAAGTTTTATTTATCAAAGGCCTTTTATAAATACGGTTTGAAATATAACATGCGCTATTAATAGTTTTCACCCAAAAGTAAGATGGTAAATCATACTCATTAAGCATTGTTCTAGCCATTTCTACCAATGTTCTATTTTTTATTTCAACTACACCATTTTGTTGTAGTGTTCTTAGAGCTAAAAAGTTATGTGAAATACCAAAATCATTGCAAAGATTTTCAAAGCTTTTATTTTCAAATTCTTTGCCATGATCACTTATAATAGATATGATCACATAGGCTTTTTTTATTTTAAACTCTTTTCTGCAAAAATTTTCAAACGATTGAAAGCTTCAATCTTTTAAGCTAAGAAATTAACCCATATAAATCTTGAACAATCATCAAGCATAAATGCATAAAACTTGCCACCTAAGCTTGCAACTCTATTTGGTCCAAATAAATCTAGATAAATTAGTTCTAGTAGTCTAGAGATGCTTACAACATTCTTAGTTTTAAATGAACTTTTATGTTGCTTACCATATTGACAAGGTTCACAAATTTTATCCTTATTAGTTTTATTTTGGGGAGACCATTAACAAGTTTTTCTTTACTAATGCATTACAAATGATTTATATTAGCATGTCCTAATCTTCAATGCCAAATCCATGCATCATTACTAATGGCAATCAAACATTCAAATGTATTATTAGAATGTAGGTCAATTTTATAAGTATTGTCAATTCTAACTCCTTTGAATGCAAGTTCACCATTAGAAGAAGTGACTTTACATCCTCTGGAGTCAAAATTCACACTATATATTTTGTCACACAATAGACTTACACTAATTAAGTTATGTTTTAAACCATCAACAAGCCATACATTTTCAATTATATTTTTGCCAAGCATGCCAATGAATCCAATGCCTATGATTTTACCTTTAGCATTATTCCCAAAAGTTACATTACCACCTTGCTTGTAGGTAAGAGTTCTAAAGAGTTTTGCATTGCCCGTTATGTGCCTAGAGCATCCACTATCCACAAGCCAAACACTTTCATTGATAGTAGACTTTAGGCATACCTAAAACACAATAAGGTTCATCTTCTTTTAGGTACCCAAATGAACTTGGGTCCTTTGGGGTTAGTACTAGCAGGATCCTCTAATTTGAGATGAACCTTTCTAATATAGCAAAATGTGCTCTCATGTCCAAATTTCATACAATAAGTGCATTGATACAAGGTTTTATACTTATGTACTTTTCTATTGAAATTTAATGAGCCATGTACACAATTGTAAGTGTGTGTTGAATGAGATTATTTTTGTGCATTTTTGTGTTTATGTACATGCCTTGTATACATGAATGCATGGTTTACTCTTGAAATTTTAGTTTTAGAGACTTGTGAACCAAATATAATCCTTTTAGGATTTTTAGGCTTGGTTTGTGTATTAGTGTTCTTTACAACTTCAACACTAGAGGTTTCAGTTGTAAATGCTTTCACAAATGTTGGTGCATTAGATGTAGTGATGGATGAGACATTGAACCCTACACCATGTTTCAAAGAGGGTGACCTTTGATTGTTGATCAATATGTCTAAAGCCACTTTTTCCTTATGAAATTTTGAAAAAGATTCTTTTATTTCATTCTTCAAAATTTTATTTTCCTTGATCATATTTTCTAAGCTATGTGAGGTCTTAAACATTTTATCAGTGGATTCCAACAATTCTTCATTTGATGTTTTTAATCCTAATGTGGAATTCTTTAAAGATACAAAGTCCTTTTCTAGCTTAGAACATTTATCTTTTTAATCCTAATGACGATGATCACACTAATGAGGTAGGTACTTACCGTTTGCTATTAACATCACCTTGATTGTAGACCTTGCCATATTTCTTTAGTTCATTAATAATGGCAAGCAAACGGTTTGTCATGTCAGTGACATTCTCGTTGGGCTTCATCTTGAAAAGCTCATACTCATGCACATGCATTTGCTTCTTAGTGAACCTCACTTGGCTAGTACCTTCATGATAGTTCTCAAGAGTTTTCTAAATACTATGTGCACAAGTAAGATGTTGGACTCTTCCACATTCTTCTCTTGATATTGAATTCATTAAGATGGAGGCTGCACTATTGTTCTTAAAATGAGCTTTCACCTTTTCACTTGTCCATTATTCTTTAGGAAGAGGAACTTGGACACCATCAACTTCATGAGTGGGTAGTTTTCACTCATTTTCAACATATTCCCAAAGCTCAATTCCTTCACTATCAAGGAACAAATACATCTTATGTTTCCAATAAGAGTAATCCATTCCATCGAAATAAGGTCTAAGAAAGGAAATTAGGTTTTCATGGGTAGAAACCATGAAGTTGGAGGTAGAAGTTGATGCAAAGGTGTTTGTTGGTGGAATGGTTAACATTTTGGATCAAATTTCATAATTAAGTTTCTTAAGGTTTACTTGCTCTGCTACCAATTATTGTCTCAAACTAGCAACCAAAAGGGGAGGGGGTAAATTGGTTGATTTGAGTTAAAAGCAAGATGAGGAAGATGTAGAAGAAGATTGAGCAGAGTAGAGAGGAATAAATACCAAAGATTTATAGTGATTCTGATTATCTCAATCCTACGTCCACTTCTTTAATAACTTATTAAAGTTCTACTAATCTTGAGTTTTTACAAGCTCATACCAAACTTACAATGGTTTAAGATCAATCCTCACAACCCTTATAAGAGGTTTTCCAAGGCTCACTCTAAAACCTAAGTGTTTCAAAGCTAACACTCAACTTACAATGTTGTTTTTGATGCTCACACCCAACACTCAAACAATTTTGATGTTAATTATAGTAAATAAAATTGAAAATATATTGCTTAGGCTATTACAATCACAATTATCCTCAAACAAGAGGTTTCTTGGGGTATTTATAGCCAACTGGACTTGAACTAGCCATTTGAAGTGGTTCCCACATGTTTAGAGCTTGTCTTCCTCTAATTTGGTGGCTGAGACTCCTTGTGTGGTGTGGCCGAGCCTTAGGCGGTCGCACAATTTAAAAATTACTCTAACGGCTAACTCCAACGGTAAGATTTTATTATCTAATAGGATCTTCCATGCCCATCTACTATGTCGTACGGTCGCATAACTCGGTGTGCAGTCGTATGGTATAAAGTTACTATTTAATTTGAATTTATTCATCCACGTGTTTAGTTATCATTGGTCTAAGGTATTTGGTGCTAAGATTCAAATATATTGAACTTGTGCGATCGCTCGATTTCCTTGAGCAGTCGTACGAACAATTGAGCATTGAGGAAGGACCGCCCGAGCTGAACGTTATCTCTTCTGCCACTTTTGAGTTTTAGATCATGGAACTGTGCGGTCACTCGGTAATGTGGCACAGTTGCACGATGTTCTTATGTCCTAACTCCACCGTATGCTGAGACCAAGAATCTCTTCTATAGATTTTATGGACTTTAGCTCAATATGTACGGTTTCTCAGTTGGCTCGGGCGATCGCACAGAAGCTAGGGTTTCATGCCTACAACAACAAACTTGTTTGAACTCATTAATACATATCAATTTGATTGTCAATAATCAAAATAGAGTTTAATTGTCCAACACTATAGATCAGATGAAGGTAGTGCAAAGAGTTTTGCTCTAGAGAAAGGTATAGCTGGAGCAAGTACAGAAACTGGTGGGGAGGCATCAGTGCCAGCTAGACCAACAATGCCAGAAATTTCACCAGTTTGGGCACAACAGATGGTGGAATTGTTACATCAGGTCCCAGCTCAATAGCAACAACAACTAAGTAGGAAGTATGAGAAGTTAAGGAAGTTTGGGGTTACTTGCTTTATAGGCACTGCAAATCCAGTGGAGACTGGGCAGTGGTTGGATCGAATAGAGAGAGTATTTGTTTAGTTGCAGCGGAAGAGAAGTTTGACTATGATTTGTCTCTTCTGCAAGGAGATGCTTATGATTGGTGAAAGACCATTCCTAATGGATTGAAGCAACCCCAAGTCTTGAAGTATGAAGATTTTTTTAAAGAGAATTTGGGAAGAAATACACTCATTGGGAGTATAAAGACAAGAAGAAGAAGGAGTTTCTTAACTTGAAGTAAGGAGATAAGACAATTGATGAGTATGAGAAAGAATTTTTTCGTTTGAGCAAATATGCAGGTGGTATCTTGACTGATTAAGTGGACCGGTGTAGAAGATTCGAAGAAGAGTTGAAACCATCTATTATGTACCAAGTGGCAGCGGTTCACTATAATGATTTTTCCAAGATGGTAGCAACTGCACGAAATGTAGAGAAAGTTTAAGGGCTTGTAGCTGCACTGAGGGCCGAAGAAAGCAGAGTTAGAAAAGCTCCAATGGAGATGGGTTCCTCATCTTCGAAGAGAGGCAGAAGTAGTTATCCTCAAAGATTTAGTAGGGGCCAGGGACAGTTTGGTATATCACAACAGTAGAGGCAGGGACCTACGACCTTGGTAGCTAACACACCGACTTTAGGTTCTCGTAGGTCTCCACCACCTACCTGTGCACAGTGTGGTCGAATGCATAGGGGAGTTTGTTGGAAAGTTGATTTCAGAGGCTGTTATAGGTGTTGATTTTTAGATCATTTTGTTAGAGATTATCCAGAGCTACAAAATAAAAGATCACACTACAAAAAATCTAGTATTTAGTGGCGGTTATTTAGCGACAATTAATAAAAATCATCGTTATTTTTTTATTTTTACGATAATTTTTTAACTGTCATAAAATAAATTTATTTAGTGGTGGTCTATATTGTTCTGTCACAATTTTGACGGTCATAATTTATATATATAATTTAATAATATTTATTTATTATTAGCGACAATTGTAATCACTAAATAATAAATCAAACTACGTCGTTCAGCCTTACTAGTGTAACACTTAATATTCTCTCTCTCTCTAAACGCGAAGCAAAAACATTTAAAGCTCTCTCTCCCTCTCTCAATTTCTCTACATCTCTATTTTTCAGAAAATACTTCTCAAAAATGAATTCCACTTCTTCTCTTTTAATCTGCTTTTTCTTCATTTGAATTTAAAAGCAGCTTATATTTCTCCTCCTTTAAGCTTCTCAGCATCGAATCTCTCTCTCTATGTAAGTCAATCGATCTGTTCTCTTTTTGTTATACAGTTTATTATATTTGGTTTCTTCAATCTATTTTGAATTTCATTTCTTCAATTTTCTCATATCTGTCTCTCTTTCCTCCCGCTCAATTAGCTCTGTTTTATCTCTTTTAAGTGAGCGGCGGCGTTGGGATAAACTTAATTAAGTTAGGGTTTCGATAAGCTCTCTAAAATAAGTAAGTGTCGCAATCATTCTTATTTCATTGCTTACCTTCTAAAATTTTTGGGCCTTTGCTCTAATTTAAAGCAAAACAAAAACAAAATCGCATTGGGCAACTAATGCAATATGTATGCATTATAAAGCAAAATGATAAAAATGACGTCGTTAACTAGGCTGTCTGGAAGTTCTGAGATGTTCTCCGTGGAGCAGAGCATCGCGGCCACTTATCGCAGCTATTTATGGTATAGAATCCACCGACATAGCACAAATCCTTCATTTGTTATCTGAATTGTATTAGTAATTATGGATCCTCGGTACACCAAAGAAATGTTAAAGTAAGTTTTTGTTCGAATTTTATTTCATGTATCTTACCTTCTTCGATTAATTAGGTTTCCATTATTGAAATTGAAATTTTCTTTTTTTGGTGGTCTGAAGGCATTTGGAGAAGTAGAATAAGTTTTTAATAAGGCATATAATTCAATGTGTTACGAATTGCATAAGCTTCAGGTTTGTTTCTTTCAATTCCTATTCTTTTTTCTTGATTTCATAATTATTTATTCTTAGCCTGAATATGTTGAGGATTGATGATTAAATTAAACACGATTAATGTAGTTGGCAAAGAAAGAACTGAAAATTGGATTTGAGCTGGCAAAGTGCAAAAATTTGGTCACAAAAATGATTTTTTGTAAAATTTGAGCTAAATTATGGTTTTGGATTACTCTAAGAAAAGAAAATTTTTTCCAAGTTGTTTTTGTTTGCAGTTGAATTCAGTTCTATTTCATTTTGATTACTTTCTTGTTTTGCAAAAGTACTGAAATTTAGTTAAGCCCTTGTTCAGTACTCTTTTGTAGTTATAAATGTAAAATAGGCAGTAATCTATAAATTATTTGGAATATATCTTGTACATGATATATTTGATCATTGGCCTTTTGGAATGTTTAAAGACTACTATATCATTCAGCTTTATTGGATCTTTCAATTCTTTTGTCATAAACTAATATAGGAATGGTTTAAACTAGCTGGGAAATATTGATCTAAAATGCTTGCTCTTTGTTGCTTTTATCTAAACCGTGAATCAAGTGATCTTAACAAACTATGGATTTGAAATATGAGGCATTAGATTTTGTAGATAGTAAAATTATATGCCAACTGGGGATTTTGGTTCAAAACACTTGCAGCCTTATCATTTGATTATTTTGAAATAAAATTTTGAAAGATTAATTAAACATTTTTATGTAATTGTATGGGTATTTAGTTGGAATCAAATATATTCCATTTGAAGATTCAATTGTGTGTTCTACTTATGGAAAAGCTTGTGCTTCTCCTTCTATGGCAGTGATAAAATATTTGCAAAACATCTGAGTTTTTTTAACCGATTTAAAGTTGGGAAAAAGGAAAAAATGGTTAATTAATTGGATAATTGTTCATTGCAAAATGAGGAATTATTAGTTAGATCATGTGACATTTATTTTCTTCTCATCCTATCTCTTCCTTTAGATTGTTGGGTTTACAAATTGATAATAATCTTGCTAGTTAGTTAATGGCTATAAATTTTAATTTTGCCCATTATTCATGATATGGGAATTTAAAATTGATCTTCAGGATGCAACAGTTCCAGCCTTGACTTTGATAATGGGATCAAACATTCTTAAAGGTAATTTCCTCCTGATTTTCTTTCATTTTGAAAATAATTTGCTCTGAGGTTTCAATTACCCAAGATATACATAAAGCATATAAGTTACTCTTTGCATAATCAAACCTACAAATTTTATTTTATTGTTCATAGTTGTGATTCATATTATTGTTTTAGTAGTAAGTATGACTACTTTTATAGATTAGAATTTCTCATATGTAACAAGAATTGAATTTAGAGATAAAATTATAATTGATTGATACTTTATAACTTAATGCAAAAATATTTTTAAATTTTAATAAATATAAGCAAGTTTTCTTTCTTTTTGTCTAATGCCTGATGGCTATCTGTCTATTGTCTTGGGATAAGATTGTTACCATCTTTTCTAGGTTCAAAAGTTTGAATTAGCTTTCTTCATCTCTTGTGAAGTTTAAATGTCATTATATGCTATCAGGCTTTATTTTTGCATTCTAGCTTTTGTGATTGATGATTATTTTACTCTTTTTTTATCAAATGTGGGAAGGTTAGACTTTTACTAACTATAACAGTGAACATATGGTGATAAAACTTGAGCGTTAAGGTGTGATTGATTATTATAGAAACTTGACTAGATAAGGTGTTAGTTTTAGCATTTTTTTTATTCTTTTAATCAGACGAAATTCTTTTAATATTTTGATGGCATTTTGGGATGAATTTACTAACTTATGCTTGATGCTTTTGCATTTTTTAATTCCATAACTGTTAGTCAAAGCCATCATTGTGGTTTAGTACATAATGATCCATGCTTTAGTAGCATTACATCTCACGTAAACTAAAACAGTTAAAAGACTCGATTGGTGTCACTCTTCCTTATCCGGTTTTGCAGGTAGTCTCCGAATCATTTATTAATATGCTTCTAAATTCATGTGTAGTTTATAATGTAGGAGAGGCTAGTAAAGGCACTATTCAAAGACATTGTTAATTGTAACTAATTTTAATTTATTTGATGGGTTTTATTTTCAAAATATGTAGGATTGTGAATGTTAAATTCAATGGAGGGAGTTGGGAGTAAGGGTGTCTCAGGGGAAAGTTCTCTTAAGTTGCTCTTTATTTAAAGAATTTTGTAAATGCTTCCCATATATGTTCTTGAGGAGCTTATGTTTTGAAGTTATCTGTATCCATTTGCTTGTTGGAACTTGGAAGTTGAAAAATGTAGAACAAATTGTTATTTCATTAATGCGATTCAATTTTTTAATTTCTTATATCATTTTGATGCTCATTTTAATTTATTTATTCGTTGTTCATTTTACCTTGATAAATGATCTACATTTGATTCAGGTACTAAATTAAATTTTGTGACGGTTACAAACTGTCACAAAAAATGAAATGGAAAAATAAATTAAATTTTGCAACGGTTATGACCTGTTGCAAAAAAGTTAACAAAACATATATATACACATATATATATATATGAACAGCCGCAAAAAACTAATTAACAAAAGATGGCGATGGTTTAGTAACTGTCGTTATATTTTTCAAAATAAAATTTCAATTGATTTTTGCGGTGATTATACTAAGTGAAATTTGACGACGGTTGCTAAACGTCACCAAAAATCATTTAGCGATGGTTATGTCAGTGGTTGGCTAAAACCCTTACTAAGTAACCCAGTGACGCCTTTATTAGCGGCGATTTTGAAACTGTCGAAAGAGGTATTTAGCGAATCCCTTTTACTTACATCCATTGCTAAATCTCTTTTGGTTGACGAGACATAGAGCTGTGGTAGATTGCCAGTAGATAAGTGTTACACTAAGAACACTTGAGGGGAAAGAAGTGGTAGTGAAAGGTGAGCCAAGACACCTCTTGTCTATTTTTATTTCTGTAGTGGCCACCCGAAGGATGGTGAGGAAGGGGTGTGAGGCATATTTGGCACATGTAGTGGATACTAGAGCAAAGAAGTCTAAGCTCGACAGTATTCCTACAGTGGCTGAACTTCCGGATGTATTCCTAGATGAGCTATCAGGGTTACCTCCGGTGAGAGAAGTGGAGTTTGGTATTGATGTGATGTCGAATACTACTCTTATCTCTATTATCCTTTATTAAATGACACCAGCAAAGTTAAAGGAGCTGAAGTTGCAATGATAAAAATTATTGGATAAAGAATTTATACACCCTAGTGTTTCACCATGGGGAGCATCAGTATCGTTTGTTAAAAAGAAGGATGGTACCTTATTGACCTCGCATTGATTATCTTTTTGATCAATTAAAGGGAGCAGTTGTATTCTTTAAAATTGATTTGAGATCAGGATATCATCAGTTAAGAGTGAAGAAAGTGGATGTATCCAAGATTGCATTTCGTACGACGTAAGGACATTATGAATTTCTTGTGATGCCTTTTGGGTTGATGAATGCACCAACAGTTTTTATAGACCTAATGAATTAGATTTTTTGACATTATTTGGATCAATTTGTAGTTGTGTTTATTGATGATATTTTGGTGTATTCACATTATAAGGAGTATTGTGATAGACACTTACAAATTGTATTGCAAACATTAAGGGAGAAGCAATTGTTTGCAAAATTATCCAAGTGTAAGTTTTTGTTAGATCAAGTAACTTTTCTCAGACATGTTGTTTCAGTAGAATGGATTAGAGTAGACCCAAGTAAAGTTGAGGCGATCTTGAATTAGAGTCCACCTGAAAATATTACAGAAGTGAGGAGTTTTCTAGGATTGGTGGGTTATTATCATTAAATTGTGAAGGAGTTTTCTATGATAGCCATGCACTCACCAAATTACTTCATAAAGGAGTGAAATTCATATGGACAAACAAATGTATAATGAATTTCAAACAGTTAAGGGATATGTTAACTTAGGCTCCTATTCTTACTCTACCTATAGAAGGCAAACTATATGTGATATATAGTGATACTTCACATAATGGTTTGGGATGTGTGTTGATGCAAGAGAGTAGAGTTATCGCCTATGCCTCTAGACAGTTGAAGCCATATGAGTTAAACTACCTAATCCATGGCCAAGAGTTGGCAGCTATAGTGTTTGCATCGAAGATTTGGCAGTATTATCTATATGGGGAAAAATGTTTTATCTATACAGATCATAAAAGTTTAAAGTGTTTAGGTGTGCAAAAAGAGTTAAATCTTTGACAAAGGCGATGATTGAAGTTGATCAAAGATTATGATTGCTTGATTGATCACCATCCGGGTAAGGCTAATGTAGTTACAGATGCTCTGAGTCGAAAGTCTATGGTAGGGTTAACTACCTATTCTCTCATGTTGTTGGTTGAATTGAGAGCTTTATATGGTAGTTTTAGAATTGGTGATGATGGTGCACTGGTGGCACAATTGCAAGTTAAGCCATTACTTTTGGAACAAATTAAAGAAGCACAATAGGTAGATGAGAAGATTCAGAAAATTGTGCAAGATTGTAAAAAGGGGGAGAGTGGAGATTTTCAAATTGAAAATGATGGCAATTTGAGGTATAGAACAAGATTGTGTGTATCAAGAGATACGCAATTGAAGAAAAAGATTTTAGAAGACAATCGGCTTATGCTATGCACCCTGAGAGTACTAAGATGTATGAATATTTAAAGCAAAATTATTGGTGGAAGGGTATGAAGAAGGATATAGCGGAGTTTATATCTAAGTATCTCACTTGTCAGAGGATAAAAGCTGAACATTAAGTTCCTTATGGATTGTTACAGCCCTTATCGGTGCCCGAATGGAAGTGGAATAGAGTAACTATGGATTTTGTTATCAGATTACCTCTAACCCATAGAAAGCATGATGCAATCTAGGTAGTTGTGGATAGAATGACGAAGTCAACTCATTTCGTACTTGTGAGGATGGACTACTCTCTTGATAAATTGGTAGAAATTTATATCACTGAGATTAAGAGGCTACATGGGGTTCCTATTTCATTGGTATCAGATCGAGATCCCAAATTCACCTCGAGATTTTGAAAGAATTTGCAAGGTACATTGGGTACTCGATTATATTTCAGTACAGCTTTCCATCCAAAGACCAATGGGCAGTTTGAGAGAGTGATATTAATATTAGAGGATATGCTAAGGAGTTATGTTATTGATTTTATTGGCAGTTGGGATAGACAATTGATGTTGATTGAGTTTGCATATAACAACAATTATCAATCTAATATTGGTATGGCACCATATGAAGCTTTGTATGGGAGAAAATTCAGAACACCTCTATGTTGGAACGAAGTTGGAGAAGGAAAGTTGGTAGTTCCTGAATTGATTAAAGAAACTAAAGAGAAAGTAAAATTAATTCAGGATCAGCTAAAAGCAGCGTCAGAACGACAAAAATCTTACTCTGATATGAAGAGGAGATATAGAGTTTAAGGTGGGTGACAAAGTGTTTTTAAAAGTATCTCCATGGAAAAATATGTTGAGATTTGGAAAGAAAAGAAAACTAAGACCACGTTTCATTTGCCCATATGAATTATTGGAAAGAGTTGGATCGGTTGCCTATAGATTAGCATTGCCACTAGAGTTGGATAAAATTCATAATGTATTTCATGTTTCTAAGCTGTGAAGCTATACGTAAGATCTATCTCATGTATTGTCAGTTGAATCTATTGAGGTGAATCCAGACTTAATTTATGAAGAAGAACCGATACTAATCTTGGCACGAGAAGTGAAAGAGTTAAGAAATAAGAAAGCGCCTTTGGTGAAGGTTTTGTGGAGGAATCACTCAACAAAAGAAGCTACCTGGGAAAGTGAACAAGTCATGCGGAGTAAATACTCGCAATTCTTTTAGAGCTAACATCATGTAATTTTGGGGATTAAATTATTTAAGGTTGAGAAATTTGTAACGTCCCAATTTTCATTGAACCTAATTAGACACATTAATTGGTGAGAGATATTGGAAATATAAATAACATATGCATATAATATAAATAGTTAAATGTAAATGGTAAAACGGTAAAAGTTAAAGTAGAAAAGTTAAAAATATAAAATAAAAAAGTTAAATTAATTAATATATATAATTGGTAAAAGAATATAAAAGGTCAATTGTCTAGAATTCACCATCATCTTTTTCTTCTTCTTATTCTTCTTCTTCTTCTTTTTCCTTCTTCTTGGTTGACTCCCATAGTGGTACAAGGGAGGTTGTTTTAATTCCTTCATTCCTCAAGTTTTAGCAAAAATTATCAAAGATAAAAGATAGCTCGGTGGATAATAAAGTATTTGGCAAGTTTGCTTTAACTTTTAATAAGTTTTTTCTAAGTAGAGTTTTGAATAAACTATTAGATAATTGTTTCAATGAAGTAGAATGAAATAAATTTGGCATAGAAATGATTCTTCTATACTTAGGGTATTAGTTGAAGGAAGGATGAATGCGTTAGGAGAAGTAAGATGAGAATTGGGTTTTTTTAAATCCTTTGACTAATTTTGAGATTTTGATTTGGTTTAGGGGGTTTAAAGGTGTTTTTATGAATTTCTAATGTTACCTTGAAACCTATAAATTGAATAGGTGTTGATTGAATTAATTAGCGGAACCAATAAAGGAGGTGAAAGGTTGGGAGATATTATTGTGGAAAGGAGTTATTTCTCCAATTTGAGCTTCAAAACGGTAAGTATATACTTAGATAATGCTCTTGTCTTTGATTTGCATCATTCTAAGTTGATATGTGTGTGTTATATTGATGAAAAAGGTGCGAAAGAGTGATTTTGGGATGCCATGGGCGTGGCCATGAAGGGTCACGGTCGTGGGCTTTGCAGAGAAGCTATTACGTGTGAGATTTGTGAAGAGGCAAAAGCAAAATGTATGCCATGGGCATGGCCTTTAAGTGCCACGGCCATGGGGGGTGTCCAAGGGTGTTTGGTAGCTTTTTTTCACATCCCACGGGCGTGGCCGTTGGATGTCATGGTTGTGGGGTTGATTTATTGACGTTTACGGCTGCATTTTGCACTATATGGGTGTGGCATATGACTTGCACAATTATGTTTTTATATTGTGTTGAAAATGCATCTATGATTACAAAATAAAGATTTATGATGAAATGTGTTGACTATGTTAAATAACGGTGTGTTGACGAGTCTATGGTGAATGACTCTTGTATGCATAATGTTGATTGTTATGTGTGTTGTCTTATACTTTACCTAGTTGTCAGATGATTGCGTTTGGTGATTGGCATGCCATACGCGATAGGTGAGACAATGAGTATCATAGAGATGTTATTACACCCCCTAAGCGAGACACATGAGGCGTCATATTGATTATTATGTTGTGGATGAGACACTGGGTGTCATAGATTTAGTTACGTCCACTAGCGAGATACAAATGTATTATTATTATTGAGATAGGCCAAAGCAATGTTTTCGAAACTAGGTTATTATATAAGATTATTTGGGCTCAATGCATGTTGGTTGTTTTTGCTCGTTTATAAAATAAGGTTGTGAGTGTTTGCAACATAATAGTTCTATGCATGTTCATATACTATTGTTTTATTAATGCTGCATTATCAAGTATATACCGTTGAGCTTTAGGCTTAGCGCAATTTATTCATCCCCCAGGTGACATGATAGAAGCTGAAAGTCCTTCTAGGCCAGGACAAGTTTAGGTTGGAAACTAGAAGCCTTCGGTTGCCACAGATCAAGCCTAAGCATGACATGTAAATATTCTTTTAGATGAATGTATATTTATTATCTATCTTATAATACATATAAATTGTATCATGACTTAAACATATTTTGCATATAAAAATGTATAAATGTGACCATGAGACTTTTAAGATGAGAGTGATATGATAACATTTTGAGATATATTAATTGTTCACAGGTTAAGTTTGAATTTTTTTTTTTGAAATGATTAAGTTGTTTGAATTTGGTAATACTCACATTTTAAATATAACTCTGGCAAAATTTCTATAGATTTACTTATTTTTCTTATACTTAATTTACTATTTATATATTACTATAAGTTATAAATTAAATTATGGAAAGTGTAAAGAACCACTAGTATATTTTAATAATACTCTTATATCCTATCTATGCATATTACATATTCAAGGAAACGTGTATTATGTGTGGTTAGGTTATGAGGGTGTTACACAAAGGATGTGTCTAGTACTAGGTTTTTATTTTAAGCAAACAATTCTAACATTAACATAAACTAAGATTTACAAAATTGATTTCATAATGACAGATATATTATGAATGACAATTAATATTGTACATGAGCAGTTAATAATTATATGGCATTTATCCATTCACATCTACAATAAGGTAAAAATAGTATCAAAAGAGGCATAATTAAATGTTACATTTTAATAGGTACTAGGATGGACATACATTCTCCAAAAACATTCAAAAAGCAATAAAGTAAAACATTAAAAATGGACAATATAATATATGAGATAGTCCTACGGTTGCTAGGGTTATAGGCTTGATCGTTATGACTAAATTCCAAACAAGCATGCATATCCTGTTAGTATAGAAATTAGAGCCTTATGCGGTTTTGTCCGCTCACAAAGTGTGAAAATGGGGTGGGTAATCTAACACTAAGGTTCTAGTTGACCTAGGAGTCAGGTATAAGGCTAACTCGAACCAATTATTGCTTTAGGTTTAATAAAGGATTAATTGATTGCTTTCTTGTTACAAACCAAGTATTATTTTAGGTTTGAAAAAATTTGATTGTTTATGTGAGTTGATAATAACCTAGGCTTAATTCTAGGCTCAATAGGACAAAAATATGATTGATTGATCATTTATTTATGATTGATCATAACCTAAGCATAACTCTAGGCTTAACTTGACTAAAAAAATGTTTGATTTGATTATGTTAATTGATCATAACCTAAGTTTCGCATCTAGGCTCAAATTGAAATAAAAATGATTGATTTGATTATGTGAATTTATCATAACCTAAGTTTCACATCTAGGCTCAATTTGAAACAAAATGATGGATTTGAGTAATTTGATTGATTAATATATTTACCTAAATTTCATTTTGGGGTTTAGTGGGCATTCCAAATATGAATTGATAATGTAAACAAAAAGGACAAAAGTTATACTTTCTTGGAGTGTGCTTTTTTTTAGAATATGAGCTTCCAATGTCTTCTTACTGGATCAAAGTTCCACCTTTAAAGGTTTGAGCAATTGAATGTGCGATTGATGACCACGATAATTGGAGGAAAACCTTGATGAATGATTTTGATGATTTTGGCTTCTTTGAAAATTCCAAAGGTTTTAATGAAAAATCTTAAATAACCTTGATCTTGAAAGAAATGAGTAAAAAGCTTAGAAGAATTTAGCAAAGAGCTTTTTGAATGATTATTATTATGTTGTTGTGTGTTGATGTATGTTTTCATGCATTTTTGAGAGAAAATGGAAATTTCTATTTATAGGCATGTGGATTTATGTATGGGGAGACCGAAGGGCTGCTAGGAGGTTGTCACCAGTGAGATTGATCACTAGCGACCAAATTGGTAACCAATGGCCAGTTCTGTTTATGATCACTAGATTAGTCGTTGATTTGGGTTTTGAACATTGTTTAGGTTTTTGTGATTCAAACAGCAGTGGTCACTGCCACATAGATCGGTGACGACTTTAGGTCGATGGTCTTGGCTTTCTATATACTTGACTTTTGGAGCCTATTTCGGGGTTGTCCGACATCCAATTGATGCAACTCTTGATGTGTTGTAACTGTGAAGGAATGAAATTTATTATGGTGTGCAAAAAATGAGGGTTTATTAGTCTCCAAATATCTACATTTAATATGTCAAATATATTCTTGGTTTAAACAAGACTAAGAAAAAAAGGAAATCTAATTTGTTTTGAAAGAGGACAATTATTATAATGAATAAATGTAGAATCAAATGTTTATGGAATAAAAGATAAATTCTATAAAGTGGAGTGAGAAAAATGGCATAATCTATTATGGCAAAAAAAAAAAACATAAAATCAGTTTAATACATAATAAAAGTATTTAAAAAGACATTACAATGAGAGATGGAGTTTGTAGGCACACAAGATAAATTGTGATTAACTTTAGAATAGCTATTAAATTGTACAACAATATTAGAAAAAAATATATATTTTTATCAAATAGATACAAATTCTTAACTACTTTCCCAACTGCTAAGATGCTCATAGTCTTCAAGTCTTGCAAAAGGCAATAAGAAGCATAGAAAGAAAAGTTAAAAAGTTAGTTTGGTGAGTTTATTTATTGAAATCAAATTATAGTGGAAGAAGGTAAGTACAAAACTTCATAAAGAATGAGATTTTCATGAACATAGATATTACCAATTTATCAACTTTAGAAATGGTGTCTTCTAGAAGTTTTACTATAGCAAAATAAGGAATAAATGGCAATATAAGAGATTTTTATTTGCACACATCTGGTTTGATATTCTTGTCTCAACATACATGAATACCTGTAAAATAAGTAACCTATTTATAGTTCACATAATTCACACTAGTTTCAACAACTTGCTTCCCTTTCATCAATTTTGAGACATCTTCACCTAATGAATTCCATCATCCACTCTTTAGGCTTATTCTCAACAATATCAGTAGCATCAGGTGGTGTCACCATTAGATTGGCTTGAGATTTAACAAAGCTATTGCCTCTCTCCTTCTTGTTCTTAAGGTCCTTGTACCAATTGAGAAAACCATGCAACTTGAAACA
This sequence comes from Garcia nutans, assembly GCA_947685225.1. Lineage (NCBI taxonomy): Eukaryota > Viridiplantae > Streptophyta > Magnoliopsida > Malpighiales > Euphorbiaceae > Garcia > Garcia nutans. Next base: position 21,954,675 of record CANTUV010000026.1, read on the forward strand.
CGTCTCCTTTACATTACTAGTACCTTTGCAATAATCACACAACTTATCTTCCTTGAAGTATCTTTTTTTCCTATTTGTAACTTTATTATTCCTAGGTTTATCACTATTCCATGACTTTACCAAGCATTTCTTTCAAGAGATTCATCAATATCAATATAAGGCTTTCTCTGTTTTTCCACTCTCAACAACATAAAATATGTCTTAACTACATTGGGTAAAGGATCTAGCATCAAATTTGACTCCTAGTTGCCTCAAAAGAATTATTCAATCCTATGAAAAATTGCATCAACTTAATTGATGCTTCTATATCAGTGAACATGTTAGACAAATTAAAAGTACATGCCCTATATTGACAGTAAGGATAAGAGCTAAAATGTTCAATTCATCCTAATATCTCTTAATCTTATTATAGTAAATAACTCGAATTATACTCCTATTTAATTGGACTTATTTATCTTTGAATTTGTTATAAATTTTGAACCATCGGTCTCTCCAAATTAAACTGTTCAATAATTTCATCCCATAATGCTTTTGTGGTAGGACAGTAAATAAAAGAATGCTTCATTTCTTTTGAAATTGAATTAAGAATCCATAATTTTATAATGTAATCAACCTCTTCCATTCGTGATATTTAGTAGTGCACAAATTAGGTATTTCCGTGTCATTTTCTACAAACCCTAACTTATTACCCAAGGCAATCTTAATTAAAGTACTTCAAAAGAGAAAATTCTCACCTATTAAAGGAAATGAAGCAAGTTGTAAAAATAATTGTATAATAGAACATACATATAAATTTTTATTTTTAATAAAAATAATTAATTTTTTTTGAAATTCTTTGAAATAGGAGGGAATAATTTCAAAAAATATTAGGTTAATAATTAATCCATTAGCCAAAATCTATTAAACATTGGCTAAATCGAAAGCCAAAATACCTCAATTTTCTTAATTAAATCGACCATATCTTAATATGGTCAGCTAGCCAAACTAAAATACGTGGTCGGTTAATTAAAAATTCAATCGTTTAACCGATTAATAACTATCCCTAATCATAAATGAATTTATTATTATAGTTCGACTCTGTTTTATTTCTTTTGAAAAATTATATTTTGATGCTAATACGATCAATTTAATAGGAGAAAACATTTTTAAGTCTAATATTATCATATTAAAAAATTACCCTATTTTCTTTGTTCTAAAAGCTTGAATATATATATATATATATATGTACTTATGTGTGTATGTAGAAGTCATATATACTTAATTAATAAAAGTAAGAAAATAATTACAACTTTACTATCTTAGAAATTATTATATTTACTAAAATATATTTACTTCATTCAAATCATTTTAACTAATTTTACATTAATTTTTTTGGAAAAAATAGATTTATGTCTTATAATATAAGATTTATATTCTTATATCTATGTTATCATAATGCAATCAACCTTATATCTTCAATAACTTTATTAGCAAATTAAATCTTATTTTACAACTTAATTATATTTTAAAAAATTATAATAAATTTTATAGAATAAAATTTAACATCTAACACTAAAGGAATATCCACAATTCATATAAAATAAATGAAAAGCATCTCATTGAAATTAGACTCGAATATCAAAGTGTCAAATACACTCACTAATCAAAATAAAAAAAAAATAATTTGAAGTGTTTAGAATTTATTTATGCAAAATCCAATCAAACTGGAATTGAAAAATATGTTGGATGGTCGAACGAAAGTCATAGTGCTGGAGATCTTCTCTAACAGATTTCTCTTTCATTTGACATTCTTATTGTCATACTTAATGTCAAATGAATTTTGAGTTGGGAAGGTTTTAATGACATTTGAATCGCTTTAATAAGTGATTCAATATAAAAACAAAATATAATTTATAATTTAAATTTAAATAATTACTAAGTTAATTAAAATATATAAATATATGTACGTTGATTAAAAAAGAATTAAAAGATTATAAGAATGGTTTGACAATCTCATTCTTTAAGTAAGAGGTTATAAATTTAATTATTGAAAATGGACTCGCTACTTGCTGAAAGTTTTTTATCTCTTAGTGGGCTGGCCTTGTGCGAGAATGATTTTTTTGTGTATATATTGAATATATATTTATTTTTTTTGTTTATATATTGAAAATATGGTATTAAATTTTTTTTAAATAAAAAAATATAAATAGAATAAAATAGAAAGAAAATGAAAACAAAAGAAATTATTAAAAAAGAAAAATCAACATCAAAATAGTAAATTTGAAAATAAAATCAGGAACGTATATTTGCGAAGAGAAATTTTTTCGATCTGTGCAGTATAATATTCTCTATAGTTTTGCGGTTTATATTCAAAGTAACGTGGTACTACTTGCTACTTTTTAACATCAAATTAGAAAAATCACCGTAATCCAAGCAACATTAAAGCCATCTTTTGTTAGATTGCCCCAATAAAAATCAATATCTTAACAATTAATATTGTACAAATCATGGCTAAACCCTTTATTATGCTTCCTTCGTTTTTCCTTTTCAATCTATTAATTTTTTTTCTAAAATATTTAAAATTATCTATTTTGTCCTCGTGTCATTGCATGCAAATTGAAAAAATTACAACATCCACTAAGTGCATTTCACCCATCATTTTTGAACTTTTCTACCTATATTACTAATATTTCCAAATTTCAATTTGGAAAATTATATAGAATTATATGTAATTTCAGACAATGCCACATGCGATTCATATATCGCCAGGTGAAGTTCAAAAAATCATCGGTGATCACAAAATAGAGTTTGAGATTTAATGGAATGAAGTTGAGCAATTTTATCAAAATATAAATTAAAATTTAAAAATATTGATAATACGAATTGAAAATTTTAGACACTATTGGTGAAATAAACTCAAAATAAAGTTAATTAAATAATATTTTTGTTCAATTTCATAAACCCTTCTTTTGTCCACATTAATTTTCGTTTCATGTGCCATTCTTTTATCTCCATTAGTTTTCGTTTCTCATTATTCGTAAAATGGAATATGTAAAATACAAATTCGGCCTAGTTGACATTCGTTGGTCATTAGGGCCATTATAAGGGTCAAAATGGTTAATGCACAGTTGAATTAAAAATGCCATTGAACTAACCAATAAAACGTAACCTCATGACGAAGAGCGTCTCACTTTCGCTTAGCTCAGATCTTGAATTCGCATATCAGATTTTCCAAGTCGAATAATTTTCTTCCTTTTAAACGAATTTTGATGTTTAAAAAAATTTAATGAATTATTAAAATCAAATTATCTATAAAATAAAAATTATATGATATATCATTTTTTAAAAATATTTTATAATTTTAAAAAAATTCAAAAACAATCAATTTTTAAATTTAAACGAAAATTTTTTATATAAATCATAATATTTAAAAATTTGAAAAGTATTATTTTTAAATATAATAAAAAAATATTTTTATGCAGATTTTTGTTATATAAATATTATATATATTATTGACATGGAATTGTAAATTATAAATGAATATTTTTAAATTAAACGTTGTGAATAAATAAAGAAAATGAATATTTTTAAGATTATTTTTTTATGAGTTTAAGAATATTTTGAGTTTTTTTTAATATTATAATTTGAGGAGAAAAAATTAATTTTAAATTTTTTTAAATGGTGTATTTATAGTTAGACTAAATTTTGATATATAGAATATTTTGGAGTTTGGATATTGTAAAAAATAATTATAAATTAGTGCATGATACCTTTAAAAAAAATAAAAAGATACAGATTTGGCCCATTGACAATAGGTGGTTATTAACCCAGTTAAACGGGTCAAAATGGTCAAATGCTGAAAACGGAAAGCTTCCAAAAGCAGCGAAACGCATAGCGAAGGTATCCCATAAAAACGCGTTTTGGCCGGCAGGGCGTTTGGTTGAACAACCCAACAATCACCAGTTTCCTTCCCAATTCTTCTCTCTCTCTATTTACTTCATGATTTAATTAAAAAATCTTTTTTAAAAAATGAAATAAAAATTACATTAAAGCGACTATTTTTCGCTATAAAACTATAAATTATCCTCTTTTAGCTCTTTTTCGGTTTTCTAAGCCATTCCTTTCCTTTCTCTTTCATCTAGTGTTCCTCTCTCTCTCTCTCTCTCTCTCTCTCCCTTCCTACCTTCCACCAGAAAACTTCCTCCCCTAGCCGGGAAACCGCTCTTCCTCCGGCGAACGGCCTCCGTTTCTTACGGAAAACTGCTTACTGTTTTCTACCTGAGATTTCGAGATTTATTTTTCTTCCATTCCCCTGAGACCGTTGGAGAACAATTTGGATCTCTGAGTTTGACTCAGTTTGTTCTTGTTTGGCGCGTTTTTAGAAAATGTGGGCTTCTTGGTTCGCCGTTATGATTTTTTGATGGGGAAGATCGTGATCTAGGGTTTGGATTTCTGATTTCTGGACTCGGTTTTGTAGCCAAAACCTAACAAAAAACGGAGGCAAATAGAGCGCGACTGCGGAATGAAATGGTATGCCATTGTAAGCTTATATACCTGTAATTTTTGAATTAGTTTCCAATTGTGTCTCCGTGTGTATATTTATTTATATATAATTTGACCGGTTGGTTTTTGAATTTTTTTTAACTGTGGTTTTTTATTGGTAAGATCTTAAAGCATTGTTCTGATGTGCAACGGTCTCTTCAATTTTTAGATAAATTTTTGCCTTTGTTTTTTGTATTTCTATTTTTAGAAAGTGATTTGGATTTGTTGAATCTCTCATTTCTGGTTATTATTTTTCGTCTTTTATTTTTAATCAGGATATTTTTGGTAAATAAATTTTACAAAACTGAAAACTGGTTTCATTTTTTTTTTTTTACTTTTCCTTTCTTAATCTCGGGTTTGATTGTGATCGTTGAATAAGTTGCATGCAGTTTGATCTAGTCAAAGGGTTCAATTATTAATATTATTTTCTATTTTGGTTTATTATTTTCCTCGGTAGTAAAATATAACTTGAATTTTGACGCAGGTACTTGTTGAATATTAGCTTCTAACATGCATATAATTTCTCCGTATATGATTAAAAGTTCAAATTGAATAGTAATTTTATAGAGTTGATATGGTCATATATCAAGTTGGGCCAATTTTTGTTTTCTTTTTTGGAAACTTGTGTATCTATCAGAGATTTAATGATTTGTTGAGTCATTTGACTCACAATTCAAGAAAGGTCCAGTTGACGCTCATTTCAGGCTTTGATTGTGGTGATAGGTGATTAATTGATTTGGTCATTTGTGGTTGACTTAGTTATATATTATACTTAGTGGAAATATAGAAGGAATTACTTTTCTGCAGCAAACAATTCAGTAAAAAACTTACACATTTTGAAAAGCTATAGTTAGTGAAATATGATTTCTTGTGTAGATATTTTGTGACAGTTTTGGAGCCTTAATCTAATTTTTCGTTGTCGCGTTCTCATTTTTATTTTTGCATTGTTTCGGCCCTTCATTTTTGGCACATTGGTGCTTGTTTTTTAATCTTGAGTCAAGTTGAAATAGCGTCGAGCTTCATCTCGGCTTGATTAGGAAATTCGAGACTCGAACACAACTAGAGTTTGAAGAGCTCGGCTTGAGCAAGTATTCATAATGTTCAAACTCGACTCAGTTAAACTTAATTATCATTGGAAAAAAATTAATGAAATTATTTCATTGATTTCAAAGTAAAACCTGAATAAGTAAATTATTTATATATATTTCAAATTATATAAAATCTCAATATTTGATTAGACTCGCAAGTTTCTTGTGTTGAATATTGTAATGATACTCAAGTTCAGCTTGACTTGTCACTTGAATTATTCAAGTTTGAACTCGACTCAATTAATTCAAGTAGTTTATAATTCAAGCTTGGGTATCTCACTACTAGTTTGACTTAAGCCCTAAGTTGAAGCTAATTTAGAGTGTGCATGCAATTGCGAATATCATGAATTAATTTCTGGGTGATGATTTGATTTTCTTTTTTGCTAAATTTTAATAGCTCAACTTCTTTAACATGGTTGTTCTATCTCTCTCTTTCTTCTTCTTCTTCTTCTTCTTCTTTGTTTTTAGATGTCTAGTTGTCAGATTTGCTTTCTCTGTTCTGGTATTAGGTCTCATCATATTGTTTTTCCTTTTGACAGGTGGAAGGAAGGGTCTGTTTATCCAAAGAGGCTAGAAATAGGTTAGAATTTCTGAAGTGTAAAAGGCTTCAGCGGATGAGATCAGAAACTGCTACAGAGACTATAAGTGTCACCAATATGATGAGTAGAAGCGGAGGAGATGCTTTAAGGGCTTCGGCGTCATGTGGTGTTAGATTACATGGTAATGTGGAATCACTTGTTCCTTCAAATGGTGCTTCAAGTGGGAAGGATGCCTTTTCTAAGCGAAAGGTCGATAAGTTTGATACAAGTGATCTAGAATGGACTGAGAAAATCTCAGAATGCCCTGTATACCATCCCGCAAGGGAGGAGTTTGAGGATCCTTTGGTGTACTTACAGAAAATAGCCCCTGAAGCTTCAAGATATGGTAAGGGATATTTGCTTAATAGGCAATCTCTTTTGATAATGGTTACTGAGAAACACTTGCCAATTGGATGAGTGCAATCAAAGTTAACACTTGCCAATTGGATGAATGCAATCAATGTTGTCTTGTCAAATTGGATAAAGTTATTGAATTTTTTCAGGTTCGGTGCACTTTTTTATATTTCTGGAGAATCACTTGTGTGCCAGTTTTTGGTCTACTGATTCGAGAATCACATGCACAATACTCTGTTATGGTTTTTTATGCCCTTTTACTTTATATACATTTGTTTTGTGAGTTAATTTCTTCATAAAGCTTATAACAGTGCCATCCACAACTATTAGACTTTGCCTGTTACTCCTTCAAACAGCTACAACTAGCTGCAATTTAAATCTCTGTGCATCATGCAAATTTTGATCCATTTTTTTCCTTCTGAATGTACAGGTATATGCAAGATTGTTTCCCCTTTAAGTGCTTCTGTTCCTGCTGGAGTTGTACTCATGAGGGAGAAAGCAGGATTCAAGTTCACAACTAGGGTGCAGCCTCTTCGTCTTGCAGAATGGGATGCTGATGATAGAGTCACCTTTTTTATGAGTGGAAGGTGAGTTTTCTTGCTTCATAGTAAATAATTGTTGATAATGTTCTGTCTGGCTTAAAAGATGGTTGTAACTTTTCAGAAATTATACCTTTCGTGATTTTGAGAAAATGGCGAACAAGATTTATGCTCGTAGATACTGTAGTGCCAGTTGTCTTCCAGCGACTTACTTGGAAAAAGAATTTTGGCATGAAGTTGCTTGCGGAAAGACAGAAACAGTTGAATATGCATGTGATGTTGATGGTAGCGCCTTTTCATCATCCCCCAGTGATCCACTTGGAAATAGCAAATGGAATTTGAAGGTGTTGGTTTAGCCTTTTCTTTTGTCATTTCCTGTACCTTGTTATGATGAAATGCCATATGTTTAGTTTTACCATGATGAAAAAATACTGTAAGGGAAGTGAATTTCACTGGTTATAGTACTAGTTGTAGTTTTCATCTTGCTGTGATGTTTTATGTATTTATTGACTTGGAGGATGATCTGGTGACCATTAAAATGCAAAATTGCTCACACATCAAAATATATTGAAATGTTAACGGCAATGTGTAACATAAAAAGTTTTGGGACTATATATCCCCAGGGCCGTCTTAAACATTTAAGAGGCCCTGTTCTTACATTGAAATTTAGGCCCCTAATATGAAAATCACAATTTTAATAATCAAGTATCTCAAAATATTTTTACAAAATAAAGCATTAAAAATTTATTACTTTGTTTAAATTGTAAATAATATCACAATACAAATTCAAGCTAATATCAACCTTCTTAATTGGAAGCATAAACATGTTTGGATTTATATTATTGGGCCCCATAATTTTTTGAGGCCCTGTGCTATTGAACTTGTTGCACCCCTTGTTAACCGGCCCTGTATATCCCTTTGGAGTGAGGGGATGGCTCAGCAAGCCCTCAATCAAAATTCCTGTCTCAGCAGATACGAGTGAGGTGCCCTGGCAATCTTGGACTGGTTCATGGGATCTTGTGCTGTGGATATGGGGTAATATGCTTGAACGATGGGTCTGTTGATCAGGGAATAATGTGTTGTATGTAGAGTGGAGATGTTCTTCCAAGCAATGGATATTACACCATACTGTGTGCTTGATATATTGCCTTCATTGGGAACATGACTGAGTAATGGGCTTTTGCTAGAGATTCTCTTGGAAGAAAGTGAATAATGTTAGTAAACAAGTAGGATGTTTCTTGTCCATTAATGCCCATTTTGATTTATATCATTGGTCAGATGTTTCTTCCTAATAAATGATGTAATTATGACTCTCTCTTATCAGAGTTCTTATTTTTCTTCTTTGATTCCTGTGAATAAATTGTTGGTTTTTGAATGAATATTAAACAATTTGTTGAAAGCAATGTCAGTTATTGGCATTTTAAAGATTCTTTAATTTTAGAATATGCATCACTCCTAGTCAAATTGTTATATCTTATATCTGATTGTGCTTTCAGAATGTGTCACGGCTGCCCAAGTCCCTTTTACGTCTTTTGGAAACAGCTATTCCGGTAACTAGACTATAAATATCTATTTAAATGTTTGTCTTCATACTTCCTGTCTCTTCTTGACTTGCATTGGGTGTATTTCAGGGGGTGACGGATCCCATGCTTTACATTGGAATGTTATTTAGTATGTTTGCTTGGCACGTGGAAGATCATTATTTATATAGGTAGGTCATTGTATAACACTTATAGATTTCTAGCACATTCTTCACTGTCTTAGATCTCATAAACATTAGAAATTTTGTTTAGAAGCCTTTAATTTTCTTTTGGTACTTTTACGGCAGTATTAATTATCATCACTGTGGGGCATCAAAAACTTGGTATGGAATTCCTGGTCATGCAGCTTTAGAATTTGAAAAGGTTGTTAGGGAACATGTGTACACCCATGATATTCTGTCAACTGAAGGCGAGGATGGAGCTTTTGATGTACTTTTGGGGAAAACGACTTTGTTTCCTCCAAATATATTGTTGGAACATGGTGTCCCTGTCTACAAGGCTGTGCAAAAACCTGGAGAGTTTATTATCACCTTCCCCAGAGCTTATCATTCTGGATTTAGTCATGGTAAGATATTTTCATCTCCATTTGCTGAGGAAGAATGTTGAGTTCTTATCTCAGTGTGATTACAGCAGTCATATTTTACATTTTGTGAAACTGTAGGTTTCAATTGTGGCGAGGCTGTAAATTTTGCAATTGGTGATTGGTTTCCTATGGGAGCTGTAGCTAGCTGGCGTTATGCAATTCTGAAAAGGATGCCTCTTCTTCCTCATGAGGAACTTCTATGCAAAGAAGCAATGATTCTATCTACAAGCCTCGAAATTGAAGATCTGGATTATTCCTCTGCAGACTTGGTTTCTCATCATTGCATTAAGGTTTCTTTTGTCAAACTGATGCGTTTCCAGCATTATGCTCGCTGGTTCCTTATGAAATCAGGGGTGTGCACTGGCCTTGTTAGAAATATGCATGGAACTTGTCTATGCAGCTTGTGCAAACGGGACTGCTATTTAGCTTTTCTTAACTGCAACTGTAACATGCATCTTGTGTGCCTTCGTCATGGTATGTTTGCTCCATATCCACTTTCACTGGTGTGTGTGTGTGTGTGATATTTTTTATCTGTTTGTTGACCTCGTCTTCTTGTAAATTTGTGATGGTCCTATTCTCTTGTCCAGATTTTAAGTCACTTGACTTTCCATGTGGAAGAAATCATACACTATCTTTGAGGGAGGATATTACAGCAATGGAAGCTGCAGCCAAGAGGTTTGAGAAGGAAGATGGAGTACTGGAGAAGATTCAACTGCATGCAAGAAATGGAGATGATTTGTATTCCTATCCATCTTCACATAAGTTTCCAGGCGTTTTAGAGGATGGATACTCTCCTTATTGTGAAATAAATTTTCAATTTAACACCAAGACTGCTGCAACAACTCAGTATCAGTCGCAAGACTTTACCCAGTCTACATTTGTATATGGCACTGAAAATTATAGACCTGAAGTGTCAGAAACTTCTGTTTCTTGTTCTCCATCTGCTCTTTTCCCTTCTGGGGAGCTGATTGAAAGCTTTTCGACAGCCAACAGTGTAAGATTCAGCTTCTTACTTTCTTATTCCCGAAAACGGTTGCCTATTCATTTCCTATACATTTTCCGTACCAGTCATAGTTGCAAATAGTAAAAGAGTTGGTCTTTCAATATTATAATTAATGAAGTGCTATTTTTTTTTATTATTTTGTTATCTTTAGAAGGTAAAGGGGTGTGGCGACTTTAACATAGGGAATCTTGATTCTAAAAGGTTCTCTGATCAAGCATCACATAGCATGCATGAGTCCTCTCTATCCTCTCTGTCTCATAATGAATGCCGGAATACCCAGCATGGAGATCTTTATGGATCAGAGGCTAGACCCAGTGTAGATAATCACAGTGATGATTCTGACTCAGAGATATTTAGGGTTAAGCGGCGGTCTTCTCTCAAAGTGGAAAAAAGAGTTTTGGCCTATGATGGGTCTTCGAAGAATTGTGAACACCAGGTATTTCTCTTTTTTTTTTTTGCACTTCTTGCCATTTTATGTGTGCAGTGTTTTTTATTAATGGGAAATGGGAACCTATTCACAGTTTGAGCAGGTAGGATCGTCCCCCCTTTGGGCAGATAACTTATTCATGGTTTGAGTTGCAAGCTCTTATGCAGTGATCTGTAGCGTTTTAATCTTTCAATTTAACTACTATTCAACAATGCCCTTCTAACTTTATGAAAAACAATAAAATTCACTTTATTCACCCCAAAAAACTGAAAAAAAGGGGGAAGCTGAAGTGCTAGTGTTGCTGGTTTTGACAGCTCAAGTAAAAAAGGAGGGTTGAGTTGTAGATTTGTGAGAATCTAATGTGGAAACTGGGATAAAAAAAATTTAAGAACAAATCACCACAGGAAGCAGAGACAGCATATTGGGAAAAGGTGAAGGTGAAAAGAATCAACTGGCATTGGTGGGCCATAAAACTGGAGTTCATGGTGGAGCTGTGATGAATTTTCTAAAAGAACATCACACATACTTTAGAACTGGTCTTTAAATGTGATTTTTTATTTTTTTATTTAGTGTATTTTCAATTGTGCTCAGTTCTTAGATAGAGTCTTTTGAACTTACTTTGTTTCTGAGCTGGACCTTCTTTTTCTGGTGAAATCATTTTCTAGAAAATATGTTCATTTATAAACTGGAATGGAAGACTTAAATTTAAATAATTATTTCTCTTAGCATCTAAGGGGTATGATTGAGATGTATTTATATCTTTTTAAGTAAGCTATCAGCTATTAGATGTTGCGTATTCTTATTTATTTTAGTGTGCCTGTTCCCTTCTCTTGTCCTCTGTTATTTGTCTGCGAAGCAAATGATGGACTTAATTTTCATCTCTTATTGGTTCTTCATTTTCTGCTCTTATTTTTCTGCACTTTGACAGACGCTCTTCATTTTCATTTTTTTCTTTTTGAATTTTATCTTTACTGAGATTCTTTCAATAAAACAGGGTCTGAGAAGATTGAAAAAGCTACAATTTCAAGGAAGATGTGGCCAAACAATGTCATCAGAATGCAGCCGAACTGATGATGAACCAAATCGCAATCATACATCAACTTCCAATTGTAAGGAGGCTCCAGAGAATGGATCGAGGGACAGATTTACCGGGGGAAGTAGCATTCCCATCTCTATCAAGTTCAAGAAGTCGGTGAATGATGAAGCATTGAGCAGACAGCGAGAGCACTTCAGAGTGGACAAGTTCCAGTATGAATTGGGAAAGACCACAAAGGAACCACCCCCTATAGAGATTTGGCCAAAGCGTCTTAAAGTCAGAGGCCCATCATTTCTGGGGTCAGAGAGCAGGTTAGATTGACTTTTGGATCACAAAATTGATGAGGAAACTGGTTCGCCTGCCTCTGGGGCATCATCTAGAGCCTTACTTTGCTAACTTTATTTTCTCTGATGGGGTGCTAACAACACGGAAGAAAGTCCAAAAGATTAATTGTGGGAGCGGCAGTATAATTAACCAACTTTAGGAAAATTTTTATTCTTTGTGCAGGCCTCAAATTGGGGTGCTTTGCACGGATGGTGATTCTTCTGGTTCTCAGGCCGGGGTGTTTTTCCGTCTTTGGCAGGAGAACCTCCCTGCAAGCTAAAAGTAGAATTTCGTTAGTAACTCTGTAAATTTGTTCGTATCAGTGAAATTAATTCTTGAGGGAAGGTGGGTATTCCCGCTGCACCTCCATGTTAAGGTCATTCTGCTGCTTCCTCTTAGGTTCTTTATTCTTTTTGTAGCAATGGACTACTTGAATAAATGCAGAGAAATGTCTTTTTTCTCTTTAATATCTAATCCTGATATATTTTTCTTTTTTCGTTTTTGTTTATTTTTGGAGGTTTATGCTTTGAAGTTCTGAATTTGTTCCATATGTTAATTAGTATAGTGAATCACACTAGTGGAGAGGGTGAATTATACTGAATTTTGTTTATGTGAATCTTGTTCACCTTTTAGCGGAAAGGAGGAATGATAACTCTGAAGTCTTAGAAAATTTTTAAAGAAATTAGAAATGAAATAAAAAAAATAACTTCGCAAAAATATTAAAACACTTGGATATGAATTTAACAAGGAATCTTTATTAATAGGGAATCTCATTTTAAAGTTTGAACATATTTGAATTTATTCTTGTGAAGTGAGTTTGGGTTTGCTTAATAACCAGTTCTTTAAAAGGATTCTCATTTTGTTGATTCTAATTGAACGGATTGGTCCATTGGACTTAACGTTGTGTAAGAAATTTCTTTGAGAGGAGATTATATCATTTATTATAACTTTTTTTTTTAAATTTTATTGCTCTTTGTTTTTTTTTTTATTTATAACTTTTTACTTTTTTACTTATATATTTTCTTTACTTTTGGTTTTAAAGAATACAGTGTCATTTCTTCTTCCTATTCCTCTTCCTTTGTATTCTATTTTTTACACTTTTTTTTCACTACTACATTTTCATCCTCCATGGTCATTGTAGCGTCTCGTCTTACACAAAAGCCATGGCGATGGGTACAATATTCTTACTGAAAAAACAGTTTATAATTCTTACTGGGAAAAATGGTTTATCATCTCCCTCCATGGCTACTACAAAGACGCTCTATTATACCCACAAACTCACCATTATTGGAGAGAAACAAGTTACTAAGTCCAATTTCATGGATTCTCTTAAGGAAATCAGATCTCATATCTCCATCTCTGATTTCATAGTTGTTTCCTTACAGCAAATTGGCTCTTTCTCTACCCCATGGCACCGTTTCTCTCCTTTCAATACTCCTGATAATCGCTTACTTTAAAGCCAATCACATCGCCGGATGCTTCTGGGTTCTTCAGTTTGTTATTTGTCCCTTCACTGTCAAGGCATCAAGAGTCACTGTCTATCCGTAAGTGTTAAAAGAAAATTTAGTGATCTTGTTTCCAATAAATTTAGTGTGAAGTGGTGTCAGGCATAAGTTTCTTATTTTTGTCACAGAAACAACTTTTATTTGTTTCCTAGAAATGAACTAAAGATAGGAATGCCATCTTAAAGCTTTTCTTGTCAAGCTTCTTATTTGACTTCTATGTGTTAACAAGGTTTTGATTTTAATGCTTGTATATATGATGGTAAGTCTTAGTATCAACCAACTGTATATAACATAATAAATGTACAGTGACTAATGACTTTGATTCTTGTTTAGCAGTGGCCATGGTTATTGTGCAACTTGAAACTCAAATTTTGATTATAGATTTAAGTGGATGGCAATGTCCCTATAGTGTATCCTAATGATTTATTATATAAATGATAATATGAAATTATTAATAAAATTGGCATAAACTTTCTTTCTGAAGTTGAATACATAAGCCTTTTGTCTTTGACTAAATCATCAAAATGGTTAAGAGGTGAAGTGATTTGGGGGAAATGACCTATCTATGAATGTAAATCAAGAATGATTGTTTTTAGTTGTTTTTGTACTTAGCTTACAAATATTTATATTTTTCTATGTAATTTTCACTGTCTTGTTTTCCTCTTACTTCTCATGGTAATGTTATTGGGATATCATTGAAGATTGGAAATTAACTAGAAAAATATCCCTATATAAGACACTAATAAATTTTAAACCATGTTAATCTTAAATAAACTACTTAGGAAAACAATGCCTTTTAATCTTAAAAAGAATATCTGACACAAAACAAGTTTCACTTCCCTTTTTTCTCTCTTTCCTGATCTCGTGTCTCTCTTTCTCTCTCTCCTACAAAGTTTCCCTCGACTCCTCTCTCTCTCTCTCTCTATTTTCACTATGTCGAAACTTTGTTCCCTTATGTTAACGTATTTTCTTTTTCGCTTCTCTAGTTTGGCGACTCCATCTACTGGCAAATGGATTTGATTCATCTTACTCAAGTTAGGATCCATTGAAATCGATAAAGTTAATTTATTTATTTATATTTACTTTTTTCCTTAAAAAAAGCTCGATCTGAGCAAATATGAGGAAAAGTGAATAATGCATGTATGTTTTGGGTTTGGAAAATGGCGTTGTCTCTTTATCGATTTTTTGTAAATTTTACGATATTACAACTCTTTCTCCTCATCTTCCTTCATTTCTCACTTTCCTTAAAGAGTTTGAATGAGTGTAGTGGGTAAATCCATATTATGAATTATTATGAGATGCCATATTTTTTTTTTGTTATGGAATAATATGGATTGTTATGGAGCTGTTTTGATTATTTTGGGTTTGTTATGTGTTGATATGAGTTGTTATAGGTTGTTATAAGATTGATATGGGTTGATATAAGTTGTTATGAGTTTGTTATGGGTAGATATGGTTTGTTATGAATTTATTATGAGTTGATATGGTTTGATATGTGTTGATATAGATTGTTTTGAATTTGTTAATAATTGATATGAGTTGATATGTGTTTGATATGAGTTGATATTGGTTGCTAGGAGTTTGTTATAGGTTGTCATGAGTTTGTTATAGGTTGATATGAGTTGAGATTATTATGGGTTGATATGTGTTGATATGAGCTGTTTTGAGTTTGTTATGTGTTGATATGTATTGATATAGACTGTTATGAGTTTGTTATGGCTTCAATGGATTATGATGCGAATATAATTTATATGATTGTAAATGTAGGGTATTGATGGAGGGCTTTAAATTTATCGAAGGATGAATTCATTTAATTGACAAAATAATAATTCTCATCTAATATGGTAGAAAATTTGATGTGAACATTGACAAATATATTAGTGGGCGTGTTGAATATGTTTTCTTGAATAAAATAATTTATTCTAATGAATTTAAGAAATCAGTATTGGAAACACTTCATATTGACAACACATTAAAGATTGAGTTTAAATTTATTATTGGTCATGATGCACATCCTCTTTATGATGTGGTATATGATAGGTCACTTAGGATATTAATGGGCATTGCTATGGAGGATAGACTTATATATTCATTGATTGTTAGTATTGAAAAAGGTGCATATAAATTTAGACATGACAATAATGATCCTATTGGTGTGAAAAATGTGTCCAAGGAGAGGTACCAAGTCTTGATTCAATGCCAAAAGATGCAAATGCAAGGTTTGCACCGATTACTGAATCTATCCATGTAGCTTCAGAATTAGAGGCTCATGAATATGATAAAAATGACTATGATGTGCCTAATTTATATGCAGAGGAAAGGGCATAACATAGTAACAACATTCATGTAGATTGTAATGTTAGGGCAAAACATATTAATAATGATCATATAGAATTTCAGCATAATGGCGCAGAACATAGTAATGACATTTATGTCGATTGTAATACAAAGGCAAAACATGGTACTACTATTGACAATGAAGAAATAATGAGACTCTTTTGCATCTAAAAGCAATCCAAAATTATTAGGTAAAAGTTTGATATCTGAAATGGTTGCAAAGGGCAAAATATTTAAGTCAAAGAGAGATGTATTGACAACCGTATCCCTCATTACAATGAGGTAGAAATTCTAGTTCAAGGTCTTCAAGTCCAATAATTCTTTCTTTGTTATGCGCTATATTGCTAAAACTTGTACCTGGAGACTAAGAGCAAAAAGTTTTAGAAATAGCAATTTTTGGATGGTATCAGAATATGTGACTCAGCATACACGTCTGACTGATTTTGATCATATTAGACACAGACAAGCTACAAGTTGGGTTGTTGTTGAGTGTGTTGAGAAGTGATTAATAAATTTTGAGAGGGTTTTGAAACCCATAGATATGATTGATGACATGCATACAGAATTTAGTGTTGAGGTTAGTTAATCTGTCGTATGGAGGGGACGAGACTATGCTTACGAGAATATCAGATTTAGTACTCTAGAACAATCCTTCTCTATTCTACCTGCATATTTGCATGTACTTAGTGAAACCAATCTTAGTACGATTATGCATCTACAATACAGAGATGAGAATAGATTTTTTGTATTTTTTCTTCTCTTTTGATGCTTCAATAAAAGGTTTCCAAATTTTTAGACCTATAATTACCATTGATGGAACTCATTTGAAAGGAAAGTATAGAGATGTATTTTTTTACTGCAGTGTGTATAATGTCTAGAAATTTTCAACAATAATTTTCTATATTAAGTGCATATATAAGTGTAAATTAGACTAATTATGATGTTATGTGTGGTTTTAGTACTTGGAATTGGTGGAAATAAGGTTGATTAGGCCTTAATAAATGAAAAATTAAATTAGGGCATGGATTTAATAGGTATTTCCTGAAAAGGTGTTTTAAAGATATAAGAAATTATGGAAATGCTCTTATGGCCCCAAAATGAAATTGTACTATAATTGAGATATGAAAAAGTGAATAATAAGGGTTTAAAATAGTTAAAGTAATTATTTTTATAATTTTATGGAGTTAAAAACCAGTTTATGATTTAATTAAAATGAAAGTAGAAGTACTGAAACTAAGTTACGTGCAAGGTATATGATTAAAACCCTAGATATTATAAAAGAAGTCAAAATTTCTACACTCTTCCATCCCTTTTCTTCTCTTGGCCTAATTTTTCACCATCTTCACCACCATCTTCTCTTCTTCTTCCTACATTCTTTAATTTAGAAATCGTGGATACTTTGAAAGAAGAACAAGATTTTGGTAGAAATTAGCTACTTTAAGTATGAATCTTAAAAAAAAAAAAAACTACTAATTCAAAGGATTGAAAGGAAGAGTCATGAAAGAGCCACTTTGAAAGAGTTTAGTGCTTGATATTACTTCTTTTGCTTCAATTAATCTTGATTTTGTTTAATTAAAGAAGTTTGTGATTTGATAAAGTGAAGTGATTTGTGAAGGAAAGCGTATATTGAATGATTAGTAAAGAGTTGATTGTGAAATTTTAATTTTTTTGAAAGTAAACTATTGTTTTTATATATCAAGTGTGTATTTGTTAATTTTTAATTGAAATTATGTTTAAATCAACCATTGAACCCCATAGGTGAAGATTTAGGGTTATGGACGAAAATATGGTTTTGGAAGATTTTAGGGTTACAGAATTTCCTAATTTGGAAGTATGATGATATTTGTGATATTTGGCAGAGTGTTTGTAAGGTATTTAATTTTAAATCATGTTTAAAAGAATCTTTGAATTGATGAAAAGTTGAATTATTGGATTATGAAGGATTTGATAAATGGGAAAGAATAACCCTATTCTTGATAAATATGGGTAAGTAACTTGAAGTTATTCAAATGTTGATTTAATTTATTATGTAAGCAAAATATTTATGGAGCTAAATGTTTGTTTGAAGCATACTTGATGATCTTGGTTTAAATGAATTATGTGTTGAAACAATTGTGATAGAATTTGTTAAATTATATTGTTAAAGTGTGCATATTTGATAGTTTGTGATGATAAAGAGAAAGAAAAGTACAAGTGAAGGAGAATTATAGTGAAAAAATCAATGTTGAGGGGAAAAATATTAGTATTAAACTTAATTAAAGATAATGTAAGTGTATTAAATTATGTTTAATTGTTTTGCATATGGAGGTTTATGTTTGAATTCAATACTATTCTTGAAATGTTAGACATTATTCTTTTGGTTAATTGAGTGTAATTAGTAGTGTATTGTAGATTAAATCATAAAAAATGTGTATAACTGATGAAAGGTTGTTTGTAAGGAAATTGATAAAAGATTAATCCATTTTTTAGTAACAACTTAGAAAGAGGAAAAGACTTGAGGAAACTTGTTGATAAATGTATTTGGACATTGAAAGTAAGTTAAGGTACTGTTGGAATTAAAGGAAAAGTTGTTTAAAGATCGGGTTTATTATATAAAGACAATTAATAAGGAAATGATAGAGTTTTTAATGGAAATGTTTAAATTATAAAATATGTATATACATAAGATAAACATAGTATATATATAGAATATACATTTTTGGGATGAAGTTGATAATTGGTGGAATTCTTATATTTGGAAAGAGCTAATTAACATAAATTGAAGTTTTTATTTAGAACTTAATTATTACAAGTAGAATGAGAAATATGAGATTGATAAGATATAATTATAGAATGTGAAGTGTGTTTTGAAAAGTTAAAATTGTTATAAGAACAAAGTTAACCAAATTATCAAGAATATGTATAATTAGTATACATCACAAGTGAAATCGAAAAGAATTGACCATAACTTATAAAATTTATAAAGATGTGTAGAGTAATTCAAAAAGGAAACTATATAAACAAATAAATGTAATAAGAAGTGAGTGGACAACAAATGAAAAGTTTGAAAACATATGTGTATATGCGTGTAATGTACATAAAAGTAACTTTATTGAAATTTAAAGATAAGTTGAGAATTATATTTAGAATTAATTGGAAAAGAATCTTTATTACTATTGTTAAAGTTGAAAAGATTAAAAAGATTATGAAAGATAAATGTTTTTCAAATTAATATTCTTGGCAAAATTAATATTATAATTGTGAAATTAATTGAAATTATGAAATAAGTGAATTGTCCAATTGTATTTATGCTACACTCAGTTATCATATTGAATGATTAGATAGAGAGTGGACGTCTATAGTGTTAGTGGGCACATTGTGCCATCTGTGAACACTTTGTGTCACTATTGATAGTGAACATTTGTGTCATAGTGGGCTTCTGACCATATTTAAACTTTAAAGTAGACATTAACTTGCCATTATGACCTGTTATCCAAGTCTAGAGTTTGATACTAAGTATATGAGGGTAAAAATATAAAAAATAAAATAAAAAATAATTAAAATACATTAAAAATATATATACATAATGAATGTTTATACTAAATTGTACTAAAAAGTGTGATTTACTGAAGCTTAACTAAAACCTTGATTATATAGACCATTATCAAAATGTTAAATTGAACAAAAGTGTTCAACGTGTTAAACTGAATGGAAGTGCTCATCTTGTTAAATTCATAAGTAAACTTTATTAAAAATATGAGAAGTGCAATATGAACATTATTATGAGTTGTAGAATAAATTATAAATAAAGAATATAATTTGTAAATGAAAAAATAAACTGTAAATAGAAAATATAAATATTACAACTGCAATATAAATAATTGCAATATTAGATAAATAAATGGAACATTATCATGTCTTATTTAATTAAATTGAATTCAAAATGTAAAATAGAACTTGTATTAAAAACATAAATGTTTTAATAAATATTTGCAAAGAGATAATATTTTATTATCTAAATTGTATTTGAATTTTTTTAATACTAAAATAAGTTTGATTTATTGATTTATTTTCAAAAATTAAGATTTGTTACTTTGTTATTACAATTATTTACTTTAATATTAAGTAGCAAAATATGTGTATACAAGTATCACTAAGTAATAAGTTTAGTGTATTGGATTTTTTTGATACGCAAATAAGATGGACTAGAGCAGTGTTGATAATAAAGATTTAATATTTCAAAGATCAACTGCAATACAAAAAGTGTTTTATTATAATGAGTTTGTATTAAATAACTTTAACTATACTTCACATAGCGCTATTGTGATATAAATAATAGATGTATAACTTTGATCAATAATGAGGAATGTATACAGTGTATAATTTATTTTGCTTAAATTTAAAGATTGTATTGATTGTAAATAGGATGGAACATTTGTATATATTTTAAATTGAAAGTTATAAGATGTAGTGAATGATTATTACTTTGGATAATGTATTATATATATTTATATTTGTAGATTTACATGTATATATAATTCATTTTGATTTGTGGTCGATATTAGATTTATTGAAGTTATTAGAGTTGAGATTTGTTGAATAGAGTTTAGA
The DNA here is from genome assembly GCA_947685225.1 of Garcia nutans. Taxonomy (NCBI): domain Eukaryota; kingdom Viridiplantae; phylum Streptophyta; class Magnoliopsida; order Malpighiales; family Euphorbiaceae; genus Garcia; species Garcia nutans. Next base: position 21,975,101 of record CANTUV010000026.1, read on the forward strand.
AGTGATTGGAGTTGAGATTTGTTGAATAGAATTTAGAAGTGTTTTTACCTACAGGTTGTGTTAGAATGTTGACTTTTTTGATAGCGAGTAAAATCTACCAAAATTTTTAGTCAATTTGTTATTTATGTTTAAGAGAAATTGGATATCGGATTGTTTTAGAATTGTTTAGTGTATTTAGTAGCATCTTCTAACAGTTCTCTAAGAGGATTGTCAGAGGGTTATTATAGTTTGTCACGATGCTAACCAATAGATATTCTTGTTGGCATTTGAAATGGTAATTCAGAAAATGATGAATCATGGACGTGGTTTCTGTTTTATTAGTTTTTGTTATAGATTTGTGTCTTGTTTATTATAATAATTATTGTTTTATTTAGGTATTTTGTTAGTTTTAATCGGTTTGTTTAGTGTTTTCATTAATTTTGGTAGTTTTAGTTTATTTCAGTGTTTATGTCGTTTTTGATTTAGTTTTTAGTATGGTGTTTATGTTTTGTTGGTTATTGTTTATTTACTTCTTATTTACAGTTTGTTTGAGTTTTGTTTTAGGTTAAAAAGGCAAGGAAGCAAATTGAAGGAAAAGAGGGACAGTAACTGACACAGGCAGAGGACACGGCCAAGTCACTGGCCGTGTCCCATACCAAGTTAAAAAGGAAGTCAAGACACAGTAGCTGACACACTCAAGGGACACGGCCAAGTCAGTGGCCGTGTCCCTCCAAAGATGCTCCAACACGGCCAAGTCACACCAACTTGGCCATGTCTCACTTGGTTCCAAAGGAAAAGAAAATTGCAAATCTCACAGAAGTAAACACAAGCAAGGGACACGGCCAAGTCACTGGCCGTGTCCCTCCAAAAGGGTCCAACACGGCCAAGTCAACCTCCAACTGGCCGTGTCACTCAACCAAAGAGAAAAGAAGAAGGAATTCTCACAGTAGGTGACACATGCAAGGGACACGGTCAAGTCACTGGCCGTGTCCCTCCAAAGACCACCAACACGGTCAAGTCACATTCAACTTGGCCGTGTCTCTCATGAACCAAAGCCGTAGCAGATTTTAAAGCGGACGTTTCATATATAAAGGAAAAAGAAGCTAGGGTTTTGGGGAGTTGGCGATTTGGAGATTGAATTGAGCCGTCAGAGAGTGAAGTTAGGGTTTTAACTTTGTTTTCTTTGATTTTGATTACACTTTGGATTAATCTAGCTTAGATTAGATTGTTCTAGCCATTGATACATCCTTCTTGCAAGATTTGAACAAGAGATTCTTCAGAAGCTTCAATGAGTTTGTAACTTGGTTTTTTTCTCGAACTTATTCTCTTTATTTTCATTGAAATTGTATTAATGGATATTATCATGTCTAATTTGATTTCTTTGAACATTAATGAGATGAGTATGTTTGATAGCATGATGAACTAATTTGATCTAGTCTAGGGTTTGTATGGATCTGCTATGATTGTATGAATTGGTTATTCTCTTAGATAATAATTTCTTTAGCCTTGATTGAATGAAATATTGTTAATATATAATTGATTGGCCACCAATTATGTGTTTTAGGTATTAGATGATGGATTGAGAGATGAAGTCTAATACTAGAACAATTCAATTAAGGACTTAGGTGAATTAGAGATATAACCTATTAAAAAGATTATTTCAATTATAACAAGATTAGTTGAAAAAGGTTTGAATGCGAGAGCTTATTTCCTTGATTCGATTAATTAAGTTGTTTGAGATTTAATCTTTGAAATTAAATTAGTTAAGAGGAATAACCGTTCATACATATAAGTAGTAGAGAAGTGCAAACCCTAGATCTTTCAATCAAAACATCAGTTTAATTTACTTTTATTCGTTTTAAACTTCAATCAATCTTCTTCATTAGTTAATAATTTAAATTTCTTCATTACTTGTTAATTATAATTTGATAATCAATTAGCCACTTTAGCTTCCTTGTGAGACGACCTTGGGGTGATCACCTTTGCTACAGCTACCTCGTATATTTGCGAGTGACGCTTTGTGGTAGAGTTAATTCGAGTGCAACAAGTTTTTGGCGCCGTTGTCGGGGAGGCTAATTGGCATGATTGTTTATTAGTTTTAGAAATTTTAGATTATTTTTTATTGTTCACTTTTGATTTTATTTTTCTTTTGTTTTTAATAATTTCTTTTTCTAGAAATTTTTGTTTATGCAAGGCAGGGGATCACTTGGAGGAGAGCTATACCCCGTCATTCCAGAAATTCAGAGAGTGAAAAGGAGCAGGGAAGAGTTTGAACTGTACACATGATTTGATACTACAGAGGAGGACACTTCTGATTTTGAGTCGGAATCTGCACAATATGTTAAAATGGCTGAAGAAAGGCAAAAAACGATGAGAGACTTTACTAGACCTGTCATTGGAACTTCCACCTCTTGCATAAGACTGACAGATGCAGCAAGAAATTATGAGTTGAAGAACATTCACTACAACATGCTGCCATCATTCTATGGAGTTCCAAATGAAGATCCTCTGAACTTTATTCGGGATTTTTATTCTACCCTCAACACTTTTCCTTTGGGAGGACTAACAGAAGATCAGTTGAGGATGAGATGTTTCCCTTATACTTTGAAGGATAGGGCAAAGAGCTGGCTTATGATGTTGCCCGAAAACTCTTTGACAACTTGGGAGCAAGTTTATAACAAATTCATGGGCAAGTTTTATTCACATCAAAAGACAGCTGAATTGAGAGGGAAGATTGCTACATTCTCTCAATTTGAAGGAGAGCCATTTCATGAGGCTTGGGACAGATTTAAGATGCTATTGATCCAGTGTCCACATCATCACTACCCACTTCAACTTCTTAATCAGTTCTTCTATGATGGATTAACCCAGCAATTTCAGAACACTGTTGATAACGCAGCTGGGGGAGCTATGGGAGAAAAGACAGCTGATGAAACTTATGAGATCTTTGAGATGTTGGGAGCTAATTCTCAACAGAAAAGTGTAAGGGGAAGAAGTAAAGGGGTGAATCAACTGGAAGCCAATAGTGAGATAGTCAATCAGATAGCAGAATTGACAAGGCAAGTGCAGATGCTGAATATGAAAAATAACACTTCTTCATCCAATCAAGAAATTTGTGGAATTTGTGGAACTCTTGGGCATGGAGCAAATATTTGCCCCTCCGCATATGAGTCCTATGGGAATGAAGTTGAGCAGGTCAATGTTATGGGAGGATTCCAACCAAGGGCCCAAAATGATCCTTACTCCAACACTTACAATCCTGGTTGGCGGAATCACCCAAATTTCTCCTGGGCAACAAATAATTCTCAACAGCCTTTTCATTTGCTCCAGAGACAGAACCAATAGCAGGGTCAATCCTCAAATCAAGGGCAGTCTAAGATAGAGAGTTTGGAGGAAAGTTTACAAGCTTTTATCCAAGTCAGTGCTAAAAATCAAGAGGTGACCAATAAGAGGCTGGATTCATTAGAAGCATCTTTTAAGAAAGTGGAGACTCAAGTAGGGCAATTGGCACAACAGATGCAGATTCAACAAAAGGGGAAATTCCCAAGTCAACCTGAGCATGCACAATCAGTGACTGTTCTTAGAAGTGGTAAGGTAATTAACAAGAATGTTGAAAATGATTCTGTGAATGCAGGTGACCAAAAGAACAAGAAGGAAGGAGAACCAGAGAACAAAGGTGCTGGAGAAAGTTCAATGGAGAAGTCCCCTACAGCAGATTTGCACAAGGCAAGCAATCCATACCGACCACCTATACCATTCCCCAGCAGGTTGAAGGATGATAAACCATATAAGCAATTTTCTAACATCTTCAACATGCTGTCTAAGGTAAGTATTAACTTACCCTTACTGGAAGCAATAAAGAACATGCCGGCTTATGTCAAATTCTTCAAAGACTTGATCATTAAGAAAAAGAGGTATGAGCCGAATGAAAAGGTGATAGTTTCAGAAGTAGCTAGTGCTGTTCTGCAGCATAAACTACCTCCCAAACTAAAGGATCCTGGAAGCTTTATAATTCAAATTTCTGTGGGGAATGGAAAGGGGACTGAAGGCATGTGTGATCTAGGAGCCAGTGTAAATTTGATACCTTATTCTGTGTATAAAGAATTAGAACTAGGGGAACTTAAACCAACCAAAATGGTGTTGCAATTAGCTGATAGATCTCTTAGATTCCCGAAAGGGGTTGTAGAAGATGTGTTAGTTAATGTTGGAGGGTTGATAGTACCTGTGGATTTTATAGTTCTTGACATGGAAGGAAGTAACCCTACACCATCAGCACACACTATTTTGCTGGGTAGGCCTTTTATGGCTACTATCAACACTTTAATAGATGTTAAAAATGGTAAATTATCAATGACTGTCTTGGGACAGAAGGTTGAATTTTCTATTTTTAACACTTCTCCCATTCCTATAACTGCTTTTATATGAGGAATGTTCTTTAATTAATTGTGTTGACGCCATTTTTTCAGATGCTTCCTTGCAGACAGGTGCCTTAGATAAATTGAAGCTGACACTGACCTTAGAAGAGGGGGCTAAACTAGTGGGGGAGACCCGAAGATGCCTTAACCCAAAGGCATATGAGAGCTCGAGGAATTATAAGGATCACACTAAAGCACTTCATGACAGATTTATTGGGCAACAGACATTGAGTCCAGGTATGAAAGTTTTACTTTTTAATTCTCGACTCCTTCTGTTTTCAGGTAAACTCAAATCTTGATGGAGTGGTCCTTTCGAGGTAACTAAGGTATGTCCTTCTGGTGCCATTGAATTGCTTAACTCTAGAACCAATAAGACTTTTAAAGCAAATAGACATAGAGTTAAACCATATAAAGAAGGATTTCATGAAGTGAGGATCATTGACAGTACTTTGATCCACGATTTCTAGTCTTGCATGATGTCCAGCTTTATGACATTAAAGAAGCGCTAAATGGGAGGCAACCCATTAGTTTGAATTTCTTTTTCATAGTTATAATTTTATATTTAGCAATTTTGATTTTATGTTTAGTTTAAATAAATGGAAACCCTAAAGCTCTCTTGTATCTTGTTTTTGACCATTTGTGTTTGTGATCGAAAGTTAGGGTTTTGCCTCACCAGGGTACGAGGAAGACAGGATGTCTTTTAACTCTTTTTCTTTATTATTCTTGTTTTCCATTGAGGACAATGTCAATTCTAAAGTGTGGGGTAATCTTTTAGTTTTTCTTTAATTTTTGTTTGGTTTGTCTTAGTGTGTTTTATTGTGTGTTGTGCATGGCATAATTGTTGAAAATTTATTGATCTTTTCTGTGATTCTAGCATTATAGTTGAGACTTTAATTTCAGCATAGAGATTAGCATTTGAATTCATTCATGATCAATTTTCGCATTCTGCAATTAATGACATATAAATCTTTATGAACCCACCTTTGTGAGTTTTGAGCCTTATAGATTAAATGATTGATTTTCTTTTCTTAAGTGTGCACCTTCATGATTTTGCATCTCTAGAGCTTGCTTTTGCATACTAATTGAACTCACATTATGATTTAATCTCAAGTTTTAAAATGATGAAGGCAAATTAGGCTAGCCCTTTAGCTTAAAAAGACCTCCCTTAATATTGATTTCCTTTGTGAGCCAAGTTGAGCCTTTGACCTTTTCTTGTTTGATCAACACAATTCTCAACTTAACATGTTCTTATTTTCATCATACCTGCATTAAGGAATGAAGTTTTATGATATGACAATAGGGTGGTTTATTTCAAAGTGTGGGGTAAGCAAGTAAAAAAAAAATAATATTGCTATTTGGGGTTGAAATGCATACTTTGCACATTGTATTTGATTAAGAGTTGATTATTCTTTTCCTCTACATTTTAAGCTAGATGTTCCATGCAAGTTTATATTTTGTATATATATATTAAAAAAATGAAATGATAAAAATAAAAATAAAAAAAAGAAAAAGTGAAAATAAAAAAAAGTTATATATATATATACAAAATCCATATATGTTCTAGCATTGGTCATCAAAAGAGGAAAGTTGACTCATGTATTTTTCTTTAAGTATGCAAGTATATGAAAGTATTAAGGGTTGGAGAGTATGCCATTTGTGGGAGCTATGAGTTTCTTAGCAAGAGTATTGTCTAATGTAAATACTCCATTTCTTCATGCTCCAGCCTAAATGTCTTTTCTCACACCTTTACCTTAGCCCCATTACATCCAAATGAAAGACCTTCGGATTATTTTTTGAGAAAATCAGTGAGGGAGATTGGATAATTAAGCAAGTTTATGGTAGTATGCAGTCATGAGTGGTTTGAGTGAATTAACCATTGAAATCGAGTGAAACACTTAGAAGAGAGATAAGGTTTGTATGTCTGGATTAATGAATGAGTTAAGAAAATCTTGATTGAAGGAAATTGCAATTATTTATGTCTGATGTCTTAAAGTATTTCATCTTATGTGCTGGAATTATAGTTAAGGTTGTTTGAGTTTTTAATTTATGCCATGTGAATTTGCTTGAGGACAAGCAAAGTTTTAAGTGTGGGGTAGTTGTTTTATTAGTTTTTGTTATAGATTTGTGTCTTGTTTATTATAATAATTATTGTTTTATTTAGGTATTTTGTTAGTTTTAATTGGTTTGTTTAGTGTTTTCATTAATTTTGGTAGTTTTAGTTTATTTCAGTGTTTATGTCATTTTTTATTTAGTTTTTAGTATGGTGTTTATGATTTGTTGGTTATTGTTTATTTACTTCTTATTTACAGTTTGTTTGAGTTTTGTTTTAGGTTAAAAAGGCAAGGAAGCAAATTAAAGGAAAAGAGGGACAGTAGCTGACACAGGCAGAGGACACGGCCAAGTCACTGGCCGTGTCCCATACCAAGTTAAAAAGGAAGTCAAGACACAGGAGCTGACACACTCAAGGGACACAGCCAAGTCAGTGGCCGTGTCCCTCCAAAGATGCTCCAACACGGCTAAGTCACACCAACTTGGCCGTGTCTCACTTGGTTCCAAAGGAAAAGAAAATTGCAAATCTCACAGAAGTAAACACAAGCAAGGGACACGGCCAAGTCACTAGCCGTGTCCCTCCAAAAGGGTCCAACACGGCCAAGTCAACCTCCAACTGGCCGTGTCACTCAACCAAAGAGAAAAGAAGAAGGAATTCTCACAGTAGGTGACACATGCAAGGGACACGGCCAAGTCACTAGCCGTGTCCCTCCAAAGACCACCAACACGGCCAAGTCACATCCAACTTGGCCGTGTCTCTCATGAACCAAAGCCGTAGCGGATTTTAAAGCGGACGTTTCATATATAAAGGAAAAAGAAGCTAGGGTTTTGGGGAGTTGGCGATTTGGAGATTGAATTGAGCCGTCAGAGAGTGAAGTTAGGGTTTTAACTTTGTTTTCTTTGATTTTGATTACACTTTGGATTAATCTAGCTTAGATTAGATTGTTCTAGCCATTGATACATCCTTCTTGCAAGATTTGAACAAGAGATTCTTCAGAAGCTTCAATGAGTTTGTAACTTGGTTTTTTTCTCGAACTTATTCTCTTTATTTTCATTGAAATTGTATTAATGGATATTATCATGTCTAATTTGATTTCTTTGAACATTAATGAGATGAGTATGTTTGATAGCATGATGAACTAATTTGATCTAGTCTAGGGTTTGTATGGATCTGCTATGATTGTATGAATTGGTTATTCTCTTAGCTAATAATTTCTTTAGCCTTGAATGAAATATTGTTAATATATAATTGATTGGCCACCAATTATGTGTTTTAGGTATTAGATGATGGATTGAGAGATGAAGTCTAATACTAGAACAATTCAATTAAGGACTTAGGTGAATTAGAGATATAACCTATTAAAAAGATTATTTCAATTATAACAAGATTAGTTGAAAAAGGTTTGAATGCGAGAGCTTATTTCCTTGATTCGATTAATTAAGTTGTTTGAGATTTAATCTTTGAAATTAAATTAGTTAAGAGGAATAACCGTTCATACATATAAGTAGTAGAGAAGTGCAAACCCTAGACCTTTCTATCAAGTGAATCAAAACATCAGTTTAATTTACTTTTATTCATTTTAAACTTCAATCAATCTTCTTCATTAGTTAATAATTTAAATTTCTTCATTACTTGTTAATTATAATTTGATAATCAATTAGCCACTTTAGCTTCCTTGTGAGACGACCTTGGGGCGATCACCTTTGCTATAGCTACCTCGTATACTTGCGAGTGACGCTTTGTGGTAGAGTTAATTCGAGCGCAACAGTTTCTAACGAAGTTGAAGGAAGTAATTGATGAAAGACTGGATCATATTATTATTTTAACAGACATCGAAGCATTTAGAAGACAGTAGCAGATGTTTTTACTAATTCATTGTAATGTTTAAAATTTTAAACAACAAACTTTTTAACTAATATTGATAATTGATGGTGTATAACAATAATAGTGACTTGGATAAATGCTATAAGTAGACAATGTAAATAGTAGATTTTAAAATTTACTAAATAAATTATTTTTATGATTTTACGGGACTACAAATTGAATTAAAATCAAAGGCTAAGAGTGAGGGTGTATCTTAGTTATAGTAGGCATGCCCTCACACAATCAAACTCTAGAAAGTATATAAAGTGGAAAATAGAAACTTCTCATTTCTTCTTCTATCTTCATCCACACCAATCACTACCAATTCCATCATCTTTCTCATTTTCTTCATCTTCCTTTCTTCAAATCAAATAAAATCAAGAGTAGATTACATGTAATTATAAGTTTTTAAAAGAATAAGCTAGAAAAGGTGAGATTATCAACAAGTGCACAAAGAAAAAGAGGGAAAAGAGAAAGGAAGAGGGATTTTGAAGAGGTACATGGTTGTGTATTTTTAATTTACAAATATTTAAATTTTTATGAGTTTTAATGTTTGAATTGGTTGATTGAGTAATCTATAATGAATTATTACTTTAAAGTATTGGTTAAATGGATTGATGAGTGAAAAATTAATTGAAAGAATTTATAAGTGTTAAGTATGATTCTTAATTCAATCTTTATAAGAATTGAGAAGTTTGATCTTATTTTAGCCATGAGTGATGGTTAAAGATTGATTAATTGAAGTTTGAGTAAAGTATTTGATATGAACTCTTTTTATGTCAAAAACTTGATTTTTGATTTATTTTTATCATAGATCTTGAATATGTTTATGTTGTTTAGTATGCTAAATACATAATTTTAGGGTGCCATGGGTGTGGCTTAGAGGTACCATGGGCGTGGCATAAGAGTTGGGATTGCCGGAGGAAGAAATACTCTGAAGGCAAACCCAAGACCAATGCCACAGGCGTGGCAATTGAGTGCCACGACCATGGGATTAAAGTGAAGCTGTTATTTAAAAATTTTGATGAAACAGAGTGGTTCTGAATGCCATGGCTATGGCCCTTGAATGCCATGACTGTTGGGGGTGGTCTAGGGCATTTGGCAGCTTTATTCTGTATCCCCCAGGTGTGGAAATTGATATGCCTCGATCTTGGGGTACCTAGATGATATTTTTGGCTTGTATTTTGTAATATACGGGCCTGGTATGTGACTTATATGTTTATGTTTCTTACCTTGTGTTAAAAATTCATATATATATATGTTAAAAGTATAGAAAAGAGCAATATACTTTAATAGTTGTAATACTAAATGTTGATCAAGTATTGTTCCATTGAAATGATATATATAATTCAATGTTAACTAAAACTAATGAATTACCCAAATCATACTGATTTTAGATCTAGCTTGGGATTGAATAGCTAGTCAGAGGGTGGATATCTTAATGGACCCATTGCGTCATTAGTGGCAGTGGGTATATTTGTCATTATATATTTTTTAGATTGGGCATTAAATTGCCAATAATGACTCATTATCTAAACCTATGATCCGAGTTCAGTGTGCACGGGCAAATTTAAAGAAGTTATATTTATTGAAAATAATGTGTTAAGTGGTTGTTGTTAAACTAACCAAACTCTAAATTTAATCATGTTCAATGTTTCATGCTTTAATAAATTTATTAATTTCTTATTTGATGTTCTAAAGTGAAAATTCCTATTGTTTCTAAATTTGTTTATATATAGTTCTCTTTCCTTCAAATTTATTCGCCTCAGTAAATATTTTCCTGAGTTGGTTTCTTTAGAAGAAGAGAAGTGTAAGCGGCTTGAGCAGGGTTTGAATAGTCAGATTCGGGTGTACTTAGTGGTGATGAGAATCAAATAGTTTTCTAGTCTTGTTAATGTAACAATTTGCATTGAGAATGAAACTAAATAGGAGCAGGGAATAAGAAAACAACAACAGAAGGGATTTTTTAATGAACAACAACAACGTGGTATTTCTATAGGTTTGTCTTCATGGCCAATTTCCACATCTTGTCAGCATTGTGGCAAGGGACATGCAAGTGACGATTGTTGGTATAAAAGTAGAGCTTGTTTGAAATATGGTTCCAAAGAGCATAAAATTAGAGATTGTCCAATGATAAAAGAACTTTAAGTTGCTGAAGGATAGAGTTCTGTGTAAAAGTCTCAGTCAGGTCGTAGGTCAGGTATAGGCGGTTGAACCAGTCAGCAAAGGGGATTTAGGATAGCAGATAAACCTCAAACTCGAGGTAGTGTTTCGACCAGGGCATATGCTATGAGAGCAGTGGAGGATTAGGATGTTCTAGATGTTGTAGTTGGTAAATTCTCTTTACTTTGCATATTCTCTTTACTTTTGCATTTTTATATCCTACTTCTACACATTCTTATATTTGCACAACTATAGCTTTAAAAAAGAATATGCATGCTAATAGTCTTTATTATGAGATAGAGGTTACAAATCCTTTAGGCTATAATGTGAGGGTAAACAAAATATATCAAAAATTGTCTAATTAGAGTTTATGATATTGAATTGCCTACTGATTTGATTGAACTTCCATTCTATGATTATTTTTGAAGTAGTAGACTTAAATTTATTCCCAGGGTCATGGCCTTGAATGGCCATGGTCGTGGCACTTCATTCTTTCTTCGTTTGATTTTGATATGATCTTGGGGATGAATTGGTTGTCTCAACATTAGGCAATTATGGATTTTCATAGTAAAGTTGTGACTCTTAAGGTTCTGAGGTAAGATGATGTTGTTGTCTGGGGAGAGAAACAATTTTATCCCTCTAGTTTGATTTTTGCTGCTAAAGTTAGAATGTTAATTAGGAAGAAGTGTGAATCTTATCTTTCTTATGTTATTGACACATGACATTCAAGTAAATTTTTGGGAGACATACTTACAGTGTGTGAATTCCCGGATGTCTTCTTAGAGGAATGACCAGGGGTACCACTAGAAAAGGGAAGTAGAATTTGTTATTGATGTAGCTCCTAGCATGATGCCAATATCTATTCCACCTTATAGAATGGCACCTCCGGAAGTAAAGGAGTTAAAAGTGCAACTTCAAGAACTGCTTGACAAAGGGTTCATTAGACCTAGTGTGTCACCTTAGGGTGCACCGATTTTATTTGTGAAGAAGAAAGATGGTACCCTAAGATTGTATATAGATTATCTGTAGTTGAATAAAGTGATAGTTAAGAATAAATATCCACTACCTAGGATTGATGACTTATTTGATCAATTAAAAGAAGTGGGTGTTTTCTCCAAGATTGATCATAAATTGGGTTATTATCAAATGAAAGTTAAAGAAACAAATGTTCTAAAGACAACTTTTAGAACCTGATATGTACATTATGAATTTCATGCCCTTTAGTTTGACTAATGCGCCAGCAACTTTTTATGGACTTGATGAATCGAGTCTTTAAACCTTATTTAGATCAATTTGTTGTTATTTTTATTGATGATATACTGGTTTATTCCAATGATAGAGAGGAGCATGATAAACATTTGAGAGTCATGTTACAGGCATTGAGGGAGAATCAATTGTATGATAAACTATCAAAATGTGATTTTTGGTTGATGAAAGTGGCATTTTTAGGTCATGTGGTGTCAGCTGATGGTATCAATGTGGATCCTAGTAAAATTGAGACTATTTTGAATTGGCAGCCACTAAAGAATATAATAGAAGTTTAAAATTTCCTTAGGCTAGATGGTTACTATAGAAGATTTGTGCAAGATTTTTTGAAGATAGCATTTACTTTAACTAAGCTCCTTAGAAAAAACTAAATTTGAATGGGATGATCAATGTCAAGCTAGTTTTGAACAACTAAAAGCTATGTTGACTGCAGTGCTTTGTTTTATTAGTTTTTGTTATAGTTTTGTGTCCTGTTTATTGTGTTAATTATTGTTTTATTTAGGTCTTTTGTTAGTTTTATTGATTTGTTTAGTGTTTTCTTTAATTGTGTAATTTTAGTTTGTTTTAGTATTTAGGTCGTGTTTGATCTAATTTTAGGTAAGTTTTATGTTTTGATTATTGATGTTTATTTATGTCTTGTTTAAGTTTTTGTTTGTAAGTTGTGTGTTAGGTTAAACAGGCAAGGAAATGAATTGAAGACAAAAAGAGACAGTAGCTGACACGGGCATAGGACACGGCCAAGTCACTGGCCGTGTCCCATATCAAGCTAAAAGGAAGTTCAAGACACAGAAGCAAACACTGGCAAGGGACACGGCCGTGTCTTGTGGCCGTGTCCCTCCTAATTCACTCACACGGCCAAGTCAAGCTCCACTTGGCCGTGTCACTCAGCAAAGAAGAAAAGAAGACCAAAAGAAGCAGTAGAAGACACTGGCAAGGGACACGGCCGTGTCAACTGGCCGTGTCCCTCCAACAAGCTCAAACACGGCCAAATCAAGCTTGACTTGGCCGTGTCACTCAACAAAGAACAGAAAGAAGAAAGGCAAGCAGAGGCAGACACTGGCAAAGGACACGGCCGTGTCAACTGGCCGTGTCCCTCCAAGAGACACTCACACGGCCAAGTCACTTCTGACTTGGCCGTGTCCCTCATGTATCAAACACGGAGCGGATTTTTAACGCGTACGATTGATATAAAAGGAAAAGAAAGTTAGGGTTTCGAGGGTTGGACGATTTAGAACGATTTTGGAAAGCAAAGTTCAGCCGTCAAGAGCAAAGAGAGGGTTTTAACATTTGTTTTTCTTGATTTTGATTTCAATTTGAATTAATCTAGCTTAGATTAAATTGTTCTAGCCATCGAGACATCCTTCTTGTAAGATTGAACAAGAGATTCTTCAAAAGCTTCAAGGAGTTTGTAACTTGGTTTTGTTCTTGAACTTATTCTCTTTATTTTCATTGAATGGATATTATCATGTCTATTTTGATTTCTTTGAACATTAATGAGATGAATATGTTTGATTGCATTATGAACTAATTTGATCTAGTCTAGGGTTTGTATGGATCTGCCATGATTGTATGAATTGGTTTTTCTCTTAGTTAATAATTTCTTTAGCCTTGATTGAATGGAACATTGTTAATATATAATTGATTGATCACCAATTATGTGTTTAAAGGTATTAGATGATGGATCGAGAGATGAAGTTTAATACTTGAACAATTCAATTAGGGACTTAGGTGAATTAGAGATATAACCTATTAAAAAGATTATTTCACTTATAACAAGATTAGTTGAAAGAGGTTTGAATGCGAGAGCTTATTTCCTTGACTCAATTAGTTGAGTTGTTTGAGATTTAATCTTTGAAATTGAATTAGTTAAGAGGAATAACCATTCATACATATGAGTAGTAGAGAAGTGCAAACCCTAGACCATTCTATCAAGTGAATCAAAACATCAGCTTATTCTAATTTTCTTTGTTTTAAACTTTAAGTAATCTTCTTCATTACTTTGCAATTTACATTTCTTTACTACTTGTTACTTTTAATCTGATAAATAATTAGCCACTTTAGTTTCCTTGAGAGAACGACCTTGGGGCGATCACCTTTGCTACAGCTACCTCGTATACTTGCGAGTGACGCTTTGTGGTAGAGTTAATTTGAGCGCAACAAGTTTTTGGCGCTGCTGCCGGGGAAGCTTATTTGGCGTAATTGTTTATTTTAAAAAAAATATAATAATAAAAAAATTAATTACATTTTAGATTATTTTTATTTTATTTTATTTGTCTTTTGCTTTTGATATTTCTTTTTCTAGAAATTCTCGTTTATGCAAGGCAGGAGATCACTTGAAGGAGAGCTACATCCATTCATTCCAGAAATTCAAAGAGTGAAAAGAAGCAGAGAGGAGTTTGAGCTCTACACTGGATTTGATACTTCAGAGGAAGACATTTCTGATTTGGAGTCGGAATCTGAAAAATCTGTGAAGATGGCTGAAGAAAGGCAAAGAACCATGAGAGATTTTGCTAGACCTGTCATTGGGACTTTCACTTCTTGCATAAGACTGACAGATGCAGCAAGGAACTATGAGTTGAAGAACATTCACTACAACATGCTGCCATCATTCTATGGAGTTCCAAATGAAGATCCTTTGAATTTTATTAGGGATTTCTACTCCACCATCAACACTTTTCCTTTGGGAGGACTAACAGAAGATCAGTTGAAGATGAGATGTTTCCCTTATACCTTGAAGGATAGGGCAAAGAGCTGGCTCATGATGTTGCCTGAAAACTCACTGACAACTTGGGAGCAAGTTTACAATAAATTCATGGGCAAGTTCTATTCACACCAAAAGACAGCTGAGTTGAGAGGGAAGATTGCCACATTCTCTCAGTTTGAAGGAGAGCCATTTCATGAGGCTTGGGACAGATTCAAGATGTTATTGATCCAGTGTCCACATCATCACTACCCACTTCAACTCCTTAATCAGTTTTTCTATGATGGTCTCACCCAGCAATTTCAGAACACTGTTGATAATGCAGCTGGGGGAGCCATGGGAGAAAAGACAGCTGATGAGACTTATGAGATCTTTGAGATGTTGGGAGCTAATTCTCAACAAAAGAGTGTAAGGGGAAGAAGCAAGGGGGTAAATCAATTAGAAGCCAATACTGAAATGGTTAGTCAAATAGCTGAGTTGACAAGACAGGTTCAGATGCTAAACATGAAGAACAATATTTCTTCATCTACTCAAGAAGTGTGTGGAATCTATGGGACATTTGGGCATGGAGCAAATATATGTCCCTCTGCATATGAGACTTTTAGGAATGAAGCTGAGCAAGTTAATGCTATGGGGGGATTTCAACCAAGAGCTAGGAATGATCCTTACTCCAACACTTACAATCCTGGTTGGAGGAGCCACCCCAATTTTTCCTGGACAACAAATAATGCTCAACAGCCTTTCCATTTGCTCCAGAGACAGAACCAGCAGCAGGGCCAATCCTCAAATCAAAATCAAGGTCAGCCTAAAAGAGAGAGTTTGGAGGACAGTTTACAAGCTTTCATCAAAGTCAGTGCTCAAAACCAAGAGATGAACAACAAGAGACTGGATTCCTTGGAAGCATCCTTTAAGAAGGTGGAGACCCAAGTGGGGCAACTTGCACAACAGATGCAGATTCAACAAAAGGGGAAGTTTCCAAGTCAACCTGAGCAGGCACAAGCAGTGACTGTTCTTAGGAGTGGCAAGGTAATTAATAACAATGTTGAAAATAATTCTGTGAATGCAGGTGGGCAAGAGAAGAGAAAGGAAGGAGAATTAGAGAACAAAGGTGCTGATGAAAGATCACTGGAGAAGACCCCTACATCAGATTTGCACAGGGCAAGCAATCCATACAGGCCACCTATACCATTCCCTAGCAGGTTGAAGGATGATAAAAAAGATAAGCAGTTTTCAGATATCTTCAACATGCTATCTAAGGTAAGTATCAACTTACCATTACTTGAAGCAATTAAGAACATGCCGGCTTATGCTAAGTTCTTCAAAGAATTGAATACCAAGAAAAAAAGGTATGAGCCGAATGAAAAGGTGATAGTTTCTGAGATAGCTAGTGCTGTTTTGCAGCATAAACTACCTCCTAAGCTAAAGGATCCTGGAAGCTTTATTATTCAAATTGCTATGGGGAATGGAAAAAGTACTGAGGGTATGTGTGATTTAGGGGCTAGTGTGAATTTAATGCCTTATTCTGTTTATCTTGACTTGGAATTAGGGGAACTTAAAACCACAAAAATGGTATTGCAATTAGCTGATAGATCTCTTAGATTCCCGAAAGGGGTTATAGAAGATGTGTTAGTTAAAGTTGGTGGTTTAATAGTTCCTGTTGATTTCATTGTTCTTGACATGGAAGTAGGTAATTCTTCACCATCTGCACACACCATTCTGCTGGGTAGGCCTTTTATGGCAACTACCAACACTTTGATAGATGTTAAGAATGGAAAATTATCAATGACTGTTTTGGGACAAACTGTGGAATTTTCTATTTTTAATACTTCTCCTATTCCTACAACTGCTTTATATGAGGATTGTTCTTTCATTGATTGTGTTGATGCAGTTGTTTCAGATGTGTTCTTGCAGACAGGTACCTCTGATAAATTGGAGCTGGCATTGACTTTGGATAGTGATTTGGAAATTTTTGATACAGAAATAGCCAGTTGTCTTGAGACTTTAGAGGATGCTGAAATAGAGGAGCTTAAGGAGGACCCAATTTTTGAACCTTCCCCCACTGAAAAAGAAGAGAAGAACCCCTCACTAGAGTTAGAGCTGAAAGAGTTACCTAAGAATCTGAAATATGTGTTTTTAGGAGATCACAACACTTTACCTGTGATAATATCTAGTGAACTTAGTGAAGGGGAGGAGATGAGGTTAGTGAGTGAGCTTAAAAGATTGAAGAGAGCAATAGGATGGGGATTGAGTGA
Organism: Garcia nutans; assembly: GCA_947685225.1. Lineage (NCBI taxonomy): Eukaryota > Viridiplantae > Streptophyta > Magnoliopsida > Malpighiales > Euphorbiaceae > Garcia > Garcia nutans. The sequence continues at coordinate 21,991,790 of CANTUV010000026.1, forward strand.
CATCAAGGGTATTAGCCCTTCCATGTGCATGCATAGAATCATTTTAGAAGAGGGAGCTAAACCTGTGAGAGAAACCCAAAGGAGACTTAACCCAAATATGAGTGAAGTGGTTAAGAAGGAAGTGCTCAAATTGCTGGATGAAGGAGTGATTTATCCAATTGCTAACAGTGAGTGGGTGAGCCCAGTACATGTAGTTCCTAAGAAATCTGGAATCACTGTGGTCAAAAATGAGAAGAATGAGTTGGTTCCTACTAGGACTACTACTGGATGGAGAATGTGCATCGATTATAGGAAGTTGAACAATGCTACAAAGAAAGATCATTTCCCTCTTCCTTTTATTGATCAGATGTTAGATAAACTTTCTGGGCACTCACATTATTGTTTTCTGGATGGCCTTTCAGGTTACTATCAGGTGCCAATAGCTCCAGAGGATCAGTCCAAGACAACCTTCACTTGCCCTTTTGGGACTTATGCATTTCGACGTATGCCCTTTGGCTTGTGCAATGCACCTGCAACTTTTCAGAGATGCACGATGTCTGTCTTCTCAGATATGATCGACGATTTTATTGAGGTATTTATGGATGATTTTTCTGTTTTTGGTAATTCTTTTGATAATTGCCTCGATAAACTTGTTCGTGTGCTTGAGAGATGCATTGAATGTAACCTCACTTTAAGTTGGGAGAAGAGTCATTTTATGGTTACTCAGGGCATTGTCTTAGGTCATGTGGTGTCGAGTAAAGGAATTGAGGTGGATAAGGCTAAAATTGAATTGATTGCTAAGTTACCCCCACCTACCTCTGTTAAGGGAATAAGAAGTTTTTTAGGGCATGCAGGCTTTTACAGGAGGTTTATTAAGGATTTTTCCAAAATAAGCCAACCATTGTGCCATTTATTGGGGAAAGATGTTCCATTTGAATTTACAGCACAATGCATGCAAGCTTTTAATTCCCTTAAGGAAAAATTGACTAGTGCACCTGTGATTGTAGCTCCTATCTGGTCTTTACCTTTTGAAATCATGTGTGATGCTTCTAACCATGCAGTAGGAGCTGTTCTTGGGCAAAGGGTTGACAAATACTTGAGGGTAATTTATTATGCTAGTTTAACCCTGAATAGTGCACAAATGAACTACACCACAACTGAGAAGGAAATGTTAGCTGTTGTTTTTGCTTTAGACAAATTTAGAGCATATTTAATAGGGTCAAAAATTATTGTTCATTCTGACCATGCAGCTCTTAAATATCTTTTAACAAAACAGCATGCTAAACCGCGCTTAATTAGATGGGTGTTGTTATTGCAAGAGTTTGATTTCCAGATCAGGGATACTAAGGGTAGTGAGAATGTTGTTGCTGATCATCTATCCAGATTACCCTACTTTAATGAAAATCTTGCATCTGATAGCATTCATAAAAATTTAGAAGCATTTCCGGATGAGCATTTGTTTGTGGTAATTAATGCACCTTGGTTTGCAGATATTGCTAACTATCTTGCTTGTGGAATTTTGCGATCTAACATGTCTTTTCAGGAAAAGAAAAGGTTTCTACACTTGAGTAAGTTTTATTTTTGGGATGAACCTTATCTATTCCGGATTTGCAAGGATGAGATAGTTCCTGAGGAAGAACAACTAAGTGTTCTTAAATTTTGTCATGACCTTCACTGTGGGGGTCATTTTGGAGGAAGAAAGACTGCAGAAAAGGTGCTTCAAAGTGGTTTTTACTGGCCTACTTTATTTAAAGATGCTCAAGACTACTGTAAGCAATGTGATCGTTGTCAGAGAGTAGGTAACATTGGAAGAAGGAATGAAATGCCCCTTCAGTCATTTATGGTGGTTGAACTGTTTGACGTATGGGGAATAGACTTCATGGGTCCTTTCCCCAAATCCTTTGGTTATGAATACATTTTAGTTGCTGTTGATTATGTTTCCAAATGGGTGGAGGCAATCCCCACCCGTACTAATGATGCTAATATTGTTGTTAAATTTGTGAAGGAAAACATTCTTAGCAGGTTTGGCACACCAAGGGTGATAGTCAGTGATGGGGGGAGCCATTTTTGCAACAGGCTTTTTGAGAAGTTAATGCACAAATCTGGCGTGAAGCATAAGGTGTCAACCCCATACCATCCACAGACTTCTGGACAAGCGGAAACATCAAACAAGCAGTTAAAAGGAATTTTGGAGAAAACAGTCAACACATCCAGGAAGGATTGGGCAAGCAGATTGCACGATGCATTATGGGCATATCGGACTGCTTTCAAAACTCCTCTAGGAATGAGTCCATATCGATTGGTGTTTGGAAAAGCTTGTCACTTACCAGTGGAGTTGGAGCACAGAGCATATTGGGCAATAAAGACTCTGAATTTGGACTTGGACAAAGCGAAGAGAGAACGATTTCTACAAATTTCAGAGTTAGATGAGCTGAGGAATGAGGCCTATGAGAGCTCGAGAATTTACAAGGATCGCACTAAAGTACTTCATGATAAAATTATAGTGCGAAAGACATTGAGTCCAGGTATGAAGGTTTTACTTTTTAACTCACGACTCCGTTTTTTTCCAGGTAAACTCAAGTCTCGATGGAGTGGCCCTTTCGAGATAACTCAGGTATATCCTTCTGGTGCAATTGAATTACTTAAATCTAGAACAGGTGAGACTTTCAAAGTGAATGGACAGAGAGTTAAGCCATACAATGAAGGATTTCAGGAAGTGAGGGTCATTGACAGCACTTTGATTCATGATCCCTAGGCCTTGCATGATGTCCAGCTTTATGACATTAAAGAAGCGCTAAATGGGAGGCAGCCCATTGGTTTTTATTTATTTTTCGTAGTTGTAATTTTTAATTTAACAAGTATTAATTTTATGTTCGGTTTAAATAAATGGACTGTGCTTTGATCGGTTTTTCTTTACTTTGTGTTTCAGGGTGTTCACAGAATAAGGTTTGCAAAATCGTTTAAAAAAAAAGTGTTAAAAGTGAGTAACAGGCAGTAGGTGACACGGCCAAAGGACTTGGCCGTGTCCCTAGGCCGTGTCACACACTGAACATCCAAATTTGATTTTGAAACTTTTGTACAGATTGGGACACACCCAGGGGACACGGCCGTGTCACTTGGCCGTGTCCCCCATTTTGCTTCAGCCACGGCCGTGTTAGCTTGCACTTGGCCGTGTCTCTCCAATTTCACACACCAGACACGGCCAAGTTCCCACAAACACGGCCGTGTCCATCATTTTTTTACTTTAAAGGTCTCGATTTTTGCACAGATTTCATTTTTAATCCCTAATTTTTTTTTCTTCGTCTCTTTCTCTCGCTCTCTCTCTCTCTTTCTCTCGCTCTCTCTCTCTCTCTCTCTCTCTCTTGCTCTCTCTTATTGCCATAGCCATTGTTTTGATTGAAATTTTCCAAATCTTTCATTAACGCATCCAATTTCTTCAACAAACCTTGACATATTCACTTAAAACTCCATCTTTACTCATATACTTGTGATTTAATTCAGTTTTGGGTTGAATTTTCAGATTTCTAAGGATGACGAGAACTAAGACTGTTTCACACCACAAGGCGAAGAGGCCTACCACCGGAGGAGCTTCTTCTTCTTCATCCGCTGTACCTTCGAAAAGAGCGAGTCTTTTGGCTAGGAGTTTTTACCCGACAAGGTATGTAAATGATGAATCGCTTGATGTTTTGCAAATTAGGACTGATTTCAATAAATATGTGCAATACCTTGGGTGGGAGACTTTTGTCACCTTAAGACCATTGCAGTTTGAGGAGCTCACTTTGGAATTTTTGACATCCCTTAAGGTGGAAAGGGATGATAAGAAAATCTGTAGGAAATTGATGTTTAAATTGTTGGGAAAATCATTTGTGCTTAATATTGATGAGTTAAATGCTATTTATGGTTTTCATCAGCATGGGGAACGGTCATTACCTAAAAAATTTAGGCAACAGTTTGCTTGGGGAGCCTTGGGCTCTGGTACTTATGTGGCCAAATCGGCCAAAGCATCTAGATTGAGAAACCCTGCTGTAAGATATTTGCATAGGTTTATGGCCTGCGGATTCTTTGCCCGGAAGGAAAGCCCGGGTGTGGTTACGCTGAATGAATTATTTTTCCTTGATAGTGTTTTGAATGGGATGGCTGTCAGTGCTGGCTATTGGTTAGCCGATATTTTTTATTCTGTGGCTAACGGGAAAAAGGGGGCAATTTGTGTTGGAGGGTTGGTTACCACACTAGCAGTAGCCCTGGTTGAGGATTTTGATCCGAGTACTACTCGTATGACTAGAATATTGGGTAATGACTCTCTTGATTTAGCTACATTGACAAAGATGCACATGGTGGTGCGTAGGAGAGGGACTTATGTGATGCCCTCAGGTGAGCCTGCAGCACCAGGGGATAGGCAGAAGAGAGCCCGGGTTGAAGAGGAGTCAGACTCGGATTCTCTAGGTCTTGATGAGGATGCTCCGGTCTCGGAACATCAAGAGGTACTTCGGAGGATTGAGGCCCTGGAGGGCAAAGTGGATCGACTGGAGGGCAAAGTGGATCGATTAGAAGACACAGTGGGCCAAAACCATGCTGAGATGTTGCAACACATGGAGCAGATTAACAGCAATCTGGCCAAGATCCTGAGTCTTCATCCCTCCGCTGCATCATCTTCCCGCCCACCTTTTCCATAGATGTTGATTTCCTTGCTTTATTTTGTTTACTGTACTTTTGTTTTTATTTTTCGTTTGTGTTTTCATGTTAACATTTTATTTTTGGATATTTTATTTTCGTCTATTGTACTTTTGTTTTTGAACTTTTGTGTGTGTGATGGAAAGCTAGGATTTTGCTTCACCAGGTCCACTGGAAGACAGGTTGTCCTTTAACTCTTTTTATTTATTATTCTTGTTTTCCATTGAGGACAATGTAAATTTTAAGTGTGGGGTAAGCTTTCCTTTAATTTGTGTTTTTGTTTTGTTCGTCTTGTTTTGCTTATTGTGGTTGTTTTGTTTATTGTGTTTGTGGTGCATGGCATAATTGTTGAAATCTTATTAATCTTTTCTTTGATTCTAGCATTATAGTTGAGACGTTAGTATCAGCATGGAAATGAGCATTTGAATTCATTCAGGATTAATTTTCACATTCTGCGGTTCATGACAGATAAATCTTTGAGAATCCACCTTTGTGAGTTTTGAGCCTTATAGATTAAATGATTGATTCTCTTTTCTTCAGTGTGCACCTCCATGATTTTGCATCTCTAGAGTTTGATTTTGCATGCTAATTGAACTCACATTATGATTTAATCTCAAGTTTTAGAATGATGAAGGCAAATTAGGTTAGCCCTTAGCTTAAAAAGACCTCCCTTAATATTGATTTCCTTAGTGAGCCAAGTTGAGCCTTTGACCTTTTCTTGTTTGATCAACACAATTCTCAACTTAGCATTTTCTTATTTTCATCATACCTGCATTAAGAAATGGAGTTTTATGATATGGCAGGAGGGTGGTTTAGTTCAAAGTGTGGGGTAAGCAATAAAAGAATTTTTGGTATTGCTATTTGGGGTTGAAATGCATATTTTGCACTTTGTATTAGATTAAGAGTTGATTATTCCTTTCCTCTACATTTTAAGCTAGATGTTCTATGCAATGTTATACTTTGTATATATGTATTAAAAAAAATAAAAAAATAAATAAAAAATAAAAGAAAAAAGAAAAAGAGAAAATAAAAAAGATATATATATATACAAAAGTCAAATATGTTCTAGCATTGGTTATCAAAAGAGGAATGTCGACTCATATATAATTCTTTAAGTATGCAAGTATATGAAAGTATAAGGTTGGTGAGTATGCTATTTAAAGGAGTTATGAGTTTCTTAGCAAGAGTAGTGTTTAATTTAGATACTCCATTTCTTGATGCTCCAGCCTAAATTCCTTTTCTCACACCTTTACCTTAGCCCCATTACATCCAAATGAAAGACCTTCGGATTATTCTTGAGAAAATTAGTGAGAGAGATTGGATAATTAAGCAAGTTTATGGTAGTATGCAGTCGTGAGTGGTTTGAGTGATTAACCTTTGAAATCGAGTGAAACACTTAGATGAGAGATGAGATTTGTATGTCTGGATCAATGAATGAGTTAAGAAAATTTTGATTGAAGGAAATTGCAATTATTTATGTCTGATGTCTTAAAGTATTTCATCTATGTACTGGAATTATAGTTAAGGTTGTTTGAGTTTTTAATTTATGCCATGTGAATTTGCTTGAGGACAAGCAAAGTTTTAAGTGTGGGGAAGTTGTTTTATTAGTTTTTGTTATAGTTTTGTGTCCTGTTTATTGTGTTAATTATTGTTTTATTTAGGTCTTTTGTTAGTTTTATTGATTTGTTTAGTGTTTTCTTTAATTGTGTAATTTTAGTTTGTTTTAGTATTTAGGTCGTGTTTGATCTAATTTTAGGTAAGTTTTATGTTTTGATTATTGATGTTTATTTATGTCTTGTTTAAGTTTTTGTTTGTAAGTTGTGTGTTAGGTTAAACAGGCAAGGAAATGAATTGAAGACAAAAAGAGACAGTAGCTGACACGGGCATAGGACACGGCCAAGTCACTGGCCGTGTCCCATATCAAGCTAAAAGGAAGTTCAAGACACAGAAGCAAACACTGGCAAGGGACACGGCCGTGTCTTGTGGCCGTGTCCCTCCTAATTCACTCACACGGCCAAGTCAAGCTCCACTTGGCCGTGTCACTCAGCAAAGAAGAAAAGAAGACCAAAAGAAGCAGTAGAAGACACTGGCAAGGGACACGGCCGTGTCAACTGGCCGTGTCCCTCCAACAAGCTCAAACACGGCCAAGTCAAGCTTGACTTGGCCGTGTCACTCAACAAAGAACAGAAAGAAGAAAGGCAAGCAGAGGCAGACACTGGCAAAGGACACGGCCGTGTCAACTGGCCGTGTCCCTCCAAGAGACACTCACACGGCCAAGTCACTTCTGACTTGGCCGTGTCCCTCATGTATCAAACACGGAGCGGATTTTTAACGCGTACGATTGATATAAAAGGAAAAGAAAGTTAGGGTTTCGAGGGTTGGACGATTTAGAACGATTTTGGAAAGCAAAGTTCAGCCGTCAAGAGCAAAGAGAGGGTTTTAACATTTGTTTTTCTTGATTTTGATTTCAATTTGAATTAATCTAGCTTAGATTAAATTGTTCTAGCCATCGAGACATCCTTCTTGTAAGATTGAACAAGAGATTCTTCAAAAGCTTCAAGGAGTTTGTAACTTGGTTTTGTTCTTGAACTTATTCTCTTTATTTTCATTGAATGGATATTATCATGTCTATTTTGATTTCTTTGAACATTAATGAGATGAATATGTTTGATTGCATTATGAACTAATTTGATCTAGTCTAGGGTTTGTATGGATCTGCTATGATTGTATGAATTGGTTTTTCTCTTAGTTAATAATTTCTTTAGCCTTGATTGAATGGAACATTGTTAATATATAATTGATTGATCACCAATTATGTGTTTAAAGGTATTAGATGATGGATCGAGAGATGAAGTTTAATACTTGAACAATTCAATTAGGGACTTAGGTGAATTAGAGATATAACCTATTAAAAAGATTATTTCACTTATAACAAGATTAGTTGAAAGAGGTTTGAATGCAAGAGCTTATTTCCTTGACTCAATTAGTTGAGTTGTTTGAGATTTAATCTTTGAAATTGAATTAGTTAAGAGGAATAACCATTCATACATATGAGTAGTAGAGAAGTGCAAACCCTAGACCATTCTATCAAGTGAATCAAAACATCAGCTTATTCTAATTTTCTTTGTTTTAAACTTTAAGTAATCTTCTTCATTACTTTGCAATTTACATTTCTTTACTACTTGTTACTTTTAATCTGATAAATAATTAGCCACTTTAGTTTCCTTGAGAGAACGACCTTGGGGCGATCACCTTTGCTACAGCTACCTCGTATACTTGCGAGTGACGCTTTGTGGTAGAGTTAATTTGAGCGCAACATGCTTATATTGACACAACCAAACCCAGGTAAAGACTACGTGACTTATGGTGATGCTTCTCATTAGGGACTCGGTTGTGTATAGTTTCATGAAGGTAAGGTAATTGCTTATGCTTCTAGAAAATTAAAATCTCATGAATTGAATTATCCCACATGTGATTTGGAGTTGGCTGCTATTGTATTTGCTGGCGACATTACTTGTATGGTGAAAGTTGCTAAATTTTTACTAATCATAAAAGTTTGAAATACTTGCCAATACAAAAAGAACTCAACTTAAGGTAGAGAAGTTGGATGGAATTGATCAAAAATTATGATTGTATCATAGACTATCATCTTGGAAAAGCTAATGTGGTAGCCGATGCTTTAAGTCGAAAGACTTTAGTAGGTATGTTGTGTATAAATTATTATATTTAGATACACATATATGTATTTTTAAGTTAAATAAATTAAATGATGTAACATGTTATGTTAGCAGAATTAAGGGTTGAACCAATCATAAAGCAAAAAGTGATAGATGCTTAAAAATAAAATCAAAATTTTTTGGAAGTGTTAGAATAAGTGCATAAAGGTGAAAAATCAAATTATGTTATTTTAGAAGATGGTGGATTGTATCATAGAGGTCGATTGTTTGTACCTGATATGAAGGAACTAAAAGAGTGTATACTTGGTGAAGCTCATAATACTATGTATACTGTACGTCCTACAAGCAATAAGATGTATCAAGATTTGAAGTCTCATTATTGGTGGCCTGGTAAGAAGAGAGATATTACTGAATAAGTAACTCAGTGTTTAGTGTGTCAACAAGTCAAAGTGGAACACCAAGTTCCATTGGGTCTTTTGCAACCTATATTAATACCAAAATGGAAATGGGATAAAGTCACAATGGATTTTGTGACTGGTCTTCCGAACACCCAAAAGAAGCATAATACAATTTGGGTGATTGTTGATCGGTTAACCAAATAGGCTCATTTTCTTCCCATTAGAGTTGATTATTGAATGGGTAGACTTTTTGAATTGTATATTAATGAGATATTCAGGCTTCATAGAGTGTCGATGTCCATTATTTCAGATTGAGGTCACTATTTTACTTTAAGATTTTAGGAAAGCTTTCAGAAAGTATTAGATACTCGTCTTCATTTTAGTACTGCATTTCATCCACAGCCTGATGGTCAATAAAAAAGGGTGATACAAGTACTCAAGGATATGCTTAGAAGTTGTGTAATTGAGTTTGAAGGTAGCTGGGATAGATATTTGCCATTAGTGAAATTTGCTTAAAATAACAGTTATTAGATGAGTATTGGAATGGCACCATATGAAGCACTCTATGGAAGAAAGTGTAGAATTCCATTGTGTTGGGTGGAATTGAATGAGAGAAAACTTGTGGGACCTGATCTCCTAAGGCAAACTAAAGAAAAAATGAAGCTTATAAAGGATCGATTGAAAATTGCAATGGATAGACAAAAATCTTATGCAGATTTAAAATGAAGAGACATTGAATATATTATGGGAGATAAGGTATTTTTAAAAGTATCATCGTGGAAGAAGGTTCTTCATTTTGGGAAGAAAAGGAAGCTAAGTCCTAGGTTTATTGGATCGTATGAGATACTTGAACATGTGGATCCAGTAGCTTATCGATTAGCTTTGCCTCCAGAGATAACTAAGATTCATAATGTATTTCATATATCGATGCTTAGACGATATAGGTCGAATCCTTCACATGTGATCTAAACGGAGTCTATTGAAATTCAACCAGATTTGAGTTATGAAGAAGAACTAGTGGCTATCTTAGCTTGTGAAGTAAAGGAATTGTGTAATAAACACATTTCTTTAGTAAAAGTATTGTGGAAGAATCATTCGACAGAGGAAGCTACTTGGGAAAGCGAAAAGACAATGAGACAACAATACCCTCAATTATTTCAAGCATCCATAACAGGTAAATTTTGAGGTTGAAATCTCTCTAGTAGGGAAAATTTGTAATATTTAAAATTTTAAACAGTGAACTTTTTAACTAATATTGATAATTGATAGTGTATAACAATAAAAGTGGCTTGGATAAATGATATAAGTAGAAAATAGTAATTAGTATATTTTAAAATTTACTGAAGAAATTATTTTTATGGTTTTATGGGACACAGATTGAATTAGATTCAAAGGTTAAGAGTAAGAGTGCATCATAGTTATAGTAGACATGCCCTCACCCAATCAAACTCTAGAAAGTGTATAACGTGGAAAATAAAAACTTCTCATTTCTTCTTCCATCTTCATCCATGCCAATCACCACCACTTCCATCGACTTTCTCATTTTCTTCATCTTCCTTTCTTCAAATCAAATAAAATCAACAGTAGATTACATGTGATTATAAGTTTTTAGAAGAATAAGTTAGAAAAGGTGAGATTATCAACAAGTGATGAAAGAAAAAGAGGGAAAAGAGAGAGGAAGAGGGATTTTGAAGAGGTACGTGCTTATGTATTTTTAATTTGCAAATATTTGAATTTCTCTGAGTTTTAATATTTAAATTGGTTTATTAAGTCATCTATAATGAATTATTACTTAAAATCATTGGGTAAATGGATTGATGAGTGAAAATTAATTAAAAGAATTTATAAGTGTTGAGTATGATTCTTAATTCAGTCTTTATAAGAATTGAGAAGTTTGATGTTGTTGTAGCCATGAGTGATGGTTAAAGATTGATTAATTGAAGTTTGAGTAAAGTATTTGATATGGACTCTTTTATGTCAAAAACTTGGTTTTTGATTTATTTTTATTATAGATCTTGAATTTGTTATGTTTATGTGGTTTAGTATGCAAAATACATAATTTTATGATGCTACGGGCATGGCCTAGAGGTACCATGGGTGTGGCATAAGAGCTGGGACTGCCGGAGGAAGAAATACTCTGAAGGTAGACCCAAGACCAATGCCATGGGCGTGGCAATTGATTTCCATTGCTGTGGGATTGAAAGTGAAGCTGTTTGTTTAAAAATTTTGATGAAACAGAGCGGTTTTGAATGACACGGCTATGGCCCTTGAATGCCACGATTGTAGGGGTGGTCTAGGGCATTTGGCATCTTCATTATGTATCCCATGGGCGTGGGAATTGATATGCCATGACCTTGGGGTACCTAGATGATGTTTTTGGCTTGTATTTTGTAATATATGGGCCTGATATGAGATTTATATGTTTATGTTTCTTACCTTATGTTGAAAATTCTTATATATGTATGTTAAAAGTATGGAAAAGAGTAATAAACTTTGGTTATGTGACAAATAGATATAATACTAAATGTTGATCAAAGTATTATTCCATTGAAATGATATATATATATATATAATTCAAGGTTAACTAAAACTAATGAATTGCCCAAATCATATTAATTTTAGATTTAGATTGGGATTGAATGTCTAGCCAGAGTGTAGATATCCATAGTGATAGTGGGCACTCTGTACCCTTAGTGGATACATTGTGTCATTAGTGACGATGGGCATATTTGCCATTATGCATTCTTGAGATTGGGCATTAAATGACGCGGACCCTTAGCAACGATGGCAGCAAACCCAATGTATAAAAATAGTAGAGAACTCCTTGAAACTTGATACTCACCTCCTAAGGAACCCAACGCCTATAAAGAGACGCGAACTCACTATGATTGAATGATTTAGTTGGTAAGAAGAAGGAAAATGCCACAACTCTTGTTGATAAGTAAACCTAATTCTTGATGCAAAGAAAGAATTAAAGAATCCACTCTAATCTCTCTCACACGAAAATTCACAAGAAGAACTTGTAGAAGAATTCAAAAATTTTTATTAATTGTTGTAGTCTGAAATTTGGCCTAATAGTGCTCTTAAATAAGGGTTACAAAATTCCTAATTGCATAAGGAAAAAATTCCTAATTGCATAAGGAAAACATAAAGTATGGAAACAAAATCCTAATCCACTAAGGAAAATATAAAGTATGGAAACAAAATCCTAATCCACTAAGGAAAATATAAAGTATGGAAACAAAATCCTAATCCAATAAGGAAAATATAAAGTATGGAAACAACCAAACTAATCCCTTCAACATAAGAAATGCCCCACACTATTTGGACTGTCCATGGGCCTTAAATTACTTCCCAAGGCTTTATATGAACCCCCATGGACCTTTCTTGTACATTGGACCTTTCTTTAGCTAGCCTTTAGCTTCCATACTAAGCATCATAATCAGCTTTGGTGTGCCTTCTTCAAGCTCTATCTCCATCTTCTTGAATGATAATTCTTGAAGCTCTTTGGAAATCTCTTCTTGAATATGCAAAGCCATACTAGCTTGATATCTCTTTGCCTTGCTCCTAGTGATTGGTCCACTTGCTAGCTTCAAGATCCTTTCTTGCATCATTAAATTACCAACAGTGACCTGTTATCCAAACCTATGATCTAAGTTCAATGTGCATGGGCAAATTTAAAGAAGTTATCTATATTGAAAATAATGTGTTAAGTGGTTGTTGTTAAACTAACCAAACTCTAGATTTAATCATGTTCATTGTTTCATGCTTCAATAAATTTATTAATTTCTTATTTGATGCTATAAAGTAAAAATTTCAGTTGTTTCTAAATTCATTTATATATAGTTATCTTTCCTTCAAATTTATTGCATATTATAAATACATAAGTACTACTAAGCTTTGCTTAGCATGTTAGAATTGTTTTCTGATGCACATATCAAACCAGAAGAGTTGAGACTACAAGTGAGAGATATACATTTCAGATCAACTATTTCACAAAGGTTCAAAGAACAATATTATAAATATTATATTTTGTATGGCACACATAGCAAAACTTTACAATTTATGTAACAGTTGTGCATATTTAAGAGTTGTGAGAGCATTATATTAATAGGCCCATTGTAACTCAATAAGGGTCTTTAAATATCAAATGTATGTTTATATGTTATACAAGTATGATCATGACACTTTTCTTGAAAGACAACTAAATTATATGAATGTATTTTGGTATTATAAATATATAATCCTTATAGTCTAGTTGAGTGCATAAGTGACATCATCTATATAGTAAAGTATACGGACTATGTATGGGTGTTACATTTGAATTCATGAGATTTGTATGTATCACCTATTAAACAACTTGAAGTGCATCAAACATATAACAAAGGACCTTGAAAAATACTAATACAAAATAGCTAAAACATACATAATACATGATTTCACCTAACTTTTTGATGCTTTTTGCATTGTTGTTCTCGGTGCCAAAGAATATTAAGAAGGTGTTTGTCACATCCGTGATTTTGGAGAAACTAAATAAGCAATTGGAGATATAAAAGTTGTATATACTCAATATATATATCTAGAGTATATGCATATACATATGGTATATTAATTGTATATGTTGGATTAATACATTACATACTTAATATATTTAATACAAATATAAGGTACATTTGATGTGTATATAAGATACACATTACTTGTGCATATGTGTAATATCCCAAATTTTTAAAAAAATTTAATTTTTGAAAATTTGATAAAATAAATTATAATTTAAATGAATAAATTAAAATAATGATTTTAAATGAAAAATGAAGGAATTTTAAATGAAAAAGAGAAATATATATGTGATATATATGTAAAATATATACAACATAAAAAGTCGTTTAAAAGAAAAGTCAAAGAAAAAGGGTATTTTGGTAATTAAATCTTAAAAATTTAAAATTTATAAAATAATTCAAAAAATAAATTATTTTTGAATGGAAGAGGGATTTGGACTTTTAATTTATTAAATAAATAATTATTAAATTATTTTAATATATATATATATAAATATATATATATATGGTTATAAATAAAGATGAAAGAAAAGAAAAAAATAAAAAGCCATTTTCATCATCATCTTCTTCCTCCTTGGCCCAACCTCCATTGTTGTGGAGCCAAGGATTTTGCTTCTTCCATACTCCACAAATTGAAGGATTTCAAGTATTCAAAGTGGATTTTTGGTGATTTCCACCAAAATTAGTAAGTTTTCAACTTCTTTATTTGGATTTCATGAAAGTTTGAATATGTGTGCTTTGGATTTTTGAAGTTCTAAGATTTAATTGTCAATTTGGGTATGGATGAAGTTATTTTAAGTGATTAACAATGATTTTAAGGTTAGATTAAAGAAATGGTTAAGTTTGAGTTAAGTTGGTTGAAGAGAGAGAATTTAGGGTTATGGAACATTTGGATTTTTGAAATCATGAGTTTTAATTATGCAAATTGGTTTCAAATGTGTTGTTTTGATGCATAAAAAGGGATTTTAAAATCAAATGATGGATTTAGTGAAGTTTGGATAGAGTTTGAAGATGGTAGTATTGATTTAGGATTTTGGAAAAGTGAATTTTCAAAGAATGATTAATTGTTTAATTTTAATGCTTAAATTATGTTATTTAATGATATAAGTGGTGGAAATAAGATTGAAATGATAATTGGTTTGAGTTGGAATAGAGATCCTTCAATGGTGAAGGTTATGGCATTTTAGGGTTTTGAACATAAGCATGTGGTTAATTAATATAATTAGTTTAAACATGTTAAAATATGTTTGTAATGATATAAATAAACTCCAAATAATAATTTAATGGGTTAATATGGATTTTTTAAGTTAAAGTAAGGAAAGATTTAATTTTTAAAATTTTGTAGAAGTGTTGTTAAATTAAGGTTTGATGTTGAGAATGCCTTAGAATGTGATATTAAATGATTATTTATGATCACATTATATATAGGCATTGAGAGAAAGTAGTTTGGCCAATCCAAGTGTTGAAAGAAAACTTGGAAGAGAAGGTTGGCGAGAGTTTTAAGCTTGTTTTGGTTGCTATTTGAGATAAGTACAAACTTTGAGTACATTGATTATGTTTGCATTACATTTGGGCTTAACACATTTTGGTTGAAAAATGTGTTAAGCTACTTGATACATTGGTTATGTTTGAATAATGTGCTATGATATTTGTAATGTCATATATGAGTTAAATGCATTGTAAAAAGCCATTGATAATGGCTAAATTGTATAAAGTGTGAAGTATGTGAATTATGTGAAAATACCCAAAGTAATTGGGTAATGTGTTGTGAATGCAAAACAAATATGGTATAATGTAATGAGATATGTGAAAATATAATGAAATGAATTGATATTGATATAAAAAAAATGAAAATATAATGAAATGAATTGATATTGATATAAAAAAAATGAGAAAAGTGAGAAAAGTGAGAAAAAAAGGGAAAATAAGGCAATGCGCCTATTTTGATTATGTGACAATGAAAAAGAGATTGATAATGAGAAATATGAATGAATTGTGTGCCAAGTATGTTATTCAATTTTCAGAGTTCTGTGTTTGACAGCATGCCTATAATTGTCTACGGGCTAGACGCTGGGCGTCATTATGAAAATATTTTTGAGGTGAAGCCTCAAAAATAAATGTTTAAAGCTAGGCTGAGTGAAATGACTGGATCATAAGCTCAGACCTAGTTGGATTATTAAATTGATATATTACCTACGGGGCAAGACACATGGTGTCATTATAGATGAAAACAGTAACTCTGAAATTTAAATAGCATATTAGTTATCTTTAGGTCCATATTTGTGTTTATTTTTATATGAATGGTGGATTGTGAAATATTTAAAAAGGTATGAGAAAATGGAATGATGTGATGTTCATGAGCATTGTGCATTGACATTGCATTTGAGTTTTATTCTTATTACCAAAGTTTGTTCCACTAGGCTTCGGCTTAGCGTGATTGTAATTCGTCGTGCAAATGACATGGACGTTTTGATAGAGCCGGAGAGTTCTACTAGACCTGGTTGGGTCTAGGTTTGTATTTATTGAGCTTGAAGAGTTATTTTTGGGTACATTGAGATCAGAGCCAGTTGCCAGCATGTACATATTTGATATTATAGTATATTTTGATATTATGTATGTTATGATATGTTTTTGAAGTATATATTGTAAATTGTAAAGAATGTTTTGAATAATTTGTTTAAGATGGGATCTTATATGTGTTGTTGATATATATACCTATATATAAGTATATTGAGAAAATATGGAGAAATTGAGAAGTATTGGTGAAATGATGAATTGATTTTATTGTGAGTGTTTGTTTTATGCAGGTTGTGTTTTGCTGAGTTTTGAAAACGTCCAAATTACAAGCAAAACTTTGGTGAATTTTTCCTAGAGATTTTCATATAAAATGTTATTTTGGGTTACTATAGCAAGTAAAGAATATTTATATACTATTTAATTTTATATATTTAGTATTTGAAATTTTAAAACAAAAATGTAAATTTTTTTATTAAACTGGTATGTGATATTTTTGTACCGTATATGCATATTTTACATATGTTGAAACTATGTATTATATATATAGGGTATAAGGGTGTTATATTTATTTTGGTATCAGAGCCTAGGTTTGAAGTTCTCAACCTAGGTGGGTTGTTAGAGAGAGAAAATTTGGATTTAAAAAAAATAGTTTTCAATTATGATACATGCATTGGCACTGATAATTTATTTGATCCCTAATGTGGTAATGTCCATTTGATATAATGAATATGAATTGATATGACGTCTGGGTTATATAGATCAAAGTGACACAATAGAAGCATCATTCTGGACCTTATGGAATAAGAATTTTTGGAACTTCTATTCGAAATTAAGATTCATAGTTGATTGAATTGATGAATAAGTGAAATTTAAAAAAACAAATCTAGAAAATGATTTAAGATGTGAAATAAAAAGTTTGAGAAATGGGCAAGATAGATACAGAAAATTTTATATATGTGCTGGAGCGTGATATTATTCGAATTTTTGGATAAATCTAGGAATTTTGGATAAGTTTAAAAATTTAATGGAAAATTATTTTATATGTTAGAATCCAATGAATAAAAATTCATAATTTTTAAAGATGGATTCGTAATTAAGAAAAATAGAAGAACACAGGTGGTTGGAATAGTTCCAGCAACTCATAATATGTAAAAATTGAGAAAAATATTTAAAAGTTATAGCAAACCAACCCAGAAAAATCTAAAAATTTACATACAATATCATATGTATTCCTAGAACATATGGTTAAAAGTTTATGAGTTTTTATTAAGGTTTAATACCTAAAAAAAAAAGGATAACCGGGTGCTTCTAGAGAAATTATTAAAGAGATAAATTCTGTGGGTTTGGAAGATTTAATTTTTAAATATAGTAAATTAGCTTGGAAAAAAATCTAAAATTTTAAGTATAAATCCATATATGTGTCAAGTGCACATGGCTCAAATTTTACAAGTTTTTATAAAGAATTGATAAGAAATATAAAAATTGAAAGTGAGATTGACATGAAACTAAGGAAGTCATACAACTTTGTGTACATGAGGAATAAATAAATTTCATGAGACAAATGAATAAGAAAAATTATGAAAATTTATATAAAGACGGGTAGAAGTATGAAGAAGGAATATGGAGTTTTTAATAATTTAGAATAAAGAGTTCATAATTAAAAAAAAATCAAAGAGGGAAATGGTAAGTGATAGTGAATTGTTTATTATGAAAAAAAAATGATGTATGATTTAGGGATTGAGTATGTAAAATTAGGATATCTAAATGGATGAGATTTGGTGAGGTTCATGTTGTTGGTTGCATTATATGGAATTTGAATTTTTGAAATGGGTTTCCATAATTATGAAAGTGATGTGTTTTGATGTTATATTAATATAAAAATAATGTTTATAAAGTTAGCTCTTGAAAATGAGATTAATAGAATGAAGTTTAAGTAAAGTAGTAAATTGGAAATTTAGAGTTGTAAGGGAATTTCGATGAAGATTGTTTAGATATTGATAGTTTAATGTTTAATAAGCATGGGAGTAATTTTGAATGAGTAATATTATTTATGAAAGTACTAACTAAGGTGTAATGTGGTTGATAATATAGAAATTTGTTATGAATAAAGGGAAATGACTAAGCAAGTAAAAATGAGTTACTAGGTAATTGAATTGGAAATAATGAAAATGGATATGAAGGGTATAATAATTGCAAAAAAAAAAAAAGTGAGAGAGATGTCACATGATGCAAGAAAGGATCCCTTGAAGCTAGCAAGTGGACCAATCACTAGGAGCAAGGCAAAGAGATATCAAGCTAGTATGGCTTTGCATATTCAAGAAGAGATTTCCAAAGAGCTTCAAGAATTATCATTCAAGAAGATGGAGATAGAGCTTGAAGAAGGCACACCAAAGCTGATTATGATCTTTAGTGTGGAAGCTAAAGGCTAGCTAAAGAAAGGTCCAACGTGCAAGAAAGGTCCATGGAGGTTCATATAAAGCCTTGGGAAGTAATTTAAGGCCCATGGACAGCCCAAATAGTGTGGGGCGTTTCTTATGTTGAAGGGATTTGTTTGGTTGTTTCCATACTTTATATTTTCCTTATTGGATCAGGATTTTGTTTCCATACTTTATATTTTCCTTAGTGGATTAGGATTTTGTTTCCATACTTTATGTTTTTCTTATGCAATTAGGAATGTTTTCCTTATGCAATTAGGAATGTTTTAGTTTTCCATATGCAATTAGGAATTTTGTAACCCTTATTTAAGGGCACTATTAGGCCAAATTTCAGACAACAACAATTAATAAAAATTTTCGAATTCTTCTACAAGTTCTTCTTGTGAATTTTCGTGTGAGAGAGATTAGAGTGGATTCTTTAATTCTTTCTTTGCATCAACAATTAGGTTTACTTATCAACAAGAGTTGTGGTGTTTTCCTTCTTCTTACCAACTAAATTCTTCAATCATAGTGAGTTCGTGTCTCTTTATAGGCGTTGGGTTCCTTAGGAGGTGATTATCAAGTTTCAAGGAGTTCTCTACCATTGTTATACATTGGGTTTGCTGCCATCGTTGCTAAGGGTCCGCGTCATTTGGTATCAGAGCCTTGCTACAAGGTAATTTTTATCTACTTTGTCTTTCTAGGGTTTGTTTATTTAGGTCTTTTAAATTTCTGTGTTTTAGGGTTCTTAGAGAGTCTAGTCTTTAATTTTTGAAAAAGAATCATATATCAATTATGATCAAGGCCGAAATTGTAATATCCTCATATATGCCCTAGAAGTTGTGATTATGTTGTTGTTGTTGTTATATAATTGGATTGAATATATGTGTTAAATTACAAGAGAAAAGAAATAGAGAAAAGAATGTTTATGTATATGTGATTTGGGAAAGAATTTAGGGTTTAGAGAGAATGGTATATGTTGTGTATATGATGATATATATAACATATAAGTTGGTCAAAATGAAGAGTCAAGGAAAGAAGATATTTATTTTTGTTAAGTGTGAAGTTACTATAAAGGGCATGTAATGAATGGTAATCAAGACAAATGGTATAAGGGTGTTTAGGTAATTACTCTTGTTGAATCACTTGGTGGAGATTTAAAGAGGTGATATTTTGTCTTTTCTTCATTTCCTTCTTCTTCTTCTTCTCTTCTCCACGTTGGTTGGCTCCTCCTTAGACAAGAGAGAGCAAAGTGAGATTTGTTTAATTCTAACATCAAATTGAAGGGAGAATCAAAGGATTTAATTAAAGATTTGTGGAATTCAACAACTTAGGTAAGTTCTTTCTCTTGATTTTCCTTTGTTCTTTTGAAATTGTGTTTGGGATTGGTGAGTTGATATGGATGGTTGATTAAGTGTGTTTGTGATGTGTTTTTAAGTATTAAGTTTTGAAGGAAGTGAATTGTCATTGATTTGGGAAGTGAAGAAGTCTTGGAAAAGGAAGTGTTTAGAAGTGGTGCTTAAGGTAAGTACACACTTGTTTCTCTTGCTAATTGAAGTTGTTTGAAAGTTTGATTGTTATATGTTGGTGATGAAAATGTTGTGATGAGTATGTAAAATAATTGCTAATGATGTTGATTATGTCCATTTGAATGAGGTTATGTTGTGTACAATGTGTTTTAAGTTAACCAAAAGAAGTTTGGCTACATTTAGGGTTTATGTATGAGAGACGTGATTTGGGGCGGTCGCTATTTATTCATGTGCGGTCGCGACTTAGGTCGGACTTATGACCGCGAAACCTACTGTGATAGGGTTTCATCTTTTGATTGTGAAGTGCGGTCGCGACTTAGGTCGGGCTTATGACCGCGAAATCTACTGTGATAAGGTTTCATCGTGTAACTGTATGGCGCGGTCGTATTCCGGTGAGGCGCGACCGCTAGAAGTGTTCTGTTCTGCTTTATTTGAAGCAATTTAATTTTGTAACAAGATTCTCAAATACATGTTAAATAGATCATCCATATGAGTTGTCAAGGATCAAAATAGAGATCATTTGTCTAACATCATTGTTGAGATTGAACAATGTTATATTATGTATTGTGAATGGTAATGTATTATATTGTTTGCATAACGTGACTAGTGTTATGACTTATATAGCGCGAAAGAGGCGATGATCATTCAAAAAGGTACGTACAATGTAATTTGTTATGATAAACGTTTTAATAATGAATGATGTTAATGTGTCTTGAGAAATGGTTGAAATGAAATAAATAGACATATTGTTTATATGACGATGAATTTAAGACACATATGCAATGAAATTAATGATGTATGTTCGAATAATGACATGTTCGTGTAGTTAATGTAATTGGTGTTGTATATATATATATATCAATAATGATGTGTATGATGTGAAGCCATTGTGATTGGCTATGATGATTCAAATGTGATATAATGAATGAAATGTGATATGATGATTCAAATGTGCAATGATGATTTAAATGTGATATAAAGCCATTGTGATTGGCAATGATGATTCAAATGAGATGTGAAGCCATTGTGATTGGCTATGATGATTCAATTGAAAGAGATAAGGCATGTTTGCCTAATTGATGATGAGATTGATAATGAAATAATAAATGAATTGTGTAACTAATGTGTTATTCGATTTCAGAGTTCTGGGTTTGGAGGCATGCCTATAAAATGAAAAAAAGTAACAGTCTTGCCGGGTTGAGGATCTCTTCATTTTGAGTTGAATTGAGATCCAAGAGACTGGGTCTGTTACACTATGAGAAATTGTGATTATGAGATATATGATTGGTAACAGTCTTGCCGGGTTGAGGATCACCTCGAGTTTAGCCGAGTTGATGATCCAAGAGACTGGGTCTGTTACGCTATCCATGGATAGAGATATTGATATATGATGCCTACGGGCTTGATAATTATGATTATAGACCAAAACAGTAACTCTGAACTTTGAATAACATATTAGTGTTTTGGGCCCGAGTCTGTCTTTATTGTCAATGTGAATTGCAAGTATTGAAATATTGATTGTAAGTATTAATAATGAATTATGCTTGGTGAATTGTGAATAATATAAGTGTAATATGTAAATGAATTGTGGTTGATGATGAAGGTTGTCTTTATTGGAAATGTGATTTATGATTTGTATGATATGTAATTTTGTGTATTGCAATAATGATTGGTATGGTATATATAATGTAGGGGTATTAATATATTGGTTTTGAGTATTGGTGATGCATTGGGGTTGGTGATAATATTATGTATATATGTACATCATATTTGAAATTAGCTAGGATATATTAAAGATGAAATTAAAAAGAAAAGAAGATATGATAAGAACTAATTATATATTGAATTGATGTATCATTATATGTCAATACTTCTATACTATATGTTTATATTTTATAGTTGGACTACTAAGCTCTCGGGCTTAGCGCGGGTGTTTATTCGCGCAGGTATATAGATGGAAGATATGAAGTCTTTTATTATGCCACAAGAAGAGTAAAGTTTGTCGAGACCAACTAGAGGGTAATGCATACATGTATAAATTTTAATTATGATGTATTTCTGAACTTTAATTATGATGTATTTCTGACGAGAGAGTATTTATATGTATAAATGAAGTTTTGATAAAGATAATGATTTTGTAAATGTTATTTAAATTAATGTATTATGGTTTGAACTCTGTTACAGGTTTTTAAAAGGTAACGAAAAGTGACATCCTTATACTTTATATATTTACTGTATGTATACTAGGTATACGCATAGTACTTATATAGGGTATCGGGGTGTTACAGAATTGAAGGAGGGTATTCTTAGGGTGAAAATGAATCCTAGGAAAGGATTCTTGGAGAATTTCGAAACCAAGAATTAGGGTTCTTGAAAGAAAGCAAAAGCTAGAGTTTGTGTTCAAGTTTGATTTCGATTTGGTCTTGAGTGAATTTGGGGTTGCAAATTAAGTCCAGATTTCGAAAAGTCCTTGGGAGTAAATTAAGTCCCGAATCAAGGTGATAGTGAGAGGAAGCAAAAAAAAAAAAGAAGTACAAAACCACCTCAACAAAAATTGTTTGATATTCTTGCTATTTGGGTGCTAAGGATCAGATCTAGGTGGGTGAGAAGTAATAAAATTTTTGGGAGAAAAAATTTCACCTTTTGAGGGGCTTTTGGAATTCGAAAATCAGACCTTAATATTCATGTTATTTGAGTGTTATAGGTGGGAATTAGAGTCTAGAAGCTAGCATTTTGGGTAGAATTGATTAGGTCCATAAAGCAGCTTGCCAAATGTGGGTTGTTTTTGATTCATTATATCCAAATTTGTCTTGTTTATTGTCTTCATTGTTTCTGATTTCTTTATCTAGCTTTTAATTCCATTACATTGCTAAGTATCATTTGCTTGTGTCGATACTTGGTTTTATATCGTGTAGTGCAAATTACCTTGCATTGCCTTCGGATACTTGTCTTGTTTTCTATCTAGTTCTAGGATTTAGGTTCTAGTTTCTTGAACGACTTGACAATTGTTGGTTGGTGAGCTTGGTTCTGAAGTGCAATCAAGGAAGTCAAGAAAAGTGAGGTAATTCTAAACACTTGAGTGAATTTCGATTATTACTAATCTTGTTTCTTTGAGTTTGTTTGTTTGTTAACATGGCTGGAAAAGGAGAAGAGACTAGCAAAGAAGGAGCTATTGCCGAAAGCTTGGCTAGGCTTAATGAAACTTTGGCAGCAATGCTTGGTCAAATGGAGATGATGGATACTAGATTGCAAGAGAATGCAGCACGACAAGCACAACAAATTCAGCAAGTGCAACAAGGGCAGCCAGCCGCACATCCAAATCCCATAATGCGAGCTAGAAGAGTGCTTAGGAGAGAAGGGTAAGGAAATCTTGAAGCCCTAGAAGCAGCCGAAAGGGTAAAAGATGAAGATGAAGGTGGAAATCAACCTACCACTGATGGTGACCTTACTTCCATCAAGATGAAGATTTCTTCCTTTGAAGGGAAGAACAATGCAAAAGAGTTCATAGAATGGGAGAGGAAAGTTGAGCATATTTTCGAATGCCATAACTACACCGAAGAGAAGAAATCAGTTTTGGCAGCCGTAGAGTTCAAGGGGTATGCTACCTTTTTGGTGGGATCAATTGAAAGCTAATAGAAGAGGGAAAGGTACGAGGCCTATTCCTAAATGGTCAAACTTGAAAGAACTAATGAGGATCCGATTTGTACCATCTCACTACATTCGGGATTTGTACAATCGACTAACAAGACTAGTTCAAGGTGGAAGAAGTGTGGAAGAGTACCACAAAGAGATGGAGATGATCATGGCTAGGGCAAATATTGATGAAGATGAAGACAAGAAGATGTCATGATTTCTTGGGGGATTGAATTTGAACATAGCCAATGAATTGGAGATGTATAAATTCAACACAATGGAAGAGTTAGTTCAAAAGGCCATGAAGATAGAGAGAAGATTGAAGAATAAAGCTATTTCTAAAATTGGCTACTCTAAAGCTAGTGGAAAATTTTCAAACTTCAAGGGTTCAAGTTCGAGTGGAGGTTCCTACAAAGAGAATTACAAGGGTTCTTTCCAAAAGAATTCTTCCTACAATCCTAATTTCAAGAAGCCGAATGATGGGGATGCAAAAACAGCCAAGGAAACACCTTCTAGACCTACTCCAAGTAAGGAAATTAAATGCTACAAGTGTTTGGGAAGTGGACACATTGCTTCTCAATGTCCGAATAAGAGGGTGATGATTGCTACCCATGAAGGGGAAATTGAATCAGAATCTGAACATGAAGAAGAAGAGGAGGCCGAATGTGGTGATAGGGCCGAATATGATGAAGAGGCTTGGGAGAATCAAGTCTTGAATGTTGAACATGGAGAGATGCTTGTTACTAGAAGAGCCTTGAATAATCAAGTCAAGGAAGAAGGCTTGGATCAAAGGGAGAATCTTTTCCACTCTAGGTGTTTGGTGAATGGTAAGGTTTGTACACTTATCATTGATGGTGGAAGTTGTACCAATATTGCTAGTACTACAATGGTGGATAAATTGGGGTTAACTTGTTTTAAGCATCCCAATCCTTACAAGTTGCAATGGTTCAATGACGCTGGGGAAGTAAAAGTGTTGAAGCAAGTCAAGGTACCATTCTCCATTGGGTGGTATAAAGATGAGGTTTTGTGTGATGTAGTGCCAATGCAAGCTGGACATTTGATATTAGGAAGACCATGGCAGCATGATAGAAGGGCACAACATGATGGCTTTTCTAATAAGTATACCTTTACTTATGAAGGAAAGAAGGTTGTTCTAGCACCATTATCATCTCAAGAGGTGTATGAAGATCAAAAGAGGATGCTAGAGAGGGAGAAAAAAGTTTCGGCCAACATGAACCAAGGGGGTTCAAATTCGGCCAATGATGTTTCTTCAACACCCAAGGGTAATTCTAAGGGTAGGGAGAGAGAAAATAATAAAGTGAGTGAGTGCAGAAAGGGAAAAGAGGCCGAGAGTCAAAAGAAAGTAAGCAAACAAATAAATGGCCCATTGGTGAGAGAAAATAAGCAAGGAGAAAAAGCAAAACATACTTTTTATGCAAGAGCAAGAGAGATAGATGTAGGGCAGCCTGTACTCATTATTATGTATAAAGAATTGTTACTTGCTGACAGTGAAGAATCTCTTGATTCTTTACCTTCTAGTTTTGTGTCTTTGTTGCAGGATTTTAAGGATGTGTTTCCTGAAGACCTTCCTAGTGGTTTGCCGCCATTAAGAGGGATTGAACATCGAATTGATTTCATACCCGGTTCTACAATTCCAAATCGGCCAGCATATAGGAGGAATCCTATGGAGACAAAAGAGATGCAAAGACAAGTTGAAGAGCTTTTGGAGAAAGGCTTGGTTCGCGAGAGCCTTAGTCCTTGTGTCTTTCCAGTCTTATTAGTACCCAAGAAAGATGGTTCTTGGAGGATGTGTGTTGATTGTAGGGCTGTGAACAAGATTACTGTGAAGTATAGACATCCCATTCCTAGACTTGATGACATGTTGGACGAATTGCACGGGGCGAAATATTTCACAAAGATTGATCTTATGAGTGGTTATCATCAAATTCGCATGAAGCCTGGAGATGAATGGAAGACTGCCTTCAAAATGAAATATGGTTTGTATGAATGGTTAGTTATGCCTTTTAGTTTATCTAATGC
Source organism: Garcia nutans (assembly GCA_947685225.1). NCBI lineage: Eukaryota > Viridiplantae > Streptophyta > Magnoliopsida > Malpighiales > Euphorbiaceae > Garcia > Garcia nutans. The sequence continues at coordinate 22,017,207 of CANTUV010000026.1, forward strand.
ACCTAGTACTTTCATGAGATTAATGAACCATGTTTTGAGAGCTTATTTAGGTAAGTTTGTAGTAGTTTACTTTGATGATATTCTGATTTATAGCAAAACTGAGGAAGAACATGTTGAACATGTTAGGAAAGTGCTTGAAATCCTTAGGGAGCAAATCCTTAGTTTTTATCTCACTTTTAGCGTGTGCTTTGGGGAAAGTTAGGTACCAAGTTGTTATTTTCCACCACCTGTCATCCTCAAATGGATGGACCAATAGAAGTAGTAAACAGAACTTTAGGTACCATGTTGAGAGCTTTAGTGGGTAAGAATTTGAGTTCTTGGGAAGATTGTTTGCCATTTATTGAGTTTGCTTATAATCGTGCTATTCATTCTTCTACAGGATATTCACCTTTTGAGCTTGTTTATGGTTTTAACCCACTAACAGTTTTGGATCTTGTTTCTTTACCTTCTCATGAGCTTGTTAGTTTAGATGGTGAGAAGAAAGCTAAATTGGTGAAAGAGATGCATGAGAAAGCAAGGGCGAATATTGAGAAAAGGAACAAGAGATATGCTGATTCTGCAAATAGAGGGAGACATAAGATTAAGTTTCAAGTAGGAGATTGGGTTTGGGTGCATTTTCGAAAAGAGAGGTTTCCTAACCAAAGGAAGAATAAGTTGTAAGCAAGGGGAGATGGCCCATTCCAAGTGCTGGAGAAGATTAATGACAATGCCTACAAGATCAACTTACCAGGTACGTATAATGTTAGTGCTACTTTCAATGTAAGTGATCTTTCTCCTTTTGATGATGCAGATTTGAGGACAAATCTTTTTGAAGAGGGGGAGAATGATGCAAGAAAGGATCCCTTGAAGCTAGCAAGTGGACCAATCACTAGGAGCAAGGCAAAGAGATATCAAGCTAGTATGGCTTTGCATATTCAAGAAGAGATTTCCAAAGAGCTTCAAGAATTATCATTCAAGAAGATGGAGATAGAGCTTGAAGAAGGCACACCAAAGCTGATTATGATGCTTAGTGTGGAAGCTAAAGGCTAGCTAAAGAAAGGTCCAACGTGCAAGAAAGGTCCATGGAGGTTCATATAAAGCCTTGGGAAGTAATTTAAGGCCCATGGACAGCCCAAATAGTGTGGGGCATTTCTTATGTTGAAGGGATTAGTTTGGTTGTTTCCATACTTTATATTTTCCTTATTGGATTAGGATTTTGTTTCCATACTTTATATTTTCCTTAGTGGATTAGGATTTTGTTTCCATACTTTATGTTTTCCTTATGCAATTAGGAATGTTTTCCTTATGCAATTAGGAATGTTTTAGTTTTCCATATGCAATTAGGAATTTTGTAACCCTTATTTAAGGGCACTATTAGGCCGAATTTCAGAAAACAACAATTAATAAAAATTTTCGAATTCTTTTACAAGTTCTTCTTGTGAATTTTCGTGTGAGAGAGATTAGAGTGGATTCTTTAATTCTTTCTTCGCATCAAGAATTAGGTTTACTTATCAACAAGAGTTGTGGCATTTTCCTTCTTCTTACCAACTAAATCCTTCAATCATAATGAGTTCGCGTCTCTTTATAGGCGTTGGGTTCCTTAGGAGGTGATTATCAAGTTTCAAGGAGTTCTCTACCATTGTTATACGTTGGGTTTGCTGCCATCGTTGCTAAGGGTCCGTGTCATCACATTGAAAATGTGACTAAGATTTAAGTGAAGTGTTAATATATATATATATAATAAGAAACTTATTTAAGAAATGGGCGATTAAATAAGAAAGATGTTAATTATGTTGTGGTCATAGTGTATATATATGTTGAATTGATGAATAATTTAAGTAATGTCAAAAGAATGAGAAATGATAATGTTCTCTAAAAGGTGATAAATGTTAACTTTGTATAGGTTGTATGTAAAAAAGGAATTGAGTATAATTGTATGATATGTGTGATGAGATTTTTCAATATGAAAGCAATTGTGATATGTAAGAAAATGTGGAAAGTAAGTCACATTGTGAATATGACTTACGAATGTGTATGTGGATGATTTAAAAAAAAATATTATTGAGTGTTTGTTACCTTATACAATTACTTGTCTAGTGATATTGAGAATGATATTGCATGTATTAATAGACCTAAGAGAGATTACGTCTTGACCTGCATAGAGATAGTTCATGTGATGAAATTAAGATTGAGAATGGACCCGAACGGCGTTGGACGGTGAAATTATTATTGTAACAACTAAAATTGATAATTGTGTAGTATTTTGGGCCCAAAGTATATGCGTGTAAATAAGAGATTGTAAGGAAAAGAAAAGTATAATGAAGAAAGTATGGAAGTGAAAAAAAATGAATGAAAATGTTTATAAGAGATAGATTAGAAATGGAGTAATAAATGAAAATTGTGTAAAATTAGCATATGAACGAATGTGTTTATGTAAGAGATGTTAATGATAATATTGTTGAAACATGAGTTCGGCTAATGATGATCAAGTGATAAAAAGTAAATTGCTTTGAAACAGAGCTGAAATGTGTTAACTCTTCATGTAGTAAGAGTTTAAAGAACTAATATGTGATTTTAAAACGCCACGGGTGTGTGACCATTAAGACATGGGTGTAGTTTCGAGATAAAAGCTGTTTGAGAAAGAATTATAGTGAAGGCGGTGTTTATATGTAACCCACAGACGTGGGCTTAAGATGATACAATTGTGAAATATATTGAGTGAAATTGATAGTTTTTGTTTCACGAGATACAAGCAAGATTTATGGTTGGTATAGTTGGACTCATAACCTTGTGTAGAAATTTATCTATGACCATGAATAGTGTGGAAATAGAAGAAAATTGTGAAAATATGATAAGCTATAAATGATGTGTAAGAAAAGTGATTTTTGTAAATATGGTAACTATAAGAAATGTGAGGAAAAGGATAAATGAAAAGAATTATGAAATGTGAGTAAGAGCTATATTGAATGTGTTTGAAAGTTGTATAAAATGAATAAGTTGATGAAAATGATATTTAAAGTAAATGAGATTAGGGGAAATGAATATTATCTGTAATGATGAATTCGAAGAGAATTAAGATTTGAGAATAAATTTGACATAATAGAATTAGGTCATGAATTAAAAACAGATTGATGAATTTAAAATAGACTAAAAGTTGGTCAGAATAGAATAAGGCAGTGATGGTTATATTGTGATAGTTAGATAAATTGATATGAAATGTAATAAGTTTACAAGTATTTATTGAAATTCAATATGTGTAGTTGTATTAAGAATATGCAAGCTATATGATAATGTGCATAGTACAACGTTCTGATATGTATATACACATGAAAGGAGCTAAGTTATGTTATTTTCAAATAATTATAAGAGAAAAATGTTAGTTATAGTATAACTGGAATGAATCTTACTAAGGAAATAAAATTTTGTTGTTGCATAATAGTAATATTAAATTAATATGTGGTAATTGTATGAAAAGTAAGATCAAAGTGAAGGTGTGTAAAATTATGGTGTTAAGACTTAATAGTTGGAATTGGGAGTTGTTATCATTTGTGTTTTTTTACAAATAACTATTTATAAATATAATTAAGGTGATAATTAAATAGAGATACAATTTTAAAAATGACTATGATGATAGAATAGTCAGTATTAAAATATAAGTTATTAACATTTGAATTTAAGGTAATGAGAGTATATTTTTAAGATAATGAAGTGATCAAATATCTTGAGTGCAATAGGTGTGTGGTATATATATATTAAAGAGATGAACTAATTTTGTCTAATGATAATTTGATTGATGATATAATAATCCATTGTGATTGTTTGAGTAAACAGACAATATAATAATGAGTTATGAAGTGGTAAAAAGGTATTTGAGAATGAACCTAAGGGGGATAATAGAAATTATGTAATTTGATGAAATGATGATTTGACGAGATGATTAATTTAATATGAGATTTTCAGATTTTATTTTATTTGGATGATTTATTACTATACTGGATAATTTCGAGGACGAAATTATTTAAGGGGGAGAAAATTATCACATCCGTGATTTTAGAAAAATTAAATAAGTAATTGGAGATATAAAAGTTGTATATACTCAATATATATATATATATCTAGAGTATATATAACATATACATATGGTATATTAATTATATATGTTGGATTTATACATTACATACTTAATATATTTAATACGCATATAAGGTGCATTTGATGCGTATATAAGATACATATTATTTGTGCATATGTGTAATATCCCAAAATTTTAAAAATTTATAATTTTTTAAAATTTAATAAAATAAATTATAATTTAAATGGATAAATTAAAATAATGATTTTAAATGAAAAATGAAGGAATTTTAAATGAAAAAGAGGAATATATATGTGATATATATGTAAAATATATATAATATATAAAAGTCAACACTTTTTAAAAAAAAAAGTCAAAGTAAAAGGGTATTTTGGTAATTAAATCTTAAAAATTTAAAATTTATAAAATAATTCAAAAATAAATTATTTTTGAATGGAAGAGGATTTTAAAATTTTAATTTATAAAAAAAATAATTAAATAATTAATTATTAAATTATTTTAATATATATATGGTTATAAATAAAGATGAAAGAAAAGAAAAAATAAAAAGCCATTTTCATCATCTTCTTCTTCCTTCTTGGCCCAACATCCATTGTTGTAGAGCCAGGGATTTTGCTTCTTCCATACTCCACAAATTGAAGGATTTCAAGTATTCAAAGTGGATTTTTGGGGATTTCCACCAAAATTAGTAAGTTTTCAACTTCTTTATTTGGATTTCATGAAAGTTTGAATATGTGTGTTTTGGATTTTTGAAGTTCTAAGATTTAATTATCTATTTGGGTATGGATGAAGTTATTTTAAGTGATTAACAATGATTTTAAGGTTGAATTAAAGAAATGGTTAAGTTTGAGTTAAGTTGGTTGAAGAGAGAGAATTTAGGGTTATGGAACATTTGGATTTTTGAAATCATGAGTTTTAATTGTGCAAATTAATTCCAAATGTGTTGTTTTGATGCATAAACAAGGATTTTAAAATCAAATGATGGATTTAGTTAAATTTGGATAGAGTTTGAAGATGGTAGTATTGATTTAGGGTTTTGAAAAAGTGAATTTTCAAAGAATGATTAATTGTTTGATTTTAATGCTTAAATCATGTTATTTAATGCTATAAGTGGTGGAAATAAGATTGAAATGATAATTGGATTGAGTTGGAATGGAGATCCTTCATTGGTGAAGGTTATGCCATTTTAGGATTTTGAACATAAGCATGTGGTTAATTAATATAATTGGTTTAAACATGTTAAAATATGTTTGTAATGATATAAATTAACTCAAAACAATAATTTAATGGGTTAATATGGATTTGCTAAGTTAAAGTAAGGAAAGACTTAATTTTTAAAATTTTGTAGGAGTGTTGTTAAATTAAGGTTTGATGTTGAGAATGCCTTAGAATGTGATATTAAATGATTATTTATGATCACATTTGATACAGACATTGAGAGGAAGTAGTTTGGCCAATCCAAGTGTTGAAGGGCAACTTGGAAGAGAAGGTTGGTGAGAGTTTTAAGCTTGTTTTGGTTGCTATTTGAGGTAAGTACAAACTTTGAGTACATTGGTTATGTTTGCATGACATTTGGGCTTAACATATTTTGGTTGGAAAATGTGTTAAGCTACTTGATACATTGGTTATGTTTGAATAATGTGCTATGACATTTTTAATGTCATATATGTGTTAAATGCATTGTGAAAAGCCATTGATAATGGCTAAATTGTATAAAGTGTGAAGTATGTGAATTATGTGAAAATACCCAAAGTAATTGGGTAATGTGTTGTGAATGCAAAAAAAAAGTGGTATAATGTAATGAGATATGTGGAAATATAATGAAATGAATTGATATTTATATAAAAAAAAATGAGAAAAGTGAGAAAAGTGAGAAAAAAATGAGAAAATAAGGCAATGTGCCTATTTTGATTATGTGATAATGAAAAAGAGATTGATAATGAGAAATATGAATAAATTGTGTGCCTAGTATGTTATTTAATTTTCAGAGTTCTGTATTTGGCGGCATGCCTATGATTGCCTACTGGCCAGATGCTGTGCATCATTGTGAAAATATTTTTGAGGTGAAATGACTGGGTCGTAAGCCTCAAACATAAATATTTAAAGCTAGGTTGAGTGAAATGACCGAGTCGTAAGCTCAGACCTAGTTAGATTATTACATTGATATATTGCTTACGGGGCTCGACATATGGTGTCATTATAGACCAAAATAGTAACTCTGGAATTTAAATAGCATATTAGTTATCTTTAGTCCCATGTTTGTATTTATTTTTCTATGAATGGTGGATTGTGAAATATTTGAAAGGTATGAGAAAATGGAATGATGTGATGTTCATGAGCATTGTGCATTGGCATTGCATTTGATTTTTATTGTTATTACCAAAGTTTGTACCACTAGGCTTCGGCTTAGTGCAATTGTAATTCGTCACATAGGTGACATGGACTTTTTGGTAGAGCCGAAGAGTTCTACTAGACCTGGTCGGGTCTAGGTTTGTATTTATTGAGCTTAAAGAGTTGTTTTTTGTACATCATGATCAGAGCCAGCTGCCAGCTCCCAGCATGTACATATTTGATATTATAGTGTATTTTGATATTATGTATGTTATGATATGTTTTTGAAGTATATATTGTAAATTATAAAGAATGTTTTGAATAATTTGTTTAAGATGGGATCTTATATGTGTTGTTGATATATATACCTATATATAAGCATTTAGAGAAAATATGGAGAAATTGAGAAGTATTGGTGAAATGATGAATTGATTTTATTGGGAGTGTTTGTTTTATGCAGATTGTGTTTTGCTGAGTTTTGGGAAAGTCCAAATTATAGATAAATCTCTGGCGAATTTTTCCCAGAGATTTTCATATAAAATGTTATTTCGGGTTACTATAGCAAGTAAAGAATATTTATATACTATTTAATTTTATATATTTAGTATTTGAAATTTTCAAACAAAAATGTGAAAATTTTTATTAAACCAGTCTGTGATATTTTTGTACCATATATGCGTATTTTACATATGCTGAAAATATGTATTGTACGTATATAGAGTATAAGGGTGTTACAATGTTAATCTTAAAAGGTGAACACGATCACATATGAATAGTAGGAGGTATAACATCATGATGACTAACATTTTCGATTCAGTGAATACAGTGCTTGTGAAGGCCCGAGAGCTTCCAATTATTTTATTTGTGAATGAGGTTAGAAAAATGTGTCAAAGATGATTTTATTAATGTGGAAGTAAAGTAGAGGAGTCCATAACGAAGATGGCAACGAATGTCAAAAAAAAATATTGAGAAAGAGAATGATACGACCACAAAAAATGAATATAAGTTCTTTATTTTTGTAAAAGTTTTTTATTTATTCTTCCTCATTTGTTATTAATTATCATGTGTGTCATAAAATGATGCAGATGGAGCCTACTAACAATAACAAATGCGATGTTGAGGATGTAAAAATATATTATTGTGTCGATATGTATTTGATTACTTTTTGTTACAGGAAGTTTCAATTAGATAAACTTTCATGTGTGCTTTTGTGGTAGTGAGAAATAGTGACTTGATGCTTATGAGTTGTGTTCTCCATATTACTTGGCAAGTCTTGGTATGAAATATACAAAGAAGTCATAAATATAATTCCTTATATTTGTGATTAGTCTATTCCGGAGCACATTCGTAAAGTTATTCTTCAATCACCAAATGTACGTGCATCAACTGGGAGGCAAAAAAATGCAGGATTCCTTAACTAGGTGATGAAAGAACTCATCCTAAGTGCAACTGATGTTATAAGCGTGGTCATAATAAATCTACTTGCCAGAATCTCATTCATTTACACAATACTTCAGGAGCACCAAGTGTTCAAAAATAAAACTAATGTGCATTTATATATTGTATTCATGAGTTGTTATGTATTATCATGGTTTGTAATATCATAAATGTTCTGAACTGCATACATGATATTGAATAATTACGGATTGTATTTATTATGGAATAATTATGTTAGATGTTTAATAATTATGGAAGGTATTTATTCGATTGTAATAGGTGTTATTTTTTTATTTTCTAATGGATAGTTATGCAATTTTTAGAGTTGATATGAGTTGATATGAATTGATAGGTATTGATATAGGTTTGATATATGTTGATAGGTGTTATATAGGTTTAATATGTATTGATATGGGATGATATGAGTTGTTATGCAATTGATATGGGTTGATATGAGTTGATATGAGTTATTTTGCAATTGATTTGTTATTTTGCCATTGATATGGGTTTATATCAGTTGATATGCGTTTGATATGCATTTATATGTGTTTATCTGAGTTATTTTGCAATTGATATGATTATTTTACAATTGATATGGGTTGATATGAGTTTGATATGGGTTGATATATATTGATATGAGTTATTTTACTATTTATATGGGTCGATATGTGTTGATATGAGTTATTTTACAATTGATATTGGTTTATATATGTTGATATAAGCTATCTTACAATTGATAATGGATTGATATGTGTTAATATTGGTTGATATGGGCTCATAGATGTCGATATGATTTATTTTACAATTGATATGGGTTGATATGAACTATTTTGCAAATGATTAGGTTTATATGTGTTGATATAAATTAATATGAATTATTTTGCAATTGATTTGGGTTGATATATGTTGATATGAGTTTGATATGTATTGATGAGTAAAAATCATAAATTACACATAAATTGCTCAACAATCACACAATATCCAATTCAATCTTAGATCAATTATAAATCACATATAAATTTCTCAATAATCATACAACCAATTCAACCTGTCAGGCATACATTATAATAAAGTATACCGTATCCATCCACACCATGTCAAGCCAATTCAAGCATCCACAACCCATATCACAAATCAATATTCATTCAACATCAACAACTTCCCACAACCTATAACGTAGTACCAACCAATCTAGGAATTGTGGCACATCCAACATCAACAAACATCCACAACCATAAATGATCCATAAATGATCAACATACAACATCCAACATTAATAACACATCTAAAAACAACATAAAAAAACCTACAATTATTATCCAAGGCAATGAAATGAAAAAAGTGGTTGCTCTGTGGAAATTAGGAAATAAATAATTACAAAATAATATTTATTACTTAAGATACTCACATTATTCATATATTTGAGTGTACACAATATTCAAACACAATATTCACTCATTATTGCTATCATAAGCACCATTTCTCTTGTTGTTAGCATGCACCCATAAATTCACTATTGTGTTGTACATACATGAATCCATATTTTGCTGATTGCATTCTCGAAAATCAAGGCCAACTATTATTAAATACTCTATGAATTTCTCAACAAATATTCTGCCATCTTGATTATAACAATATAAAAATATTAGCAACTTTTAAAAGAAACTAAACATAATACATAAGGATTCAGATTATGGTAGCTTACACTGATTGGTATGGACAAACCTCTCACTCATAGTTGATTTTTAGCTTCATACATTTATTTTTCTCCAAATCCGGCCTATAAGCGAAGAAACCAATTTCATCCAAAATATATGGCAACATCTCAACAATTGGCTTTACACAATTTGTTCTATCACCTTTACAAGCACCAATATACAGTGAAACATATACTTTAATTGACCATGTGGGTAGATTAATCTTGATAAGAAACCAATGCTAGCTTTCTTAATTGACCAAAAGATAAACGATGTCGATGTATTTATATGTTTCCCATATTTCTCCTTGCCTGCCAAGAAACTCTTGATATAATTGGGAGGGTACCGCATTTTACACTTAAATTTTTCATGATCATAATGAAACATGGGGTTAACATTGCAAGATCCACAAGTCTTTGTTTAGTTAAAAAAATATAAATATATAGTACTTCTATTTTTGGCATACGTAGTACAGTATGACATCATTTCCTACAACTCAATAAATATTTGTTTGAATTTAATGTAATGAGTTATAATGGAAAATCCAATAACTTAAGATACAATATATTGATAATCTTACATCATTGGAGGGCCAAGCATCCTTTACCCGTAATTGATACCAAAAATCCTTAATGTTGGTTTTGTGAATTATGAAGTTATAAAACTCATCTTATGGCAAAAATTGCTCCTCTAGAATTATTGTAATAAATAAAAACACACATATTAACTATAATAAATCAAATATACTATTCCCTATAATTACTATAATAAACAAAAACTATGATTGAAAAGTGGCTTACTACTGATATTTATCAAAATTCATCTACCACAACCATCAAAACTTTCACATTGCTACAGAGATGGGGGAGTCAAAGGGTCTAAAGTCAAAATAAGTGCATAGGAAACTTCATCAATTATCTTTCAATAAAGAACTTGTAAGTGTTTAGTCCTTTTCCTTTGTTCATCTTTTCACTATAGAGTCCATACATCAATAATGTATTTTGAATTTGGCACAGGTAATCTTTTCTTTGTTTTGTTTCTAAAATGTTGTTTCAAACACTTTGACTAAGGACTGACTGACTTGCAACATATCTTCTGTTAACATTGATACCTCTTTTATGCAATTGGTCATTTTTATAATTATTAAATATAAGGTAATCAATGGCAAATATAATATTTTATAATAAATAAGTTTAATTTAATGAAAGCAACATACGCACATTTAGGTGTAAAAATTAGAGTATCGAAGTTCCTCATTTCCTTTTCTTCATTTTCCTTTTCCTTTTGTTCCTTTCCTTTGCGTCCATTTGTTTTTTCGTTTCTTTCATTTCCTTTGTTTTGCCCTCGAGAGCATTTATTTTGTCAGTCAACAAAGATATGGTCACCATGAGCTCTTTATTCACTTCAACATTCAATGTGTTTTGACTTTCTAATTCATTGCATCATCGCTAGAGTTCTTCTATGCGCAACTCCATTTTTCTTCTATTTAAAATCCTCCATTTCCTTCATTTTTTTTGTGATACAATGGGTTCTTCCTTTATGCACTTGCGTGTGAATGTTCAAAATTGTTTTCTTAATAAACATCATTTGCAGGGTTGCTAATTTGTCCACCTTCCTGAATAATTATATATTAATCACAATTTGTTTCTAAAAAGGAAATGCATACCAATAGCGAAAAGAAATTTGAGCAATACCTGAAAGTCAGGGATTTTCTTCTTTTTAGTGTGTTTTTCCTATAGTTTTATGTAAATTACTTGTAAATCTGGAAGTTCAGCTTCAACAGAGGAGATTTTCATTTGTACTACAATTAACTCCTATGCAATCATTTATTCAATACGTGTAAATGATTAATATAATATTATATTGCAATAAACAAATTCAATCTTATAACATAATCACATTGTAAATATACTTGATGTGACAACTTCAAACATATTTAGAATATGAAAATTTTGAATCTATTCTCCAATTCAACATTCGCGAGAACCCATGATTGTACCTTCGTACTCCTGTTTCATATGGATCAGGCCATAGCAAAAATAGATAGACCATCAGAGAAACTAGGAAGAGGATAACCACTTGCTAATTTGTTCTTCAACTTTTAAAGAGATTCTTTTAACTTCAAACACAAATATTTCCAACTTAATATCCCCTATGCTACTTTGTTGAAGGCCTCAACATCATCTACAAGTACTAATTTTTTGGGTTCAACCTTTGTAGTTGCACCCTTTCCAAAAAAAAAAAGCATCTCTACCAAGTAAGCTAGTCCCAATTTTATTTGCAATTCATCATCCTTGCAATTTTGGAATTCATCAAACAATCTTTGCCAGGTTAATCTGCTATAGTGCTCTATGAGGAATTTGCTACCTCTATACATATCTTTGACGCTATAGTGCTTTAATCCCATTATCAAACAATTTTAAATGACAACTCATATGGGTTTTGATTTGGAACTTGCTGTATGAAAAGCCAATGAATCAACCTAGCCCAATGTTTAAATTTCTCTTCATCAACGCCAACAAGGTGTCCAACTTTGTATCATTGAAAGACTACCACCTACACCAAAATAATACAATAGCCATATTAATAAATACGTAACATTAAACACAAGAATAATATAAATAACAATGAGTCATAAATGGTCAATCATACACACCTTATTTTTATTAGCACCAATAATATTCTTTATGATCTTGATTGTTTTCAATCCATAGGCAACTATATTGACTTAATGGTGCTTCCACTCACTTGAATGGACAACATAATCAACAACCTGGTAGATGTTTTATTAGTTAATTATTCACCCAGTTCACATGTTGCAGTTTAGTAATATTGGCTTGAATTAGGAAATTTTTACTAATTGCTTACATTTGTGTGCTTATCTTTGTTGACTATTTCAATTGATGTCTCCTCTTTGTCTGATTTATTTACTTGTACTTTCTCTTCACGAGGCTTTTCTTCATAATTAAGGACCCTAAATCTTGGTCTCTTTACTATGCCAACTTCTGGTTGACTAAGCAATTTTTTTTTTAATCTTGAAACCCTTTGGATTAGTTATGGAAATTGCACCAAGACTAGTACATATCATTATTGGCTTCTCTCGACATGTAGGAAATTATTGACTTTGGAAAGTGAATGAACTAGAACTAGAACCTATTGCCATATTTTGCTTAAAATTTTAAAGAATAAAGTCAACATAACAACCTATAACAATACAACATACAAATAAACTCTTATCCCCAATAGAAACAACAAAAAAGAATTCAATATTAAATTATCCCTTAGTAACCCATAACAATCCATATCAATTCATAACGACCTACATTTACAGACCACTAAACTATTTAAAACACTTGCATAATATATATAACATAAAATAAATCAATATTGAATTTATTTCATAATAATCCATAACAACCCATATCAATCTGTACTAAACAACAAATACACACTTTTTGATTGTTTAAAACATTTAAATAACATATATAGAATAAAAATTATTCAAACTTCAACAATCTCTTAACAACCTATATCAATCCATCTCAACCTACAAAAATATACTTCTTGACTATTTAAAATAATTAAACAACATATAGAAAAGAAAATGATTCATTCTTTAATAATCCCTTAACACCATGTAACAACCCATATCAATCAATAACAAATAACAAATACACACTTTGTAACTATTTAAAATACCTGCACAACATATACAAAAAAGAAAATTATTCAATCTTTAATAATAACTTAACACCCCATAATAACCTATATCAACCTACAAATATACGCTTCTTGACTATTTAAAATAACTACACAACATATAGAACATAAAATGATTCATTCTTTAAAAATCCAAATCAACCCACATCAATCCATAATAAATAACAAATTCACACTTCTTGACTATTTAAAACACCTACACAATATATATTGTAATGTCCGAGAAATTTGAAGTATGAATTTTTTGATTAAGTTTATATATAAGATTGTTTGGAGTATTTGAAGTGTGTATGTAGTGGCCATTTCATCTCCACGGGCGTGGCTTTGGAGTGCCACGAATATGGCATAAATATTAGAACTATTTTAAGGAAACTTTTCTACTTGGCAATGGCTATTTGAATCATAAGGGCGTGGCCATGAGTGACATGGGCGTGTCTAAGGAAAGACATGGGCATGGCAGATGATTCTGTTTGAGGAAGGGGTTTTTAGCATGGCAGTATCAGTTTAATCCATATGGGTATGTCCTTCGATTACCATAGCCGTGTGTTGTAATTTAAATCTGGAAATTTAGTTTTGAATGTTATATACATGGTATAAATGGTATATGTGAATAATAAAGCTTTAAAAAATTAAAGTAATGGTTTATATGATTGTGTGGAGTTAAAAAGTAAGATTTAGAGACAGATAAAGAAAGTTGGTATACCAGAATAATAGTGTGAGTGAGTACATGGGATAAAACCCTAGAGCTTATATAAAAAATTTCTCTTCTACTCCCTTCCAAACTGCCAAACTCATCATCATCCACCATCATCATCTCTTTTCCTTCTTCGTCCATGCCTTATTCTAGAAACCATGGAGATTTTATAGAACAATTAAGTTTTAATCAATTTTAGCTACTTTAAGTTGGATTTATCAAGAAAAATATCATCAAATCAGAGGATTAAAGAGAAAAGTGATGGAAGAGTAACTTGAAAGAGGTTAGTGCTTGTATATTATTTATTTTGCTAATAATTGATTTTATCTTGATTTTGATTACTAAAGAAGTTGTGTTTTGATTGTATGTGAATATTTGTGAAAGAATTGTATTTGAAGTGATTTATAAATAAGTGATTATTGAAAGTTGTTCTTTTGATAGTAAAATTACTTTTATAATAAACAAAGAAAGTATTTGATGGTTCTTAGATGAATTTGTATTTAAAACAATCATTGAAATATATATAAGTAATGATTTAGGTTATGGAATAAGATAGGATTTGATAAGTCTAGGACTTGATAGATATTAGAGTACGAGATTTTCATAGAGTAATATGATATTATTGATATATATATATATATAAGGTTTAAATACCTTGAAATCATTTTGGAGAAAACTTTGGATAAATTAGTTGTGAAATTATATGATTATGAGATCTTGTCATATAGAAGAGGAAAGCCTTATCTTTGGTAAATATGATTCTAGCGATACTTGGAGTTATTTAAATGTCAAGATAATTAATTTTAAAGTGAAATGTGCTATTGGAGCTAAGTGGTTATTTGAGGAATATTACTTAGATATTTGAATTATTCAATTATTTGTTTATTGATAGAAAGTGTATGTGCTAGATGGTTACTACAATAAAAGATAGCCATGAACTAACCAAGTTATGTTTAAAGTTAAGGACATTTGCATTTATAAAATTATATGTTAAAGTATTGCATAAATAAGTTGATGTGAGGAAGGAAGGAATGGAAAGGCCATTGTGTGATAATTAAGACATGGATTTTATTTTATTCTTGGAGAGTCTGATATTATTTAATTATTATAGAAAGTAATTTAGTAGTGAACTTTTAATGTAATCTTAGGAGTATTTGTAATTAATTTTAGATTGTTAAAGATTGAAGGTAAAAAGAATAATAGATTGATAAATCATTGGCAATCTTAAATGGTTTGGAGAGCAAGATAAGAAACGCAAAGAGGTGAATGTAAGAATTGATTGAGTGGTGGAAGTAAGAGTGTGGGATATACATATTGTATACATATGGTATGCTTGATAGTAATATTATTTGGTGACTTAAGACAATTCATAGATTGTAGAAGTATTAAAGAGTTGAATGATACTGATTGAAGATGACAAAAAGAAAGGAAATTGATAATGTGAAAGGAAAATCTAGTAAGGTTCGAAAGTAGTTTAATTATCATAGTGAAATGACATTTCGAGGATCAAGTTATATATATTTGCATATAAGAAAATGAGTGCTATGTTATAAGAAATTAATAAAGTTTATAACAAGAAAAATGTACCGATAGTGAAATGTTTTTATAAATATAAATACATGTTTATATATATAGAAATATATATATATACATATATCGTAGTGAATACATCATAAAAACATACATACATTTTTGAAGTGAAAATGATAACTTATGAAATTTTAGATATTTTAGAAAAAGAGCCAGATAAGTAAGAGTGAAAATCTATTTAAATTTCCTTATTACAATGAAAATGTGAAATGCGAATTGGAAAGATAAAGATTGATATGTAAATAAAGCTAGTCAAAATATTTTAATACAAATTTGACATATATATATACATATATATGTACATATGATAAATGTGATTGAAATAATTGTTCAAAATGTAGAAGTTTAAAATGATATATATATAATTCAAGAGAAAAATGTTTTATAATGATTAATATTATTATGAAATATTTTAAAAATAGCAAAGTAAGTGTATTGCCTAATTATACTTATAGTAAACCTAATTTTCGGATTAAATAGCTAGCCAGATGGTGAATGCCTATAGTAATAGTAGGAACTTTGTGCCATCAGTAGATACAGTTGACACTTTGTATCATCAGTGGGCCTTTGGTCATATTCTTTACAGTGGGCATTTACTTGCCATCAGTGTCCCGTTATCCTATCCTAAATATATGAGCATGTAATTATCGAATGTACTTGTTCAATTGTTTTAAAAGAGAGAATTACTAGAGCATTACTAAAACTAATTGTAAGAAATACTATAAAAATGCCAAATAAAAGCTGTTATTAAATATATTGAATTGATTGACAGTATTTCAAATGTTGAAGTGATTGAGAATGTTTATTATAATATTTCAAATCAAAGTGTTAAAGTATTGAATGGAATAATCATGTTCAAAGTATTAAAAAGATTAAAAGTATTCTAAGTGTTAAATTGATTGAAAATATTTATAACAATTTTTTGAAACTAGTGTTTAGGATATTAAATCGAACAAAAGTATTAAATTATTAAATTGAATTGTAATGTTCTATAAACTAAACTGATAAAAGAGAATGACTGAAGACACAAAGAATGTAATGCAAATATTGTTAAAAGATAGCTAATAAAGCATAAATGACAAAATAGATTGAAAGGGAACAATTGCAACAAAGAAAGTGTAATGTTATATTATTTGTATTTATAATGTTAAATTGTTATTTTGTATATTCAAAATATTGAATTAGATTGCTAATGAAAGTGTTTGGTTATTAAAATGATTTTATTGTATTGGAACTTATTACTATATTGCTGAAATTCTTTTCTTTAATAATAATTGGCAAAATATGTATATGCAAGTACTACTAAGCTATGAATTTAGCGTGTTAAAACTTTTATGACACGCAAGTATGATGAATCAGAGAAAGTTAAAGATTGGAGAGTGAAGGCATCATAAATTATTCTACAATGCAGAAGATGATCCTTGTGTGTAATGTAATTGTGGATTATACATAGATATACTTTATGGTTATTGTTGGTTTACTAGCACATTGTATAAATTTGTAAACAAGGAGTAAAATATATGTGTTTAAAGTTTGAAGTATTAAGCTTTAGTATTTGACTTTAAATGCTAATAATGTGATATACATTTATATTTAAGGAATGTTTATGACGGTTACTGTGATATGTGAATGGTAATGGATTATTGGAGACTTCAGAGTTTGATTTGAGTGTTGGAATTAATAAGATTGATCCAAAGGTTACATTATTTGTTAAAAATTTTGGGATGATGAAATTATAAAGGACACTCTGCTGAAATTTTTATCAGACTGTTATTAAAATTACTTAATTGTGAATATTGAATGATTATAGACTAATGATTGTGTTAAGCAACATTCTCTGATAGTTCTCTGAGAGAATTATCAGGAGATGTTACATATAAAAAGCAAAAAATTATTCAAACTTCAATAATCCCTTAACACCACATAGCAACCCAAAAACCTATTTTATACACACTTCTTAATAATTTTAAACACTTAAACAACATAAAACACTTAAACTTCAATAATCCCATAACAACCCATATTAATTCATATAATCCATATCAATCCATATAAACCCATATCAAACAATAAAAACCTACATTATATACAATTCTTAATTGTTTAAAACACTTAAACAACAAAAACACTTAAGCTTCAATAATCCCTTAATACACATAACAATACTTATCAATACCTATCAACCCCATATCAACCCATAACAACCTATAAACAAATATAACTGTTTGTAATACTCCATACTGTTTACTAAAACATATTAATTGAAAATCAACATTTCATAACCTAACAGCTAATGAAATCCTTAAATATCAATACAAATCAACACCACAAAAATGACGGTTACTAAAAACAAACAAAAAACTTAATGGAAATAGTAACCAACCATTTATACAACATTACTCCATCATGGCAATATATGCATATCTTAAATAGATCTTAATAGCACTTCAAAAATCAATAATCAAAGAATATCCAAAATAAAATATTATTTTTTTCATCACTCTCTTTAAAAAATAAAATACATAAAAAATCTATTACACTCACTATTTAACAAACGGAGAATGTTGAACTAAGTTGAGAGAGAGAGAGAGAGATGCTACCACAATAACAACAAATGCTTTAAGAGAGAGAGACTTTGACAACAACAACAAATGCTTCTAAAGAGAGAGAGTGTGAGCGGGGATTTTTGCCTCCACTCTCGGTGGAATAGTTCTTGCGACTTCGGCACTATTAGACTCAAGGCCTTAGAGAACACGGGCCTAAATCGGGAGAAAATAGAGTCACCACCCGGACAGGCTGGGAAAAAGAAAATGGTGGATGACTCAATTCCTAAGGAATCTCCAACCCCCTAATGGTTTCAAAAAGTTGGGTACGTGTGGGAAAGGTGAGAAATGGCCCAGCACCCCCACAACACCCGGTTCATTGGAACTGGCCTCCTTTTTAGGTCTTAATATTATAAAATTCTTAAATATAATGATATTATCCATGTTACATGCAATAATTAAAATAAAGCATCATTATATTTAAATCAAAGTAATGTTCAAACAAAATAAATAAATGGACACCCATCCGAGGATGGAAATGTGTCCTTACATTGTCCAATGTCTAAAACTAAATAGGATACCCACCAAAAGGTGGAAACGTGTCCTTTACATTAATCCCAAAATATAAAAATAATTTAAATTACATAAAAAATTAATTAATGAGGTACCCAATCAAGGAAACATACCTCATACAATTTTAATAAACAAATAATAATTGAAAAAATATTCATCCATGATAAATTAAATAAACCAAATATCAAAATTAAATAAATCAATCATCAAAATATGTAATAAACTACATAATCAAATCTAAAGATTAAATAAAATAATAAATATATAAATTTAGGTTTACGTCTTGAATTAGGGTTTTTAATCAAAATTAGGGTTTAGAATTCATATGAAAAAGGATTAGGGTTTATGAAAATAGGATTGAATGAAATTAGGGTTTAACTAAATTTTAGGTTATGATCTACATATTAAGTTTTTGAAAAATAATTTTAGGATTTTAAATAAAGTCTAGGGTTTTGATTATCAAACTAGGGTTATAGGTTTTTCCTTAACCTAAGATTTAATATATACAAAACAAGATTTAAAATACAAATCAAAATTTAAAATAATGCATAATTATGGTTTAATGTATACTAGCATTGAAAAATACTATGATGTAATTCTAAAGTGTAAATTGTAATTAGGATTTCGGATGATTGGATGATAATTCTATATGTTATTGCAAAAATAGTTGTAAAATCTTATTCATAAATTATTAACATAGTAAGTTAAGTGTTGAAATTAATCAATGTATTTAACTGGATTGATTAATAAGAATGTTACTTGTGTTGTAGACTCCACAAAGTTGATGTGAATCCAAGCTATCATTTTCTTTCGGCCTAGAGCAATTAGTTCTTGGTTGAAGACTTGGTGATCCAAAGATCAGCCACTGCCATTTTGCTTTGCTTTTTTTATTTTCAAATTATTTTCTTCCTTGCTTGCTGTTACTCAATTACTTTTTGGTGATTCTTGTTTAACAAAACTGCAACTATCTCTTTTTTACTGCCAATTTGTTAATCCCCATCCCCTTTTTCTCTATCTGTGTTAATCACGTATTTATGGGAAAACCAACACTTTAACCTCGACCTAAACTCTCTAATCCAAGTCTTAAATGCATTAGGAAATCAAATTGCTCGGTCAAAACTTATTTAGAACTCGGATTAGTCAGGGGCTCAAAATCGACATGAGGCCTCCTCATATCGATTTGGGCAATCCAAATCAATATGAGGGAGGCTCATATCAATTTTGAGTATTAAAATCTATATGAGGTCTCCCTCATATCGATTTTGGCTGCCCAAATCAATATGAGGTTTCCCTCATATCAATTTTGACAGCCTCGACTCAAATCAAACTCTAATTTTTAATTACTTTCGGACCGAACCTATTTTATCATTTAATTTGGGCTTTTATGAATTAGACTATCTAATATTTAAGCTTTAAAATTAGGTTTAGGTTCTTTAAAATTATAACGGGACAAGGTAAGCTTCCTATTCCTAATCCGTGCCAAAATTAAGGGTCTACAGTTTGCCCTCTACTTGAATAATCTGAGACTTTCAATTGAAGAGAGTGAAAAGCAACATGACTTTGAGGAGATTTTGGATGAGGATGGGTTCTTGACCCAAGGCTGGAGGTGGTTTGGGTTTGGACCCAAAAAAGATTTAGGTACTTAGACTGTAGACTGGGTACTTGGTCCCGAGACTGAATTGGATTTGGATACTCGGACCCAAGACTGGGTACTTAGACCCGAGACTGAATTGAAATTGGGTAGTTGGACTTGAGACTGAATTGCATTTTGGTACTTAGACTCAAGACTGGATACTTAGACCCAAGACTAAATTAGATTGGATACTTGGACCCGAGACTGAATTGGATTTGGGTACTTGGACCTGAGACTGGTACTTAGACCCAAGACTAAATTGGATTTGGGCAATTGGACCCAAGACTGGGTACTTAGACTCGAGACTGAATTTCATTTGGGTACTTGGACCCGAGACTGGGTACTTGGATTCTATACTGGATACTTGGACCCGAGACTGGGTACTTGGATTCTATACTGGATACTTGGACCCGAGACTGAATTTGATTTGGGTACTTGGACTCGAGATTGAATTTGATTTAGGTACTTGGACTCGAGACTAGATACTTGGATCCAAGACTGAATTAGAATTGGATACTTGGACCCGAGACTAGGTACGTAGACCCGAAATTGAATTTGATTTGGGTACTTGGACTCGAGACTGGATACTTGGACCCTAGACTGAATTTGCTTTGGGTACTTTGACCCTAGATTGGGTACTTGGATCCAAGATTGAATTGGATTTGGATACTTGGACCCGAGACTAAATTTGATTTGGATACTTAGACCCGAGACTGGGTACTTGGATCCAAGACTGAATTTTGTGTGGGTACTTGGACCCGAGACTGAATTGGGTACTTGGACCCGAGATTGGTTTGGGTTTTGGACCCGAAATAATTTCTAAAATAATTTTAGTTCTGAACCCGAAGCACCTGTAAAAAATTAATTATAGTTAGTAAAAAAAATTATATATTTTTTACTATATTTGGGTACCTATATACTCTTTCCCCCTGTGTGGAAGGAAAAAAATATTTTTTAGACATGCAAAATTTATATACATATATAGTAAATATCAATTTACTATGTGCTTGTGTGATGTGTAAATTAATTGAAGAATTATTGGGACAGAAAGAAATAATGTAAGTTAACTGTTATAATAAATTATTGATTCTGATTCCTTTTGTTCTTTTCTTTTCTTTTCTTTATTTCATTCATTTCATTTATTTTCTTTCATTTCATTCCTTTCTTTTCTTTTCTTTCATTTAATCGTTTCTTTTCTTTTCTTTTACTTCATTCACTTCTTTTCTTTTCTTTTACTTTATGCTCTCTCTTTTTTTTTTTTTTCATCTTGCCTTAGTTTTTTTCCTATATAAACCCTCTTTTAGCTTTGTATTCTCATTCACAGCAATCACCATTTCCTTTTCCTTTTTATTTTTCATTCAAAATCACAAAACTTTCATCTTCATTTCCTTTTTCTTTTCCTTTGCTTTAAGGCTTCATCACTTACCATGGTTGTTGTTCAACATTCTTTGAGGTTCAGGACACAATCAAATAACGAATTACTTACTTACCTTAATGATAATAAGGTTGAGCGAGTTCCACTATTACCCGGGATGCATCTTCACCGTAGTTCCAGAGAAAAAATGCAGGTAGGAATCATTTTGCTGTAATTTAAATACTTATGCATACAAAATTTTGTCAGTATAATTTAATCATAGATGTTATTGTGCGAAAATATGCATGAAAGTTTATATAACAAAATTAGTAAATATTATTGTGCAAAATATACATAAAAACAAAATTGGTAAAAATTATTGTATATATATAAAAAAATTGTATGAAAATTGATACAGCAAAACTTATAGAAATTAAGAGAAAGGGTGGTATAGCTGTAATTAAAATGTAGAAAAGAAATATATGAAATTACCTTGGCTTACCTATGTTTGGATAGCATGATGGTTGTGACATTCATGGTGGTGAAAACATCCATAAACCTCGAAAGTCGTATGATCGAGCCCCACCTCCGATAAAAGAATGGTCTGAGAAAGCAGATTTAAGGACTTTGTTTTGCAACTACCATCCCGAGGATATCAAATTGATAGGAGTGTCATCCAAGCACTT
The DNA here is from genome assembly GCA_947685225.1 of Garcia nutans. Lineage (NCBI taxonomy): Eukaryota > Viridiplantae > Streptophyta > Magnoliopsida > Malpighiales > Euphorbiaceae > Garcia > Garcia nutans. The sequence goes on from CANTUV010000026.1 coordinate 22,039,537, forward strand.
GCTGAGCATTGGATGGACACTATCCATACTTTTTATCTGCCCGTCGGAGAAATGACCATAGGTCCAGTTGATTTTGTTGCCCTAATAGGCTTCCGATATGAATGGATTCATGTCCCTTTAACTAGCAATATTTTAACCCGCCGAGAAATTCATCAATTGACCGGTGTTAAGCCCCATTATAGAGGATCTTATAAAATCAAATATGAGCCTATTCGAGAATATTGGATAAAGTATACTCGACTAGTGCAAAATGAAAGGGCTAAACAATATACTCGGGGGTTTCTATTATATCTATTAGGGGCGACCATATTGGGCAGTACTGAGTCTGCAATCCATTTATCAGTGTTGCATGCCCTTTCTGATTTAGATCATGTGCCACCTTATGCATGGGGAGAAGCCGATCTTGCATGCCTTTACCATGGTTTTGATGTGATTTGCAGGAATAGAAGATCCTTTACCAGTTTTATGGTTGTCTCTGAGGTATCACTTTACTTATAATTGCTGGTCCAAATAATGCATGTGTGTGGACTTTGATCTATCTTTTTCATGCACAGGTATGGGCGTATGATCACAATTTGGTGAGAGCTCCCACAATTACTAGGCTGCGAGTCGGATACCCATGACTAAGCTTCTGGCTATCGAGCCGTAGAGAAGTGCCTAGAAGCCATCGTGTACACACTCACCGCTATCACATGAGTTGCCTAACCTAGGATCAAGTAAGAAAAATAATGTTAGTATCAAAACTTATGAGTAAAACAACTTACCTATTTGCTTTTCTGCAGGTGAACGTAGCTTGGTGAAGCACTGAAGAAAGGAACAACTGGACTGCATGTATGATCAATGCACTGCCCTTACAAGAGTCTCGTCGGATCATTGCTGGCCCAATCTATTGTGGCTGGTTTCTTGGTGAAAGGGTATATAACTGGTTTCTTAGCCCAGACCAAAGGAGGGTACCGAGAGATTTTCCATTGTTTATGTTGAACACCAGATCCATGCAGGAACCGTATTGGAGTCATGCTCGTAATGGCTTCCATATTGAAGACCTTTTTATTTCACCGAATATATCATGTGTCCAATTCATTCGGGATCAACTGCTAAATTTTAAGGTGTCTCCCGCTGGTATTCGGGGGCTTTCCAGAGATGAAGAAGGAGATATAGAAGTAGAGGGAGGAGAGGAAGAAGAATACAAAGGAGAGATGAAGATGAAGAGGAGGAAGATGAGTCTTCTTCCTATCCTCGCTGTGATTTTGGATCTGGCACTTCTCAAGTAAACATTTACCATTTTATCATTGCAACTATTTCTTCTTAACTTGTTCTGACTATTTTCACAATTATTGCAGGCTGCTGGCTCATTTGGTCACGAGGCTAGACCTTTCTCCGTTGTTCCAATTCAACGACCATTTTCACCAATTCGACGGCAATTTTCTCCATTTGCTCCTTCTTTTTAGCTGGATGTGTCATCTTATCCGCAAGGCTTTGATCTGAATTACTTAGTTTGTCATCTTGTTTCCCAATGATATATGTTTGCATGTATTCATGAAAATGTATGTAGTTAACTTTTTCTTATTTGGTTCACAGCGGATGCTCAAAGAGCAGAATAGAAAACTGTAGGAAGAGTTTGCAGCCAGTCGTCAACATGCTGCCCATTTCAAAGGATTATACCATTAGGAGGCACAAAACTTCCAAAATTTTTTATTTCATGGTATAAGGGATCTGCATGCTTTTCCTTCGGAAAGGCCTCGGACTGGTCACCATGGTGCACCCCCTATGTTTTCAAGTGATGACTATTATAGAATCGACTCCCAGGGTAATAGGGGTTCAGGTGCTTCCACTAATAGACTCCACCTACCAAGAGAGATTAACAGGTCTTTGATAGGCATGAAATGGGGTCTATATGGGATACGGGTTAAATGAAAGCCATTTGTAAGTTGGTGCCATTGTGACACTATAGGCAAACCCTCACACTACAAATTTCTTATTTAGAGAGTTGGAAGAATGAGAAGATAGAGCATAGAACATTCTTCTTTCTTCTTCACATGAGCCCGAATCTTGATTAGGATAGTTTTTGCCTCTGCAAAAAGTTTGGTACTCACATTCCTTTCCTTTTCTTCTTTTCCTTTTTATATCTTTATTTATTTTTTATCCCTTTTTCTCTTAGCTTCTTTATCATTTTTTCCTTCTTTGCTGGGGACTATCAAGTATAGGACTTTCAATAATTAGGTGGCCTTTCTTATATTTCTCTAATTTTGGTTGAGTTTCTGGTTGGGTTTGACCAATTTAAACCAAATTGTCTTTGCTTTCTACTGCTTTAGGTGAAAGAAAATTTGGTTGTCTTTTTGAACTATCTTTTGTGTTTTATTCTCTCTTCCTTTTTTTTTCTTCTTTTCTCTTCACATTAGTGATCATTAGATTGTTAAAAGTGTAACAACAGCTCAGGGCAGGTCATTGGGCTTATAAGTCAATAAGAGAAAGCTAAAATCTTATAAAGGCTTAAAGGGACAATTAGAGATTGATATTTAATTGGGTGGATACTAGTTGTTGGCTTACCAAACAATGCCTAGATCATCTCTCCCTAAAATAAGCAGAGATCAATTTTGCCTCGAAAGTTCGTCTAAGCATGTTGTAGACCCTTAATTTTTGACCTAGTCCGATCCAATATATTTTAATTAATCCAAAATAATTTTTGTGGTATCTTGATTAATTTTAATATTTATTTTAGTAAAAAATGGTGAAGTGAATAAAAAATCAAAAATAATAAAAAATGAAAAAAAATCGGCGACGAAAAAATCATCGCCGAAAGTCAGCACGGGCCCGTGGACATTTCGCCCGCAGGAGTTTCCCGCCACAGCCAGCTGCGGCAGCATTTTCGCCAACTCATTTTTTCTGCAGCAGTTTTCTTTCGCCGGCGAAATTTTTTCGACGCAAATTTTTTTCGAAACCTAATGCAATTAGGTTTCGGTTTCCTTTTCTTAATGAATGTTATATTCCATGAATAACTAAGATTAATCAAAAAATCTTCTATAAATAATACCAAAAAACAACACAAAAAGCATCAAAAAATTGGGATCGGATTTGGGAGAAAAATTTAGACCGAAACTAAGTAGGAAAGGCAGTGAATCAACCTGATTTCATTTTTTGAGAGTAGACAACAATTTAATCCATCAAAGGCAGCAAAGTTTGTCTTTGTTTTTGTTCATCCAAGAAGAAATTTTCGGTGGAACCAAAAAACGGAGGTATACATCAATTGTCTAAATTTTATTCTTCACAGTAGCTAAATCATCCCATTGTTTCTTTAAATTCAAAAGCCCTAGAACCTCAATTCACTTTTTCTAAAGTTTAAAAATCTTAATTTGTTGCTTTGTTTTCCAAAATGTTTAAAGTTGTTAGTTTTGTTTCTTCAAAATCCCAAAAACCTAATTTGCTTTCCAAATTTTCAAAACCCTAAATTGAGTTCTGTTTCCTTCCAAAAGCCTTAAAAATTTCTTTTTTGCTTCTATAAACTTTAAATTGTTTTGTTTACTTTCATAAAACTTCATAAAATTATCAATTGATTTTCAAATCCTAAAAATCTAATGCATTCCCCGAAACCCTAAATCAAAAATCCTAAAACCCTAATTCAACTCTAGAAAACCAAAACAGTGAACCCTAACCCCCCTTAAAACCTTAAACCCTAATTTTTTCTAAACCCTAATCCTTTAAAACTTTAAAATCTTATAAATTTAAATATTATAATTCAAACATAGTAAGCTTAAAACCATAATTCATTGAATAACTGTAAATCATAAATCTAAGTGTTTTAAAGTGTTCAAACCCTAATTTCATGAGTTTACCACTTAAATACTAATTTGGCTAATCAAAGAACTTTATCAACCTATTAAATTCTAAAACTTAGCTCCATCTCAATTCCTTTAAAAACTCACAGTAGCCTAATTCCACAAATTCAAGAACCCTAAACACATGAAATAAAGAATCTTAAATAGAAACAGTAGTCCTAATTTGAATCTTTATTTGCCTTATTCAATTTTATATTTGATTATGCTTTGATTTATTTTATATGCTTTAATTTATTTAAGTTCAATGTTTGATTTATTTAATTTATCATGAATGGATGTTTACTTTCTATTGATATTTAATATTTTTGATGAATGATTTATTTATTATTATGAATGGTTATTTACTTTTATCGATTTATTTAGATTTTCAAAATGTTGTAAGAGGTATGTTTCCACTTGGTGGGTACCTCATTAGTTAAATATCATGTAATTTAAATTGCTCTTCTACTTTAGAACCAATGTAAAGGACATGTTTCTACCTTTCGGTGGTGTCCTATTTAGGCATGGGATGTAAGGACATGTTTCCATCCTCGAATGGGTTTTCATTTATTTGTTTTGTTTGGACATTGTTTTGATTTTTAATATATCGATGCTTTATTTTAATTATTGTGTGTAATATGGATAATGTTGTTATATTTAAGAATTTTATAATATTAAGACCTATAAAGGAGGCCGGTTCCAATGAACCGGGCGTTGTGGGGGTGCTGGGCCATTTCTCACCTTCCCCACACGTATCTAACTTTCCGAACCCATTAGGGGGTTAGGAATTCCTTAGGAATCGAGTCATCCACCCCTTTCTTTTTTTTTTTGGCCCGTCCGGGTGGCGACTCCATTTTCTTTGGACTTAGGTCCGTGTTCTCTAAGGCCCCGAGCCTAAACAGTGCAGAAGTCGCAAAAACCATTCCACCGGGAGTAGGGGAAAAATCCCCGCTTACATTGGCGACTCCACTGGGGATAAGAGAAGTTAATTCCGTTGGTCTTTATATTATTCTATTCTTTCTTATAATGATATTATCCATTGCATCATATTAGATTGCATCATGTGCGTGAGTTAGGACACCCGTGTTACCCGTGTTGTGTTATGTAAGGGATACCATACTTTCACTCAAGGTATGGAGATCGAGCATGGAATAACCACTCATAGCCTCGTACCGTTTGGTATATACTTGCTATGGAAACCTAAGCCTTTTTACCTAAAGACTAAAGCTCATGTAATTGACCTAGTTACTTTCCTTAGGTTTTTTACCCAAATGCATGTTGTTTGACTATGGTTAATTTATCTTGGCTTAAATCATGGCTTATTTGGTTTGTTCTTTTTCTAATATGACCTAAGTACATTGTAAGCTCAAAATAATTTTTTCTTTAAAGTCCCTTTAAAGTCCAAAAGACCAAAACTATTTTCAAAACTTTTCAAGATCGTCTTTGGACCTAAGACTTTTCTAACAAAAACAAATTAAAAATTCTTTTGCTCATGGCCCAAATACTAAGCCCAAAATCCATTTTTCTAAGATCTTTTTACAATGGGCTTAGAAATAAAATTAATTTTATCCAACCTTTTCTTACAAAGAGCTTGCAAATTATTTAGGTCAATTACGAAATACCAAAAATCAATTGTGAGCCTAGTTTATACTAAGAAATAATTTATCATGGGTTTGTTTTTGGCATGAATCATTAGTTACCTTTTTCAAGTGAGAAATCTATTTATAATAAACCTCTTAATTTTGTTTTAATCCAATATAGCATAAAAGCTACAATAGTTGGTTAAATGGATTAAAACCCAATTAATGGAAATTATTATGAACTAATTTCTATTTTTGAAAATATAACTATTGCTTGAAACGTCTGAGGGAATTATTCAAAAACAAGATGCCCCATGTTGGTATTTTGTTAACCATATAACTAGGAAAAGAGACTCGACATTCGTGTGTGGATGTTATAAGGTTGGAAGGAACGTCCTATTTGTCCTTGTTTATCTATTGTTTGTGCATACATGCATACATGCATACATTTGCATCTCATATCATTGATCCTTTCTGGCTCACAGCCCTGGATTACAATAGTTTAAAAGCTTACGACAATCCAACCTACGCCGGAGATGAAGTATCTAGCAACGACTCCATCACTTGCTTACCAAAAATAATGCATCCCGAACAAATTCAAAGAATGGTGGATGAAGCCCTCAATCCCAAGATGGAAGAAATAAAAGAGGCCATGGCTGAGACCATGAAGAACCAATTGATTGCAATTTTAGGAAATAATGCCAAAGCGTCTGCTAGTTCCAAGAAGTCAAAGGACAATGGGAAGGCTAAAATTAGTGAAGTAGCTTTTGATGATGATGATTGGGCTCAATACTACCAAGATTCTCAAGACAAAAAGGAGCCGAAGGTTGTTAAGAAGGCAACTGTTGAAAAGACTGAAACTTCTGATGTTGAAAAGATGATTGCTGATTTAGAAAAGAAATTTGAGAAGAAGTTGAAAAACGAAGAAATGTCCGAAGTTGACAAATTATTTGTGCTAGATGAAGAAGTTCCATACAAATTCAAGATGTCGTCCTTTGCGAAGTTTGATGGAATAAAAAATCCTCACCTCCATGTAAAGCAGTATATCACTGCTATACAGTCTACCCGAGCTACTAAGGCTCAAACTCTAAGGTACTTCATGCTTTCATTGGACCCTATTGTCCAAAATTGGTTCAACACCTTGGAGGAAAGTACTCAAAAAGATTGGGACATGTTATACAAGGCTTTAATTCAGCAATATGGGTATAACATCGAGCTCAAAGTTACCTTAATGGAAGTTGAGTCCATTAGGCAACGGCCAAATGAGAATTTTGTGGACTATGTGAAAAGATGAAGAAACAAGGCCGCTTTGCTCAAGAAAAGGCCCAATGAATCTGATCAAATAAGGATGATCGTCAGAGGTGTCCTACCCAATCTCCATGAAAGAATGTCTCACACCCTTATAAGGGATTTCAAAGATCTTCTCCAAGCTGGTCTACAAATTGAAGAGTGGAAAAGGGAGAAGAATTTCTTTCAATAAAAAGGAATGAGAAAGGAAATTATCAGCCTAGCAATCAAAGTACACAAAAGGAAGCTGATGTTAATGTCACTAGTCAAGGAGGAATGAGGCAGTTTTCAGAATTAGGGAAGCCACTATCTTGGGTTCTCAATAAGCTAAAAAAGAAGGGATTGTTACAACCCTTGACTTCTCGTCCTTTGCCTAATCCTCTTCCACCTAACTTTGATACTAATGCAATTTTCCAATTCCATCAAAGGCCTGCACACGAAACGGACAATTGTATGAAGTTGAGGCATGAGATCCAGAATTTAATTGATAATGGCAAGTTGCCAGAGCCGGATAAGCCCAACACCAAAGATAATTCATTTCCAAAGTTCAACAGAGTATCTCCACTGGCAACCTTCATGGTGGGAAAAGGATTGAAAGAAGATTTTATTTTATCATCCTTTCAAGATGGAAATATTGAAGATGTGAAAGAAAAAGAAGCTTAAACTCAATGAACTTTCCTTAGCTTGAATGTTGCTTTTCAATCTTACCTTCTTTAATATTTTGGAACTATTGTGCTTTTCAAACTTAAAGTTACTTGAAATAAATTACTTTCATCAAAATTTTTGTTGGTCTTTGTTCATTTTAGTGCTCAACCGATGAGGAATCTAGCCTGATGTTCAAACATTAATGTGTCTAGGCATCATGACTTGAATGACTTTACTAGGTGAGAGAATTGCTCTATAGCATTGAGTTGTGTATGCTTACTTAGAGAGGGCTCCTGCATAATTACCTTTGTCTAGGTCATAGTCAGTCTTAGAACATGCTTTAACAACTTTCGAGGCGAAATTGAACTCTGCTTATTTTAAGGGAGAGATGATCTAGGCATTGTTTGGATTAGCCAACAACTAGTATCCACCTATTAAATATCAATTCCTAGTTGTCCCTCTGAGCCTTCATAAAATTTTAGCTTTCTTTTCATTGGCTTATAAACCCCAACAACCTAACCTGAGCTATTGTGATACTTTTGACAAGTGATCACTAAGATGAAGAGACAAGAAGATCAAAGAATGGAATGCATAGTCAAGACCATGAGGATAGTTGAAATTCTCAAGACCATAAGGGCAGTTGAAGTTATCAAGACCATAAGGGTAGTTGAAGTTTCTCTAATATCTCCAATATGTCAAGACAACATTAGAGTAACAAATGATTTATCCCTGTTAAAGAAGATTTATGTTACTCCACTCATCCATTATTGGAAGCCCAAGTTAGTACAAACAAGACAACTCTTTTAGAGCTAGAACCAAAAAAAAAGAAGAAGAAAAAAAAACAAAAGAAGAAAACAAAAAGAAAAAAGAAAAATAAAACCTAGAAAGGCGGTTCAGAAAGCCAACTGAGTTCTCTTTTACCTAAAGCAGCAAAAGGCTTCCATTTGGTTCATAAAGACATTTTTCTTGAATTGGTCCAACCCAACCAAAGATTCAATCAAAATTGGAGAAAAAAGGAGGAAGACCATCCAGTTCTTAAAAGTTCTGTACTTGATAGTCCTACAAGAAAGAAGGACAAAATGATAAAAGAAAGGGAAGAGTAAGGAAAGAGAAAGAAAAGGGAAGAGTAAGAAAAATAAAGAAGAAAGAAAAGGGAAAAGAAGAAAAGAAGCAAATTTGGGTACCAAATTTTTTGCAAGGGCAAAAACTGTCCTAATCAAGATCCAGATGAATGCCAAGAAGATAGAAAGAATTTAGAGTCTAGCAAGATTACTCCCAACTGCCTAAAGTTCAAATAAGAAATTTGTAGTGTGAGAGTTTGTCCATTGTGTCACACTAGCTCCAATCTCAAAATGGCCTTCACTTAAACCCGTGTCCCTTATAGACCCCATTTCAAGCCTATCAAAGACCTATTGATCTCTCTTGGTAGGTAGAGTCTATTAGTGGATATAGTTTCGATAAGCATGTAATATCCCAATGTATGCCCTAGAAGTTTTGAATATTATTGTTGTTTTAATTGAATTGAATGTATATGTTAATTTGAAAGAGAAAAGCATTTTTAGAGAAAGTGTATATGTTGGGTATATGGTAATATATATAGCATATATGTTGGTCAAAATGAGGAGTCAAGGGAAGAAGATATTTTATTTGTGATATGGGAAATTACTATAAAGGGCATATAAGAAAAAGAAGTTAAGTTATATGGATGTGGGTATGTTAGTAATTGCTCATGTAGATTTGCTTGGTGGAAATTTAAAGAAGAAGAAAAGGTTGACTTGAATTCATTTCTCTCTTCTTTACATTGTTTGGCCGGCTACCATAAGGAAAGGGAAAGCAAAAGAAGTGTTTTCATTTCTAACATCAAATTGAAGGAAGAATCAAAGGATTAAGTTGGAGATTTGAGTAATTTCTTCAATTGAGGTAAGTACTTTCTTGTTTTCCTTGGTTATTTTTGAAGTTATGTTTGAAGTGAGTCTTGTTGTGTTGAGATTATGATTTGGTGTTGTTGAGATGTGTTTATAAGTGTTGAAATGGATTGTAAGTTAAATTGGTATTGGTTTTGGTTTGAGGATGGTAAATTAAGTGGATGTTGGTATTGAAAGAATAAGAAGGATGTTGGTTTTAGGGTTTTAAAGTGGTATGTGTTTAAATGTGTTATTAATGTTTTGTTAATGAGAATATTGTGATGAATATATAAAATAAGTCTTAATGACATTGTTTATATCCATTTGAATGAGATTATGATGTGCATAAGGTGTTGTAATGCAATCAAAAGAGACTTGGCCATGTTTAGGGTTTTCATTCTTGTGAGACACGGCCAAACCAAAGATGAGACACGGCCAAGACTTAAGATTTTTGGGAGACACGGCCAAGTCTAAGGAATTTTGGCCGTGTTGGATGGATTTTGGAGAGACACGGCCACAAGCTTGGCCGTGTCCCTTGCCCATGTTTGCCACTGCCTGAATTTTGTTGAGAGACACGGCCGTGTCCCCTTGCCCGTGTCTGCCTCGGCTTGAATTGGTGTTGAGAGACACGGCCACAAGTTTGGCCGTGTCCCTTGAATGTGTTGGCTATTGTGATTATCCCTTGCTCTTCTTACATGGTTGAGATTGATCTTACATTTGATAATGCATATGATATTATATGAAGAAGGTTATGTATTAAACATTGTGAATCTTATAAATGGTAATGTGTTATATGAATAATGTACTTTGAAGTGTTATACCAATGATGTTATATAAACAATGTTATGCAATTTATTATATTGTTAATATAATGTGACTAGTGTTATGACTTATATAGTGTGAAAGATGCGAGGATCATTCAAAAAGGTACGCGCAATGTAAATTGTTATGATAAAGGTTTTAATAATGAATGGTGTTAATGTGTCTTGAAAAATGCTTGAAATAAAATAAATGGACATGTTGTTTATATGACAATGAATTTAAAATACATATGCAATGAAATTGATTATGTATGATTGAATAAGGATATGTTTGTTAGTTAAGGTAATTGATATTGTATAAATCAATGTTGATATATGTATTATGTGAAGCCATTGTGATTGGCTATGATAACTCAAATGTGATGTGAAGCCATTGTGATTGGCTATGATGATTCAATTGAAAGACATAAGGCATGTTTGCCTAATTGATGATGAGAATTGAGAATGAAATTGATAAATGAATTGAGTAGCTAATGTGTTATTCCATTTTCAGAGTTTGTTTTTGGTGGCATGCCTAATATTAGTAACAATCTCTTGAAGTTAGGTTGGAATTGATCCTTGAAGCCAAGTTGGGTTGAAGTTTAACATGTTTTACTCCCCTTGAAGCTTGGTTGGGTCTAGTCCTTGAAGCCTAATTGAGATGTTACAACCCTTGAAGCTAGGTTGGATTGGTTCTTGAAGCCAAGTTGGGTTGATACTTAGCATGCTTTGTTCCCCTTGAAGCTTGGTTGAACCTAATCCTTGAAGCCTAGTTGGGATAATGATAAATGTGATGATTGAACCAAAGCGTTAACTCTGAAAATTGAATGGCATATTAGTGTCTTTTGGGCCCGAGTCTGTCTTTGTTGTCAATGTGATATATATAAATATGGAAATAAATGAGTAATGAGATCTATGGTTGCCTTTGTTGGAAATGTGATTTATGATTGGTGACTTGGGAATAAAATAATGTTATGAAGAATGATATGTGATGTGTGTATTGATATATTGATTGTGGGTATTAATGATGGATTGTGGTTGGTGATAAGGATTGTTTTCATTGGAAATGTGATTCATGATTGGAATGATATATAATGTATGTGTATTGATATATTGATTGTGAGTATTAGTAATGGATTGTGGTTGATGATAATAGTTTGTATAAACGTATATAATATGAAATTAGTCGAGATATATGAAAGGTGCAATGAAAAAGGAAAAACATGATAAGAACTAATGGTACATTGACTTGATATATTATTATATGTTAGAATTTCTATAATGTATGTTTATATATTATATTTGTACTACTAAGCTCTCGGGCTTAGCGCGGATGTGTAATCGCGCAGGTGACTAGATGGAAGATATGAAGTCTTTCGTTGTGCCACGAGAAGAGTAAGAGTTTGTCGAGACCAACTAGAGGGTGATGCATACATGTATAAATTTTAATTATGATGTATTTCTGACAAGAATGTATGTATATGTATAAATGAAGTTTTTGATAAAGATAAGATTATGATATATATGTAAGATCATTAAAAATATAATGATTTGTAAATGTTCTTTAAATTAATGTATTGTGGTTTGAACTTTGCTAAAGGTTTTAAAAATGTATCGAAAAGTGACATCCTTATACTTTATATACTTACTGTATGTATACCAGGGGTATGTATAGTACCTATATGGAGTATCGGGGTGTTACAAAGCATGCATATGAGATCAATAGTATTTAAACTCAATGAGACCTTCGGCTAAGTAATGTGTATGTGCCTATCTGAAGTGCAACAGTTCTTCTTAAATAGAAATAATTCCCGAGTTTAGTACGGTAACTAGGGTTGTCATGTTATAGATATGTTAATTTGGAGAAATCAAGTCCTGAGGTACATTGACATTAATTTGGCAAAGCCAACATTTGATTTAAGAAAAAAGTGTTTTGTCATACAAAGCCTTCAAGTTAAGGGGAATATGTTGAACCTCCAAAGGACACATTGGGTAAAGGAAATGATTATTGGCAAGGTCATAAAGAAGCTATCAACCGACATGCTGAAACATAGTTTGAAATAGATGAATCCCTGACTCTGCTTCTTGGGGTCTCCATTATTCATATTTTCAACATCTTGAAGATGAAAGCCATAAATGCAAAGCTTTTGATCATTCCAATGCAAGACTTGAACAAGCGTCAAAAGGGACCAATGAGAACACTTCTGCTGATCACCTCGGTCTGTGAGTCGATGGAACGACTGTAAGTATCATTCATGCATATCATGCATACATGAGCATATCACATCACACTTTCTTGTCTTGTATTGTCTATTCTTTATCAAGGTAAACGGCAAACACCCTGTGAAGTAAACAATCAAAAGAAGATATCAAATCAGGAGGGGGCATGGAAAGCCCATTGCTTGAGAAAGCTTTAGTAATTTTGCAAAGAGAAGAAATGCGTAGAACTAAATAACAAAAACATCAATCAGAGATTGCATGGAAAAAATATTGGGTTGGAGCATACACAGGGGGCAAAGTTTCTCCTTTTCAATTTTTTGAGTCTATATACCAAATATTTTCAAACTCACTTGCAAATATTTCACCACGCAGGGGGCAGGAGAAGATATGAGGGCCAACTAAAAATAGCTGAATTTTTGCAAAAAAAAGGAAGAACAAAAGAATGGAACATTAGAATTCTCAAAAGAATGAAGATGCAAAAGACGAAAGATCAGTTCAGCTAAAAGAGCTGAAGCCAGGGTAAAGACCCGACCTCCAATGGATAAAGATCCATGTTCCAAGGGTGAAGACCCGATCTCAAAGGATGTAGATCCATGTTTCAAGGGTAAAGACCCGATCTCAAAGGATGAAGATCCGTTTTCAAGAGTGAAGATCTAATCTCAAAGGATGAAGATCCATTTTCAAGGGTGAAGACCCGACTCAAAGGATGAAGATCCAGTTCAAAGGATGAAGATCCATTTTCAAGGGTAAAGACCCGGTCTCAAAGGATGAAGATCCATTTTGAGGGTGAAAAACCATAATGCATAGAATAACCGGAGCAGTTAGACTTCTCAAATGATAAAAGGTCAGTCAAACTCAGTCTCGGGTCCAAGCACCCAAATTAAATTCAATATTGGGTCCAGAACCAAAATTACCCTTAGGTCCAGAACCTAGAATCTTTTCTAAGTCAGAATTTAGCTCGGGTCCAGAACCTAGAATCTCTTTTAAGTCCAGAACTTAATTCGGGTCCAGAACCCAAATTTTCCTTAGGTCCAGAACCTAGAATCTCTTCTAAATCCAGAACTTAGCTCGGGTCCAGAACCTAAATTTTCCTTAGGTCCAGAACCTAGAATCTCTTTGAAGTCCAGAACTTAATTTGGGTCCAGAACCCAAATTTTGATTAGGTCCAAAATCTAGAATCTCTTCTAAGTCCAGAACTTAGCTCGGGTCCAGAACCCAAATTCAATCCAAGCTTGGGTCCAAGTATCCAATCTCGGGTCGAAGTACCCAAATCCAATTCAATCTCGGGTCCAAGCACCCAAATCCAATTCAATCTCGGGTCTAAGGACCCAAATCCAATTCAATCTCAGGGCCAAGCACCCAAATTCAATTCAATCTCGGGTCCAAGTACCCAAATGTAATTCAATCTCGGGTCCAAGCACCCAAATTCAATTCAATCTCGGGTCCAAGTACCCAAATCCAATTCAATCTCTGGTCCAAGTACCCGAATCAAATCAATCTCGGGTCCAAGTACCCAAATTCAATCCAATTTCGGGTCCAAGTACCAAAATCCAATTCAATCTCGGGTCCAAGCACCCAAATTCAATTCAATCTCAGGTCCAAGTACCCAAATCCAATTCAATCTCGGGTCCAAGTACCCAAATCAAATCAATCTCAGGTCCAAGTACCCAATTCTGGGTCCAAGTACCCAAATTCAATCCAATTTCGGGTCCAAGTACCCAAATCTAATTCAAGCTCGAGTCCAAGTACCCAAATCAAATCAATCTCGGGTCCAAGTACCCAATCCTGGGTCCAAGTACCCAAATTCAATCCAATCTCGGGTCCAAGTACCCAAATTCAACCCAATCTCAGGTTCAAGTACCCAAATCAAATCAATCTCGGGTCCAAGTACCCAATCCTGGGTCCAAGTACCCAAATCTAATTCAAGCTCGAATCCAAGTACCCAAATCAAATTCATTCTAGGGTCCAAGTACCCAATCTTGGGTCCAAGTAACCAAATCAAATTCAATCTTAGGTCCAAGTACCCAATCTCGGGTCTAAATACCCAATCTCGGGTCCAAGTACCCAAATTCAATCTAATCTCGGGTCCAAGTACCCAAATCAAGTTCAGTCTGGTCCAAGTACCCAAAACAAATTCAAATAACCATCTCATCAAAAATTAAGTCTTGTTGCTTTTCACTCTCTAGAGTCTCAGATCGTTCAAGCAGGGGGCAAACTGTAGACCCTTAATTTTTTACCTAGTCCGATCCAATATATTTTAATTAGTCCAAAATAATTTTTGTGGTATCTTGATTAATTTTAATATTTATTTTAGTAAAAAATGGTGAAGTGAATAAAAAATCAAAAATAATAAAAAATAACAAATAACAAAAAAATGGGCGACGAAAAAATCGGCGATGAAAAAATCGTCGCCGAAAGTCAGCACGGGCCCGTGGGCATTTCGCTCGCAAGAGTTTCCTACGGGTGAAATGGCCTAGGGCATTTCGCCCGCAGCCAGTGCATTTTTTCCACAGCAATTTTTTTTCGCCAGCATGATTTTTTCGACACAAAATTTTTTCGAAACCTAATGCAATTAGGTTTCGGTTTTCTTTTCTTAATGAATGTTATATTCCATGAATAACTAAGATTAATCAAAAAAAATCTTCTATAAATAATACCAAAAAACAACACAAAAAGCATTAAAAATTGGGATCGGATTTGGGAGAAAAATTTAGACCGAAACTAAGTAGGAAAGGCAGTGAATCAACCTGATTTCATTTTATGAGAGTAGACAACAATTCAATCCATCAAAGGCAGCAAAGCTTGTCTTTGTTTTTGTTTATCCAAGAAGAAATTTTTGGTGGAACCAACAAACGAAGGTATGCATCAATTATCTAAATTTTATTCTTCACAGTAGCTAAATCATCCCATTGTTTCTTTTAATTCAAAAACCCTAGAACTTCAATTCACTTTTCTAAAGTTTAAAAATCTTAATTCGTTGCTTTATTTTCCAAAAAGTTTAAAGTTGTTAGTTTTGTTTCTTCAAAACCCCAAAACCCTAATTTGCTTTCCAAATTTTCAAAACCCTAAATTGAGTTCTGTTTCTTTCCAAAAGCCTTAAAATTTTCTTTTTTGCTTCTATAAACTTTAAATTGTTTTGTTTACTTTCATAAAACTTCATAAAATTATCAATTGATTTTCAAATCCTAAAAATCTAATGCATTCCCCGAAACCCTAAATCAAAAATCCTAAAACCCTAATTCAACTCTAAAAAACCAAAATAGTGAACCCTAACCCCCCTTAAAATCTTAAACCCTAATTTTTTCTAAACTCTAATCCTTTAAAACTTTAAAATCTTATAAATTTAAATATTATAATTCAAACATAGTAAGCTTAAAACCATAATTCAATGAATAACCGTAAATCATAAATCCAAGTGTTTTAAAGTGTTCAATCCCTAATTTCATGATTTTACCACTCAAATAATAATTTGGTTAATCAAAGAACTTTATCAACCTATTAAATTCTAAAACTTGGCTCCATCTCAATTCCTTTAAAAACTCACAGTAGCCTAATTCCACAAATTCAAAACCCTAAACACATGAAATAAAGAATCTTAAATAGAAACAATAGTCCTAATTTGAATCTTTATTTGCCTTATTCAATTTTATATTTGATCATGCTTTGATTTATTTTATATGCTTTAATTTATTTAAGTTCAATGTTTGGTTTATTTAATTTATCATGAATGGATGTTTACTTTCTATTGATATTTAATATTTTTGATGAATTATTTATTTATTATTATGAATGGTTATTTACTTTTATCGATTTATTTAGAATTCCAAAATGTTGTAAGAGGTATGTTTCCACTTGGTGGGCACCTCATTAGTCAAATATCATGTAATTTAAATTACTCTTTTACTTTAGAACCAATATAAAGGACATGTTTATACCTTTCGGTGGGTCTCCTATTTAGGCATGGGATGTAAGGACATGTTTCCATCCTCGGATGGGTGTCCATTTATTTATTTTGTTTGGACATTGTTTTGATTTTTAATATATTGATGCTTTATTTTAATTATTGTGTGTAATATGGATAATGTTGTTATATTTAAGAATTTTATAATATTAAGACCTGTAAAGGAGGCCGGTTCCAATGAACCAGGCGTTATGGGGGTGCTGGGCCATTTCTCACCTTCCCCACACATACCCAACTTTCTGAACCCATTAGGGGGTTGGGGATTCCTTAGGAATCGAGTCATCCACCCCTTTCTTTATCCTGGCCTGTCCGGATGGCGACTCTATTTTCTCTGGACTTCCGTCCATGTTCTCTAAGGTCCCGAGCCTAAACAGTGCCGAAGTGGCAAGAACCATTCCACCAAGAGTGGGGGCAAAAATTCCCGCTCACACATGTTGTAAGACTGACTAGACAAAGGTAATTATATAGAGCCCTCTCTAAGTAAGCATACACAACTCAAGGCTATAGAACAATTCCCTCACCTAGTGAAGTTATTCGAATTATAATGCATAGATATACTAATTTATAAAGATCAAGCTAAATTCATCATCGGTTGAGCACCAAAATGAATAAAAACCGATAAAAATTTTGACGAAAATAATTTATTTCAAACAATCTTAAAAAAGAAAATGTAATTGTTCCAAATAAGTACTAAAGAAAGAGCAACACTTCAAGATAATGGAGGTTCATTAAGTTGGAGTCAAAGATACTTCATTTATTTAGACATATCAAGGGCAAGGATTTTTTCCATCATCAAGGATCATTGCTTCATCATTCATAGTTAGTCCAAGCATGCTTAGTAGCACATCCTCTTTAGCAGCTTCTCTATCCATATCATGATAAAAACTCTTTATGAAGGTTGCAAGCAGTGGCGCCCTTCCAAATTTAGGCAGACGATTATTCTTAGTGTTGGGCTTATTAGGCTCAGGAAGCTTTTCATTGTCAATCAAATCTTGGATCCCGTGCCTTAATCAAACACATTTATCTATCTTATGCCCTTGAGTATGATGAAATTGATAAAAAAAACTTTAGTATCAAAGTTTGGAGGCAGAGAATTCGGCAAGGGTTGAGGAGCTAATGGATGTAGCAAATCCATTTTCATTAGATTCTCTAATATTTTTTACAAAGGTTTCCCCAAGTCTGAAAATTTATACTTCTTTGCTGGTTCAGTTGCTGCATTTTTCTCAACACCTCTTCTTTTCCTTTGATTTTGCTCATTGGGGTGGTAACCATCCTTATTGCTTCAGTTAGACAGCACATGGTTCGACTGGTCTTGTAGAATAGGGGTTGATCCCTCATTTTTTATTCGATCTCTATCGATTGACATGTTCCTTGTTAATGTTTCCTTTTCCTTCTTCTTTACATTAATGGGAGATGCCTCGTTAGCATTGTTGATGATCTCCAGAATCTGAATCAACTGGGTCCTCATAATTTTAACCAATTGATCTCGTAGCTCGGCCATCCTAGCTTTGACAACTTCATCGATTATATACCTTAGTTGGTTTGCATCCATCCTTCCAATGAAGCACTTGAATCAAAAATAAATGTTGTAGGTGGTGTCATTGTATGCTCTTGAATTGTCATACTCCAAGTCTGTGAGCCAGAAAGGATTAATGATATGTCATGTGATGCATGTATGCATGTATGCACAAACAATAAACAAAGATAATTAGGATGTCCCTTCCAACCTTATCACTTCCACATACGAATGGCGAGTCTCTTTTTCTAGGTATGTAGTTAACAAAATACCAACATGGAATATTTTATTTTTGAATAATTTCCTCAGACGTTTCAACCAATAGTTATATTTTCAAACATGGAATTCAGTTTATGGTAATTCCCATTAATTAGGTTTTAATCCATCCAATCAACTAAAGCAACTTTTATGCTATATTGGATTAAAACTAAATTAAGAGGTTTATTATAAATAGATTTCTCACTTAAAAAAAGTAACTACTGATTCATGCCAAAAATAAGCACATGATTAATAATTCTTAGTATAAACTAGGCTCACAATTGATTTTTGGTATTTTCATAATTAACCTAAATATTCGTAAGCTCTTTAAAAAGGTTATGAAAATAATTTTGTTTCTAAGCCCATTATAAAAAAATTTTAGAAAAAATGGATTTTGGGCTTTGTATTTGAGTAATGAGAAAAGAATTTTTTTTTTGACTTGTTTTTGGAAATATTTTATGTCCCAAGACCATTTTAAAAATTTTGAAAATAGCTTTGGTCTTTTAGATTTAGAGAAAAAAATTATTTGAGCTCACAATGTAATTAGGTCATATTAGAAAAAGAACAAACCAAATAAGCCATGATTTAAACTAAGATAAATTAACCATAGTCAAACAACAAGCATTTGGGGTAAAACCTAAGAAAAGTAACTAGGCCAATTACATAAGCTTTGGTCTTTGGGTTGAAAGGCTTAGGTTCCCATAGAAAGTATATACTAAAAGGTACAAGGCTATGAGTAGTTATATCATGTTCGATGGTGCGTGCCGCTATGCTATAGCAATTACCGCAAGTGCACGGGTCGCCCAAGTAATAAAGTAGTGAGTGAGTTATCATTCCACTGGGGACAAGGCCAAGTACTGGCGCAAACCTTAACCGTTGTTTAGCAAATTAATAGTTGTGTGATGCTTTGTAATTAAAAACAACTAAATTAATAACTGGAAGTAAGGGAAAATTAAATGTTATGCAAACAGGATTGATGATAATAATACTATCCAGATATTGAATCCCCCTAGCCTCAATGATATTTATGAACAATCAATTCAGTTAAATCATTCAATAGAGTTGAGTTGGCATTCCTCTAACTTAGACTAAAACCTCTCTCGAGTGAATTAATCCTTAATCACTATGTAGAGTGCCGGAATCTCTTCTCAAAACACAATTAAATAAATCATGCATTAAGAACAAGAAATTATAAACCAAAGGATCTTGTAAGTCTATCTCTAGCACACCAATCAATCCTCAACCCTTATGAGTAATCAATTCATATCAAGCTTTCTCAAGTCAATAATATGAAAATTGCAACCAATCAATAAGCATGCTATTATCAATTGGAAATAAATCATTAAGCATCATAAGAATAAAACAACCCAGTCAAATGATTCAACTAACTATAATTATTCAATCCATACAAATAAGCTAGGGTTCATCAATATCTAGATAGAGAAGGAATTAGTTCATGTTCAAAACCAGAAAAACAGAGCAAGATAAATGAGTAAAAGAAACCAAACAATCCATGATGAATAATTTGTATTTCTTCACTTCAATCCTTGATTCTTGGTTTAGGGTTTGTACAAGATGTATCTCCTTCTTCAAACTCAACTCAAAACCCTCCTCTTTGCTTCAGTTGTTGGCTCTTTCTCCCTTATTCCAGCCTTCACATTTCCAGCTCCAGAAAAAGTCCCCTTAAAATTCCCTCTTCTTCTCTTTTTATTTCCCTCCAAAGCTCAAGTCAATCCTCCAACTCACTTCCAACTCACCTTGTCTCCCACATTCTCTTTGTTTTACCTTTCTTTTCCTCAAATTAGGCAAGCTTTTCTTTTGTCTATGAAGACTTTTGGTAAAAGCTAGTCTTTGTTCCCCACTTGTTCCTCAATTCGTGCAAAGATTTCAACATTTTTATAGGGTGACACGGCCAAGCCATGAGTGGCTTGGCTGTGTCTCATGTTTTTCTTTGGGACACAGCCAAGCTAGTTGGTCGTGTCACCTTCTGCCTTTATCTTTTCTTTCTTTTCCCTTTGATTTCATCAGGTGACACGCCCAAGCTTCTGGCCGTGTCATGTGACATGGCCAGTGGCTTGGCCGTGTCACCTAGGTGTGTCACCTTCTGCTTGCCAATTTGTTAATTTCTTTCTTTGCTTTCAAGTGGTGACACGGCCAAGCTTGTGGCTGTGTCATGTGACACGGCCACAGGCTTGGGCGTGTCACCTGGGTGTGTCAGCTACTGTCTTCATTTCCTTCCTTTCCTGCTTGGTTCTTTGGCTTATGTTCTTTGGGTGAGACATGGCCAGTGACTTGGGAGTGTCACCTGGCCATGTCAACTACTGCCTTCAAGTTACTTTGAGGGACATAGCCAAGCTTGCTTTGGCTTGGCCATGTCTTGCTTGCTTCATGCTTTTTCTTCATTGTTTTGATCATCCAAGGGAGTTTTTGCACTTTGACCTAAAACAAACACTTAAAACAAACTTTAAACCAAAATCAAATGAAACATTAACTAAAAACACAAAGGAATCATACTAAAAACAAGTATAAAAATGCTCTTATCACTCGATCTCCATGCCTTGAGTGAAAGTATGATATCCCTTATATAACACAACATGGATAACACGGGCGTCCTAAGTCACGCACACGATGTAATCTAAATGATGCAATGGATAATATTATGATAAGAAAGAATAGAATAATAAAAAGACCAACGGAATCAACTTCTCTTATCCCTAGTGGAGTCACCACTGTGAGCGGAGATCTTCGCCCCCCACTCCTGGTGGAATGGCTCTTGCGACTTCGATATTGTTAGGCTCAGGGCCTTAGAGAACACACGGGCCTAAATCCGGATAAAATGGAGTTGCCACCCGTACGAACAAAAAAAAAAGAAATGGGTGGATGACTCGATTCCTAAGGAATCCCTAACTTCCTAATGGGTTTGAAAAGTTGAGTATGTGTGGGGAAGGTGAGAAATTACTCAGCACCCCTACAACGCCCGATTCATTGGAACCGGCCTCCTTTTCAGGTCTTAATATTACAAAATTCTTAAATATAATGATATTATCCATATTACATGCAATAATTAAAATAAAGCATTATTATATTAAAATCAAAGCAATGTTCAAATAAAATAAATAAATGGACACTCATCCAAGGATGAAAACGTGTTCTTACATCGTCCAATATCTAAAACTAAATAGGACACCCACCAAAAGGTGGAAACATGTACTTTACATTAATCTCAAAATATAAAAAATAATTTAAATTACATTAAAATTAATTAATGAGGTACCCAATTATGGAAACATACCTCTTACAATTTTAATAAACAAACAATAATTGAAAAATATTCATCCATAATAAATTAAATAAACCAAACATCAAAATTAAATAAATCAATCATTAAAATATATAATAAACTACATAATCAAATCTAAGATTAAATAAAATAATAAATATATAAATTTAGGTTTACGTCTTGAATTAGGATTTTTTAATCAAAATTAGGGTTTAGAATTCTTATGAAAAAGGATTAGGGTTTATGAAAATAGGATTGAATGCAATTAGGGTTTAACTAAATTTTAGGTTATGATCTATATATTAAGTTTTTGAAAAATAATTTTAGGATTTTAAATAAAGTCTAAGGTTTTAATTATCAAACTAGGGTTATAGGGTTTTTCCTTAACCTAAGATTTAATATATACAAATCAAGATTTAAAATACAAATCAAAATTTAAAATAATGCACAATTATGGTTTAATGTAGACTAGCATCGAAAAATACTGTGATGTAATTCTAAAGTGTAAATTATAATTAGGGTTTCAAATGATTGGATGATAAGTATGTTATTGTAAAATTTGTTGTAAAATCTTATTCATAAACTATTAACACAGTAAGTTAAGTGTTGAAATTAATCAATGTATTTAACTGAATTGGTTAATAAGAATGTTACTTGTGTTGTAGACTCCACCAAGTTAATGTGTCGATCTAAGCTATTGTTTTCTTTCTGCTTAGAGCAATTGGTTCTTGGTTAAAGACTCGGTGATCCAAAGATCAACTACTGCCACTTTGCTTTGCTTTTTTATTTTCAGATTGTTTTCTTCCTTGCTTGCTATTACTCAATTACTTTTTGGTGATTCTTGTTTAACAAAACTGCTACTGTCTCTTTTTCACTGCCAATTTGTTAACCTCATCTGTTTTTTCTCTATCTATGTTAATCATGTATTTATAGGGAAACCAACACTTTAACCTCAACCTAAACTCTCTAATCCGAGTCTTAAATGCATGAGGAAATCAAATTGCTCTGTCAAAACTTATTTAGAACTCGGATTAGTCAAGGTCTATAAATTGACACGAGGCAGACTCATCGATTTGGGAGGCTAAAATCGATATGAGGCCTTCCTCATATTGATTTTGGCTGCCCAAATCGATATGAGGGAGGCCTCATATCGATCTTGAGTGTTAAAATCGATATGAGGTCTCCCTCATATCGATTTTGGCAGCCTCGACTCAAACCGAACCCTTATTTTTTATTACTTTTGTGCCGAACCTATTTTACCATTTAATTAGGGCTTTTATGAATTGGACCATCTAATATTTAAGCTTTAAAATTAGGTTTAGGTT
This sequence comes from Garcia nutans, assembly GCA_947685225.1. Classification (NCBI taxonomy): domain Eukaryota; kingdom Viridiplantae; phylum Streptophyta; class Magnoliopsida; order Malpighiales; family Euphorbiaceae; genus Garcia; species Garcia nutans. The sequence continues at coordinate 22,062,125 of CANTUV010000026.1, forward strand.
CTTTAAAATTATAACAGGACATGGTAAGCTTTCTATTCTTAATTCGTGCCAAAATTAAGGGTCTACAGAGAGTCTTCGCTGATGAGAGAGAGATACTATAACAACAACAACGGATGCTTCGAGAGAGACAGACAGAGGCTTCACCAAAGATAGCGATATGATTCACCGAAGAGAGTGAGGGAAAGTTTAGATCGAGATTATTGAAGATTTGAGAGAAGTTATAAGTTTTTAGGAAAAAGAAGTTAATGGCTTTTGAAATGCAGTGATCACGCTTGTTTAACAATGGGAGGGCGGTTTTTCATTTTAGAGGGCATTTTTGTCTAAATAAGTCTATTTATGATTAACATGGGCTAAAATTTATTAGTGTTTTATATAATGATATTTGTCTAGTTGATTCCTTAAATTGACCCAAAATTGATATAACATTCTGCTAATTTTATTTTTTGGCATAAAATTGAAAACATTCTATTAATTTCTTTCTTTTTCTTTTTTCTTTTTATTCCTTTTTTTTTTCAAGTTGTATTTGAATATGAGTATAATTGTTGTTGTACTTTCATAACAGTGGTTTAAAATCTTTGTCCATTCGTTTACCTTTATTGTATAGGCATTCATTGGTGCTTTCCGAATCTCCTTTGGAAAATCTGCTTGATAATTTTAAATTAATATCAAAATCAATAAATTACTATATAAATTAAATCATTAGATTATATGTTTGTTAATTTGTTAGCTTTCCATCATATTTAATAAATTATATGCAACATATATGTTATATGATTAAATATATAAATATTATGTACTGTTATTTATCTTTATCTATCATATTTATGTATTATATGTAACATATACATTATATAACTAAATATATAACATTTACGTTTTGTTATTTATCTCCGATCCATCAAATATATGTACTTACATATAACATATATGTCATATAACTAAACATATAATTACTATTTTTCTCCAATCTATCATATATATCTTCTTAAATATAACATATATATGATATAACTAAATATATAATTGTTATTTATCATCTCCAATCCATTATGTATATGTACTTATATGTAATATATATGTTATATAGCTAAATATATAACTATTATTCTTCTCCAACCCATCATATATATATATATATATATAAACTTATATGTAATATATGTATTGTATAAATAAAACATAAAATTTTTATTTCTTTCTAATCTATTATATATATCAATTTATGTGTAATATATATCTATATCTCTCTCTAATTCATCATATATATCTACTTGTATGTAATATATATATTATATAGCTAAACATATAGTTGTTATTCCTCTTCAATCCATCGTATATATTTACTTATATACAACACATATATATTATATAACTAAACATATATGCCATATAAGTAAACATATATGTCGTATATGTCAATTTATTAAAGAATGATAGTTTAGTGATTATAGGGTCCCATATTTTGTAATGTGTCCACTTTCATTATATTTTTCAATTTTTTGGGTAGCATTTTTGAAAACTAATTTTTTAAATTATTTTTATAATTTTCCTTTATTTTATTTTTATTAATTTTTATTATTAGGATAAATAATTTATTTTTATTCACCATCAAGATATACAAGAGAATTCTAAATTATATGGCTTGATATGTATATATCCTGCAATGATTCCCTCAAAAGAAGGAAATCGATTAGGTCAAACCCCTTGCATTTGGCACACCTCTATCTTTTCCTTGTACTTATAATCCAATCTAATTCTATGTAATCTGATTGTATAATTTGCATAAAAAAATCATAAGTTATATTTGAGGGGAGTTAGGTGAGGAAAAATAAATACAATAGAAATAGAGAAAGGCAATAACAATCATAAGTTACATTTGAAAGAAGTTAGGTGAGAAAAAAGATACACAATACAGACAGAGGAAAATTATTAGCAAGCACAAGTTATATATATTTGATGGGAGTTAGGTGAGAAAACAAAATACAATAGAAAGAAAGGCAATGACATGCAGACCCTATTTATCAAAACTGAAAATTCATTATATATGATCAATCGGATTGGTCATTTTGTCTATAATCAAACCATCGTGTCATTTCATATACCCTTAGACGTATTATGCTCAATGCAAATATAAAAGAAATATTGATTTGGGTTTCATATACCCTTAAATTACTTGTATCGTTGTTAATTTTCATTTATACTTAAATATATAGGACCAAAAAGGTAGACTTCTAAATAAATTTTCATTTATACAATACATAAATTATGAATTTTTAAATAAATTTTATGAATTTATTAATACCTAAAAAAAGCTGGTTATTGCATGTACAATTAGTACATGATTGTTATCTTATAAGAGGTAAACTCACATTAAGTACAAATTGCATGTACAATTAATACACGATCAATATAGCACACTTCACGTATGTTTGCTACATTGATCGTGTATTAATTGTACATGCAATTTCTACTTAATGTGAGTTTACCTCTTATAAGATAACAATCATGTATGTTTTTCTCAAACATGCTTCGAATAACTCAGCAAATCAATAATTTCAGAACCAAAAGCTCCAAATAAAACAATCTAAAGTCAGAATAAATAAATTTCGTAGACAGACAGAAATCAGACTTAAGAGATAAAAGTCGATCCATGCTATGCTGGAGCTTATCGATCATCTAGGAAGGCTGTTCAAAGGGAAATTGCGTAATGGGTTCTCCCTCAATAACTCTGTATCCCTGCAAATGAAAGATGAGTAGGTCACCACTTAGTGCAATTGTTTGGAATACCAGAGTACCATAAGTTGGAGCTACCGCTTACTTTCTAATATCTATGCCATCCCCCTGTCTGAGCTGCAAAGTTGAAGACTTGCCACCATCACCATGTGATGTATCAGTTCTGATAGGAAATTTGATAGCAAGTCAATCACTGATATGGGTTGATGATGATATCAATAAGAAGATAATGTGTACATATTGAAGAGTAGAGTCATCAATTGACTTATGACAGGCATATTGACGTGATCTTCGCTCGTGATATATATTAAAATAAATACATGTTATCCATCCAGCAGGGAGTGCTATATATTCTCAAGAAAAAATAGAATTACTCACTCCGCAAATTCCTCATCAACAAATACTTCAATGCAGCAGGCACTTGCAGTTGCTCCTCCTGCTCTAGGCCCAGGTCTTTGTGGAATCTGAAACCATTCAAAACCTTAAGGTTAGATGTTTTCTATGAAGATGTGGAAAAACTGTATTCTAGGGAGAATTGGAAGGGAAAGATTTTTTTTTTTCCCAGATACCTTGTGAGTTGTCCACTTGGTAGGTATTGCATTATTTTCTTTGTTTCTCTCAGCACGAGCTCCAAGAATGTTCCAAGGATTGAAATCTGCTCTTGACTTGCCAGGTTGATGCCCCAGAATGCTGTCAGATTTTGAGTCCTTGTAAATGGAAAAGGGAGTCTTTTGAGTCCTATAAAATGAAAACAGAGAACGTGTGAGAACATAAATGGTAGCTTGCTGATGATAATGCGAAATATCACCAAGTACATACTGTAGGACGACATCATCTCATGGCAGTAGTGAAAAGGAATCAATGAGAGAGATACTTATGTTGATGCAACCAAAATTTGGGTACAATATGAGGCTACAGGAGTGGCATCTTCAAAAAATAGAAAGCATGGTGGGAGTCGCAATCAATTCACAATTTGGTATTATAACAATTTTGTCAGTTCTAGCAAGATGTAAAAATGAAAAACACAAACAAAGAATGAAAAATGATGAAACGGAATAATGATGCTCTAGGACAACTACACCATCAAAACCGTCTAAAATTGGAAATCCTATAAACTACAAGAACTTCAAATTATCACAATTTAATTAAAAAACTAAATAGCTGAGATGATTTTGATGTCATTTCCATATTTTCCTACTGTTCTTTCAATTCAAAGGAGAATTCAATAGAAAAAATTTATTTGACAGTGGAAATCAGGCGCGCAGAGTGTGACTTAATGCAGTCCTGACTGATTCTATCATCCCATGTCTGATTCTGTGACATTTGGCTATAGCTTTTCACAATTCCTATAATTATGCATTCTTTGGCAGAATCTGTTGCAAGTTTTCTACTTGTAATGGCTAAATCATAATGGAAGAAGAGTTTAGCAATAAAAGAAAAGTGTGAAATAATTAAGAAAAGAAAACTCTCAAACAATCCATGGCAAACATGCTGGGATTTCAAATGCTTACCGGTCTCGCTTCAATTTGTTCCTGGCAATATCAGAAGAAGTCTCCATATTTTGCCTTCCTAGAAGATCATAGACAATTTTTAGCATATAGAAAGTTGAGATGGCAGGAACACAACAATACAAACTTACTATTTTCTGAAGTAGTCAGCACAGTTCCAAAGTTTCGTGCTGGCAAGTGATTTTCTCCTGAGTCCTAAAAGTTGAAACGGAACAAACAATATATATAATTCATGTGAAAATAATATGATTTACACAAGATAAGTTGCAGACAGCATACCTCCACAAGTTTTGGTCTTCTCATTGATCTAATGATAAACTGCTTGTAGGCATCCTTCAATTTTTCAATTGGTTGAGCATCCCTGTAATAGTATAAACATCTATCAAAATATCCATCAATCCCAGCATAAATCTAGCATATTCAAAAAAGAGCTAATGTTCTACGGCTGCTTTTGTTAGACATATGTTACTACAGAGAAGCAGGAAATGATTTTCACAGAGATGGAATAACATATTCTAAAAGAAGTGTTACATGATGAAACCCAAATAATTGTCACCTCTCAACATCCAGAACCTAATGCATATTCCATTTAATAATGTTAAATTACACTAGCATATTAATCATGTATGTGCAGTTTTTGTGGACACTTTTTGCATTCACTGGTCCATTATTGTTTGCAAGTAGAATTCATGTAAACAACAAAACTTAAGGGCACGTGCATTCTTGTGACAAGAAACACAACTTAAGCCATTAAATGAATTGTGACAAGCTTTTCTTCTTCCCATTAGGAAGAAGCTTAATCGTATTTTTATATCCAAACCTGGAAAACAACATCAGAGGAAGCAGATAACGATTCACAAGGGCACGTGCATGCTTGCCCAAAAACAAAAGAAAACAGAAATGACAGCAGTTCTCGCTGAATTTTAACCAGGACAGTTGGATCTGCAATATAATGTTCAGTCAGAATGGTAATCTTCTATTGGGTTGATCCATGATATGACCATAGAACATGATCTAGGCAAGATTTTTCAAGTACATACGACTTCTAAGCAAAGACTATTTTACTTCTACACATAAATTCCATTTATAGAAGTTAGAATCATGTATATTTCTGCACCAATAAGACCAACTTGACAAAACATGAGCCAATTTTTTAACAAGTTTGAAACATGAAACGGATTTGTATTAAAATAGCATAAATCCTAAATTGAGGAAAAATAAAAGAATCAGCACTTGCATATTATGAAGAACTAGAAAAAGACTCACCTGGATATCCCAAGATTGAATATGTCATTGGCCGCCTTCATCTTAGACTTGAACTCCATATGCAAAGCATATGCTAGGTAGTATGCAGAATGTGACTTTCCAATTTCATTTGCATCAAGAAAATTGTAGATGACTTCCGCATCAACACAATTTTCAGCCTGAAATCAGTTCAGTGTGAGAGCAATAGAAAATCCTAAAATAGACACCAGAGATAAGGAACAAAGTCTTAAAAAAAATTTCAAAAACAGCAGAGGAACCCACATATTCAAGCCACACTTTGAGATAGCGAAGATCATCCTTGTATCGATCTGAATGCCAAAAGGCACGCACACACTGTTCATATATCACTACCAATCCAGAACAATCTCCACCAGGCGGAAATGACTCCTGAACCCATTTAATACACCTTCAAAAGTTGTTTGGTTAAATAATCAGATTGGATCATAAAAACAACAATATCTCACTTTGTTTCTATTTAGGAAAAATGAAAAAAAAACACTGTTTCAGTGGAATTAGTTAGTTCTCCAATATGAAAATAACGGAAAGTACTTACTCAAGCCATGGCAGGAGAGGATCATCCCCTTTATACTCATCAATTGCCTCAATCAACCTCCTAAACACAATCAGAAAGAAAAAAAATAAACCCAAGTTGCATAAATAGAATAATAATAAAAAGAAGAAGAAGAAGAAGAAGGACCTTCGCGTCTCAAGGAGAGACTTCTTTAGCTGATTGTCTGTGTTGGATTTGAGGGCGTCGTTCAGTTGTTGTACGTTACGGCCTCTCTTCAAGGGCCTCACGTTTTCCTTGAAGAGTTCCCATTCGTAACCTGACTCCTGTTTTGAGGCAAGAAACTCAGACTCCGGATCCAATACATCCATCTGAATATCTTCCATTAATGCTTTTCTTCTTCTTCAATTGCAGAGAAAAACTACGGAAATGTTGATTTGAAATAAAGAACTAGCCGTTGTTTCTTTAATTTAATTTTATGCGTGTTTCCTGGCCCTACCATATTAGAATTTGAATTTCCCTAAATATTTCTTTTTTTTTTACTGTAATTACTGGGCTACGCCTATGTATGGGTTTGGGCCACGTAGAAGTCTGAGAATGAGGCCCACAACGATGGGGAAAAACATAGATAAATTTACGTCTATATGCGTAAATTCATTGCGCAGTTATCGAAAAAACGGCAATTATTTTTTTTTTCACTTTTAAGTGTACGTGCATTTATGTGAAAAAAGTTAAGTTGATTTTTATTTTTTTCTGCTTCATTTTTTTATTTATATTTTTTTATTCAAAATCACTTTTTTTAATATTATATTGTCAATATATATACAAATAAATAAATAAATATATAATATATATAAAATAAACACCCAACAAATAATATCTATATAATACATGCCAAACATCTAAGCAACGTGTATCAAATGTAAATAGAACATTTATCAAATATTTATAAAATTTATTAAAATTTTTAATTTTAATTTTTTTAATTTTATATTCATATAATATATATACAATATATACCAAATATCTATAACATCTACGTAATATCTACGTAATATATACATAATATACATACAATATGTACATAATAAAATTACTTATTTTTATCCTTTTTTACCTTAATAATATGTAAAACTTGTTTAAAAATAATTTAATAACTTTTATTAATATATTTTTATATATTTTATTTTTTATATTTTTTTATTAGTATTATTTGTTATTTGTAATCAAAATTAAAAATTTTTTATTTATAAAAATTAATATTTGTTATATGTTGAAAATATAATTTAAAATATTAATTTTAATATTTTATTAAAATATATTTATTTAATAGTGAAGTAAAAAAAAAAGATGAAAATTGAAATAAAATATTATTTACAGTGAGAAAAGATATATTTTTTAAAAAAAAAAACTTATTTTAGTGAGAGTGAAATATTTCTGAAAATTTGCTAAAATTTTTCTAAAAGTGTAAATATTTTTGCTATTTGTAGTATTTTTAAAATAAAGTTTGTTTTTAGGTAATTTTATAATTGTCACAAATACATTAAGAGTTTTTACCAAATTACCCATAAAAATGACCTTTTTAAAAAAATACAAAAAAAATATATATTTTAGAAAAAAAATATTTTAAAATTTAAAAAATACATCACTCATTACTAAAATAATTTATTTTCAAAAATATCTCATTTTTCATTACAAATAATATTTTACTTTAATTTTTATCTCTTTTTTTTCAAACTTATTATTAAATAAATATATTCCAATAATACAATAAAAAATAATATTTTAAATTACATTTTCAACATATAAAATATATTAATTTTTTATAAGTAAAAAATTTAATTTTGATTACAAATAAGACATAATACTTATAAAAATAATATAAAAAATTAAAATATAAAAAATATATTAATAAAATATTAAATTTATTTTTAAATAAATTTTACATATTATACAAGTAAAAATTAAAATTTTAAAAATATTAACTTTATTGTGTAAATTTTATATAGATGTTACATGTATATTGTGTGTATGTTATATAAATATTTGTAGATGTTGTGTATATATTATGTATATGTTATATATATTATGTGTATGTTACGTGCATGTTATGTGTATATAAAATTTAAAAAATAAATTAAAAATTTTAAATTAATCTTATAGATGTGTACATGTTTAGTGTATGTTGTATATATGACTATATTTATTGTGTATGTATTTTATATGTAATACCCTTATATCCTATATATTTATCATACATATATATTGTATACAGGGGCGTAGCCGTCGAAAGAGCCCCCTTTGTTCGACCTGCAGGAGTCCCTGCACAGTGAAGAAGAACCCTAAAACATAGTCCACATAGCAGAGAACGGAGGAAGAAGAAGGGAAGAAAAAAGAAGAAAGGGAAGAAGTTACGCCACTTATAGATGATGGGCTTGAAAACATTAATGAAACGGTGCATTTTAATATGTGTATTTTTTTAAAAAATAATAATAAAGAAAAGAAAATCTGATTGAAATATAGACAGCAGCAGCTCTTCGCCTCTTCCCTTCATTTTTTTCCATTCTCAGCCGCTGCATCAGAGAAGAGAGGAGGGAGAGGAGCTCAATCTGAAATTGCCGACCGGACTTCGCCGCCAGAGCTGAGGGATTCCGATTTTAGACTAAAAAGAGGTAAGTTTTATAACAAAACTTTTGTTCCCTAAATCTCATGTAATCTGTTTGTTTTGGTATGAATTGATAATTAATTAATTAATGTTAGGTTAGGGACTAGGGTAATTTTGTTGGGTATTATTAGAACTTAAGTAATTTGTTCTAATGTTTGCTTAAATTTGATTTGAATTGATGTTGGTTTGTTGAAATTCTCTTCATTTTCTTTTTTTTCTTATGTGCACTCCATCTGTTCGATATAATGCCTCAACCAAAAATCTGCAAGCAAATTTTTGAATTGGAATAGGTTAGGGTTTATTGAATTGGATTTGATTTTTGGATTGGGATTGGAATTGATTTTTGAATTGAAATTGGAATTTATTTTCAATTAATGAAATTGCTTTAATTTGACGTGTTATTACGTTTTTATTTGTTGTTTTGTATGAATTTTTGAATTGAAATGTGAATTAAATTGATTTTTGATGTGTTATTGAATTTTTACCAACCGACGAAATGCTGCTGTCGGACGGTACACCATTGCTGCCTGCCGGAATCCTAACCACCGCCTGCTGGCGAGCCCCCCTCTAAATTCGGGGGCTGACTACGCCACTGATTGTATACGTAAAATACATATATAAAATATAAGAGTATTATAGTAGTTATATGTATAACCACTCTATCATACCAAAAACAAATACAATTTCAAAATTGTAAATATAGTAAGTATTTAAATATATGTATATAGTAATTAAATAAAGATAATTAAAATATGGCTTTGATCAATTTATATAAAAATATCTGAAAATTTTTTTTGTCAGAGTTCTATATGTAATTTCAATAAATTTTAAAATCAAAAGAGCTCAACCTGTATAAAATACACTCCAAAAAATTTCAAGTTTACAAATCCACCATTTCTCCAATACATATCTAAATATTTAGCAAACATAAATATAATATACCATATTTTACAAAGCTTTTACGTAACCTTGAATATTAAAAATGTATATATATATATATAACCATAATACACTGGAACAAGAAGTAACCATAACCAAAGTGCACTAGAAGCAAAATTATATATGCAATGCAATGTAGCACCAACTAACATGTCTCATGACAAATGCCTTATTCAATATTAGCTCAATCTACACTTGCTCCGATCTGTCAAGGCTTTTTTAATCTATCATGTCATCTGCATAATACAAACTAATCGCGCTAAGCTAAAAGATTAGTGACATATATTTTGATGATATAAAATACTTAAAACAAATATTTCTTCTCATGCCACAAAAATACATTTAGGTCCAATAACAATGCAATGCTCAATTAATATTTATAATCTCATAAATCATATAAACATAACATGTAACACCCATGATCTTGAAAAAATAAAAAAAAAATATTTGGAGATATATGTGTTGTATATACATAATATATACCTAGTATGTACATAGTATATACATAATATATATATTGTATGTTGGATATATATTATATTATATTATATACTTAATGTGTATATAGGATACAGATAATATATATAAATATTAAATATACTATATATATACATAATATAAATATATTACATAAACATTCACATAAAATTATATATAACATATAAGTAACATATAAATGATATATATATACATAAAATATACCACATACATATATTAAGTATAAAGTAGTGTTAAAAAGTTGATGATGATGATGATGATGATGATGATGATGATGATGATGATGATGATGATGATGATGATAATAATAATAATAATAATAATAATAATAATAATAATAATAATAATAATAATAATAATAGAGGGAAAGAAAATCAAAGAAGGAAATAAAGTAATTGGTGAAAATTAAAGGTAGTAAGATATTTAATTATTTATTTAAATAACTCAAAATTAAAGTAATTTTTAGTGATAGTGAAAAATTATGGGATTCTAATAATTAATAAATTATATGATTATATATATTATATTATATATATATATAGTTAAGGGAAAAGAAAGAGAGTAAAATAGAAAAAAATTAAAATTAAAATTAAAATGATTTTGATAGGAAGAAACTAAAAATGTCATAATAAATTAATAATTACTTACTTAAATATATATATTCATGTGGATGAGAAATAAAGATAGAAAAATAAAAGTTCATTTCTTCTTCTTATTATTCTTCTTCTTCTTCTCATCACACGTTGCCCACCATAGCCAAAGAAAGAAAAACTTTTTCTTATCTTCAAGCCATCAAATTTCACAAAGATTCTAAAGGATTTTGGGTAATTTTGAAGAATTTTCAACTTTAGGTAAGTTATCTTTCTTTTTAAGTGAGTTTTCTTGAAATATAGGATTATGTAAATTTTGAGATTTTGATGGTAATGTTTATAATTGATAATATGAATTATTTTGAAGTTAGGTTGATATATATATATATATAATGATTTTATGGTTAAAAATTGAATATGAGTAGGATTTGATGAAGTTAAGATTTTAGGGTTAATATGTGAACATTGAAAATTTGAATAAGGCTTCAATAATTGTTAATATGAATTATTTTAAATTTGTATGGATGTATATGTAATGATTTTATTGTTAAAAATTGAATATGGTTAAGTTTGTATGAAGTAAAGATTATGGCCATATTATGTGAAATTAAGATTTGTGGAGAATGTGTTTTTAATTGTAGTAATACATTTTTTTGATGTTATATAGATGTATTATGGATGATTATATCGCTGAATGATGGAAATGAGATTGATATGTTGAAGTTTGAATAAGGTAGTAATGGTGAAAAATAGTATTTTGGTAAAATGTTATGTAGAATTGATGTAAATAGTGTATGAATAATTAAAGTGTATTAAAATGAATTTCTAATGCTATGTTGAAATTTATAATATGGCGATTCTAAGGTTGAAAATATAATATGGATAAGTTTTGGTGAAGTTCATATTAATGGTTGCATTATGTAAAATTTGAATTTTTGAAAGAGGTTCCATAATTATGAAAGTGAATTATTTTAGTATTATATTAATGCATAAGTAATATTTTTAAGGTTAAATGTTGAAAATAAAATTGGTAGAATGAAGTTTAAATAAAGTAGTGAATGGTGAAATTAGAGTATTAATGAGATTTTAATGAGAATTGAATAAATGATGGTAATTTAATAATCAATGAGCATGTAAGTGACTTCAAATGAGTAATGTTGCTTATTATGGGATTATGCATGTATAGATTAAAGTGATAAAAGAAATGGAATTGAGAGTTTGGCTTGGAAAAGAGAAAATATGTTAGTACATATTACTAAATTTTGTGTTTTCATTAAAATGTAAATGGGCATTATGTATGTATAATGCTTTTTTTTTTTAAATATTGATTTGCATATAATCTATGCAATGTGACATAGTTATATGAGGGGTATCACATTGGCAAAAGTCCAATATATGTTGATATATATATGTATATATATATTATATGATATCCAAAATGGTCATATTTATGACTTGAGAGAAAAGGTGAAAATGATTCACATTATGAATGTGACTCATGGATATGAAATTTGATGAATGAAAAATATGAAAAAAAGATAAAATATAAAAATATGAAAAATGGATAAAGAATATGAAAAATAAGAAAAATTATGGTAGAAAAATAAATATAATGAAAATTGATAAAATATGATAAATGTGCATAATAATGAATTTATGATGTGTATAATAATGAATTTATGATGTGTATAAATAATAAATAAATGAATGTGTTGAAATATGATGATAAAATATATTGGAATGCGTTATATGTGATGTGTAATCTGATGTTTGTATAAAATGTGAAAAGTGCACTTTGTGCACTAAAATGTGGAAGTGAGCCACATTTGATTTGAATGTATTGATGCTTTGATTTATGAGTAAAAAATATGGAAAAAGAATATGAAATTTATATTATAATTATAAAATGAGAAAAAAAAAATGGAAATTTGATACTTACATGAGACATGTGATGATGCTTATAGTTTGGCATGATCACAAGAGATATGAAAAATGTGATAAATGTACTAGAAATGTGATTTACTAGTCACATTATGGCTGTGGCTAGAAAGATGATGAAATATGTTGTAAAATTTTGAAATATTGAAATTAATGTTGTTTAAATGGTAATGTGGAATGAAATATGTGTTTGCCTTATATAGTATCTTGTTCCTGAGAATTATTTTTGGTGCTATATGATTTGCCTTCGAGCTAGACGTTGGGCATCACTTATTATATGGTTTTCCTTCGAGCTAGACGTTGGACGTCACTATTATTTGCCTTTGGGGATAGACACAAAGGCAAACAGGAGACGGTTGCAGCACTTAGATCCCTAGTGTCGCGATGGACCATGATAATATCTCTGAAACCAGAATATTGCATAGGGTTACTTAGGCCAATGTGTATGTATGCGATATTTTTATTTATATATATATATATACATTGTGTAGTGGATAATGGAATATGATGTTTGGATTGTAAAATGATTTATGGTGTTTATAATATTTATTGAAGATATATATATGTTGATAGACCTAAGTAGAGCTGGGTCTAGAGACGGTATTGACCTAAGCATAATTGGGTCATGAAATTGATATTATGTGTATTGAATTTGATAGTTGAGATTGGAGAATAAAAAGATAAACATATGTATATACCTCAAGAATAAAATAAAAAAGTAAGAAGGTATATGTATAATGTTTATTATTTATAGATATGTACCACTAAGCTGTAAAGCTTAGTGGTTGTGTAAATCATGCAAGCAAGAGCATTGCTGATAAGTGGAATTCAGATTATGGTAGATGCTTGGTGATCTAGACTGCCACAAGACCAACCATACCATTTGCATACATGTATATTTATAATTTACGTATTTTAGTTTATGTAAATTAACTCATAATACTTGTGTTGGTTTATAAATATTTAAGATGACAGTGTGTATATATCTACGTCAGTATTTAATTTTAATAGATAAAGTTTAAAGTGTTGAGATTTTAATTTTGTATTAATAAAGTAGTAAGTTTAGAGAATGAATGAAATTATTAATGTTTTGTTAGTATAAATTTTTTTTTGCAGGTTGTGTGCTCGTTATTTTAGAATTTATCCAAATTACAGACAAAATTTTAGTGAATTTTTTCAGAGATTTTTTTTATTAAATTATGCATTTTTAGTTTTTGAATTATTAATAAATATTTTTATTTATTTATTTATTAAAGTATATTTAAGTTATAAAATATTTTCTTGAATTTATAAAAATTTGATAAGACTGAAAACTGTGACATTCTCATACTATATATGTATATATTACATATACCGGGTGTATATATCATACGTATATATAGTATAAGGGTGTTACATAACACATCAACACACACACATTAGGCCTAACAAATCCCTACACAATATTCAAGTTCCAAAAATATTGATTTAACCTATCACGACTCAAAGTGACGCAAACATGGCTATGGAATCCATGGAAGGAGCTGATGAAACTCAAAGCTTGAAGATTCATTATGGACCAATTACAAGACAAAGAGTCAAGAAGATAAATGAAGCCTTATGAGCTTATGCGCAAAGATTCATGAATGCAAACATGGAGTCATATAGACCAAGTAGAGGCAAAGAGAAGTTGACCATTTTATTGGAGGCCATAGATGATGAAGGCTAGTTAGGATTACTTGTTATTTAGCCCAACTAGATATTTAATATTATTGCTTTATTGTTAGTTAATTATGAGACTTTTGTTTATTTGGATGACATTTAATAATTGGATATTAATTACTAGTGGTTTGGGCCTTGTAACCAAATACCCTATTTATTAGCAGTTTAAACCCAAGTTTATTAACTTACTATTATGTTATTTTAGTTGGAATGGTAGACTGAGGGCAGAGGTATTCTTGTAACCAAATACATCCTTTATTATTGTAATATATTTAAACAATCTTATAGCTTCTTGCAAGAGGATAGAGAATATTGAATTAGAATTTCTAGATTTGAGTGATTATCTTCTCTTGTTCTTGATTTACTTGTGATATCAATGTTTACTACAACAAGGTTAACCACTTTGAAGTAGATAATTCTAAGTTTCTCTTCCAAAAGTTGGAATTAGGTTAAGGACTTGGCCAGAATCTGACTTGGATTTCCAAAGAGTCGCTTCCAAGTATAAAGGTGAGTGGGTCTTTGATTTCATATACCGGTGGTTCACATTAGTTTGGTATCAGAACTTAGGCTCTAAATCAGGTTCCCAATCTATCTATCCATACTATTGTCTTTTAATTAATTGTTGATTTAGAATTGTTCGTATTATAATATTGTTCTTAAGTTAGTTCATTGTTCTTGAATATGTTCTTGTTTAGTATTGTGAAAAGAAAAGAAAAGAAAAGAAAAGAAAAAGAAAGAAAAAATCAATTAAAAAAGGTGTTTGTGATCTTATTTTGATTCAAAGTTGTGATTATTGTTTGTTGGTGGCTGCCAAAATATAGTTCCAAACCCTAAAAACCACCAAAGAAGCTTCCTAAATCGTCCAAACCCTAAAAGATTTTAATAACAAGTTTTTTGTGCATTTTCTCGACCATACCATGCTTGGTCTTGTCAGACCACTCCCGTCCTACCCATAATTTGACCGTACCATCCCTTATGAAATATTATGCAAAATTTGAAAATTTTTATCTAAGCCAAGTCCGGTCAAACCTTAATAATCCCGACCATACCAACCTTAGTCTACCTAAAATCACATTGTACCACTCATTGTAAAACCTATTGTCTGATTTTCAAATTTCAACCAAACCACATCTCAATTTAGAATATCCTAACCATACCAAACCTGTTTCACCTAATTTTTCACTGTACCACTCACCGTGAAACCTAAATTTCAACTAACCCACATCCCAGTTAGACTAAGAATATCCTAGCCGTACCAAACCTGTTTTGTTGGTGGTAGCACACCAAAATTGAAAAATAAAAATAAAGAAAGTCAAAAATGCAAGGTGCCTAACAATGAAGAAATTGTCAAAAATGTGAGGTGAAAATGGGAGGTGCCTAATTTAGCCTAATTTTCACCTAATTTAGTTTGACAATTTATTTGCATTTGAAGCCTATAAATAGGCTCATTCTCTCCATTTGTAAATACACCAAGCAAACACAAAATATAGCTTAAGGAGAGCTATAGGTTAAATACCAAATAGTTTATATTAGGAATTAGAGAATCAATCTCTTGGAGTTCCTTGGAGTATAAATATTTGGGGGTTGTTTTGTGGGTGTCGGTTAGAAAAATATTTTGTAATTTGTGGTTGTAACAATTTGCCGCATAGTGAATATTTTTCTTGGTTGTCGTTAGACAACGACCGTGGTTTTTCTCCATTCGGGAGTTTTCCACGTTAAATCATTGTGTTTTATTCTCTTTAATTTCTCAATTGTTATTTTATTTTCTCATTTATTCCTGCTTAAAGACGGTCCGAGGGGTGGAAAAATAGCGATTTTCCCAATAAGTTTGTATCAGAGCTTAGGTGTTATAATTTTTTGTCAAAAATCTTAATATGCTCTGTGGTTGCAGCTTGGTCTGATCTTCCACATCACAAAAGATTTTTTGTTAAAAATTATTTTTGTTTTTAAGCTGGTGGAGCCTTTGGAGCTGGTGGAGCTTTGGAAAAGGTGGAGCCATTTTGCTTTGGTGTGCTTGAGTATTGGTGGTGAGATAAATAATTACATGTCAAGGTAAATTCTGTCAAACGACATGAATTGAGTCTAAGGCAAGTGGATTTTAAGTGAGACCATTGTGACTCCTCCTCTTACCTGGGAATTTACCTGGTGTAATATTTATTTCTGGTCCTTTATTAAGCACAAAGTAAGCATGTCGGCAATGAGATGCGAGATTGAGAAATTTGATGGGAGAATGAATTTTGCACTGTGGCAAGTGCAAGTCAAAGACGTGTTGATACAGTCTGGACTACATAAGTTTTTGCAGGGTAAACCAGTCAGCGGAAGAAATTCAGAAAAAGGCGGTGGCAGTGGAGACTCAGAAAAATCCAAGATTAGTGACGAAGAATGGGAGGAGCTGGATATCAAGGCGGCAAGTCAAATTCGCATGTGTCTAGCAAAAAATGTTCTTGCTAATGTGCTTGGATTGTCCACGACAAAGGAGCTGTGGGAGAAACTGGAAGAATTGTATCAGGGAAAAAATATATCCAACAGGTTATATTTGAAAGAGCAATTTCATACGTTGAAAATGGCGGAAGGTACAAAGCTGTCCGATCACCTGAGTGTCCTCAATGGTATTATCTCTGAATTAGAAACTCTTGGAGTGAAAACCGAAGATGAAGATAAAGCTCTCCGGCTCATCCTGTCACTTCCTTCAACATATGAGCACATGAAGCCTGTTCTGAAATATGGTAGTAAGGAAGTGGTGTATGCGGATGTGGTTAGTAAGCTCATTACTGAGGAGAGAAGACTGAATGAAATGGAAAATAAATCTTATGAGAATTCAGCTTTATCTGTCGGTATCAGGAAAAAGAATAAAGGCTCCGGAAAGAGGAAGGTTGTCTGCTGGGGGTGTGGTCAAACTGGACACGTGAGGAAGGATTGCCCGAACGGTGGAGCTGATTCGGCTAGAAGCTCTAACGTTGTTGCTGCCAATGTGATCTCCTGTGGCGAAGGAGATGATGAGTTGTCTCTGTAGTTGAGAGAAGTGTGTCCTCATGGCATGATTGCTACCCGTTGAGATGCCATGGAAGAGGACTGATTATTGGTAGCTGGTCCACGGAAATGCGCGCTGCATTGGTTGACAGTTGATGCAAGGTGCGTGGTGAAAAAATTATGTCGATGGCTAATGAACTCTCGGAAAGTCAACAGGAGGGTTGCACCATAAACTATTAGCGGGATCCGACATGGCCGATGAAAAATTCTTGGAGTTGGCGAAATAATTCCAAGTGTCAATACTCTTTTATGGTGGAGTATGTTAATTCTTGACGTTAAGAATTATAATTGTCGGTAACAGACAATGTTGTGTTTTTATTTTTCAAGGTGGAGATTGTTGGTGGTAGCACACCAAAATTGAAAAATAAAAATAAAGAAAGTCAAAAATGCAAGGTGCCTAACAATGAAGAAATTGTCAAAAATGTGAGGTGAAAATGGGAGGTGCCTAATTTAGCCTAATTTTCACCTAATTTAGTTTGACAATTTATTTGCATTTGAAGCCTATAAATAGGCTCATTCTCTCCATTTGTAAATACACCAAGCAAACACAAAATATAGCTTAAGGAGAGCTATAGGTTAAATACCAAATAGTTTATATTAGGAATTAGAGAATCAATCTCTTGGAGTTCCTTGGAGTATAAATATTTGGGGGTTGTTTTGTGGGTGTCGGTTAGAAAAATATTTTGTAATTTGTGGTTGTAACAATTTGCCACATAGTGAATATTTTTCTTGGTTGTCGTTAGACAACGACCGTGGTTTTTCTCCATTCGGGAGTTTTCCACGTTAAATCATTGTGTTTTATTCTCTTTAATTTCTCAATTGTTATTTTATTTTCTCATTTATTCCTGCTTAAAGACGGTCCGAGGGGCGGAAAAATAGCAATTTTCCCAACATGTTTCACCCAATTTTTGACGGACTACCCACTGTGATCTTCATTATGTCCAACTGAGCCTTGAATCCTGGTCTGACTACCACCTAGTTTAGTCGTGAGAACCCTTCCCAAGGGAATTTCTACCTCTTTATGATTTTATGTTTGTAGGGATTTTTATCTATATAGAAAATCTTAACAAGATACTTGAGAGGTTAAAGGCAAGAGTGTAAGCTCATCTAGAGAAGAGCCATATATTGAGTGTAAACACAAATGAACTTAGGTGAACATCAACTTGAGTGAAACACATGAGGGAGTGAAGTGAGGAACTTTTACATATATATATATATATTCTTATTTCACTAACCTTTTGTTGCAACTTATAAATAAGTTCTAAGATGAGTGGAGAAGGCAGGAGGACCCAAATGACTTATTGAAAGGATGGATGCAATTGTTGAATCTATAAAACTTTTAAACAAGAGAGTTAGAGAGATAATGGATAGCATGGGAAGAGCAGAAGCCTCGATTGTAAGGGAGCAACCCAATAATGGACTTAGAAGGGAAGAATATCAAAGAAATCTAGGCAATGATGGTTCAAAAGGAGAAGAGTGTTTTGGTGATAATAAAGAAAAAGAGGAAGTAAGACCAAGAAGGAGGTATAATAATAGAGATTGAGGTGGAGTGAAGCTAAAAGTACCTTCATTTCATGGGAAGATGGGTCTTGGGGCTTACTTGGATTGGGAGAAAAGGGAAGAATTAACATTCAATTATCATGAATACATTAAAGTTAAGAAAGTTAAGCTTGCTATTACTACATTTGAGGACCATGCCATCATTTGGTGGGATGACACCAAGCAAAAAAGAAGGAGAAATAGGGAGAGACCTATTGAAGAGTGGGGAGACCTCAAATCTATTATGAGAAGGAGGTTTGCACCAAATTACTAGTATAAGGAGTTGTACAACCAACTTCAAAACCTCACTCAAGGGTCTAAGAGTGTGGAGGAGTATTATAAGGAGATGAAAGTAGCAATGATTAGGGCAAATGTTGAAGAGGATAATAAAGCAACCATGGCTAGATTCCTCAATGGGTTGAATAAGGAGATAACCAATGTGGTAGAACTACAACCATATATGGAGATAGAAGAGTTGTTACACCTAGACCCGAAGGTCGAAAGGCAATTGAAGAGAAAGGGTAGTGCAAACCTTTAATTTTGGCCCTAAAAAAGTATGGTCCAATTGTAGAGCTTAAACCTAGTCTGATATAGTTTTAGAAGCCTAAACCTAGTCTGATCCAATTTTAAAAGCCCATATCAGGTCTAGTCTAATCTTAAAATCACAAATCAAGCTGGTTCGAGTCTAAAATGTAAAACTATGATGAATTAGCGAAGGCCAATTTTCCATGGGCCATGTTCATGGCCAATTCACCATGAAACTTAAATTTGAGCTTTTAATTTTTGTTTCTAGCCGTATTAAGCATCATAATCAGGTGTAAATTATGATTGCATTTGGATAAACAGAAAGGTGTTTGATTTGATGAAGGTTATTAAGCTAGGATTAAACCTAATGTTACCTATAAATACATAATTAAAACACAACAACCGGGGGAGCCACATAGCAGAGCCTAGAGCAACAAAGCTTAGCAATTGAAACCGTCTTGAACAATAAAAAAACACATAAAATCAAAACACAACAAACCAAGGGAGGTAGTAGCTGAAATCAGTAATTATCTTCGGATTACATTCTCTAAAAAATATTACAACTGATCCAAACTATCCAGAAGGAAAACAATTAAGCTTGGTTCAGTAAATTCAACTTAGTTAAGCCAATAACGCAGGTTTAATTTTCTAAACTCAATTTGATTAAACTTTCATTGGATGTTTTCATTCTTCAACAATATTAAGTAATTATTGTTTGAAGTTCTTAATCAAATTCTTAGAAGCTGCATCCAATAGGGAAATAATTTTGATATAATACAAATGTTAATTCAATTTATTATAAGCAACAAGACAATTAAAATGCATTATCCATCATAAAGCATATTACAATAAATCAAATAATCAAATCTAGGGTTTAATCTTAAATTAGGTTTTAAACATGCAAAATTAGGATTTTACATTTGAAACTAGGGTTTATTGATGTAAATTAGGGGTTTTAGCACAAAAGTAGGGTTTTAGGGTTTTAAACATGCAAATTAGGGTTTTGGTAACAAAATTAGGATTTTAAGGTATAAATTAGGGTTTTAAGGCATAAATTAGGGTTTTAAAATTTTGAAAATAAAAATAGGGCTTCAAGTATAAATTAGGGTTTCAGAAGTAAGATTAGGGTTTTAATATGTAAATTATGGTTTTTGAATACAAATTAGGGTTTTCAGAAATAAATTAGGGTTTGGGATCAAAATATACAAGATTAGGGTTTTGTCTTAAAAATTAGAGTTTAGTCTTTAAAAATTAGGGTTTTTATGTTAACCGAGGATTTTTGCATGCAATACTAAAATTAATGTCCTAAATGTAAGGTTAAGATGCAAATTGGGATCAGAACATGGAATGTAGGGCAAAACCTAATGGATTAGAGTTTTGGATTAAAAAAGCTTAGATAAAATCATGTTGTTAAGTTTGTATTAAATTAAAATCAAAATTATTTCCCTACTGGCCTACTGGATGCAGTTTCTATCAATTTGATTAATAACTTCAAGCAACAATTGCTTAATATTGTTGAAGAATGAAAACAACCAATGAAAGTTTAATCAAATTGAGTTTAGAAAATCAAACCTGCATTGTTGGCTTCACCAAGTTGAATTTACTGAATCAAGCTCGATCGTTTGCCTTATGGATAGCCTAGATTAGTTGTAATCTTGGTTGAGAGAATACAATCCGAAGACGATTGTTGCTTTCAGCTACTGCCTCCCTTAGTTTGCTGCATTTTGATTCTGTGTGTTTTTTATTGTTCAAGACAACTTTAATTGCTAAGCTCTTTCTCTCTAGGTTCTGCTTTGTCACTCCCTCGGTTGCCGTGTTTTTATTCTACATTTATAGGCAATAATAGGTTTAATCCCAGCTTAATAACCTTCATCAAATCAAACACCTTTCTGCTTATCCGAACACAATTGGAATTTGCCTTACAATTCCTATTACAAATAGTGTTTTAAGTTTGTTTTTATTAATACAATATCATTAGAATAGGTTTTAAACAATTATATCAATTAAACATATATTCTTGTATAAAATCCTAAAATGTGCCATAACCTTCACCAATTATGGTTCTTCATTCCAACCCATTCTAAATGTTAATCTAAGCCCATTTCCATCATTTAAATCTTTTAACAACATGATTTATTCATTAAAATCAAACAAACAACTATACTTTGAAAATTTCCTTCCAAAACCCTAAATTCAACACTACCTCTCTCAATCTCTAACCAAACTTGATTAAATCCATCATTTGACTTTAAATTCCTTGTTTAGGCATCAAAACAACATCATACACACCAATTTTAACAATTAAAACACATAATTGAAAAATCCCAATTTACACATAACCCTAAAATTATCTTCTTCCTCCAAAACGAAGTCAAACTTAATTTTTTCTTCCATCTAACTTGAAAATCATTATATACTAGTCAAAATAGCATCATACATACCCATTCAAGCAATTAAATCATGCTACATCGAAACCCCAAATCCAACAAATTCATAAATTCATGGAATTTCAAAGATTAAAATGGAAAGCTTACTAATTAGAGAAGAATTCACCAAAACTTCACTTAATTCCTTGAAATTCCTTCAATTCTTGGTGTATGGAAGAAGAAGAAAACTCTCTTTCTTTGCTATGGTGGTTCGGCCACCTTTGGAGAAGAAGAAGAAGATATGAAATTTTTATTTTATCTTTCTTTTTCCTTTAATTTAAGTCCATATATATAATATTTTAATATTTTAATTAATTATTTATTTATTTATTTTAAAAATGATAATTTTTGTCTTCCATTCACAAATAATTTATTCTTAAATTATTTAAGTAATTTTAATTTTATAAAGTATAATTATAATTTTGCCATTTGAACTGACTTCTTCTTTAAATATTGACTTTTGTATATGTTTTATATATTTTATATATATTTCACATATACACTTTACTTTCTCACTTATAATCCTTCAATTTTTTATTTAAATTATTTATTTAATTTAATTTTTATAAATTCATGAATGTTACAATTCTCTCCCCTCTAAAGAAAATTTCGTTCGCGAAATTACTCAGTACAATAATAAATCATCTAAATCAAAATACAATATTAAAATTTCATATGAAATTAATCATCTCAACAAATCATTACTTCATTAAATCACACAATCTCTACTCTCCCCCTTAGGGTCATTCTCAATCATCTTTTCATAATTTCATTACTTATCACTATACTTTCCATTCTAATCATAACAATCATGATAGATCACCATATCATCAATCAAATTATCATTAGACAAAATCAATTTATCTCATTAGCGTATACACATCATACATCTGTTACACTGAAAATATCTTATCACTTCATCATCTTATGAAATATACTCTCATAATCTTAAATTTAAAGGTTATTGATTTAAACCTTAACACTGGCTATCTAGTCACCATAGTTATTTCTAGGGTTGTATTTCTGTTCAATTATATTTTTCTTATATTTATAAGTAGACACTTGTTAAACCTTAATTGATAATAATTCTCTTATTTTTGACACACTTAATCCATTCTTTAAAATGTTCCTCTCTTAGCATCAACATTAATAATACAATACCTTTAAACTTACTTTACTGCTAATAAACTTCTTTCTCTTATAATCATTTACAACTGATATATCTTAACTCATTTCAAGTTCATACACATATCAGAACAATACATAAATTCCTTTTTTGCCACCAAATACAGGCTCAACTTTTAACCTTGTTAATTCCATAACCTTAGAACTTAAAACAAATCTCAAGCTACGTTTTCCACAAGACTTTATTATTTTCTTTAAACATATTATCCAATCCATTTATTGTAACATCCGCGATTTTGGAGAAATTAAATAAGTATTTGGAGATATAAATTGTATATACTCAATATATATATATATATATATCTAGAGTATATAACATATACATATGGTATATTAATTCTATATTTTGGATTAACCCATTACATACTTAATATTTAATACATATATAAGGTACATTTGATGTGTATATAAGATACACATTACTTGTGCATATGTGTAATATTCTAAATTTTTGAAAAGTTCTAATTTTTGAAAATTTGATAAAATAAATTATAATTTAAATTGATAAATTAAATTAATGGTTTTAAATGAAAAATGAAGGGGTTTTAAATGAAAAAGTGGATAATATATGTGATATATATATAAAATATACATAACATATAAAAGTTAACACTTTTTAAAAGAAAAGTCAAAGTAAAATGGTATTTTGGTAATTAAATCTTAGAAATTTAAAATTAATAAAATAATTCAAAAATAAATTATTTTTGAATGGAAGAGGGAATTTAGAACTTTTAATTTATTAAATAAATAAATAATTATTAAATTATTTTAATATATATATATATATATATGGTTTAAAATTAAAGGGTGAAAGGAAAGAGAAATAAAAAAGAAAAGTCTTCTTCTTCTTCTTTCCTTCAAGGCCAAATTTCATGGCTTCAAGAGAGGGATTTTCTTCTTCCATACTCCAAAAATTGAAGAGATTTTAAGGATTTAAGTTGAGTTTTAGAAGTTTCTTCATCAATTGGTAAGCTTTCTTACCAAAATTTCAAATTCTATGGAAAAGTGTGTTATGTAAATTTTGGAATTCTATATTAGCATGAGTTAATTGCTTAATTGGATATGAATGAAGTTGTTTTTATCGGTTATTAATGATTTTAAGGCTGAATTAAAGAAATGGTTGAGTTTGGGTAAGATTGGTGAAGAGAGAGAATTTAGGTATGTAATTTTTGGGGTTTTGAAATTATGGTTTTTAATTATGTAAATTAATTCCAAGTGAGTTTTTTTGATACATAAACAAGTATTTTAAAGTCAAATGTTGGATTTGGTTGTGTTTGGTTGGAGTTTGAGAATGGAAGTGGAGATTTAGGGTTTTGGAAAAAGTGATTTTCCAAAGTAGTTGAATTGTGTGATTTTATTTGTTTAAGCATGTTGTTTAGTGTTAAAAGTGATGAATATAAGCTTGAAATGAGTAATGGATTGTGTTGGAATTGAAAAACCTTCAATGGGGGAAGGTTATGCCATTTTTGAGATTTTGTGTGTAAGAGTGTATTGTTATAATGTAAATGATTTGAATGTATTAAAATATGTTTTTAATGATATTAATAAACTTAAAACACTAATTTAAATGGCTTGATATGGTTTTTCAAAGTTAAAGTGAGGTGAAGCATAATTTTGGGATTTGGTTTAGAGTGATGTTTAATTATGGTTTGATGTTGAGAATACCTTAGAATATGATATTAAATGATTATGTATGATCACATTTGGTATAGGCATTGAGGGAGGTTGATTTGCTTCATCCAAGTGGTGAAGGGCAAGTTGGAAGGATAGGATTGGAGGTTGTATTAAGCTTGCTTTGGGTTGCTAGTAGAGATATGTACAAACTTTGAGTATAATGTTTATATTTGCAAGACATTTGGACTTAACACATTTTGGTTGAAAAATGTGTTAAGCTACTTGGTTCATTGATTGAGTATGAATAATGTGCTATGATATTTGTAATGTCATATATGTGTTAAATGCATTGTGAAAAGCCATTGATAATGGCTAAATTGTGTAAAGTGTGAAATATGCATATTATGTAAAAATACCCAAAGTAATTGGGTAATGTGTTGTGAATGCAAAAATGAAATATGTGGAATAATGAAATGAATTGATATTGATAAAAATGAGAAAAAATGAGAAAAGTGAGAAAAATGAGAAAGATGTGAAAAATGAGAAAAAAAAAAGTGAAAATAAGGCAATGGGCCTAGTTTGATTATGAGAAATAAAATGAGAAATGAATAGTGAAAATATTTGATAATGAGATAAATGAATTAATTATGTGCATAGTATGTTATTCAATTTTCAGAGTTCTGGGTTTGGCGGCATGCCTATGAATTGCTGGGCAGGTGAAACGACCGGGTCGTAAGTCGAGCCCAGCTGATAAATAATAAATATGATGTTTTTGGGGTGAAATGACTGGGTCGTAAGCCTTAAAAACCATAGCAGTCTAGCCGGGTTGAGGACCAAGATACTGGAGCCTAAGGGTCTAGCCGGGTTGAGGTTCAAGAGACTGGGGCTGTTACATTATCCATGGATATATATTGCCTACGGGCTAGACACATGGTGTCATTATGGACCAAAGCAATAACTCTGAAATTTGAATAGCATATTAGATCCTTTTTGGGCCCATGCTTGTCTTTACTTTAATGTGAATTATGAATTGTGATACAATTGAGCAATATAATGTTATGAGTTGTGAGTATGAAATATTTAAAAAATATAATAAAATGAAATGATGTGACCTCTATATGCATTATGCATTAGCATTACTTTACATTTTTATTATTATCAAAGTTTGTACGACTAGGCTTCAGCTTAGCGTGATTGTAATTCGTCGCGCAGGTGTCATGGATGTTTTGGTAGAGCCGGAGAGTTTTACTAGACCTAGTCGGGTCTAGGTTTGTATTTATTGAGCTTAAAGAGTTATTTTGGGTACATCAAGATCAGAGCCAGTTGCCAGCATGTATATTTTTGATATTATGTATGTTATGATATGTTTTTGAAGCATATATTGTAAATTGTAAAGAATGATTTGAATAATTTTGTTTAAGATGAGATTTTATATATAATGTTGATATATATATATACCTATATATAAGTATTTTGAGAAAATATAGAGAAATTGAGAAGTATTGGTGAATTAATTTTATTTGGAGTGTTTGTTTTATGCAGGTTGTGTTTTGTTGAATTTTGGAAACGTTCAAATTACAAACAAAACTCTGGCGAATTTTTTCCAGAGATTTTCATAGAAAATATTTATTTTGGATTCCTATAACAAGCAAAGAATATTTATATACTATTTATTTTATATATTAGTATTTGAAATCTTAAAACAGAAATGTGAAAATTTTTATTAAATTGCTCTGTGATATTTTTATATCGTATATGCGTATTTTACATATGCTGAAAATATGTATTGTACGTATATAAGGTATAAGGGTGTTACATTTATACTCGTAACTTAATCCTTAAAATATCATTTTCCTCAATACTCTTGAGAACACAATATTACCAGGTTTTCTTCTTTACAAATAATATTTTCTTTTTCTTTTTTTAATCATTTACAATAAATACGATTTAACTTATCCACATTTATATTTATATGTATTTAACCAATTATATTAAGTCACCAAATGCTGGTATTATCAAATACATAGTTGATATATAATATGCATATTTAAACTTTATTTATAATCATATAAAAGTTAAGTAACATTTGTTTATTCCTCTAATACATTTACCCACTCTATATGTTCAAATACATTTATCAAATGTCTCACCAAGCCTTTACTTTTATCAAAATTTCTCAATTTAATGAGTTAATCTTGCATTAATTTCATTGGTAAATCTCATTACACAGTAAAATCAAGATCTAAATATCTTTCTTTTAACTTTTACTAATTAATGTATTTTAACTTCCTAAATACTCCTATATATAATTTACAAAATCACTTAATTTACCACATAATATTCCTATGAGGTACACCATATGCATACAATATATATATATATACATACTATTTTTAATATTTAATTTTATCATTAAGTTATTTCTACTCTTCTCTTCTTTATTTTTTTTTTTCTCTTTTTTTAGACAATTCTAAGTCAATAATAACTTATCATTCTATCAATATTCTTTCTTTGATTCCCATATGTCTTGTTTATTTATTATATATTTTTCTAAAGGAAAACAATCCATAATTTACTAATTATATATTCTCATCATTTATTATATAATAAATTAATCCCATTCCAATCTTAGAATCTATTTATCAATAATTGTAAATTATACCAAAATTTATTTAACAAGTTTTTATCAATTTCTTCTACTTAAATCAAATAAATAATGTATAACTCCCTAAAAATTGCAATCAATTTCAAGTTTAAACTTTCATAAGCAAACCAATAAGCTTATATCGTTATACTTACATTAAGTTTCATTCAATTAAATACTAATCTTTCTTATTCAAATTATTTTTTTCCACTTCAAGTTTCATTTAATAGCACTTATGTTTTTCTTAAATAATATTTCAACATTCACTACTCACATACACTTATTATCTACCCATACCATTTATTAATAATTTTTTCAAATTTTCCATCTTCCTAAATTTTGCCAACTAATAGAGTAACCCTTCTTCAATATCTTATAACAACCTTCCCTCAGCTAATCACTACTAATTTGTTCATGTCAACCAAGGAAAAAAATTTCATTATACTCCAAAATCACAATTACATTTAATTTTAATTAAAATTAAAATTATTTATTATTTTCCATAAGTAAATCAATTAAGGAAAATTCGAAACATAACTACTAACTGCAATTAAATTGAACATCAATCTTTCTATTAAACATTGGTTATTCCACCATAATTTTCATTTACTTAATCTAGTATTTTTTTTATTTGCAAACTCAAGAATATACATACTTTAACAATACAAATTAACAATTAGTACCATATTTGACTTTACTTATGATTCTTTTGAATCAAAACCATCAGTTACATTTCAATCACTCTATAAATAAATTATTAAGGAGCACCACCAAATCCTCTATATTTGTACAATCTAGATTAAGTTCATCCATCAAACACACCTGGGTTAGAAAATATTATAGTCCATGTGATTTGGATCTCCACTTCCATTCCCATATAAAATTCATTTGTATCAATTTAGTTGACTAGCCCGTGTATAATAAATATCTTCTAGCATAAATAAATTGTTTCACCAATTCACATCATACCCATGTTTTCTTTATATGCACACTCATGTGAATCCAATCATCTCTATTTTCATCTTATTTTCCAACATAATATATAAAGTTTACACTCCTAATAGGTATTTACTTATTCTCACTGCAATTTTTTTTTTCATTTCTCTCTTAAATACCCATGCAGGCATAAATAAGTTGTAGATCTATTAATTTATATACCACAATGTTTATATATATGATCCTCAACCAGATAAATCAATAAGTCAATATTATACTCACTTATTGAATTAAATAATTAATATAAACTTTCCCAAATTACCATCAAATTCAAACCCCAATTTCCATTAATCTCAATATTGGACTTTTCTATCTCAAAATTGTTTGTTTTTTCTTCAAACTATTTCAAATCATTGTCTAATCATTTTATTATCTTCGCTACCTCAGTTATCAAATTTACCTCTTCCTTAAAATGTTATAATACTATATTAGTCATACATAAATAACATTGATCCCTCCTCTATACATCCATTTTGTACATCCACTTACGTATATCAATACATTTTTTTCTCAACTCTTCCCCACTTCTAAGTCTTATCACCAATGATTAGAAATTTTATCAAAATTTCCTTAACATATCACTATTAATTCCATCCATCTAAATCAAATGAATAGTATTTAATATACCAACATATTAATTAAATTAAATTTTAAATTTTCACAAACAAATCAACAAGATATAATCCCATACATTTATATTAAATTCCATTAAATTAAATATCATTCTTCAGCTGCCTTCAGTTCTCATTCAATAACATTTTTCTTTCCCTTTCCTCCAATCCTTTGCTTATACACACCTTAACTATATAGTACTATAATAGATATTACATTTAACTTTAGACATAACTCATTTAAACCAACATTATCTCATGTATATATATGTATAATAGTTATCTAAATTTGTATACATTCCTGCCCATAAGCAAATAATTAGTGCTTCAATTCTCCAAATAATGATTAGATATATATATATATTCCACTTTAATCTTCCTTCAATTACATTTTCTTTTCTCTTGCATTCTCAGATTCTTGCATAGGTACACCTTAATAATAAAATTTAATAATTTTCACTACAATTAATAAATTTTAAATTTAATCCATTTAAACAACAATTAACAAATAGTTCATCATTCCTTTTTCTAACTTATATACCTTAAACAACTATTTAGCTCCAAAAGCACATTCCACCTCAAATCGATTAATTAATACTCCACATATCACTCAAATCATGTATAAACCAAGTTAAAGAATTTTACTTTCTTATTTATCAAATCTTTCACAACCCCAAAATATTAAGTGTTGCTAAATTACACTTAATAATACAACTATCATTAAATATTAAAGTACTAATATACACAACATAATGAACATTTATCCCAAAGTTCCTCTTTACATTACTCATGTTCTCATGACTCATTTTATCATTTCACTACAGTATTTCCAAGTGATCATCTCAATTTATGATCACCATTTACTTCCATTTCATTTATCACTCTTTCCACAATTGCCACATCAGAGACCAATTTAAGTGTCAATGCATATGCATGTAAAATAATTCAAACCACATTTTAAAATTTTTCCTTACTCTCTTTCAAAACCCACCTAGGTCGAGAACCTCAAACCTAGGTTCTGATACCAAAATAAATGTAACATCCTTATACCATATATACATATAATATATACACCCAGTTTATGTAAAATACATATATATAGTAGAAGAATGTCACAATCTGATTTAATAAAAAATTTCATATTCCCAATTTAAAATCCCAAACACTTAAAAATGTATTTTAATAAACCAATAAAATATTCTTTATTAGTTTTAGGTGGCCAAAATAAGTATTTTATGTAAAATTATATGGGAAAAATTGTCAGAGTTTTGTTTGTAATTTTGACATCCCAAAAATTTCAACATTTCTCAACCTACAGAAAAACACACTCCCAATAATAGTAAATCCAACAATTCTCCAATAAAAATACTCAAATGTATACATATATATAAATATATAAACATTTATACAATCCCATATCACATAATTATGTCTAAAACTCTTTATGGTTTATAACACTCCCAAATATGAAACATATTATACATAATTATGTCACATTTTTTTTTAAAAATAAAATATATACATGACAGCAGCTGGCTCTAATTCAGTGGCAACAAAACTCACTTCAAACACTATCAACCTCAAGCCTACACCTAACCAGGTCTAGATAAACTCTCCGGATTTACCGACGACCCTGTCTCCTGCATTTTAATCACGCTAAGCTAAAAACCTAACATACTTTGATAATATTATAACTTTAAAATAAATGACAATGCATTATGCTATATCATGTCATTTCACAATGTAATATGCATTTCCACGTTATTTAACATTTATCATTATTTTTAAACATCACATTAACACATACACAAGCATTGGGCCCAACTAACCTAGTACATTATTCAAATTTCAGAGTTATTATTTTGGTTTATTTTGACACCCAGTGTCTAGGCCAAAGGCAAGTGAAGCCCAACGTCTAGCCCGTAGGCAAATTATAATGTCGTCCAACGTC
Organism: Garcia nutans; assembly: GCA_947685225.1. Taxonomy (NCBI): domain Eukaryota; kingdom Viridiplantae; phylum Streptophyta; class Magnoliopsida; order Malpighiales; family Euphorbiaceae; genus Garcia; species Garcia nutans. The sequence goes on from CANTUV010000026.1 coordinate 22,092,992, forward strand.
TAGCCCTAAGGCAAATCATATATCAATGACACCCAGCGTCTAGTCCTAAAGGCAAATGATGAGAATAATCTCACAGGCATTCCACCTTACAGAACTTTGAAAATTGAGTAATATACTAAGCAACACACAAATAGTACATATTTCCATAATCGACTTTCCTTATCTCATTGCCTCTTTTCTCAATTTTCTCATTCATCACAATGCCAAATCACTTCAATTCTTTATATCTCATCACTTTATCACAATGTATGCCATTTAGCATTACAATCATATTACCCAAACATTTTTGGGTTACTTTTTCATAATTTACATAAACCATATTTAATTCATTTTATACAATAATAATGGCTTTCCACAATATACATAATGCATACTCATCAATTCACATGTCATATCAAAATGTATATGAATGTTTAAATAGTCAAGTAGCTTAACATATTTTCTATCCAAAATGTGTTAAGCCATATTAAAAGCAAATACTTTTAAATTACCAAAAATATGTACGTACCTTATTTTAACACTCAAACCCAAGCTAAAGTCACTCTTTATCCTTCACTTCTAAATGCCCTTCAATACTATGGTAATGCTTCCACTTAATGTATATAAAAAATGTGAGTAAATATAATCATTTAGTATCACATTTCAAGGCATTTAAAATATTAAACTCCAATTAAACCACATTCCTACTAATTTTTCAAAATTTTTCGTACCTTATTTTAACTTAAGGATTTCACATTAATCCATTATAAATGGTGTTTTAAGTTTATTTTTATTAATTTAATCACATTAGAATAGGCTTTAAGCAATTAAATCAATTAAATATATATTCTTGTACAAAACCCTAAAATGTTCCATAACCTTCACCAATTATGGTTCTTCATTCCAACCCATTCCAAATGTTAATCTAAGCCCATTTCCATCATTTAAATCTTTTAATAACATGATTTATTCATTAAGATCAAACAAACAAATATACTTTGAAAATTCTCTTCCAAAACCCTAAATTCAACACTCTCTCTCAATCTCTAACCAAACTTGATTAAATCCATCATTTGACTTTAAAATCCTTTTTTAGGCATCAAAACAACATCATACACACCAATTTTAACAATTAAAACACATAATTGAAAAATCTCAATTTATGCATAACCCTAAAATCATCTTCTTCATTCAAACCAAAGTCAAACTTAATATTTTCTTCCATCTAACTTGAATATCATTATATACTAGTCAAAATAGCATCATACATACCCATTCAAGCAATTAAATCATGCTACATCAAAACCCCAAATCCAACATATTCATAAATTCATGGAATTTCAAAGATTAAAATGGAAAGCTTACTAATTAGAGAAGAAATCACCAAAACTCCACTTAATTCCTTGAAATCCCTTCAATTCTTGGTGTATGGAAGAAGAAAAAAACTCTCTCTCTTGGCTATGGTGGTTTGGCCACTTTTGGAGAAGAAGAAGAAGATATGAAATTTTTATTTTCTCTTTCTTTTTCCTTTAATTTAAGTCCATATATATAATATTTAATATTTTAATTAATTATTTATTTTAAAAATGATAATTTTTGTCTTCCATTCATAAATAATTTATTTTTAAATAATTTAATTAATTTTAATTTTATAAAGAATAATTACAATTTTGCCATTTGACCTTTGACTTTCTTCTTCAAATATTGACATTTGTATATGTTATATTGTGAACACTCGAATTTTGAGGCATGGAAAGCCAATTTTCTCAGACTACTGAAAACCGGGCCGGACCGGACGTCCCCGGTAAAATTCACCGGAAGTATATCGATATGGTACTTGAAATGTCCGGGACGACGTGAGGATCACGGATATGGTCCCGGAATAATTTTTGGAGGTCTCTAGCTCCCGAAAAATCAGTTTGAGAGAAAACCGGCCGCCGTGACCCGCGGCCCGGCCGCCGTACAGTCCGATTTTGCCTATAAATAGCAGTTCAGATTTTCAGAAAAGGGAGGTTGGACTTTTCCGGGTGGGCCTCATGCTGTCGAATTCTTTTCACGCTTAAAAACGATTAAGAACTTTTATTTGCATAAATCTAACCGTGTGCTGCAGGAAACAATCTGTAATCAAGAATCATAATCCCCGGTTCAGGAAAACGAGATCTGGAACTTCGAAGCGGGAAAATCCTAAGCAAGGTAATATTCTAATCCATCATTTGTCAATTTAAGCATATCATAAGCATTCTATCTTCTTCTCAATTTCTTCTCGGTCAAAGACCTAATCCTTTTAGGTCTAAGGCCTAATGGACTAATCAATCAGCCTCTTTGGCACAAAGACTTAAATTACATCTTTTTTGGTACAAAGTACCTACATTTCACAATTAAAATCAATCTGTTGGCACGGAGCCTAAATTACACCATTTTGGTACGAAGTACCTAAAATTTCACAATTTAGCACTAAGTGCTGAAATTCACATTTTTGGCATGGAGCCCAACCACACTTGGCCAAAGGCCCAAAATTTGCACTCTTTTGGTACAAAGTACCTAAAATTGGAGAATTTAGCACTAAGTGCTAAATCTCACATCTTTGGCATGAAGCCCGACAACACTTGGCCAAAGGCCTAAATTGCACTCTTTTGGTACAAAGTACCTAAAATTGCACCATTTAGCACTAAGTGCTAAATTTCACAACTCTGGCATGAAGCCCGACTCAATTAAAATCAACCTTTGGCATGGAGCCTAAATTCCACTCTTTTGGTACAAAGTACCTAAATCTCACATCTTTGGCATGAAGCCCGACAATGCACGAAGCATACACACACACATGCATGAAGCATAATTTTCATCGCCTTTAAATAGGCTTTTCCGAACTACATGGGCTTTGATCTCCTATTCAAACGGGAGTATGTAGGCATGTTTGGGATTCACCCCAAATAGCAAGTCCACAAACTACCAACAATCTTTTTCTCTTTAAATTTGTTCCATTTTTGCAAGTTAGTCAAAAGCATGACATAGTCCCCGAATCCTCCTTGGGTTCGCAGACTAGAAGCCTTTACATTGGATGCATTATTGGAGTCAAACAAGGGTTTTCTTAGTTTTTCCCTTCGAACAAAATAAACTGAGTGGCGACTCCCGACAACGAGTGAACTTTCACCCGGATCCTTTTCGGGCGGAAAACCGAGGTTCACAATCTGGCGACTCCACTGGGGACTATAAAAACCATTTACGGGATCCTAGTGGACTACTATTGATTATTTGATTAACTTGCCACGGGAGACCATAAAAATAATTTATGGGATCCTAGTAGGCTACTATTGCTTATTTGACTAATTTCCCCTTCTTTAGGGTGTTTTTATTCATTTTGCAGGGTACCCTAGCAATATATATCCTCTCCTTAAGGATATTGGAATGAAGATTGGCAAAAGGAATCTTTTTCCTTGGATGGGTCTCTTGTTTGGCTAAATGTGCATTTGTTTTATCATTCAGAGAATCTTTTTCTCTTGCATATATGGGGGAATCATTTTCCTCCATTGCATAAAAAATTATTTTCAAATGAATTTCTTCTCTTTCTGTTCAAAGTTCTGAGTCTGGATAGCAAGTAGCGCTGACCGGCAGGTCTCCTTGATTATGCCGGCGGACAGCCAAAGCGTCCTCCCTGTTGTCGCAAACCATTCCAATCCTTTTGGAGTGGCCTATGAGTAATCGTACTGTTGGACCCACGCGAAACTCCTTGTTTCATATGTGGTTAGGTATATCTTACTCAAGACTCAAGGGTCCCTATTATAAGCCGATTCTCTACTTTTCATGTGCCAATAGAACCTTCCCTTAGGTTATATGTACCCAATGATAGTCCACATACCATTAAAATGAATTGTGATGTGATGAGGTGCATTCATGCAACATAACAACACGGTTTTGGGGAAAATCTTTTGATATGTGCAAGTGGACCAAGAGTTTTCCTACCCTACACACTACCCTGATCCTTTACCCTTGACCTTTTCAGGTATCCACCATCCGTGTGCCGTCACCTACACCAGACACATCAACACCAACTGTGCTATCCCCCACAAGTCCTACTACCCCAACTTCACCAACTACTCCAATTCCTGAAATGGCTACAATTGAACAGATCAAGGCCTTGTTAGATGGACAGGCTAAGGAAATTGAAGCTAGGATGCAAGAAAAAATTGATGAAGCTTTAGCCGCCCAGAGGGTAGCCATCTTGGCTGAATTAGGAGGAGCACCAAAGATAGTCCCTACTCTTGGAAATTTAGGGAAGGAACCTATTGTGGGACAAACTAGTACCCCCATGACTGCTCAGAATACCCCTGTCATCAATTTAGAGGATCCACCCTCTAAGAATGTCACTGAAACTGATGAACTGAAAAGAAAACTTGAATTGCTGGAAAGGCCAATCACTGCCATGAAAACTCATAAAGAGGTGGTAGACATGGATTCTTTATCCTTGTTTCCCCAAGCTAGATTGCCTCCAAAATTCAAGATGCCTGGGATGGACAGATTTGATGGGACTACTTGCCCTAAAACTCACCTCAAGATGTATGTGGGGGCATTAAGTCCTTGGGGTCTAAATGATGAGCTCTTTGCTCAATTATTCCAACAATCTTTGACTGGTGCTGCCCTCAAGTGGTTTGTAAGCCTGGACCGTGCCAAGATTAAGACCTGGGAGGATATCTGCAATGCATTCAACTCTCAATACCACTACAATATTGAGGTGGATGTCACTAGAAGAGAACTTGAAACCACCAAGCAGAACAACAATGAATCCTTCTCCTCGTTCCTTACGAGGTGGAGGGCAAAAGCCGCCCAGATGATCAATCGCCCTTCAGAACAAGAGCAGATTGATATCATAATCAGAAATTTAAGGCCTACATATCAAGCCCAACTGCAAACCCAATACCTACCTACTTTCAAATCGCTCATTGCGACTGCAACCAAGGTAGAAGATCTGATACAATTGGGTAAGATAGTAGATGAAGAAGCTATCTCAAAGTATAAAAAACAAGGCCAAGCTGCTTCCTCGAGCGAAGTAGATGAAGTGGCCAATATTGCCCCTGCGAATCCTTTACGTGTGGGCAATCTTGGGCAAAGAAATCAGCCAAGAAGGCAATATACCGACATTGGAATGCCTCTTCATCTAGTGTTTAAAAAGGCCGTGGAAGGGAAATATTTGAAGCCTTTGGACCCAAGGCCTCCTCCAAACCCATTACCCTCCAATTACAGGGCCGATGAGTACTGTGAGTACCACCAAGGAAATGGGCACAGAACAGATGCTTGCTGGACTTTGAAAAACCGCATCCAGGATTTGGTGGATAGTGGTGACATCATTCCTCGCAGGAGGTAACCAAACATTAACACTAACCCCTTGCCCAATCATTCCATCAATGCCATCACTGTGGAAGATCTCATGCAGCCTAGTCTCTCTGATGAGGTTGCTATGATAACCAATGCCGAAGACAAAAGGGACTCCACAAAGCTGATCAAGACAACAGATGGACCACTGATGAACTGGTATGCCGAGGAGGGACAAGCTGCTCTAGTCAAAACTAGTCCAGTGTCACACCTTGAACCCGAGTCTTGTACCGAGTCAAATCCTGAGTCAAACACCAAGCCTGAGTCTAGTTTTGAGTCCTCTATAGCTTCAGGTTTAGAGAACCCAAATGTCACATATAATGTAATCTTGGAAAATGACTCCACCATTATCAATGAAACTCTTCAAATTCTTGGTTACCCTGTGTCTTTTGCTTTCCAAGTATTATCTAGCAAAAATGATATAAATGAAATAAAAGAAATAAATGAAAAGATAATAATTGGCAAAGAAAATGACCATACATACATTGCATGTGATTGTGTGAATAAGGAACAGGTTCTTGAGTGCATCAGAAAGTATGCCAACTGCTTCATGTGGAAGACAAGTGATGTCACGGGAATAGACCCAGCCATAGCAGTTCACAAGATTCCGCTATACCCCGATGCAAAGCCGGTTAAGCAAAAATTGAGCAGAATGAAGCCAGAATGGTCTTTGAAGATTAAAAAAGAGGTTGCCAAACAACTGGACAATAAGTTCATAGAACCAATTGCCTACCCTTTCTGGTTAGCAAACATTGTACCGGTCCCGAAGAAAGACGGAAAGGTCAGGATGTGTGTTGACTACAGAGATCTGAATAAAGCTTGTCCCAAGGATGATTTCCCGCTACCACACATCGATTTGCTAATAGACGGGATGGCAATGACAATCTTTCATGACATGATTTACAAAGAAGTAAAAGTGTATGTTGATGATATGATTGTCAAGTCAAAATCTCCAGAAGAGCACGTCTAAGCACTTGAGAAGTTCTTCCTTAGACTTCGCAAGTACAATTTGAAGCTTAAATCCTGCAAAGTGACTCTTTGGTGTAACATCAGGCCAATTTGGGATATTATTGGTCCACCATGAACACAGAGTGTGTGGCATTTGTGCAAGGATGTCATCAGTGCCAAATATTTGCTAAGCTACAGAAGCAACCTCCTATTGCCCTGAATCCAATCACTTCTCTATGGCCCTTCGCTACTTTGGGAATTGATATAATTGGTAAAATACACCCAAAAGCCTCGAATGGACATCAGCTTATCTTGGTAGCAGTGGATTACTTCACAAAGTGGGTTGAAGCAGCTTCCTATGCAGAATTAGACGCCAAAAAGGCAGCACAGTTTGTCCGAACCAACATCCTTTGTCGGTACGGAACACCATTCGAGATTATCACAGATAATGGAACTCATTTCCAAGCAGAATTTGCTAAACTCTTGCAAGATAAGAAAATCCAGCATCATAAGTCCTCTCCTTATAGACCTCAAACAAATGGAGCTATAAAAGCAGCGAATAAGTCTATAAAGGTGATCATACAAAAAATGATCAAGGAACATAGGCGTTGGCATGAGAAGTTGCCATTGGCTTTGTGGGGATACAGAACATCAGTTAGAACTCCTACTGGGGCAACCCCGTATTCACTGGTATACGGAATGGAAGCAGTACTCCCCATTGAACTGGAAGTCCAATCGGCGAGGATAATTCAAGAAAGTCAGATAAATGAAGCTGAATGGATCAGCAATTATCATCATCAGTTGTTGAGTTTGGATGAAAAAAGACTTCAAGCTCTACATCAGATTCAAGGGTATCAAAGGCGAATGGCCAGACATTTCAACAAAAAGATCAAAGATCGAAAGTTGGAAGAAGGTTGTTTGGTTCTGAAAGAGATCAAAACACCCGTTACAAATCCTCGTGGGAAGTTTCGTCCTCATTGGGCGGGACCTTACATTTTGAAGAAAATACTGTCCGGCGGAGCCGTCATCTTGTCTGATTTGGATGGTTTGGAGTTCACAAACCATGCAATCTGGATCAACTGAAAAAATATTATGTATGTGTTAGGAAATTAAGGAGATCACTGCAAACAAAAACACGCAGCGGAAAAATATTTGATCTCTGATTTCCCACCAGGATCCATGCTGTTCGTTTAATTCGACAAAAGTGTTCAAAGAACTAACCTGTTGATGATTCGAAATCACAGTTTGGAAGAGATGCCTCGATCGCGAAACACCCTCTATCTCGTATCCACACGAATGCTACCGTTTGGAGTGCTAGCTCTCTGCAACGGCGAAGGCTGGAAAAACGTTTTCTCTAAAAACGTATTAGGGTTACCTTTTTCATTCCTCTTTGTTTTTATTGTTACCCTGAGAAGACTTAACGTCTAGAGTGAATATAATCACTCCAGAATCCAATTCAAAATTGGATACGGAAAGTCAAATTCAGAATCCAAGTCTAATTAGGATTCTGAATACATTATCTAATAATAAATATAATTGGATAAGGTAAGTCAAATTCAGAATCCAAATCTAATTAGGATTCTGAATATATTATCTAATAATATATATATATATAAACGAAAATAATAATAATAATAAATATTAATATCTAATATTAATATTATTAATATTATATCCAGCCCAAAACGCATTCTTGTGTGTGACCCGATAGGCCCATATTAATTGGCAGTCAATTTAATCTCTATTAAATCAACAAGTCATAATTGGCCTCTAGCAAGGCGTTACAACTACCCAATTAATATAAGGAATGTCCAATTTGCCTAATAATAGTATATGCATTAATCCCTTTGTCACACGATATCTAGCTTGAACATAAGTCATGGTCAACGTCATACTTATATTGTCCAAACTTATGATTACTCGATCTCCAAGTAGACTGATAAAAACAAATGAAATTGATCACATTATCAATTCATTTGACCACGGCCATGCATTTCACAGTCTCACTTATCGAGGGGCCCAAAAGATATCTCTCTCAAAGAGAGGGACAAATTCTATCTTGATTGTTCATTATCCTCTACATAATTTCTATCATATATGAACATAACCTTTATTACTATCCAGTTATGGATAATGTTTGATCATGTCAAAATATAATAGTCCTTATATTGGAAACTATGACAATCTCAAGTCAAAGAATTATTACATAACTATCATGAGATTTACTTATGACACTAACCCATGTAGTAATCTCATGATGGGTCTATCCAATACATTGTTCTCTAACAAGTATTTATGAAATTGATTTGTATCACTATACACATAACCATCTGATGATCATCAAATCAATGTTCATACTGGTTAAGAATTATTTATTTTTTTTATCTCTATAACAATAATAAACCAGGGACAAATATCAAAATTGTGTAACATGCAAACAACAATAATGATAATAAAACCTCATTTATTAATAATGAATGTATAACATAAAGATCCAAACAAATGGCCTAGGGCACATACACTAACAATCTCCCACTTGCACTAGGCCTACAAATTTCTAAGACCCATAGATCTAGTGTGCTGATCATGCTTGACCCGTGAGAGAGGCTTTGTTAATGGATCTGCTATGTTATCATTTGTGTCAACTTTGCATATCTTGATATCTCCTCTATCGATAATGTCTCGAATGAGGTGAAAACGCCTGAGTATATGCTTAGACCTTTGATGAGATCTAGGCTCTTTTGCCTGTGCTATGGCACCATTGTTGTCACAATAAATGTCCACAGGATTTGCAATGCTAGGCACCACTCCTAGCTCAGTGATGAATTTCTTCAACCAGACTGCTTCCTTAGCTGCATCTGATGCTGCTATATACTCAGCCTCTGTTGTAGAATCAGCCACAGTGCTTTGTTTTGAACTCTTCCAACTAACAGCTCCACCATTCAATGTGAATGTAAAACCTGACTGCGATCTAAAATCATCTATGTCAGTTTGGAAACTAGCATCTGTGTAACCATTTACAACTAGCTCATCTTCCAAACCTCCATAAACCAAGAATACATCTTTAGTCCTTCGAAGGTACTTAAGAATATTCTTGACAGCTGTCCAGTGACCTTCACCAGGATCAGCTTGAAATCTACTAGTTGCGCTTAATGGATATGAGACATCTGGTCTAGTACATAACATGGCATACATAATAGATCCTATAGCAGAAGCATAAGGAATCTTATTCATTCGATCTCGCTCATCAGATGTCATAGGACATTGACTCTTGCTGAGATGAATGCCATGAGACATAGGCAAGAATCCCTTTTTGGAATCTTGCATGTTGAACCTCTTCAACACTTTATCTATGTATGTACTTTGACTCAGGCCAATTATCCTTCTAGATCTATCTCTATAGATCTTTATACCAAGGATATAGGCAGCCTCACCTAAGTCTTTCATTGAGAAAGAATTCCCTAACCAAGTCTTAACATTTTGCAAGGTAGGGATATCATTCCCAATGAGTAATATGTCATCCACATATAAGACTAAAAACACTACTGCACTCCCACTAACCATCTTGTAAACACAAGGTTCATCTTCATTCTTGATGAAACCAAAGTTCCTAACTGTTTCATCAAAACGAAGATTCCAGCTTCGAGATGCTTGCTTCAATCCATAAATGGATCTTTGAAGCTTGCAAACCTTTGTAGAATTCTCAGGATTTACAAAACCCTCAGGTTGTGTCATATACACATCCTCAAGCAAGTTTCCATTAAGGAAAGCGGTTTTGACATCCATTTGCCATATCTCATAATCATAGTATGCTGCAATGGCAATGAGAATTCTAACAGACTTAAGCATAGCAACTGGTGAAAAGGTTTCATCATAGTCTATACCATGAGTTTGCTTGAAACCTTTTGCAACAAGCCTTGCTTTATAGGTCTGCACATTCCCATCCATGTCAGTTTTCTTCTTGAAAACCCATTTGCAACCAATAGTCTTAATACCCTCTGGAGGATCAATTAAAGACCAAACTTGGTTGTCAAACATAGATTGCATCTCAGATTTCATGGCTCCAAGCCATTTGTCTGAATCTGGACCTGACACAGCTTCTTGATAGGTAGTAGGCTCATCTTGATCTATGAGCATTACTTCACTATCATCAGTCACAAGAAATCCATATCTCTCTGGATGACGACATGTCCTATCAGACCTGCGAGGGATTTGTGTTACATCTTCAGACTCCACAACTATTTGTGGTTCTGAAATAGGCTCTATAGACGGCTCAATGATTTCTTGTGGTACTTGAGTTTCCTCAAGTTCTACTATACTCCCACTAGTTCTCTTAGAAAGAAATTCCCTTTCCAAAAAGATCCCATTTCGAGCAACAAACACTTTGTTCTCTGAAGGAGTATAGAAATAGTATCCTTTAGTTTCCTTAGGATACCCCACAAAATTACATTTGATAGACTTTGGAGCTAACTTATCTGAAACTGGTCTTTTCACATAAGCTTCACAACCCCAAATCTTAAGAAAAGACAAACTAGGTGTCTTACCTGTCCATATCTCATATGGTGTCTTTTCAACCGCCTTAGATGGTACACGGTTCAGAATGAATGCAGCTGTCTCTAAGGCATAACCCCAAAAAGATAAAGGAAGATCCGCTTGACTCATCATTGATCGAACCATATCTAATAGAGTTCGATTTCTCCTTTCAGAAACTCCATTCCACTGTGGAGTTCCTGGAGGAGTCAGTTGTGAAACAATTCCACAATCCCTTAGATGATCATCAAACTCTTGGCTCAAATATTCACCACCTCGATCTGATCGAAGTAGTTTAATTGTTTTACCAAGTTGATTTTGTACTTCATTTTGAAAAGTTCTAAACATTTCAAAAGACTCATGCTTATGTTTCATTAGGTAGACATAGCCATACCTACTGAAATCATCAGTAAAAGTAATGAAGTATCGAAATCCTCCTCTGGCACTAATGCTAAAAGGACCACATACATCTGTATGTATCAAGCCCAATAAATCATTAGCCCTTTCACTATGACCAGTAAAAGGATCCTTTGTCATCTTACCAAGCAAACACGACTCACATGTTTCAAATGATTCAAAATCAAATGAATCTAATAATCCATCTTGATGGAGCTTAGAAATGCGTTTCTCATTTATATGGCTAAGGCGACAATGCCATAAATAAGTAGGGTTTAACTCATTTGGCTTAGTTCTCTTAGAAGTTATGTTATAGATATAATTACCATTAGAATCATCAAGATTAAGGATATAAAGGCCATTATAAGAATTTGCAATACCATAAAGCAGATCATTTTTATCAAAAATAGAACATTTCTTATTCTTAATAAAAAATGAATAACCTTCATCATCCAAAACAGATACTGAAATAAGATTCCTACTCATAGTAGGAACATAAAAGCAATTGTTCAAAATTAACAAAAACCCATTGGGCATAACAAGCTCATAAGTTCCTACAGCTATAGCAGCAACTCTTGCTCTATTGCCAACACGTAGGTCCACTTCGCCCTTCTTCAGCATCCTACTCCTTTTGAGTCCCTGCATATTTGTACAAATATGAGATCCACATCCGGTATCTAATACCCAGGAAGAAGGAATAGATAAATTAATTTCTATAACATAAATACCTGAAGATGTAGTCGCACTACCCTTCAACTTCTTTAACTCATCCAAATAGAGTTGACAATTTCTCTTCCAATGCCCAGGCTTGTTGCAATGGAAACAAGTCCCTTCCTTAGGAACTTTAGCCTTAGGTACAGGTTTTGGTTTAGCTTGTCCCTTGGACCCTTTAGCACCTTTTGCCTTACCCTTGCCTTTAGTATCTTTGGCTTTCTTTTTCATTTGTTTAATATTGACATTCAATATTTGGGTAGGCTTTTTGATATTCCCCTCAGCAGTTTTGAGCATACCATGTAGCTCAGGAATGGATTTCTCCATGTCATTCATGTTATAGTTCATGACAAACTGTGAGAAACTGCTAGGCAATGAATGTAGGATCAAATCCGTGGAGAGTTCTAAACTCAGGGGATATCCAAGTCTAGCAAGGTGATCTAGATAGCCTTTCATCTTCAAAACATGAGCACTAACAGATTCACCTTCAGACATTTTGCAGTCAAATAATGCAACAGCGGTGTTAAACCTATCTTGCCTAGCCTGTTGTTGGAAAGCTTGTTTGAGATGCACACTCATCTCATAAGCCTCTAAGTGTTCCAGATCCTTCTGAAGTCCTGGACACATAGTAGCCAACATAAGACATCCTATGTCATTGGAATCATCTACATGCTTCTTATGCTTACTCTTAGCAGCATTAGAAGCATCGGCAGGAGGTGGGTCAGGGATAGCTTCATCAAGCACGTAGGACTTTTTCTCTTGTTTGAGAACAATTCTCAGGTTCCTAAACCAGTCAACAAAATTAGTCCCACATTCTTTCAGTTTTTCCTTCTCAAGGATAGATCGCAGTGATAAGGTGGAATTGTTATTAGCAGCCATCTGTTGATAAATATGCAAAGTCAAATTTTAATTAATAATGAGGTTAAAATTATTTAAACTCCTACTAAAAAATATAACCCTCTAAAGAAATATTTTAGTAGGCTAAGATCCGTATTTCACTTAATTCTAAACTCAGCTTTGGCGTGACGCTTAAAATCAAGTTATTTAGGTAGGTAACATCTTTACCAATTACATCTCATGTAACTCTTAGTAATTATGGAATATTGACATCATATATCATAGCATGTTGAATTCCATCTAATGCCTTAGGCCCAAAACCATTTTGATAGCCTAATTAAGTCTAACCAATTTTAAAACATATGAGTAGCACTATTACTCATCCTACTTAGCTAGGAATGTTTAAAGCATATTGCTTTGGCAATACCTACTTTAATACAATCTTAGTTTTGATAGGTGTTCAAAACGTGGATGGCATTTAGACTTAAATTATTAATGAGGGTTCAACTAAATTATTATCATGTCTTGCATTACATATCATTATATTTTAGCATCCTATATGCATATATATAATTTATCACATAAGCATCATATACCAAATGACAAAATATGTAAACGTGACATAGCATGGCCAAACTAAATATGATCTTCAAGAGACCAAATGAAGATCATAAAGGCAACCCTAGGTGAAAAACCTATCTATTACAACACTTGCAATATTACATATCTTCAAAACTTGAGCTTGTGCTTCCATCACCATGGAACCATCTTCTCCTTGGTATGAATCTCCATCACAAACATTGTAGCTTGAATCTTCATATATTACAATAAAAGAAAATCTAACTACTAGTAAAATAAATTACAACAAAATAAACGACACGCAGGCCGTATTTACCCAAAATAAAGATATGAATAAACCAATCACATAGGTCATAAGGCCATGCTATGCACCATGCCAAGACATCAAACAAACATAACATATTCATCACCAACATGTTAAATAGAAACAAATATATTGACATTCTTAATGTCGCGGTAACGAACTATAGGGCGCGAACATACGGAACGTTAATCTCATTAACATTTTTCTTTGGCGAAACCCTAAAACAGAACCGTTAATCTCATTAACCTTCTTACTGTTTTATTTCGAATATGTACAACCCATTACAGAATCATTACCAAATGTTTATATCACATATAAACTTAATCGTTTTCATCATATGAAAATCATTTTAATCAACCAATCATATATACGTGATCATCTCATGAAAACAAAATTAAAAACACCAATCCTTTCTCATCATATGAAAAACGAATTAGGGTTTTACAGAAACGAAACCAAAAACCAATCCTTTCTCATCATATGAAAAACGAATTAGAGTTTTATAGTTAACATGCCATACGTAAACAATATATATCACCATAATCATATCAACATGGCATTTTCGACTTAAACGAAAACAACAAGTGGCTCTGATACCACTGTTAGGAAATTAAGGAGATCACTGCAAACAAAAATACGCAGCGGAAAAATATTTGATCTCTGATTTCCCACCAGGATCCATGCTGTTCGTTTAATTCGACAAAAGTGTTCAAAGAACTAACCTGTTGATGATTCGAAATCACAGTTTGGAAGAGATGCCTCGATCGCGAAACACCCTCTATCGCGTATCCACACGAATGCTACCGTTTGGAGTGCTAGCTCTCTGCAACGGCGAAGGCTGGAAAAACGTTTTCTCTAAAAACGTATTAGGGTTACCTTTTTCATTCCTCTTTGTTTTTATTGTTACCCTGAGAAGACTTAACGTCTGGAGTGAATATAATCACTCCAGAATCCAATTCAAAATTGGATACGGAAAGTCAAATTCAGAATCCAAGTCTAATTAGGATTCTGAATACATTATCTAATAATAAATATAATTGGATAAGGTAAGTCAAATTCAGAATCCAAATCTAATTAGGATTCTGAATATATTATCTAATAATATATATATATAAAAACGAAAATAATAATAATAATAAATATTAATATCTAATATTAATATTATTAATATTATATCCAGCCCAAAACGCATTCTTGTGTGTGACCCGATAGGCCCATATTAATTGGCAGTCAATTTAATCTCTATTAAATCAACAAGTCATAATTGGCCTCTAGCAAGGCGTTACAACTACCCAATTAATATAAGGAATGTCCAATTTGCCTAATAATAGTATATGCATTAATCCCTTTGTCACACGATATCTAGCTTGAACATAAGTCATGGTCAACGTCATACTTATATTGTCCAAACTTATGATTACTCGATCTCCAAGTAGACTGATAAAAACAAATGAAATTGATCACATTATCAATTCATTTGACCACGGCCATGCATTTCACAGTCTCACTTATCGAGGGGCCCAAAAGATATCTCTCTCAAAGAGAGGGACAAATTCTATCTTGATTGTTCATTATCCTCTACATAATTTCTATC
Organism: Garcia nutans; assembly: GCA_947685225.1. Lineage (NCBI taxonomy): Eukaryota > Viridiplantae > Streptophyta > Magnoliopsida > Malpighiales > Euphorbiaceae > Garcia > Garcia nutans. The sequence continues at coordinate 22,108,237 of CANTUV010000026.1, forward strand.
ATATATGAACATAACCTTTATTACTATCCAGTTATGGATAATGTTTGATCATGTCAAAATATAATAGTCCTTATATTGGAAACTATGACAATCTCAAGTCAAAGAATTATTACATAACTATCATGAGATTTACTTATGACACTAACCCATGTAGTAATCTCATGATGGGTCTATCCAATACATTGTTCTCTAACAAGTATTTATGAAATTGATTTGTATCACTATACACATAACCATCTGATGATCATCAAATCAATGTTCATACTGGTTAAGAATTATTTATTTTTTTATCTCTATAACAATAATAAACCAGGGACAAATATCAAAATTGTGTAACATGCAAACAACAATAATGATAATAAAACCTCATTTATTAATAATGAATGTATAACATAAAGATCCAAACAAATGGCCTAGGGCACATACACTAACAGTATGATCATGCATTCCAAAAATGAACTACATTAGACCTGATTCTCGCAAACTAATTCGAGATATGTAGGCAGCTCTCCTTGAGCACGGTCTAAATTTTAATAAAAATCATTCATTTTTTCTTTTGCCAACATAAAAAAAAACAAACAAACAACAGACAACAAAAAAATCCCGCTAAGTCGAAAACCCACAAAGGGCGGCTTAGGCAATAGTGGGGCCCGCTAAGTCGAAAACCCGCAAAGGGCGGCTTAGGCAAGAATGGGTAAGAGCTCGCTAAGTTGAAAATCCGAAAGGACGGCTTAGGAAAAAATTAGAGCAAATAAATAAAGTAGATAATGCTTGGAAAGCAAATTAAAGGGTCCTTCATTCAAAAAAGAGTCATTCATCCCAAGAAGAGTCATTCATTCCCAAGGGAGTCATTTATTCAAAAAGAGTCATTCCTTTCATAAAGTACCAAAAAACCAACAAAAAAGAGTCAGACCATAAGTTCAAAAGTCAAAAAGAGTCATTCCTTTCATAAAGTACCAAAAAAAAAAAAGTCAACCCTAGAGTCTGCAGAGTCTGCAGCGTCTGCCTTCTCCTCGTTAAGAGGAACCACCTCATTTCCCTCCAGCTCCTGCAGCAATGCAAGCCTCCTTGGCTTTTCAAGTGGCCAAACTTCAGCTATAAACCGAGTTCTGTACTCAGGAGTAGTCTGAATAAGGGAAGGCTCTATAAAAGGCCTGATCATCTGATGGTTCCTAACCCAAGTTTGAAGAACAGTTCGAGTAACTCCGGAAATAATTTGGGGGCAACTTCAGAAAAATTCAAGTTCCTTCCCCAGTAGAGTTGGACTTCCTAGAGGATTATTTCTAAGTTCTTTACTAGAAATAATTACTGATGGCTTGAGCTTGAGGCCTTGTAAAGTTGAAAAGCCTCTGAAAAGACCCCACATAGCCAATTTGAACCTCATGCCTTACAAAGGGGGCATTTGAGTCACATCCAATGATTGAGTAGAATTCCTCAAAAAGAGGACACATCTCGTCCATCCGGGCACCGAACCTGAAGACATGAGCTTGTGGATTCCAAAATCTGATACAAGCGTGCAAGAAATCCCAATCCCCAGCTGCGCCTCTAAGAGTAGCATCAGCTCACAACCCAAGTAGCAACAGCGCACCATCCATATCTTCCCATATTGATCCTTTCAACCTTATGGAGACTCTTGGTCCAGTTGTTCATACAACGGTTTAAAAAAAATGCCTTTTTGAAAAAATAGAAGAGGACATCATGCATACATATGTACTGTTTGTGCTTAACAAAAGTGCAGGTACAGAAAAATTAGAAATGTTGCAAGCGATCCAGAAGTGCCAAAAGGCGTATCTTTTACCTCTCGCTCAAAATTCGCTCTTCAGAAGCCACTGGGCCCCATAAATCATTTTTATGGACCCCAGTGGGGGGCAATTGTGAACACTCGAATTTTGAGGCTCGGAAAGCCAATTTTCTCAGACTACTGAAAACCGGACCGGACCGGACGTCCCCGGTAAAATTCACCGGAAGTATATCGATATGGTACTTGAAATGTCCGGGACGACGTGAGGATCACGGATATGGTCCCGGAATAATTTTTGGAGGTCTCTAGCTCCCGAAAAATTAGTTTGAGCGAAAACCGGCCGCCGTGACCCGGCGGCCCGGCCACCGTACAGTCCGATTTTGCCTATAAATAGCAGTTCAGATTTTCAGAAAAGGGAGGTTGGACTTTTCCGAGTGGGCCTCATGCTGTCGAATTCTTTTCACGCTTAAAAACGATTAAGAACTTTTATTTGCATAAATCTAACCGTGTGCTGCAGGAAACAATCTGTAATCAAGAATCATAATCCCCGGTTCAGGAAAATGAGATCTGGAACTTCGAAGCGGGAAAATCCTAAGCAAGGTAATATTATAATCCATCATTTGTCAATTTAAGCATATCATAAGCATTCTATCTTCTTCTCAATTTCTTCTCGGTCAAAGACCTAATCCTTTTAGGTCTAAGGCCTAATGGACTAATCAATCAGCCTCTTTGGCACAAAGACTTAAATTACATCTTTTTTGGTACAAAGTACCTACATTTCACAATTAAAATCAATCTGTTGGCACGGAGCCTAAATTACACCATTTTGGTACGAAGTACCTAAAATTTCACAATTTAGCACTAAGTGCTGAAATTCACATTTTTGGCATGGAGCCCAACCACACTTGGCCAAAGGCCCAAAATTTGCACTCTTTTGGTACAAAGTACCTAAAATTGGAGAATTTAGCACTAAGTGCTAAATCTCACATCTTTGGCATGAAGCCCGACAACACTTGGCCAAAGGCCTAAATTGCACTCTTTTGGTACAAAGTATCTAAAATTGCACCATTTAGCACTAAGTGCTAAATTTCACAACTCTGGCATGAAGCCCGACTCAATTAAAATCAACCTTTGGCATGGAGCCTAAATTCCACTCTTTTGGTACAAAGTACCTAAATCTCACATCTTTGGCATGAAGCCCGACAATGCACGAAGCATACACACACACATGCATGAAGCATAATTTTCATCGCCTTTAAATAGGCTTTTTCGAACTACATGGGCTTTGATCTCCTATTCAAACGGGAGTATGTAGGCATGTTTGGGATTCACCCCAAATAGCAAGTCCACAAACTACCAACAATCTTTTTCTCTTTAAATTTGTTCCATTTTTGCAAGTTAGTCAAAAGCATGACATAGTCCCCGAATCCTCCTTGGGTTCGCAGACTAGAAGCCTTTACATTGGATGCATTATTGGAGTCAAACAAGGGTTTTCTTAGTTTTTCCCTTCGAACAAAATAAACTGAGTGGCGACTCCCGACAACGAGTGAACTTTCGCCCGGATCCTTTTCGGGCGGAAAACCGAGGTTCACATATATATATTTCATATATATTCCACATATACACTTTACTTTCTCACTTATAATCCTTCAATTTTTTATTTAAATTTTTTATTTAATTTAATTTTATAAATTCACGGATGTTACAAAAATAGAACACCCACCAAAATATGAAAATGTGTCCCTTATAATCGTCCCAAAGTCTTTAAATAAATTAAATTATAGAAAATAAATAAATTAAACAAATAAGACACCCACGAGTGGAAATATGCCTTTTACATCCTTAAAATCTAAATAATAAAATTAACACCATTCAACCACTCATATCAAAATAAATAATCCAAACACATAGTTTAAGCATCATAAAAATAATAATAAATTAGAGTTTAATAAAAGAAAATTAAGGTTAATCACAAAGACTTACAATCCATAAATAAATATTGACCACATTGACTAGGGATCGCGTACGGTGGTCCCGCTAGTCGGCTAGCAGGTGGGGGGGTCAAGGTGGTAGTATCCCTTGATGGTTTCAGGGGTAGTGCCCCCGAAAGGTAATGATTTACATGATATGATTTTGTTAGGGGATTAGGATTTCTATCTAAGCTAAGGTTTTATATTTATAGAAATTAGGATTTTAAGGTAAAGTTAGGATTCTAGGGATAAAATTATAGTTTTAGGGTTTCGGGATGACAATTAGGGTTTTGATGTACAAACTAGGGTTTGAAGGTTTTTGGAAACATAATTAGGGTTTTAGTATGTAAAATAAGATTTTAGGGTTTTTAGAATAAAAATAAACAACATTATTAGGGTTTGCATAAGCTGCCATTATATTAAAATTAATATTGTTAATAGTTTGGCTACTGGATGCTTAAATAATTGCAAAACACCATCTAAGATAACAATAAAAGAAAAAATAATTTCTGTAAACTTAAATGAAATAAACACAGGGGAACGTACCTTCGTTTGTAGATTCCACCAATATTAATTTGTTGAATCAACATTAATCTTGGTAGGATGAGGCAATTTGGAGGCACGATGGCTACTGTCTCCCTGTTGGTTTCTGTGTTTTTTTTAGATTTTTTTTTGTGTTGCTTTCCCCTTTTTTAATTCTATCTCTACTTTGATCATTCTCAGTTTGATAATTGTGTCCATCCCATTAAGTGCTGCTTAAGCCTCTATTTATAAGAAACAAATTAGGTTAACATCAATACGTAGACTGAGCTTAACTAGAATTTCCAATTGAAACTATACTTACTTGAAATCAGGGTCGAACACCTTACCAATTCATCATAGAGCCAGGCTCATGTCAAATTGGCTAGTGCCAATTCGACATGAGCCTTATTATAAGGCTCTATGTCAAAATGGCAAGTGCCAATTCGACATAAGCTTTGGCCCATGTTGAATTGGCTTTCCATTCGACATGGTAGCTAGGTTTTGGGTTAGATCAAGTCAGTTCATCTTTATTTTGGGCTTCTAAAATTAAACTAGACTTAATTCAAACTTTTTAAGTTTTTAAGATTATTCTGGACTAGGTTTAAGCTTCTAAAATTGTACTAGGCACTTTTAATTGGGACCAAATTTAATTCATGCCAAAATTAAGGGTCTACAAGCTAGAAACCAAAACTAAAAGCTTGAATTTAAGTTCAATGGTGAATTGGCCTTGGCCAATTTGCCATGGTTCATGTTCAAGGCCAATTCACCATGGGCTAGCCCCATGATGAATTGGTTAGGCAAATTCATCATGGTTTTATATTTTGGGCTTGAACCACTTGATTTGCGGTTTTAAGATCAAATCACACTTGATCTTGGCTTTTAAAAATGGATTGAACTAAGTTTAAGTTACTAAAACTAGATCAGACTATGTTTAAGCTCTAAAATTAGACCATACTTATTTAGGGCTAAAATTAAGATTCTACAGTTTTGCCCCCTGCTTGAACGATCTTAGATTCATTCAGAGAGTAAACAGAAAAATGCTTTTAAGTCAATCTTGGATAAGGGTGGGTCTTAGACTTGTTTTGGGTTTTCAACTTGAGACTTATTTTGGGTTATGGACTTGTGAATTGATTTGGGTTCTGGACCCGTAACTTGGTTTGGGTTCTGGATTGTGCTATTCTCGACGCTTCAAAGTGTCAAGAAAAACTAGATCAACTTTAGCCCTTCTAGCTTGATTTATCTTTTAGAAAAACTAGATCAACTTTAGCCCTTCTAGCTTGATTTATCTTTTGTCATTTGAAAATTTTGGCTTTCTTTTAGCCACTTGTTCTAGTTTTTAATGAATTCTATTGATCATTTGTCATTTGAGAGTTTTGGCTTTCTTCTAGCAACTTGTTCCATTCTTTAATGGATTCTGACGACCTTCTCTCATATGAGAGTTTTGGCTTTCTTCTAGCCATTTGTTCTATTCTTCTATGGATTCTGTTGACCTTCTGTCATATGAGAGTTTTAGATTTCTTCTAGCCACTTATTACATTCTTCAATGGATTCTACTGACCTTATGTCATTTGAGAGTTTTGGCTTTCTTCTAGCCACTTATTCCATTCTTTAATCGATTCTGCTGATCTTTTGTAATATGAGAGTTCTAGCATTCTTCAATCCATTTGTTCCATTCTTCAATGGATTTTGCCGACCTTCTTTCATTTGAGAGTTTTGGCTTTCTTCTAATCACTTGTTCCATTCTTTAATGGATTATGCTGACCTTCTATTATCCTAGAGTTTTGGCTTTCTTATAGCCATTTGTTCATTCTTTAATGGATTTTTTTGACCTTCTATCATCTGAGAGTTTTGGATTTCATCTAGCCATTTGTTCCATTTTTCAATGGATTTTGCTGACCTTCTGTCATTTGAGAGTTATGGCTTTCTTCTAGCCATTTATTCTATTCTTTAATGGATTTTGCTGACCTTCTGTTATATGAGAGTTCTAGCTTTCTTTTAGCCACTTGTTCCATCTTTAATGGATTCTACTAACCTTCTGTCATTTGAGAGTTATGGCTTTCTTCTAGCCATTTCTTCTATTCTTCAATGGATTCTGCTGACCTTTTGTCATCCGAGAGTTTTGGCTTTTTTCAAGTCATATGTTCCATTTGTCAATGGATTCTGTTGATCTTCTATCATCTGAGAGTTCTGGCTTTCTTCTAGCCATTTGTTCCATTTTTTTAGTTCTTCGTCTCACAAAAAATTCAGCTATTTTTAGCCATCGTATCCTCTCTTTGCTCCCTACGTGGCAAAATATTAAAAGTGAGTCTGAAAATCTTTTGTATACACATGAAATGAAAAATTGAAAAGGGGAAGTTTTGCCTCCTGTGTAAGCTCAAACCAATGATTTGTTCCTAATTAGGCTCCAACTGATGTTTGTGTTTTATCTGGTTTTTTGCACAAGCATGCATTTCCATTTTTGCAAAGTGATTGGATCTGTAATAGCCCAGCTAACAAGATAATGTCCACTTTGGGCAAGCCCACATGGATTTGTTTTCAGGCCAAGACTTACCTCTAGGCCCAAAACATGTCTTTCTAGTCCAAAGCATGTCCACCCTTAAGTACTGCTTTCTCACCTTGTACTTAACCGATGTAGGATTCGCCTATTTTAAAGCATAATGTAGCATACTAACACATTCAAAATTCATGCATCTCTCATATATTTTCATCATATAACATAACCACATGCATTGGGCCCAAATGATCCCATATAATATTCAAATTCTATAGTTAATGTTTTGGCTTATTGACACCCAGTGTCTATCCCGAAGATAATACAAGTGACCCCCAATGTCTAGCTCGAAGGCAAATCATATAATGGTGACACCCAGCATCTAGCCTGAAGGCAAATCATATAACAGTGACGCGCATCATCTAGCCCAAAGGCAAATCATAGGCATGCCGCTAAACACAAAACTCTGGAACATAATGTTATATAAGGCAATAAACATATAAAACACATTTCTATAATCAATTTTCTTATCACATTGTCTCATTTTCTCATTCTTCTCTTCCATAACTATGCATAACTACTTTTGCTCAGTATAACTCATCATACTTTCAATAGTGTCATGTTTACAATGTGACTATATTACCCAAACACTTTGGGTTATTTTTACCTTTTCCCTCATTTATCATATATTACTCATTTTAGCCATTTATAATGGCTTAAAATAAAATATATAATGCATTTACACTATTTCACATTCAACATCATAATTCATCTGAAAATTCAGGCGACAAAGTGGATTAACACATTTTACTATCAAAATATGCTATGCCAAATCAAAGGCAATTATGGTATAATTTATCAAAGTATGTACATACAAGCTATTAGCTTAGCACGATTTTCTCATTATATAGGTGAAATGGTAGAGGCAAGGAGCCCCGCTAGACCTAATCATGTTTAGAATTTTTGGGATAGTACTTGAAGTTTGTTAGGCTGCCACAAGACCAGAGCCTATTGTATAGCATGTAAATATTTGATTTTGAAAAAGCATATTATATTTATTTACATTATGTTATAACATGAAAATGCTGTAAACTTTTAATGTTTGATTAAATATTATAGATATTTTAAATAACTTTTAATATATATAAAAATCAAATATTGTGGAGAAATGTTGGAGATTTGGCTAATATAATTTTTATTAGGAATGTAGTGTTATTTCAGGTTGTGATTTTGTTGAGTTTGCGAAAATATTAAAATTAAAGACAAAACTCTAGCAAATTTTTCTCAGAGATTTTCTTTCAATTTTTGTATTTTAACATTTAATAATTTATATAACCATTTACCTAATAAATTTATATTTTAAAGGATAAATTATTTTGTTAAAATGAAGGAGAACTTTATTGTTAATTATGGTGATATTCTTGTATTCTACTTATGTATTTAACATATACGAGGTGTATGTATTATATATATGTAGAATTTAAGGGTGTTACAAGATCTTTCTCAACCTGATTTCATGTCTGCTTCTAATTGCTTAATTCATAGTGTTATGCTATTCATTTTGACAAAGAATGGGCAATAAAAGGCAAAAAAAATATAGTATGACATGTTTATGTATGCATGAGTAATACTTACAGTGATTGACTCACAAACCCATGTGTTAGGCCAAAGTATAGCCATTGGTTCTTTCTAGATGGTCATTCAGGTCTTGCATTAGAATAATAGAAGACTTCAAATATGTGGCTTTTATCTCTAAGATGTTAAAAACATGAGTGGTGGGAGCCCAAACAACATAATTAGAGACTGGTGCGTGCCGCTATGTGCAATAGCAATACCACAAGTGCATGGGTCGCCCAAGTAATATAGTAGTGAGTGAGTTATCGTTCCACTGGAGACAAGGCCAAGTACTAGCGCAAACCTTAACCGTTGTTTAGCAAATTAATATTTGTGTGATGCTTTGTAATTAAAAACAACTAATTTAATAACTGGAAGTAAGGGAAATTAAATGTTGTGCAAATAGGATTGATGATAATAATACTATCCAGATATTCAATCCCCCTAGCCTCAATGACATTTATGAATAATCAATTCAGTTAAATCATTCAATAGAGTTGAGTTGGCATTCCTCTAAATTAGACTAAAACCTCTCTCGAGTGAATTAATCCCTAATCACTAAGTAGAGTGCTAGAATCTCTTCTCAACCACAATTAAATAGATCATGCATTAAGAACAAGGAACTATAAACCAAAGGATCTTGTAAGTCTATCTCTAGCACCCCAATCAATCCTCAACCCTTATGAGTAATCAATTCATATCAAGCTTTCTCAAGTCAATAATATGAAAATTGCAACCAATCAATAAGCATGCTATTATCAATTGGAAATAAATCATTAAGCATCATAAGAATAAAACAACTCAATCAAATAATTCAACTAAATATAATTATTCAATTCATAAAAATAAGCTAGGGTTCATCAATATCTAGATAGAGAAGGAATTAGTTCATGTTCAAAACAAGAAAAACAGAGCAAGATAAATGAGTAAAGGAAACCAAACAATCCATGGCGAATAATTTGTATTTCTTCACTTCAATCCTTGATTCTTGGTTTAGGGCTTGTACAAGATGTATCTCCTTCTTCAAACTCAGCTCAAAACCCTCCTCTTTGCTTCAGTTGTTGGCTCCTTCTCCCTTGTTCCAGCTCTCACGTTTCAAGCTCCAGAATCACCTAAAAACTCCCTCTTCTTCTCTTTTAATTTCCCTCCAAAGCTCAAGTCATGCTTCCAACTCACTTTGTCTTCCACATTCCCTTTGTTCAATCTTTCTTTTCCTCAAATTAGGCAAGCTTTTCTTTTGTCTAGTATTACTTTTGACTAAAACTAGTCTTTGTTCCCCACTTGTTTGGAGAAAAATTTGAACATTTCAAAGTTGCCCTAGGTGACACGACCAAGCTTGCTGGCCGTGTCACCTTCTGCCCTTTCTTTCCTTGTTTTCTTCTAGGTGACCTAGCCAAGCTCCTGGTCGTGTCATGTGGGTGTGTCACTTTCTGCTTCTAGCTTCGTAAACTTGCCCTCTTTATTTCCAAGGGTGACACGGCCAAGCTTGTGGCCGTGTCATGTGACAAGGCCACTGGCTTGGGCATGTCATCTGGGTGTGTTGGCTTCTGGTTCATTTCTTTTCCTTCCTTGGTTTTTTGGCTTGGATGGGACACGGACAAGCTTGAGGCCGTGTCATGTGACACGGCCACTGGCTTGGCAGTGTCACTTGCCATTGTCTTCTTCTGCCAAATTTTCTTTCCTTTCTTGGTCTCTTTGATTTTTGCTCTTTGGGTGAGACACGGCCAGAGGCTTGGCCGTGTCTCTTGGGTGTGTCATCTACTGCCTTGAAGTAATTTTGAGGGACATGGCCAAGCTTGCTTTGGCTTGGCCATGTCTTGCTTGATTCATGCTCTTTCTTCATTGTTTTGATCATCTAAGGGAGTTTTTGCACTTTGACCTAAAACAAACTTTAAACCAAAATCAAATGAAAATTAACTAAAAACACATAGAAATCATACTAAAAATAAGTATAAAAATACTCTTATCAAATACCCCACACTTAAATCCTTGCTTGTCCCCAGGCAATGCTAAACTCAAAACAAACTAAACACAAAATTTTGTCAAGTTCAAGAGTTATGAAAATTGCATCAAGACTTCCCTATCCTTAAATATGCAATCAATATTAAATCAAACAAAATCGATACCAATGCAATTAAATGGCTTTCCATGCATAACCTATGTTGTCACTCCCTCACCAACTCTCAGAAAGTGTTTGATCAAGGTGGTGTTTACACTCATAACAATCAAAGAAAGATTATTGCCATAGGCTTGCTTATCTATCAAACCTCCACTACTTAATTACAATCAAGCATCAATCAAAAGGTCTTTTATTGGGTTGTAATGGGGTTAAGGTAGATGCATGGCATTTAGGAAATGTGAGCTTAATCATTAAGTTCAAGAGCACTTCAAGAATGAAGCAACCAATCATATAAATAACCCAACGATCCCAAAACACCTTCCTCTTATCTATCCCTTGACATTTAAAGAACTTTTCAAGGGAACTCACTTATTACATCTCATAACATATTCCAACCCTTTTAACAAGAACAATTATTCTTATTTTTCTTCTTTTTATTTGATTTTTTTTATTTTGCTTTGCAATCTTAAACCTACTAAATTTTACCCCACACTTAATTCAACACAACACTTGGTCATAAACGCTCTTAAAATGCTCTTGACCTAATGAAAGGGTATGAGTTAAAACAACAAGGTTCAATATAATGATGTTGTGAAAAAGAAAGAAAAGGAAAAACAAAATTGGCTCAAAATTGGCTAACTAAGGTTAAAAATAAGGTTGATCTTTTTAAGCCAAAGTGGGTTTACCTAATTGCCTTAATCATCTTGATGCCAAATTGAAATTTTTATATAGTCTTAAAATGCATGTCAAAGCAAGTTCTAGCAAGTCATCAATCAAAGATGTTTTCCCACAAAAAGAATAATAAGTTGATGGCTCAATTTCTCACTAGGTTAAAGGCAATGCAAGGAAAATCCAACAAAATTAACAATAAATATCAATTCTACTCAATTCTCACAATCATGCTTCAAAAATTCAAAGGTCATCAATCAGCAATATTTATAACAATTGAACTTTTCAAAATTCATTTATTCAAAGAAAACATGAAAAACATTAACTAAACTAACACAAAAATAAATTAAAATTAAAAACACAAAATGCAATTAAAAATGAAAACACAAAACATAAAATGCACCCCACACTTAAAATTTCACATTGTCCTCAAGGTGAGTATGCATAAACTAAAGGAGAGTTTAGATGAAACCCCAATTTTTTTTTTCACAAACCAAAAATACAAGAATTAAAGACATAAAATTTAAAGAACGAATAAAATGGTGGGTTGCCTCCCACCCAGCACTTCTTTAACGTCGTATTAGTTGGACATTCAGGGCAGATGTTCCTAGGCTTGGAGGTGTAAAACCTCCTTTAGGTCCTGTATTTCCCCTCCAAAATAAAATTTGATCCTATGCCCTTTGACTTTAAAATCTCCTTTTTCCGGGTGAGTTATTTCAACCACTCCGTAGGGGAAAACTTCCTTGACAGTAAAGGACTAGACCATCGAGATTTCAACTTACCTGGAAAGAGTCGAAGCCTTGAATTGTACAGTAATACCTGATCTTCTGCTTGAAACTCTTTCCGTTCCTTAATGCGAGCATCGTGCCATCTCTTGGTACGTTCCTTATACATTCTCGCATTGTCATAAGCTTGCAATCTCCACTCGTCTAACTCGTTTACCTGTAATTTTTGCCTTTCGCCTGCACAAGCTAGATCAATGTTAATATGTTTTATGGCCTAATATGCATTATGTTCTATTTCAACAGGTAAATGGCAAGCCTTTCCATATACCAGCCTAAATGGTGTAGTGCCCAAGGGAGTTTTGAATGCATTCCTAAAAGCCCATAGAGTATTGTCTGATTTCTCGGATGAATCCTTTCGGGATCGCTCTACAGTTTTTTCCAAAATTCTGTTAATCTCCCTATTCGTGTTCTCAACTTGGCCACTAGTTTGGGGATGATAGGGAGTAGCAAACCTATGTGTAACTCCTAATCTTTTGAAAACTTTCGCAAGCTGAAAGTTACAAAAGTGAGTACCCCTATCACTTATAATTGCTTTTGGTGTACCAAATCGAGAAAACAATTTCTTAAAAAATTTCACCATAACCCTAGCATCATTGGTCGCCAAGGCTTGGGCTTCAGGCCATTTTGATACATAGTATATAGCTACAAGAATGTATTTGTTACCAAAGGAATTGTGAAAGGGTCCCTTAAAGTCGATCCCCCATACATCAAAGATTTCACAAACTAAAATCCCATTTTGGGGCATCTCATCACGAGATGAAAATTTTTCCAGTCCTTTGTCATCAATCACAGCAGTTTACAAATTCGTAGCTATCCCTAAACAAAGTGGGCCAATAAAATCTTGATTCTAGTACCTTTTGAGCAGTTCTATTGGCTCCCATATGACCACCAGCTGGTCTAGCATGGCATTGACTAAGAATGTTCATTGTTTCGGGCCATGCCACACATCATCGGATCATGTGATCCTTAAATAATCTAAACAAAAAGGGATCCTCCCAAAAGTAATATTTTAAATCAGAAAAGAATTTCTTCTTTGCTTGATAAGTTAAGTCCTTAGGAAGTTCCCTAACAGCCAAATAGTTAGCAAAATCTTCAAACCAAGGTGTTTCAAAATTTAAGTTACTTACCTCACTTACCATGGCGTACAGCTGCTCATTGGGGAAGTGATCATCAATGTCCCCTTCTTCAAACCTCTCCAAGGTTGGATTCTCCAAGCGAGAAATGTGATCTGCTGCAAGATTTTCAGCTCCCTTCTTGTCTTGAATTGTCAAGTCAAATTCCTGCAATAATAAGACCCAACGGATTAGCCTAGGCTTTGCATCAATTTTTGCAAATAAATATCTCAAAGCTGAATGATCTGTATAAACAATCACTTTTGACTAGATTAGATATGATCTAAACTTGTCAAAAGCAAAAACCATAGCCAGCAGTTCTTTCTCTGTAGTTGTGTAATTAGCTTGAGCTGTGTTCAAGGTCTTGCTTGTATAGTAAATAGGCTGGAAGTATTTCTCCTTGCGTTGACCCAAGACCGCTCCCACTGCAAAGTCACTTGCATCGCACATTAGTTCAAACGGTAGACTCCAATTGGGAGCTACCATGATTGGAGCATGGGTCAATTTCTCCTTAAGAGTTGTGAATGCTCTCAAACATTCCTCATCAAAAACAAAGTTCACATCTTTCTCAAGGAGTCTTGTCAATGGACGGGCTATCTTAGAAAAATCTCTAATGAACCTCCGATAAAAACCCGCATGTCCTAGAAAACTTCTGATGGCCTTCACAGATGTGGGTGGTGGTAACTTCTCAATTATATCTACCTTTGCCCGATCCACCTCAATGCCCTTGCTTGAAATTTTGTGTCCCAACACGATTCTCTCTTGAACCATGAAATGACAATTTTCCCAATTAAGCACTAGATTGGTTTCCTCACATCTCATCAAGACTCTTTCAAGGTTTTCCAAACATCTTTCAAATGAGCTGCCATAGACCGAGAAATCATCCATAAACACCTCCATAACATCCTCTATAAGCTCATCAAAGATTGCTACCATGCACCTTTGGAAAGTTGCAGGTGCATTGCATAACCCGAATGGCATTCTTCGATATGCGAATGTCCCATATGGACAGGTGAATGTAGTTTTTTCTTGGTCTTCTGTGCAATAGGAATTTGGAAATAGCCTGAAAGGCCATCCAAAAAGCAGTAGTACTCATGGCCGGATAACCTCTCCAACATCTGATCAATGAAGGGTAAAGGAAAGTGATCATTTCTAGTTGCATCATTCAATTTTCTGTAGTCAATGCAAACCCTCTAACTGGTAACTGTTCTTGTTGGAATCAGCTCAACATTTTCATTAGGGACCACTGTCATCTCTCCTTTCTTTGGAATCAGCTCAAGTAGTTTTATCACTTCAGTCTTCACTACATCTTTCATTTTTGGGTTTAGTCTCCATTGTGGTTGCACTACTGGTTTGAATTCATCTTCCATCAGTATCTTGTGAGTGAAATAGGATGGACTGATACCCTTTATGTCTGCTATCTTCCAAGCTATCACTTGCTTATGTTTCTGCAACAACTGAATAAGCTTCTCCTTCTATTCAAAAGATAGATGGGAACTCAGAATTATTGGCAGTTTCTTTTTCTCCGCCAGAAATCCATACTCAAGGTGATCTGAAACAGGTTTCAGTTCCAAATTGGGTGGATCAATCACTGATGGTTTTGGCCTTTCTTCCTTTGGCATCTCAATGGTCTCATATGCCCTGAATTTGAACGATTTGCTTGCTTCAAGAAAAACAACCTGCTCCGTTGCTTCTCGATCCTCAACAATTTCCTGCAATAAACACAACTCAAGGGGATCCTTGGAAACAATGTTAGTAACACAATTTATTGTCTCATGCTCAATAACATCATTGCATGATTTTGCCTCATCAAATGAAAGTGAATGTTTCATGGCATCATGTATCCTAAAAATAACTTTCTCATCACCCACTCTCAAAGTTAAAGTGCCATCATAAGGGCACGGGCTGTATTTAAAAATGGCCTACCAAGAATAAGTGAAATATCCACATCCTTATCAATATCAATGACAACAAAATCATTGGAGAAAATTAAATCCCCGACTTTTACCAACACATCCTCTATAATGCCAAGAGGGTGGACTACCGATTTATCAGCAAGTTGGATGGTCATGAGTGTTAGTTTAGGTTTACCAATGCCTAACTCTTTAAGCATTTTATAGGGCATAACACTTATGCTAGCCCCCAAATCAGCTAATGCACTTTTAACCTCAAGGTTACCTATCAAACATGGAATGGTAAAACTACCTGGATCTTTTAACTTCTTAGGTAACCTTCTTTGCAAAAATGCCGAACTCTTTTCAGATAAATGCACTAAAGACACTTCCTCAAGTTTCCTTTTATTAGAAAGGATATCTTTCAAAAATTTAGCATACTTAGGCATTTGTGACAAAGGTTCAGCAAATGGAAAATTAATGTGCAATTGTTTAAAAAGTTTAAGAAACTTACCGAACTGAGCATCAATCTTGTCCTTATTCAACTTTGCCGGATAGGGTACTCTAGGTCGGTATTCCTTCAATATGGGGTTGGTTTCTTGCGGCTGCTTATTTTTCTCACTGTCTAGTGCAGATTTCTCTTCCGACAGTAGGATCGTCTTCTTTTTCTTGTACTTCAGCCCTTTCTCTGCCACTTTTTCTCTTTTCTCAACCACATTGCCCTTGATCTCTTTTCCACTCCTTAGTGTAATTGCCTTGAGCTGCTCTTTAGGATTTGCCTCTGTGATGCTAGGCAGACTTCCTTGTGGTCTCTCACTGAGCAACTTGGCAATTTGCCCCACTTGATTCTCCAAATTATGAATGGAGGCTTACTGATTTCTTATGGTGGTTTCAGTTGATTGGAACCTAGTTTCAGAAGCTGCTATAAATTTCTCCATCATGCCCTCCAAATTACTCTTTCTTGGAGGGGCAGCTTGTTGATGTTAGGGCTGCTGGAATCCAGGGGGAGGTCTTGGATTATTTTGATTATTCCATGAGAAATTTGGATGATTTCTCCACCCTGGATTGTATGTGTTGCTGTAGGGATTATTCTGCTGGTTCCTTGGCATATTTCCAACATAATCTACTTGCTCTTGCCTAGCAAACATGTTGCCACTTTGACAATCTTGACTTTGATGTCAACCCCTACATCATTCACAAGACATCACCTGCATTACTTTCCCAGAAGAAGAAGCCAAGGAATCAAATTTTTTATTCAATGCTTCCAATTGGGCTGTCAAAGCCTCCATAGGGTCTAATTGGTGTGATCCCATGATCTTCAGCTTTCCTTGCTCCCTTGGGGCTTGCCACTGATAATTGGTGATAGCCATGTCTTCAATTAAATCCCTTGCTTGTACAGGTGTCTTGTTGTTTATGGTACCACCAGCTGCTGCATTAATGGATTGCTTACTTACATAATTCAACCCATTATAAAATGTTTGAATTTGAAGCCATAGTGGAAGTCCATGATGAGGACACCTTCTCAGCAAATCTTTAAATCTTTCCCAGGCATCATAAAGGGTCTCACCATCTTGCTGCAGAAAGGATGAGATATCATTCCTCAACTTAGCAGTTTTGGATGGTGGGAAGTATTTCTCTAGGAATTTCTCTTCCAACTGACCCCATGTGGTGAAGGTTCCTGGAGGAAAAGATTTCAGCCACTTCTTTGGTCTATCTCTAAGGGAAAATGGGAATAACCTCAGCCTAATTGCATCATCTGAAACATTATTTATCTTGAATGTGTCACATATTTCCAGAAAATTCTCAATATGTGCATTAGGATCTTCATCAGGAAACCCATCAAATTAAAAAGTCTGTTGCACCATTTGAATTACATTTGCTTTTATTTCAAAGTTATTTGCAGCAACTGTCAGCCTCCGGATACTAGATTCAGCTCCATTGAGATTAGGCTTAGCAAACTCCTGCATTGTTCTTGGTCCAATTCCTTCCATCACTTCAAACTCTTCTTCTTCGTCTATTTCCAGATTTATTTCTGTTTATGCGTCTTCCAAAATTGCCTCCCCTTCTTCCTTTCACTTTCTCCTTATTCTTTCTAGCTCTGGGTCTAACTCAAACAGTTGGGATGAGTTACCTCTGGTCATAAACGGGAAGGAATACCTAAAATGATAATCGACAAGCAAGAACCAATGTCAAAAACAAATGAAAATAAAACTAAATCAACAGTCTTGATTATTTTACTAATATTGAAACCGTTGTCCCTGGCAACGGCGCCAAAAACTTGGTGCGTGCCGCTATATACTATAGCAATACCGCAAGTGCACGGGTCGCCCAAGTAATATAGTAGTGAGTGAGTTATCGTTCCACTGGGGACAAGGCCAAGTACTAGCGCAAACCTTAACCGTTGTTTAGCAAATTAATATTTGTGTGATGCTTTGTAATTAAAAATAACTAATTTAATAACTGGAAGTAAGGGAAATTAAATGTTGTGCAAATAAGATTGATGATAATAATACTATCCAGATATTGAATCCCCCTAGCCTCAATGATATTTATGAATAATCAATTCAGTTAAATCATTCAATAGAGTTGAGTTGGCATTCCTCTAAATTAGACTAAAACCTCTCTCGAGTGAATTAATCCCTAATCACTAAGTAGAGTGCCAGTATCTCTTCTCAAACACAATTAAATAAATCATGCATTAATAACAAGGAACTATAAACCAAAGGATCTTGTAAGTCTATCTCTAGCACCCCAATCAATCCTCAACCCTTATGAGTAATCAATTCATATCAAGCTTTCTCAAGTCAATAATATGAAAATTGCAACCAATCAATAAGGATGCTATTATCAATAATAAATCATTAAGCATCATAAGAATAAAACAACTCAATCAAATAATTCAACTAAATATAATTATTCAATTCATACAAATAAGCTAGGGTTCATCAATATCTAGATAGAGAAGGAATTAGTTAATGTTCAAAACCAGAAAAACAGAGCAAGATAAATGAGTAAAGGAAACCAAAAATCCATGGCGAATAATTTGTATTTCTTCACTTCAATCCTTGATTCTTGGTTTAGGGTTTGTACAAGATGTATCTCCTTCTTCAAACTCAGCTCAAAACCCTCCTCTTTGCTTCAGTTGTTGGCTCCTTCTCCCTTGTTCCAGCTCTCACGTTTCAAGCTCCAGAATCACCTAAAAACTCCCTCTTCTTCTCTTTTTATTTCCCTCCAAAGCTCAAGTCATGCTTCTAACTCACTTTGTCTCCCACATTCCCTTTGTTCAATCTTTCTTTTCCTCAAATTAGGCAAGCTTTTCTTTTGTCTAATATTAGTTTTGACTAAAACTAGTCTTTGTTCCCCACTTGGCTGCAGAAAAATTTGAACATTTCAAAGTTGCCCTAGGTGACACGGCCAAGCTTGCTGGCCATGTCACCTTCTGCCCTTTCTTTCCTTGTTTTCTTCTAGGTGACATGGCCAAGCTCCTGGCCGTGTCATGTGACATGGCTAGTGGCTTGGCCGTGCCATGTGGGTGTGTCACTTTCTACTTCTAGCTTTGTCAACTTGCCCTCTTTGTTTCCAAGGGTGACACGGCCAAGCTTGTGGCCGTGTCATGTGACACGGCCACTGGCTTGGGCGTGTCACTTGTCAGTGTCTTCTTCTGCCAAATTTTCTTTCCTTTCTTGGTCTCTTTAATTTTTGCTCTTTGGGTGAGACATGGCCAGAGGTTTGGCCATGTCTCTTGGGCGTGTCATCTACTGCCTTGAAGTAATTTTGAGTGACACGGCCAAGCTTGCTTTGGCTTGGCCATGTCTTGCTTGATTCATGCTCTTTCTTCATTGTTTTGATCATCCAAGGGATTTTTTACACTTTGACCTAAAACAAACACTTAAAACAAACTTTAAACCAAAATCAAATGAAACATTAACTAGAAACACATAGAAATCATACTAAGAACAAGTATAAAAATACTCTTATCAAATACCCCACACTTAAATCCTTGCTTGTCCCCAAGCAAGGCTAAACTCAAAAACAAACTAAACACAAAAATTTTGTCAAGTTCAAGAGTTATGAAAATTGCATCAAGACTTCCCTATCCTTAAATCTGCAATCAATATTAAATCAAACAAAATCGATACCAATGCAATTAAATGGCTTTCCATGCATAACCTATGTTGTCACTCCCTCACCAACTCTCAGAAAGTGTTTGATCAAGGTGGTGTTTACACTCATAACAATCAATGAAAGATTATTGCCATAGGCTTGCTTATCTATCAAACCTCCACTACTTAATTACAATCAAACATCAATCAAAAGGTCTTTTATTGGGTTGTAATGGGGTTAAGGCAGAGGCATGGCATTTAGGAAATGTGAGCTTAATCATTAAGTTCAAGAGCACTTCAAGAATGAAGCAACCAATCATATAAATAACCCAATGATCCCAAAACACCTTCCTCTTATCTATCCCTTGACATTTAAAGAACTTTTCAAGGGAATTCACTTATTACATCTCGTAACATATTCCAACCCTTTTAACAAGAACAATTATTCTTATTTTTCTTCTTTTTATTTGATTTTTTTATCTTAAAGCTACTAAATTTTACCCCACACTTAATTCAACACAACACTTGGTCATAAACGCTTTTAAAATGCTCTTGACCTAATGAAAGGGTAAGAGTTAAAACAACAAGGTTCAAGCTAATGATGTTGTGAAAAAGAAAGAAAAGGAAAAACAAAATAGGCTCAAAATTGGCTAACTAAGGTTAAAAATAAGGTTGGTCTTTTTAAGCCAAAGTGGGTTCACCTAATTGCCTTAATCATCTTGATGCCAAATTGAAATTTTTATATAGTCTTAAAATGCATGTCAAAGCAAGTTCTAGCAAGTCATCAATCAAAGATGTTTTCCCACAAAAAGAATAATAAGTTGATGGCTCAATTTCTCACTAGGTTAAAGGCAAAGCAAGGAAAATCCAACAAAATTAACAATAAGTATCAATTCTACTCAATTCTCACAATCATGCTTCAAAAATTCAAAGGTCATCAATCAACAATATTTATAACAATTGAACTTTTCAAAATTCATTTATTCAAAGAAAACATGAAAAACATTAACTAAACTAACACAAAAATAAATTAAAATTAAAAACACAAAATGCAATTAAAAATGAAAACACAAAACACAAAATGCACCCCACACTTAAAATTTCACATTGTCCTCAAGGTGAGTATGCATAAACTAAAGGAGAGTTTAGATGAAACCCCAATTTTTTTTTTCACAAACCAAAAATACAAGAATTAAAGACATAAAATTTAAAGAACGAATAAAATGGTGGGTTGCCTCCCACCCAGCACTTCTTTAACGTCGTATTAGTTGGACGTTCAAGGCAGATGTTCCTAGGCTTGGAGGTGTAAAACCTCCTTTAGGTCCTGTATTTCCCCTCCAAAATAAAATTTGAGCCTGTGCCCATTGACTTTAAAATCTCCTTTTTCCGGGTGAGTTATTTCAACCACTCCATAGGGGAAAACTTCCTTGACAGTAAAAGGACCAGACCATCGAGATTTCAACTTACCTGGAAAGAGTCGAAGCCTTGAATTGTACAGTAATACCTGATCTCCATCTTGAAACTTTTTCTGTTCCTTAATACGAGCATCGTGCCATCTCTTGGTACGTTCCTTATACATTCTCGCATTGTCATAAGCTTGCAATCTCCACTCGTCTAACTCGTTTACCTGTAATTTTTGCCTTTCACCTGCACAAGCTAGATCAATGTTAATCTATTTTATGGCCCAATATGCATTATGTTCTATTTCAACAAGTAAATGGCAAGCCTTTCCATATACTAGCCTAAATGGTGTAGTGCTCAAGGGAGTTTTGAATGCAGTCCTAAAAGCCCATAGAGCATTGTCTAATTTCTCGGACAAATCCTTTCGGGATCGCTCTACAGTTTTTTCCAAAATTCTTTTAATCTCCCTATTCGTGTTCTTAACTTGGCCACTAGTTTGGGGATGATAGGGAGTAGCAAACCTATGTGTAACTCTTAATCTTTTGAAAACTTTCGCAAGCTGAAAGTTACAAAAGTGAGTACCCCTATCACTTATAGTTGCTTTTGGTGTGCCAAATCGAGAAAACAATTTCTTTAAAAATTTCACCATAACCCTAGCATCATTGGTCGCCAAGGCTTGGGATTCAGGCCATTTAGATACATAGTCTATAGCTACAAGAATGTTTTTGTTACCAAAGGAATTGGGAAAGGGTCCCATAAAGTCGATCCCCCATACATCAAAGATTTCACAAACCAAAATCCCATTTTGGGGCATCTCATCACGAGATGAAATGTTTCCAGTCCTTTGGCATCGATCACAGCAGTTTACAAATTCGTAGCTATCCCTAAACAAAGTGGGCAAATAAAATCCCGATTCTAGTACCTTTTGAGCAGTTCTATTGGCTCCCATATGACCACCAACTGGTCCAGCATGGCATTGACTAAGAATTTTCATTGTTTCGGGCCATGCCACACATCGTCGGATCATGTGATCCTTACATAATCTAAACAAAAAGGGATCCTCCCAAAAATAATATTTTAAATCAGAAAAGAATTTCTTCTTTGCTTGATAAGTTAAGTCCTTAGGAAGTTCCCTAACAGCCAAATAGTTAGCAAAACCTGCAAACCAAAGGTGTTTCAAAATTTAAGTTACTTACCTCACTTACCATGGCGTACAGCTGCTTATCGGGGAAGTGATCATCAATGTTCCCTTCTTCAAACCTCTCCAAGGTTGGATTCTCCAAGTGAGAATGGTGATCTGCTGCAAGATTTTTAGCTCCCTTCTTGTCTTGAATTGTCAAGTCAAATTCTTGCAATAATAAGACCCAACGGATTAGCCTAGGCTTTGCATCAATTTTTGCAAATAAATACCTCAAAGCTGAATGATCTGTATAAACAATCACTTTTGACAAGATTAGATATGATCTAAACTTGTCAAAAGCAAAAACCACAGCCAGCAATTCTTTCTCTGTAGTTGTGTAATTAGCTTGAGCTGTGTTCAAGGTCTTGCTTGCATAGTAAATAGGCTGGAAGTATTTCTCCTTGCGTTGACCCAAGACCGCTCCCACTGCAAAGTCACTTGCATCTCACATTAGTTCAAACGGTAGACTCCAATTGGGAGCTACCATGATTGGAGCATGGGTCAATTTCTCGTTAAGAGTTGTAAATGCTCTCAAACATTCCTCATCTAAAACAAAGTTCACATCTTTCTCAAGGAGTCTTGTCAATGGACGGGCTATCTTAGAAAAATCTCTAACGAACCTCCGATAAAAACCTGCATGTCCTAGAAAACTTCTGATGGCCTTCACAGATGTGGGTGGTGGTAACTTCTCAATTTTATCTACCTTTGCCCGATCCACCTCAATGCCCTTGCTTGAAATTTTGTGTCCCAACACGATTCCCTCTTGAACCATGAAATGACACTTTTCCCAATTAAGCACTAGATTGGTTTCCTCACATCTCATCAAGACTCTTTCAAGGTTTTCCAAACATCTTTCAAATGAGCTGCCATAGACCAAGAAATCATCCATAAACACCTCCATAATATCCTCTATAAGCTCATCAAAGATTGCTACCATGCACCTTTGGAAAGTTGCAGGTGCATTGCATAACCCAAATGGCATTCTTCAGTATGCGAATGTCCCATATGGACAGGTGAATGTAGTTTTCTCTTGGTCTTCCGGTGCAATAGGAATTTGGAAATAGCATGAAAGGCCATCTAAAAAGCAGTAGTACTCATGGCCGGATAACCTCTCCAACATCTGATCAATGAAGGGAAAAGGAAAGTGATCCTTTCTAGTTGCATCATTCAATTTTCTGTAGTCAATGCAAACCCTCCAACTGGTTACTATTCTTGTTGGAATCAGCTCATCATTTTCATTAGTGATGCAAGAAAGGATCCCTTGAAGCTAGCAAGTGGACCAATCACTAGGAGCAAGGCAAAGAGATATCAAGATAGTATGGCTTTGCATATTCAAGAAGAGATTTCCAAAGAGCTTCAAGAATTATCATTCAAGAAGATGGAGATAGAGCTTGAAGAAGGCACACCAAAGCTGATTATGATGCTTAGTGTGGAAGATAAAGGCTAGCTAAAGAAAGGTCCAACGTGCAAGAAAGGTCCATGGGGGTTCATATAAAGACTTGGGAAGTAATTTAAGGCCCATGGACAGCCCAAATAGTGTGGGGCATTTCTTATGTTGAAGGGGTTAGTTTGGTTGTTTCCATACTTTATATTTTCCTTAGTGGATTAGGATTTTGTTTCCATACTTTATATTTTCCTTAGTGGATTAGGATTTTGTTTCCATACTTTATGTTTTCCTTATGCAATTTGGAATGTTTTCCTTATGCAATTAGGAATGTTTTAGTTATCCATATGCAATTAGGAATTTTGTAACCCTTATTTAAGGGCACTATTAGGCCGAATTTCAGACGACAACAATTAATAAAAATTTTCAAATTCTTCTACAAGTTCTTCTTGTGAATTTTTGTGTGAGAGAGATTAGAGTGGATTCTTTAATTCTTTCTTTGCATCAAGAATTAGGTTTACTTATCAACAAGATTTGTGGCGTTTTCCTTCTTCTTACCAACTAAATCCTTCAATCATAGTTAGTTCGCATCTCTTTATAGGTGTTGGGTTCCTTAGGAGGTGATTATCAAGTTTTAAGGAGTTCTCTACCATTGTTATACGTTGGGTTTGCTGCCATCGTTGCTAAGGGTCCGCGTCATTTGGTATCAAAGCCTTGCTACAAGGTAATTTTTATCTACTTTGTCTTTCTAGGGTTTGTTAATTTAGGTCTTTTAAATTTCTGCGTTTTAGGGTTCTTAGAGAGTCTAGTCTTTAATTTTTGAAAAAGAGTCATATATCAATTCTGATTAAGGCTGAATTGAAGGAGGGTATTCTTAGGGTGAAATTGAAACCTAGGAAAGGATTCTTAGAGAATTTCGAAACCAAGAATTAGGGTTCTTGAAAGAAAGCAAAAGCTAGAGTTTGTGTTCAAGTTTGATTTCGATTTGGTCTTGAGTGAATCTGGGGTTACGAATTAAGTCCAGATTTCGAAAAGTCCTTGGGAGTAAATTAAGTCCCGAATCAAGGGGATAGTGAGAGGAAGCAAAAAAAAAAAAAGAGTACAAAACCACTTCAACAAAAATTGTTTGATATTCTTGCTATTTGGGTGCTAAGGATCAGATCTAAGTGGGTGAGAAGTAATAAAATTTTTGGGTGAAAAATTTCACCTTTTGAGGGGCTTTTGGAATTCGAAAATCAGATCTTAATATTCATGTTATTTGAGTGTTATAGGTGGGAATTAGAGCCTAGAAGCTAGCATTTTGGGTAGAATTGATTAGGTCCATAAAGCAGATTGCCAAGTGTGGGTTGTTTTTGATTCATTATATCCAAATTTGTCTTGTTTATTGTCTTCATTGTTTCTGATTTCTTTATCTAGCTTTTAATTCCATTACATTGCTAAGTATCATTTGCTTGTGTCGATACTTGGTTTTATATCATGTAGTGTAAATTACCTTGCATTGCCTCCGGATACTTGTCTTGTTTTCTATCTAGTTCTAGGATTTAGGTTCTAGTTTCTTGAACGACTTGACAATTGTTGGTTGGTGAGCTTGGTTCTGAAGTGCAATCAAGGAAGACAAGAAAAGTGAGGTAATTCTAAACACTTGAGTGAATTTTGATTATTACTAATCTTGTTTCTTTGAGTTTGTTTGTTTGTTAACATGGCTGGAAAAGGAGAAGAGACTAGCAAAGAAGGAGCTATGGCCGAAAGCTTGGCTAGGCTTAATGAAACTTTGGCAGCAATGCTTGGTCGAATGGAGATGATGGATACTAGATTGCAAGAGAATGCAGCATGACAAGCACAACAAATTCAGCAAGTGCAACAAGGGCAGCCAGCCGCACATCCAAATCCCATAATGCGAGCTAGAAGAGTGCTTAGGAGAGAAGGGCAAGGAAATCTTGAAGCCCTAGAAGCAGCCGAAAGGGTAGAAGATGAAGATGAAGGTGGAAATTAACCTACCACTGATGGTGACCTTAATTCCATCAAGATGAAGATTCCTTCCTTTGAAGGGAAGAACAATGCAGAAGAGTTCATAGAATGGGAGAGGAAAGTTGAGTAGATTTTCGAATTCCATAACTACACCGAAGAGAAGAAATCAGTTTTGGCAGCCGTAGAGTTCAAGGGGTATGCTACCTTTTGGTGGGATCAATTGAAAGCTAATAGAAGAGGGAAAGGTATGAGGCCTATTCCTGAATGGTTAACCTTGAAAGAACTAATGCGGAGCCGATTTGTACCATCTCACTACATTCGGGATTTGTACAATCGACTAGCAAGACTAGTTCAAGGTGGAAGAAGTGTGGAAGAGTACCACAAAGAGATGGAGATGATCATGGCTAGGGCAAATATTGATGAAGATGAAGACAAGAAGATGTCACGATTTCTTAGGGGATTGAATTTGAACATAGCCAATGAATTGGAGATGTATGAATTCAACACAATGGAAGAGTTAGTTCAAAAGGCCATGAAGATAGAGAGAAGATTGAAGAATAAAGCTATTTCAAAAACTGGCTACTCTAAAGCTAGTGGAAAATTTTCAAACTTCAAGGGTTCAAGTTCTAGTGGAGGTTCCTACAAAGGGGATTACAAGGGTTCTTTCCAAAAGAATTCTTCCTACAATCCTAATTTCAAGAAGCCGAATGATGGGGATGCAAAAACAGCCAAGGAAACACCTTCTAGACCTACTCCAAGTAGGGAAATTAAATCCTACAAGTGTTTGGGAAGTGGACACATTGCTTCTCAATGTCCGAATAAGAGGGTGATGATTGCTACCCATGAAGGGGAAATTGAATCAGAATCTGAACATGAAGAAGAAGAGGAGGCCGAATGTGGTGATAGGGTCAAATATGATGAAGAGGCTTGGGAGAATCAAGTCTTGAATGCTGAACATAGAGAGATGCTTGTTACTAGAAGAGCCTTGACTATTCAAGTCAAGGAAGAAGGCTTGGATCAAAGGGAGAATCTTTTTCACTCTAGGTGTTTAGTGAATGGTAAGGTTTGTACATGTAACACCCCTTCCCAACCTACATATGTAAGCTGAGTAGAGGCGCCACACTAACCTAATGTTGCTACCAATTTTACTTAGTCAAATTTTAGTTCCAATTTTTACAAAATTTTTGCCATAGTTTCGCCTAAAAATTGAGTCCCAAGTGTCGACAAAATCGGTTTTTTTCTTATTTTTAAAAACATTTTACACAAACCAATGCAAACAAAATCATTCTCAGTACACTCCCAATAAATCCCCCTTGTAACCTCAACTACAACCTGCAAAAAGGATTTACACTTCTAGTACAACATAAAATAAAGGTTTTGTGACAACCCCCATATTTAAATATTACACAGCGGAAGTTATAAAATATTTACATATTTACAAATTCATATACATCAAAACTCAAGTTTTACAACACATAAAATTTATACATGATTGGCAAGTCTGCTCTGATCTTTAAGCTCCCAAAATGGATTCTTCAAGGTCTACTCTCACTAGGTCTTGATGAACTCTCGGGTTCAACTCTATCCACTCTACTACCTGCGCGATTAAACACTATCGCGCTAAGCCAACGGCTTAGTAAGATAAAACATGCTAACGGTATGCTTTAATGAAATGCAATGCCACATATGTTATTGATAAGATCAACATCATAAATATAAAGTTAACCACACAATTATGCATTTCACAAATCATAGTCATATGAGCATACCACATTTCAACATCTTTTCACATTCAACACTAATCAATCATACTCCATAACCAACATCTCATTTCATTAAACTCATAACATTATTTAGGACATTCATATAACCTTGACACCTATGGGCCCAACAAGTATTTAATACGATATTCAGAGTTCAGAGTTACTGCTTTGGTTCATAGTCACAATAATCACGCCCGTAGGCAATGTATATACATGTATCTCTATCCATGGATAGTGTAACAGACCCAGTCTCTTGGATCATCAACTCAACACATATGAGGAGATCCTCAACCCGGCAAGACTGTTACAAATCATATATCTCATAGTGTAACAGACCCAGTCTCTTGGACCATCAACTCAACACCTATGAGGAGGTCCTCAACCCGGCAAGACTGTTACCTTTCATCATTTCTTAGGCATGCCACCCAAATCCAGAACTCTGAAACTGAATAACATATTAAACAAACAATTCATTTCCATTCTCAATTCTCATCACATTTAGACAAACATGCCTTCTTTCTTTCAATTACATCATCTTAGCCAATAACAATGGCTTCACATTTCATTTCACAATATAACATCTCATTATTCAAGTATATATATATATATATCTCATCCATGATCACATTATATCTCACATAGCATCATTCATAAATATCAACATTTCATTCCACATTACTCATGAAACACATTACCATTCACAATGCACAACATAACATTGTTCAATCTCAACAATGCAATTAGGGAAAAGAACAATTGATTATAACATTCATTGATTCAAGTGTGTTTAAAGTGTTTATGGTTAGGTTTAAGGACCAACCTACCTTTGGAGAACCAAAGCAATGCAAGAAGAACAAAGAATTAAAACCCTAACCATAAATAGTACATTCTGGTTTTAAACTCCATTTTATCCTTATTTTGAAAAATTGTATAAAATAATCTACTTGACTAAAAATTCTAAAATTTTTACAGAATTTAGTTTTGTATCTTAAAATCATCCCTTTAAAATTTCAGATCAAACTGAACACAAAATCTTGGTCAAATAGTTCACCTAACCAGACTGCCCCAATTGCCCTGCATCCTGGCAGCAGTTCTGAACTTTGTGAATTCCATAAATCAAATTCAATCAACGTGATTCCAAATTATTTTTCTCAAATACTAAACTCACTAAGCAACAACATATCCAAAATTCGATTGGATATGATTTTTCTACATTTTATTAAAAATCCCGAAATATAGCTGTCTCAGTTAAGGTACCTGCTGGAACAGGTCTAATAGAAATAATCTTTCTAAACTCATAACCATTCCAAAATCGAATCAACATATTTTTCAGTCATTCTAGACTCATAGAGGCACAACATATCAAAAATTCACTTCAAGAACATTTTTCTATAATTAATTAAAAATCATACAAATCACAGCCTTTACTAATTGTAAAACAGAAATAATTTCACTAAACACAACTCTTACTCTTCCATCACCAACACCAACCTAGCTTCTTATCTTTAATTCCATTTCAACACTTTTACACACACCATACACAAACACACTCCATCAAACCCAAACAAAATTCCAAATAGAACAAGAGAAAACTTACCTTAAATGAAGAAATCCACAAATCTCTAACCAAAACCCTTGCTTCCTTCTTCAAATTGCTTCAAACCTCAAGATCACCTCTCTTTCTCTCTTTGTCTATGGAGAATCCGGCCACACATGAAGAGAAGAAGAAAATATGAAGAGCAAAGTCAAATTTGGCTTCTTATATCCATCAAGTGTTTTTAACCTTGCAATTACTAAAACACCCTTCACCATTTAACTAACCTTTTGTCTCATCTAAGCCCTTATATGTAATTTCATTAACAACCAAAAATATCTTCTTCCACTTAACCATCACCTTGACTCTTCATTTGACCAATGTATATGTTAATTATATCATCATATAAACAACATATACATTTGTCTCTAAACCCTAAATTTCTTCTCCAAAACACATATACATATACATTCTCTTCCCATTTCTTTTCTCTTACAATTTAACACATATATTCAATCCAATATATAACAACAACAACACTAACAACAACATCAACCATAACAACCACATAACCAAGACTTCTAGGGCATACATGAGGATATTACAATTCTCCCCCTCTAAAAAGAAATTTCGTCCTCGAAATTACCTGATATCAACTCTGAAATAGTTGAGGATATTGCTCTCGCATAGTTTGCTCACTTTCCCAAGTTGCTTCTTCTTTTGCATGATTCTTCCAAAGAATCTTCACCAATGGCACTTTCTTGTTCCTCAATTCTTTCACATCACGTGCCAAGATAGCAACTGGTTCTTCTTCAAATGTCAAATCTGGGCTCACTTCGATAGACTCAAATGGCAACACATGAGATGGATCTGACCTGTACCTCCTCAACATAGAAACATGGAATACATTATGAATACGATCCAACTCAGGTGGCAAAGCAAGTCGATATGCAACTAGCCCAACTCTTTCTAACACTTCATACGGCCCAATGAAACGAGGACTCAATTTTCCTTTCCGACCGAACCTCAAAATCTTCTTCCAAGGAGATACTTTCAAAAACACCTTATCTCCAACATCAAACTGAATGCCTCTCCTCTTCAGATCTGCATAAGACTTCTGTCGGTCTGAAGCTGCTTTTAACCTACCTCGGATCAACTTCACTTTTTCCTCAATTTCTTGAATCAAATCAGGTCCAATTATTTTACCTTCACCAAGTTCACTCCAACAAAGAGGTGTTCTGCACCGTCTACCATACAATGCCTCGAACGGTGCCATACCAATGCTAGATTGGTGACTGTTGTTGTAAGCAAACTCCACAAGAGGTAAGAATCTATCCCAACTTCCAGTGAAATTGATGACACAGCTTCTCAACATATCCTCAATAATCTGTATCACCCTCTCTGACTGTCCATCCGTCTGTGGATGAAAAGCAGTACTGAAGTGTAGTCGAGAACCCAAAGCACTATGCAAACTCTTCCAAAATCTTGAAGTAAACCGGGGATCTCGATCAGACACTAAAGAAGTTGGAACACCATGCAATTTCACAATCTCCTGAATATACAGCTCAGCCAATCTCTCCAAAGAGTAATCCATCCGCACCGGAAGGAAATGAGCTGTCTTCGTCAATCTATCCACAATCACCCATATAGCATCATGCTTCTTTTGTGTCAATGGCAAACCAGACACAAAATCCATTGTCACTCTTTCCCATTTCCATTCTGGCACTGACAATGGTTGAAGCAACCCGGTTGGAACTTGATGCTCTGCTTTAACCTTCTGACAAGTGAGACATTTAGATACAAACTCAGCAATGTCTCTCTTCAACCCAATCCACCAATAATGCTGTCTCAAATCATGATACATCTTGGTATTACCCGGATGCATAGCAAACATCGACTGATGTGCTTCTTCTAAAATAACTCTCTTCAAATCAGCATCATCGGGTACACACAATCTGCTCTTGAACCAGAGACTCCCATCATCTCTCACAACAAAATCTCTAGTCTTTCCATCGTGACAATCTGAAATAATCTTCTGAATCTTCTTATCCATCAACTGAGCTTCTTTGATCTGATCTAACAAAACTGGTTTCAAAAGCAACTGTGCCAACAATGCACCATCAACACAAGGTACAAAACTGGCATGCAAAGCTCTCAACTCAACAAGCAACGAGAGCGAGTAAAAAGTTAAACCAGCTAAAGACTTCCGACTCAAGGCATCAGCAACAACATTTGCTTTACCTGGATGATAGTCAATCAAGCAGTCGTAGTCTTTAATCAATTCTAACCATCTCCTCTGACGAAGATTGAGTTCTTTCTGGACACCCAAATACTTCAAACTCTTGTGATCAGTGTAGATGAAACATTTCTCCCCAAACAGATAGTGGCGCCAAATCTTCAATGCAAACACAATGGCAGCCAATTCTAAATCATGGGTCGGATAATTAAGCTCATGCGGTTTCAACTGTCTAGATGCATAAGCTATAACTTTCCCTTCCTGCATCAATACACACCCCAAACCTCTATGTGAAGCATCACTGTAGATCACATATGGTTTGCCTTCAACAGGTAAAGTAAGAACAGGCGCTTGAGTCAACAACTCTCTCAACTGCTCAAAACTAGCCTGACACTGATCTGTCCACACAAATCTCACTCCCTTTCGAAGTAATCTGGTGAGTGGAGTAGCTATCAAAGAAAACCCTTTCACAAACCGTCGGTAATAGCCTGCCAAACCCAGAAAACTTCTAATCTCTGTCACAGACTTGGGTGGACTCCAATTCAGAATAGCTTCAACTTTACTTGGATCAACTCTAATGCCTTCTGCAGAAACAATATGTCCGAGAAAAGCAACTTGATCCAACCAGAACTCACACTTCGACAATTTGGCAAATAACTGATTCTCTCTCAAAATCTGCAACACAATCCGCAGATGCATATCATGTTCCTCTTCATTCCGCGAATACACCAGTATATCATCAATGAAGACCACTACAAACTGATCCAAATAGGGCCTAAACACCCTATTCATCAAATCCATAAAAGCTGCAGGTGCATTCGTCAGACCAAAAGGCATAACTAGAAATTCATAATGCCCATACCTGGTCCGAAAAGCAGTCTTAGGAACATCTTCACTTCTTACCCTCAGCTGATGGTACCCAGATCTCAAATCAATTTTGGAGAACACTGACGCTCCCTTCAACTGATCAAAGAGATCATCGATTCTAGGCAAAGGATATTTATTCTTAATGGTCACCTTGTTCAATTGCCTATAATCGATACACAACCTCATAGTACCATCTTTCTTCTTCACAAAAAGCACAGGAGCTCCCCAAGGAGAAACACTGGGGCGAATAAATCCTTTGTCCAACAACTCCTGTAATTGCACTTTCAACTCCCTCAATTCTGCTGGTGCCATTCTATAAGGAGTAATGGAGATAGGAGCGGTACCAGGCAACAATTCAATACCAAACTCCACGTCTCTTTCAGGAGGCAATCCTGGCAACTCCTCTGGAAAAACATCTGGGAACTCGGCCACTGTGGCAATGCTATCAATTTGAGAACCTTCTACTCTAGTATCTACCACATGAGCAAGATAGGCATCACACCCCTTCCTAATCAATCTCCTGGCTGCAACAGCTGAAACAAATAAGGAAGCTAGCTGTTCTTGCTCATTAGATACTATTACCTCTCTACCATCACCAGTTCTCAAAGAAACAATTTTCTTTTTACAATCCACCACAGCTCCATGTCGAGATAGCCAATCCATGCCTAAGATCACATCATATTCCTTAAATGGCATCTCAATCAAATCTCCAAGGAACTCCTCACCCTGCACCCTCACTACACTATCCCGGTGCACCTTACTCACAACCACACTATGCCCTAACGGATTTGTCACTAACACATCAAATCCTAGGGACTCAGCATGCATATCATACACAGGCAAAACAGATGCACTAATATATGAATGTGTGGAACCCGGATCAATCAAAGCAAGTACTGGAGTATTAAATAAAGAAAAAGTACCAGCTATGACTGCCGATGCATCTGGCTACCTCTGCATAACATACATCCTCTGGGAAGATCCAACCTCCTCTGGTCTACCCTCCCTGGATGTAGCACCTCCTCTAGAACTGAATCCTGGTCTACCTCCCCGGCTGGCACCTCTGCCTCCTCTGCCTCCCCTCACACTAGCTCGAGAAGCAGCAGAATCAACTGGCATATGCTCCTGCCTCTCAGGACAGTCTCTCACAAAGTGGTCAGGTGATCCACACCTGAAGCATACCCCTGATCTACTATGCCTCCAACAAACGCCCCCATGTCTTCCACCACACTGGTTACACACAGGTAAGGTGGATCTCTGAACTCCAGGAGTAGGAGCACTCACTACTGAAGCTGCAGGTCTAAATCTCTGCCTCTGGAACTGCACTGACCTACCCGCTGGTCTCTGGCTCCTACTACTCCGAGGAACAAAACTTCCTCTACCCCTCTTTGCAGAAGAAGACCCTGCCTCAAACTGGGGCCTCCTAACCCTAACCTCTTCCTCTGAAGCAGCTGCAATAACTTGAACTCGCTCTACACTTCGAGCTGCTGCCACAAGCTGTGAGAAATCCTGATATCTGGATCCAGCCACTAAGCACATGATCGAGGGCCTCAATCCCTCCTCAAATCGCCGACATCTATCAATCTCATCAGCAATGATACCTCCAGCATACTGGCTCAGTCGAATAAACTCAACCTCATACTCAGTTACGGTCCGATGATCTTGCTTCAAATCTAGAAACTCTCTTTTCTTCCCATCTTTATACTCCCTAGGAGTATACTTCAACTCAAATTCTCTCAGAAAATCCGCATAAGACAGGGTTGGTGGATCATCCATCGAATGTGGCACCGTCTTCCACCAATCGTAGGCGTCCTTCTGTAGCAAAGATCTTGCATAGTCAAACTTTTCCTCTGAAGTGGCTTGTAACTGAACAAATACCCTCTGTACTCTGTCAAGCCACTGCTCTGCCACAGCTGGATCAGTAGTGCCCACAAAATCTTCAGCTCCATACTTCCTCAGTTTGTCATAATGCCTCACAGAAACTAAAGGCTGAGGGGGTGGTGGCTGTGGTTGCACAGGTGCTGGTCTCATAGCTTCCATCATATTCCTAAACCAGGCTGGCGGAACCTCCTCCCCAGCTGGTCTACCCGACACCGAAACAGGTGCCTCCTCAACACTATCAACTCTAGCTCCCTCAGCAGGAGCAATACTCTCGGCACTACCCTCAATCGACTGACGAGAGTGAGAATCCATCACAACCTAAGTCTGCAAACACAACAGAATACCTCTTATTAAAGATCAGAGACTGCCAATCCCAAACATGTATTTTTGTTCAAAAACTCACTTTTTAAGTAAAAATAGTCTTTTTCTTACATTTTACCTAGGTTGAGAATCTCAAACCTAGGCTCTGATACCAAAACAATTGTAACACCCCTTCCCAACCTACATATGTAAGCTGAGTAGAGGCGCCACACTAACCTAATGTTGCTACCAATTTTACTTAGTCAAATTTTAGTTCCAATTTTTACAAAATTTTTGCCATAGTTTCGCCTAAAAATTGAGTCCCAAGTGTCGACAAAATCGATTTTTTTCTTATTTTTAAAAACATTTTACACAAACCAATGCAAACAAAATCATTCTCAGTACACTCCCAATAAATCCCCCTTGTAACCTCAACTACAACCTGCAAAAAGGATTTACACTTCTAGTACAACATAAAATAAAGGTTTTGTGACAACCCCCATATTTAAATATTACACAGCGGAAGTTATAAAATATTTACATATTTACAAATTCATATACATCAAAACTCAAGTTTTACAACACATAAAATTTATACATGATTGGCAAGTCTGCTCTGATCTTTAAGCTCCCAAAATGGATTCTTCAAGGTCTACTCTCACTAGGTCTTGATGAACTCTCGGGTTCAACTCTATCCACTCTACTACCTGCGCGATTAAACACTATCGCGCTAAGCCAACGGCTTAGTAAGATAAAACATGCTAACGGTATGCTTTAATGAAATGCAATGCCACATATGTTATTGATAAGATCAACATCATAAATATAAAGTTAACCACACAATTATGCATTTCACAAATCATAGTCATATGAGCATACCACATTTCAACATCTTTTCACATTCAACACTAATCAATCATACTCCATAACCAACATCTCATTTCATTAAACTCATAACATTATTTAGGACATTCATATAACCTTGACACCTATGGGCCCAACAAGTATTTAATACGATATTCAGAGTTCAGAGTTACTGCTTTGGTTCATAGTCACAATAATCACGCCCGTAGGCAATGTATATACATGTATCTCTATCCATGGATAGTGTAACAGACCCAGTCTCTTGGATCATCAACTCAACACATATGAGGAGATCCTCAACCCGGCAAGACTGTTACAAATCATATATCTCATAGTGTAACAGACCCAGTCTCTTGGACCATCAACTCAACACCTATGAGGAGGTCCTCAACCCGGCAAGACTGTTACCTTTCATCATTTCTTAGGCATGCCACCCAAATCCAGAACTCTGAAACTGAATAACATATTAAACAAACAATTCATTTCCATTCTCAATTCTCATCACATTTAGACAAACATGCCTTCTTTCTTTCAATTACATCATCTTAGCCAATAACAATGGCTTCACATTTCATTTCACAATATAACATCTCATTATTCAAGTATATATATATATATATCTCATCCATGATCACATTATATCTCACATAGCATCATTCATAAATATCAACATTTCATTCCACATTACTCATGAAACACATTACCATTCACAATGCACAACATAACATTGTTCAATCTCAACAATGCAATTAGGGAAAAGAACAATTGATTATAACATTCATTGATTCAAGTGTGTTTAAAGTGTTTATGGTTAGGTTTAAGGACCAACCTACCTTTGGAGAACCAAAGCAATGCAAGAAGAACAAAGAATTAAAACCCTAACCATAAATAGTACATTCTGGTTTTAAACTCCATTTTATCCTTATTTTGAAAAATTGTATAAAATAATCTACTTGACTAAAAATTCTAAAATTTTTACAGAATTTAGTTTTGTATCTTAAAATCATCCCTTTAAAATTTCAGATCAAACTGAACACAAAATCTTGGTCAAATAGTTCACCTAACCAGACTGCCCCAATTGCCCTGCATCCTGGCAGCAGTTCTGAACTTTGTGAATTCCATAAATCAAATTCAATCAACGTGATTCCAAATTATTTTTCTCAAATACTAAACTCACTAAGCAACAACATATCCAAAATTCGATTGGATATGATTTTTCTACATTTTATTAAAAATCCCGAAATATAGCTGTCTCAGTTAAGGTACCTGCTGGAACAGGTCTAATAGAAATAATCTTTCTAAACTCATAACCATTCCAAAATCGAATCAACATATTTTTCAGTCATTCTAGACTCATAGAGGCACAACATATCAAAAATTCACTTCAAGAACATTTTTCTATAATTAATTAAAAATCATACAAATCACAGCCTTTACTAATTGTAAAACAGAAATAATTTCACTAAACACAACTCTTACTCTTCCATCACCAACACCAACCTAGCTTCTTATCTTTAATTCCATTTCAACACTTTTACACACACCATACACAAACACACTCCATCAAACCCAAACAAAATTCCAAATAGAACAAGAGAAAACTTACCTTAAATGAAGAAATCCACAAATCTCTAACCAAAACCCTTGCTTCCTTCTTCAAATTGCTTCAAACCTCAAGATCACCTCTCTTTCTCTCTTTGTCTATGGAGAATCCGGCCACACATGAAGAGAAGAAGAAAATATGAAGAGCAAAGTCAAATTTGGCTTCTTATATCCATCAAGTGTTTTTAACCTTGCAATTACTAAAACACCCTTCACCATTTAACTAACCTTTTGTCTCATCTAAGCCCTTATATGTAATTTCATTAACAACCAAAAATATCTTCTTCCACTTAACCATCACCTTGACTCTTCATTTGACCAATGTATATGTTAATTATATCATCATATAAACAACATATACATTTGTCTCTAAACCCTAAATTTCTTCTCCAAAACACATATACATATACATTCTCTTCCCATTTCTTTTCTCTTACAATTTAACACATATATTCAATCCAATATATAACAACAACAACACTAACAACAACATCAACCATAACAACCACATAACCAAGACTTCTAGGGCATACATGAGGATATTACAGTACACTTATCATTGATGGTGGAAGTTGTACCAATGCTGCTAGTACTACAATGGTGGATAAATTGGGGTTAACTTGTTTTAAACATCCCAATCCTTACAAGTTGCAATGGTTCAATGACGTTGGGGAAGTAAAAGTGTTGAAGCAAGTCAAGGTACCATTCTCCATTGGGTTGTATAAAGATGAGGTTTTGTGTGATGTAGTGCCAATGCAAGCTGGACATTTGCTATTAGGAAGACCATGGCAGCATGATAGAAGGGCACAACATGATGGCTTTTCTAATAAGTATACCTTTACTTATGAAGAAAAGAAGGTTGTTCTAGCACCATTATCACCTCAAGAGGTGTATGAAGATCAGAAGAGGATGCTAGAGAAGGAGAAAGAAGTTTCGGCCAACATGAACCAAGGGGGTTAAATTCGGCCAATGATTACAAGTTGCAATGGTTCAATGACGTTGGGGAAGTAAAAGTGTTGAAGCAAGTCAAGGTACCATTCTCCATTGGGTTGTATAAAGATGAGGTTTTGTGTGATGTAGTGCCAATGCAAGCTGGACATTTGCTATTAGGAAGACCATGGCAGCATGATAGAAGGGCACAACATGATGGCTTTTCTAATAAGTATACCTTTACTTATGAAGGAAAGAAGGTTGTTCTAGCACCATTATCACCTCAAGAGGTGTATGAAGATCAGAAGAGGATGCTAGAGAGGGAGAAAGAAGTTTCGACCAACATGAACCAAGGGGGTTAAATTCGGCCAATGATGTTTCTTCAACACCCAAGGGTAATTCTAAGGGTAGGGAGAGAGAAAATAATAAAGTGAGTGAGTGCAGAAAGGGAAAAGAGGCCGAGAGTCAAAAGAAAATAAGCAAACAAATAAATGACCCATTGGTGAGAGAAAATAAGCAAGGAGAAAAAGCAAAACATACTTTTTATCCAAGAGCAAGAGACATAGATGTAGGGCAGCCTGTACTCATTATTATGTATAAAGAATTGTTACTTGCTGACAGTGAAGAATCTCTTGATTCTTTACCTTCTAGTTTTGTGTCTTTGTTGCAGGATTTTAAGGATGTGTTTCCTGAAGACCTTCCTAGTGGTTTGCCGCCATTAAGAGGGATTGAACATCAAATTGATTTCATACCCGGTTCTACAATTCCAAACCGGCCAGCATATAGGAGCAATCCTATGGAGACAAAAGAGATGCAAAGACAACTTGAAGAGCTTTTGGAGAAAGGCTTGGTTCGCGAGAGCCTTAGTCCTTGTGCCATTCCAATCTTATTAGTACCCAAGAAAGATGGTTCTTGGAGGATGTGTGTTGATTGTAGGGCTGTGAACAAGATTACTGTGAAGTATAGACATCCCATTCCTAGACTTGATGACATGTTGGACGAATTGCATGGGGCGAAATATTTCACAAAGATTGATCTTATGAGTGGTTATCATCAAATTCGCATGAAGCCTGGAGATGAATGGAAGACTGCCTTCAAAACGAAATATGGTTTGTATGAATGGTTAGTTATGCCTTTTGGTTTATCTAATGCATCTAGTACTTTCATGAGATTAATGAACCATGTTTTGAGAGCTTATTTATGTAAGTTTGTGGTAGTTTACTTTGATGATATTCTGATTTATAGCAAAACTGAGGAAGAACATGTTGAACATGTTAGGAAAGTGCTTGAAATCCTTAGGGAGCAAAACCTTTATGCTAAGCTTAAGAAGTGTTCTTTTTGTCTAGATAGGGTTGTTTTTCTTGGTTTTGTTGTAAGCATGCAGGGAATTGAAGTTGATCAAGAGAAGGTGAAAGCTATCCAAGAGTGGCCGAATCCTTCAAGTGTGACAGAAGTGAGGAGTTTTCACGGATTGGCAAGCTTCTATAGGAGATTTGTCCCTAATTTCTCTACATTAGCAGCCCCCTTGACTAGTATAATCAAGAAAGAAGTGGGATTCATTTGGGGCAAGGAGCAACAAGAAGCATTTGATGCTTTGAAAGAGAAGCTTTCTACTACACCAGTTTTAGCTTTACCTAACTTTGATTCTACTTTTGAAATTGAATGTGATACTTCTGGTGTAGCTATTGGAGCTGTTTTAATGCAAGAGAAGAAGCCCATTGCATACTTTAGTGAAAAGCTTAATGGAGCAAAGCTGAATTATTCAACTTATGACAAGGAGCTATATGCTTTGGTGAGAGCATTGGAAGTATGGGAGCATTATTTGCTGCCCAAGGAATTCGTGATCCATTCAGACCATGAATCATTGAAGCATTTGAGAGGGCAAGGCAAGTTGAATAAAAGACATGCAAAATGGGTTATGAAGATTGAGAAGTTTCCTTATGTGTTCAAATACAAGCAAGGTAAAGACAATGTAGTGGCAGATGCACTTTCAAGGAGGTACGCTTTACTTAATGTTTTGAGTACTAAATTGCTTGGATTTGAATGTATAAAGGACTTATATGTTGGTGATTTTGATTTCGGCAATGTTTATGATGCTTGTGAGCATGGTGCTTTTAATTCTTTCTATAGACATGATGGGTTTTTGTTTAAGGGTTCGAAATTATGCATGCCTAGATGTTCTATGAGAGATTTGCTAGTATTAGAATCACATTGTGGGGGTTTGATGGGGGCATTTTGGAGTTGATAAGACTTTAGACATGTTGAATAAACACTTTTATTGGCCAAATATGAAAAGGGATGTAATTCGGATTTGTAAGGCTTGTTTGGCTTGTAGGCAAGCTAAGTTTAAATCTATGCCTCATAGTTTGTATATGCCATTACCCGTTCCTAGTTCTCCTTGGATGGACATTAGTATGGACTTTGTTTTAGGATTACCAAGGACTAAGAGGGGGAGAGATAGCATATTTGTGGTTGTTGATAGGTTTAGTAAGATGGCACACTTTATCCAATGTCATAAGAGTGATGATGCTAGTTTAGTGGCTGAACTCTTCTTTAGGGAGGTGGTTTGAATTCATGGGATACCAAAATCCATAGTTTCTGATAGAGACACCAAGTTTTTGTCTCACTTTTGGCGTGTGCTTTGGGGAAAGTTAGGTACCAAGTTGTTATTTTCCACCACTTGTCATCCTCAAACGGATGGACGAACAGAAGTAGTAAACATAACTTTAGGTACCATGTTGAGAGCTTTAGTGGGTAAGAATTTGAGTTCTTGGGAAGATTGTTTGCCATTTATTGAGTTTGCTTATAATCGTGCTATTCATTCTTCTACAGGATATTCACCTTTTGAGCTTGTTTATGGTTTTAACCCACTAACAGTTTTGGATCTTGTTTCTTTACCTTCTCATGAGCTTGTTAGTTTAGATGGTGAGAAGAAAGCTAAATTGGTGAAAGAGATGCATGAGAAAGCAAGGGCGAATATTGAGAAAAGGAACAAGAGATATGCTGATTCTACAAATAGAGGAAGATGTGAGATTAAGTTTCAAGTAGGAGATTGGGTTTGGGTGCATTTTCAAAAAGAGAGGTTTCCTAACCAAAGGAAGAACAAGTTGCAAGCAAGGGGAGAAGGCCCATTCCAAGTGCTGGAGAAGATTAATGACAATGCCTACAAGATCAACTTACCAGGTACGTATAATGTTAGTGCTACTTTCAATGTAAGTGATCTTTCTCCTTTTGATGACGCAGATTTGAGGACAAATCTTTTTGAAGAGGGGGAGAATGATGCAAGAAAGGATCTCTTGAAGCTAGCAAGTGGACCAATCACTAGGAGCAAGGCAAAGAGATATCAAGCTAGTATGGCTTTGCATATTCAAGAAGAGATTTCCAAAGAGCTTCAAGAATTATCATTCAAGAAGATGGAGATAGAGCTTGAAGAAGGCACACCAAAGCTGATTATGATGCTTAGTGTGGAAGCTAAAGGCTAGCTAAAGAAAGGTCCAACGTGCAAGAAAGGTCCATGAGGGTTCATATAAAGCCTTGGGAAGTAATTTAAGGCCCATGGACAGCCCAAATAGTGTAGGACATTTCTTATGTTGAAGGGGTTAGTTTGGTTGTTTCCATACTTTATATTTTCCTTAGTGGATTAGGATTTTGTTTCCATACTTTATATTTTCCTTAGTGGATTAGGATTTTGTTTCCATACTTTATGTTTTCCTTATGCAATTAGGAATGTTTTCCTTATGCAATTAGGAATGTTTTAGTTTTCCATATGCAATTAGGAATTTTGTAACCCTTATTTAAGGGCACTATTAGGCCGAATTTCAGACGACAAAAATTAATAAAAATTTTCAAATTCTTCTACAAGTTCTTCTTGTGAATTTTCGTGTGAGAGAGATTAGAGTGGATTCTTTAAT
This sequence comes from Garcia nutans, assembly GCA_947685225.1. Lineage (NCBI taxonomy): Eukaryota > Viridiplantae > Streptophyta > Magnoliopsida > Malpighiales > Euphorbiaceae > Garcia > Garcia nutans. The sequence goes on from CANTUV010000026.1 coordinate 22,149,076, forward strand.
TCTTTCTTTGCATCAAGAATTAGGTTTATTCTTTGCATCAAGAATTATGTTTACTTATCAACAAGAGTTGTGGTGTTTTCCTTCTTCTTACCAACTAAATCCTTCAATCATAGTGAGTTCGCATCTCTTTATAGGCGTTGGGTTCCTTAGGAGGTGATTATCAAGTTTCAAGGAGTTCTCTACCATTGTTATACATTGGGTTTGCTGCCATCGTTGCTAAGGGTCCGTGTCAATTAGGGACCACTGTCATCCCTCCTTTCTTTGGTACTACCTGAACTGGGCTCACCCAAGTGCTATCCGAGATCGGATAGATAATCCCTGCATCAAGTAGTTTTATCACTTCGGTCTTCACTTCATCTTTCATTTTTGGGTTTAGTCTCCATTGTGGTTGCACTACTGGTTTGAATTCAACTTCCATCAGTATCTTGTGAGTGCAATAGGATGGACTGATACCCTTTATGTCTGCTATCTTCCAAGCTATCACTTGCTTATGTTTCTACAACAACTGAATAAGCTTCTCCTTCTGTTCAAAATATAGATGGGAACTCAGAATTTTTGGTAGTTTCTTTTTCTCCGCCAGAAATCCATAGTCAAGGTGATTTGGAAGAGGTTTCAGTTCCAAATTGGGTGGATCAATCACCGATGGTTTTGGCTTTTCTTCATTTGGCATCTCAATGGTCTCATATGCCCTGCATTTGAACGATTTGCTTGCTTCAAGAAAAACAAGTTGCTCCATTGCTTCTCGATCCTCAACATTTTCCTGTAATAAACACAACTCAAGGGGATCCTTGGAAACAATGTTAGTAACACAATTTACGGTCTCATGCTCAATAACATCATTGCATGATTCCGCCTCATCAAATGAAAGTGAATGTTTCATGGCATCATGTATCCTAAAAATAACTTTTTCATCACCTACTCTCAAAGTTAAAGTGCCATCATGCACATCGATAAGGGCATGAGCTGTATTTAAAAATGGCTACCAAGAATAAGTGAAATATCTGCATCCTCATCAACATTAATGACAACAAAATCATTGGGGAAAATGAAATCCCCAACTTTTACCAACACATCCTCTATAATGCCACGAGGGTGGACTACCGATTTATCAGCAAGTTGGATGGTCATGAGTGTTGGTTTAGGTTTACCAATGCCTAACTCTTTAAACATTTTATAGGGCATAACACTTATGCTAGCCCCCAAATCAGCTAATGCACTTTTAACCTCAAGGTTACCTATCAAACATGGAATGGTAAAACTACCTAGATCTTTTAACTTCTTAGGTAACCTTCTTTGCAAAATTGCCAAACTCTTTTCAGATAAATGCACTAAAGACACTTCCTCAAGTTTCCTTTTATTAGAAAGGATATCTTTCAAAAATTTAGCATACTTAGGCATTTGTGACAAAGCTTCAGCAAATGGAATATTAATGTGCAATTGTTTAAAAAGTTCAAGAAACTTACCGAACTGAGCATCAATCTTGTCCTTATTCAACCTTGCCGGATAGGGTACTCTAGGTCGGTATTCCTTCAATATGGGGTTGCTTTCTTGCAGCTGCTTATTTTTCTCACTGTCTAGTGCAGCTTTCTCATCTGAAGTGACAGCAGGATCGTCTTCTTTTTCTTGTACTTCAGCCCCTTTCTCTGCCACTTTTTCTCTTTTCTCAACCATATTGCCCTTGATCTCTTTTCCACTCCTTAGTGTAATTGCCTTGAGCTGCTCTTTAGGATTTGCCTCTGTGTTGCTAGGCAGACTTCCTTGTTGTCTCTCAAGGAGCAACTTGGCAATTTGCCCCACTTGATTCTCCAAATTATGAATGGAGGCTTGCTGATTTCTTATGGTGGTTTCAGTTGATTGGAACCTAGTTTCAGAAGCTGCTATAAATTTCTCTATCATGTCCTCCAAATTACTCTTTCTTGGAGGGTCAGCTTGTTGATGTTGGGGCTACTGGAATCCAGGGGGAGGTCTTGGATTATTTTGATTATTCCATGAGAAATTTGGATGATTTCTCCACCCCTGATTGTATGTGTTGCTGTAGGGATTATTCTGCTATTGCCTTGGCATATTTCCAACATAATCTACTTACTCTTGCCTAGCAAACATGTTGCCACTTTGGCAATCTTGACTTTGATGTCCACCCCCACACCATTCACAAGACATCACCTACATTACTTTCCCAGAAGAAGAAGCCAAGGAATCAAATTTTTTATTCAATCCTTCCAATTGGGCTGTCAAAGCCACCACAGGGTCTAATTGGTGTGAACCCATGACCTTCAACTTTCCTTGCTCCCTTGGGGCTTGCCACTGATAATTGGTGATAGCCATGTCTTTAATTAAATCCCTTGCTTGTTCAGGTGTCTTGTTGTTTATGGTACCACCAGCTGCTGCATTAATGGATTGCTTACTTACATAATTCAACCCATTATAAAATGTTTGAATTTGAAGCCATAGTGGAAGTCCATGATGAGGACACCTTCTCAGCAAATCTTTAAATCTTTCCCAGGCATCATAAAGGGTCTCACCATCTTGCAGCAGAAAGGATGAGATATCATTCCTCAACTTAACAGTTTTGGATGGTGGGAAGTATTTCTCTAGGAATTTCTCTGCCAACTAACCCCATGTGTTGAAGGTTCCTGGAGGAAAAGATTTCAGCCACTTCTTTGGTCTATCTTTAAGGGAAAATGGGAACAACCTCAGCCTAATTGCATCATCTGAGACATTATTTATCTTGAATGTGTCACATATTTCCAGAAAATTCTCAATATGTGCATTAGGATCTTCATCAGGAAACCCATCGAATTGACAAGTCTGCTGCACCATTTGAATTACATTTGCTTTTTTTTTGAAGTTGATTGCAGCAACTGTCAGCCTCCGGATACTAGATTCAGCTCCATTGAGATTAGGCTTAGCAAACTCCTGCATTGTTCTTGATCCAGCTCCTTCCATCACTTCAAACTCTTCTTCTTCGTCTATTTCCAGATTTATTTCTATTTCTGCGTCTTCCACAATTGCCTCCCCTTCTTCCTTTCGCTTTCTCCTTAATGTTCTTTCTAGCTCTGGGTCTAACTCAAACAGTTGGGATGAGTTACCTCTGGTCATAAACGGGAAGGAATACCTAAAATGATAATCGACAAGCAAGAACCAATGTAAAAAACAAATGAAAATAAAACTAAATCAACAGTCTTGATTATATTACTAATATTGAAACCGTTGTCCCCTGCAACGACGCCAAAAACTTGGTGCGTGCCGCTATGTGCTATAGCAGTACCGCAAGTGCATGAGTCGCCCAAGTAATATAGTAGTGAGTGAGTTATCGTTCCACTGGGGACAAGGCCAAGTACTAGCGCAAACCTTAACCATTGTTTAGCAAATTAATATTTGTGTGATGCTTTGTAATTAAAAACAACTAATTTAATAACTGGAAGTAAGGGAAATTAAATGTTGTGCAAATAGGATTGATGATAATAATACTATCCAGATATTGAATCCCCCTAGCCTCAATGATATTTATGAACAATCAATTCAGTTAAATCATTCAATAGAGTTGAGTTGGCATTCCTCTAAATTAGACTAAAACCTCTCTCGAGTGAATTAATCCCTAATCACTAAGTAGAGTGCCGGAATCTCTTCTCAAACACAATTAAATAGATCATGCATTAAGAACAAGGAACTATAAACCAAAGGATCTTGTAAGTCTATCTCTAGCACCCCAATCAATCCTCAACCCTTATGAGTAATCAATTCATATCAAGCTTTCTCAAGTCAATAGTATGAAAATTGCAACCAATCAATAAGCATGCTATTATCAATTGAAAATAAATTATTAAGCATCATAAGAATAAAATAACTCAATCAAATGATTCAACTAAATATAATTATTCAATTCATACAAATAAGCTGGGGTTCATCAATATCTAGATAGAGAAGGAATTAGTTCATGTTCAAAACCAGAAAAACAGAGCAAGATAAATGAGTAAAGGAAACCAAACAATCCATGGCGAATAATTTGTATTTCTTCACTTCAATCCTTGATTCTTGGTTTAGGGCTTGTACAAGATGTATCTCCTTCTTCAACCTCAGCTCAAAACCCTCCTATTTGCTTCAGTTGTTGGCTCCTTCTCCCTTGTTCTAGCTCTCACGTTTCAAGCTCCAGAATCCCCTAAAAACTCCCTCTTCTTCTCTTTTTATTTCCCTCCAAAGCTCAAGTCATGCTTCCAACTCACTTCCAACTCACTTTGTCTCCCTCATTCCCTTTGTTCCATCTTTCTTTTCCGCAAATTAGGCAAGCTTTTCTTTTGTCTAATATTACTTTTGACTAAAACTAGTCTTTGTTCCCCACTTGTCTGCAGAAAAATTTGAACATTTCAAAGTTGCCCTAGGTGACACGGCCAAGCTTGCTGGCCGTGTCACCTTCTGCCCTTTCTTTCCTTATTTTATTCTAGGTGACACGGCCAAGCTCCTGGCCGTGTCATGTGACACGGCCAATGGCTTGGTCGTGTCTTGTAGGTGTGTCACTTCTGCTTCTAGCTTCGTCAACTTGCCCTCTTTGTTTCCAAGGGTGACACTGCCACTGGCTTGGGTGTGTAACCTGGGTGTGTTGGCTTCTGGTTCATTTCTTTTCCTTCCTTGGTTCTTTGGCTTGGATGGGACATGGCCAAGCTTGTGGCCACATCATGTGACATGGCCACTGGCTTGGCAGTGTCACTTGCCAGTGTCTTCTTCTGCCAAATTTTCTTTCATTTCTTGGTCTCTTTGATTTTTGCTCTTTGGGTGAGACACGGCCAGAGGCTTGGCCGTGTCTCTTGGGTGTGTCATCTACGGTCTTGAAGTAATTTTGAGGGACACGGCCAAGCTTGCTTTGGCTTGGCCATGTCTTGCTTGATTCATGCTCTTTCTTCATTGTTTTGATCATCCAAGGGAGTTTTTGCACTTTGACCTAAAACAAACACTTAAAACAAACTTTAAACCAAAATCAAATGAAACATTAACTAAAAACACATAGAAATCATACTAAAAACAAGTATAAAAATACTCTTATCAGAGACATTTCAACACATTTGGTTGGCAATTTCTTGAGGACATGACCTTGCAAGTGATCCTTTCATTAGCCAACATTTTTATCCAATATGTCCTTTAAGATTCGATAATATAACATACTTCCCTAAACTTGAATGCTCCTATGACAAAACACATTTTTTTATTTTTAAAATCACATTTTGGCTTTGTCAAATTAGTGTCAATATACCCCAGGGCTTGATTTTCCAAATTAATATATCTATAACATGACAATCCTAGTTACTATATTAAACTTAAAAATTATTTGAGCAAGAACTATTATACTTCAGATAGGCAAATACACATTACTTGGCCAAAGGTCTCATTAAGTTTAAATATTGTCTATCTCATATGCATGCTTATTGAAATAATCTCCACTAATATACTTCACCTATTAAGAGAGATCAACATGTCTTTAATAGGCTTAAAATGGGGTCTATAAGGGAAATGGGCTAAATGAAGGCCATTTTTAGATTGGAACTGATGTAACACTATGGACAAACATTCACACTACAAACTTTTTACTGGAACCATAGACAGTTGGAAACATTAAACTCTAGACTTCATTTCCACCCTTTATGTATCTTGTTGCTTCATGAAAAGATAGAGCTTGAATGTTCTTCCATCTTCTTGGTAGAATTTTAGAATTGATCAAGATGATCTTTGCTTTTGCAAAATGCTTGTAACCCTATTGTTGTTCCCTTTTTTTCTTTTTCTTTTTTCTTTTTTATTATTTTTTATTTTTTAAGTCCTAGCTCTAAGAGAGTTATTTTATTTGTATCATCTTATGCTTCTAATAATGAATGAGTGGAGTGGCACAAGTTTGCTTCAATGAGGATGAATTCTTTGTTGCCCTGATGTCATTTCAATGATTAAATAGATATTAAGTCAATTTTAGGTAAACTTCAACTATCCTTATTGTCTTGACTATGCATTCCTTTCTTCGATATTCTTGCCTCTTTAACTCAATGATTGTTAGGCTTATCATAAGTATAACAACAACATATTATAGGTTATCAGGTTTACAAGCCAATAAAAAGCAAGCTAAAATATCATGAAGGTTCAAAGGGACAAACTAAGGATTAATGTTAACATGGTGGATACTAGTTGTTAGCTCAACAAATAATGCCTAGATCACCTCTCTCTCAAAAGAGTAGAGTTCAATTTTCCCTCGAAAAGTTTGTCCAAGCATGTTCTAAGATCGACTAGGACCTAAAAAAATTTAATTTTATAGGAGCCCTTTCTCAGTAACCATACACAGCTTAATACTATAGAATAACTCCCTCACCTAGTAAAGCCATTCGAATTATAATGCATAGATACACTAATTTATGAATATCAAGCTAGATTTATCATCGGTTGAGCACCAAAATGAACAAATACTATCATGGATGTAACAAAAATAGTTTATTTGCAAAAATATTAATTAAAAAAAATAATTATTCCAAAAATATCAAAGAAAGAAAAAATAAAATAAGCAACACTCAAGCCTAAGGAGGCTTATTGAATTGTAGTCGAAGGTGCTTTGTCTACTTGGACATGTCAGTGGAAAGGATCATAAGTCTCTTCTTCTTTTGGAGGAGCCCTTCCATAAGGCTTGTCAGAGTGAGTATTCAAATTTCTTCTTCAGATTCAGACCAAGCTTATCATTCTTCTTTGGATTCTGATTCACCATTGCTGTCAGTTGAACCCTAAAATTCATTTACAACATAAATAGTCAATGTTTCCTTATCCATAGCTGGTTCGGACTTGCTAAATATAATTTTTGTAACACCCTTATATCCTATATACGTACAATACATATTTTCAGCATATATACAATACGCATAAACGGTACAAAAATGTCACAGACCTATTTAATAAAAAATTTTCATATTTCTGATTTAAAATTTCAAAAACTAAATATATAAAATTAAATAGTATATAAATATTCTTTATTTGTTATAGGAACCCAAAATAAACATTTAATATGAAAATCTCTAGGAAAAATTCGCCAGAGTTTTCTCTGTAAATTGGACATCCCAAAATTTAATAAACTCAACATGCATAAAACAAATACTCCCCAAAAAATCAAATAACCATTTCACCAATACTTCTCAATTTCTCCATATTTTCTAAAAATATTTATACGTAGATATATATCAACAACACATATAGAATCCCATTTTAAACAAATTATCCAAAACATTCTTTACAATTTACAATATATACTTCAAAAATAAACATAATATACATAATATCAAAATATACTATAATATCAAATATGTACATCTGGCAAATGGCTCTGATCTTGATGTATCCAAAAACACTTTAAGCTCAATAAATGCAAGCCTAGACATGACTACATCTAGTAGGACTCTCCATCTCTACCAAATCGTCCATGTCACCTACGTGATAAATTACAATCGCGCTAAGCTAAAAGCTTAGCGGTACAAATTTTGATAATAATAAAACTGTAAAGTAAGGCCAATGCAAAATTCTTATGGATATCACATCATTCCATTTTCTCATACTTTTCAAATATTTCACAATCCACAATTCACATAAAAATAAATACAAACATGGGCCCAAAGTTAACTAATATGCTATTCAAATTTCAGAGATACTGTTTTGGTCTATAATGACACCATGTGTCTAGCCTTGTAGACAAAATATCAATGTAATAGTCCAACTAGGTCTGAGCTTACGATCCGGTCATTTCACCCAGCCTAGCTTCAAGGACTTATTTTTAAGGCTTACGACCCGATCATTTCACCTAAAAATTATTTTTATAGTGACACTCAGCGTCTAGCCATAGGCAAATCATAGGCATGTCGCCAAATACAGAACTCTGAAAATTGAATAACATATTAGGCACACAATTTATTCATATTTCTCATTATCAATCTCTTTCTCATTATCACATAATCAAGCTAGGTACATTATCTTATTTTATCATATTTTTCTCACTTTTCTCATTTTTCTCATTTATATCAATATCAAGTCATTTCATTATGTTTCCACATATCTCCTCACATTATACCACTTTTTTGCATTCACAACAAATTACCCAATTACTTTGGGTATTTTCACATAATTCACATGTTAATCACATTTACACAATATAGCTATTATAAATATCTTTTCACACTGCATTTAATACAAATATGACATTACAAATGTTATAGCACATTATTTATACATAACCAATATATCAAGTAGCTTAACACATTTTTCAACCAAAATGTGTTAAGCCCAAATGTCATGCAAACATAACCAATGTATTCAAAGTTTGTACTTACCTCAAATAGCAACCAAAACAAGCTTAAAACAATCTCCAATCCTATCCTTCCAACTTGCCCTTTACTACTTGGAAGAAGCAAATCAACCTTCGTCAATGCCTAAACCAAATGTGATAGCAAATAATCATTTAGTATCACACTTAATGGCATTTCCAATATTAAACCATAACTAAACCCTATCCAAGCAAAAATCTAAAATTTAAGGCTAACCTCACTTTAACTTTTGATTCTCATACTAGGCCATTCATTTTAATATATTAATTTTATTTATATTATTAAAAACATATTTTAATACATTTAAACTATTTACATTACAAAAACACACTCTTATACACAAAATCCTAAAATGGCATAACCTTTCCTCATTGAAGATTTTCCATTCCAACACAATCCAATAATCATTTTAAGCTTATATTCATCACTTATATCACCAAACAATAAGATTAAACCAATAAAATTATACAATTCAACAACTTTGAAAAATTCATTTTCCCAAAACCCTAAATCACACTTCCATTCTCAAACTCCAACCAAACACAACCAAATCCAATTTTTGACTTTAAAATACTTGTTTATGCAACAAAACAACTCATTTGGACAACAAAACAACTCATTTGGAATCAATTTGCACAATTAAAAACTATGATTTCAAAATCCCAAAAATTACATAACCCTAAATTCTCTCTCTTCACCAATCTTACCCAAACTCAACCATTTCTTCAATCCAATCTTAAAATCATTGTTAACTACCCAAAATAACATCATACACACCAATTCCAATAATTATAACATACTACTTAAAAATCCGAAATCACACATAATCAAAATTTATATGGAATTCAAAGAAAGGAGTTGGAAACTTACCAAATTTAGTGAAAATCACCAAAAATTAACTTTAAACTTGTGAAATCCTTCAATGAATTGAGTATGGAAGAGCAAAATTCCTTGGACACCATCAATGGAGGTTTCGGCCAAGGAGGAAGAAGAAGAAGATGAAAATGGCTTTTGATTTTCTCTTTCCTTTCATCTTTTAATTTTAACTATATATATATTATTTAATTTAATTTAATAATTAATTATTTAATAAATTAAAAGTCCAAAAATCCCTCTTCCATTCAAAAATTTTTATTTTTGAATTAATTTAATAATTTTGATTTTTCAAGATTTAATTACTAAAATACTCTTTTTACTTTCACTTTTAACTTTTTCTTTAAAAAGTGTTGACTTTTATATGTTGTATATATCTTACATATATATCACATATATATTCCACTTTTTCATTTAAAATCTCTTCATTTTTTCATTTTAAACTATTAATTTAATTTATCCAATTTAATTATAATATATTTTCTCAAATTTTCAAAAATTAAAAACTTTCAAAAAAAAAATTGGGATATTACACATATGCACAAATAATGTGTATCTTATATGCACGTCAAATTTACTTTATATGTGTATTAAATATATTGAGTATGTAATGTATATATCCAACATATATAATTAATATACCATATGTATATGTTATATATTCACTAGGTATATATATTGGGTATATATAACTTTTATATCTCCAAGTACTTATTTAATTTCTCAAAAATCACGGATATGACAATTTTCTCTTTCTTAAATAATTTTGTCTTCGAAATTATCTAGTATAATAATAATCATTCAAATCAAAACATAATCTTAAAATCTCATATTAAATTAATCATCTCATCAAATCATTATTTCATCAAATTACATAATATCTACTCTCCCCTTAGGTTTATTCTCAATTATCTTTTTACTATTCCATAACTCATCATTATACTATCTATTTACTCAAACAGTCACAATAGATTATCATATCATTAATTGAATTATCATTAGACAAAATTAGTTTATCTCTTTAATATATATACACCACATTCTTATTGCACTCAAGATATTTGATCAATTCATTATCTTAAAAAAATATACTCTTATAACCTTAAGTTCAAATGTTAATAACTTATATCTTAACACTGACTATTTTGTCATCATAGTCATTTTTAAAATTGTATCATTGTTTAATTACCACCTTACTTATATTTACAAATAGTTATTTGTAAAAATCACAAATAATAACAACTCCCAATTCCAACTAATAAGTCTTAACACAATAATTTTACACATCTTCACTTTGATCTTGCTCTTTACACAATTACCACATATTAATTTAATATCACCGTTATACAACAACAAAATCTTATTTTCTTATTAAGATTCATTCCAATTATACTATAATTAACATTTTTCTCTTATAATTATTTGAAACTAATATAACTTAGCTCCTTTCATATGCATCTACATATCAGAACACTGTATTATGCACATTATCATATAGCTTGCATATTCTTAATACAACTACATACATTGAATTTCAATAAATACTTGTAAACTTATTACATTTTAGATCAATTGATCTATCACAATATGACCATCACAACTTTATTCTATTCTGATTAATCTTTAGTCTATTTTAAATTCATTAATCTGCTTTTAATTCATGGCCTAATTCTATTAGGTCAAATTTATTCTCAAATCTTAATTTTCTTCAAATTCATCATTACAGATAATATTCATTTTTCCTAGTCTCATTCACTTTAAATGTCATTTTCATCAACTTATTCATTTTATACCACTTTCAAACACATTCAATATAACTCTTACTCATATTTCATAATTCCTTTCATTTATCATTTTCTTACATTTCTTATAGTTACCATATTTATAAAAATCACTTTCCTTACACATCAATTTATAGCTCATCATATTTTCACAATTCTCTTCTATTTCCACACTATCTATAGTCATAAATAAATTTCTACATAAGGTTAAGAGTCTAACTATACCAGCCACAAATCTTGCTTATATCTCATGAAACAAAAACTATCAATTTCACTAAATATATTTCACAGTTGTATCATTTTAAGCCCACGTCTATAGGTTACAAATAAACACCGCCTTCACTATAATTCTTTCTCAAGCAGCTCTTATCTCAAAACTACGCCCATGTCTCAATGGTCACACACCTATGGCATTTTAAAATCAAATATTAGTTCTTTAAACTCTTATTACATGAAAAGTTAATGCATATCAATTCTGTTTTAAGACAAGTTACCCTTATCCACTTATTTTTATTAGCCTAAACACATGATCCATTAATATTATCATCAATAACTCAAATATTTATATACTAATTTTATACAATTATTTAACAAAAACTCCTTTTCTAATTTTAAAATCCATTTACTAATAATAATTACCAATTATATCTCAACTTATTCAGTAATTTTTTTTTTACCAATTTCTCCTTCTTAAATCAAATAAATAATTATATAGGGTTACAAACATACCATAATACTTCAATAATACTTTTTCACATCTTTAAGTAATCAACTCAATACTTGATTGTCACAATTTCCAGGTGATCAACCTTATCATGATCACCTTCATCTCACAAATTTATATTATTTCACATTTTAAATATTTTTCATATTTTAAATCATCTACATGCATATCCATAAGTCACATTCATAATGTGACTTACTTTCCACATTTTCTTACATATCACATTAGTGTCCATATTGGACAATTCACCACACATATCATATACGTGTATACACACAATCACACAATTATACTCAACTTTTTTATATATGTAAATTGAACATTTATCACATTTCATCGAATATTATCATTTCTCATTCTTATATAATAAATAAATTATCCTCATTCATCATTTTTTTACATAATTATTAGTCACATTTCCAATGTGATTTCTCTCTCACATTTTCCATACACTACCATACTCTTCATATATATATATTTTCACTTTCTTAATCATTTCTCTTTATTTCATATCAAGTATCATACTATCAATCACATTACACATTACATGATATTTTCATAAATAATATTACTCATTCAAAATTACTCTCATGCTTATTAAACATTAAACTATCAATATCTAAACAATCTTCATCGAAATTTCCTTACAACTCTAAATTTTCAACTTACTACTTTACTTAAACTTCATTCTATTAATCTCATTTTCAAGAGCTAACTTTATAAACATTATTTTTATATTAATATAGCATCAAAATACATCATTTCCACAATTATGGAAACCCATTTCAAAATTTCAAATTTCATATAATATAACCAACAACATGAACCTCACCAAATCTCATCCATGTCACTTTCCTAATCTTAAGATCATAACATTTACTTTTAAACAACACTAATTCATTTCATTACTCTAATTAACATCATCCATTTAGATATCCTAAATTTACATACTCAATCTCTAAATCATGCATCATTTTTTTTTCATAATAAACAATTCACTATCACATATCAGTTCCCTCTTTGATTTTTTTTAAATTATGAACTCTTTGTTTTAAATTATTAAAAAGTTCATATTCTTTCTTCATACTTCTACCCGTCTGTATATAGATTTTTATAATTTTTCTTATTTATTTGTCTCATGAAATTAATTTATTACTCATGTACACAAAGTTATATGACTTCCTTAGTTTCATGTCAATCTCACTTTCAATTTTTATATTTCTTGCCAATTCTTTATAAAAGCTTGTAAATTTTAACCATGTGCACTTGACACATATATGGATTTATATTTAAAATTTTAGATTTTTTCAAACTGATTTACTATATTTAAAAATTAAATCTTCCAAACCCGTAGAATTTCTCTTTAATAATTCCTCTAGAAGCACCCGGTTATCCATTTTCTTAGGTATTAAACCTTAATAAAGATTCATAAACTTTTAACCATAAGTTCTAGGAATACATATCATATTGTATGCAAATTTTCAAATTTTTTTTGCCATAGCTTTTAAATATTTTCAATTTTTACATATTCTGAGTTGCTGGAATTGTTTCAACAACCCGTGTTCTTCTATTTTTCTTAATTAGAAATCCATCTTTAAAAATGATGAATTTTTTTATTCATTGTATTCTAACGTATAGAATAAATTTCCATTAAATTTTCAAACTTATCCAAAATTTCTAGATTTATCCAAAATTTTGAATAATATCACGTTACAATACACATATAGAATTTTCTATAACTATCATGCTCATTTCTCAAACTTTTTATTTCATATCTTAAATCATTTTCTAGATTATTTTTCTAAATTTCACTTATTCATTAATTCAATCAACTATGAATCTTAATTTCGAATAAAAGTTCCAAAAATTCTTAATCCATAAGCTCCAAAATGATGCTTCTATTGTGCCACTCTGATCTATATAACCTAGACGTCATCTCAACTCATATCCGGTATATCAAATGGACATTGCCACATCAGGGATCAAATAAATTGCCAGTGTCAATGCATGTATCATAATTGAAAATTATTTTTTTTAAAATCCCAATTTTCTCTTTAACAACCCTTCTAGATCGAGAACCTTGAACCTAGGCTCTGATATCAAAATAAATATAACACCCTTATACCCTATATACGTACAATACATATTTCCAGCATATGTACAATACACATATATGGTACAAAAATGTCACAGACCTGTTTAATAAAAAAAATTTACATTTCTGATTTAAAATTTCAAAAACTAAATATGTAAAATTAAATAGTATATAAATATTTTTTATTTGTTATAGGAACCCAAAATAAACATTTAATATGAAAATCTCTGAAAAAATTCGCTAGAGGTTTGCTTTAAATTGGACATCGCAAAATTTAATAAACTCAACCTGCATAAAACAAACACTCCAATAAAATCAAATCTCCATCTCACTAATACTTCTCAATTTCTCCATATTTTCTCAAAATATTTATACATAGATATATATCAACAACACATATAGAATCCCATTTTAAACAAATTATCCAAAACATTATTTACAATTTACAATATATACTTAAAAAACAAACATAATATACATAATATCAAAATATACTATAATATCAAATATATACATGCTGGCAAATGACTCTGATCTTGATGTATCCAAAAATACTTCAAGCTCGATAAATGCAAGCCTAGACATGACTAGGTCTAGTAGGACTCTCCAGCTCTGCCAAATCGTCCATGTCACCTACGCGATGAATTACAATCGAGCTAAGCTAAAAGCTTAGCAGTACAAATTTTGATAATAATAAAACTGTAAAGTAAGGCCAATGCAAAATGCTTATGGATATCACATCATTCCATTATCTCATACTTTTCAAATATTTCACAATCCACAATTCACATAAAAATAAACACAAACATGGGCCCAAAGATAACTAATATGCTATTCAAATTCCAAAGTTACTATTTTGGTCTATAATGACACCATGTGTCTAGCCCACTAGGCAAAATATCAATATAATAGTCCAACTAGGTCTGAGCTTAAGACCCAATCATTTCACCCAGCCCGGCTTCAAGGACTTATTTTTGAGGCTTATGATCCGGTCAGTCCACCTCAAAAATATTTTCACAGTGACGCCCAATGTCTAGCCCTTAGGCAAATCATAGACATGCCGCCAAACACAGAACTCTGAAAATTGAATAACATATTAGGCACACAATTTATTCATATTTCTCATTATCACATAATCAAGCTAGGCAGATTGCTTTATTTTCTCATCCTTTTCTCACTTTTCTCATTTTTTAAATTTATATCAATATCAATTCATTTCATTATGTTTCCACATATCTCTTTACATTATACCACATTTTTGCATTCACACCACATTACCTAATTACTTTGGGTATTTCCACATAATTCACATATTAATCACATTTACATAATTTAGCCATTATCAATGGCTTTTCACAATGCATTTAACACAAATACGCCATTACAAATATCATAGCATATTATTCATACATAACCAATGTATCAAGTAGCTTAACACATTTTCCAACCAAAATGTGTCAAGCCCAAATGTCATGCAAACATAACCAATGTATTCAAAGTTTTTACTTACCTCAAATAGCAATCAAAACAAGCTTAAAACAATCTCCCATCCTATCCTTCCAACTTGCCCTTCACTACTTGGATGAAGCAAATCAACCTCCCCCAATTCCTAAACCAAATGTGATAGCAAATAATCATTTAGTATCACACTTTATGGCATTTCCAATATTAAACCATAATTAAATTCCATCCAAGCAAAAATTCAAAATTTAAGGCTAACCTCACTTTAGCTTTGGATTCTCATACTAGGCCATTCATTTTAATAAATTAAGTTTATTTATATTCTTAGAAACATATTTTAATACATTTAAACCATTTATATTATAAAACACACTCTTATACATAAAACCTTAAAATGACATAACCTTCCCCCATTGAATGTTTTCCATTCCAACACAATCCAATAATCATTTTAAGCTTATATTCATCACTTATATCACCAAACAACAAGATTAAACCAATAAAATTATACAATTCAACCACTTTGGAAAAATCATTTTTCCAAAACCCTAAATCATACTTCCATTCTCAAACTCCAACCAAACACAAATATCCAATTTTTAACTTTAAAATACTTGTTTATGCAACAAAACAACTCATTTGGAATCAATTTGCACAATTAAAAACTATGATTTCAAAACTCCAAAAATTACATAACCCTAAATTCTCTCTCTTCACCAATCTTACCCAAACTCAACAATTTCTTCAATCCAACCTTAAAATCATTGTTAACTACCCAAAATAACATCATAAACACCAATTTCAATAATTATAACATACTACTTAAAAATCCAAAATCACAAATAATCAAAATTTCCATGGAATTCAAAGAAAGAAGTTGGAAACTTACCAAATTTAGTGGAAATCACCAAAAATTAACTTTAAACTTGTTAAATCCTTTAATAAATTGAGTATGGTAGAGAAAAATTCCCTCGACACCATCAATGGAGGTTTCGGCCAAGGTGGAAGAAGAAGAAGATGAAAATGGCTCTTGATTTTCTCTTTCCTTTCATCTTTTAATTTCAGCCATATATATATATTTAATTTAATTTAATAATTAATTATTTAATTATTTATTTAAAAAATTAAAAGTCTAAAAATCTAACTTCCATTCAAAAATTATTTAATTTTCAATTAATTTAATAATTTAAAATTTTTATGATTTAATTACCAAAATACCCTTTTTACTTTGACTTTTGACTTTTTCTTTAAAAGGTGTTGACTTTTATATGTTGTATATATTTTACATATATATCACATATATATTTCACTTTTTCATTTAAAATCCCTTCATTTTTTTTTAAAACTATTAATTTAATTTATCCAAATATAATTATAATATATTTTATCAAATTTCCAAAAACTAAAAATTTGCAAAAAAAATTTGGGATATTACACATATGCACAAATAATGTGTATCTTATATACACATAAAATGTACCTTCTATGTGTATTAAATATATTAAGTATGTAATGTATAAATGTAACATATATAATTAATATACCATATGTATATGTTATATATACACTAGGTATATATATTGGGTATATACAACTTTTATATCTCCAAGTACTTATTTAATTTCTCAAAAATCACGGATATGACAATTTCCTCCCTTTTAGCTTCTCCATCAACATCTTGAAATGATGACCAGACAAAACTTTCCTTCATTCCTTCCCCTATCATGAAAGTTGCTGGAGGTGGCATTCTTCCAAACTGAGGCAAAGGATTGCTCTTAGTGTTGGGCTTATAGGGCTCAGGTAGTTTACTATTATTGATAAGATCTTGGATCTCGTACTTTAACTGAATACATTTATCAATCTCATGCCATTGTGTCTAATGAAATTGACAGAAGGCTTTGGTAGCAAAGTTTGGTGGTAAAGGATCAGCAAAGACCAAGGAGTCAATGGCTGTAATGATCCTTTCTTCTATAACTTGTTGAAAACCCCAGACAAAGGTCTTCCTAGATCTGATAACTGTCTCTTATTTGCTTGACCAATTACATTAATATCAACTGATTTCTATGTATCCTGACCAGTAGATTTATAATTCCCCCTCTCATTCCTTATTTCGGAAAAATGATTTTTCTTTCGTTCCCATTCTTCTATCTATAAGCTAGCTTGAAGAAGATTTTTAAAGTCTTTGATAAGAGCATATTAGGCATGACACCCCTCACTATCATTATAATCTGATCAGACTCATTCAACCTCTTTTTAAGAAGTGCAACCTTATTCCTCATCTCTTTTCTTAATCAACAAAGTTCTCACTTTGCTTTTGCTTGATTGATTTTACCTCCATCAGAGTCACTTCTAATTTAACATTATACCCATACTACTGGATGAAGGCTTTGTACAGTAAATCCCACCTCTTTTGAGTACTTTCCTTTAAGGTGTTGAACTAGTTTTGCACAACAAGGGCTAATGAGAGTATGAAATATCTTAGAGTTTGAGCCTTAATAGATCTGACAGACAACATGGCAGTGATGTATTGCTTGACATGTAGATGGGGATTCCTAGTTCCATCAAGCATAGTAATGGAAGGCATCTTCAACTTCTAAGGAACTTCTTCATCTTGCTTAAATAGCTTGCTAGCTTGGAAAAAGGAGGACAAAACGCCAACAACCAAGCCAAATGCTAAACTTAAGGCAGTTCCCAAAATTCCTAGCACTAGCAAGGATAAAGGTAAGGCTGAATCTTCATCTAGGATAAATGTATTCAATGTGGTGGTGTAGCTCATTACAAAATGGAGTGCCCCAATCAAAGGACAATGTACATGATCGAAGGGGAGTACTTTTCAACTAGTGATGAAGAAAAGGAGGTTGAAAAGGATAAAGTAAAAGATAAAGATAGTGAGCAAAAGGAGGAAGAGCTTACTATTGTTGAAAAAGGTAAAGCACTTGTAGCTTGGAGAGCCTTGAATTTACAAGTTTAATGTAATGAGAATGACCAAAGAGAGAACCTTTTCCATACAAGTTATCTGGTAGAGGATAGAATGTGTGATGTCATTGTGAATGGAGGGAGTGTAATGAATGTTGCAAGCACTATATTAGTGGAGAAGCATGGGTTACCAACTATCAAGCATCCCCAACCTTACAAGTTGAAGTAGCTTAATGATTGTGGGGAAATCCAAGTAACCAAGAAAGTTCTTGTGGCTTTCAAAATAGGTAAGTACCTCAATGAAATATTGTTTGATGTTGTTCCAATGCAAGCAGGACACATCTTGTTGAGAAGGCCATGGCAATATGATAGGAAGGTGATGCATAATGGATTTACCAACCACTACACCTTCAAGAAAGATAGGAACAAGATTACTTTGGTTCCTTTATCACTTAAGGAAGTGTATGAGGGAGAAATACAAAGAAAAATGAGAAAAAAAGAAAGCAAGAGACATAGTGGAGAAAGTAAGAAAGAGAGAGAATTTCAAAATAAAGAGAGTGAATGGGGAGAGAGCTCAAAATAAATAAAATGAGAGTAGAGAAAAAAAGTAGTTGAGAGAAAAAAGAAACACAGTTTTATGCCAAGGAGAGAGAGCTTAAAATGTTTTTCTATACACAAAAATCTCTTATTGTACTCATGTACAAGAAGAATTTTTTGAATTTAGCTGACTTTAGCTCTTTGTATAGTGTTATTATTTCTTTAATGCAGGAGTTTGAGGATATGTTTCCTGAAGAGTGCCAAAGGGATTACCACCCTTGAGAGAAATTGAGCACAAGATAGATCTCATTTCGAGATCTCCAATTCCAAATAGGCTAGCCTATCAAAGTAATCTCAATGAGTCCAATGAGCTTGAAAGGCAAGTGGAGGAGTTGATGGAGAAGGGATATGTTAAAGAATGCTTGAGCCTATGTGATGTGCCCATGTTTCTTGTTCCTAAGAAAGATAATACTTAGAGGATGTGTGTCAACTATCGAGCTATAAATAAAATTACTGTAAATTATAGACATCCCATCCCTAGACTTAATGATATGCTTGATGAGTTGAGTGGTGCATGCATTTTCACTAAAATTGGTCTTAAGAGTGGATATCATCAAATTAGAATGCCACCTGGAGATAAATGGAAATTTTCTTTTAAAACTAAATATGGGTTGTATGAGTGGTTAGTCATGCCTTTTGGCTTAACCAATGCTCCAAGCACCTTTATAAGGCTTATGGATCATGTTTTGTGTGAGTTTCTAGAAAATTTTATTATTGTCTATTTTGATGACATATTAATTTATTACAAAACATTGAATGAGCATCTTGAGCATATTAGGGATGTTTTAGAAGTCCTTAGAAAGGAACAATTATATGGAAATCCTAAGAAGTGCACATTTTGTTGTGACAAACTTATTTACATAGGGTTCATTAGTAGTAAAGAAGGTCTTGTTGTTGACAAGGAAAAAATTAAGGCTATGAAAGAATGGGCAAGACCTACCTCTATAGGGGAAGTTATGAGTTTTCATGAACTAGCTAGCTTTTATAGGAGATTTGTTAAGGATTTTAGCACCAAAGAAAGATGTGAATTTCAAATGGAATGAAAAATAAGAGCATTCTTTTAATTTTCTTTAGGAAAATTGTGTTCAGATCCTATCTTGTGTTTGCCCAAATTTTATAAAACTTTTGAGATTGAATGAGATGCCTCTAGCGGGGGAATAGGCACTACTTTATTATAGGAGAGGTGCCCCATTGTTTATTTAGTGAGAAGTTGAATGGAGCTCACCTTAAATATTTCACATATGACAAGGAGATCTATGCCTTGGTGAGAGCATTGGAAGTACGGCAACATAACCTACTACTTAAGAAATTTGTGATTCACACTGATCATGAATCATTCAAGCATTTGAAGGGGCAAAGCAAGTTGAATCAGAGGCATGCTCGATGGATGGAGTTCATTGAAGTACAAGTAAGGTAACAAAAATATAGATGCAGATAAGTATCTAGGAGGTATGCTTTAATCTCAACCTTGGGCACCAAATTTTTAGGATTTGAACACATTAAGACGTTACATGCAAATGATGATGATTTTGCTGATGTCTATAGTGCATGTGAAAATGTTGCATTTCAGAAATTCTATAGGCATAATGGGTATCTAATGAGAGAAAGGAAAGTATGCATACCTATGTGTTCCTTGAGAGAGCTACTTGTGAGGGAATCACATAATGGAGGATTGGTAGGTCACTTTGGAATAGATAAAATACACAACATATTGCATGAGCATTTCTATTGGCCTAACATGAAAGGAGATATAATTAGGGTATGCTCTAGGTGTATGGAGTGTAAGCAAACTAGATCTAGGACGTAACCCCACGGGTTATATATTCCTTTACCTATTCCTATTCAACCTTGGATGCATATTTCTATGGATTTTGTGTTGGGATTGCCTAAGTCAAAAAGGGGAAAAGATAGCATATTTATTGTAACTGATAGGTTTAGTAAGATGGCGCACTTTTTTGCTTGTCATAAAACTAATGATGCTACACATATTGCTGAGTTGTTCTTTAGAGATGTAGTTTGTTTGCATGGGATCCCTATGACGATTGTTTTTGATAGATATACTAAGTTCTTGAGTCACTTTTGGCATGTTCTATAGGTAAAATTAGGGATTAAACAATTATTTTCTACTACTTATCATCCATAAATAAATGGTCAAACTAAGGTTGTTAATAGAACTTTATGATCTTTATTCCGTGTTGTAATTGGGAGAAACTTGAAAACTTGGGGAGATTATTTGCCATTAGTTGAATTTGCATATAATAGGAGTGTCCATTCTTCTAGAGGTTATTCACCTCTTGAAATTGTGTATGGCTTTAATCTACTAAACTATAATATCCCAAATAATATCCTAAAATTTTGAAATAAATATTAATTGTTGAAAATTAATTAAAGAATTTATAAGGGTATATAAGTAATTAAGTGAAAAGAAAGGAAACAGGAAAGTGTGTATATGTTATGTATATGAAGATATATACATTATATACAAGTTAATATCTTGATAAGGTCAATAGATATTTTAATTATTTATATATTAATTAATGATAGTGGAAGATGACATATTTGAGGTTATATTATAATATTATTAAATGCTTGGTGGAGAGTGATTTAGGGAAATGTGTTGGGTTAAAAGAGAAGTGTTTTGAGATTTATTGTTGACTTTGCATCTTCATCTTCTTCTTTCTTCTCCAAAAGAGCCGGCCACCATTTTCATCCAAAGGAAAAGAGGTTTTGCTTCTTCCTAACTCAAGCAATTGAAGGATTTTAAATGATCAAGTTGGAGTCTTAAGGATTTTTCTTCATATTTGGTAAGTTTCCAACTTGTTTCTTTGATTTTCTTTGAGAGTGTGTTTATGAGTTTGTTGGATGTTGATGTAGTTGTGTTTATGGTTGATTTTGGGTATGTTTGAAGTTCTTGTATCTAGATAACTTTGAATTTGGGGTTGGATTGAAGAAAAAGGTTAAGTTGGTGTAAAGAATAAGAGTTGTGGATTGTGTAAGTTTTGAGTTGTGAAATATGGTTGTGATTGTGTTTGTTGCTTGTAATTGAGTTATTTTGATGTTATACAAGTTTATTGTGGTATTATGATGGTTTTGGTTGAGTTTGTATGGAGTTGAAAAGGTTAAAGTAAGATATTAGTTGGATGTGGTATTGTTGTGGCAATGTCAGGTTTCTGGCCTGACACGCCCAGTAGCACGGCCATGCCTTTGGGCTTGTCGATGGTTCTGTTTTCAGTGTTGGTGACACGACCAGTGACATGCCCATGTCACTGAGCATGTCACAGCTTCTGTGTTGTTGTAGTATTGACACATGAAGTGACACGCCCATGTCACTGAACTTGTCATAGTTACTGTGATGTTGGAGGATTGACATGACCAGTGACACGCCCATGTCACTGAGCTTGTCATAGCTTCTATATTGTTGAAGTTGTTACATGTGTAGTGATATGCCCATATTATTGAGTGTGTCAAAGCTTCTATGTTGTGGGTTTAGGGCACGGTCATGGACACGCCCGTGTTGTTTAGCGTGTTAAGTGTAGAGTTTTCCCTAGATAGTTCTCATTCTTATTTCCTTATGTGAATCACTAAGTGAGTATTTATTATCACCATTGGAATAGGTTTTGAAGAGAATTGAGCTATCAATCCTAGTGTTGAGGGATATCTTGGAAGAGGAGGTTGAAGTAGTGTTGTTCCTTTTAGAGATAAGTACAAACTTTGAATGATTGCATACATTTACATGACATTGGGACTTAACACATTTGGTTATAAAAATGTGTTAAGTTACTTAATATATTGTTGATGAATGAGAAATATGTTATGATATATTTAATGTGAATTATGTTGATGTATTAAAGTAATATGATGTAATTGAAAAGAAATGTGAAATAATGTGATGAGATATGTGAAAACATAATGTAATGAATTAATATTGGTATAAATGAGAAAAAGATGATATAATAAAGCAATGCGCCTAGTTTGATAATGAGAAAATGAGAAAGGATTTGAGAATGGAATTATAAAAGGATGTGATAATGAGAAATATGAATAAATTGTGTGCCTAGCATGTTATTCAATTTTCAGAGTTCTGAGTTTGGTGGCATGCCTATGAATGCCTACGGGCTAAACGTTGGGCTAGTGAAAAGACCAGATCGTAAGCCAGGTCCAGCTGATAAATGTGATGTTTTTGGGGTGAAAAGACCGGGTCGTAAGCCTCAAAAACAAATCCTTGAAGCTGACTGAGTGAAAAGATTGGGTCATAAGCTCAGATCTTGTTGGATTATCCATGGATATATATTGCCTAAGGAGCTTGGACCAAAGCAGTAACTCTGAAATTTGAATAGCATATTAGATCCTTTTGGGCCCATGCTTGTCTTTACTTTAATGTGAATTATGAATATTAAAACAATTGAGATATAGTGTTATGTGATATGATATCCTTTTGTGTTATGCATTGGCATTACATTTGAACTATATTGTTATCAAAGTTTGTACCACTAAGCTTCTAACTTAGCGCTATTGTGATTTATCGTACAGGTGACAGGGTAGATTCGGCTGAGCCGGAGAGTTCAGTTAGACCAAGTCGAGTCTAGGCTTGGGCCTTTGAGTGTAGAGTTGGTTTGAACATCAAGATCAGAGACAAACTACCAGCATGTATAAACCTTATATTTTTGTACTTATTGATTTTGATGTATATATATAGTATATTCCGCTGCTTGTTAAAAATGTTTTGGATGAACTTTTGGGTAATGAAGTAAGATACATATGTGTTTTAACAAGAAATGTTTCCTCTACTATTTATATGATATCAATTGAATTAAATATTTTAAGTTTATACATATTTTACAAATGTGAATTGATTCTTTCAAAAAGTTTATGACATTCTTGTATCCTCTATACGTATATTACATATAGTGAATATATGTGGTGTGCATATATTGGGTGGGTATAAGAGTGTTACATCTTTAGATTTTTTACCTTTGCCTTTGAAAGATATTACTAATTTAGATGGATAGAAGAAGGTAGAATTAGTTAGATCTATGCATGATAAAGTGAAACAACAGATTGAGAAGAAGAACAAGCATTATACATGCCAAGCAAAAAAAAGGAAAGAAAGCAATTACCTTTGAGCCTAGAGATTGGGTATGGTTGCATATGAGGAAGGAGAGATTTCTCATAGGAAATCAAAGCTGTAATAATCGTAATTTTGGAGAAATTAAATAAGTATTTAGAGGTATAGTTATTGTGCATATCTAATGTATACCTAATGTATGCATAGTATATACATATTATATATATATATTATGTATGATAGTTATTTGTACATATATTATATACTTGATATATATAATATATATATGGTATATTTGATATGTATATATAGGGTACACATGATATATATATGGATAGATACATATATTAAATATACATTAGATATATATAATATAAATACATTACATAAACATATATATAAAAGTATATTTAACATATACTTAAAGCTTGAAGATTTCTTATGGATCAATTATAAGACAAAGAACTAAGAAGATAAATGAAGCCTTACAAGCTAATGTGCAAAGATTCATGGATGCAAACATGAAGCCATATGGACCAAGTAGAGGCAAAGAAAAGTTGACCATTTTATTGGAGGCCATGTATGATGAAGGCTAGTTGAGATTATTTGTTATTTAGCCCAACTAGATATTTAATAGTATTGCTTTATTGTTAGTTAACTATGAGACTTTTGTTTATTTGGATGTCATTTAATAATTGGGTATTATTTGTATGCCAATTATTAGTGGTTTGGGCCTTGTTGTTTAAGCCTAAGTTTGTTAACTTACTATTAGGTTATTTTAGTTGGATTGGTAGATTGAGGGTGGAGGTATTCTTGTAACCAAACACCCACCTTTGTTATTGTAACCTATCTAAACCATCTTGTAGCTTCTTGCAAGAGGTTAGACATTATTGAATTTGAATTTCCATATTTGAGTGATTATTTTCTCTTGTTCTTGATTTACTTGTGAGTTCAAGGTTCACTATAATAAGGTTAACCACTTTGAAGTAGATAATTCTAAGGTTCTCTTCCACATAATTAAAATAAAAATATGCGTAAAAAATTTAATAATTTTTTAGAATTTAATAAATAATAAAAATTTTTGATAGAATTTTTTTTTTGGAAATTTATAACTAAAATCTAAATTTTACTATAATATTAAATTTTTAATTTTATTTTCAATTTGCCTGTAGTTTTTTTATTTGGAAAATTTGCCCCCTTCATTATGTTTCTGGTTCTGTCACTAGAGATATTACAAACCAATAGTCCAATTAGTAAATAGCAAATATCAACCTCTCTATAAGACTATCCCAACAGTGGAACAGATCAATAACAGAGCTAGCTAGGCACCAATAAAATAATAATATCAATAGTAAGGGCCATTTAGCAACGGCAGATCAATTAACCTATAATTAAAACACCAAACCATAGGCAAAGCTCTAATCATACATGGCCTCCCAAGGACTATGACAACTTGACTTATGGCAGTGATTTAGAATACAGTAAAACTTTGTCAACTTTAAACCAAAGCCAATGCATCTTGAGCAAGTCAAGAGCGTAGTGAATAAGGTCTTGAAAGATAATTGAAGGAGGCCTTGGCAGAGACAGCAACTAAAATGTAGTGATTGATGATTATTACTGGGATACTTACTTTCAATTCCAACAAAAAAAGAAGCAACAAAAGAAGGTGAAAGTAAAAATATAACTTGCTGATGTGAAGGGGCTCATTGCTGACTTCGAGAAGAAGTTCAAAAAGAGACTGAAGATTAGAACCCTTTTTAATTTGGGCTACATTCACGAACCAACTCCAAATAAAATTTCTTCTACTAATAAATAGTAGGATTACAAAAGAGAGAGACTTTTCTTGAAAAATATTCTAAAAATACAATGCTCACAACCGAGATAAACCCCAAAATAGTGGTAAGGGTTTTCCAAATATCTAAAATAAAATCTCACTATTTTATCACTCACAAAAAATAAATAATTATCTCACAAATAAATTTTTCTTTATCTCAAATTTTTTTTTCTTGCTTTTAAAATTGTTATATGTTTGTATTGAAGGGGCAAGACCTATTCCACGTGTATAAAAATGCATGAGACAGCTTGCTCACCTTTTGCAAATTTTGGTGCCACCAGTTTTGACCTTTTGTTTTTTAAATTTTTGGTGAGTGTGAGTAGGGATTTTCTTTTCCACTCACATGTGGAATGGTTCTTATGACATCGATACTATTAGGCTCAGCACCTTAGAGAACATGGACCTAAACCCGCAAAATTTGGAGTTGCCAACCGGATGGGCAGGAAAAATAGAAAGGGGTGGATGACTCGATTCCTAAAAATTCCCCAACCCTTACTAGGTTTGAAAAGTTGGGTACGTATAGGGAAGGAAAGAATGGCCCAGCACTGCATAGCGCCCGGTTCATTAGAACCAGCCTCCTTTTTAGGTATAAATATTATTAAAATTTTAATTTATTATAATATTATCCATAATACATACAATTACTTGAAATAAATAGTCATATTTATAAAGATCAAAGAAGTCCAAATAAATAAACAAAAAGGGCACTTATACAATATGAAAATATGCCCTTACAATATCCAATGTCCAAAATATAAATAAATAAAATAGGACACCCACTATTTGGTGGAAACGTGTCCTTAAATTAATTCCAAAAATCAAATAAAATAAAAGAATAAATTAGGTAAAACAGGACACCCACAAAGTGTAAACATGCCTTTTACATCATCCTCCAAATCCAAACAATAAGAAAATATAATTTAACCATTCATACCAAACAATTGATTAAAACATATAAATTACCATTAAATAATCATAAAGCATATAACAATAAATCAAATAATTAAATATAGGGTTTAATCTTAAATTAGGTGTTAAACATGCAAAATTAAGGTTTACATATGAAACTAGGATTTATTGATTTTGGACATGCAAATTAGGGTTTTAAGGTTTAAATTAGGGCTTAGGGATTTTTGACGTGTAAATTAGGGTTTTAAGGTGTAAATTAGGGTTTGGACCAAAATAGGTTGGATTAAATCATGTTGTTAAGTTTTGTATCAAAACATAATCAAAATTTATTTTGCTACTGGACTAAACAACTTTAATCTATTTAATATCTTGCTATTAGAATTAAATCGACAACATCAACCTATTTATTATTTTACTACTAGATTAAAATCAACAATTTCAAATTGTTTTATGTTTTGCTACTGAATTAAAATCAATAACTTCAAATTGTTTTATGTTTTTAAAGAAAGAAAATAACTAATGAAAGTCTAATTAAATTGAATTTGGAGAAACCAAACCTACGTTGTTGACTCCACCAATGTTGATATGTTAAAACAAGCATCTTTGTGCTACCGGCTAGACCAACTTTGATCTTGGTTGAGCAAAGCAATCTGGAGACAATTGCTACTACCTCCCTTGGTTGTTGTGTGTTAGTTTCATCTTTCCACTTCTGTATGAATTTCTCTTCTTTTTTAATTATTGTTGCTGCCTAATAGCTAAACCTAGTTGTTGGCTCATGCCTCCCCTTTACTGCCTAGTTTTCTCTTATATTTATAGGCAACAAATAGGGCAACCCTTTTTTTTCCATTAATCTAAATCCTAAAAAAACTTCTAACTTATCTACACCTAAGCACAATTAAAACTGAATTTGGCCCAAATCAAGGCCAATTCACGACGGACAAGCCAAGGCTAATTCCCATGAGCAATGTTCATGGTGAATTGGCTTTTCCAATTCATCATAAACTTGCCTTAGTATTTGAGTCGGCTCAGTTCAGACTTTTAAGATCAGACTGAACCATGTTTGGGCTTCTAAAATTAGACTAGACTTAATCTAACCCTCTAAAATTGAATTAGATTTGATTTAAACTTTTAAAATTTTACTAAACTAGGTTTAAGTTTTTAAAATTGGACCGCACTTATTTGGGGCCAAAATTAAGGGTCTAGAGTGGGTCTCACACTTGAGTGGAACATCCATTCTCTCAAATCTCCCTTTCACACTCAAGTGGACTGGACTTCCATACCAGCAATCTCCCTGTAAGCATCAAACTTTTCCATGAGAAGAGTTTTAATTATCATATCAGAGCCATTATCATTTGTGTTAATCTTTTCAAGCCAAAACTGTTTCATCTCTAGTGCATCTTGAATCCAATGATATCTTACATCAATATGCTTTAATAGTGAGTGAAAGGCAGAGTTCTTACTGAGATGAATGGTGCTCTTACTATCACAGTATAATACATACTTTTCTTACTCAAAGCTCAATTCTTACAGAAGTTTTTTCATCCATAATAGCTCCTTGCTTGCTTTAATAATTGCAATATATTCAGCCTCAATGGTAGATAAGGCAATACATTTTTATAACTTTGATTACAAAGAAATAGCCTCCCCTACAAAAATAATCAAGTATCCATAAGTGAATTTTCTAGAGTCAATGTCGTCAGCTATATTTGCATCTGTATATTCATCCAACACGAGTTTCCCATCACCAAAGCATAAACAAATTCTAGAGGTGCCTTTGAGATATCTTAGTATCCATTTCACTGTTAGCCAATGTTCCTTTCTAGGATTAGAAAGGAATTTGCTTACAACTCCAATAGCATGAGCAATATCCGACCTTGTATAGACCATAAAGTACATCAAGCAACCAACTACAGAAGTATAAGTCATTTTCTTCATTTCTTCTTTGTCATTCGCACTTGAAGGAAATTGTTTAGAACTCAACCTGAAATTACTTGCAACTTAAGAGCAAAGTGGTTTTGCCTTGCTCATATTGAACCTATCAAGAACTATCTTAATATATTGCTCTTGAGATTGCCACATTTTTCTTCTCTTTCTATTCCAAGTAATCTTCATCCTAAGAATTTTCTTGATATATCCCAAATTCTTCATTGAAAAGGACTTGTTAAGTTCTTTCTTCAAAGAACTTATCTTCAACTATTAACATATCATCCACATAAAGTAGTAGGATGATAAAGTCAACATTATGAAACTTCTTTTACAAACATATAATGATCAACAATTGTCTTTGCATAAATTTCTTATTCCAATGCCTTGGTGCTTGCTTAAGTCCATATAAGCTTTTTTTTTCAGTCTACAAATAAGATTCTCCTTGCTTTTAGCTTTAAACCCATATGGCTGCTCCATATAAATTTCATCCTTCAAGTCACCAAGGAGAAAAGTTATCTTTACATCAAGTTGTTCTCTCTCTAAATTCAAATTGGTGGCTAAACTAAGAATAAATCTAATGGAAGACATCTCGATTACAGGTGAAAAATCTCTTCAAAGTCGATGCCTTTCTTTTGCCCAAAACCCTTTACAACTAACCTAGCCTTATACCTTGGCTGTGAAGTCTTCAATGCTCTCTTTCCTTTAGGTAGCTTTACTAGCTTATAAGTGTAGTTCTCATGCAAGGAGTTCATCTTATCTTGCATAGCATTCAACTACTCATTTTTCTGATCTCATGTCATGGCCTCTTCATAGGTTTAAAGTTCTTCTCCATCAGTGAGCATCACATACTCATAAGGAGAGTATTTTTAGGAAGCCACTCTATTTCTGGTTGATCTTCTTAATTGGACTTCAACTAGTGGTACAGGAGGAGGCTAATTATCATGCTCATTAAAAGCTTGTTTAGTTTCATCGGCATCAAGATTAGGCTTACCATCATTATTAACATCTTGGTCATCCACATCACTTTACTCAGAACTAGATGGCTCTGATGTGAGATCTGAAACCTTTTCTTTAACTAGTTTAGTCTTCTCGAGATCTTCAATGGATTGATCTTTAAAGAACATCACATCTCTGCTTATGATGACTTTATTATTAGTAGGATCCAAAACCTATAAACAAACTCTTCATTGGCATAACCCAAGAAGATGCATTCTTTAGCCTTGGAGTTAAGTTTTGATCTCTCATCTTTTGGGATGTGAATAAATGCCCTGTATCCAAAACTCACAAATGATATGAAATATCTTTCCCCCTCCATACTCTTTCTGGAATATCTTCATCAAGAGGAACTGAATGAGAAAGGTTAATTAGATTGACTGGAATTCTCATTGCTTCACTCCAAAAGGACTTAGGGAGTTTAGCATGAGAGAGTATACACTGGATCCTCTCCACATTGGTTCTATTCACTCTTTCATATACTCCATTATATTGCGGTGTCTTTGGAATTGTCTTTTTTCAAGAGAATTCCATAATCCTTGCAATACATCTCAAATGGACCCTTGTATTCTTCACCATTATCTGCACGAACACATTTTAATTGCCTTACTGTTTCTCTTTCGACACTAGCATGAAAATGTTTGAGCACATCTAACACCCGATCTTTGGATTTCAAAGTAAAAGCCTGTACTTTTATAGAGTAATCACTAATAAATATCACAAAATACAAAGCACCACTAAGAGATTTATCACTTATGAAACAAACATCAGTGTGAATTAAATAAAAAATATTTGATCTTCTAGAAGAATAAGATCTCTAGAAAGCAACTTTATGTTATCTTTTTTCTAAACAATTAGTGCAAGATTCTAAATGTATACCTGTCAAGGGTAGAAATTTCTTCCTAATGATAACATCAATTCCTTTCTCACTCAGGTGACCAAGCCTTTTATACCATAGATTTGATTAAGATTTTGCAACTGCATTCACCTCTCCTTTGCATATCCTGGCTTGCATGAAGTATAAAGTGTCTTGTCTACTTCCTTTAGCCAATACAAATTTTCTTTAGTAATTTTGCAATTTTTTGTACCAAAGGAACTAATGCAATCCTCATCAGTAAGAGTGCTACATGAAATAAGATTGAGTCACATCTCTGGAACATGTCTGACATTATTGAGCCACAACTTGCATCCAATATTGGTTCTTAAGCACACCTTACCCATTCTATTAACCTTGCTAAAGCTTTATTTTCCATTTTGACATAGCCAAAATCACCACTGGAATATGATGTGAAAAATTCATGTTTAGTAGACATATGATATGAAGATCTAGAATCAATGACCCCAAGAGTTTTCATGGCTATCAAAGTGTAAACAGTTATCACTAGTGGGAATGACAATGTCACCATCAAGTGCAATTGAAGTTGTATCTTCTTTTTCTTCATTTTTATCTTTTGCTGCTCCTTTTTCAATTGCCTACAAAATATTTTTAAATGTCCTGGCTTACCACATGATAGCAAGTGATACCCTTCTTTGACTTGGATCTACTCCTTGATTTATCATGATTGTCTGACCTCCTATCATTTGATACTATCTATTTCTACTTCTATCACATCTTTCAATAATTAGTGCTTCAAAGTGAGTAAAAAAGCCTTGATTTTTTCTCCTAGTTTCTTCATTTGACAAAACTTCACAAACTGCATCCATGGACATTTTGCCTTAAGGAGATGAATTACTCAAGACAACCACTAAAGTCTCCCAATAGTCAGGCAAAGTACCAAGAATCAAATAAGTTTGCAGTTTATTAGACAATACAACTTCTAGATTAGTTAAGAGGTTTACTTCTTCCATAAAGCATTGACATTTTTTTTCTCGAGCAACATGATGATAGACACTATTATCTATCCATTGCTTGATTGTACCCACAGTCTTTCTGTTCATTTTCTCCCTGCCCTTTTTGGATTTATTTGTTGATTTGCCTATTTTGCCTTCAATAGGATCATAAAAATCCTTGCAGATTAAAATATCTTCCATTTTAGGCTTCCAAATAGAATAATTTGAAGAAGTCAATTTAAACATGCTATTTGACTCTTCCACTTTAAATTCCACAGATAATAGCCAACCTAGCTCTGATGCCAATTGTTGGGGAGTTTAAGTAAATAAATCTCGAATTTTGCGGCGTAGTGAGATAAGAAGGCTTAAGAAGAATTGGCTATGAATAAATAAAATATGTGCAAAATGAAAATAATTTGCAAAATTGAGACACCATTATTTAACGCGGTTTACCCTTTTTGATTTGGGCTTCATCCATGGGCCAAACTTCAAATAAAATATCTTCCACTAATAAATAGTAGGATTACAAAAGAGAGAGACTTTTCTAGAAAAAATATTCTAGAAGAACAATACTCACAAGTGAGATAAACTTCAAAATAGTGGTAAGTATTTCCTACACATTCAAAATAAAATCTCACTATTTTGTCACTCACAAATAAATAATTAATTATCTCACAAATAAATTTTTCTCTCTCAAATTTTTTTCTTGCTTTCAAAACTGTTACATATTTGTATTAAAGGAGGAACGCCTATACGCATATAAAAAAGGATGAGATAGCTTTTATAAACTTTCTTTTTATCTCACCATTTGAAATTTGTAAACCTTTGGTGCAAATTTTGTGCCACCACTTTTGAATTTTTGTTTTCCTTTTTTTTTTAAAATTTTTACTAGGTCTCACACTTGACTGGAACACCCACTCTCACAATAAGTGAGTTTTCATTTATATTATCTTTTTAAAGCTTTTAAATTAAGGGTCTTTGGAACACTCACCTAACTTTTAGAACTTCTTCAAATCAACTTTGCAACTCCAAAAATACAGCTCCTTCTTAAGCCATGCTCCTCTATATACATTTGCTAAATTTGAGTATTTTATTTTTAGTTTTGTTTTGGATTAAGAGCTTTAGTAATGTTTTTAAATTCTTCCTCATGTTTTTTTAATAGAAGATAATAATTTCAGCTTCCCATCTCACGATACATGTTGTCATATTTGTTAACTTTTAATTTACCAACATTCTATTTCAAACACTTGTTTTCTTACTAAATTTTCATGTCAACACTTGTTATTAAGCCCACACCATTTGTCATCTTTTTTAATTTGCCAATATTTCCTTTTCTTTCTTTGACACATGTTATATTCTTGTCCTTTTCTTATTCAGTCATCTATCAATTGTTAACATTAATCACATAAACCCTTCCCACAAGTTATAAGGAAAGGAAATTGAGTTGGCATTTAATATATATTTATTTATAATTTCTCATAATTATTACCTATAGCCCCTAGTTCATTATAAATTATTGTTAAGATGCAAAAGACAAAAAGATCAGTTCAGCTAAAAGCCAACTCTCAAAAGAATGAAGATGCAAAAGACAAAAAGATCAGTTCAGCTAAAAGAACCGAAGCCAGGGTAAAGACCCGACCTCCAATGGATAAAGATCCATATTTTTAAGAGTGAAGACCCGATTTCCAAGGATGAAGATCCAGCTTAAAGGACTAAGATCCATTTTCAAAGGTGAAGACCCAATTTCCAAAGGATGAAGACCCGATCTCAAAGGATGAAGATCTAATTTTAAGGGTAAAGACCCAATCTCAAAGGATGAAGATCCATTTTCAAGGGTGAAGACCCGATCTCAAAGGATGAAGATCCATTTTGAGGGTGAAGAACCACAATGCATAGAACGGCCGGAGCTGTTAGACTTCTCAATTGATAAAAGGTCAGTCAAACTCATTCACGGGTCCAAGTACCCAAGCTCGGGTCCAAGTACCCAAATCAAATTCTGTCTAGGGTCCAAGTAACCAAATCAAATCAATCTCAGGTCCAAGTACCCAAATCAAATTCAATCTCGGGTCCAAGTCCCAATCTCGGGTCCAAGTATCCAAATCAAATTCAAATCTCGAGTCAAAGTACCCAGTTTAGGATCGAGTATCCAAATCCAGTTTAGGATTGAGTATCCCAATCCAATTTAGGATCGAGTATCCAAATCCAGTTTAGGATCGAGTATACAAATCCAGTATACCAATCCAAGTTAGGATCGAGTATCCCAATCCAATTTAGGATCGAGTATCCAAGTCCAATTAGGATCGAGTATCCCAATCCAATTTAGGATCGAGTATCCAAATCCAGTTTAGGATCGAGTATCCCAATCCAGTTTAGGATCGAGTATCCAAATCCAATCTCGGATCCAGGTATTCCAATCCAATTTAGGATTGAGTATCCAAATCCAATTTAAGATCGAGTATCCCAATCCAAGTTAGGATCGAGTGTCCCAATCCAATTTAGGATCGAGTATCCAAATCCAATTTAGGATCAAGTATCCAAGTCCAGTTAGGATTGAGTATCCCAATCTAATTTAGGATCGAGTATCCAAATCCAATTAGGATTGAGTATCCAAATACAGTTTAGGATCGAGTATCTGAATCCAGTTAGGATCGAGTATCCAAGTCTAGTTTAGGATCGAGTATCCAAATCTCTCGGGTCCAGAACCTAAATTTTGATTAGGTCCAGGACCTAGAATCTCCTCTAAGTTCAGAACTTAGCTCGGGTCCATAACCCAAATTTTAGCTCGGGTCCAGAACCCAAATTATCCTTAGGTCCAGAACCTAGAATCTCTTTTAAGTCCAGAACTTAGCTCGGGTCCAGAACCCAAATTTTCCTTAGGTCCAGAACCTAGAATCTCTTTTAAGTCCAGAACTTAGCTCGGGTCCTGAACCCAAATTTTCCTTAGGTCCATAACCTAGAATTATTTCAAAGTCCAAAACTTAGATCGGGTCCAGAACCCAAATTTTACTTAGGTCCAGAACCTAGAATCTCTTTTAAGTCTAGAACTTAACTCGGGTCCAGAACCCAAATTATCCTTAGGTCCAGAACCTAGAATCTTTCCTAAGTCCAAAACTTAGCTCGGGTCCAGAACCTAAATTTTCCTTAGGTCCAGAACCTGTAATTATCCTTGACTCTAGAACTCGAATCGGGTCCATAACCCAAATTTTTCTTAGGTCCAGAACCTAGAATTATCCTCGAGTCCAGAACTCGAACCGGGTCCAGAACCCAAAACCTCAACCATCTAAAAAATTAAGTCTTATTGCTTTTCACTCTCTTTCACTAAAGTCTCAGATCATTCAAGCAGAGGGCAAACTATAGACCCTTAATTTTTTACCTAGTCCGGTCCAATATATTTTAATTAGTCCAAAATAATTTTTTTGTTATCTTAATTAACCATTTCTCCCGCAGGCCAATTTTGCCCGCTACTGCGGCAGCTTTTTCGCCAGCTCAATTTTTCCGCAGTAATTTTTTTTCGCCAGCGCAATTTTTCCGCAGCAGTTTTTTTCGCCAGTGAAATTTTTCCAACGCAAAATTTTCGAAACCTAATACAATTAGGTTTCGGTTTCCTTTTCTTAATGAATATTATCTTCAATGAATAACTAGATTTAACCATAGAAATCTTCTATAAATAAGGACTAAAACAACACAAAAAAGGGGGAGAAAAAATCAAAAAAATTGGGCAAAAATTTGGAGAAAAATTGAGACCGAAATTGAGGAGGAAAATCTTGAATCAATTGGACTTTTTTAAGAGAGCAAGTAAGCAACTCAACCCATCAAAGGCAACAAAGCTTGTCTTTGACCTTGTTCATCCAAGAAGTAATTTTTGGTGTAACCTACGAACGAAGGTTTGAATTCTTAATTTCTTTTTGTTTCTTACAGTAGCTTCGTCCTTTATTTAATTCATAAGATTACACACTCAAAAGTTCAATCTTTGAAGATGTAATAACTTGATCTTTGCTTCCAGAAACCTTAAGAGAATTCCTCTATTTCTAGATACCTTTAAAAATTTTAATCTGTTTCTTTGTTTTTCCAAAAAACCTTAAATCGTTCTAAAACACTAAAAATCATCCTTCTGTTTCCCTAAAACCTTAAAAACCTAATTTATTCCTTCTGTCCCCAAAAACCCTAAATTGTCTCTTTTGTTTTTATAAACTTTAAATCATTTTCTCTATTCCTAAATTGCTTTTTCTGTTTCTTCAAAATATCAAAACCCTAATCTGTTTTCCAATGTTTCAAAACCTTAAAACCCTAAACTTCACTTTACACCTTCTAAAAATCACATAAAGTTTTATAAAACTATAAATTATTTTCTCAAACTCTAAAATAAAATACATTCTCCGAAACACTAAAAACCCTAATTCAACTTTCAAAACCAAGACATCAACCCCAAATTTGTTAACCTTAAACCCTAGTTTTCCTAAACCCTAACCCTTTAATCTTTAAACCTTAAAACTTTATAAACATAAATATTAAAATTTAAACACAGTAAACCTAAAAACCATATTCAGTAGCTAATAATCATAAATCCAATGTTTTAAAGTGTCCAAACCCTAATTTCATGATTTTACATCTCAAACCCTAATTTGGTTAATCAAAGAACTTTACCAACTTTTTAAATCATAAAACTCTAATCCATTGTAATTCCCTTAAAATCACAGTAGCCTAAACCAATAAATTCCAAAACCTTAAATATTAATTAAAGAATCTTAAGTAGAAATAGTAGCCCTAATTTGAATCTTTATTTGCTTTATTCAATGTTATATTTGATTATGCTTTGATTTACTTTATGTGCTTTAACTTATTTAAGTTCAATGCTTGATTTATTTAGTTTATCATGGATGGATGTTTATTTTATATTTTGATTGATATCTTTGATGAATGATTTATTTATGATGAATGGTTATTTACTTTTATCGATTTATTTAGATTTCCAAATATTGTAAGAGGTATGTTTCCACTTGTTGGGTATCTCATTAGTTAAATATCATGTAATTTAAATTGCTTTTCTATTATAGAACCATTGTAAAGGACATGTTTCTACCTTTCGGTGGGTGTCCTATTTAGGTATGGATTATGTAAGGGCATGTTTCCATCTTTGGATGGGTGTCCATTTATTTGTTTTGCTTGGACATTATTTTGATTTTCAATATATCGATGCTTTATTTTAATTATTGAGTGTAATATGGATAATATTGTTATATTTAAGAATTTTATAATATTAAGACCTGTAAAGGAGGCAAGTTCCAATGAACCGAGTGTTGTGGGGGTGCTGGGCCATTTACACCTTCCCCACATGTACCCAACTTTCCAAACCCATTAGGGGGTTGGGGATTTCTTAGGAATTGAGTCATCCACCCCTTTCTTTTTCCCAGCCCGTCTGGGTGGCGACTCCATTTTCTCCGGACTTAGGTCCGTGTTCTCTACGGCCCCGAGCCTAAACAGTGCCGAAGTCACAAGAACCATTCTACCGGGAGTGGGGGCAAAAATCCCCACTCACACAATTGCTTACTGCCTAAGCCAAGAAAAGGAATAAAAGTCAGAGTTTACAGCCTAAGTTCAAAAGCCACGACATTGGTATTCAAATACCATGACCGTGGCCCACTTGGCAGCCATTTACACCTAAAAAATCTCTCAAAACAATTTGTTCCAACCCAGGCCATGACCGTGGCACCCATATGCCACTACCATAGGGCTTCAATTTATGACTTTTAGCTGGAAAAGTTAAACAATTAAAGATCCAAATAGCTATAGAAAGTTGTGTTCTTGCATTTGCCATTTTACCTCCACTAAGAAGCTTCCAAACACTTTATATAAACACATTCCCTCCAAGGATTCAAAGAGGAGAAGTTAGATTGAGTCATAGGCAAATGGGAGTTTAGATACAAAAGATATTGTAGTAAGGTTAGAGATTTACTCTTAAACTTGTATCAATTAAGTTTTAGTCTTTCTTTTGAGAGAAGAGTGAACTTAGGATTCAAAGGAAGAGATTCAAGAATCCAAGTGGAATTCTTCTTCAATCCAAAGAATTAGAGTTTGCACTTTCTTATTATTATGTTTGCAATTAATAATTGTTATGTTTTTATTTCAAATATGAGGAACTAAAATATATTTAAGGTTGATCCCTTATATTGAGTTTATTATGGAACAACATATGCCTATTAGATTTAGCTAAGTTCATCTTTGATTATTTTATTATCTTTGATCCTAATGCTTTGATTATCTTGCTCATAATTAATTGAATTGAGATATTGTGAGAAGGAGCGAGAGTAGAAACATAACATTCATCCAAGGAGATAAAAATCTTAAGAAAGTTTTTCACTTAGAGATAAGGTTAAATCCTTAAGAGGTTGATTCAAGATTCTAATAAAATCTAATGAATTGATTTAATTATTTATGATCATGAGAGTAGATGTAAGGATTGAATCAATATTAGCTTTAGTACTTAAGAGAGGGTTAAGCTCGATAGTAGGCTCCAACCATTAATCGAAAAGGGAACTAAACTAAATCAATACTTTAAAAAATCCATAGTAAATCAGTAAAGGTGACTTAACCCTGAGCTTTATATCATTAGATTTAATTTCAAAGTAATTCAATTTATTTAAAGTTTAATTTAATCATAAATCAACTTTTGTTATATAAATAATAAATAATTTAATTATTTGGTACTTAGAATAACTCTCCTCGTGGGAACGATACTCTACTTATCACTTTATTACTTCATATGACCTGTACACTTGCAGATAGCTAGGCTTGAGTCCTAATAAGCTTTTGGCGCCATTGTTGAGGAGGCGACCATTCTAATATTAATAATATGAAACTGTTATTGCTTTGGATTATTATTTTTTCTTTACTTTTATTAAAGAATTTTTAGTTTATATATATAGAAATCTAAATACAAAACTTGAGCCATATAATCCAGAAATTGAATGATTTTGTAGGAAAAGAGAGAGAGAGAGAGAGAGAGAGAGAGAGAGAGAGGAAAGAAAAGGAAATAGTGGAAGGAACTTCAGCAGAAATTCATAAGATCGATAATCCTATTGATTCATCTGATAAGAACCAATAATGGGAGATCCTCAAAACATGACTCTTAAAAAATATGCTACGCCTTCTGCTCAACTAAGGTCTAGCATAGCCAAACCACCAGTGTAAGCCAACGCTTTTGATCTAAAGCCATCACTTATCAACTTGATTCAACAATCTATTTTCCATGGCCTGCCGCATGAGGATGCATATACTCATATCTTTAATTTCTTAGAGATGTGTGATACTTTTAAAATTAATGGTGTATTTGACGATGCAATTCGGTTGTGACCTTTTCCAGTTTCTTTAAAGGATCAAGCAAAGTATGGCTCATTTCTAAACCACTGGGCATATTTACCACATGGGATCAATTAGCCACAGGTTTTCTTGCAAAATATCTTCTACCAGAAAAAATGACTAAATTAATAAATGGTATAACAAGCTTTATTTAATAAGATGGAGAAAGTTTATATGAAGCTTGGGAACATTTTAAAAATTTGCAAAGGAATTGTCTGCAACATGGAGTACCTGAATGGCTTGTGATTCAAACTTTCTATAATGATCTTCAGCCAAATATCAAAGGAACAATAGATACAGTAGTGGGTAATGCAATTATAAACAAAGCTCCTTCCAAAGCCACTGACTTAATTGAAGAAATGGCAGCAAATAACTATCATTGGACGTCAAAAAGAGGTATTCATAAAAGAGTTATAGGTTTGCATGAAATTGATAATTTTTCTTTGCTTGCAGCTAAGGTAGACACAATTGCAAAAAAATTAGAATGTCAACCTATTGTCATCATCTCCAGCATGCGAAGGATGTGGATGAAGCCATGATACAATAGATTGAAAAATTATGGAGCAAGTCCAATATTTGGCAATCAAAATAGGGGTCTAAACTTTGAAGGGAGCACATATAACCCAACATGGAGAAATCATCCTAATTTTTCAAGGATCTACTTCTTTAGAAAAACCAGGATACGAATCTGCATTGGAGAAATTTATTAGAGCGACATCAAAATGATTTAACAAAATTGAAAAGTAACATGACAAGCTTGAATAGAAAATAGAATGTCTTTCAACACAAAATAAAAATCTTGAAAGTCAAGTAGGTCAAATTACAAGTTCTCTCAACACTCGCAATCAAGGAGCTCTTCCTAGCCAAACGGAGACCAATCCAAGGGAGCATTATAAAGCTGTCACTTTGAGGAGCGGTTTGCAACTTGAAGATTCTCAATCACACAATACTCAAAACATGGACAAGGAAAAAGAAAATGAAGAAGTTAATGAAAAGGAAGCACCAAAAAAAGAAATTATTAAACTATACGTGCCTCTGTTGTTAACTCAATCTAGCTATCTGCAAGTGCACAGATCGTTAACAAGTAATATAATGAAAAGTAAAGTATCGTTCTCACGAGAAAGTTTTCTTCTAAGTACTGATCAATTAAAACTAAGTATTATTTGGATGATAAATTTTGATTTATGATTAAGCAAAATAAATTACTTTGAATTAAATCTAATGTTATGAAACTTAGGGTTAAGTCACCTTTATTAATTTATCATGGGTTTTCTAAAGTATTGATTTAATTTAGTTTTCCTTTCATTAATGGTTAAATTCTCCTAAATTAAGCTCAAGTCTTTCTCAAGTACTAGAACTAATATCAATTTAATTCTTATGGCTACTCTCATGATCACAAGTAATTAAACCAATTCATTAGGTTTTGTGAGAATTTTTGAATTAACCTCTTACTTGTTTAACCTTATCTGTAAGTGAAAAACTTCCTTAAGATTTTTACCTCTATGGACTAATGTTATACTTCCACTCCCGCTCCATCACACAGCACCTTAATTCAATTAATTATTGGCCAGATAATTAAAGCATTAAGAGTAAAGATAACAAAATAATTTAAGGATAAACTAAATTAATTCAAATAGGTATTTATAACTTCATGATAAATTCAATGAAAGGGACAAACCATAAAGAGGACTAGTTATTAATTATTGAAATAAAAACATTAAAAATATTAAAGAAAGACATTAAAAACATAATTTAAAGAATAATAAATATCAAACTCTATTTCTTTGAAGAAGAACTTGACTTGGAACTTGAATTTCTTCTTGAACCAGAATTTCATTCTCCTTCTTGAGAAAACTCTAAACTACATTTTATTTATTGAATGAATCTAATCTAATTTTTGTAAATCTTTCATATGTTGAAACCTTAGAGGAAGTGTGTTTAAATAGAGTATTTGAAAGCTTCATTAGTGGGGAAAAAACTAAAAATGGTTAGGCCACATCATGTTTGGTTCACCACCTACCCAATTTTCTACTCAAGGTCATGAATTTCGGCCCCACGGTCGTGGCTTTTGAGTACTTTACAGCTGTTTGGACGGTTTGAGCACTTTACAGTTGTAAATGGTGGACAAGGTAGGCCACGGTCGTGGTTTTTCAATGCCACAGTGGTGGCATATGAGTGGAGGCTGCCAATTTTAAATTTTCTTCTCTTTCTTGGCTCGAGCGGTAGAGAAAGCAATCCCACGGTCGTGTCTTGCCAATTCCACGGTCGTGGCATCCATTTGACTTCTGGAATTTTATCTTTTTTTTTTGCTATGGAAGACTTGATTTAAATTCCAGGGCCGTGGTTTTGAAGAGCCACGGGTGTGGCATTGGTTATTTCTTCATTTTTGCTTGCCTTTCTTCAATTTTGCACCTCTAATCATTAGAATCTTTGAATCTTGTCTTTCCAAGCATGATTATAATAATTCTAACTCAAATACACAAAATCCATCAAATTCAATTTCAAAACGATAAAAATTATGGTTAGAATTATAAAAAATGTTGATCATAATTTCACTCTATCAAACTCCCCCAAACTTAAATCGTTGCTTGTCCTCAAGCAATTGAAGTTTAGTACTATATATTTATATGTTGAGTTTATATGAAAAAAAAAATTTAATAATTAAAACTTTAAATTTTAGGTCAAACAATTTAGTTTCATAATTTACCTACTTCATTCTTACCTCCTGTACTCAAGAATTTTAATCAATTACAACCAATATCAAATTCTAGATAAGCAAATATTCTTTTGATGCAAACTCAACCTAGGCTCATATGCATGCTTAATTGAACTTTCTCCACTAATAGATTATGCTAAATCAAGGGAAATCAAAAGGACTTTGTAGGCTTGTAATGAGGTCTATAATGATGAGGATTAAAAGATGGTTTAAATGAATTTGGTTAAAATGTCTTTCAAAAATTTCTCTTGGGAAGAGGGTTCTTGGATCCTTGCTCTTTTCTTAACTCTCTTCTAGGAATTATTATTATTATTATTATTATTATTATTATTATTATTATTATTATTATTATTATTATTATTTCTATTATCATCATCATCATCATCATCATCATCATCATTTTTATTTTTTTATTTATTATTTATTTATTTATTTATTTATATATATTCTCCCAAACTTGAAACTTAGGAGTCTATTATTATAAATAAATAAGCAATTTTGTTTTTGAGAAAATTTTTGAAAGACAATTAACCTTGAAAAGGGTAGTTAATTTTGGGTTATTAAATCAAAGAAAACTCAAGCTGAAATGTATTTTTTTTTTCAAAAGGGACAACTAAGGAAAATATTTATAATTGGTGGTTATAAGGATTTGGTTTTACAAACAATGCCTAAATCATTTTTTCCTTTATTTAGCAATTTTTTAATTTTGCCTTGAAAGCTCTTTTAAACATGTTTTAGGCCTAGGCAAATTATAATATGAAAGAATATACACTTATGCTAAAATTCAAAAACTAATCATATTGAATTAATAAAAGAGCTCAGTTAGTTAAAATCCATAAGGTATAATTATTCTACCATATTTTGATCTAAAAATTTTAACTTTTTAACTAAAAAATTTTAGCTTATAAACCAACATATAAGAAATCTATAGTAAAAACATAACTTAATATATAATAACAATCCAAATTTCAAACCATAAAATATCTCAAAACAAAACATAATCTTCAAAAAAAACATAAATATTCAAAACTATCATAAAATAAATTTAAAGTACCAAATTTCGCAGCAAAACCAACAATTTAGGAAAATTTCCCCCAAACTTGAAATACCACTGTCCTCAGTGGTCTCCAATAGTAGCATCATCACCGGGTGGAGGAGGCTGTGGTGGCAGAGCATAGTGGAGTCCAAAATGAGAAAACAATGTGTTGAACTGCTCACTGCTTCCAGTTATCATGCTCAACTTCACCAAATCGCTGCACCATGTTGTCAAAATGTTGCTCCCATGCTTCATTCCTGCGGTTCATCTCATTTTCAAAAGAATCAAGCCTGTTAGCAATATAATCAAATGTATTAGGTGGTGGAGCAGATGGACCGGACTCGGAAGGTCGAGTAGGTTGTGGTTGTTCAGATGCTTCTTCAAAATCTCCTTCTTCTCCAAATAATTCCTCCTTATCAATGTTAATATCAGCATCGGGAGGTCCTAGAACTATATATTGGTTCCGCCTTTTTGCTACTAATCTCATTGCCAAAACGGTATCTATATCAATTGTAGTTTTACCCGAAATAGGAATAAGGTGATTAGGACCTATATTAAGATAGGTAGCAATCTGGGTAATCATTCCCCCAATAATAATCTTATCGCTTAGTTTAATGACCTCTTCATAGAGTTTAGCAAACCAATAACCAACATTTAAAACTTTTTCTTCCATGGCACAATAAAAGAAATGCAATTCTTTTGAATTAACATTGTCTTGACTCTCCCCTCTCCTAAAAATTGTATTTGCCAAAACTACATGGATGTACCGGTAGAATGGGTTTGTAAAATTAGAGGCCTTTGACATTTTACTATTAAATCATCTAATGCCTTCTAGCCTAGTCCATGTCTCATTTTCATCAAAACCATCAGTTCTACCGGGTGTTCCCTGCAAGTCTGATAATCCAAGTGCATCCCCAAATTCAAGCATTAGCCACTTATAATTATGATTTCCCAATCTAAATTCCACTCTCCCATTGTGACCAGCTTGTCTATTTGATGGAAAAAATCTAAAACTACTAAAGAATTCCAAGGTTAATTTAGCATAGGTCGGGTAACACATGCTAGCAAACAAGATCAATTGCATATCGGTGAACATTTTGAGTAACACATCATTCTATTGTAAATTTCTAATAATATTTGCATCAATGAATCAAGAAGGAATAATTTTTTGGGAACTTAAATCATGGTATCTTTTTCATTGCTCCTCATCACGAAAGAAAATTTTTGGATACAAATGTGGTCCTTGATTTGGTGGAGATGAAGGTGGGGATGGTGTTGAGGAAGAGGATGATGATCCATCTTGGCACCTTCCTTTTGATCCTCTAGATTTTGATCCTTCAAGACCCTTTGATTTCTTGGCAAAAGGCTTACTTCTAACCATTTTGATGTTTGATTTGATGAAAAACTTGAAGAAATTTGAGTGAAATTGGAGTTTAGGTCTTGTGGTTAGAGGTTTGGGGGAGTGGGTTTTAAATTTGGGGGGCCAGGGCTGTAAAAAGTGAAGGGAGAGAAAAAAAATGAGATGAATATATAGGGTGGAGAGACCACGGCCGTGGCATGGCAGTTGACTGGTCAAAATTGGCTTGCATGCATTGCCACAGTTGTGGCCCTTGAAAAGCGATGGTCGTGGGTTTGAGATTGATACTGCCCAAGTGTTGTTGTCTCGGTGCTATTTCTGGCAGACCTATTGGTGATCCCACCATCGTGGGGTGTGCAATGCCACGGTCGTGGTATTGGGTTCTTCACTGGATTTTCAAAAATTCTTCCCCCAGCTCCATTTTGACAACTCCCATTTGATTTCCACGCCCCTGGAAATGATCCACCACGGTCGTGG
This sequence comes from Garcia nutans, assembly GCA_947685225.1. Taxonomy (NCBI): domain Eukaryota; kingdom Viridiplantae; phylum Streptophyta; class Magnoliopsida; order Malpighiales; family Euphorbiaceae; genus Garcia; species Garcia nutans. The sequence goes on from CANTUV010000026.1 coordinate 22,193,352, forward strand.
GGTCTCAGAAACTCAAGTTTCTTGAAGATTTGTTACCTAGAAAATAATTATAAAATATCATTAGTTTTTTTTATATAAAAAATGGCTAAAAATATAGAGAAATCGGGTTGCCTCCTGACAAGCACTAAGTTTATAGTTGATAGCACGACATTCTTTTAGACGTTCAGCTACTAAAATGATAGACGTTTTCGACATCTATTGGATCACCAATGAAATAAGGCTTCAATTGTTGGCCATTTACTTTAAAATTTTCTCCTTTTTGATTTTGTATATCTATCGCACCAAGAGGATAAACATTTAAAATTGTAAACAGGCCTGACCAATGAGATTTAAGCTTCCCAGGAAAAAGTTTTAATATTGAATTGTACAACAAAAATTGTTGTCCTTCATGGAATAGCTTGGGTCGGATTGGCTTGTCATGCCATGACTTTGTTTTCTCTTTGTAAATCTTGGCATTCTCATAAGAGTGAAATTGAATTTCATCCAACTAGCTTAATTAAAAAAGGAGTTTTTGTCCTGCTTCTCCCAAGTCCATATTTAACTGTCTGATGGCCCAATATGCTTTTTGTTCCAATTCTACGGGTAAGTTACATGCCTTTCTAAAAATAAGCCGAAAAGGAGACATACCAATTGGGGTCTTGTAAGCTGTTCTGTAAGCCCAAAGCGCATCATCTAATTTAGAAGATCAATCCTTTCTCGAAGTGCTAACTATTTTCTCCAAAATCCATTTGAGCTTCCTATTTGATATTTGTACTTGTCTATTGGTTTGAGGATGATAGGGTGTTGAAACCTTATGGCGTACCCCATATTTCTTAAAAAGAGTGTCAAAGCTCTTATTGAAAAAATGGGTACCACCATCACTGACCACAGCTCTAGAAACTCTGAACCTTGTGAAAAATATTCTTTTTAATGAACTTAATGACCACTTTAACATCATTTGTTGGACTTGCGATGGCTTCCACCCATTTGGATACATAATCTACTGCTACTAGAATATACTAATTATTGAATGAAAATGGAAAGAGCCCCATAAAATTGATTCCCCAAACATCAAAGAGTTCAACTTCAGGAATTGAATTAAGTGGCACGTCTTGTCTTTTTGAAATATTTCCAGTTCATTGACAACGATCACAAGAATGAACAAAAACTTTTGTATCTTTATACATTGTCGGCCAAAAGAATCCACATTGCCAAATTTTAGCAATTGTTTTAGATGTACTGGAGTGACCACCACATTCTTTTGAATGACAAAACTCCAAAATACTCTTAATCTCTTCTTTTGGTACACATATATGAATCATTCCGTTCCCACAATGCTTAAACAAGAGTGGATCTTCCCAAATATAATTTTTTACGTCGAAAAGAAATTTCTTCCATTGAGCATACGATAGGTCTGGTGGAAGAATATTACCTTCCAAATAATTAACTAAATCAGCACACCAAGGAATAGAATTTTGAATAGAAAAAAGTTGTTCATTAGGAAATGACTCATTGATAGGCAATTCTCCTTTATCCATTGATTATCTAATCTTAATATGTGATCTACCACTAAATTTTCAACTCCTTTTTTATCCTTTATCTCAAGATCAAATTCTTGTAGAAGAAAAATCCACCTAATTAGCCTTGGTTTAGCTTCCTTTTTGTTCATCAAATATTTGATTACTGCATGGTAAGTATAAATAATAACTTTCTAGCCTAAAAGGTAAGATCTGAATTTATCCAAAGCAAAAACTATAGCAAGCATTTCTTTTTCTGTTGTAGCATAATGGATTTGAGTATTGTCAAGAGTTCGACTTGCATAGTAGATGAGATGACTTTTCTTATCCTTTTTCTGACTCAAAATAGCCCCAACTGCATGATCACTAGCATCACACATGAGCTCAAAATGTAAAGACCAATCTAGTGGTGAGATGATAGGAGTTGTTGTAAGAGCTGCCTTCAATATGTTAAAAGAAATTAAACATTCATTAGAAAAATTAAAAATAGCATCCTTACTTAATAATTCACATAAGGGTTTAGTAATTTTTGAAAAATCTTTGATAAAATGCTTGTAAAACCCTGCATGTCCTAAAAGACCTCAAACTACCTTTACATTTGTTGGTGGTTGTAGCCATTCAATAATTTCTATTTTAGCTCTATTTACTTCAATTCCTTCCTTAGACACCTTGTGTCGGAATATAATTCCTTCTTCCACCATAAAGTGGCATTTTTCCCAATTGAGGACAAGGTTTGTATCTTCACATCTTTTAAGTACCTGTTCCAAATGTTGTAAATAATTATCAAAATTGGAACCATAAACTGTAAAGTCATCCATAAAAATTCCAATAACTGATTCTACAATATCAGAAAATATAGCCATCATGCATCATTGAAAAGTGGTTGGTGCATTGCATAGTCCAAACGACATTCTTCTATAAACAAAAGTGTCATATGGACATGTGAATGTAGTCTTTTCCTGATCTTCTAGTGCTATAGGAATTTGAAAATAGCTTGAATATCCATCCAACAAACAAAAATAAGCATTACTTGCAAATCTTTCAAGCATTTGATCAATAAAAGGTAATGGAAAATGATCATTTCGGGTGGCTTTATTCAACCTCCTATAATCTATGCAAACACGCCATCTAGTTACCGTTCTGGAGGGAATTAATTCATTATTTTCATTTGTTATGACTATCATCCCTCCTTTCTTAGAAACTACATGTATAGGACTCACCCATGAACTATCAGAAATAGGATAAATTATTCCTGCATCTAGTAATTTTGTCACTTCTACTTTTACCACTTCTCTCATATTTGGATTCAATCTCCTTTGATGATCTATCATGGGTTTGGAATTTTTCTTCCATTAAAATCCTATGCATGCATATTGAAGGGCTAATTCCCTTAATATCAAATATAATCCATCCTATTGCTTTCTTATATTTTATAATCATGTTCAAGGTTTGACTCATCTGAATTTTTGACAAATTATTGTTAAAAATAATAGGCAAAGTATTATTGGGTCCAAAAAATACATACCTGAGATGAGTAGGTAGTGGTTTCAATTCTAATTCCAGAGATTTTTCAATAGAAGGGGGAGGTAAGGCCTTACCTTTGTCAAGTGTTTCAAATTTTTGCATGTACATTCTTGGAGTTGTCTCTAAAGACAAAGCATAAGCAACTACTTCTTTATTTTCATCTTTTGGGGTTGGACTTTGTGTAAGACAAGTTTCTAAAGGAATCTTAATGTTTCCTCACAAAATTGTTGGACACACTCATCAATAACATCAACCAGAAAACAATTATCAAGAAATGTGGGATGCCTGGCTACTTTAGCTAAATTAAACTTCTCTTTTTCCTCTCCTAATTGCAAGGTGAGTTTCCCTCCATGAACATCAATCATGGCTCCAGCTGTAGCAAGAAATGGTCTTCCTAATATAAGTGGAATCTCTGCATCTTCATCCATTTCTAGAATTATGAAGTCTACTGGAATATAGAACTTATCTACTTTCACCATGAAGGGACATTCTTGTTGGTTGAAACTAAGTGAAACCAAGTTTCCTGCAAATGGAACTAGGCATTAGAATGACACTTGCACCTAGATCACATAAAGCTTTATTAAAATCTGTTTCACCAATAGTACATGAAATAGAAAAACTCCCTGGGTCTTTTAACTTAGAAGGAAGTTTATTTTGAATAACCGCACTGCATTCTTCTGTAAGTGCGATCTTTGCATTTTCTTCTATCTTCCTTTTATTAGATAGCAATTCCTTTAAGAACTTCACATATGTGGGCATCTGAGCAAGCACATCTGGAAAAGGAATATTTATGTGAAGTTGTTTAAACACTTCTAAAATTTTTCATATTGCTTATCTAATTTTTGTTTCCTCGGTCTTTGAGGAAAAGGAATTTGAGGCTCATAAGTTTTTAGAATTTCTTTTGGTGCTCCCTTCTCCCTACTTCTTCTTCTTTTTCTTTCTCCTTTACCAATTTTTAGGGTTGGGTTGGTAAAGAGTCTTTAAGTTATAAACCACTTCTTAAGGTCATAGCTTTGCAATGCTCTCTTGGATTGACTTTTGTTTGGCTAGGAAGTGCTCCTTGATTTCGATTATGGAGAGAACTTGCAATCTGATCTATTTGTGTCTCAAGATTCTGATTATGAGTTGAGAGAACTTCAATTTGTTGCTCAAGCTTTTCATGTTGCTTTTCAATTCTCTCAAATCTCTCTGATGTTGCTCCAATGAATTTCTCCAATGCAACTTCATATGATGATTTTTAGGAGGATGGAATCCTTGATTTTGATTTTTGATGTATGGTAGCTAATAAGGTGCTTTTTGATTGCTTTGGGTTCCCTATGATAGGTTGGGATGATTTCTCCATGTTTGGTTATATTTGTTTCCTTGAGGAAAAGCTAGACCTCTATTCTGGTTACCCAAAAACTGGACTTGCTCCATAATTTTGCAGTTAGCTGTGTTGTGGTTTCCTCCACATCCTTCACAAGTTAGGGATGAAGTAAGGTTGACATGCTCCAATTTCTTCACTATTGTATCTACCTTGGCTGCAAGCAAAGAAAAATTATCAATTTCGTGTAAACCAGCAACTTTTTAATGAATATTACATTTCAAAGTCCAATGGTAGTTGTTTGCCGCCATTTCTTCAATCAAATCGATTGCTTCAGAAGGAGCTTTATTCATAATTGCACCTCCAGCTGCTGCATCATTGTGCCCTTGATATTTGGATGAAGGTTGTTATAAAAAGTTTGAATCAAAAGCCATTCAGGGACTCCATGGTGAGGACATTTTCTTTGTAAATTTTTGAAACGTTCCCAAGCTTCATATAAACTTTCACCATCTTGTTAAATAAAGCTTGTGATATCATTTCTCAATTTAGCAGTTTTCACAGTTGGAAAATATTTTGCTAGAAAAATAGCGGCTAATTGATAACATGTAGTGAATGTAGCAGGTGCTTTAGAAGTGAGCCAATCCTTTGCTTGATCCCTTAAAGAAACTGGAAAAGTCGCAAGTGAATAGTATCATCAGATACACCATTAATTTTAAAACCATCACATATTTCTAAAAAATTAGAGATGTGAGCATACGCGGATCATGTGGAAAACCATGAAAAATTGATTGTTGAATCAGATAGATAAGCACTGGTTTCAAATTGAAAGTATTGGCTTGCACAAGTGGTTTAACGATGCTAGATCTTGGCTGAGCAGATGGCATAGCATATTGCTTAATTGTCATAGTTTGTGGATCTCCCATGGTTGATTCTTCATTAGATGTATCCATAGGATTATTTGTCAAAATTTCTTCCACTTTTTGCTTCCCTTTTCTTTCTTTTTTATTCTTCCTAAAAAGCCATTCAATTTCTGTATTATATGGTTCATGCGTTGAGTTAGGATTTCTTCGCATATAAACTAAAATTTGAGAAATTTATGCAGAAAAGTAAAAATATACAAAGCAACACTAGTCTTAATATTATCAATATTAGAATGATCGCTTCCCCAGCAATGGTGCCAAAAACTTGTTGTTAACTTAGCCTAGCTATCTGCAAGTGCATAGATCATTAACAAGTAATATAATGATAAGTAGAGTATCCTTCCCATGAGGAAGTTTTCTTCTAAGTACTGATAAATTAAAACTAAGCATTATTTGAATGATAAAATTCAATTTATGATTAAGCAAAACAAATTACTTTGAATTAAATCTAATGTTATGAAACTTAGGGTTAAGTCACTTTTATTGATTTATCATGGGTTTTCTAAAGTATTGATTTAATTTAGTTTTCCTTTCATTAATGGTTAAATTCTCCTAAATTAAGCTCAAGTCTTTCTCAAGTATTAGAACTAATATTAATTTAATCCTTATGTCTACTCTCGTGATCACAAGTAATTAAACCAATTCATCAGGTTTTGTGAGAATTTTTGAATTAACCTCTTAATTGTTTAACCTTATCTCGAAGTGAAAAACTTCCTTAAGATTGTTACCTCTATGGACTAATGTTAAGCTTCCACTCTTGCTCCATCACACAACACCTCAATTCAATTAATTATTGGCCAGATAATTAAAGCATTAGGAGTAAAGATAATAAAATAATTTAAGGATAAACTAAATTAATTCAAATAGGCATTTATAACTCCATAATAAATTCAATGAAAGGGACTAACCCTAAAGAGGATTAGTTATTCATTATTGAAATAAAAACATTAAAAATATTAAAGAAAGACAATAAAAACATAATTTAAAGAACAAAAAATATCAAACTCTATTTCTTTGAAGAACTTGACTTGGAACTTGAATTTCTTCTTGAACCAGAATTTCACTCTCCTTCTTGAGAAAACTCTAAACTACATTTTATTTCTTGAATGAATCTAATCTAATTTTTGTAAATCTTTCATATGTTGAAACCTTAGAGGAAGTGTGTTTAAATAGAGTGTTTGGAAGCTTCATTAGTGGGGAAAAACTGAAAAAGGTTAGGCTACATCTTGTTTAGTTCACCACCTACCTAATTTTCTGCTCAAGGACATGAATTTGGGCCCTACGGTTGTGGCTTTCGAGTGCCACGCTCATGGCCTAAGTTGGATTGGATGGTTTGAGCACTTTACAACTATAAATGGTCGGTAAGGTAGGCCACGTCATGGCTTTTCAATGCCACAATCATGGCATATGAGTGGAGGCTGCCAATTTTAAATTTTCTTCTCTTTCTTGGCTCGGGCAGTAGAGAAATCAATCCCACGGTCGTGGCATCCATTTGGCTTCTGGAATTTTGCCTTTTTTTTTTGTGGCATACTTGATTTAAATCTCAGGTCATGGTTTTGAAGGGCCATGGGCGTGGCATTGGTTATTTCTTCACTTTTGCTTGCCTTTCTTCAATTTTGCACCTCTAATTATTAGAAATTTGAATCTTGTCTTTCTAAGCATGATTATAATAATTCTAACTCAAATACACAAAATCCATCAAATTCAATTAAAATGATTAAAATTATGGTTAGAATTATAAAAAATGTTTATCATAATTTCACTCTATCAGCCTCTAATTCCTTTTCCTCAATGATTAAAGAAACAAAAATAAGATAAGCAATATGAAAAATGTTTAGAAGTATTTAAACAACTTCACATTAATATTCCTTTTATAGAAGCTCTTGTACAGATGCCGTGTAACATCCGTAATTTTTAAAAATTAAATAAAATAAATTAAAATTAAATTGGATAAATTAAATAAATAATTTAAATGGAGAATTAAAGAATTTTAAGTGAAAAATGGAATGTATATGTGAAATATATATATATATATATGAAATATACATAACATATACAAAAGTAAACTCAAAGTCAATACTTTAAGAAGAAAAGTCAAAAGTCAAGTAGCATAATTATAAATATATTTTGGAAGAAATAGAACGTATGAAGAACGTCCCTTACACAAGTGTTATTGGAAGCCTAATGTATGCAATGATGTGTGCTAGGCCCGATATTTACTTTGTTGTTGGGATGGTAAGCAGATTTCAATTCAATCTAGGTCCGACACATTGGCAAGTAGTTAAGAGGATTTTTAGGTACCTAAAAGGCGCTTTCAATTATTTATTGTGCTATCAAAAGGGAAGTATAAATTTGAAAGGCTTCATGAATGCTTACTGGAAGGGAGATGTGGATGAAAGAAAATCCACCCTAGATTTGTTTTCTTACTCAACAAGGGTGTTGTCTCATAAAGCAGCAGGAAATAGTCTTGTATAGCACCTTCAACTATAGAAGCTAAATTTATAGCATTTTCAGCTGCAGTACAAGAGGGTGTTTGGCTTAAGGATTGTTAGATCATTTGGGTGTTAATGCTATAAATGAATTAGTCACAATACACTATGACAATCTAGTAACAATTGCATGAAATACATCTCTACACATGACATGATTGCAGATCCTTTCACGAAACTATACCTAGAGACTTTTTTTTTTATTAAACACACTAAGTCTTTAGGATTACATAGAATGGGCCTTCCCATACCCCATTAGGGTACGTTTACATAGGCATTTTAGGTGAAACCTAGAATGGGTCTTTCATTACACATTTAGGATAGGTTTATATAGACATTTTAGGTCAAAAAATGGGCCTTCCTTTTTTCAATTATGATAAGTGTACATTGAAATTCTAGGACAACCTTGGAATAGACCATACTAAACATCCTAGAGCGAACAATCATCTCTTTACATGACATGACATGGCATCTCGCATCCAAGTTGTCGCGTTCACAATATCTTGGTTACTTTTCAAATAAAGAAAAAACGATGAGGGGCAACTGTGATCCCCTAATTTTGCACCCACATTAAAGTGCAAATAACCATAGTTCCAACAAATTTGGAATCACACAAATTGCGATTTGGATAGGCCCGAACGGGCCTAAACTGACCTAAAATGGGACTGAAAATGCTAAATTTTAAACATGAGAAAAAATCCTCAACTTAGCCCTTAAATCAAAGCCCACATGATAATGAATCCAATGTAATAAGAATCACTCAAATCGGGCATTGAATGGCTCTGAACGGACCATTTAAAGTCAGGAGCTATAGGAGGTTGCCAATGCATAGGTGGTAGCCAGGCCCATAGCCATCACACCCTAGGCGATGGCCATGTGGTAGGCATCCATTGTAGGCCATCGTACCTTGAGCAATAGTCGCACATCCAATGACCATTGCTACTCACATGGTGGCTGGTGCAGCTTCCCTAATAATTGGCACTACCTAGAAAACATGATAAGCCTAGCCAACATATCTAAATTGTGATCCCACATATGAAAACTACAATCTTGCACTCCTAAGCTAGGCTATAAATTGCCTAGCTTAATTCCACATTAAAAAATGATCTTCTTCACGCCCCTCTTGGCTTTACTATAAATAGTGAGTTTCCCCTAGCATTCAAGACACACCAACCAATCAAGCAAACCTAATTACTAGTTGGATTTCTCTTTCTCCCTCTTTTCTTTTTTAAAAGTAAAAGGTTTAAGCTTCCTTCGAAAGGACAATCTAAAGTTAGCTTCCTTAGCTAGCTTGGGTACTTTATCCATATTTGGGTGTTTGTTTTCTTTAAAAAACCTTAACCCAATTTCTTCTTTAGTAGTCCAAGCCTTCCAAGCCTAAGTTAAAGCCCAAGCCTTCCAAGTCCAAATCAAGACCTAAGCCTTCCATCAAGCCCAAGACAAGGCCTACGCCTTCCATCAAGCCCAAGTTAAGGCCTAAGCCTTCCATCAAGCCTAAATCAAGTTCCAAACCTTCCATCAATCTGAAGTCAAGGCCCAAGTCTTCCATCAAGACCAAGTTAAGGCCTAAGCCTACCACCAAGCACAAAGTCAAGCGAAGCAAGAGGAAATCTCTAAAGGTAACTCTTAAACTCATCTTTTTCAATTTGGTAAAATAACAAACCTAAATTAAACTAAGCGCTTTGCAATCAAATGCATGAACTATGAAGGGCCTTGATTCCCATTTAATGGATATGTAGGCACATCTTGGAATTTCACTCCAAGCAGCGGCCCACCTAAAAGCCACAAAATTGGTTTTTCTTCTTTCTCTTATTATTTATTTCTATTTTATGATTTATTTTTCTTTTTATATCATTTTAATATTTTTAGGGATTTGTGCTTAACCAAGTACCCATAAAGGCTAGAGTCAAGCTCTCTTTTGTATGATTTATTTGGAGTTGTAATTTAACTGCTTGCTCTATTTGAATTTTATGGATGTCATATTTAATCTTGCATATGCATATTAATAATTGTTATTCATGCAATTAATTGTCATCACATAAAATTAAATTTTTCTAAGAGTTAAGGTTTAATTAAAGGGGAATTCCTTTTTACTTAAAATCAACTTGAAAAACCTAACCCACGACTCATCATGATTGATTTTGGATTAGTGCCTTTTGGGTATAAAATTAAATATTTTTCATGGGGTAAAAAAAAGGGGTTATTCCTTAAGTTTTCCCAAGCCAAATAAATTGGGATGGCGAGTCTCTAATAAAGCTTTCAATACAAAGCCATCATCTCTTTTCAAAATAAAAGAGAGTAATTCTTTTTTCAAAACAAAAGGGTCGATTTTAAACCGGTACTTATGAAACTGACCAGAGACTATACATGACGGTGTTGAGTGAGCTCAAACCCAAATAAGCATTTTGGCTCCATTTTTCAAGTGGGTCGAATCAATGCTCTGGTGAGGCCTCACAATTGGCGATTCCATCAGGGACCTTCAAATTTTTCAAAAGAAAATTTCTAATGGGCTCTTTTCAATTAAGATTAAATTCCCCTTTAGCTAAACTTTTTCTTTTTATCCATTCATAATGCATAAGGGTTCATTACCCTTAATTTTAGAAAGACCCGGGATAGCAAGTAGCATCTACCTAGCAACCTTCTTTAGGTATTTTGGGGGATAGAAAAAGCATCCAACCCGCGATGAATCCTCAATCCTTTTGAGGTGTAACAGGCATGCAGTACTGTTTGACTCATGCTAGATTCTTTATCTAACATGTGGTTAGGTATATAGCTATCCTAGTGTGATGGGACCCTTTGGACTAAGCAGACCCTTTCCTCATTTTGTAATATCTTGATTTTTGGTGTACATTGGAATAGTAATAAATGGGAGAGCAAATATGTGTGATGTGTAGAGAGAGATATAAATGAGCATCTTGTGGAGATGAGATATATATATATATATTTGAAATAAACATGACATATATAAGGCATCTACATATACATAGAAATACAATACATATGCATGAGGTATTTATTGATGATGGAAAAGTTGATAATGATAATAATAATAATAATAATAATAATAATAATAATAATAATAATAATAATAATAATAATAATAGAAGGAAAATAAAGACAAAATCAGAGATATTTGATTGGTGGGAAGTATTTAATTAATATATATATATATATATAATATTATATATAAGAGATAAAGATGAGAATTAAGAGATATTTTTCTTCTCTTCTTCTCTTCATTTTGGATGTGGGGTTTGAAAGAGGTAAGAAGAGTGTGAGCTCTTCATATACATCAAATTTATAAGAGATTTCAAGAAGGTTTAAGGTGGATTGTGAAAGTTTAGCAAGGAATTCAAGTAAGTATTTATCTTTAAGGTTATTTTTATGTAATTACAAGTATATGTTTAATATGGCTTGAGAGATAAAATGATGATTAATTGAGAAATATGCTAGTTATGATATGTGTGAGATATATATGTGATAATTTGTTGAGTAATTTATGGATATGAACATGAGTGATGAATTAGGGTTTTGGTTATTAGGTATGCATAGTTAGTGTTTTATATGGGGATTAATTCTAAGGTATAAATGAGTTGTTTAATTATTGTATTGATGTATAAATGATGAAAAATATGATTAGATGTGGAAGATGATAATGGATAGTGGAATTTGGAAAAAAGGGTAATAAGAAGAGAATAAGGGTTTTGTTGAAATGAGTTGGGAATTGAGTGAATGGTATGGAATTAGTATATGGATGGTTGTATGAATAAACAATATGATGATTGTTGTTGTTGGATTTTATGTTTAGGCCAAGAAGGATCAAGTGGGGAAGAGTAAGCTTGGAAATAACCAAGGTTTGTACATATTTGGTTTACTATGATTTTGAGTTCCTTATGTGATGTTTGTGCATTGTATTGATGTATATGTAGGTAAAAAGTGTGATTTTTGTATGCCACGGGCATGTCCCTTGAGTGCCATAGTCATGGTGGTGCTCAAAGGTGTTTGGCAGCCCCGTTTTAAAGCCCACAAGAGTGGTATTGGGATGCCACGGCCGTAGGGTTGGTTTGTTGAAGTTTACAGCGTTATTTCATGTTATACGAGCATGGAATGTGTCTTGCATGGCTGTGTCTCTTGCTATTGAGTTGGAAATGTATATATGATCATAAAATAATGAATTATGATGAGATGTGTTGAATATGTGTATGACAAGTCACATGGTGAGTGTGATATCCTAAGCAGAGCTAGGCCTTGAGGTGCATATTTTGATGGACCTGAGCAATGATAGGTGATGAGACTGAGAATAGTGATGGTTCCGAGAGTTGGGCCATGAGATTGTGTTAACTAGCCATGATAATTGTATAGACATATTGGGATCAATAGTGTAATGGAGTATATGTATGTTATATGTCTATGAGTATGAGATGTGATATCAATGTATCTATATATTGTTTATATGTACCACTAAGCTTTCGAGCTTAGTGCAGTTATGTGAATCATGCAGATAAGTAGATTGCTGATTCGAGAGTCGAAGGGTTGTGCCACAAAAGGATTGAGGGTGCTTCGAAACCAACTAGAACGTTGTGCATGCATGTACATTTTGATATTTTGAGCATATGTATATGTATATTAAAGAATACTAGAAAGGAAAATGTATAATTAATATTATAATGGTTTTGGAAATGTTACTTTTTAAAAAATGAGATTTGATAATGAGAAATGTTATTTTATTATATATAATTTATGTGAAACTAAAGAAAAGGGTTTAAATAGTACTGTAACATGGCATCCTTATATTTTATATGTGTATTGTACATATACGGGGTATATGTATGGTAGGTATATAAGGCATAGGGGGGTTACATATTTAATGACCATAGATCATGCCCTCAGGTTGTATGAACCATAATAACCTTATGCCATGTTCATAAAACTATTTTCATTAACACATACATAAATGCATAACATGCATCAAAACTTTTAAGCCCCTTCGAAAGTCAAATTTTAATGTGACTTACCTTAAGAAAGGAAAATCTACAAACCTAATCCATAATGGCTTGACCCCCTAAATAAAAACCTAAGCCATAAATGGCTTGACATTTGAACCTAAACCTACGCACCAATTGCTTGATCTTTGAACCTGAGCCATAATGGCTCAATAAACATGAACCAAAGACATAAACAGCTAGATCTTTAAACCTAAACTTAAGCCTTAATGGCTTGATCCTTAAACATAAACCTAAGCGACAAAACCATTAAGTGTGAACCCAAGCCATAAGGGTGTGAGCGGGGATTTTCGCCCCCACTCTCGGTGGAATGATTCTTGTGACTTTGGTACTTTTAGGTTCATGGACTTAGAGAACACGAGCCTAAGCCTAGAAAAAATGGATTCGCCACCCAGACGGGCCAGGAAAAAGAAAGGGGTGGATGACTCAATTCCTAAGGAATCCCCAACCCCCTATTGGGTTCGAAAAGTTGGGTATATATGAAAAAGATGAGAAATGGCCCAGCACCCCCATAACTCCCTGTTCATTGGAACCGGCCTCCTTTTCAGGTCTTAATATTATAAAATTTTTAAATATAATGATATTTTTCATACTACATGCAATCATAAGAACGAATAAATACTTTATTAAAAATCATAATAATGTCCAAATAAAATAAATAAATGGATACCAATCCGAGGATGGAAACATGTCCTTACAATAGTCTAATGTCTAAAACTAAATAAGAAACCCACCAAAAGTTGGAAATGTGTCCTTTACATTAATTTTAAAATATGAAAATAAATTAAATTACATGAAGTTTAACTAATGAGGTATCCATAAAGTGGAAACATACCTCTTACATTATTAATACCAAGATAAACAAATAATAATAATAATAAAGAAAATATCCATCCATGGTAAATTAAACAAATCAAACATTGAAATCATTTTTGAGTTAAATGTTGATTTATTTGATTTCAATATTTGCCCCCTGCTTGAACGATCGGAGACTATAGTAAAAGAGAGTGAAAAGCAACATGATTTTTTATTGGGTTTAAAGCCGGACTGACCCCGTACCTGAAGCCGAATTGAGTTTTGGACTCAAAAAATAATTTTGGGTTATGGTCCCAAGGTGAGTTCTTGAATCAAAAAATAATTTGAGTTCTGGACCCAAGGATGAGTTCTGGACTTAAAAAATAATTTGGGTTCTAGACCCGAGGATGAGTTTTGGACTAAAAAATAATTTGGATTCTGGACCCAAGGTGAGTTCTAGAATAAAAAATGATTTGGGTTCTGGACCTGAGGTGAGTTTTGGACTTGAAAATGATTTAGGTTCTGGACCCGAGTTGAGTTCTGGATTCAAAAATAATTTGGGTTCTAGACCCGAGGGTGAGTTCTGGACTCAAAAATAATTTGGGTTTTGGACCTGAGGTGAGTTCTGAACTCGAAAATGATTTGAGTTCTGGACCTACGCCTGCAAAAGATAATTGTAGTTAGTTAGTATGATATTAATAAAAAAAATTTGCAAAAAATTTAGCTATTTTTATCATATCTATATTCTCTTGCCCCCTGCGTGGAAAAATATTTTAAAAGTATAAAAAATATTTTTAGGCACGCAAATAGCTGAATAATTGAATTAAATAATTGAATTTACTATTGAGACATTGTTCATCACTGTTTGCTCACTATTCGAGCAAGGCTCTTGAACTTTGGCTCATCTCCAATTGGTGTCTAAGGAATTTTTAAGGAAGACGAGGATAGTGATGAAGAGGAGTATGACGGAGAAGGAAGAGGGTCCATCCCTCATTCTGAGGTTAGAACCTCTCATGGCAACTTTTATCATTTTGCCATTACAATTTCTTCTTTTTCAACTTGTTTTGATTATTCTCATGATTATTGTAGGCTATCGACTCATTTGATCATAAGGCTGGGCCTTCCTCTATTGTTCCTCTATTTGCTCCTTACCAACTAGAAGTGCCATCTCATCTACAAGGCTCTGATATGAGTTACCTGGTAGGTCATCCTGTTCCATGATTATTTATGTTATATGTATGCATGATTATGTATGCTCTTACACTTTTCTTTTTCTAACTCATAGCAGAGGCTTGAGGAGAAAAATAAGAAACTGCAAAAGGAGTTAGCCACTAGCTGCCAGCAGATTGCCAATCTCAAAAGATTTTACCATTAGCCGGAGCGAAACTTTCAAGACTTCCAATTCTAGGGAATGAGGGATCCTAGTGCTTTATCTTCTAGGGGGACCCAAACTGATGACCATAAGATCCCTTCATCTACTTCATATGATGATTGTTATAGGCCTGAATTTCAAGAAAATAGAGACTTATGTACTTTTCCTCTGAGCGGATCCCAAATGAGTGATATGCTTCCTCTTCCATTGGGCGATGACTTTTTTAGGGCTTTGTTTGATCAAGGTCCACCTCCTCCTTCTCAGTGATCCATCATTGTATTAATTGAGAAAATATTGTATTAGTATTAATGATAATAGTAATAATGATGATGATGATGATGATAATAATAATAATAATAATAATAATTTTTACTTTTACTGCAACTTTTGACTTTCAAATTTTTTTATCATTTTGTATTATTATTTATTATCATCATTATTACTATAGTATACACAGAAATCCTTTCTCTTATAATTCAGAATCCTAAAGCATCACGGATTTGCAAAAACCAAAAGGAATGAGGCAAGTCAAAAATTGTTTCAATGTTAATTTCCTATCCTTGCTTGTCTTGGTTTCAAGCCATTCCTCGTCAACTTTGGTATAGCCAATCTCCTATATAAACTCTCCTTCAATGCTATAACCCTAAAAAGAAATCAAGAAATTCTCCATGAAATTTTAGTTCAGCATCAAAATCTCTTTCAATAATTTTAAATTTTTTTTTTAACTTCAACAATGACAGAACTCAATTTGAAGAAAATTAAAGGTTCATTTAACAACATGAAAGCTATTCATTGGGAGCAAATATCTTAGTCTCAAATTAACACTTTGAAGTGCTTTGAAAATGTTAAATTGGACCATTCTTTTCAATATGCCATGATTTCCTTTTGGGATGTTAAATAATGATTCAAGGCTTTGGATTTTAATTACTAGATTAGTCAATTAATGAATATTCAATATAAAGGAAATATCATGGCTACTGGATGAACAATCGGATTGATTTTTTTTATTTTATAAAATATGTAATTAAGGTTTTGGTAATTAAATTCATGTGATCAAAATAATAAATAATATAATTGATCAATGTGTTTAACTAAAAACTCGTCCATTGCATTCTTAAACAATTGATCAAATCAAATAATGAAGCTACTTTAAATATGAACAAGTTAATATAAAAGCTCAAACCTTCGTTGTTGGTTCCACCACAATTTGATTCTAGTTGAACAATAGCAAAGATAGTGTATGCTGCCTTTTATGGATTGTTTGTCCCAAGCTTTTGATCTCTTTCTTCCTCTCTATCTCTTTTTGCTCTTTTGCTGCAATCTTTTAATTCCCGTCCCAGAAATCAATTACTAAAAGTTTAAAAGTCCTCAATATTTGCTACTGCCTATGTTTCTGCTCGAAGAAAAGAAAAAAAAGTCCTTCAATAATTCTTGAATAATTGAAGCATCCTTGTTTCTGTGTTTCAATGCCTTATTTATAGGAAAAATCACAAACCGAATCTTAGATGGTTAAGGAAAATTCAACTGTTAAGGAAAATATTAAAAACCAAGCTACATAGGGATTTGTAAAAAAATCGGCCGCAAGTGCAGGCTGCTGAGCCAATTGCTGCGGGCGTTGCAGGTGAGCATGGGACAACTGCTGTGAGCGCTACGGGCGCTACGCTGCTGGAACATGAGCAAGGGTTGTTGGGCGAGCGAGGCTGCTTACCGTGCTGCCATGCTGTCGCTCGTCGTTCGCTGATCCGTCTGATTTTTATTATTATTATTTATTAAAAATAAATATTATATTTCAAATAAATATTTATAATTTTCTTTTTCTATATTAAATAATAAATATTATATTATTAAAATAAGTAATAAATATTAAAATAAATAATAAATACTATAAAAATTATTTTTGAACTATTTTAAAATATCGGACTGGACTTAGTCAAAAAATAGGGGTCTACAATTAGTTTCCATGATTGATTCATATTCATAACAAGGAGTTGATGAACTAGTCAAGACCATAGGCTTAAGAAATAAGTTGACAGGATTTTCCCATACCGAAGCCAATGTGGCTAGGGCATCAGCCATCTGGTTTTCTTCTCTTGTAGGTGTATAAACCTGCACTCCTTAAAATTTTTCTTCATCATGGTCAAGTAATAGTGGTATGGTTTTAGCTTCTCTTCTTTTAACTCTCACTCTCTATTTACTTGGGATACTATTAGCAATGAATCACCAAAGACTTGCACCTTATCCACCTTCATATTCATCAGGGTTTCCAAACTAAAAATACATGCCTCATACTCCACCATATTATTGGTTGCCCTAAACTTCAACTTCTTAGCTAAAGGGATAAGCTTCCATTCAGGTGATTCTAGTATGACTCCCAAACCTGCTCCTTTTCTATTTACTGCTTCATCGAAATACATCTTCCATCCTTGTACTTCTATGGCCTCTAAATGTTCATCAGGAAATTCCAAGACTACCTCTTCACTATCCGGCAATGGTTGTTGAGCCAGGAATTCTGCTACTACTCTACCTTTGATTGTTTTCCTGGTTACATACTCAAACTCAAATTCTTCCAAAATAATCAACCATCAACCATATTTCCAGATCAAATAGGGTGTCTCCCTTAAATACTTCATCGGATCCAACCTAGAAATTGCTTGCACATTATAAGACTGAAAGTAATTTTGTAACTTCTTAGAAGACCAAACCACAGTTATACAGGTGTTTTCAATGATACTATACCTGATTTTATAAGGTGAGAGCTTCCTACTCAAATAGTAGAATACGTGCTCAACCCCTGACTGATCTGCTTGGGCTAGCATAGCTCCTATTAACTCTTCCTCTACTGCTAAGCACAGTAATAAGGGTTTACCGTGCTTAGGTGGTTTCAAGATAGGTGGATTCAACAAATTCTCTTTTACATGCTCAAAGGCCCTTTGACACTCTTCATTCCACTTAACTGGCTGGTTCTTTTTAAGCAACTTGAAGATAGGTTTGCAAATTATGGTGAGCTTTGCTATGAACCTACTAATATATTGTAACCTGCCAATGAACCCCTGAACTTCTCTCTTCATCTTAGGGATTGGCATATCCCTGATTGCCTTAACCTTGTCAGGGTCAATCTCAATGCCATTTGGACCAATCATGTGTCCCAACAACTAGCCTGAAGTAACCCCAAATACACACTTCTTTGGATTTAGCCTTAGCTTATACTTTACTACTCTCTCAAAGAATAACTCTAAGTTCTAGAAGTGATGCTCCCTCATATCCGATTTCACCATCATATTATCAATGTAGACCTCGACTTCTTTGTGCATCATATCATGATATAAGGTGGTGGCCATCCTCTGGTAGGTTGCTCTGGCATTTTTTTAACCCAAATGGCATCACCCTATAACAAAATATACCCCACATAGTAATAAAGGCAATTTTGGCATTATCCTCTTAGGCCATTAACACTTGGTTGTATTCAGAAAATTCATCTACAAACGAGTGTAGCACGCTAGAGGCTTCTCTATCAATAAGGACATCTAAAGGAAAATCATCTTTAGGGGAAGCCTTGTTCAAGTCTCTATAGTCCACACAGACCCTAATTCTTTCGTCCTTCTTTGGCACGGGCACAATGTTGGCTAGCCAACCTGGATAATCTATCACTTCAAGGAACTTTACTTGTATTTGTTTAGTAACCACTTCTTTAATCAATTCTCCCCATTTTGGTCTTAACCATCTAAGCTTTTGTTTGACAGGCTTCATGTGATTATAAGTAGCAATCAAGTGTTCGGCTATGTCTCAATCTATTCCAAGCATGTCCTCATGTCCTCAAAAGACCAAGCAAACACCTCTTCATACTTTTTAAATATTTTTTTCTAATCTCTCTCTCTCTCTTATCAGAAGTAGGGTCGGATGCTATGCTAATGTTTTAGGATTATCAGTTGTTCCCAAATTTAATGATTGCGTATCAATAGAGTTAATATTAAAAATGCTCATATAATCACTATTTGAATGTATGCAACAATCAAGAGAAACATCACACAAGTAAATGAAATTAGACTTTATTACATTCAATTTGGAAAAGAAAACATCATCATTCTCATACAAAGCAGATAAATTAAAATCAAAATCAACATTATTGTTCTCAAAATCATAAGGCAAGATGTCTTCAAACTTCTCTTCAACTAAAGCACCAATTTCCTATGGAGTCTTCTCGGCTTTCAGGACAACTTCCTTCTTTCCTTTTAGATTAGGCTCCTTGTCAGCTGGCAGGGTGAGCTCTTTCTTCACTTGTTTCACTAGTTTGGCAACATCAGCAAAAATTTCAAAACCTGGGATTAGTTCTCCCATGAATATTACTGGCTCGGGCTTCCCTTGGAGTGGTCCCATGTCTGGAGCTTTGACAAAAATCTCTTCAAGTGGCGGGAAACTCATCTTCTCATTCTTCTTTAACTGAATATTTTTGCTATCTTCCTCATATCCCAACCCTCTTTTGGAAGTCTGAGTCTTAAAATTTGGAAGTTTTGTCACACCTGTCTTACCCTTTCCAAGATCAATACCAGGAAGGTAGTTCATGTTCTTCATCATATTCAAGACTTTGGAGTCTACTACTTCATCATCAGAAATTGCAGCTACTTAGAAACTATTGAGAGGCCTCTCAATCATCAAAACATTTACCACTTTATTATCCTCGGCCTTGATGACCACTGACTCATCTCTATTTGGGAACTTGATCTTTTGATGGAGCGTAGAGGGAACTCCACCAAGAGGATGAAACCAGGGTCACCCCAATAGTAGTGCAAAAGTAAAAAGAATGTCCAAAACTATGAACTCCACCATAGATTCAATTGGACTAGCCTTCACAATAGCTTTAAAAGTCCCTTCGGCATGCCTCTTAGTATTGTCATAAGTCCTAATGGTCAGTTCGGTTGGGATCAAATCCCTTGTTGACATAGCAAGCTTTGGCAAGATTTTAAGTGAACAGACATTTATGGCAGACCCATCATCAACCATCACACATGGAGTCCTTTTCCCTTGTCTTTCTTCGTGCTTGAAGATGCTTCAGCAGTGTTTCCAAACATTACAGCCATTTTACTTTTTATGATCTCAGCTAGGGCCCCTTTTAATTCTTCCATCTTGACTTCAAGGGCATCATCCAACATCTTTTGAATCTTCTCAGGTTCCATTGCTTTTGGTTAGAAGCTAATTGAGTTGTTGCTTGATTCTTCATCATCGGCGTAGGTCGAATTGTCATAGGCTTTTGAACTGTTGTACTCCAGGTCTGTGAGCTAGAAAGGATCAATGATATGTTATGCAATACATGTATGCATGTATATACAAACAACAAACAAACAAAGATAATTAGGGCATCCCTTCCAACCCTATAACTTCCACACATGAATGGCGAGTCTCTTTTCCTAGGCATATGGTTTACAAAATACCAATATGGGATATTTTGTTCTTGAAAAATTTCCTCGGGCAATTTTAACCAATAGTTATATTTTCAAACATGAAAATCAGTTCATGATAATTCCCGTTAATTAGGCTTTAATCCATCCAATCAACTAAAGTAGCTTTTATGCTATATTGGATTAAAACTAAATTACGAGGTATATTATAAATAGATTTCTCACTTGAAAAAGTAACAAATGATTCATGCCAAAAACAAGCCCATGATTAATAGTTCTTAGCATAAGCTAGGCTCACAATTAATTTTTGATATTTCATAATTAACCTAAATATTTTGTAAGTTCATTCAAAAGGTCGTAATGAAGTGAAAATAATTTTGTTTTCAAGCCCATTGTAAAAAGAATTTAGAAAAAATGGATTTTGGGCTTTGTATTTGGGTCATTAGAAAAAGAATTTTTAACTTGTTTTGAAAAAATTTTATGTCCAAAGACCATTTCAAAAATTTTGAAAATAGTTTTGGTCTTTTGGATTTAGAGAAAAAAATTATTTGAACTCACAATGTAATTAGGTCATATTAGAAAAAGAAAAAACCAAATAAGTCATGATTTAAACCAAGATAAACTAACCATACAACAAGCATTTGAGGTAAAAACCTAAGGAAAGTAACTAGGCCAATTACATGAGCTTAAGTCTTTGGGTTGAAAGGCTTAGGTTCCCATAATAAGTATATACCAAGAGGTACAAGGCTATGAATGGTTATGAGATATTCGATCTCTATACCTTGAGTGAAAGTATAGTATCCCTTACATAACACAACATGGGTAACATGGATGTCCAAACTCACACACACAATGAAATCTAAATGATGTAATGAACAATATCATAATAAGAAAGAATAAAATAATATAAAGACCAATCGAATCAACTTCTCTTATCCCCAATGGATTCGCCACTGTGAGCAGGGATTTTTGCCCCCACTCCCATGTGGAATGATTCTTGCGGCTTCGGCACTGTTAGGCTTGGGGCCTTAGAGAATATGAGCCTAAGCCTAGAGAAAAATGGAGTTGCCACCCGGACGGGCTGAGAAAAAGAAAGGGGTAGATGACTCAATTCCTAAGAAATCCCTAACCCCCTATTGGGTTTGGACTGTTAGTTAAGCATGGGGAAGGTGAGAAATGGCCCAGTACCCTCACAGCGCCCTGTTCATTGGAATCGGCCTCCTTTTCAGGTTTAATATTATAAAATTCTTAATTATTATGATATAATCCATACTACATGCAATCATAAGAATAAACATATACTTTGTTAAAAATCATAGCAATGTTCAAACAAAATAAATAAATGGACACCCATCCGAGGATGGAAATATGTCCTTACATCATCTAATATTCAAAACTAAATAGGACACCCACTAAAAGATGAAACGTGTCCTTTACATTAATTCCAAAATATAAAAATAATTTAAATTACATAAAGATTAATTAATGAGGTATCCAATCATGGAAACATACCTCTTAAAATTTTAATAAACAAATAATAATCAAGAAAATATTCATCCATGATAAATTAAACAAATCAAACATTAAAATCAAATAAATCAATCATCAAAACATATAATAAATTACATAATCAAATCTAAAACTAAAGCAACAAATATATAAGTTTAGGGTTTACATCTTAAATTAGGGTTTCTTGAATGAAATTAGGGTTTAGATGGTTTATGTTTAACAATTAAGATTCTAGGGTTTTGTATTTAGAAAATAGGGTTTGATTTATAGAACTAATATTATTATTATTTAAAAATATTAAGCTACTGTGTAATTTGAGAAAAAAGGATTAATTAGGGTTTAGTTTTATAAACTAGGATTTTAATTAAAAACTAATATTATTATTATAGATAGTAATTTGAGAAAAAAGGATTAATAGGGTTCTTCATATGAACTAAAATTAAAAAAAAAAGAATTTGATGATAGTGTGATGAGAGTTTTAAGGGTGGAGATGATTGTTGATTCAATAAACAAAATTAGATAAACATACCTATGTTTGAAGGCTCCACCAAAATTGTTAGATGAAATTCTGGATGAGCTAACACCAAGATAGAAGACTGCTTGCTGCCTTGGATCATCTCTTATTGCTGGTTCCTTTCTTGTGAAAGAATTCCATGAGCGTCAGTGTGTAAAGTCTCTGAAAAGAATTGCCAGAGTCCAAAAGTCCAGAAAATCAAAATTCCCAAAATTCCCATCTCTAAAAATTGTCAAAAGTTCTTACCGTTCAAGTTCAAAATCTCCCAAAAATCCAAAGTCCCTCTTTAATCTTATAACTGTGTTATTTATAGAAAAACCAAAACAACCTAATCCTACTTTGATAAGGAAATATAAACTCTTTAGGAAAAATCAAAAAAATCGAGTAAAATAAGGTTTAGGCCAAAATTGCCCAAAGGTGCGGGCTGCGAGGAATTGGGCCTGCTGCATGTGGCGTGCGAGCAACGTGGTGCTAAGCTACTAGGCACTGTGTGTGAGCAACATGGGCGAGTTGGCTAGCGAGGCTGCACACTGGACACAATTCACCGCAAGCGAAGCCTGCGACGAATCGGCGTGCCACGCCAGTTGCCGCTCGCCAATTCGTCTGATTTTTATTTTTTATTATTTTTATTTTAAAAATAAACATTATATTTAAAATAAATATTTATAATTTCCTTTTTTTCTTTCAATATATTAAATAATAAATATTATAAATAAATAATAAATATTATAAAAATTATTTCATAGTGTTTTAAAATATTAGACTGGACTTGGTTAAAAAATAAGGGTCCACAAAGGGCTAAACCAAATGGATCTAGACCACTCAAACAAATCTTCAACAAGCTAACCCATCCTGGCCATATAGCTTAACCACCCAACCTCATCAAGCCATAATGGCTTGAAACATTTGTGACCACACCCCAACTCACCGAGCCATAATGGCTTGAACTAATTAGGATTACACCCAACCTCATCGAGCTATAATGTCTTGAACCATTTATGACCACACCTAACCCCACTGAGCCACAATGGCTTGAACTGTATGGTACCACACCCAGTCTCACTAAGGCATAATGCATTTGGGATGATGCCCAACCTCACCTAGCCATAATGGCTTAAACCATTTGGGACCACACCTAACCATCATAAACCCTTACCATATGGCTTGACCTGTAAGGCCATACCTGACCATCCTAAACCTTAGCCACAAGAGCTAACCCTATAGAACCTCAGCCATTAGAGGTAACCCCATAGAATCTTAGCCACCAGATCTAGTCAGTTGAACCTTGCCCAAGGGCTAAACCTTTGGGCATGAACCTTAGCCATAAGGAACTATCCATCTTTAGCCATTGATTGAACCATGCACCATCCTTAGCCATGAATTGAGCCATACACCATCCTTAGCTATAGACCGAGCTATGAACCATCCTTAGCCATAGATTGAACCATGCACCATCCTTAGCTATGGATCAAACCATGCACCCTCCTAAGCCATGGACCGAGCATGCACCATTCTTAGCTATTGAATGAACCATTCACCATCCTAAGCTATAAACTATAGCCTATACACCTAACCATTTGATCACATGAACCATACCCATATGAAATATCCTAAGTTATGGACCATAGCCCATGCACCTAACCACTTGACCATATGAACCATACCCATGTGAAATATCCTAAGCCATGGATCATAGCCCATGCACCTAACCACTTGACCACATGAACTATACCTATGTGAACCATGCTAAGTTATGGATTATAGCCCATGCACCTAACCACTTAACCACATGAACCATACCTATGCGAACCATCTTAAGCCATGGATCACAGCCCATGTACCTAACCACTTGACCACATAAACCATACCTTTGTGAACCATCCTAAACCATGGACCATAGCCCATACACCTAACTACTTGACCACATGAACCATACCCATGTAAACCAATATAAGCCATTATAGTCCATGAATCATACCCATGTGAACCATCAAAAGCCATGGACTATGAATTATATCCTAAGCACCTAACTACTTAACCATATGAACCATACCGATCTGAGCCATCCTAAGCTACGAACCATAGCCTATGTACCTAATCACTAAAGCACATGAACCATCCCAAGTGAGCCATCCTAAGCCATGGACCATAGCCCATGCACCTAACCACTTGACCACATGAACCATGCTCCTGTGAACCATCTTGAACCATGGACCATAGCCTATCCACATATTCACTTTACCATATGGACCAAGCCCATCCACATAACCTCTTGACCACATGGGCCAAGCCCTATGCACCTAAATATTCAACCATGAAACAAAAATTCATGCCCCTAGCCACCTAGCTATAAACGCTAGACATATAACCACACTGTAACATCCGTGATTTTGGAGATATAAAATTGTATATACTCAATATACATATCTAGAGTATATATAACATATACATATGGTATATTAATTGTATATATTGGATTAAGACATTACATACTTAATATTTAATACACATATAAGGTACATTTGATGTGTATATAAGATACACATTACTTGTGCATATGTGTAATATTCCAAATTTTTGAAAAGTTCTAATTTTTGGAAATTTGATAAAATAAATTATAATTTAAATGGATAAATTAAATTAATGGGTTTAATTGAAAAATGAAGGGGTTTTAAATGAAAAGGTGGAACACATATGTGATATATATGTAAAATATATATAACATATAAAAGTCAACACTTTTTAAAAGAAAAGTCAAAGTAAAAGGGTATTTTGGTAATTAAATCTTAGAAATTCAAAATTAATAAAATAATTCAAAAATAAATTATTTTTGAATGGAAGAGGAAACTTATGACTTTTAATTTATTAAATAATTAATTATTAAATTATTTTAATATATATATATGGTTAAAAATAAAAGATGAAAAGAAAAAGAAAATTTAAAAGTTTTTTATCTTCTTCTTCTTCTCCATCAAGGGTCGGCCACCATGGTTATTTATCTCAAGAATTTTGATCTTTCATACTCCACAAATTGAAGGATTTAACAAGTTTAAAATGGATTTTTGGTGATTTCCACCAAAATTAGTAAGTTCCCAACTTCTTTCTTTGGATTTTATGGGAATTGTGATTATGTTTGTTTTGGGTTTTTAAAGTTCTAAGATTTAATTGTCTATTTTGGTATATATGAAGTTATTTTAAGTGATTAACAATGATTTTAAGGTTGGATTAAAGAAATGGTTGAGTTTGGGTAAGATTGATGAACAGAGAATTTAGGGTTATGTAATTTTTGGGGTTTTGAAATCATGGTTTTTAATTGTGTAAATTGATTCCAAATGAGTTGTTTTGATACATAAACAAGTATTTTAAAGTCAAATATTAGATTTGGTTATGTTTGGTTAGAGCTTGAGAATGGAAGTGGAGATTTAGGGTTTTGGAAAAGTGATTTTTCAAAGTAGTTGAATTGTTTGATTTTATTTGTTTAAGCATGTTGTTTATTGTTAAAAGTGATGAATATAAGCTTGAAATTATTAATGGATTGTGTTGGAATGGAAAACCTTCAATGGGGGAAGGTTATGCCATTTTATGGTTTTGTATATAAGGGTGTATTTTTATAATGCAAATGGTTCAAATGTATTAAAATATGCTTCTAATGATATAAATAAACTTAATATATTATAATGAATGACCTAGTATGAGAATCCAAAGTTAAATTATGGTTTAATTTGCTTGGATGGGGTTTAATTATGGTTTAATATTGGAAATGCCATTAAATGTGATACTAAATGATTATTTGCTATCACATTTGGTTTAGGCATTGAGGGAGGTTGATTTGCTTCATCCAAGTGGTGAAGGGCTAGTTGGAAAGTTAGGATTGGAGGTTGTTGTAAGCTTACTTTGGGTTGCTAGTGGAGGTATGTACAAACTTTAAAATATATTATTTATATTTGCATGACATTTGGGCTTAACACATTTTGGTTGAAAAATGTGTTAAGTTACTTGGTTTATTGATTGAGTATGAATAATGCGCTATGACATTTGTATTGTCATATATGTGTTAAATGTATTATGAACCATTGATAATGGCTAAATCGTGTAGAATGTAAAATATGTATATTATGTAAAAATACCCAAAGTAATTGGGTAATGTGTTGTGAATGTAAAAATGAGATATGTGGAATAGTGAAATGAATTGATATTGATAAAAATGAGAAAAAATGAGAAAAGTGAGAAAAATGAGAAAGATGTGAAAAATGAAAAAAATGAAAAAAAAATGTGAAAATAAGGCAATGAGCCTAGTTTGATTATGAGAAATGAATTGTGAAAGTATTTGATAATGAGATAAATGAATTAATTGCGTGCTTAGTATGTTATTCAAATTTCAGAGTTCTGGGTTTGGCGGCACGCCTATGAATTGTTGGGTAGGTGAAAAGACCGAGTCGTAAGCCGAGCCTAGCTGATAAATGATAAATATGATGTTTTTTGGGTGAAAATACTAGGTCGTAAGCCTCAAAAACTGTAGCAGTCTAGCCG
Source organism: Garcia nutans (assembly GCA_947685225.1). Classification (NCBI taxonomy): domain Eukaryota; kingdom Viridiplantae; phylum Streptophyta; class Magnoliopsida; order Malpighiales; family Euphorbiaceae; genus Garcia; species Garcia nutans. The sequence goes on from CANTUV010000026.1 coordinate 22,220,200, forward strand.
GGTTGAGGACCAATATACTGGGGCCTAAGGGGTTGAGGTCCAAGAGACTGGGACTGTTACATTATCCATGGATATATATATTGCCTACGGACTAGACACATGGTGTCATTATGGACCAAAGCAGTAACTCTGAAATTTGAATAGCATATTAGATCCTTTTTGGGCCCATGCTTGTCTTTGCTTTAATGTGAATTATGAATTGTGATACAATTGAGCAATATAATGCTATGAGTTGTGATTATGAAATATTTAAAAATATAAGAAAGTAGAATGATGTGACATCTATATGCATTGTGCATTGGCATTGCATTGAGTTTTATTGTAATTATTAAAGTTTGTACCATTAGGCTTCAGCTTAGCGCGATTGTAATTCGTCGCACAGGTGATGGATGATTTGGTAGAGTCGGAGAGTTTTACTAGACCTGGTCGGGTCTAGGTTTGTATTTATTAAGCTTAAAGAGTTGTTTTTTGGTACATCAAGATCAAAGCCAGTTGCCAGCATGTACAGATTTGATATTATAATATATTTTGATATTATGTATGAGATGATATATTTTTGAAGTATATATTCTAAATTGTAAAGAATGTTTTGAATAATTTTTTTAAGATGAGATCTTATTTGTGATGTTGATATACATATACCTATATATAAGTATTTTTAGAAAATTTGGAAAATTTGAGAAGTATTGGTGAAATGGAGAATTATTTTTTTATTGGGAGTGTTTGTTTTATGTAGGTTGTGTTTTGCTGAATTTTGGGAACGTTCAAATTACAAACAAAACTCTGGCAAATTTTTCCCAGAGATTTTCATATAAAACATTTATTTTGGATTCCTATAACAAACAAAGAATATTTATATATTATATATATAAATATTAGTATTTGAAATCTTAAAATAGCAATGTGAAAATTTTTATTAAACCGGTCTGTGATATTTTTGTATCGTATATATGTATTGTACGTATATAGGGTATAAGGGTGTTACATTTATTTTTGTATCAAAGTCTAGGCTTGAGGTTCTCGACCTAGGTGGGTTGTTAGAGAGAGAAATTTGAAATTTAAAAAAAAAATTTCAATTGTGATGCATGTATTGGCACTGGTAATTTATCTGATCCCTGATGTGACAATGTCCATTTTATATAATGATATGAGTTGAGATGGTGTATGGGTTGCATAGATCAGAGTGGCACAGTGGAAGCGTCATTCTAGAGATTATGGATTAAGAAGTTTTGGAACTTTTATTTGAAATTTAAAATTCATAGCTGATTTAATTGATGAATACGTGAAATTAGAAAAATAATCTAGGAAATGATTTTAGATATAAAAATAAAAAGTTTGAGAAATGAGCATGATAGTTACAGAAAATTTTATAGGTGTACTGCAAAGTGATATTGTCTGAAATTTTGGACAAATCTAGAAATGTTGGATGAGTTTGAACATTTAATAGAAAGTTTTTCTAAATGTTAGAATCTAATGTATAAAATTTCATAATTTTTAAATATGAATTACTAATTAAGAAAGGTAGAAGAATATAGATTGTTGGAGGAGTTTTAGAAATTCAGAATCTGTAGAAATTGAGAAACATATTTAAAAACTATGGCAAAACAACCCAGAAAAATATAACAATTTACACACAATATCATATGTATTCCTATAACATATGGTTAAAAATTCATGAAATTTTATTAAGGTTTGGTACCTGAAAAAAATGGACAACCGGGTGCTGCCAGAGAAATTATTAAAGAGACAGATTCTCTGATTTTGGAAGATTTAATTTTTAAATATATTAAATCAACTTGGAAAAATCTAAAACTTTAAATATAAGTCCATATATGTGTCAAGTGCACATGGATAAAATTTTACAAGCTTTTATAAAGAATTGGTAAGGAATATAAAAATTGAAAGTAAGAGTGACAAGAAACTAAGAAAGTCAAATAATTTTGTGTACTTGAGTAATAAATTAATTTCATGAGACAAATGAATAAGAACAATTATGAAAATTTATATGCATACAAGTAGAAGTATGAAGAAGGAATATGGAGTTTTAATAATTTAGAACAAAGAGTTCATAAAAAAAATGAATGATACATGATTTAGGGTTTGAGTATGTAAAAGTAGGATATATAATTGATGATGTTAATTAGTGTAAGGAAATGAATTAGTGTTGTTTAAAAGTAAATGTTATGATTTTAAGATTGGAAATGTGACATGGATGAATTTGTTGAGGTTCATGTTATTGGTTGTAATATATTAAATTTGAATTTTTGAAATGGGTTTCCATAATTGTGAAAGTGATGTGTTTTGATGTTATATTAATATAAAAATAAAGTTTATAAAGTTAGCTCTTGAAAATGAGATTAATAGAATGAAGTTTAAGTGAAGTAGTAAGTTGAAAATTTAGAGTTGCAAGAGAATTTTGATGAAGATTGTTTAGATGTTGATAGTTTAATGTTTGATAAGTATGAAAGTAATTTTGAATGAGTAATATTATTTATGAAAATATCAAGCAACGTGTAATGTGGTTGATAATATAGAAATTTGTTATGAAATAAAAGGGAAATGATTAAGTAAGTAAAAATGAGTTACTTTAGGTAATTGAATTGGAAATGATGAAAAGGGATATGAAGGGTATGATAAATGTATAAAAAAATGTGAGAGAGATATCGCATTGGAAATGTGACTAAGATTTATGTGAGGTGTTAACTATATATATATATATATATATATATAAGAAACTTATTTAAGAGATGGGTGATTCAATAAGGAAGATGTTAATTATGTTATGGTCAGAGTGCATATATATGTCGAATTGATGAATAACCTAAGTAATGTCAAAAAAATGAGAAATGATAATGTTCTCTGAAAGGTGATAAATGTTAACTTTGTATAGGTTGTATGTAAAAGAGTAATTGAGTATAATTGTATGATTTGTGTGATGAGATTTTTTTCAATATGAACACAAATATGATATATAAGAAAATGTGGAAAGTAAGTCACATTGTGATTATGACTTACGAAGGTGTATGTGGATGATTAAAAAAAATGTTATTGAGTGTTTACTGCCTTATACAAATACGTGTCTGGTGATATTGAGAATGATATTATATGTATTAATAGACCTAAGAGAGATTAGGTCTTGACCTGTGTAGAGTTAGGTCATGTGATGAATTGAGAAATGGACCCGAACAGAGCTGGACGGTGAAATTGTTATTTTAACAACTGAACTTGATGATTGTATAGTGTTTTGGGCCTAAAATATATGTGTATAAATAAGAGATTGTAAGGAAAAGGAAAGTATAATGAAGAAAGTATGGAAATGGAAAATATATATATATACATATGAATGAAAATTTTTATAAGAGATAGATTAGAAATGGAATAATAAATGGAAATTGTGTAAATTAGCATATGAACGAATGTGTATATGTAAGAGATGTTAATGATAATATTGTTGAAACATGAGTTAGGCTAATGATGATCAAGTGATCAAGAGTAAATTACTTTGAAACAGAGCTGAAACGTGTTAAATTTTTGTGTAGCAAAAGATTAGAAAATGAATTTGTGATTTTTGCGATACGAACTTAACATTGTGATTGGAAATATTTGAAGAAGAATGATAGAGGAGTAGTATTTATTTATAAGCCACATGTGTGACCATTATTATGGCATGGCCGTTGGATAGTTTTGGTGAGATTGATAATTATGCTTCAAGAAACATGGTCAAGACTTATGGTTTGCATAGTTGTATCTTATAATTTTATGCTAGAAATTTGTTTATAATTATAGAAAGTGTGGAAACATAAGAGAATTGTGAAAATATGATGAGCTTTAAATGATGTGTAAGAAAAGTGATTTGTGTAAATAGGATAACTATAAGAAATATGAGAAAATGGTATATGAAAGGAATTATGAAATGTGAGTAAGAGTTATAATGAATGTGTTTGAAAGTGGTATAAAATGAATAAGTTGATGAAAATGATGTGTAAAGTAAACGAGACTAGGGGAAGTGAATATTATCTATAATGATTAATTCGAATAGAATTAAAATTTGAGAATAAATTTGACCTAATAGAATTAGGTCGTGAATTGAAAATAGATTGATGAATTTAAAATAGACTAAAGGTTGGTTAGAATAGAATAAGGTTGTAATGGTCATATTGTGATAGTTAGATCAATTTATTCGAAATGTAATAAGTTTACAAGTATTTAATGAAATTCAATGTGTGTAGTTGTATTAAGAATATGCAAGCTATATGATAATGTGCTTAATACAGCATTCTGATATGTATATGCATATGAAAGGAGCTAAGTTATATTAGTTTCAAATAATTATAAGAGAAAAATGTTAGTTATAGTATAATGGGAATGAATCTTATTAAGGAAATAAGATTTTGCTGTTGTATAATGGTGATGTCAAATTAATATGTGGTAATTGTATAAAGAGTAGGATCAAAGTGAAGATGTGTAAAATTATTGTGTTAAGATAAAAGTTATCAACATTTGAATTTAAGGTGCTGAGAGTATATTTTTAAGTTAATTAAGTGATTAAATATCTTGAGTGCAATAGGTGTATGGGTATATATATTAAAGAGATGAACTAATTTTTGTCTAATGACAATTCAATTGATTATATGATAATTTGTTGTGACTATTTGAGTAAATAGACAGTAAAATGATGTGTTAGTGAATGGTAAAAAGGAAATTAAGAATGAATCTAAGGGGGAGAATAGAAATTATGTAATTTGGTAAAATAATGATTTGAATGATTTATTACTATACTGGATAATTTCGAGGATGAAATTATTTAAGGGGGAGAAAATTGTAATATCCGTGATTTTGGAGATACAAAATTGTATATACTTAATATATTTATCTAGAGTATATATAACATATACATATGGTATATTAATTGTATATGTTGGATTAATACATTACATACTTAATATTTAATACACATATAAGGTACATTTGATGTGTATATAAGATACACATTACTTGTGCATATGTGTAATATTTCAAATTTTTGAAAAGTTCTAATTTTTAAAAATTTGATAAAATAAATTAAATTAATAGTTTTAAATGAAAAATGAAGGGGTTTTAAATGAAAAAGTGGAACACATAAGTGATATATATGTAAAATATACATAACATATAAAAGTCAACACTTTTTAAAAGAAAAGTCAAAGTAAAAGGGTATTTTGATAATTAAATCTTAGAAATTCAAAATTAATAAAATAATTCAAAAATAAATTATTTTTGAATGGAAGATGGAATTTATGACATTTAATTTGTTAAATAAATAATTAAATAATTAATTATTAAATTATTTTAATATATATATATGGTTAAAAATAAAAGATGAAAAGAAAAAGAAAATTTAAAAGTTTTTTATCTTCTTCTTCTTCTCCATCAAGGGCCGGCCACCATGGTTATTTATCTCAAGAATTTTGATCTTTCATACTCCACAAATTGAAGGATTTAACAAGTTTAAAGTGGATTTTTGGTGATTTCCACCAAAATTAGCAAGTTCCCAACTTCTTTCTTTGGATTTCATGGGAATTGTGATTATGTTTGTTTTGGGTTTTTAAAGTTCTAAGATTTAATTGTCTATTTGGGTATATATGAAGTTATTTTAAGTGATTAACAATGATTTTAAGGTTGGATTAAAGAAATGGTTGAGTTTGAGTAAGATTGATGAAGAGAGAATTTAGGGTTATGTAATTTTTGGGGTTTTGAAATCATGGTTTTTAATTGTGTAAATTGATTCCAAATGAGTTGTTTTGATACATAAACAAGTATTATAAAGTCAAATATTAGATTTGGTTATGTTTGGTTAGAGCTTGAGAATGGAAGTGGAGATTTAGGGTTTTGGAAAAGTGATTTTTCAAAGTAGTTGAATTGTTTGATTTTATTTGTTTAAGCATGTTGTTTATTGTTAAAAGTGATGAATATAAGCTTGAAATTATTAATGGATTGTGTTGGAATGGAAAACCTTCAATGGGGGAAGGTTATGCCATTTTATGGTTTTGTATATAAGGGTGTATTTTTATAATGTAAATGGTTCAAATGTATTAAAATATGCTTCTAATGATATAAATAAACTTAATATATTATAATGAATGGCCTAGTATGAGAATCCATAGTTAAATTGTGGTTTAATTTGCTTGGATGGGGTTTAATTATGGTTTAATATTGGAAATGCCATTAAATGTGATACTAAATGATTATTTGCTATCACATTTGGTTTAGGCATTGAGGGAGGTTGATTTGCTTCATCCAAGTGGTGAAGGGCTAGTTGGAAAGATAGGATTGGAGGTTGTTTTAAGCTTACTTTGGGTTGCTAGTGGAGGTATGTACAAACTTTAAAATATATTGTTTATATTTGCATGACATTTGAGCTTAATACATTTTGGTTGAAAAATGTGTTAAGTTACTTGGTTTATTGATTGAGTATGAATAATGTGCTATGACAATTGTAATGTCATATATGTGTTAAATGCATTATGAAAAGCCATTGATAATGGCTAAATCGTGTAGAATGTGAAATATGTATATTATGTGAAAATACCTAAAGTAATTGGGTAATGTGTTGTGAATGCAAAAATGAGACATGTGGAATAGAGAAATGAATTGATATTGATAAAAATGAGAAAAAAATGAGAAAAGTGAGAAAAATGTGAAAGATGTGAAAAATGAGAAAAAATGAAAAAAAAAAGTGAAAAAAAAAATGAGAAATGAAATGAAAAATGAATTGTGAAAGTATTTGATAATGAGATAAATGAATTAATTGTGTGCCTAGTATGTTATTCAAATTTTAGAGTTATGGGTTTGGCGGCATGCCTATGAATTGCTGGGCGGGTAAAAAGACCGAGTCGTAAGCCGAGCCTAGCAGATAAATGATAAATATGATGTTTTTGGGGTGAAAAGACTGGGTCGTATGCCTCAAAAACTGTAGCAGTCTAGCCGGGTTGAGGACCAAGATACTGGGGCCTAAGGGGTTGAGGTCTAAGAGACTGGGACTGTTACATTATCCATGGATATATATATTGCCTATGGACTAGACACATGGTGTCATTATGGACCAAAGCAGTAACTCTGAAATTTGAATAGCATATTAGATCCTTTTTGGGCCCATGCTTGTCTTTGCTTTAATGTGAATTATGAATTGTGATACAATTAAGCAATATAATGCTATGAGTTGTGATTATGAAATATTTGAAAAATATAAGAAAGCAAAATGATGTGACATCTATATGCATTGTGCATTGGCATTTCATTGAGTTTTATTGTTATTATTAAAGTTTATACCACTAAGCTTCAGCTTAGGGTGATTGTAATTCGTCGCGTAGGCGATGGATGATTTGGTAGAGCCGGAGAGTTCTACTAGACCTGGTCGGGTCTAGGTTTGTATTTATTGAGCTTGAAGAGTTGTTTTTGGGTACATCAAGATCAGAGCCAGTTGCCAGCATGTACAGATTTGATATTATAGTATATTTTGATATTATGTATGAGATGATATGTTTTTGAAGTATATATTGTAAATTGTAAAGAATGATTTGAATAATTTGTTTAAGATGAGATATTATTTGTGATGTTGATATGTATACCTATATATAAGTATTTTTAGAAAATATGGAGAAATTGAAAAGTATTGGTGAAATGGAGAATTGATTTTTTATTGGGAGTGTTTGTCTTATGCAGGTTGTGTTTTCCTGAATTTTGGGAACGTTCAAATTACAAACAAAACTCTGGCGAATTTTTGTATTAGTATTTTGGATTCCTATAACAAAAAAAGAATATTTATATATGTTATATATTTTATATTAGTATTTGAAATCTTAAAATAGAAATGTGAAAATTTTTATTAAACCGGTCTGTGATATTTTTGTACTGTATATATGTATTGTACGTATATAGGATATAAGGGTGTTACACACACCATATGGACCATGACTAGTGTGCCTAACCACCTTCACTATGGACCCGACCCATTTCCAAGTTTACATGAATATTACAAGATTATGACTTGTTAATTGTGTTTTGACCACACTTAAACCTTTGAATGGCACCATTTATATGGGGAAAACTTACAAGCCATGCACACAACCCTAAGCCACCTATGAACCATTGATAATTGGACCCCATCTGTGCAAAGCTTCAAGCATAAACCTAACCTATGCCACATGTAACCCTACCTTCCATTCATACACTATCTTTTTCTTGAGCAATCCAATTTTTCTCAAAATCATTACTAACCTAGTCGTTTCATTTAAAGGTACTTATGGCCCAGTAAGTAAGTAGCACTGAGATGCCCTTTGAAGCATTCCTTAAAGGAATAAGAGAATAATTTTCAGATGACCCTTATTATCCAGCAAGATCATTTAACCAATTTCTTTGAAAAAGCAATAAGAGAATTTTCAAGACCAACCAATGCTTGTATCCTTTCCCAACCACTATTAAGGCTAGACTGAACATGCCTTGATTAAATAGACCATCCCATAGCCACTAAAATGTCAAATTACATTTCCTGACCACACTTGGAAAATGACCCCTTAATGCCTGCAAACTAAAACTTTAGCAATTGGTACAATGAGAAGGTTGAGTCCTAGTCCAAGTCCAAGCCTATGTCAAATATTGAGCCAAAACCAATTTCGAGCCCGTGTCAAATAATGAGTGAAAGTCTAAAATTGAGTCTAAGTCACAAGAAACCAAGTTAAAGCTCGAATCAATAAAAATCAAAATCTAAGTTTGGTCTAAGTCTCAAAGTTTTCAAGTTTACCAATATCGAGTCAACACTTGAGTCAATTCAAGTAAAAATAAGAGTTTAGTTTGTCTGAGTCAAAGTTTGAATCTAGGTTCGAGTCCAAGCCTATGTCAAACATTAAGGTTACAGAGTCAATATCTATTGTAATATTCTATTAGAAATACAGAATTTTCTTCTTATCTTATATATATTTGTTTTAAAAAAAATAGAAAATAATAATAATAAAGAAAATAAGAAAAAAAAAGGAGAAATTTTTTTTGGTATCACATCAAATAGGGACCAATGATTTGGAAGAATTTGCAAAACCAATATCACAAAGGTTAAAATTATGAAGTACTATCCACGATGACACCTTTTAGAGCCATACTTAAGTTCTTTCCAAAAAAGGGAAGAAGAAGGAGGAGGAGGAGGAGGAGGGAATTTATCAAACCTTAGTATAAAAGCTCAAGATCAAGTTTTTGAAGTCAGCATCTCTTGGAGCACAGCACCACAAACTAGTGAGGCATTCAAAGCTGCAAACTAAGCTATCAAATCAACTAAGCAAAAATGGTTGATAATAACTTAAATTAGCTTGAGTACCCTACCTCCACTTCATGAGGCTGCTGCAGGATCATCTATCCCCACAAGAACACAAGAGCAGCATATTGTTCCATGGATGGTAACGATCTCACCAATTAAGATAAAAATATAGTTAAAAGGCTATAAACAAAAATTAGCATGTCACTTCAACAGAAAGGTCATCCTAAAAGATCCCTTGAAGAAAGAACATGTCAAGCTATACAGGCATTTTTTGACAGAGTTATCATCTTTGCAGACTTAGATGGGATCAACCCAAGAACTATGTAGACATGATTCTCTTGCAAATGCAATTGATACATAGGCAACCCCTATTGGGCTCCATCCCATTTGTTTCAATATAGTCCAAGTTGGTCTAAGTAATGCCAAATCTTTTCATACCAAGGTCATGTAAAAAACAAAACAAAATAAAAAAGAGAGAAAAAAGGGAAAAGTTTATGAAGCTAAAAACCTAAATGAGCAGCTTAGACATAAATTAGAGAAAGCTTATCGAGTTGAAAACCTGAAAGGGCAGCTCGGGCAAACATTAAAGCTAAAATAATATGTTTTACTCAAATCAAGGCTTGCTTTGCTAAGGCTCCAATAAATCGGTCAAAATCTCAAAGTCATACACTAAAGTTATCATTTAAACCTTAGATGTAGGTGCAGCCTCCTTCCTAATGTCTCCCTTTAATCCAGTCACCAAAGTTCATTAGTTGCACTTTCTCATAGGACCATAAACCAAATACATACAACTACCTGAGTTGTTACATCTCCAAGCCTCATAAAATCACCAATCACTTACCTTAGAACTATAGTCTCAGAAAATTTATCTCATGAATCATCAACATGAGAAGTATTCAATAAACAATGCATAAATTCCCAACCTCATTTTCCTAGGTTTCAAACCAGACATGATGGGTTACCCAAGGTTGGCTATGAGCTCATTGCTCCAATAACCATTCACTAAAGACATAAATCATCAAGAAGAGACCAACTTCCATAAGAATTAGGGCCAAGTCTGCTTCATAAGTACAAACCAATTTGTTGAACCATTTGCCTCAGGTCATACTTGGATAAGCCCAAGCTACCTCTTTACCTTGCTGCCCATAATCCAAACCATCTTCACAAAATATAACCAAAACCTGCCTATTAAACCATCAACTTTGAGCCACACTTGACAGCCCAACCAGTCTCCCTACCTTATTCCCTAAATTCTTTAGAGGCAAAACCAATAACCAAGTTAATCATTATTCTAATCTTCTTCACAAAACCATAAAAAGTAGCTTAAGTCACTTTTGGAAAGCCCAAGTTTGTAATCTCTCAAAAAAGCATTTTGCAACACTAACCATTTGACCTTCATTAATAACCATAAAAACCTATTGAGGCATGAATAAACCTTAATTCCAAATCAAAAACCTATTTTTGGCACATACTAAAATGGTTGAACTGATTATAGCCCTCCATAAAAGAATCTTAGTCCATGCTAAACCAAGGCAAAGCCCAAAAAAACAAACCAACCAATTTAAAGACCAAATAAAATATCTGCCAAAGGCTAGAGCCAGACTCCATCCTTCATATCCTGAACATTTTTCCAACATAGTTGCCCATAACTAAAATAACTAAAGGCCAAATTTGACCTAAGCCTTCAAAGCCAAGAAACCCCTAACTAAAATTTGATGGGAGACCATCCAAAGCTGAATCACTCCTAAGTCACCAGACCATGGTCTATCCAAGCCAAACATACCACAACTTACTTGCTTAACTAAGCTAAGTTCCATAATGAGCCACGCATTCCCACAATTGAACATGAGGCCAAGCCTTCCAAAATAGGTTACATCCAAGGATAAATCCACTAAAAAAGAGTCAAGCCTAAGGCCAAGTCTTCATGATGAGCCAATTTGAGGACAAGCCTGTGGACCCTTAATTTTGCCCTAAGCAAGTCTAATCCCAATTAATAGAGGCCAAGCTAAATTCGGTTCGACTTTAAAAGATTAAACTTAGTTTAAGGCTCTAAATTTGGTCGGTCCAATTTTAAAAGGCCCAAAGTAAGATGGTTCAGTTTTTAAAGCCCTAAACCTAGTATGATCTAATGTTAAAAGGCCAACTTAGGTTTGATCTAATTTTAAAAGACAAAACCAAGCCGGACCAGGCCCAAAACCTAAATTCATAATGAATTGGCTTAGCCAATTCACCATGGGCTGACCCATGGTGAATGGCCAATTCACTATGAAAGCCATCCATAGCGAATTGGCCAAGGCCATTTTGCCATGAGGCTAGCCTATGGAGAATTGGCCGCCAATTCTCCATGGGACTTAAAATTTGGCTTTAAATCTTAATTTCGGGGTAGATTAAGATTCCTAATTAGGTTTAACTTCAAATTTCTTTCGGATAATTGAAAAGATTTAACATTAATGGTTTTGATGAAGCCATCTTTTACCTATAAATACAAGTTTAAAATAAAGAAAAAAGAGGAAACAGCAATAAATAGCAACAATTAAAAAGACAAAATGATTAAAGAAAAGAGAAATTAAATATAGAGAAAAAATAAAAGCAAAACAAAAGAGTCAGTGACCTAAATTGAACTATGGATCATTAATGCTCCAGCCAATAAACCAATTGATCTAGACAGTAGTAAAACAAATATTAAATTGGTAGAGCCAACAATGCAGGTTTAATTTCCTTTAAACAATTCAATTTCATTATTTATTTTTCTTGTTAATTCATTGCATGGTTTAAGTAGTAATTAGATTTATAAATGTTTACAATAAGTCGTGGGTTTGAATTAAAACAAGCAGAAACTCAATCGCCTATATTTTTATCAAACCCTAATATGGCATATTTTATTATAGTTTGCATGTTATGACCTTGATTTGCATATTAAACCCCCTACATTGCATCTTTTAATCTCAACTTGCATTTTAAACCCTAATTCATATGTAAAACCCTAGTTTAGGAAAACCCTAATTTGTATAAATATAAAACCATAGCGAAACCACAGTATGCATCATGCCCTATAATTCATTATTGCATTAATATTAAGATATGTTTGTTTGTCTTCCTTTTACTTATTCAATTATTTTCATATATGTTATTTCTCCTTGCTTTGTTCTTTTTCTTTGATTTATATGTATTTTTAAGGGGATTGTAAAAGGTATGTTTCCACACTATGCGGGTGCCTTATTTATTTAATTTATTTAGTTTGTTTATTTTATTAATTTTAAGGACTTTGGAACTATTGTAAGGGGCATATTTCTACCTTTTGGTGGGTGTCCTATTTTATTTATTTTTATGAATTTTGGACATTTGTAAGGGCATGTATGGCTGCCCATTCCTATTTGATTTATTTTAATAATATGATGAATGTTTATTTCTTTTAATTGCATGTAATATGAATGATTTTATAATAATTAAAATTTTAATAATATTTAGACCTGAAAAGGAGGCCGGTTCCAATGAATTGGGTGCTATGGGGGTGCTGGGCTATTCTTACCTTCCCTATGTGTACCCAACTTTTCAAACTTAGTAGGGGTTGAGGATTCTTTAGGAATTGAGTCATCCACCCATTTCTATCTTCCGGGCCCATCTACATTCCACCGAGAGTTGGAATAAAAATTCCCGCTTACAAAGCCCTCCAAAAGCAATATATACTTAAGATCAAATCTTTCAAAGTAGGCCAAGCCTCCCAATCAAATCTTCCAAAGCAAGCCAAGCCTCCTAAGAAGCCAATTTGAGAACAAGCTTTCTACAGCAATTTAAAGCTAACTTGAGAACTAGCTCTTCTAAGGAATAGTTAAAAGCTAAGCTCTCCAAGTAGGTTAAACGCAAGACCAAGTCTTTCAATCAAACTCAAACTTTGAGTCTAAAAGATTAAGACCATTGTACCATAACCCCTTCATAGAAAATTTATGGCTAGGGCCCACCAAGACAATTCCAACCTATCAAAGGACATGCCCTCCAAAGTGATTCAAACTTAGATTAATCCAACCATGGTTGAATCCCTCATATTGAAAGATTGAAACTCACCATAGTTGCTAAAGCACCTGTAGTCTTGCTAAATTGAACGAATCATCAAATAGATAAGCCCAATGGCCATCCCTTGAATTCAGGGGGCATACAGAATCTAATTTTCAAACTAATTCTAAGTCAATACCCTAGAATGCAACCTGTAAACATATTCAGTGGCTTCGATATATTCTGCCAACTTCTTAATGAGCTCAGCAACACAAGCTTATTGTACGATGAGCACTACCTAAAAATTCTCCCTTTGTTCTTTAAGGAGACTGGTGGAATGAGATTAATTGGCTACAAAGACTGTTTAAAAATTATCCTCCTGCTTCTTAAGATGGTTGGAAAGGTAACTCTAGTAGGCACTAAGGGCCACCTGAAAGTTGTCTTCTTATTTCTTCAGGAAAGCTTATAGGTAAGGGGACATCTCAATATTGTCTCCTTCTTAGGCCATAGGTACCTCCACATGAAAAGACTAGGTCAAGAAAGGCTTGGAGAAAGGTTGAATTTGCAATGGTTGAAAGTTAAATCTATAGAAATGCCCTAAAGACTTTACAATTGAACTTTAATGAAATTAAAATAAGAAATATGAATAAAATAGGTTTAAAATTAATTAAAGGAAATTATTCTACTATTTTGCAAAACTAAAAGTTGGACTAAAAATAATTTAATAAAGTAGGTGTGCCAAAGTTTCGGTGTGAGTACTTTATGAGAATAAAACCCTAAGTGGCATACTTGTAATTTTAGACTTCTAGATTTCTAGATTTTTCTCCTTTCTTCTTCTTCCCATCTAAAGTGCCACACATCTATAAACATTTTCATATTTCCTATCTTTCTTCTTCTTTTTCTTCCACCACCACATAAATAACTACAAAGATCCCCACTTAAAATTTTCATAAAAATTTACTAGCTTGTGAGAGAATTATTAAGATTACCATCATCTAATCAAAAGGAAGTGAGAAAAGAGAAGGGAAGAAGTGCTTTAAGGAAGGTTTATGCTTGTTTGATCATAAGTTGTCATTCTTTTGTTTTCTTTTGATTTCCATGAGTTAAGTGAATTGATTTTATTTCTTTAATTGAAATTTTTTTTATCAAATTTGCTAATGGAATTTGTTGAGAGAGAAAATTGAAATATGTAACTAAGTGAAGAGGAGATTCATTTGAAACCATTCTTGAATAATTTAAGCTTATATATGTAGATTTTAGCCTAAAACCATGGTTAAAACTAATTTTGTTTCATAAAATGATAAATTTAGGGATTTAGAATATTAGGGTTTAAAAGGTGCATATAAAACTCTTTTACTGAATAGATTGAGTTTTAGTTCATTTTTGATAGACCTTAAGTGTATTTGTATGATGTTTAACTTGAAACTTAGTTTGGGACAACCTTTGATTCATGAAAGAGCAAACTTTTGGGGTTGGTAGAAGTTGAAAGAAACACATGGGCATATGGATGGCTCCACACGATCATGTGGATTTTTCATCTTCTGTATACACGGGGGTTCCTTAAACATGCCTATATCAACTCTTTTTCTCTTGCTTTCTTCATTTTTTACCCCAAAACAATTCATTTCTTTTTCTTAATGTAATTTATTTATCAATTAATCATTATGACATGAATTTCACCCTAAAATATGCAAGATTATCAATTTGGAAAACTAGGGTTTAGAGAAAAGCTTAGAGAAAAAAAAAAGGAAAATGATTGGTACAACATATTTATAATTTACATCTTAAAAATATAAAGAAATGTATATTTTAAAAGTAATGTTTTAGAAACATTGGCATAATTGAAAGATTAATGGTAACAAAGAATTAATTTGAATGCCCGAGTGTACTGTTGTTGAATCTAGTATTGGATTAAATAGCTAGTCAGAGGGCGGATGTCCATAGTGATATTGAGCACTCTATGCTATCAGTGGACA
Source organism: Garcia nutans (assembly GCA_947685225.1). Classification (NCBI taxonomy): domain Eukaryota; kingdom Viridiplantae; phylum Streptophyta; class Magnoliopsida; order Malpighiales; family Euphorbiaceae; genus Garcia; species Garcia nutans. Next base: position 22,235,449 of record CANTUV010000026.1, read on the forward strand.
CTTTTGTGTCATCAGTGATAATGGACATCATGCCATCAGTGGATGTTTTCCATCACCAGTAGGCCTTTGGTCATATTCAGTATCAATGGGCATTTACTTGCCATCAGTGACCTTTTATTCAAGTCTGAGATTTTAAAATCAGTATATGAAGGCAAAACAAGTGAAACTTATCGAAAACAAATAATGTATAGTGAAATTAATTATAAGCATTGTGTGAAAAAAGTTAATGTGAAGTAAAATTATTATATGGCTGAAAATGCTCTTATTTCCATTAAATTGAGTTCAAATTGAATGTGAAAAATATTGTAAGTGTTTTCTGTTATAGGTTGTGTTAGGATTGAACAAGGTTTTGGAAATGTCCAATTTTTAGGGAAGACTCTACCAAAATTTTTATTGACATTGGCATTATTGTTTTATAAAATTGAACACATAAGTATATAGACATTATGTGACATTCCTTGATAGTTGTTAATAGGATTAACAAAGGGGTGTTACAGAATTACTCCATAGGGCAATAGGGTATTTAAAGACTTGCACACATGAGCCTAATTGGTAGGGCATTGGTGATTAGTGAGTCATGATTAATGGCCCATATGTAGGCCAAGGTATATGATGCTTTTTAATTTGGGCATGGTGAAACCGTTAGTCAATGGGTCATGTTTCATGTGTCAAGATGGTTAGGCACATGAGGATGGTTCATATGTTGTGATTATGAAGTCTAGCATTTAAGTCTAAATAGTTAGGGGCATGAATGAATGTTTAGATGTAAGGGGTTTGGTCCATGTGGCAAGTGGTCATGCGGATGGGCTATGGTCCGTGGCTTGAGATGGTTTATGAACATGGGTATGGTTCATATGGTCCAATGATTTGGTGCATGGGCTATGATTCATGGATTATGGGTATGGTTTGCTTGGATATGGTTCATGTGATAGGTATTAATGCTAGTATTCCAAGGCTTGGGATGGTTCACTGATAGAGTGAAATTTTTATTACTATTTTGGATAATTCTAACAATGTTTTTAATTATTTTCCAATTGGATTTGATGGATTTTATTTGTTTGAGTTACAATTCTCTCATTTTATCTTGGAAAGGCAAGATACAAAGTTTTAACGTTAAGTGGTATAAAATTAAAGAAAAATATACAAAAATAAAGAAAAATCAAAAGCCACACTCATGGCTCTTTAAGGCCACGACCCTGGACTTCAAATTTAGTCTGCCACATTAAAAAGAATGAAGAAACAAAATGAATTCTAGACATAAAATGAAACCCACAGTCCTGGCAATCCATGGACACACCCATGGGATGAGTTTGCCTACTATCCAAGTGAATAAAAGGAAGAAAAGTTAGAGTTTCAAGCCTATGTTCAAAAGCTACGATCGTGGCATTCAAACTCCACGACTGTGGCATGCTTAGCTGCCATTTACAGCTGGAAAATCTCTCAAAACAGTCCATATCCACCTAGGTCATGACCATAGCACTCAAATTCCATGACTACCGGATAGATTTTTATGATTTTAAGCTGAAAAATTTTTAAAAAAATAAAGAACCAAATAGTTGTCAACAGTAGTACTTTAGCATTTGCCAACTTGTCTCCACCAAGAAGCTTCTAAGCCCTCTACTTAAACAACACATCCTCCCAAGGTTTTAAGCATTAAAGTTTAGATTGAAGATTAGATCCAATATTTTATTATAGATTTGATTATAGTTTAGGTGAATTCTAGATTTTCTTTAGAGAGAAGAGTGAAACTAGGTTTAAGAGATTCAAGTTCCAAGTGGAGTTTCTTCAATCCAAAGAGTTAGAGTTTGATCTTTCTTGTTATTTCGATTATGTTTTCAGTTTTGTCTTTAATGTTTGTAGTGGTTTTGATTTAATTATGAGAAACCAAATCTTAATTAGGGCTAGTCCTTTATATTGTATTTAAAGTAGAATACTATATGCTTATTTGATTTAATTACATTTATCCTTGATTATTTTGTTATCTTTGATCTTAATGCTTTGATTATCTGACCAATAATTAATTGAATCGAGATGTTGTGTGATAGAGCAGGAGTGAAAGCAAAAAAATTATTCCATTGAGGTAATAATCTCAAGCAAGTTTTCACTGAGTGATAATGTTAACACTTAAGAGATTGATTAAAGATTCTCACAAAACCTAATGAATTAGTTTAATTACTTATAATCACAAGAGTATACATAAGGATTAAATTGATATTCAATTTAGTACTTAAAAGAGACTAAAGCTTGATTTAGAAGAATCCAACCATTAATCAAAAGGAAAACTAAACTAAATTAATACTTTAGAAAATCTATAGTAAATCAATAAAGGTGACTTAACCCTGAGCTTAAAATTATTAGATTTAGTCCAATTTATTCAAGTTTTGTTTAAGCATAAAACAATTTTTGTCATCCAAATAATAAATAGTTTGTTAGCCAAACCCTTGGCTTAATTTACTCCACTTTGATCTTAGGCAATCAAATTAAATACGACTAATGTTTTTACCAAGTTATATTTTTGCAGGAACTCAATTCATAAGATCTTTCCATATAGTCCGCCTAGACTACTAACAAGCATTACTGGACTAGCCTAGACTGAAGCGAGCACGAGATAAAGAAAAACAGGTATGAGCTAAATATCTTTTCTAATTTCATCCAGTTAAATTGAATAAATAACATTTAACATACCAAAACTCAATTTATGTTTACTCTAAACTTTCATAACTTAAATAACCAAATACTATTAATTCTCCTACATTTAACCATTACCAATTTACATACCAATCTTTCTTATCTTCAATTCTCATTCAACTGTACTTTTCTTTCTCTTTTCCTCCGATCTCCTACTTATATACATGTCTTAACTATATAATACTATTATCACTGTCCCCTTTAACTTTAAACATAACTCATTTAATCCAACATTATCTCATATATAAATATATAATAGCGATTTAATTTCTATACATTTCCTTACATACTCTTATAATTCAATTCTATTTCTTTATTCCCAAATTTAATTTCCAATAACTTATAATATAAACACTCTTCATGTATTACTATAATAATTTACTTCAAAGAACTAATTCAATCATCTTTTGCACAAAATCATCTCTTAAATAATTTCCTTATGATTAATTATATTTAGTCAACATACAACTCCTATTAAATAATCAATTCGACTAATAAACTTTTCCAGCATTATATATATATCCTCAATCTAGACTTAACTTTATCTTCACTTGTCGCTTCTCTCTCTGCTTACAACTATTGCCACATCAGAGACCAGTTCAAGTGTCAATGCATATGCATGTATTAAAACTTAAATCATTATTTTAAAATTCTCCTTCCTCATTATCAAGACCTACCTAGGTCGAAAACCTCAAACCTAGGCTATGATATAAAAATAAATGTAACATTCTTATACCCTATATACGTGCCGTACATATATTCCATATATATAAAATACACATACAGAATATAAGAGTGCCATAATAACCTCCATAATAAAAATTCTCATTTTCAATTAATATAAATAAATGCCGATAAATAATATATGCTTAATTAGAAAATGTTTAAAACACAAATTTATAAAGAAAATATCTGAAAAAAATTTTCCTGAGTTTTTTCTGTAATTTGAGTAATCCCAAAAATAAACATACTCGACCTGTATAAAAATTTACACTTTCAATTTATTTATATATATATACATACATATTCTCATTCATTTATCAATTTCTTCAATATCATCCCCATAACCCAAATACAATTAAAAACTTCATGATCCTTTATATACATATATGAAATGTATTTAAATATTTACATCCATATCAAGATTTAATATCTTTACTTATAATGTAGTTTATACAAATATTGTATAATTAAACAAAATACATATTTACATGTTATGCAGTGGCACTAGTCTGGTGGAAAACTAATAAACTTCTACGTTATCCGTCTCTCACCTGCTACCTGCAGGATGGACAAATCTTGCTAAGCTTTTTTGCCTAGCTATACATACTTCGATAATAGTAAAAATTTAATGACAATCATGCAAAATGCTTTTCTTTTGAAAATCACAATGTGACATGCACTTTCCTATTGAATCTTATACATTTCTCATTCTCAAACTATCACATATCACATTCACATGCATTCAGCCTAAATGACCATATACAATATTTAAGTTCCAAAGATATTACTTTGGACCATTTTGACACCCAGTGTCTAGCTCGAAGGGAAATAATAGTGACACCCAGCGTCTAGTTTGAAGGTAGCTCATGAAATTGTGATGCCCAACGTCTAGCACGAAGGCAAATCAGAGGCATGCCATATCGTATCACCAAACACAATACTCAAAAACATGATACTACATAAGGTAACACACATATCAAATGCATTTTCACACTTGTCTCGTACTTTGGCAATTATGCCATTTTCCATTCTTTTTGCACTTCTTCTATCATTTCACAATGTTTCCACAATTTTTCATCACAAATATCCATTTCTCTGCCACTTTTTCACCATGGCCGAATTATGCCCTAAAACTGGCATAATTAAATTATTTTCATAAACATAATTAATATTGTCATTATCCATCTTAAAATGGTTTAATTATTCATACATTATGCATTTCATGCCTTTAAACACACTTCTATGTATTTTTATGTGAATTCTCACACCAAAGTATGTGAATTCTACAAATAATGTAACATGCCATATTTAATGCATTATAATGCAATTCTATCAAAGTATGTATTAACCTTTGTTTACACCACTTTCAAGCTAGAAAGCACACTTTCTCACCACCTTCTTAATATGTCATTCACCACTAAGGTTGGACAATTACTATCTACTCAATACCTAGAACTTGAGAAATCTTCAAAACTACTCTTAATACTTGAGAATTCTTGTAGAATTTGATGTAAGAAAAGTAAAAATCCTCCCTTTACCCATGGTGAAATTAGGCCTAAGGTAGAAGAAGGAAGAGGAAGATGAAGTAAATTGATAATTTATTTCCTTTCCATCAATTTTGACCATATATATATTAATTAATTAATCAATAGTAAATATTAAATAATTCACATTTATTCTCTTCCATTAAAAAGTAATTTACATTTTGAATTATTTTTATTCTTCTTATTATTATTTTATTATATTTTTTTAACTTTTTACTATTTAACCTTTTACTTTTACTTTTCGCCATTTGACTTTATATGTTATGTATATTTTCTTTATATTTTTCATGTACTCTTCACATTTTCTCACTTCTAACACCTTATTTAACCCTCCAACTTATTATTCTAATTTAATTAAATTTTATTTTAGTAAATTTATAGATGTTACAGGTAATGCCTATTTTTGCTTATTAGATGAATATTCAGGATTTTTTCATATTTCTATAGCATCGGAAGATCAAGAAAAGACTACTTTCACATATCCATATGGAACCTTTGCTTATCGCAGAATGCCCTTTAGACTATGCAATGCACCAGCAACTTTTTAAAGATGCATGATGGATATATTTTCTAATATTTTAGAATTAATTGTTGAAATCTTTATGGATGATTTTATTCTTTATGGTTCTACTTTTGATAGTTGTTTACAACATTTGGAACAGGTACTTGAGAGATGTGAAGAAACAAACCTTATTCTCAATTAAAAAAAATGTCATTTTATGGTTGAAGAATGAATTATACTTGGGCATAAGGTTTCTTAAAAAGGAATTTAAGTGGACACAGCGAAAATAGAAGTTATTGAAAAGCTACAACCACCAACTAATGTTAAAGGAGTTCGCATTAGGATGTGCAAGGTTTTATAGGTGTTTTATAAAAGATTTTTCAAAAACTGCCAAATCCTTGAGTGAATTATTATATAAAGATGTTGTTTTTAATTTTCCTAATGAATGTTTAATTGCTTTTAATATGTTAAATGCAGCTCTTATGACAAGTCATATTGTCTTACCATCAAATTGGCCTTTACCATTTGACCTTATGTGTGATGCCAATAATTATGTAATTGGAGTTGTTTTGAGTCAAAGGAAGGATAAGAAAAGTCATGTCATTTACTATGCAAGTTGAATCCTTGACCACACTAAAATTAATTATGCTAGAATAGAAAAGGAAATGCTTGCTATAGTTTTTGCTCTTGACAAATTTAGATCCTACCTATTGGGTTACAAAGTTATTGTTTATACTGACCATGCAGCAATCAAATATCTTATGAGAAAAAAAAAGAAGCCAAACCAAGATTGATCAGATAGATTTTACTTTTTCAAGAATTTGATTTGGAAATTAAAGATAAAAAAGGAGCTAAAACTTTAGTGGCAGATCACCTTTCGAGATTTGAGAAACAAATGGATAAAGAAGCAATGCCCATTAATAAATCATTTCTTGATGAACAACATTTCTCAGTTATAAGTTATTTCCCCTAGTATGCTGATTTTGTTAATTATTTGGCAGGTGGTGTTCTTCCATCAAAAATATCTTATGCTCAAAGGAAGACATTTCTTTATGATGTGAAACATTGCATATGGGAAGAACCTCTGCTATTTAAGCACTGTGAGGATGGGATGATTTGTAGATGTGCACCAGAAGAGGAGATCAAAAGTATTTTGGACTTCTGTCATTTGAAAGAATATGGTGGTCATTCTAGCACTTCTAAAATGATTGTTAAAATTTGAGAATCTTTTTTTTTTTTGCCTACCATGTACAAAGATACAAGGAATTTTTTTCAGTTATGTGATTAATGTCAATAAGATAGGAATATTTCAAAAAGACAAGGCATGCCACTTAATTCAATCCTTGAAGTTGAACTTTTTGATGTTTGGGAAATTGATTTTATGGGACCATTTCCACCATCATTCAATAATCAATATATATTTGTGGTAATAGATTATGTGTCCAAATGAGTTGAAGCAATCACATGTCTAATGAATGATTCGAAAGCAGTAACTAAGTTCATCAAAAATAACATTTTTACCCGATTTGGAGTTTATAGGGCTATGGTAAGTGATGGAGGTACTCATTTTTGTAATCAAAGTTTTAATTCTCTTCTTAAGAAATATGGAGTATGCCATAAGGTACCAACACACCTTCGAACTAGTAGATGAGTGGAGATATCAAATAGAGAACTTAAATGGATTTTGGAAAGAACGGTTAGCACTTTCAGAAAGATTAGGCTCTTAAATTAGATGATGCATTTTGGGCTTATAGAACAGCATTCAAAACACCAATTGGTATGTCAACTTACCTTCTTATCTTTGGAACAGCATGCCATTTACCAATTGAGGTAGTGCACAAAGCATACTAGGCTATCAAAATATTGAACATGGACTTAAAAGTAGCCGAAAAAAAAAATTTTTTTTTTTTTGCAATTAAGTGAGTTGGATGAAATCTAATTTCAAACTTAAAAAAATGCCATGATATATAAAGAAAGAACTAAAGCATGGCATGACAGATTTATCCAACCCAAGCAATTCCATGAATGCCAATAAGTTTTATTGTACAATTCAAGATTGAAGCTTTTTTTGAGAAAGCTAAAGTCTCATTGGTCGGGACCATTTAAAGTCATAAAAGTTTATCCTTATGGAGCAGTGCACATTCAAAATCAAGGAGGAGAAGCTTTTAAAGTAAATAGCCAACGTTTGAAGCCCTATTATATTGGTGATCCGATAGACATTGGAAGTGTCTATCACTTCACCAATTAAACATTCAAGCCAGAGATAATTGATCTATTGACGATAAACATAGCACTTGTTAGGAGATAACCCAATTAATTTTATGTTTTTATTTTATTTTCATTAGTTTGGATTGTGTTTCTCTTAATATTTTGATTAAATTTTCTTTAAATTTTGTTTTTAGGTGATTTCAATTATTAAACCATAAGGAATTCAAGGGAAAATGGGAGTCACTACTATGGTAAATCATCACCATGCTTGTAGGATTCAATTTGAGAATATAAAAATTGAGGGGAAGAAAAAATTTTAAAAGTGGTAGTGACAAAATATATGCCACGACCGTGGCTCAAGGGGCCTACAACTATGGGTTTAAAACCAACACTGCCACCATGAAAGAAATCATTACAGAAAGAATGGCTGAAGCAAAATCAATGCCATCACTGTGGCATGTAAATCAACACTTCCTAACCTATTTCAAATGCCATTGGACTAGTCAAAGCATGCCTCATGACCATGGCATCCATAACCATGCCCATGGCACACCTGGAACTATATATAGATCTTATTTTCTCTCTCCTTCACTTTTACAAACCCTGGCAGCCTATATTCAAATCCCATAACCCTAACCTCTCAACCCATGACCAAATCAACCTTTTTCACTCAATTTTCATCACTTTTCATCCATTAATCAATTAAAATACCTAGAAGTAAGACTCTAGCCAAGAAATCAAGAGGAGAAAGCTCAAAAGGGGGAGACAAGAGGAATCATCATCATTATCAACTCCATCTCCACCTTCATAATCACCTCCTCAACTACCAAATTGGTACTTGTAAATTCGCTTCCAAGATGAAATTCAATGAAAAAGGCACCATGAATTAAGTTCTAGAAAAATTATTCCTTCTAGGTTTATTGATGGAGACGTTATTAGGAAGCTAGGTTGGAATGATAATTTGCTAAAAATATTTACTGACATACAATGGATTTTTTTGCTTCCATGCATTCTTCTACATATGTAAATTGATCTAGAATTTTTAAGTGCTTTTAAATTTATTCCACCTGATAACAATGCTGCTCATAATGGAAAAGTAGAATTTAGGCTGGCTAATAGAAATTATCACTGGACTATGATTGAATTTGGACATTCTATTAGATTAGTTGATATTCAAGGCAATATTGGGAGAACAGATGGCTTTGATGAAAAGAAGACCTAGACTAGTAAGGTGGATTAGGTAGGTTCAATAGCAAAATCTTTAAGGCTTTAAATTTTATAATCCCTTTCTATAGATATATCCATATTGTCTTAGCCAAAGGCAAAAGTCAAGGCACTGTGAATTCTAAGGAATTGCACTTCTTTTATCGTGCTTTATAAGAAACTTCTTTTAATTTTGGATTTTGGTTTGCAAAAAGATGTGAGGAAGTTGTTAAACAATATGAAAAATTTATTATTGGAGGAATGATCACAAAAATTGCAGAGTATTTAGATATTAAATGTGACCACCTTACACATGTGCCTAGCAAGACAATAATTGATATGAGTATTGTTCTTGCCATGAGATTAGCAGAAAAGAGTAGTAGGTGATATGTAGTTTTAGGACCTTCTGATGCAAATATTGACATTGATAAAGGGGATTTATTAGGAGAAGGAGATGAATTTGAGGAACCTGAAGAACAACACTATTCTCCTCCTCACCCTTCTAAGGCTAGCCCTTCTACTCCACCAAACACATTTGAATATTTATCTAACAAGCTTGATGTTTTTAAAAATAAGATGAACAGCGGGAATGACACCTGGAGAGGAGATTTGATAGCATGGAGGAAAGATCTGGATGTGTCGAGAATGAAGTTTTTATTGTTTCATCACAGATGACTGGGTTCAGTGAGCATATCAGCACCTTTTTCGCCCAGTTTGGATTATATTATCCACATCCACAGCAGACCCCTCCACCTGGTAATCATGATGGTGATGGTGACTACTAAGGATAGTGGCATTTTAAGTTTGGGGGAGTTTTTCTTCAATTGGTTATGGTTCAAACATTGTGCTACTTTGTTATTTAATTTTCGTTATGGATATTTTTATTTTATGTTTGTTTTTATATTTTTATTTAGAATATTTAAACTTATGGTGTTATTTTATTTTGGATCTTTATTATATATTAAATGTGGTATAATATTAGTTATATGTGTGTTTAGAAAATATTAAGGGCGAATAGACTTTTATGTAAAATTTGTTCTAGAATAGTTGATTTCACAATAGATTATTTATATGTGATTTTATGTATTAAAATTTTTCATTTGAAATTTTTAAAATTTAAGGTCAAAATTTCATAAAATAACTATACTTTATGGATTTTTAACCAAATGAGCTCTTGAATTTTATTAAAAGTGATTGATTATTAATATTTAGAAAAAGCATATATTCTTTTACATTATTTTTTGTCTAGGCCTAGAACATGTTTAAAAGAGATTTTAAAGCGAAATTAAACATTGCTAAGCAGAGGAAAAAATAATTTAGGCATTATTTGTTGAGTCAAAATCTTATATCTCCCAGTTTTAGCATTGCCCCTAGTTTTCCCCTTTGAGCCTAAATAAAATTTTAGCTTGAGTTCTTCTTTGTTAAAACAACCAAAATAATCACCCTTTTCAAGGTTAATTATCTTTTGAAAGTTTCTCAAATAAATTGCTCAAATGATTTCTTGTAGGAAAGTAGTGAAGACAAGCTTGAGATGGCCTTGACCTTCGGAGAAGAGCTTGAAATGTCTGATTTAGAAATTAAGGAGTGCAAGTTAATTTCAGATAGTGATGTTGATAAGAGGGGACTTGAGATTGCTAAGGTGGATAAAGAAGATATTCAACCAAAATTGGTTGAACTTAAAGAGCTCCCAAATCATTTGAAATATGTTTTTCGTAGGGAGAACAGTACACAACCAGTGATCATCTCTTCAACTGTCAGTGGTGAGGAAGAGGAGAAAATTGGTATAACTGTATTGTAGAATGAAAAAAGTTATTACCAAGTTCCTATAGCACTGGAGGATGAACCCAAGACGACCTCCGCATGTCATTTTAGAACATTTGTTTTTCGGTTGATGCCATTTGGGCTTTGTAATGCACCAGGTAGTTGCATGCTATCCATCTTTTAAGACATGGATGACAAATTCATTAAGGATGGAAGTAGCACTTTGTATCGCACAAGGGAATGATGGAAATCAGGTTTCAGCCGAACTCCTGCACTTTAAATTTATTCATGTTACATTGGGGACAATGTGAATCTTTAATTGTTGGGTGCAAAGTTTTTACTTTTAACTTATTTATTTATTTATTTATTTATTTATTATTATTATTATCATTATCATTATTATTATTATTGTTATTATTATCATCATTATTATTATTATTATTATTATTATTATTATTATTAGTTGGTTAAAGTTTTAGTTATATAATATTTTTCTTTGAATAAATGAATTTAGAAAAGCTCAATAGTTATAAGATTTTTGATAGATGACTTTAGAATTTTTGAAGCATAAATTTGAGAATTTAATAGAATTGATACTTATTTTCAACTTTGATGGTCATTCTTGGTACTACCTTTAACTTGTGAGTATTGGAGCCATTTAAGTTGAATTTTTGCTTATTATTCTTTTGAGTGCACATTCTTGATTGATATATTGCTATAACTTGCTTAGATGTCCATTTTGAGATCACGTAAAAATTTCAATTGAGCATCAACCTGATTAAGGCATCTAGGTGTATCCATTTGGCTTAAAAGGCCAACCTTTTATATATCTTTAGTAAGCCAATTTGAGCCTATTTCATTTTTCTATTTCTTTTTTTTTACACAGGAACATGAGTCGTAAAGTGTTTCCATCCATTTCTTGTCCTTTCATTAGGAACAAGAGTACTTGAGGGATTTAATAATTAGGTTGTTGTGTCAATTAAAGTATGGGGTTAAATTTGGTGATCCAAGGTTGAAACTTTTCTAGTGAGAATCCTCTCATTAATTCTGTGCCTTTTTTATTTGGTTTTCCTCCTCTTATTGTTATTATTACTCAAAAATAAAATAACATAAAATAAAATAAAAAATAATAATAAGCAAAAAATAATATATATAAGTAAGATTATCGTTCATTTGGTTATGGTCATAGTAAGTTTGGTTGCGATTTTTGCAATAATGTTCTTAAATTAAACAAAAGGGTTTGAATTCTTTGATAAAGGTTACTTTAGTATTAGTGTGGAGGTGGGTAGAATTTGCTTTTGAGATTTTTGAAAAATTATAACACCCTTATACCCAATATACGTACACTACAAATACCCAACATATGTAATATATGTATAGAGAATACAAGAATGTCACAACCATTTTTAAGCAATCAAATCCTCATTTATAAAATCTGTATAATCTTAAAACATTCAATTAATATCATAAAAAAATAGATGATACATTACTTATTAAAACATATATATTATTCATTACCAAAGATTAATCCAAAACATTTTTGATAGTTTACGGAATATACATATTTAAATACATCAAAATCAATATGTACAAAAATATAAAATATATATATACATGCTGGCAGTTTGTCTCTGATCTTGATGTCCAAACCAAATCTTCACTCAAAGGCCCAAGCCTAGACTCGATTCGGTCTAGCTGAACTCTCCGACTCAACCAGATCTATCCTTTCACCTGCGCGATGAATCACAATCGCGCTAAGCCAAAAGCTTAGTGGTACAAACTTTGATAATAATATAGTTCAAATGTAATGCCAATGTCAAACTTTCAAGAATGAGAAATAATACACAAGGATATCATATTTCATAACATTATATCTCATTATATTGCTCAATTGTTCCATCATTCATAATTCACATTAACGCAAAGATAAGCATGGGTCCAAAAGGATCTAATATGCCATTCAAATTCTAGAGTTACTACTTTGGTCCAATATAACAACATTTGTCTAGCCCGAAGGTAAATCATAATTACAATGAGGATTACCTCATATGTAACATCCCAACTAGGCTTCAAGGACTAAGCCCAACCCAGCTTCAAGGGTCTGCTACATCATGTAACACCCAACTAGGCTTCAAGGACCAAGCCCAACCAAGCTTCAAGGGATTGTTACTTTTTAGGCATGCCACCAAAAATAAAACTCTGAAAATTGAATAACATACTAGGCACACAATTCTTTCATAATTCCATTATCAAATCCTTTCTCTTTTTTATCATGATCAACTAGGCACAATGCCTCAAATATCTCATTTATATCAGTTTAGCCAACACCAATGGCTTTACATACCATCATTGGTGTATACATAACAAATTGCATTATCCATACATTTTGAATCATCATCATATATTTCACATAGTTCACATTATGCAAATTATAGCATATTACTCATGCATCAACAATGTAGTAGGTAACTTAACACATTCTCCAACCAAATATGTTAAGTCCCAATGTCATGCAAATATAAACAATTATTCAAAGTTTGTACTTACCTCTAAAGCAACAAATACCACTTCCAATCACCTCTTCCAAGATATCCCTCAACACTTGGATTGGGGTAGCTCAACTCTCTTCAAAGCCTAAACCAAATGTGATTATCCATAATCACTAAGTGATCCATAAAGAAAAATAAGGAAAAGAACCATCTAGAGCAAACTCTACACATGACACGCTCAACAACACGGGCGTGTCCATGACCGTGCCCTAAAACTACAACACAAAAGCTTTGGCATGCTCAGTAACATGGGAGTGTCACTGCACATGTGAAAACTTCAACAACACAGTAGCTATGACATGCTCAGTAACATGGGCATGTCACTTCTCATTTCACCAACACTGAAAATAGAACCATCAACACACCCAAAGACATGGCCGCGCCACCGGGCGTGTCAGGCCAAAAACCTAATATCGACACAAAAAATGCCACAACCAATTATCATCTTTCATTGACCTTTTCAACTCCACACAAACTCAACCAAAACCATCATAATACCACCTGATACTTATGTAAGCATCAAAACAACTCAATTACAAACAACAATACACAAACACAACCATGACTTCTCAACTCAAAAATCACAAAATCCAAAACTCTTATTCTCTTCACCAAACTTAACCTTTTCTTAAATCCAACCCCAAATTCATAGTTAACTAAACAAAATAACTTCTAACACACCAAAATCAACCTTATACACATACTATACCAAACATCCAATTTACACATAGAAACTTCCAAAGGAAATCAAAGAAACAAGTTGGAACTTACCAAATATGAAGAAAATTCCTTAAAACTCCAACTTGATCTCTTGAAATCCTTCAATTGCTTAAGTTAGCAAGAAGCAAAATCTCTTTCCCTTATGATGTTAATGGTGGCCGGCTACCAAGGAGAAAAAAGAAGAAGATGAAAATAGTCAATAACCACTCCACTAACAACTAACACTCTTAACCACATGAATTTCCCTTCTTTTAATCTCCACCAAGCAATTATATATTATAATATAATTACTCTCAAATATCCTCTTCCACTATCCATAATTAATTTCTATTTTAAATAATTAAAATATCATTTGACCAAGTTTAAATGTTGACTTGTATATATTGTATATATCTTCATATATACAACATATACACACTTCCCTTTTTCCTTTCTTTTCACTAATCATAAATATACATTAAATCATTTAATAAATTTCCAGCAATTAATATTTCTAAAATTTTAGGATATTACAAAAATACTTGTGTTTTATGGGTTGTCTTAAATGTGCTCTTGAACTTAATGAATAGCTCACATTCCCAAATATCATACATTTACCTTAGCCCCATTACAACCAAATGAAAGACTTTATGATTGATGTTTGATTGCAATTAAGTGGTAGAGATTTGATTAATAAGCAAGCCTATGGAGATATTCTTTCACTGAATGTTAAGAGTGCAAACATTACCTTGATCAAACACGCAAAGAGATTTTGTGAGGGAGTGACAACATTTGATATGCATGGAAGGAAATTGAATTACATCAGTACTAATTTTATTTGATTTGATAATGATTGTGAACATTATAAGAAGGAAAATTCTTGTTGTTATCTTATAATTCTTGAGCTTGAAAAATTCTTTCTTTTTTTTTTCATAACTTTACTTAGGGACAAGCAAAGAATTACGTGTGGGGTAATTGTTATGATCATTTTTATGTATGTTTTTAAGAGTCTTTTTTTATTGTCTTTTAGTTTTTTCTAAGATGTTTGTTCAATTTTGTTGTTAGGATTTTTGTGTTTTAAATTGAGGCATGTAAGCTTATAAAAAGGAGGTTATACGATTTGGAGGAGTTCTTTTGGACAGGTCTTTTAACAATCCCTTGGTAGTTTTCTTTGGGGATTTTTTGGGTAGTTTTAGAGAGTCTGTGAAGAAGCTCTTGAAAGGGATGGATTTTTATTATTAGTGTAGAGAATTTTTTTGGGTCTTGAGAGAGATCTTCAATTTTCATTTTCAGAAAGATACAAGCATTCATTGAAAAGCTTAAAGGAAGCTTAGAAGTTCGTCATCAAATTCAAGTTGAGCAAGAAGGAAGAACAAGACTCTAGTCAAAATGGGTTTTTTTATTCTCTCAATTAATTTATTTTCCAGATTTTGTTGTTAATATACAATAATATTTCAATGAAGATTTGTAACTTAAATTCTATTGAAGTGATTTTCTATTTTGATTTAATGATGAGTTAAATTACTTATGCCTAGGATTTGTAGTAGTTTTGATTAAATAACTTAATTTAAGCCTTGTTATGAGTTGATTGTATTGGATTGTATGTTAGGTTGATAGATTAATCATCTATTAATCTCTAGATATTGAATGAAGAACTGAGAGGTGATAGATGATTAAGCCTTGCTATGAGTTGATTGCATTGGATTGTATGTTAGGTTGATAGATTGATCATCTATTAATCTCTAGATATTGAATGAAGAACTGAGAGGTGAAATTTGATATTAGAACTATCCATTCAACTATCCTAAGAATGAATTAGAAATATAAGTTCTAGGATATTCTTAATTTGTAAGTTAAAAATAGTTGATTTTTATTAATTCATTTTTATTAATTCATGAATGTGAGAATTAATGAATTGATAATTACTAAATGATCTTAAGGAAGAAATTAATTTACTAGATTATATTAATGGATAAATGAGAATTAAATTTTGATCAAATCGATCTATAAATCATAGGTACCCTTCCAAGAATTTAAATCAATTCTAAGTAAACAATTATTTGTTTTAGTTGTAATTTTCACTTTTATTACCATTTCAACATCACACACTTATTCTTTAATTTATTTTATTTTAATTAAATTATTGTGAACAACACCTTCCTTGTGAGACAACCTTAGGACCTTCTACCATTACTATAACAACCTTATATACTTGCGAGAGTCACTTTTAAGTAGTATTAAGTAGAGTGTAATAATTATCATTCTCATTCTCATTTACACATTTCTCATGTGATCATCTTACTCATGATCACTTTTTATAATCTTATTTATAATTCCTACCTACTTGTGATCATCTTATATCATGATCTCTATCTCATGATCTCTTTCTCTTCAAGCATCAAGCTCATCACTTTATTCATAATATCACATGATAAACTCAATCACACCATTCCATTTAAAACATAACACATACATACACACAAACATATCACAAACACACACATTGGGCCTAAATAACCTTATATAGTATTCTGGTTCCAGAGAGATTGTCATAGTCTACCGTGAAACTGGGGATCTAAGTGTCGCAACCATCCCCTATTGACACCTCTGTGTCTGACCTCGAAGGCAAATAATAGCGATGCTTAGAGTTCTGCCCGAAGGGAAATAATATAGCACCAAAAATAATTCTTTGGAACAGGATACTATACAAGGAAAACACACATTTCATTTCACATTCTCATTGAAATACCTTTAATTTCCATGTTTCCAATATTTGTCACATATTTCATCATATTTTTAGCTACAACCACAATGTGACTAGTAAATCACATTTTCACATCTCTCGTGATCATGTCAAACTATGATCACTATCACATGTTACATATTCATTTATCATCTCTATTTACATAATTCTACATATTTCTCAAGTGAACAACTCACTCATGATCACTTCCATACTTTATCTCATTAAATAAGTTTCTCATAAATTCGAAAAAAATTCCTCTTTACAATATCTACATTTTTCAAGTAATCACTACTTCTCATGATCACTGTACCTCTTTTTTCATGTTTTAATTATTTTTCTACATAAAGGTTTCTTCCATGATTTTTTTTCTATCTTCTTTCCTATTTCTTATCACATTGTTTAATTCTCATATTTTTCAATCATTTTTAGCATGACTCATGAATACTACATTATACACATAACTATTAAATATTCATACTACAATAGTTCATCTTTCAATTTCTTTACTTTCATGAATAAATCTAAATTTTGCATTGAGCAAACACCCAATGTAACATTATCATATAGCTATACTACATTGTTCCAACATTTCAAATATTTTACATACATATTTTCAATTCACATTTAACAAAATTTCAAGTAAATAAATATATGTACTAACCTCTTTTCTCTTTCCCAAGCTAAACTCTAAATTCCACCTCTTTTATCACTTTAACCTACACATACATAATTCAATAATAAGCAACATTACTCATTTAAAGTCATTTACATGCTTATTGATTATCAAATTATCATTTTCTATTCAATTTTCACTAAAACCTCATTAACACTCTAATTTCACCATTCACTACTTTATTTAAACTTCATTCTACCAATCTCATTTTCAATATTTAACCTTAAAAATATTACTTATACATGAATATAACGCTAAAATAATTCACTTCCATAATTATTGAAACCTCTTTCAAAAATTCAAATTTAACATAATGCAACCATCAATATGAACTTCACCAAAACTTATCTAAATTGCATTTCCAACCTTAAAATCATATTATTTACATTAAAACGATATTAATTCATCTTATTACAACACTTATATTATTCTCCTTCCAAAACCCTAATTTCACATAACCAAACCTTAAATTCCAACTTATACAAACTTGCCCAAAATTAATTTCTAACCATAGAATTATTACGTACATGTTAAAATTAAATTAAATTCATCCATTTCAACAATTATAATCATTCACACCAAAACCCTAATTTACACATATTCATCCATAACCCTAAATTTATCAATCATACCCTTTTCAATCATTAAACCAATAAATCAATATATAATCATCATTCTAACTTCATTTCTATTTATTCTAACAATTAAAACATACTTTTTCTCTCTAACTATATCAAACATATTCATACATATTCAAAACTATAAGCTTTAATAAAAAATACTTACTTGAATTCATTGCAAAACCTTCAAAATCTTCTTAAATCCTCTTATAAATTGATATATAAGAAGGAAACCAAACTCTCCTCACCCTCTCTCAATCCCACGTCCAAATGAAGAAGAAGAAGAAGAAGAAGAAAAAGAAGATAGGTTATTTTTAATTATCATCTTTATCTCTTTATATATATAATAATTAAATAATTTTTCACCAATCATATCTCTGCCTTCTTTGATTTTTCACTCTTCCTCATTTTATTATTATTATTATTATTATTATTATTATTATTATTATTATTATTATTATTATTATTATTATTATTATTATTAACATCAACTTTTCCAATTTCAAATTATACTACATATATATGTAGTGTATACTTTATTTATAAGTATATGTCTAATATATGTTACTTATATGTTACACATACTTTTGTGTACATATTCATGTAATATATATATTATGTATATGTAATGTATATTTAATATATACATTTACCCATATATATATATATATATCATGTGTACCCTATGTACACATTAAGTAGATCAGATATTTGTATTATATATATCAAGTATATAATATATATACCTATAACCAACATACATTATATATATAATATGTATATACTATGTATACACTAGGTATACATTAGGTATATATAACTCCTATACCTCCAAATACTTATTTAATTTCTCTAAGATCACGAATATTACATTTATAATAAGATATGTTCATTTGATTTTAAAAAAAAAACCACATTACCCCTAATGTAGTAAAAGAGGAGGCAAGCAAGGAGTAAAAGCAACGGATTTTCCAAGTAAACAAAAGCTACATCCAATGGTATGAGAAAAATATTTTGAAAGATAAGTAACTTATTCTATATAGCATTGTTTTAGCCCTCACCCATTTTAGACCACATCACAAGCCAATAAAAGTCCTTCTAATTTTTCTTAAATTAGTGAGGTCTATTAGTGGAGAAAGCTCTATTAAACATGCATATGAGAATAGGCCAAGTTTGAATATTTGTTTATCTAAAGTTTAATAATTGATTGCAATTAATTAAATTTTTAAGTAAAAGAGGTGAGAATGAAGTAAGTAGAATTATAGAGTTGAATTTAATATCTAAATTTTAAAGTTTTAATTGTTTAAATTATTGTATATAAGCTCAACATTTAAGAAATTCTATAGTAATAAACTTCAATTGCTTGAGCACATGCAATGGTTTAAGTTTGGGAGTTTGATAGAGTGAAATTTGGATGACTATTTTGGATAATTCTAACCATGTTTTTAATTATTTTCTAATTGAATTTGATGAATTTTATTTATTTTAGTTTGAATTCTCTCATTTTAGCTTGTAAAGGCAAGATACAAGGTTTTAATGTTAAGTGGTACGAAATTGAAGAAAAATATGCAAAAATGAAGAAAAATCAAAAGCCACGCCTATGGCTCTTCAAGGCCACAACCCTGGACTTCAAATTTAGTCTGCCACATCAAAAAAAATAAAGAAAAAAATGAATTCCAAACACAAAATGAAACCCATGGTCATGGAAATCCATGGCCACGCTCGTGGAATGAGTTTGCCTACTGTTCAAGTGAAGAAAAGAAAGAAAAGTTAGAGTTTCCAGCCTATGCTCAAAAACCACGACTGTGGCATTCAAACACCATGACCGTGGCATGCTTAGCTGCCATTTATAGCTGAAAAATCTCTCAAAACAGTCCATATCCACCCAGGTCATGACTGTGGCACTCAAATGCCACTACCATATGGTAGATTTTTATAACTTTAAGCCAAAAAGTTGGAAAAATGAAGAACCAAATAGTTTTCAGTAGTTGTACTCCAGCATCTTCCAACTTGTCTCCGCCAAGAAGCTTCTAAGCCCTCTATTTAAATAACACATCCTCCTATGGTTTCAAGCATTGAAGTTTAATTAAAGATTGGATTCAAGATTTCATTAGAGATTTGATTATAGTTTAGATAAAAGATTGTATTAGGTAAATTCTATATTTTCTTTGGAGAGAAGAGCGAAACTAGGTTCAAGGAAGAGATTCAAGTTCCAAGTAGAGTTCTTCTTCAATCCAAAGAATTAAAATTTGATCTTTCTTGTTATTTAAATTTTGTTTCCAATTATTATCTTTAATGTTTGTAGTGTTTTTACTTTAATTATGAGGAACTAAATCATATTTAGGGTTGATCTATTATGAATTTATTATGGAATATTATATACTTATTTGATTTATTTATGTTTATCCTTGATTATTTTGTTATCTTTGATCTTAATACTTTGATTATCTGGCTAATAATTAATTAAATTGAGATGTTGTGTAATGGAGTGAGAGTAGAAGCATAACATTAGTCCATGGAGATAATAATCTCAAGCAATTTTTCAATGAGAGATAATGTTAACACTTAAGAGATTGATTAAAGATTCTCACAAAACCCAATGAATTTATTTAATTGATTATAATCACGAGAGTATACATAATGATTAAATTGATATTAATTTTTGTACTTGAAAGAGACTAAAGCTTGATTTAAGAGAATCCAACCATTAATCAAAAGGAAAATTAAACTAAATCAATACTTTAGAAAATCTATAGTAAATCAATAAAGGTGACTTAACCTTAAGCTTAAAATTATTAGATTTAATCCATTTTATTCAAGTTTTATTTTAGCATAAATCAATTTTTGTCATCCAAATAATAAGCAATTTAATTATTTGGTACTTAAAATTACCCTCCTCATGGGAACGATACTTTACTTATCACTTTATTACTTGATTACAACCTGTGCACTTGCAGTACATTCATATAGGTATGATTCACGTAGTCAAGTGGTGTAATGTATGAGGAGTCATTGTGGCTGGGTTGGATAGGTATGGTCCCAAGAAGTGTGTCATGCAGTTAAGCTACATGGTGAGCTATTGTGGCTAAGTTGGATGGATATGTTGCTAATAAGGTGAGCCATGTGGCTAGTATGTTAGATGGGTGTGCTCCCAAAAGGTAAGCCATATGGCTAAGTATGTTAGATGGGTGTGTTCCCAAAAGGTAAACCATACGGCCAGGTAATATGGTGAGGTAAGGTAGATGAGTGTGGTCCTAAAAAGTAAGCCATGTGGCTAGGTTAAATGTTAAGCCATTATGGCTAAATTGGATATTGAACTTATTATGGATTAGTTGGATGTTGAGCCCATTTAGGCAAGGTTGGAAGGACTAGCTATTGTGGCTATATTCTATGGGGTTAGCTCTTATGGCTAGGATCCATATTGATGGATTTATCTCTTATGGTTAAGATTCATATGGATGAAATTGGTTTTAGATGTCAATCCATGTGGCTAGGGCTTATAATGGTGAGCCATTATGGCCAGGTTAGATGGGTTTATTTCCAAAAGGTTAGCCATATGGCTAGGATATGATTTAAATGGTTAAAGTTATGCAACGCGGTGAGGTTAGGTATAGTCCTTAAGGGTTTGAGCAATTATGGCTAGGTGAGGTGGAGTATAGTCCCTAATGGTTTGATCCATGGTGGCTCATGAGGTTGGGGATGATCCCTAATGTTTGAGCCATATGGCTAGGGAGGATATGGTCCCTAATGGTTGGACCATATGGCTAGGTAGGGTATGGTCCCTAATGATTAAGCCATAATGGCTCGCGAGGTTGGGGATGGTCCCTAATTATTGAACCATATGGTTAGATAGGGTATGGTCCCTAAGGATTAAGCTATATGACTAGGTAAGGTATGGTCCCTAAGGGTTGTGCCATATGGCTAGATAAGGTATGGTTGTAATATCCCAAACTATACCCTAAAATTTTGAAAATGCTTATTGTTATAATGGAATTAAATGCAAATTGTATATTTGATTAAGTAGAAAGATAAGAGAGAAAAAGAGAAGTGTGTATATGTTGTATATATGAAGATACATACAACATATACAAGTCAACATTTATTGATGGTCAAATGAGATGATTAATTATTTAAAATAGAAATTAAAACTAAGTGGAAGATGATATTTACATTATTTTAATATAATAATACTTGGTTGATATTGAAAGAGAGTTTGTGTGGTTTAAGAGGTGAGAGTTGTTTGACTTTGCTTTTCTATCATCTTCTTCTTTCTTCTTTTGGGATAGCCGGCCATCACCATAGCTAAAGGAAAAGATAGGTTTTGTTGCTTTCAAACTCAAGATTGAAGGGTGTTTCAAGAGATCAAATTAGAGTTTGAAGGATTTTCTTCACTTTTGGTAAGTTTTCAACTTATTTCTTTGCGTTCTTTTGGAGTTTGTGTATTTGAGTTTGGTGAATGGTTGTTGTTGATGTGTGTATGGTTGATTTTGGTATGTTTGAGGTTGTTTGGTCTTATTGGCTTTGATTTTAGAGTTGGTTTAGAGAAAATATTAAGTTTGGTGAAGAAGATAAGAGTTGTGGATTGTGTATGTGTTGAGTTGTAAAGTATGGTTGTCATTGTGTTTTAATGCATGAAATTGAGTTGTTTTGATGTTATGCAAGTTTATTTTGGTTTATTGATGGTTTTGGGTAAGATTGTTTGGAGTGGAAAAGGGTAAAAGAAAGGTGATTGTTAGATGTAGTGTTGTTGGTGTCGATTTTAGGTTTTTGGCCCGACACGCCCAGTAGCACGGCCATGTCTTTCGGCGTGTCATTGGTTCTGTTTTCAGTATGGATGATACGAGCAGTGACACGCCCATGTCACTGAGCGTGTCACAGCTACTGTGTTGTTGGTGGATTGACACATCTAGTGACACGCTCATGTCACTGAGCATATCATAGCCACTGTGTTAGAGGAGAATTGACACGTGCAGTGACACACCCATGTCACTGAATGTGTCAAAGCTTCTATGATGTGGGTTTAGGGCACGACCAAGGACACACCCGTGTTCTTGAGCGTGTCATGTGTAGAGTTTGCCCTAGTTAGTTCTTATCCTTATTTTCTTATGTGTATCACTAAGTGAGTGTGTATCATCACCTTTGGATTAGGTTTTAAAGAGATTGAGTTGCCCTAATCCAAGTGTTGAAGGATACTTGGAAGAGGAGGTTGTTAGATTGGTGTGAGTTTCTATTGAGGTAAGTACAAACCCTACATGATTGCATACATTTACATTATTTTGGGACTTAACACATTTGGTTGAAAAATGTGTTGGGTTACCTATTATATTGTTGATATATGAGAATGGTGAAATGATTTGTATTATGTGCATTATGTGAATTATATGTTGAGGATTCAAAATATATGAACAATGTAAGCTGTGATGTGCACTCAAATGATGAAATCTAAAGCCATTGATGTTGGCTATAATGATGTAAATGAAATGTTGAGGCATTGTGCCTAGATGATTATGAGAAAATGAGAATGGAATTGATAATGAAATAATGAAAGAATTGTGTGCCTAGTATGTTATTCAATTTTCAGAGTTTTGTTATTGGTGGCATGCCTAAAAGTAACAATCCCTTAAAGCTGGGTTGGGCTTGGTCCTTGAAGCCAAGTTGGGTTGATGCTATGCTCCCCTTGAAGCTTGGTTGGGCCTAGTCCTTGAAGCCTAGTTGGGATGTTACATATGACATGTTTCTCATTGTGATAATGATTTGCCTATGGGCTTGATAAATGTGATTATTGAACCAAAATAGTAACTCTAGAATTTGAATGGCATATTAGTTTCTTTTGGGCCCATGCTTGTCTTTGCTTAAATGTGAATTATGAATGATGGAACAATTGAACAATATAAAGAGATTTAATGTTATGAAATGTGATATCTTTGTATATTGTTTATAATTCTTGAAAGTTGACATTGGCATTACATTGAATCATATTGTTATCATGGTTAATACCACTAGGCCTTTGGCTTAGCGCGATTGTGATTTATCGTGCAGGTGACAAGGTAGATTTGGTTGAACCAGAGAGTTCAGCTAGACCGAGTCGAGTCTAGGCTTGTGATCCCTTGTGAAGTGTTGATTGTTGGACTTCAAGATCAGAGACGAACTGACAAGCATGTATAAACTTTATATTTTTGTAAATATTGAATTTGATGCATACATATGTATATTCCGCTACATTTTCCACTACTTATTAAACATATGTTTTGAATAAACTTTTAAGATAATGATGATATATGTAAATGTGTTTTGACAAGAAATGATTTATTTATAATGATGATTTGATGTTAAATTTATAAAGAGTGGTTTGTTTCAAATGGACTGTGACATTTTTGTATATGGTATACGTATATTACATATTGTGAGTATATGTGGTGTTCGTATATTGGGTATAGGGGTTTTACAATGGTCCCTAAGGGTTCATGCAATGCAGTATGGTGAAGACTGAGTGATGCATCTAACTTTGTTTGAGTAGTTCACACTTAGCTGATTTAACCTTTATGGCCTTTGTTTGAGCATAAAGGTTCATGTCTAAAGGGTTAAGCCATTGTGGCTATGGTTTATGTCTAAAGGTCAAATCATTACAATTTAAGTTCATATATGATGGTTAGGTTTATACTTATGAGATAAGCCAATTTTGCTTACGTTTGATTTCTAAAGGTTGAGCCAATGTGGCTCGAGCTTGTGTTTATGGGTTAAGCTAACTTAGGTCCATGTGGGGATTTCGACAGACAAGCTAAAGTTGTATGGTTTTGGTGGGTTAAGCTGATAAGGCTTAGGTTAAGGTTTTTATGGGTTCAAACCTATAGAGTTTGGGTTCATGTTTGATGGTAAAGTTAATGTGGCTTAAGTTCATGTATATAGGTTAAGCCAATATGGCTTGGGTTCATATAAGTCTACTTTTCTTAAGGTAGGTTGGCCTAAAGTTTGACTTTTGAATGGACTAAGATGTTTTGTATGGTATGAGTGTATATATGCATGAATAAAAAAGATCTCATGATCATGGTATGTGCTTATGGTTCATGCCAATTAAGGATAGGGTCTATGGCCTTCACATGCAAAGGGTGGTTTGATCTAAAAGGTCCCATCACACTAGGACAACTATATACCTAACCACATGACAGAAAATGAATCTGGCATGGGTCCAATAGTATGTGCATGTCCACTACACATCAAAAGGATTAAGGATTCATCATAGGTTAGATGTCTTTGCTATCCCCTAACATACCTAATAAAGGTTGCCAAGTGGATGCTACTAGTTTCCTAAAACTAAAGGGTAAGGACCCCTTAAACATGAAGAAAAAAAATAACCAAAGAGAAAATGGTTTTAAAAAGAGATCATTAACATTTTATTTTGAAAATTTAAAAGTTCACAGTGGAGTTGCCAACAATGAGGCCTCGCCCAAGCACCGATCCGACTCGCTCAGGAATTGGGAGCCAAAATGCTCATTTGAGCTTGGTCTCAGATGGCACCACTACGTATAGTCTCCAATCAATTTGGTAAGCAAGGGTTTTAAAATAGATTTTCTATTTTGAGATAATAGTTTACTCTCCTTTTGTTATGAAAAAGAGGAAGCGACTTTTATTTTGAAAAGTAGAAATTGGAGAGTCACAACCATAATTTATTTTATTTGGAAATATTTAGAAAAACCCATTTAGTTGTCTCCAAAAAACTAGGTTAATTTTTATCTAAAAAGATACTAGTCTAAAACCAATCACGTTGGGTTTCAGGCTAAGTTTTCATACCACTTTTAATTTAAAAAAAAAAAGATTTCCTCTTTGATTGATTTTAACCTTTGTGATTAAAAATATTTTAATGCATATGATGGAAATAGGTATAAATGATAGCTTATTATGCATGAGCAAATAATTGCATGACATTTACAAAATGCATCATGAAATATAACTATTACATCTCCACTAAAATAACAATTTCAGGGGGTTTTGAATATAGCCCTTATGCATTATAAGTTGAGCACAATTCCCTAATTAACTAATTAATTGAAGAGACAAATAATAGCAATAATGGAAATAATTGTAAAACTCACCAAATTTGAAATGTTATCCAAAGTCACACAAAAGAAAAATAATAATGAAATAATAACAAAAACTCAAATTAAAGAACTAGTTAGGGTTGTTTAAGTGAGGGCTTGTCACTCAAAGTAATATTTCGAGTATGTCTACTTATCCTATTTGGATGGAAATCAGAGTTGTAAGTAGTTCATCCCTTTGATTGCAAAGAGCTTTAATTAACTAATTTTAGTTAATTTAGATTACCGAATTTGACAAGGGATAGGTTAGAAAATTTGTACCTTATGTAGTCATTCCCTCTGAACATACAGTTGAAGTGATTTACCACTCTGTAGTTCCTCTCAGACAGTCTTGAGAAAAAGATGCAGAATGACTTTGAGTCTAAATAACTATTAAAGAACCAAATTTAATTTGATTAATTGAAACAAGATGAATTTTATTATATGTTATTATATGTTAATGTCAGAAATAATTTTTGCAGAGTTTCAACATGCCAAATATACTCCTCTTGAACCAAAAAATAGAGCATTATTCATAGTGGAAAAGCTAGAAAAAATTATATAGAAAATGCCTTTGGCCTTTGTGCGAACCATCAGATGGGTTGTGCATGTCGCGACTCATTTGAGAGTGTGACAAGATTATTTTTTCCATTTGACCTTCGATTTGTATGATTCAAGTCGCATTAAGTTCATTATCACGTGGACTTTCATTCAGAGGCAAATTTGAGAATTATTTCTTAAATCCAAAATGGAGAGTTTTCAGGGCCTTTTTGGACCCATCTAAACTTCAATTTTTATGATTCTAAGTTTGTTAGAATCGTAATCATATGTGGTTTAATATAGGTGCACAATTAGAGGTTCATAGCTACCTCTGACCAATTTCTTCTCTGAACTCTATGCCGGTTAGAGTCATCACTAAAAGGCTTATTCTCCATCATTCTTTATAGGTATAGCTTTCCTTTTGAATTCAGACTCTATCTTCCTAAACAAATACATGAAATTCTCATTTAAGTCACTGAGCACACATAAATTTTTAAGAATATAAGAGACATAGTTCATATAATATATTGTAATTGGAATACTTACACTTGTATAATATCAAGTTTTAGAGTGACAGGATCAGGAACTTTATATGCTCCCTTGAGTGCAGCAATTCTTGCTTCCATTTCTTTGTCTTTTTCCTTAAGTTCCAAAATTTGTTTTGCAAGTTCATTATTACTATTACAAGATCTCTATTCTTATTTACAGGATCCATATTTTTAATTTCAAGAAATTTAATTTTTTCTTCAAAACTCTTTGTACATTCTTCACTGATAGCATAATCCATATATTTTCTCTCTAAAACTTCAAGGTGTATGAAAGCATCATCTTTATTTGAATCCTTCAAATGATGGAACAATATTAGTAGTATGCCCTAAAGTTCTAGTTAATTTTGTAATAAATAAGGAAATAATCATGGCAATTATATTATATATACACGAAATTTGTTGGTTGATTATGTTTTGTGGTGGTTGAGGAAGGGGTGAACTAGGCTCGTAAGGGACAATGGCCTATGAAGTGCTCTCCATATTCTCATCCCCTTCATTGACTCTTAATTTCATTCCCACAAAATATGGGTGATCAACTTCATCCTTAGTCATTTCAATTGAAAAGGGGGTCATATCCTTTACTAAAGGTGAAAATCAAATTATATATATAACAATAAAATATAATAATATACACAAAATTATATAGAAAGTACCCGACGAAAAACCATCTCTATCAGGGAGTGTAAACATGCTTTGGTCCTATCACGTAGTTCACCAATCTTGGAAAACCACTTTTAATTCTTTGTACACCAATATTTTTTAGCTAAGGGATGACTTCCATTACAAAAATTGAGAAAATATCAAAAACTCTTGATAATGAGTAGCCACCCTTTATATTTTTCTGCTTCACATCCAGCAAATCCTTAATCTTTGAAACTAGAATTTTTTGGCTTATCTTACCCCATCCGATTTTGTTGAAAGCATCAACATCATCAACACTACTAAGAACTTTCTTGTCTACCTTGGATTAAATGGATTTGCCTAAAATAAAAAGATCCATAAGGCAAGCAACAACTGATTTTCTCTTTAACTATGTGTCTTTGCATTCTTGAAACATTTCAACCAACTTTTCTTTTGGTGATGTGCCCAATTGTATCTACTACCAATTTCCCACCATCTTTGATCTCCTCCTTCCCATTGAACAGTAAACTAGTAAGTAAATAAAATTTCTCATATTCGAGATGGACAACCTTCTCTCCTAATTTAAAAGATATCTCATCATCATTTGGATTATCAACTTGATGGAGGATCACACTTTGGATTAGTCCATGCCAAAAACTAGTGTCCACCATTCGTAGAAGGTGGTCGCATTATATTCATAAAATAATTCAATTTGCAGGAGAACATATCATTAATATAAACATATTTCAAACATGTATATATATAAAGTTAAACGTTACAACCACTTTTCCCCAATGCAGCTTTTATCGTAGTTACAACTAAGGGTGAACACAGTTGGTCCCTAGTAGATAGTTAAAAATCACTAGTACCATTCCAAAAGTTGGGAATTTTAAAAATATAATATCCAGAATAGTTTCATATACAAAAACCTCCATATTGTATTGTTCCATAATTTTCGAGACAATTCGGTTTGAAAATTCAGTACTTTCGGTACTAAATTTCATTGACCAAATTTTTTTTTAAATGAAACTTTATCAGCTAAAATTTTTATATAGTAAAAATATATTATAAAAATTTAATTCATAAAAAATTTAAATATTTAAATATTTTCAAACTAGTAATAAAATTCATTAGTTTTCATTAAAAAAAAAATTAAGTTCACATATAATCAAACATTAATAGTAAACCATGATGATATAACTTTTAATGCAAAATGAAATTTTAAATTTAATTTTTAACTTGTATAAGTTATACATATATATATATATATCCATGTTTTTTTCAATAACATTATCCATATGTTTTTTGCTTTTAAAAATTAGAAATAAATACTAATTTTATATTAATTATTGAGTATATAACAACTTTAATTATGTTTTTCAAATTATATATGAATAATATTAATTGAATTATTTTTTTAATATAGTGATCTTTAAGGGTTATTTCATGTGCTATATCCTATTTATTACTAAAACTAAACTAAAAAGGAGTAAAAAGTCAGTTATTATTTCGGTTATTCAGTTCAGAACGGTTCATGACAGTTCAAAATAGTTCTCGATACGGATATAGTCTAGTATCTAGAATTGTCCCATATTATAAAATTTAGTACAATTTGATTTGAAGAAAGTCAAAAGTCAGCGAAATATTTTGGTTCTAGATATTTTCAGTCCGATTATTTGAATCAGTTCAAAGGTCTCCAGGATCCGTGCTCAACCCTAGTTATAACTCTGTACCCAATCCCAATTAGGTTAACTTGCAAATGCCTCCACACTTTCATGGGTATTACATAATCATCTTTCTAGAAAAACATACATTACATATAAAATCAGATATATGATATATAAGGAATTTTTATGAGAGATTAGTGTTAGTGGTAACTATACTAACATTAGAAGTAGTATCAATCTCCATTGTAGCAAGATCAGCATCACCATCACCATCATGAAATTCATCAATTTTGACTTTCTCCTTCTCAATATTGGCAGTTGTAAATTTAACAATCCTCGTAACTTTCTTGGACTTACTCTTGATCTTGTTCCTCTGAGAGTCAGACTTTCTCTCTTTATAAACGCCCCTCATATCAATAGTTGACAAAGCTCCTGAACTCAAAAGCTTAAGCAGCTTCTCCTTCAATTGCTTATATGATATAGGAGAGTTTTCACTTTGATTTGACTGACTTGATTCTGATACCATACTATTTGAATTAAATGTAAAAAACACTTATTCTAACAATATCGTAACAATTGACATCAAAACATGAATTTGTCATTTTCAAATAATACATAAAAATTACAGGACACAAAGAAAATTTGTATTTTCATAAATAATACAATATTCTACATTAATGACTTTCTGATTTATACACATTACATTATTGTTTCTTCAACTAGACAACATAACAATTAAAGATTAAAAAGTTAATTTGCATGGTGATAAGAACCCGTGTTATGCAAAATATTAACAATATACAAATGAACTTTATCATTGGTATTTGTGTTACTAAAATGGTCTTATTTGCAATGTAGTCAACCTCATTCATGTTAACACCATCAGTAAGAGTCGTATTAACTGACATCTTAACTTGTTAAACCTATTCCCACCAACTTCTTTTTAAATCAGGACAACAACGACTTCTTATTCAAAAATAACATAAAGTGCATTAGCATCACATTGTTGCTAAACCCATCTACAGCAGCATTTCTAGTTCAACCCATCACAGCTACTCAAATAAACATGCATAAAATGCAAAGATAATGGCATCCAAACAAATACCGTATTACGACCTACAAAGATATGAGTGACTGAGTTTTACACATAACAAGGAATCAAGGAGTTGAGAAAAGCTTGATTGTAACTAAAATTTTGGATGTAATGTCTAAGAGCTTTGAGTTTGCTAATCGTTTTCGAATAAGCAAGAGCTTGCTAATCTATTTTGAAATTTTAGAATGAATATTAGAACAAACAATAGGAAGAATATTGGCCATTTTTATATTTCAAGGGTATTTCAGTAATTTTTGGTCTATTTATGAATATTGGGGTCTAATGTCAGTTAATACAAAATAAGGGGGTATTTTTTAGATAATTTGGTGATAAATAAATATATTATTTTCTTACTTTAAAAATATTTCATTATTGTTATTTTGTGTTCCTATTATTGACCTAAATTGTAGGCAGATTATATATGTTATTACAATTTTTCTAAAAACTGCCATTTTTTAATAGCAATTATTTCAGACCAAATATAGTTATTAAATGATAATTTTAAATAAATATAATTAATTAATATAAATTAAATTAAATAAAAAATAAAAGTCAGTTGATAAATATAACTTTGACTTCTAAGTTTAGTGTAGATGGAACTTGTTTATAGTTGATATATATAGGGAGATGAGTTAAGTATATGAGAGCTGGTATGAGGGTGACCCCTATTGGTTGTATATGTCAATATTCAAAAAAAAAAAGGGTCCTTCAATTTATTACTACGAATTTTCAAAATTCAAAAAAGGGCTAGTGAAGAACTTTTTTGAAATTTCCAAAACACTTTTGAAAAGTTTTGGTATTGAAAATATGTTAGAGAATGAAACACAATGCAATCATTGACGGAAATTATAAAAGAAAAGTAATACGATAATTTGAACGCTCAAGAAATATTATTTTATAAGAGATAAAAATTCATTATTTTTTTTGGTCATTCATTTTAGAGATTTAGTTATTGCATAATAAGAAAATTAATAAATATCAGTGAATTATAAGGGAGAATTCATTATATTGTCGGGTTTTAAATATAAATATAAATTGTTATTTAAAATTTATACGGGAAAATTAATTTTTCAATCACCGTCACAACAATCATCATCAAAACCAGGAGTGTAACTGTGTAAGAGGTCATTAAGCAAATTTCGAATCTATCTTAATTTTTTTTTAAATCAAAAGTAAAAAAAAAAAATCCAATTTTGAAGTCATATTTGTAGTGATTTTTCTTTATCATTAGTAGAAATTATTTTGCTTTTGTTGTTAGCATTGGAATTTCATTCTACTAGGATATCACTTTACCATCTAACATAAATAAAATCAATTCATTTACAACTTACTGGGATTTTTATTTCTCTATCCTTATCCCCATAATATTCATTCCATTTGCTTTTGCTTTGAATGTAAAATTTCCCTGTTGCATTGTTGAAATGCTGTTTTATATTTTTATAATTATGTTTCCCCAATTTTTTTTTAATCTCAGTTGTGGTTGATTTGAGCATATATTGTAATTTTTTTGATGGGTTGTCTGAAATCATATTACCGAGTTGGTTTTTTAAGACAAAATATGGATTGCTAGGCAAATTCGAAGCAAAGAAATTGATAAATTTTGAACATCAAATTTTCAATGTAAAGTAGAAACAACGAATTGAAATGGAAAATTTATTTGCAAATGAGGGGTATTTTTGTTATTTTATATAAACTTTAGATGGAAACAAAACTCAAAGACTTTTTAATTAATTTTGAAAAAAGAAAAATCAATTCAATAATTAGATCGAAATTTAAAAATAAAATAACAATTTACTTTTCTTCGTGTCAATTTTTGCACAAATTCGACAGTTGACGTTGAACACATTTGACATTTCTGGAACGCTCAAATCATCTAAATCTCGAAGGATAAGATGTTCTCAAGAGTCTCTATAATACCCCATTTCAAAGACAATGGTGAAATGCATTTCAAAATTTTTGAAAATATACTATACTCCATCTTTTTCACTTGATAAATAGCAACATTACTCATTTACTATTTCTTAAAACATGTCATCTTATTATTTTACTTTTTTAGTCAAATTTATTTTATCGTAAGTGTTTAGTAAGTTTTTTCTATTCTTAATATATATTTGGTTTAGAACTCAAATTAACCCCTAATTTTTTTTTTCTAATTTTATCCTATTAGAATTAATTTTAAAGTCAAGTTAATCATTGATATTTGAGAATTGTTTTAATACAAGGTACAGTAGGAAATTAGTCCACGGCTTTTTTATTTGTCAGTATACATGGCATGGTTGGTGCAGTCCTAGCCTAAAGTTATTGTATTTATGACTTTTTCGTGTGTCATATCGTATTTTTTTTAAATATTATTCGTGTCATATTAAATAATATTAAAATTTAAAAAGTAATGATATAGTAAGATACATTAATTTTTATATAATTATGCTATATTATACTTAATCATATTATATTAGGTCAATATATGAGTTAACTCAATTATTTTTTAATAAATTTTATTATTAATTTTATATCTGACCTTTCTAAGATTATATAAAAATTTTAATTTATAAATTAATAATTTAATTTATACAATAACCTCAATAAAATATAAAAATTTTGATGAATTTTAAGAAATTAAATTATTTAAAAAAATTTAATTCTTAAACATTAAGGTAAATTTAATTTTAAAAATTAAAAGTACAATTTTATTTGAAATATCATATTTTAAAATATGGTTACAATTTATTAGCTTAATAATGGCTATTTTTAAATAAATTTTTAATTTAAAATTGAATATAATATTTTTTTATAAAAAATAATACCTAATAAAGCTATTATTTTATCATTAATCACCAACCATCTAATATTAATTGTAAAAAATTATGTATGTAATTTTATTTAAATGGATATTAATATATAATATATTTATTTATTTGCTTTGGCAGGTTGTGTGGTGCCGGGCTACGCCACTAGTCTTACCAATTGCATAGTTTTTCATGCGGAGGTATGAAAGTGTTTTTTCGGATCTTAGAGAAACTTGGTGCATAAACCAACGAAATATCATACTTTAAGTTGATAACTATAGTGTTTCTCACTTGTTAGTAGATGATATTCTTTCTCAGACAACCTATCATGTTTTGGTCTTTCATATCAACTATTAAGAATCTTTTGAGCCACAACTGCAATATTTAAATTTGTTATATTTATCAGAAGACCAATGTAGATGCTGATTTCTAACTAATTAGCAGTAGTGAAACCATGCATCCTGAATAGAAGGCGGTCAACTGTCCACTTCTACTATTTTGAAAAAAAAAAAAAGAAATATATATATACTAAGAACAATTAAAAAAATATATAGTGGGTGGATATTTTTCTATCTCTTTAATCATCTTATCTTGTCTCCTTAATCATTTTATCAGTTTATTTATTTTATTATATTAATAATTAATATGTAATATGTTATTTAATTTTTAAATCTATAAATAGAGGAGGTTGTAAGACTTTTGATGAATGAATAAAGAGTGAGAAAATATAAAATATTTTTCATCTCTAAGTAGCTTCTTAAATTAATTAGTCTTTGTTCTTCATTTTCTTTTATTTACTTCTTAAGTTAATTAGTCTTTATTTTTCATTTCCTTCTATTTATCTACCATTTTATTATTAATCACATAACACATTATCAATACGAGAATCTACTAATTTGTTCTAAGTATTCAAATTTAAACTTAATTTGTGATATGCTTTTGCCAAGAATTCTAAGATAAATTCTCTATTTTTATCTCTTTTGCTAAGAATTCTAAGGTAATTATCATCATATCTTGATTTTTATATATTATAGTATATAAAAGCTTTAGAAAGATAATATAAATTGAAATTAACTTATAAATTAAATTTTATATTTGACTTAATTGATTAATAAGTTAAATTAAAGAATTAATTTGAAGTATGAAAATAAAAGCATGAAATGTGAGTATGATAGTTGTTGGAATTTATATTTTATTTCAATGAAGTGATTTTGTTTGAATTTTTAAATTGATCTAGGGAAGTTCAATGAGTATGATATTTTAGTTGACTGTTTATTTCTGTGTTATTTGGTGTGTAAAATTTTATAATTTATAAGGATGATTTACGATTTAATAAAAATTGGAGAAAATAGATTATTAGAATTATTCTAGTAATTCAGAATATATAAAGGTTGAGAAACCTATTTAAAAATCATAATAAACAAACCTATAAAATTTTAAAATTTTACATACAAGATAATATATATGTATAAGAAATATGGTTAGAATTGTATAAATTTTAATTAAGATTTAGTTATAAAAACAAAATAAAAAAACTGATACTACTAGAATAATAACTGGAAGAATATAATTTATAGGGTTGAATAGACATAATTAAAAACATAATAAATAAATGTATAAAATTCTAAAATTTTAGATATATGTTCCTATAAATGCTTATATTATGTGGTTAAAATTGCATAAATTGCTAAAAAGGTTTGATACCTGAATAAAATATATAAATGGGTATTGCCAGAAAAAGTGTTAAAGAAATAAAATTTATAAGCTTGAAAAACTTAATTTTTAAATATGGCAAAAGAACTTAGAAAAAATTTAAAATTATACATATAAGTATATATATATATATATATGTTTAAATTTCATGGTTTAAATCTCATAAATGTTAACAAAGATTTAATAATGTAAGAAAAATAGGAAAGGGAGACTGCTAGGTAAAAATTAAAATATGACATATTTAAAAATTAGTAAATAAATTAAGATTTAATAAGTAAATATATGAAAGAAATTATGAAAAGTTGCATGCAGATCTATAAATAGATTTAGAATAAATATGGAGTTTTGATTAATCTTTCATCAAGTTTTATGATTAAATTATAAATAAAAGCATTAATTTATGATTATGGAAGTCCATTTGAGAACTTTATTAAAGTAATTATAATTTTTATAAAATTACAATTTATGCATTATTATTATCTCATTAAGATCCTTGAACAAAACAATGTGAAATAAAAATTCAAAAGATAATATATTTATAAAATATTATAAATCAGCTGTCAGATACATTTACTGAGAATTACCAAATCTCATATAGTAGTTGTAAAGACTCTTGTTTGAATTAATATTCTTATATGACAATCTGATAATGCAAATACTAGTAATTCACGTCTGAAGCATAATGGACCAGTCGATTTCAAAGATAAAAATCATCAGAAAAAAATGAATAAATAACCAATATGGTTATGTTTTGGAGATGGGTGCTCCTGAAAAGACTCAAAATATAACTAATCATACAACTCCAGAAGAAGTTTAGATACATAAAAATTATAAAAATAATAAGATCTCAATAAGTTATTTCACTATGAAAAAAATATAGAATAAAAAAAAATATAGCTGTCGATAACATATTTGTTTAGAATGTTGCTGTTGATATTTTAAAACAAAATGAGGGTCTTAAACATTTATTTGTTGAAGAATATAGGCATAGAAATTATTGGCTAAAATGAAAAGATGTAGTTTAAGTAGAACTAAATTCGCTTTCAAAGCATAAGATTTTGGACTTGTAATCCAAATATTTAAAGGTATAATGCCAGTGGGGTACAAATGGTATTTGTATAAAAATGTAATGAGAAAATTATAATTATGAGATATAAAACACTATTAGTTATACAAAAATTTTCACAAAGGCCTAACATTGACTATGAAGAGATATAATCTATTGTGGTGAATGCAATTATCTTTAGATATTTGATTACTCTAATAGTATATGAAAAACTTGACATGCAGCTGATGGATATTGTTATAGTCTATTTATGTGGCTTACTTGATAGTGAAATTTATATAAAAAATCTCTAAAGGATTTAAATTCCTAAAGTATGTAAATATTCCCAGGAAGTGTGTTCAATAAAATTGCAAGAAATCATTGTGTGAATTAAAACAATCGGGGCGAATGTGATATAATCATCTAAGTAAATATTTATTGAAAGAATGATATAAAAAATGATTCTATTTTTCCATGCATTTTTATAAAAAGATTTGAATAAAAATTTTTCTTAATTATTATATATAAACATCATTGGGACTCCTAATGAGCTTTAAAAGATAGTTGATTGTTTAAAGATATAATTTAAAATGAAAGATCTTAGAAAAATAAAATTTTATCTCGGCTTATAGATTGAGCATCTAAAAAATAAAAATTTTATTCATCGGTCAACTTATACAAGAAAGATCTTAGAATGATTTTACATAGATAAAGTACATCCATTGAGTACCCCAACGGTTGTGAGATTACTATAAGTGAATAAAGATCCTTTTTGCCCTCGAGAGAATGACGAAGAACTTCGTGCTCCTGAAGTACTATATTTAAGTACTATAGGTGCATTAATAAACTTTGCTAATAATGCAAGACCAGACATAATATTTATTGTAAGTCTATTAGCAAGGTTCAGTTCTTATCCAATGCAAAAA
Organism: Garcia nutans; assembly: GCA_947685225.1. Classification (NCBI taxonomy): domain Eukaryota; kingdom Viridiplantae; phylum Streptophyta; class Magnoliopsida; order Malpighiales; family Euphorbiaceae; genus Garcia; species Garcia nutans. Next base: position 22,272,376 of record CANTUV010000026.1, read on the forward strand.
TATTTGAATGAAATTAAACATATTTTTAGATATCTACGAGGAACAATTGATATAGATTTATTTTATTATAATAAATTTAAATCACAATTAGTTGGCTATGCAGATGCATGATATTTGTTTGATCCATATAAAGCTTGATCTCAAATAGAGTATTTATTCACGTGTGTAGGTACGGCTATATTATGACAATCCACAAAGTAGACCTTAGTTGTTACTTCTTCAAACTATGCGAAAATAAAGGTAATGCATAAAGCAAGTCAAGAATGTATTTGGCTAAAGTCATTGAGTCATCATAATCAAAAGATATGTGACTTTCCATTTCAAGAAAATATTCTAAAAATATTGTATGAAGATAATACAACATGTATAACTCAATTAAAGGAAAGAATATCAAAGGTAATAAAATAAAATATATTTCACCAAAATATTTCTTCACTCATTATCTTTAAAAGAAAGGTAAAAAACATATTCATTCAAGTGATAATCTATTAGATTTATTCATCAAGACATTACCCGCTGCAATATTTGAGAAGTTGAGATATAATAATAGAATACACATACTCAAAGATGTGAAGTAACATCTTTATGAGGGGGGGTAAAACACACGTTGTACTCTTTTTTCTTTAGCTAAAGTTTTTTTTTCACTGAGTTTTCCTTGTAAGGTTTTTAATGAGGCAGTATATATACGCATTAAGAATATTATACTTTTTTTCCTTCACTAGATTTTTATCCCACAGAGTTTTTTCTAGTAAGATTTTAATGATGCATATTCTTAATAGAGAAATATCCAAAGTACAGTATTATAAATAATTAAAAAAAATATAGTGGGTGAATATTTCTCTATATCTCTTTAATTATCTTATTTTTTCTCCTTAATCATGTTATCACTTTATTTATTTTATTATCTTAATAATTAATATGTAATATTTTATTCAATTTTCAACTCTATAAATAGAAGAGTTTGTAAGGCTTTTTATAAATGAATAAAGAGTGAGAAAATATAAAATATTTCTTCCTCTTTAAATTGCTTCTTAAATTAATTAGTTTATATTCTTCATTTTCTTATATTTACTTTTTAAGTTAATTAGTCTTTGTTATTCAATTCCTTCTATTTATCTATAAATTTATCATTAATTATATAATAATATTTTTATTAAATTTTTTATAATTATTTATTTATTCCCTCTTTAAAATTTTAAATTGCTCTCCTAGTTATCCTTTAATTTATGCAAAAAGTTAAAAAAAATTCAATAAGTTATTTTTTTCCCTAAGAAAATATGTTTTTTTTTAAATTCACAAAAAAAAAAATAATGTTATTCAAATAGAAAAAAATAAAAAAAATTAGGAAAATAAATATATTTTTCTACCAAAATTTGATCTCACTTAATGAATCAAGAAATTAAGGATAAATTAAAAATAAGAATTGACTCTTATTTATTTGAATCCATTTTTTTTTAATTTCCTATATTTGCTTTTGCTTTTGATTTTATTATTTTGATTTTTAATATTATATGATGATTTGTATTTTAATTATTTATTAAGAAATTGTATTTATAATTTTATATTTTTCTTTTTATTTTATTTTTTATGAATTATCACAGAAATTTAGCCATTTATAAATATATATATGTGTTAATATTTTTTTATTAATTTAACTTTTTAGACAAATAAAAATGGATTATTAATAAATTAATAAATTTATGAAATGGTGGTTGTATAAAAGATAAAATGAATACATAAAATAAAAACAAAAAATGATAATTAGGGAGTGAAGTCGACATTAGTTTCAAGAAAAATTTTGCCCATCTCTTTGAAGAGCCTGGATTCGCCCCTGTTAATTAATTAGACTTTTAATTTTTATTTTTAATTTATTTAATTGGCATAATGTTATCCCTTCTAGTTTGAGCTTGCTTTTTTTTTTTAATTGGGGATGCTTACGATTTTTTCTTTTTTAGATTGATTACTGTTTAGTATTCTTTTTATTTTCTAAAAAAGAAAGATAAATGAAAATTTTGTTTATATGTGGAGAAGTTGGGAAAAATGTTGAGTTATTGAAAAAGTAGAGAACAAAATAAAGGTTTGAAATTTAATATTTTTATGATATTTTGAAAAAGTTGAGAACAAAATAAGATTTTAAATTTTATATATTTAAAATATTTAGGTATTTGTTAAAATTAAATTTATTTTTTCAATTATTTTTATCATTTAAAATTTTTATTCTTTTAATAAAAAATCAAATATACCCGAAATTAAAAATTCAAAAGAACTACATTGACCTTGATGATAATTTTGGGTTTGATTTGACCAAGTTTCAAATATTAATAATTAATTTGATTCTAAAATTAATTTTAGATGTGATTGGATACTATTGAAAAATTATGAGCCAATTTCAGCATTACTCCTAAAGTTTTTGCTATTTATTTCTTTATATATATTCCATCACTTTGATGACATTGCCATGTTAATGATTTCTTATGATATATAGTTTTATATTTTTAATTATGTTGTTTTTACATCTATTAAATGATTTTTTTTACTTAAAATGAGCTACTATGAAAGTTAAAATTACATTTATCTAGTTCACATAATGAAAGAATAAAAATTACTCTTTATTTAAAAAAATGATAATTAACAGTAATTGTTAAATTTTTTATATTATGTTTTTTCTTATTAATATAAATTTGAGAGTGTCAATCATAAAAGCTAGTTTGTAAGGTTAAAAAATTTATTTTTATATTAACCAAATGAAATGATATTTTTATAATTTTTTAGATGTGAGATTATTTATATTTTACCATATCATATGGTAGTTCAAGACTCTTCTTTCAGGTGTCAACTACATAGTTGATACTTGATAAATATACGATCGCCGCTATCTTATATCACCTAGAAACAAAGTCATATATTATAATGGTTACTGTCCAGACCATTTATGTAGCAGCCCAGCCTTAGTTGGCCTCTGGCCCAACCTGCTAGCCTCTGGCCCAACCTTCTGAGCACTGAACCACTACAGTCCGCTTTTCCTCATGGGTCCACGACATGATTTGTTTATTTGGCTCAATTAAGAGTCGCCTCCCCCATTTGAACCCGTGGCCTCTCCCTTAAGAGAGTCTTAGGAAGTGAACGAGTACCATTTCTTCTAGTAAAATATATACATACCAAAATAAATATAACACTCTCATACCAAAATAAATGTAGCACCCTCATACCTTATATATATATTATACACATACACCATATATGTACAATATGCATATAAGACATAAGAATGCTACGTTACAAATCCTTTCAAACATTTCATTATCGTTTTCATACAGATACATATATATATATATAAGAACATAAGAACATTTTTCATTTAATTATATATATACATTTATACATTGTCTTTCCCAAAATTTACTTATATACATATAAATATGGTCAAACTATAGAATAACAAAATAGACATGCATGCACCACCTTCTAGTTGGTCTCTGGCACACCCTCTGTCTTCACGTAGCACAAATATCCGACTCTCAGATCAGCATCTACTTACCTGCGCGATTCACACAACCGCATTAAGCTTCACAGCTTAGTGATACATATAAACAATATTTATATACAAATACACGATTACAAAATAGGAATTCACATCTCACTTACACATCATTACACTATTGAAAATCACATTCTATATTCATACATAACTATTGGCTTCACATCCCACTCTCACATCATTGCAATTATTAAGTTCAGTTGTCACACTTTCAGTTTCTCGACCCAGCTCTGCTTGGGTTTAATTTTAATTTCAATTGCATGACTTAGCTCTGCTCAAGTCAACCATCATTTCAAATACATGACTCTGCTCAAGTCTAACAACATATGCACATCTAGTCCTAGCTCTGCTCAGGACCTCTTGTGCATATCCAATCAATCTTAACACAATTAGGCAAGTAATGATATAAGTTACATGTGTAGTTTATACTTTTTCAGTGATCATCACCATTCTTGATCACATCACATTACTAGTTTACCTCATTCATACATAGGTCACATGCTTTATTTCTCATTTTTCTCATTCATTTCAATATCATATCATTATTCATTTACAATTCACACTTGACATCTAAACACAATGCAAACATGAGCCACACTCACCATATGACTCACCAACATACCAATATGTAGCATAATTAATATATTTTTTCATAACTCTTCAAGTGACACACTCAAATTCTACAATTTTGACACCCCCAGGGACATGGGCGTGTCACTGCCCATGTCTTTAATACTGTCTTACAGTTGCTATGACACGCCCATGTCTCTGCCCGTGTCATTAATACTGTCTTACAGAAATTTTGACACGCCCAACAACAAGGGCGTGTTCATGGCCTTGTTAATTATCTTATCTCACAGTAGCCACGACACGCCCAGAAACATGGGCGTGTCACTGCACGTGTCTTTAATTCTATATTATAGTGACTATGATACACCTAGGGACATGGGCGTGTCATTGGGCGTGCCGGGCTAAATCTCTGGGTACGCCCATAACATTACAAAAGTATTCTTTCACTCTATTTCATCAATACAATACTCACATATCACATAGCAACTCCAACCCATGTTAAATCAAATATGCACAATCTCAAAATCATATATATATATATATATACTCAAGATCATATATACAAACCAAAGAAATTATACATTCAAATCTTTGGTTATTCCCAAGCTTACTCTTCTTTCTTTCTTTTTTTTTTTCTTGTTAATCTAAACACAAAATCATAATAACAATAATCATATATTTTATTCATATCATTATTCATATATCAATTTATTTAATCCCCAACTTAACTTTACCAAACCCTTGTTCTTTTCCTTAATTCCAACTACTCATTATTATCCACAGCATCTAATCATATTTTCTTTATTTATGTATCAATTCAACATATATATATATATATACATCAATATTTCATTGTCATAATATTATTTAATTAATCATCACTTTCTCTCACTAACTATATCATACATATATACATAAAATCCATAAAATAAGTTTAAGAAGAAGGTACTTGAATTACTTGCCAAATCTTAACTATTTTTTTTAATCCCTCTTGAATCTCATATAGCATGAAAAATTTCACTCTTTCCCACTCTCTCTCTCTAACCCATGTTGAAGAAGAAGAAAAAGAAGAAGAACACCTCCCTTCTTCCTACCCATCCTTATCCTTATATAATTAAAATATTATATAAAATTTTCACTTAAATTCTCCACCACTCATCTTCTTCCTTCCTTTGACTTTTTACCACATCTGCAAAACAAAAATCTCCAATGTAAATGTGAATAGAATAGCACATTTTCTGGTTGTAGAGAATCCCAAGCATCGGAAAGATCTATTTTTATATTAACCAAGTCATATTTTTATATTTTTTTTAGATGTGAGATTATTCATATTTCACTATATCATTGGGTAGTTTAATATTAATGACTATAATTTTTTAAAAATTAACAATATAATCATTAATTAAGTATATAACTTTTTTTTAAATAATTTTACACTTCAAACACATCTAAACACTGACTCACTGAAAATATAAATTTATCCAAATGTAAATTTTACCCAATATATCAATAATTCTTCTATTCGGATAAAATGGATGCATATAATAGATTGGAAACTACTAATTTGCAAGCCAAAATGCTCTTAAATTTGGCTATGCCTAAATAATAATCTTCTTATTTTATTTATTTGGGCGATTTAATTTACATAACCATTTGTTGTGTGAAACTCATATAGGTAATGATCAGTGTCTGCTTCATTGCAGGAGTAACATAAACAGAAAAGACATATTTACTAAATTACGGTCAGTAAAAAAGAAAATAAAAAAGCAACTCCACTAGCGTTGGTGCAGGGAAGGGTAAATTTGACTTTTACCTCAGCGTAATTAAGGAAAACCATCCGGGTAACCCCAACTACAACAACAAGCTCTGAAAAGTCTCAACTTCTCGCGATACAACGACGAGATAAAATGGTATGGTCAAAAGTTAAACAGAAAGAATTATTTCATTTGTGAGAATTAGGGTTTCATGATGACCACAATGAGTAGTGGTAATTGGAATTGGAAAATTATTAAACGCTACTACAATCTGGAAAGTACGTAGACTTGGCTCTCTCTTTCTCTCTTTGTACATATATAACTCATTTTCATGTACTACTTTTTATCAGAAGCATTTTCATGTACTTAATAATAAAAATAAAAATAAAATGGATATCACTATTTTTTTCACTTAAAGAATAAATACAAAAATCATATTAATTTAATATTATTATTTATTTAACCTCAAAAGACAAAATGAAATGGTTTGAATTTTTTTAAATAGGTCCTAAATTTAAATTTTAAGTATTTAGAATTTTTAAAATTTGAGATAGAGCATTTTATTCTCTTAATATGCATGTTCGGCATGAGTTTAAATTGATATGTAATTTTTGGATAGTAAAATACTGTATGTTTTAAAAAGTATTATTGTTGTTCTATAAAAAAAGTATTATTGTTTATTTATTAAGTGTATGAAATGAGAATATATAATTTTTTTTTAAAATTTGAGAGTTGAGTTCATAATTTTATCATATATATATATATGGAAATTGTTTGGAATTTAGGGTTACGTAAAAAGTTAGACTTGGGTCCAAGGAAGAGTGTGGGAGTGGGGTGTAGAAAGGCAGTATGAGTTGTTGAAGGAAAAATGCACACGTTAAAGTTCGCAATAAATCATCCTTTTTAGTTTTTATCCTCTAAAGAAAAATAAAAGAAAGGTTTTAAAAGAAAAGAAAAACAAAGGGTTAAAAAAAAGGGACTTATAGTAAAAAAGGAATCAAAGTCCCAGACTTATATTTACGTCTTTTTTTTAGCATTTCCTCTTTTTCCTTTCTCTTTTCTTTTTTTCTCTCTCTTTCTCACCCTATACCCTACCCCCCACGTCCACAAAAGAAACGCCTCTCTTTCTCCTCTAGTAGCCCCTCAAGTGTCATTTTCTAACATATACCTCACACAAAAGAAACAACCATTTACTTCATACCTGTCATTTCTTCTCTTTCTCCTTTCTCTCTTCTCACTCAATCTCAAATCTCTTCAACTACTCTCAAATTGATCCAAAAGCTTATCCCAAAGATAACCCAGAAAAATCTCACCTGCAATTTTCTAAACCCTTTTGCCCAAATCATTTTTAACTCCCCAAAATTAAAAAGAATTAACTCTTTCTTGATCCTTGATAAACTTACTCACTTCTATTGCCCTATTACAGGAAGAACCAGCTAACAAACACAAGGAGGTGGGAGGTACTGTAACTTCAAAAAAGGAAGCTTGTTTGGTTGCTCAGCCATGGAGCTATTCCCAGCACAACCAGATTTATCTCTTCAAATCAGCCCTCCCAACAGCAAACCCACTTCAACATGGAGAAGAACAGAAGAAGAAATAGATTTGGGATTCTGGAAGAGAGCTTTGGACTCCTCAAGAAACAGTATGTCTTCAATGGCAAAACCTGATACCTGTTTTGAGCTCTCTTTATCAAATCCAAGGGTTTCAGACTCCAACTCCAACCATTTTCACCTCCTTCAAAACTCAAGTCAATATAATGGGAACAATCTTTTTCATTCCTTTCAACAAAACAGCCACTACCCACACCATCACCACCATAACCATCCCCTCTTTCAACAACTGCAGCAGCAGCAGCAGCAGCAGCAGCAGCAACAACAACAACAAGTTCTTTGCCAAGACCTTAGTTTCTTGAGACCCATCAGAGGAATTCCTGTATACCAAAACCCTCCTCCACCTCCTCCATTTTCGTTCTCTCAGCAGCCTTTGGACAGTACTTGCTCTCAAACTAATTATTGTTCTTTGACAACTAATAACTCCAACTCCACTAGCTTAAGTCCATTTCAGTCTCCAAGTTTGATGAAATCAAGATTAATGTCAAGGTTTCCAGCTAAACGAAGCATCAGAGCACCAAGGATGCGGTGGACTACTACTCTTCATGCTCGCTTTGTTCATGCTGTTGAGCTGTTAGGTGGCCATGAAAGTATGCTCCATTCTATTTCCTGCTTTTGCCGTGGCCTAATTGCTTTTTAGCTTTCCGTATAATTTTTACTATATCTCTCCATTTTAATTCATTCCTTTATCTTTTTCGGCAAACATGTGAAAGAAATTTGACCACCCTTCTTCTTCTTCTTCTTCTTCTGTTTTTCACTTGTGGGATTTAGGGGCAACACCCAAGTCAGTTCTTGAGCTGATGGATGTGAAAGATCTCACCTTGGCCCATGTTAAATCTCACTTACAGGTAAACAATGAACATCTTCTGTATTAATCTCAACAAATTCTATGGTTAAATCTTTTCTCTATTATATAATTTAAACTGGGTTTTTTAAAATTGAATGTTTAAATCGTAGTTTTAATTAATTAAACAAATGTTGAAGACTTAAAATGTAACTTGCACTTGTTGTTTGTTTTATACCAAAATGAAAATTCTTATGCTGCAGTCTTAAATTGATACCAGCCTTCATAATGGTACTCGTAAACTGAGTTTGCCTTTTAATATAGCCTACATTACTGGAAGGTTTTAATACATAAATTACAAATTCCAATGTTTCTCTGGAGAGGGTCTGGTCTCTCAAATCCTTAGCACTTCTTTTCTGCTAGATCTGATGGTGCTGCTAGCTAATAAACAGCTTTTTGCTTGGAAGAACGAACCAGACCAAGTAAATATCAATAACACACACACCAACAGACAGAGAGAGAGATAGAGAGAGAGTGCTGTGTATTATCGATTTCAGAAATCAAGCAAGACAAAGCCCGAAGAATTCAAAATGAATCATACCCAAGCGAAGACAAGCTTACACTTAGTCCAATTATTTTTCTTTTATATATATATTTCTTACACAAATGGAAAAAAGAAAAAAAAATAAAATAAACAAGTACAAAACACCATCATTTCTCAATGATATCTTTCTCAGATGGGTTTATTAACCACACTTCTTAACCATGGTTAAATAATTATATATATACACATTTGCATTTACTTAAGAGTAAATGCTTGTGTTCGTAGTTACAATATATTATTCACTTTTTACAGTTCGTACTTGCACTGCATCAGACCATCTTTGCAGTATCCTCAACAGTATATTGGTCTCGTTTTCCTGTATTTGTTTTTGTCTGTATACGTATATGTTTTTTTTTTCTTTTGACAATTTTAATGTCCATTTTAATTATTACTCTAAGCTTATTTTAATCATCTAGAAAATGAATTTGTTTCTGAAAACTGTAACTGCAGATGTATCGGACGGTAAAGACAACAGATCGAGCAGCAGCTTCTTCAGGTTAATTAATGTCTGAATTTAATTTAATTTTTTTTGTTTTTTGTTATACATATAAGATTATATCAATGTCGTTAAATTCTTACAGAAGAGTTTTAGACATTTTAAGTTGAAACTATGGTTGGAACTATTTAAACAAAAGAAAGATGCTGCTAAAAGTCTTGATTATTTTTCCTACTATTAATATTATTTTATTTTATTTTATATTTTTAGCAGTATTATTATTATAACTTACCCTCTTTGTATTTTTTGCATACAGGGCAATCAGATGTATTCGATAACGGATCATCAGGAGATACCTCTGAAGATTTGATGTTTGATATTCAAAACTCATCAAGAAGATCTGAACTAACAATGCAACAAGGAAGATCAAGTGGTCACCATCAGGATAACGACTATCATGGCCTTTGGAGCAATTCTTCAATGTGAGCTTCATTTCTACAATTTTTTTTTCGCATTTTTGTGTGTCGTGTTGCTGCATTTTAGAAGAAATTAAGGACAATTAGAAACCAATGATATAATCTATAACAAGTATATATAACATATGATTCCATAATCTTGTGAACCAGCAATTGAGTACTTCAATGGGTTGAATGCATGCTCAAGAATTCAAGAAATTCAAAATCTTAAGAACTTTTCCCCAAAACAATTTTTAATCACCCAAAAAAGAAAAAGAAAAAGACAAATTTGCCAAACCATGATTAACAATGATTCTAAATTAACTAATTAAGTCTTTGATTTGCTCGACATTAGTTGCATTTATTTTATCTAAGAAGCACTAAAGCTAGTAAAAAAATTATTCATTGCACCAAAATGCGGTTCCATCATTCTTAAAATCTGGTGAATCTAATGTCTTTTTCAGAAAATTCTAATCCACATCATGAGCATGTATATTATAGACCCAAACTAATGAGTTTATGTTTATTAATTTTACCTATTGTTAAACCCCGATACCTTTCATTCTCCATAAATTATTATCACATTCAACTGTGTATACACTAGTGTAGGTAAAACTTATTTTTATTTTAATACACACAGTTGATTGGGTAAATTTCCAGCTAATCATGCTTAAACTTTACACTTCAAAATGTTCTGTCTGAGAATAGTTTCATTTGCAAATTCTGAGGACAAAACATAAGAGAGTGAATGATGATAATTGCTATCTTATCATATATTTACTATGGCTTTTCTTTTTGCTTTTTTCTTGTTTCGCTTTTTTCAAATGAGAAAAAAAAATGTAAATTTAACCTAGCCCTGAAGTCTTTGGACTTCGTGCATTACTATATATACGTGATTAAAAAGTAAAAGTATAGCATGTTGGACTCATTAATTTAAAGAAAAACAAACCCTTTTTTTTTTCCCCTCTTCCGTTTAGGTAATGATTCTCTCTTTCTTCTTTCTCCCTTTCTCTGCACAAAAACATCAACCACATATGAACACAATTACATGCAAGAAAACCACAAAAAGAGGATATATCCATATGATGATCATTCCACTGCAATGTTCTGTCTGTCCACAATCCACATGATGGGGTAATTATATATATATAGCTGCTCTAGTTGTGGGTTAAAAAGAGGTAAAAAAGAAAGAAAGAAACAAACACATGACACTCTCCTGCATACCATTGCAAGGTATAATAGAGAGAATCACATATCCACCTTAAAAAAAATGGAGATATCTCTTTCTTTTGGATTTTGTGGGCTCACATTTTAGAGCTATTCAAAATGGGTCCTAAAATTAGAAAACTTAAGTGTCAAAGCTAAAACCCTTGTGATGGAACCATTAGTGGAAATCTTGGTGCCAAAGTGATATGCCCTTTGAAAACTTCCTTGTAATCTGTTGTTCAAGGTAATGGGCTCTCTAATTATAATAATATAACTTTCTTATTAAAAAAAAAGGTAATGGGCTATCACATGGGTTAATTCAACTTTATTTCAACCAGCATATCATGTATTATAAAAATTCATGTAAAAGGTAAGAAAAGAAATATAAATAAGGCAGTAAAAGATTGGTTTCTTTTCTCAGTTTTTTGCTTTTTCTTCTCTGCATGCATGGCTTCCACTGATAGGAAATATTCTCTCAATCTGTTGGTTTGTAGCAGGGAAGCTTGGTTGCATGTGAAACCCAAGGATTCTGGTGGAATAAGCTTACCATCTGTTCTTATTGAGGTACTATATATATTACCAAATCTCTTAAGTCTTTCTTTCTTAAATTATCCTCCTCCAGTTTGAACAGAAGAAATTAAAATATATTCTTCATGTACAGATGTTTGTTGGAATGATTGAACAAAAAGCAGATGCCTCAGTTTTCTTTTTCTTTTTTTTTCTTTTTCATTAAGTCATGCAAATTGGAAAGAAAGAAGAAAGGCAGAAGCCTTTCAAAAGCTGGTTTTATAAGATATATATATATATATATATAAGTTTCATTCAGTAAAATTCAAGGGGCATTTTAGTAATTTAAAAGTACGAAAGGTTTAGAGGGCAAAGAAAAAAAAGTGTTCTTTTGATGGGGAAAACCCAAGCTTTTTGGGTTTAGCCCCCGATAAAATTTTTCAAAAAAAAAAAAAAGTATTCATTCAGAATTAAAAATAAATAATGGGTTTTAATTTGTATCTGCATTATTAAACTAGTCTGTATAGCTATCAATCACCTATAATCTTATAGTCTTAGTTTTTATTTATATTTTATTTTAGGCGGATTCAGGTCAATAAGTTGAATAGCTACAGCGTCAAATTTTTTTAATAGTAATACAATATTGTCATAGAATAATTGTAATTTATGAAATATTATTTTATAATTTGTATTATTAGAGAGAGTTGCATACAGTACTACACATAGCTTTAGCAGGCTTTCAAAAAATGTATTCTTTCTCTTTCTTTCTCTTTCTCTATGGCAAATGTTTCTTTTCTTTTTCTTTGATAAATATTCTATTATTCTCCCAGTCAAAATGTCCTTTTGATTTCCTTTCCCACTTTCGCACTCTTCCCTTATAAGAACAGACATTTATATTAATTCATTTCCCTATTTCTGTATTCTCTATTTATTTATTAATTAATCAGTTGATTTTCTTCTATATGTGATTTTCAAAAATATTAATTTTTATTTTTATACGTAACAGAAGGACATGGATCCAAAGAGCTTAAGCTATGAAAGAATATCAGATGTGAGCTCATCAACCCTTTCAGGGTCAAGTCCTAACGCCAAGAAGCCTAATTTGGAGTTCACATTGGGCAGACCACATTGATGATAAAATAATATATCCAAAATCTAAAAATCTATTACTGTGTACTATCATTTTGAAATCATTATATCTCTGATGAGGAAGAGAATCAGGTACCCAGCTGAGAAAATCAGAGAAAGAAATGAAAAGAAAAGAAAAGAAAAAGAAAGAAAAAGAAAGAAAAGAAAAGAAAAAAAGAGAGCTAAAGAAAGACAAGGAGACAAGAAAGACAGAAAGCAAACAAAAGGAGAAAGAGAGGAAAAAGCATGTCTTTCCCGTCAAGCTGTGTGAGATCCAAATCAACATATTATATTCCTACGTAAATATGAAATCTAATTGATTTTGTATGTTATGCACCGAGAGGAAAAAAAAGAAAAAGAAAATTTTTAATTAGAGAGAGAAAGAGGAGAAAAAAAAGCAAAAAGCTTTAACTATCTTAAAGTATGAAGTGATCCTTGGTAATTGTAATGGAGCACTTTATTACATTTATAAAAAAAAATATTTTGTATAATTATACCAAAGGGAATTGGGTCTCACTCTCTAAATTCATTCGTAGGCATTTTCACATTCTTTTTATTCTTTATGAACAAAGAAAAAGAAACCCTTTATTTAGAATATAAGCTAGAAAAGACTGGTAAATAAAGGTATAATTATTTTTTCAAAAATAAAATTTCAACCATCTTGCTTTTTAAACTGAAAATGGAATTCCATTTAAGATTTTTTTTTTCTCTTTTTCTTCTTTTTTAATTTGAGTCTAATTGTGACTGGAACTCGAAGGCAAAATTAATAAAAATATTCATGGATAGAATTATAAATTTCCCTTTAATTAGCAATAGTTTCATTATGGCTTTAATTTAATTATTAATGAGCTTATATTATGTAGTGATCTATATATATATATTGCATCATAAAATGCCGAAATTCTAAACCTTTGATGTCATTCTAGGAACAGTTATTTAATTATTCTTGTAATGATTAACTTTATCATTGCACTGTAAATTTAGTATATGGATAAATCTTTGGACTGTCATAATTTAGCTTTATAAAAAGAAGATTGTATCTTTCAATTTGTATGCATATATCAAGGGAAGCTTCTCTGAAAGTGCCTAGAGACTAATAGTAATCCTAATTTCCCGCAGGCAAAAGTGAATGCAATAAAAATCACTTTTAGGAAATCACTTTTAGGTTTTTTATTCAATTATTTTAGGATTTTTGCACTATTTACTGTGGTTAAGCTTAAATAGCATTTTGCATCAACAACTCTTAAATTTCAATTTTGCTAGAATTGAATGGAGGGTTTAATTATTAGAAAGTGAGAATTTTTAGCTCTTTTGTGTTGTTTATTTGATGAATAAACTGTTATACAAGCAGGGATAATTCAATAATTTCAAATGATGTGGTGTTAATTTGTTGTTGACGAAAATACAGTTAAATAAGAAAAATATTCAAACATGTGAGCAGATAATAATTTGGTTTAACAAAATATAACAAACCCTAAAAGAGGTGTGGTTGAGTGGTAGATACTCATCCATTCTCGACCAAAGATTAATAGTTCGATCCTTAGCATTGGATATGAAACAGTCTTAAATTTTTTAGTCAATTGTCTCACTCTTTGAGGCATCTTTAAATCAGCGAGAGAATTAGTCATATCCTGATCTCGAATCCAAAAAAAACTTGTGCATAATTATTTTTTGCATAATAATAAGCAAATCAACTTAAGGTAAATTATACATAGTAGGACGTGAAAGATTGACTCTGATCACTGACATATTAAGGATTTTCCTTCAACTAATAAATATACTAAACTTTTAAATGAGATTGCCCAAACACATTATAAAGCCCTTTCTGCTGATTTCTTTTTCAACAATGTTAACCTCCCATAATGTAACGACCCTCCCCGACCAGGTTGGCTGCCCGGCCCACTAGTGGCTTACGGCCCGGCCATTTCACCACCTGGGCAAGGAGTCCGCAGGAGGCAAGCGATCGCTACAGTACTGGACAGCCCTCGCGGCCCACCCAGCAGGATTTGTTTATTTGGCCCCAAGGGGTCGCCTCCCTGGATCGAACCCCTGACCTCCCACTTAAGAGAGCTAGCGAGAACCATCCAGTACCATTTCTGCTATTAACTGTAACGACCCTCCCCGACCAGGTCGGCTGCCCGGCCCACTAGTGGCTTACGGCCAGGCCATTTCACCACCTGGGCACGGAGTCCGCAGGAGGCAAGCGATCGCTACAGTACTGGACAGCCCTCGCGGCTCACCCAGCAGGATTTGTTTATTTGGCCCCAAGGGGTCGCCTCCCTGGATCGAACCCCTGACCTCCCACTTAAGAGAGCCAGCGAGAACCATCCAGTACCATTTCTGCTATTAACTGTAACGACCCTCCCCGACCAGGTCGGCTGCCCGGCCCACTAGTGGCTTACGGCCCGGCCATTTCACCACCTGGGCACGGAGTCCGCAGGAGGCAAGCGATCGCTACAGTACTGGACAGCCCTCGCGGCCCACCCAGCAGGATTTGTTTATTTGGCCCCAAGGGGTCGCCTCCCTGGATCGAACCCCTGACCTCCCACTTAAGAGAGCCAGCGAGAACCATCCAGTACCATTTCTGCTATTAACTGTAACGACCCTCCCCGACCAGGTCGGCTGCCCGGCCCACTAGTGGCTTACGGCCCGGCCATTTCACCACCTGGGCACGGAGTCCGCAGGAGGCAAGCGATCGCTACAGTACTGGACAGCCCTCGCGGCCCACCCAGCAGGATTTGTTTATTTGGCCCCAAGGGGTCGCCTCCCTGGATCGAACCCCTGACCTCCCACTTAAGAGAGCCAGCGAGAACCATCCAGTACCATTTCTGCTAGCAGTTAATAGCAGAAATGGTACTGGATGGTTCTCGCTGGCTCTCTTAAGTGGGAGGTCAGGGGTTCGATCCAGGGAGGCGACCCCTTGGGGCCAAATAAACAAATCCTGCTGGGTGGGCCGCGAGGGCTGTCCAGTACTGTAGCGATCGCTTGCCTCCTGCGGACTCCGTGCCCAGGTGGTGAAATGGCCGGGCCGTAAGCCACTAGTGGGCCGGGCAGCCGACCTGGTCGGGGAGGGTCGTTACAGTTAATAGCAGAAATGGTACTGGATGGTTCTCGCTGGCTCTCTTAAGTGGGAGGTCAGGGGTTCGATCCAGGGAGGCGACCCCTTGGGGCCAAATAAATAAATCCTGCTGGGTGGGCCGCGAGGGCTGTCCAGTACTGTAGCGATCGCTTGCCTCCTGCGGACTCCGTGCCCAGGTGGTGAAATGGCCGGGCCGTAAGCCACTAGTGGGCCGGGCAGCCGACCTGGTCGGGGAGGGTCGTTACAGTTAATAGCAGAAATGGTACTGGATGGTTCTCGCTGGCTCTCTTAAGTGGGAGGTCAGGGGTTCGATCTAGGGAGGCGACCCCTTGGGGCCAAATAAACAAATCCTGCTGGGTGGGCCGCGAGGGCTGTTCAGTACTGTAGCGATCGCTTGCCTCCTGCGGACTCCGTGCCCAGGTGGTGAAATGGCCGGGCCGTAAGCCACTAGTGGGCCGGGCAGCCTACCTGGTCGGGGAGGGTCGTTACACATAATCATTAGACAAAAGGTATTTTTTGTTAAATATATTTATGAAAGGTTAAATTACGTGAAAAATAGTGGATAAAGATAATATTCTATACAATGGCGGAACTAGCAGATTGTGGAGGGGGATAAAACTTTTACCTCTGGTCGTCGCTCGTTGTCTGTGATGGTGGTTCGATGGTCGATAGCTCACCGGTGATGGTATGATGATTGTTCTCTCCCTCTCTCCGATCCGATCATTTCCTCAATCTCCCTCTCTTTTTTGCTTTCTGCTGTCATTGCTCTCTGTGAAATCGCAGGGGAGGAGGACTAAGATTTCACAATAGCACCGGCAGCCATATATCTTCCCTTCTGGCCGCCGGCTAGGGGGTCGAACGACCCCTCATGATTTTTTCGTAGATCCATCGTTGATTATATATATATATTTTTAATAATTTTGTAAAATTAATAAAGTATATATATGTATATATATTTTAGTATAAATAACCATTTCATAATCAAGCGGGTAGAAACTATAAGGTGGTAAAATTTCTTCTATCCAATTTTAATGTAACTATATATTCATAGAATAACATTTGAGACATCTAGTTAAATTATAATAGTTTCCTATTAAATGATTTAAATATTTTATGGTAATTAATAAAATATTCTTATTATGAGAGACTTCAATTAGACTCTTTTTTTTTTCTTACACATAAAAAATAAAAATGAGGAAACCCAATATACATCTGATTTGAGATAATATAATTAATGTAGTGAAAGAATTCAAAAAAGAAATTATTTGAAATTCGGAAATTAAAAATTATATAATTGCTGCTTGAAAAGCGGAGCGAGTGATTCTAGAAAACAAATGGTCAAAAAGTTAGGATAGTAATAGGATATAGGGTGCACTCTGTTATTCATTAAATTTACTTCAAGCTCAGAAGAATTTGACTTTTGACATGAAGAATTGTGCTAAGGTATCATAATTATTAATTTATTTCTTAAGTCCATATAAGCTTAATAAAACTTACACCAAAGGAGAACAAACTCAGAATAATTCAATGATTTGGTTTAATGTTGGTTTAAATTTAGTTAGTAAATCGCTTAAATAATTAATGAATGAGAACCATTCGAATTTTTTTTAAAATTTTTTCCTTCAAGATGTTGCAACTCAAAATAACTCAAGTTCATAATAGTGTGATTCAGATCCACCCGGTTTGATCTGTTTGCATAACTATGAATTCTACCTAAAATGGTAAAAGAACTCCAATAGCAGTCTAGTTTCTATGTAATTAAGAGCTGTGGTTCTTAGAAACAGTGTTGATTGATTATTGAGTAGGCAGAGTTGGGCCAAAAATAATGAAATTAGCAATGTGAAGAATCCACCACCACAATCTGTTTGATGTATGAGAAGGATATAATTATTGAAGATAGGCAATGGGAAGAGTGTAGAGAGAAGACAAGAGCAATAAGTCTTTGTGTACGGTTAGATTCCTACCAAAATTTTGTTTGCTAGTCAGATGTTTCATTCTATGAGTACAGAATTTTATGCTTTTGGCACATATTAGTCCAAATAATGCCCAATTTGTAAACAACTATACTGTGCTAATCAAGCCCTTCTCAATTCGCACTTAATTCTCATATATATATATATATATATATATATATGGGTCCAACTCTTCTTGTCTCGTCATCAATCACTGCCTGCATAATTTAGGTTGGTAAAGCATTTACATTAAACCCCCAATTTCATTTATTTTTTATTCATTTTTTTCTTTCATTCATTGAGCCAGCTAGCTAAATGGGCCCGCATTCCAAGAAAGTCTGAATCAAAGACTTCCTTACATGAATTCGAAATTAAGTAAAAGTCTCTGTTTGATCGTGCTATATAAATTATTATTGGGTTCTGTAAGATGCTATGTTGTAAATTTTGAATAAAAGCCACTAAAATTTGCTTATAGATATGAATTTTAACATATTTTAATCTTAAACTTTACGAGTTTCAAAACAATATTTTCAATTTATTTTTTTCAAACAATTTAAAAAATATTGTCTCTAAAAACATACAGGTCTCGAGATAACTCTAATTAATACCATTATTAAAGCAAAGCTTATTAATAACTTCATCCTTATTTTTATCAATTTATAAACTGTACCCTTCATTGGCGGCCTCGTTTAAGCAATATATGTGTAAAGACAAAATGAAAAACCCAAGTTGAAATATTTGGTAAGCTACATATATATGTAATATCCACACTTTCATATATAAGAGAAATTAAAAGCTTGGCCCAAAAAGCTTGATTCGTACAATAATGCAAATACTTTCTCTTTCAATCAACAGTCATCATTCATTGACAAAACGACAACTTAATAACAGGGAATTAGAGTGAATTTTTCAGTATTTGACAAAGGATGATCAGAAATTAAGCAGTAGTATAGGGTAGATTTACTAGTGACCTTTTAATTGTTTAATTATCACCACCAGAATATCTATAGTCAAGGGTCCTAAAATCTAGCTCTTGTAACTTTGCTTGTAGAACTTTTATTTTGTGTTGTTTTCTAAGGGTGTCATTTCAGCTTTTAGTGAGAAGAGATTTCTCTTTCAACATTTTCTTTAATTAGGAGGCAAAAGAGAAAGAAAAAGGAAGTGCATGGTAATAAAATCATCGTGAAAATGAAATACCTACTCTTTATTTGATAGCCATATATGGTTGAAGAAAGTGCTTTGTGAAAAGGACAAAAGTTGATGGTGTTAAAACCCAAGTAAAAAAAAAAAAAACAAAAAAGAAAATAAAGGAATAACTCTCTTTTAAGTCTCACCTTTATAAAACATGAACTTCAATCAAGTCATAACCAATTAAAATAAAAGTTCGATAACGCTTCATTTGTTAAATCAACTAAACACTTAAAGAAAAATTTACGCCGCAGGCTAAAAAAAAAAGAAAAAATTACGCCTATCTAATTGAAATAAATAAATTAAAAAAATGTGTGGCTTATTAATATTATAACTAAAATTCAAATAAAATATATTTTCATGTTATATTTTGTTGAGAGACATAGCATTTTTGTATGTACAATAAATTTTATTTTTAATTTTATAATATTTATTTTAAAAATTTTAGTTTATATTTTGATAGAATTTACTTAATTTACTTGGTTATTTCCACATAATTTCTAAACTCTTATTGGGATTTTGAGACAAAAATCAAAGAGACCTGGAAGATTCATGCATTAATTGTGAAACAAGTGTCTGAGACAGAGGGTGAAATGCAACTGAAGGAGCAATCTAAAGTTGTGAAATCTTTGTCGATATGGAATTTTGTGAACTGATGTCAGAAGAGGTTCTAGATGGGTTACCACCTCTGAGCGATAGCTAACACCATATAGATTTGATCTCTAGACCCAGTTTAGCCAACTTGCCTCATTGCATAATGAATTCAAACATGGTCGTCTCCATAGAGACCTAAAGCAAATTTAAAACAATAATGCTTTTTTCTGGTAGGTTTCATGTAAAGTTATAAATTTATCACTTAAAATTTATTATTTTAGATTTTTGAAATACAAAATTATTTATTAGATTTTCATGATCAATATCTCTCAATATTTCTTTTTCTATTGATAATAGAGCTAATCCATTGAGTTTTTATTGAGATATTTTTAATCTTAAATAAAATTGTATTAATTTTAATTTTGAAAAATATAACAAACAAAGAGCGAAAAGAGAGCAAAAGTTCAAAACAATAAAATCTGATTATTTTTAAGTTTCGAAGGGGATAAAATATTTGATCTACTGTCACTGATAATCAAATGATTTTACTTCTCGCTAGATATAAATTCAAACCAATAAAATATAAATTTCTCCCTTGGCTCCGATAAAATAGTATGAAACAGAAAATTATAATTTTTTTTTTGCTTTTCTTGTGTGAATAATAAAAATGAAAGAGATAAAAAGTTTTAAAAAGATAAGTTTAATTTATATCTAGATTTAAAAAATATATAATGTTAGTTTTTTTTTTCATGAGATGGTAATGTTACCTTGGTGGGAATTGAAAAAGAGAATTAATATGGACAATAAATATTAGTATCTTTAAAAATTGGGAAGGATTGTAAATTAAACTACTATTAAGCAATAACTAGCAATAACGTCAACTTTAGAGATTAGTAATTAATAAAAAAAAATGTGCATATGACAATACCTATCAATTAGGAAGGTAAATGTTCATATGACATATCATTTATTTTCTAGAGTAACAATTAAAAAGGAAAAAAAATTGCACAGTTAAAAATTAGGAAGGTCAAAATCTAATTTCTTATTTCTAGGATGCTTAATTGTACATAGCATTGGTTAGCAACTAGGGAGATCATAATTAAATCTCTGATTTTTAGGAATTAATAACCATACATAGTTTCAATTTTTCTTTTTAAAAAAAAGGATGTTAACTAAAATTTTTTAGAGGGCCTAAAGCAGGGGCCACTACAAGAAAAATAGCTATTGGCGACGAAAATTAGTGATGAAAAACAACTGTACCTAAATAGCGACGGATTAGCGATAAAAAATTTTTAGTGTGGCTTAGCGATGAAAGTAGTGATAAAATATTTCTGTCGCTAAAACTGCAACAATAATTGGCCTCTTGAGTTTAGCGACAAACTAAAAAATCTATCGCTAATTTCGTAGCGAAATATAGCGCTAAAAATTAGTGCCAAGAATTTATCGTTGCTAAAAATCAGCGATGACTTATGATAATCGCTAATAAATAAATTATTAAATTCCAATATAATTTAATAATTAACGGCAGATTATAAATCCGTCGCTAAATATTAAAATATTTAATTTTTATTATATGACAACTAATTTATTAGCTTATTAGTGATGGATTATGTCGCTAATATTAAATGTTTTAGGATAGAGCGGGAATTTTTGGGCTTTTTCAGCTACGAAAATTAATTCTGTTATAAATTATCACTAAATAGCGACAAAATATAATTTCATCACTAATTTTAATTTATTAAAAAAGAAAGAATTTTTATGCGGACTTTTAGCGACGAAATTAATTTTGTCACTAATTCTGTCGTTAAAGCCTTAATATTTATTCTCCCCTTCTTTTTTCCTTCATTTCTTTCTTCTTTTTTCCTTCTTTCTTTCTTCTTCTTTCCTTCTTTCTTTCTCTCTTTCTTCTTTCTTTCTCTGTTTCTCCATCTGCTTTCTTTTTTCATTTTTTCATTTTTCTTTCTTTCTCCTCTCTCTCTCTTTTTTCCTTCTCTTTCTTCTCTCGTCTTTTGCCATTGGTCGAAAATCTCACCGGTCGTTCGTCCACCAATTGAAGGTACATATATTTTTAATTAATTAATTAATTTATTTATATTTTGTAGATAATAATAATTTTTAGAATAATATTATATTTTTAATAAATAATATTTTAAAAAAATAATTTTTAAAAATTATTTAGATGAATAATTTATTTTTAGATTCAATAAAAAATTTTGTTTGAATAAATTATTTTTAGAATATATTTTTTAAGATTATTTAGTAGAATAATTTATATTTTAGAGAAATGTTAGAATAAATATTTGTTAGAAATTATTTAGTGGAATAATTTATTTTTAAATGAATATATTATTTTTAGAATAAATAAATTATTTCATTGAATAATTATTTTATTTAATAAACAATTTTTATAATAAAATAATTTTTAGAGAAATTAGTTGTAAAAATAAATTATTTTTTAAAAAATAATTAAGTTGTTAGAGAAATTAGTTTTTTAGAAATTATTTGGTAAATAATTTAATTTTTATGTAAATAAATTATTTATTAAAATAAATATTTTAGGAATAAATTATTTAATAAAAAAAATAAATTTTGGGAATAAATTATTTTAGAAATTAAAAATAAAATAAATTATTTTTCACAAAATAAAATATTTTTTAAAAAATTAAAATAAATTATTTTTAAAAAAATAAAATAAGTTATTTTTTTTAAAATAATTTATTTTTATTTTTAAAAAATAATTTATTTTATTTTTTAAAAAATTAATAATTTAGCGACGAATTGGTGACAGATATTCCGTCGCTAAGTTCGTCTTCACTAAAGGACAATAATAAATAATAGTGACGGAATATATAATTAGTGATAGAAAAATTCATCGCTAAATACTATCGCACCAAAATTCTTTTGCTAATTTTTTCAACAACGATCTGAATAGCTACAAATATGATTAGCGATGGATTTTTGAGAATTAGCTACAGATTTTTTCGTCGCCGATTCTCAATTTTCTTGTAGTGTTAGGGGCTTTACTATTAAGTTGGCCTTGAGTTCAAAAAAGAATGAGATCCAAGATAAGGCAGAGGAGTTGTTGTTAAAGGGGCACATCCAGGATAATATGAGTCCTTGTGCTTTACCTACTTTATTGATTTTAAAGAAAGATGACAGTTGTAGAATGTATATGGATAACTAGGTAATCAATAAGATAATGGTTTGTTACAAGTTTTCCATTTTGAGGTTAGGTGATAAGTTGCACAGATTGCATAGAGCTAAGTGGTTTATGAAATTGAAGATTATCATCATTAGATTTGGATTAGGCTTTAAGATAGGTGAAAAAAAACTTTCAAAATGAAAGATGAAGTTGTTTGAGTAGTTGGTGATTCCCTTAGGTCTTTCAAATACTCTCAACATATTACTTCTCTTATGAATCAAGTGTTGGAACCTTTTACTAATAAATATGTTGTGATTTATTTTAGGATTGTGAGATCTCATCTGCACTAATCGCATCTGTTTGAAATCAGAATGTTCATTTGGGCTCAAACTCTTGTAGAAGTGACTATAACTTTTGGAATGTTAATATTTGTGTATTCTTTAATTTGTAAAATTTAACGAGTCATCACTTTATTTTGTTGTATAAAATATGAAATAAAAAAGGCCTACCCCCCTAAAAATCGTCTAAAGTTAGGGGTGGGTATCAAATAGTTAACCAATAGAATTTTTGGTTAACCAGTTGAAAATTCAGTTCGGTAAATGGACTGTAAGTATTTTTAATTAGTTCAGTTGGGATATTTAATAGGATTTGATTGTTGATTGATTAACAGTTAATCAAATTTAGTTTCTCGGTTAACCATTAACCAAAAAGAAGAATAATGTGTGGTTTAGTCTAAAAATATTTGTATATGATATTTTCAGTTCATGATGGCAATGTAATATAATAAATATTTAATAAAATTTTTTAAAAAGGTCAAAATAAGGACATTTCCTCGAATTGAATGTTTCTTCCTTCTCGCAATTGGCAATCGACAATTTTTCTTTAATTTCTTTCTTTTTCTCTCTCAACTATTAAGATTTGGTTTCACTCTTTGACGATTCAAATTTGAATGCTTACACTGCTCTCACTCTTTCTAAAACTATAAAATCTATAATGTCTAGAAATTTTAAGTATAATTTTTTTTGTATTAAGTGTATGTGTAGGATTATTTAGAGTATTATATTTGTTTAGAGTGTATATGCAGTGGCTTTTTGATTCCCACAGGCGTGGCTTTAGAGTGCCACGACCATGGCATGGGTGCTAGAACTGTTTTGAGGAAAATTTTCAACTTGGCAGTAGCTATTTAATTTACACGGGCATGGCTTTGGAAATACATGAGTGTGGTTTGATGGATGATTCTATTTGAGAAAAATTTTCTACACGGCAGTAATGGTTTGAATCCCACGGGCGTGGCTCTTGAATTGCCACGGCCTTGTCTTGTGATTCAAATTTGGAAATTGAGTCTTGAATTATATATATATCATATAAATGGTATATGTGAATAATATGACTTTCAAATAATTCAAGTAATTGTTTATACAATTGTGTGGAGTTAAAAGGTTGGATTAAGAGATAATTAAAGAAATTAAGTGTATCTAAATAATCGTATGAGTGAGTACATGTAATAAAAACCTAAAAGTTATATAAAGGAGTTTCTAGTGTCATCTACGCTCTTCCAAATTGCCATCTTCATCATCCATCACCGTCTTCATCTCTTTTCTTTCTTCGTCCATTCTTTAACCTATAAAACATGGAAATTTTAGAGAAAAATCAAGTTTTGGTAGATTTTAACGACTTTAAGCTTGATTTATCAAGAAAAACATCATCAAATCAAAGAATTGGAGAGAAGAATGATGAAAGTGCTACTTAAGTGAGGTTAGTACTTGTATATTACTTATTTTTCTATTAATTGATTTTGTTATGTGTGAATACTCGAATTTTGATGCTCGGAAAATCGATTTTCTCAAACTGTAGAAGACCAAGCCGGACCGGAGGTCCACGGTAAAGTTCATTGAAGGTATGTCTCCATGGTACTTGAAATGTCCGGAATGACGCAAGGATCACGGATATGGTCTCGGAATAATTTTTGGAGGTCCATAGCTCCCGAAAAATCAGTTTGAACGAAAATCCTGCCAGCTTTTTTTGGGGCTTGAAAACCGAGGTCAGCGGTCGGACTGCTGACCACGGCGGTCGGACCGCCGGAACTGGCGGTTAGACCGCCGAACCCGGCGGTTAGAACGCGGCGGTCCGACCGCCGCCGGTCTATTTTTTTTCCCTGTTTTTCCCTGTTTTTTTTCCCTGTTTTTTTTCCCTGTTTTTCCGGGCTGTCACTTCTACGGCGGTCCGACCGCCGTCCAGCCCGAAATTTGTCTATAAAATGATGCTAAATTTGCAGAAAAAGGGTTCGGTTTTTCTCGGGTGGGCCTCATGCTGTCGAATTCTCTATTTTTTACATGCTTAAGAACTCTTATTTGACTCTTATTTGTAACTTCTAACCTTGTGTTACACGAAGCAAGGATCATATTCCAAGAAAACAAGATCTGGAACTTAGAAGTGGAAAAATTGTGAACAAGGTAATATTCTAATTCATTATTTGTTAATTCGAGCATATCTTAAGCATTCCACCTTCTTTTTAATTTCTTTTGGTCAAAGGCCTAATCTTTTTAGGTCTAAGGCCTAGTTAACTAATCAACCAATATCTCGGCATTAAGCCACGAATGAATTAATCTTTTGGCAATGGAGCCTAAATTGCATTCTTTTGGTACAAAGTACCTAAATTTCACAATGTTGCACTAAGTGCTGAATCTTATAATTTTGGCAAAAAGCCTGACAAATGCACGGAGCACACACACACACATGCATGAAGCATAATCTTTATCGCCTTTAAATAGGTTTTTCCGAACTACATGGGCTTTGATCTCTCATAAAAACGAGAGTATGTAGGCATATTTGGGATTCACCCCAAATAGCAAGTCCACAATTTACTAACAATCTATTCTTCTTCCTTTCTGTTTTCTTTTTAGATTCAATTCTTATTTGGCAAATTAATCAAATACATGACATAGTCCCCGAATCCTCCTTGGGTTCGTAGATTAGAAACATTTACATTGGATGCATTAATTGGAGTCAAATAAGGGTTTTTTTAGTTTTTCCCTTTGAACAGAAAAAAACTGAGTGGCGACTCCTAACAACAAGTGAACGTTCATCCGAATCCTTTTCGGGTGGAAACCGAGGTTCACAGATTGGCGACTCCACTGGGGACCATAAAAATGATTTATGGGGTTCTAGTGGACTACTATTGCTTATTTGGTTAATTTGACGCTAGGGACCATGAAAATGATTTATGGGATCCTAGTAGACTACTATTGTTTATTTGATTAACTTGCCCTTCTTTAGGGTATTTTTATTTATTTTGCAGGATACCTTAGCAATGGTTGTCCTTTCTTTAAGGACATTAGAATTGAAAATTGACTAAAAGAATCTTTCTGGGGACCATAAAAAAAATAAATAATAAAAAAATAATAATAAAAATAATTCATGGGATCCTAGTAGACCATTATTCATTTGACTGATTTGCCCTTCTTTAGGGTACTTTTATTCATTTTGCAGGGTCCCTTAGCAATATATATCCTCTCCTTGGGGATATTGGATTGAAAATTGATAAAATGAATCTTTTTCCTTTAATGGACCCCTTGTTTGATTAATTGTGCATTTATTTTGTCATTCAGAGAATCTTTTTCTCTTGCATCATATGGGGGAATCCTTTTCCTCCATTGCATAAAAAATTATTTTCAAATGAATTTCTTCTCTTTCTATTCAAAATTCTGAGTCTGGATAGCAAGTAGCGCTGACTGGCAGGTCTCCTTGATTATGCCGGCGGACAGCCAAAGCGTCCTCCCTGTTATCGCAAACCATTCCAATCCTTTTGGAGTGGCCCATGAGTAATCGTACTGTTGGACCCACGCGAAACTCCTTGTTTCACATGTGGTTAGGTATATCTTACTCAAGACTCAAGGGTCCCTACTATAAGCCATTTCTCTATTTTCATGAATAATAGAACCTTCCCTTAGGTTGTATGTACCCAATGATAGTGCCACATTCCATTAAAATGAATTATGATGTGATGAGGTGCATTCATGCAACATGACAACATTATTTTGGGGGAAAATCTTTTGGGGAAAACTTTTGATGTATACAAGTGGACCAAGAGTCTTTACCCTTAACCTTTACAGGTATCCACTATCCGTGTGTGCACACTACCCTGATCCTTTACCCTTAACCTTTGCAGGTATCCACTATCCGTGTGCCTTCACCCACACAAGCTACACCAACTCCAACTGTGCAATCACCCACAAGTCCTGCTACCTCAATTTCACCAACTGCTCCAATTACTGAAATGGCTACTATTGAACAGATTAAGGCCTTGCTAGATGGACAGGTTAAGGAAATTGAAGCTAGGATGCAAGAGAGAATTGATGAAGCTCTGGCTGCCCAAAGGGTAGCCATCCTGGCTGAATTGGGAGGGGCACCAAAGACGGCCTCTACTCCTGAAAATTTAGGGAAAGAACCTATTGTGGGGCAAACTAGTACCCCTATGACTGCTCAAAACAATACCCCTGTCATCAATTTGGAGGATCCACCCTCTAAGAATGAAACTGATGAACTGAAAAAGAAACTTGAATTGCTTGAAAGGTCAATAACTGCCATGAAAACTCATAAAGAGGTGGTAGACATGGATTCCTTATCCTTGTTTCCCCAAGCTAGATTGCCTCCAAAATTCAAGATGCCTGGGATGGACAGATTTGATGGGACCACTTGTCCTAAAACCCATTTGAAGATGTATGTGGGGGCCTTGAGCCCTTGGGGTTTAAATGATGAGCTCTTTGCTAAACTCTTTCAACAATCCTTGACTGGGGCTGCCCTAAAATGGTTTATAAGCCTGGACCGTGCTAAGATTAAGACCTGGGAAGACATCTGCAATGTATTTAACACTCAATACCACTACAATATTGAGGTGGATGTCACTAGAAGAGAACTTGAGACTACCAAACAAAACAACAATGAACCCTTCTCCTCGTTCCTTACGAGGTGGAGGGCAAAAGCCGCCCAAATGATCAATCGCCCTTCAGAACAGGAGCAGATTGATATTATAATCAGGAATTTAAGGCCTACATATCAAGCTCAACTGCAAACCCAATACTGACCTACTTTCAAATCGCTCATTGCGACTGCAACTAAGGTAGAAGACTTGATACAATTGGGTAAAATAGTAGATGAGGGAGCTACTTCGAAGTATAGGAAACAAGGCCAAGCTGCTTCCTCAAGCAAAGTCAATGAAGTGGCCAATATTGCCCCTGCGAATCCTTTACGTGTGGGCAATCTTGGGCAGAGAAATCAGCCAAGAAGGCAATATACCGACCTTGGGGTGCCCCTTCATCTAGTGTTTAAAAAGGCCGTGGAAGGGAAGTATTTGAAGCCTTTGGACCCAAGGCCACCTCCAAACCCATTACCCTCCAGTTATAAGGCCAATGAGTACTGTGAATATCATCAAGGAAAAGGGCATAGAACAGATGCTTGCTGGACTCTGAAAAACCGCATCCAAGATTTGGTGGATAGGGGTGACATCATTCCTCTCAGAAGTCAACCGAACATTAATACCAACCCTTTGCCTAATCATTCCATCCACGCCATCACTGTGGAAGAAGAGCTGTTTGATCCTTTCAAACTTCTCTTAGAAATGAATGAAGTGTGTGTGTTGGATTTGAATGACCTTGCTGAAGAGGTCGACGCTTTGACAAGAAGCGGAAGGCAATATCAGCCACTCGACTTGGGAAAAGCCCCTACAACCTCAAATCCCCCCCATAAGAAGACACCAGAGCCAAAAGAAGACCCTGTCCTCACTCAGCTTAAACAAACTCAAGCTAAGGTGTCAATTTGGGAGCTCCTTGCTTCCTCATTCCCACACCGACAGGCTCTCAGCGAAGCTTTAACTCAACTTGATACATCAGTGGACACAAGCCCAGAAGCTTTGGTGGCCACTTTGACTCAATCAACCAAGGCACTGAGTATCCGATTTTCTGATACAGATCTACCAGAAGATGGCAGTAAACACAATGATGCTCTATACATCACCATACAAACTAGGGGAAAGATTGTTCCCATGGTCCTCATTGATAATGGGTCAGCCTTAAATGTATGTCCCTTGAAGGTAGCAAGCTGTTTGGGGTTGGAGGCTACAGATCTTATACCTTCTGATCAGATTTTTAGAGCATATGATAACACTCGAAGGGAAATTTTGGGTGTTGCCACTCTGGAAATTGCTATTGGGCCGGTGAAAATGAGAGTGCCCTTCCAAGTCATTAATGTACCTGCGAGCTTTAATCTCCTCCTTGGAAGGCCATGGATTCATCAGAATAATGCTGTCCCTTCTTCATTACATCAAAAACTTAAGTTCCCTTTTGAAGGAAAAATCATCACTATCAAAGGTGACACCTGTGAAATCAACAAGAGAACCATGGATCAGTCTCTCTTTGAGGTTGTTCCTGGCGAAACCGCCACGACCTTGACTGGTTTCCATTATGATACAGTCCAATGCATTGAAGGAGAAAAACCCAAAAGGCCATTTATCTTATATGATTTCGGAGAGGTCCAAATCAATTGCCTGGTAGGAATGATGCTAAGGGTAGGTCTGCTACCCGGAATGGAAATGATAAAGTCTGGGAGGAAAACACCCGTAATTCGGCCATGGGAAGAACCTAAGAATAAGGGAACTTTTGGCCTGGGGTACAAACCCACAGATGAGGAGATAGAAGAGTTTGAGCATGGAAGGAAGAAAAAGAAGAATTGGGGGCCAAGAAGCCTCAAAATGCGCCCTTATTTTAGAACTCTGAATAGTCACTTCTGCAAACCTGGAAAAACAGTTCCTTACTGTGGTTTTCAGGAACCATTATATTCTCCTATGACTGGAAAGAAGCTACCGGGTTTTGAGATGTTCTATGATGTTTTGACCATAAAGGAAGAAGAGCCAGAACCTATAGCTGACCCACAAATGGAAGATTTTATGCGGCCTAGTCTCTTTGATGAGGTTGCTATGATAACCAATTTTGAAGACAAAAGGGACTTCACAAAGCTTATCAAGACCACAGATGGACCACTGATGAACTGGTATGCCGAGGAAGGACAAGCTGCTACAGTCAAACCTAGTCCTGTATTATACCCTGAACCCGAGTCTTGTACCGAGTCAAATCTCGAGTCAAACACCGAGTCAGAGTCTAGTTCTGAGTCTTCCTTAGCTTCAAGAATAGAAAACCCTGATGTCAAAAATGATGTATCTCTGGAGGATGACTCCGCCATTATCAATGAAACTCTTCAAATTCTTAGTTACCCTGTGTCTTTTGCTTTCCAAGTATTATCTAGCAAAAATGAAATAAATGAAATAAAAGAAATAAATGAAAAGATAATGATTGGCAAAGAAAATGAACATACATACATTGCATATGATTGTGTGAATAAAGAACATGTTGTTGAGTGCATCAGAAGATATGTCGACTGCTTCATGTGGAAGGCAAGTGATGTCACGGGAATAGACCCAGCAATAGCAGTTCATAAGATTCTGCTATACCCTGGTGCAAAGCCGGTTAAGCAGAAGTTGAGAAGAATGAAGCCAGAATGGTCTTTGAAAATTAAAGATGAGATTGCCAAGCAACTGGATAATAAGTTCATAGAACCAATTGCCTACCCTTCCTGGTTAGCAAACATCGTGCCAGTCCTGAAGAAAGATGGAAAGGTCAGGATGTGTGTTGACTATAGAGATTTGAATAAGGCTTGTCCCAAGGATGATTTTTCACTACCACACATTGATTTGCTGATAGACAGGATGGCTGGGCATATGATGGTTTCCATGACTGACCTCGCGGTTGGGTACAATCAGATCCTAGTGCACCCACCAGACAAAGAGAAGACAACTTTCATTACAGAATGGGGCACTTTCTGCTACAGGGTTATGCCTTTTGGGTTGATAAATGCAGGGGCTACCTACCAAATGATGGCGACAACAATCTTTCATGACATGATTCACAAAGAAGTAGAGGTGTATGTTGATGATATGATTATTAAGTCAAAATCTCCAGAAGAACACGTTGAAGCGCTTGAGAAGTTCTTCCTTAGACTTCGCAAGTACAATTTGAAGCTTAATCCTGCAAAGTGCCTATTTGGAGCAACATCAGGCTTATTTTTGGGGTATTTGGTCAGCAAGAGAGGAATAGAAGTTGATCCAGCAAAGTCAAAGGCTATTCTGAAAATGCCTCCGCCAAGAACAGAAAAAGAGATTTGAGGCTTGCTAGGTAGATTACAGTATATCAGTCGATTCATATCGCAATTGGCAGAGACTTGTGGTCCAATCTTTAAGCTACTAAGGAAAGGTGCTTCACAAGAATGGAATGAAGACTGCCAAAAGGCCTTCGACAAGATCAAAGAATATTTGTTAAGTCCGCCAATTCTACAACCTCCCAGAATGGGAAATCCTCTGCTCTTGTATTTGTCTGTAACAGATGAAGCCATGGGTGCAATGCTAGCTCAAGAAGCCGAAAGTACAAAGGTGGAAAATGCAATTTACTACCTCAGCAAAAGGATGCTGGACTATGAGTTAAAGTATAACAAGATTGAGAAGTTGTGTTTAGCTTTGTATTGGACTTGTACGAAGTTACAACACTACTTGTCTTCTTACACTACTTATGTCATCGCAGAACAGAGTCCCTTGAAATTCTTTATGGAGAGGCCTGTTTTGGATAGCAAAATGGCTAAGTGGGTGTCAACATTGGCAGCCTTTGACCTAAAATTCATTCAGAGGAAAGCTGTGAAAGGTGGCGCAATAGCTGACCAATTAGCAGAATTACCCGTAAAAGACGAGATGCGAGAAATGGATTTCCCTGACGAAGACCTCTTGAATGTGGAAAGAAATGTTTGGGAGATGTATTTTGATGGGGCATCCAATTATCATGGAAATGGAATTGGGATTGTGTTCAAAACTCCTTGTGGAGAATACATTCCACTTTCAGTTAAGCTTGACTTTAGCTGCACGAACAATGAAGCAGAATATGAACCTAAAGGTCTATGGTGATTCTATTTTAGTAGTATCACAAGCTTTAAGGAAATGGAAGATAAGAGAAGAGCGTTTGGTTCCTTACCTACGACGCCTTGATCATTTGGCACAACAATTCGATGATCTGTCCTTCGAATATCTCCCAAGAGCAAAGAATCAGTTCGCTGATGCCCTGGCTACTTTAGCTTCCATGATCAATATCAAGGAGGGGAAAGCCATTCGTCCATTGAAAGTTCAGCTTCAGAAACAACCTGCCCATGTGATGCATTTGGCCGATGGAAAACCATGGTTCTGGGATATCAAGAGTTATCTCAAGGATGGGAGTTATCTGGAGGGATCATCAAGGGTTGATCAGAGGGCCATAAGGCAGCTAGCCACATGTTACATTCTTAATGGGGATATCCTCTACAAGAGGAGTTGGAATGGAATGCACCTAAGGTGTGTGAATGAAGCAGAGGCTAAGCAGATAATGGAAATGGTACATGGTGGCGAATCAGGGCCACACATGTATGGAATCGCCTTGGCTCGAAAGATTGCCAATCTAGGATATTATTGGTCCACCATGAATGCAGACTGCGTGACATTTGTGCAAGAATGCCATCAGTGTCAGATATTTGCTAAGATGCAAAAGCAACCTCCCATTGCCCTGAATTCGATTACTTCTCCGTGGCCCTTCGCTACTTGGGGAATAGATATAATTGGCAAAATACATCCAAAAGCCTCAAATGGACATCAGTTTATCTTGGTAGCAGTGGATTACTTCACAAAGTGGGTTGAAGCAGCTTCCTATGCAGAATTAAACGCCAAAAAGGCAGTACAGTTTGTCCGAACCAACATCCTTTGTCGGTACGGAACGCCATTTGAGATTATCACTGATAATGGAACTCATTTCCAAGCAGAATTTGCTAAGCTCTTGAAGGATAAGAATGTCCAGCATCATAAGTCCTCTCCTTATAGACCTCAAACAAATGGAGCTGTAGAAGCAGCGAACAAGTCTATAAAGGTGATCATACAAAAAATGATCAAGGAACATAGGCGTTGGCATGAAAAGTTACCGCTGGCTTTGTGGGGGATATAGAACATCAATTAGAACTCCTACTGGGGCAACCCCATATTCCTTGGTGTACGGAATGGAAGCAGTACTCCCCATTGAACTGGAAGTTCAATCGGCGAGGATAATTCAAGAAAGTCAGATAAATGAAGCTGAATGGATCAGCAATTATCATCATCAGTTGTTGGGTTTGGATGAAAAAAGACTTCAAGCTCTACATCATATTCAAGGGTATCAGAGGCGAATGGCCAGACATTTCAACAAAAAGGTCAAAGATCAAAAGTTGGAAGAAGGTTATTTGGTTCTGAAAGAGATCAGAACACCTGTTACAGATCCTCGTGGGAAGTTTCGTCCTCATTGGGCGGGACCCTACATTTTAAAGAAAATACTCTCCGGCGGAGCCGTCATCTTGTCTGATTTGGATGGTCTGGAGTTCATAAACCCATGCAATCTGGATCAACTAAAGAAATATTATGTATAATCATGCATTGTAAGGAACTACATTAGACCTGATTCTCGCAAACTAATTCGAGATATGTAGGCAGCTCTCCTTGAGCACGGTCTAAATAATAATAAAAATCATCCATTCATTTTTCTTTTGCTAATATTATAAAAAAAAATAATAAATAAATAAAAAATCCAGCTAAGTTGAAAACCCGCAAAGGGCAGCTTGTAATATCCCTAATTATGCCCTAGTAGTCTTGGTGTTATTGTTGTTGCACTTGAATTATGTATATATGATAAGTTGATAAGAAATTGGAAGAGAATGTTTTTGTTTGGTGGTTGGGAAAGAAAAGAGGGTTTAGAGATAATTGTATATGTTGCTTATATGGTGATATATATAACATATAAAGTGGTCAAAATGGAAAGTCAAGGAAAGAGGATATTTTTGTGTTGGTTGTGAAATTACTTAAATGGGTATAGATATGACAAAAGCTTAGTTAAATGGATGAGGGTATTATAGTAATTTTCTTTTGGATGGGTATTTAATGCCTATTGACTTTGTGTTTCTTCATCATTTCTTCTTCTTCTTGTTGTTGTGTGGCCGGCTCACCAAAGAGACAAGAGAGCAAGAGAACAAGTGATGGTTTTGATGATTTCAAGCTCAAAGTGAAGGAAGTTTTCAAAGTTACAAGTTGGAGTTTCAAGGAATTTCATTATTTGGTAAGTTTTCTCTTGTTTACCCTTGTTATTTTTGAAGTTATGCTTGAGTTGAGTTGTGATTTGATGATGGTATGATTAAGTTGCTTAGGGTGTGATTTTAAGTATTGATTTTGCTTGATAGATGAGAAGTTGAGTTGGTGAAGGTGTTGGAAGTGATTGTGTTGAGTAAGAGTTGTGTTTAGTGAAATTTCTTTCTGTTTTACAATTAGTAAAGGCTGTGACTTGTATGATTTTTAATTAATTATAGAAAAATGTTCTTGAAGTGAATTTTTGATATGTTGTGCCTCTATGAGTCTAGAATGACTGAAAAATATGTTGATTCGATTTTGGAATGGTTATGAGTTTAGAAAGATTATTTTTATTAGACCTGTTCCAGCAGGTACCTTAACTGAGACAGCTATATTTCGGGATTTTTAATAAAATGTAGAAAACTCATATCCAATTGAATTTTGGCTATGTTGTTTCTTAGTGAGTCTAGTATTTGAGAAAAATAATTTGGAACCACGTTGATTGAATTTGATTTATGGAATTCACAAAGTTCAGAACTGCTGCCAGGATGCAGGGCAATTGGGGCAGTCTGGTTAGGTGAACTATTTGACCAAGATTTTGTGTTCAGTTTGATCTGAAATTTTAAAGGAATGATTTTAAGATACAAAAATAAATTCTGTAAAAATTTTAGAATTTTTAGTCAAGTAGATTATTTTATACAATTTTTCAAAATAAGGATAAAATGGAGTCTAAAACCAGAATGTACTATTCATATGGTCATTTTGCTAATATTCCTTTTGGATTAGGTTGTGAATGATATAATCAAATGCATGTGTAAGGTCCTAAAACTATGAATCATATCAATTGTTCTTTGCCCTAATTGCATTGTTGAGATTGAACAATGTTATGTTATGCATTGTGAATGGTAATGTGTTTCATGAGTAATATACCTTGAAATTGAAATGTATATCAAAGATGCAATGATAATTCAAATAAGATATGATATGAGACAATGCCATTGTGATTGGCTATGATGATGAGAATTTGAGAATGGAAATGGTAACTATATAATAAATGTATTGTTTGTTTAATATGTTATTCAGTTTCAGAGTTCTGGATTTGGGTGGCATGCCTAAGAAATGATGAAAGGTAACAGTCTTGCCGGGTTGAGGATCTCCTCATATGTGTTGAGTTGATGGTCCAAGAGACTGGGTCTGTTACACTATGAGAATTGTGAATATAAGATATATGATTTGTAACAGTCTTGCCGGGTTGAGGATCTCCTCATATGTGTAGAGTGATGGTCCAAGAGACTGGGTCTGTTACACTATCCATGGATAGAGATACATGTATATACATTGCCTACGGGCGTGATTATTGTGACTATGAACCAAATCAGTAACTCTGAACTCTGAATATCATATTAAATACTTGTTGGGCCCATAGGTGTCAAGGTTATATGAATGTCCTAAATAATGTTATGAGCTAATGAAATAGGATGTTGTTTATTGAGTATGATTGATTAATGTTGAATGTGGAAAGATGTTGAAATGTGGTATTCTCATATGACTATGATTTGTGAAATGCATAATTATGTGGTTAACTTTATATGTATGATGTTGATCTTATCATTAACATATGTGAAATTGTATTACATTAAAGCATACCATTAGCATGTTTTATCTTACTAAGCCGTTGGCTTAGCGCGATAGTGTTTAATCGCGCAGGTAATA
Organism: Garcia nutans; assembly: GCA_947685225.1. Classification (NCBI taxonomy): domain Eukaryota; kingdom Viridiplantae; phylum Streptophyta; class Magnoliopsida; order Malpighiales; family Euphorbiaceae; genus Garcia; species Garcia nutans. Next base: position 22,307,839 of record CANTUV010000026.1, read on the forward strand.
GAGTTGATAGAGTTGAACCCGAGAGTTCATCAAGACCAAGTGAGAGTAGACCTTGAAGAGTTGATTTTGGGAACTTAAAGATCAGAAGAGAATTGCCAATCATGTATACTTCTGTATATTTTGTAAAGAAATGTTTAATGTGTAAATATGTACATATTTTATAACTTCCGCTGTGTAATATTTAAATGTATATATATATATAACTAATATGTTTTGTTTTATCAGTAAATGATTTACTTTTCTATAATGTATAATGATAAAGGTATTGTATCAAGTTTAAAGTGTTTTGAATATTAAGAAAACCGTAGCATCCCTATGTTTGGTGCACTTATGCTGCATTGTTGTGGTTGTAGTGTGTGTGCATTGGATATGGGGGTGTTACAATTATTTTGGTATCAGAGCCTAGGTTTGAGATTCTCAGCCTAGGTATAATGTAATAAAAAGAATATTTTACTTAAAAAGTTGGTTTTGAAATAATATACATGTTTGGGATTGGCAACCTCTGATCTTTAATAAGATGTAGTATGTTGTGTTTGCAGACTTAGGTTGTGATGGACTCTCACTCACGTCAGTCGATTGAGGGTAGTGCCGAGAGTATTGCTCCTGCTGAGAGAGCTAGAGTTGATAGTGTTGAGGAGGCACCTGCCTCTGTGTCAGGGAGACCAGTTGGTGATGAGGTTCCATCAGTTTGGTTCAGGCATATGATGGAAGTAATGAGACAAGCACCAGTGCAGCCACCTCCACCACCACCTCAGCCTCAGGTACAGATGAGGCATTATGACAAATTAAGGAAGTATGGAGCGGAGGATTTCATTGGTACTACTGACCCAGCTGTAGCAGAGCAGTGGCTTGACAAAGTTCAGAGGATCTTTATTCAGTTACAAGCTACCCCTGAGGAAAAATTTGACTATGCAAGATCTTTGCTGCAGAAAGATGCCTACGATTGGTGGAAGACGGTGCCCCATTCTATGGATGATCCTCCAACACTGTCTTACACTGATTTTCTGAGGGAATTTGAGTTGAAATATACTCCTAGGGAGTATAAAGACATGAAGAAGATGGAGTTCTTAAGCTTGAAGCAAGATAGCAAGACTGTAACTGAGTATGAAGTTGAGTTTATTCGGCTGAGTCAGTATGCTGGGGGTATCATTGCTGATGAGATTGATAGATGTCGGCGTTTTGAGGAGGGATTGAGGCCCTCGATCATGTGCTTAGTGGCTGGATCCAGATATCAGGATTTCCCACAGCTGGTGGCAGCAGCTCGAAGTGTAGAGCGAGCTCAAGTTATTGCAGCTGCTTCAGAGGAAGAGGTTAGGGTTAGGAGGCCCCAGTTTGAGGCAGGGTCTTCTTCTGCAAAGAGGGGTAGAGGAAGTTTTATTCCTCGGAGTAGTAGGAGCCAGAGACCAGCGGGTAGGTCAGTGCAGTTCCAGAGGCAGAGATTTAGACCTGCAGCTTCAGTAGCGAGTGCTCCTACTCCTGGAGTTCAGAGATCCACCTTACCTGTGTGTAACCAGTGTGGTGGAAGACATGGGGGCGTTTGTTGGAGGCATAGTAGATCAGGGGTATGCTTCAGGTGTGGATCACCTGACCACTTTGTGAGAGACTGTCCTGAGAGGCAGGAGCAGATGCCAGTTGATTCTGCTGCTTCTCGAGCTAGTGTGAGGGGAGGCAGAGGAGGCAGAGGTGCCAGCCGGGGAGGTAGACCAGGATTCAGTTCTAGAGGAGGTGCTACATCCAGGGAGGGTAGACCAGAGGAGGTTGGATCTTCCCAGAGGATGTATGTTATGCAGAGGCAGCCAGATACATCGGCAGTCATAGCTGGTACTTTTTCTTTATTTAATACTCCAGTACTTGCTTTGATTGATCCGGGTTCCATGCATTCATATATTAGTGCATCTGTTTTGCCTGTATTTGATGTGCATGCTGAGTCCCTAGGATTTGATGTGTTGGTGACAAATCCGTTAGGGCATAGTGTGGTTGTGAGTAAGGTGCACCGAGATAGTGTTGTGAGGGTGCAAGGTGAGGAGTTTCTTGGAGATTTGATTGAGATGCCATTTAAAGAATATGATGTGATCTTAGGCATGGACTGGCTATCTCGACATGGAGCTGTGGTAGATTGTAAAAAGAAAATTGTTTCTTTGAGAACGGGTGATGGTAGAGAGGTGATAGTATCTAATGAGTAGGAACAGCTAGCCTCCTTATTTGTTTCAGCTGTTGCAGCCAGGAGGTTGATTAGAAAGGGGTGTGAAGCCTATCTTGCTCATGTGGTGGATACTAGAGTGAAGGGTTCCCCTATTGATAGCATTGCCACAGTTGCTGAGTTCCAGGATGTATTTCCAGAGGAGTTGCCAAGGTTACCTCCTGAGAGAGAGGTGGAGTTCGGTATTGAATTGTTGCCTAATACCACTCCTATCTCCATTACTCCTTATAGAATGGCACCAGCAGAATTGAGGGAGTTGAAAGTGCAATTACAGGAGTTGTTGGACAAAGGATTTATTCGCCCCAGTGTTTCTCCTTGGGGAGCTCCTGTGCTATTTGTGAAAAAGAAAGATGGTACTATGAGGTTGTGTATCGATTATAGGCAATTGAACAAGGTGACCATTAAAAATAAATATCCTTTGCCTAGAATCGATGATCTCTTTGATCAATTGAAGGGTGCAGCTGTGTTTTCTAAAATTGATTTGAGATCTGGGTACCATCAGTTGAGAGTCAAAGCTGAAGATGTTCCTAAGACCGCTTTTCGGAACAGGTATGGGCATTATGAATTTTTAGTTATGCCTTTTGGTCTGACGAATGCACCTGCAGTTTTATGGATTTGATGAATAGGGTGTTTAGGCCCTATCTGGATCAGTTTGTAGTGGTCTTCATCGATGATATATTGGTGTATTCGCGGAATGAGGAGGAGCATGACATGCATCTGCGGATTGTGTTGCAGATTTTGAGAGAGAATCAGTTATTTGCCAAATTGTCGAAGTGTGAGTTCTGGTTGGATCAAGTAGCTTTTCTCGGACATATTGTTTCTGTAGAAGGCATCAGAGTTGATCCGAGCAAAGTTGAAGCCATTTTAAATTGGAGTCCACCCAAGTCTGTGACAGAGATTAGAAGTTTTCTGGGTTTGGCAGGCTATTACCGGCGGTTTGTGAAAGGGTTTTCTTTGATAGCTACTCCACTCACCAGATTGCTTCGTAAGGGAGTGAGGTTTTTATGGACAGATCAGTGTCAGGCGAGCTTTGAACAGTTGAGAGATATGTTGACTCAAGCGCCTGTTCTTACTTTACCTGTTGAAGGCAAACCATATGTGATCTACAGTGATGCTTCACATAGAGGTTTAGGGTGTGTATTGATGCAGGAAGGGAAAGTTATAGCTTATGCATCTCGGCAGTTGAAACCGCATGAGCTTAACTATCCGACCCATGATTTGGAATTGGCTGCCCTTGTGTTTGCATTAAAGATTTGGCGCCACTATCTGTTTGGGGAGAAATGTTTCATCTACACTGATCACAAGAGTTTGAAGTATTTGGGTGTCCAGAAAGAACTCAATCTTCGTCAGAGGAGATGGTTAGAATTGATTAAAGACTACGACTGCTTGATTGACTATCATCCAGGTAAAGCAAATGTTGTTGCTGATGCCTTGAGTCGGAAGTCTTTAGCTGGTTTAACAGTCTACTCGCTCTTGTTGCTTGTTGAGTTGAGAGCATTGCATGCCAGTTTTGTAGTTTGTGACGATGGTGCATTGTTGGCACAGTTGCTTTTGAAACCAATTTTGTTAGATCAGATCAAAGAGGCTCAGTTGATTGATATGAAGATTCAGAAGATTATTTCAGATTGCAAGAATGGGAAGACTAGAGATTTTGTTGTGAAAGATGATGGGAGTCTCTGGTTTAAGAACCGATTGTGTGTACCCGATGATGCTGATTTGAAAAGAGTCATTTTAGAAGAAGCTCATCAGTCAATGTTTGCTATGCATCCGGGTAATACGAAGATGTATCATGATTTGAGACAACATTATTGGTGGATGGGGTTGAAGAGAGACATTGCTGAGTTTGTATCGAAATGTCTCACTTGTCAGAAGGTTAAAGCAGAGCATCAAGTTCCAACTGGGTTGCTTCAACCATTGTCAGTGCCAGAATGGAAGTGGGAAAGAGTGACAATGGATTTTGTGTCTGGTTTGCCATTGACACAAAAGAAGCATGATGCTATATGGGTGATTGTGGATAGATTGACTAAGACAGCTCATTTCCTTCCGGTTCGAATGGATTATTCTTTGGAAAGGTTGGCTGAGCTGTATATCCATGAGATTGTGAAACTGCATGGTGTTCCAACTTCTTTAGTGTCTGATCGAGATCCTAGGTTTACTTCCAGATTTTGGAAGAGTTTGCATAGTGCTTTAGGTTCTCGACTGCATTTCAGCACTGCTTTTCATCCACAGACGGATGGACAGTCAGAGAGGGTGATACAGATTATTGAGGACATGTTGAGAAGCTGTGTCATCGATTTCTCTGGAAGTTGGGATAGGTTTTTACCTCTTGTGGAGTTTGCTTACAACAACAGTCACCAATCCAGCATTGGTATGGCACCGTTTGAAGCATTGTATGGCAGACGGTGTAGGACACCTCTTTGTTGGAATGAGCTTGGAGATAATAAGTTGGTTGGTCCTGATTTGATTCAAGAAACTGAAGAAAAAGTAAAGTTGATTCGAGGCAGGTTAAAAGCAGCTTCAGACCGACAGAAGTCTTATGCAGATCTGAAAAGGAGAGATATAGAGTTTGATGTTGGAGATAAGGTATTTCTGAAAGTGTCTCCTTGGAAGAAGATTTTGAGGTTCGGTCGGAAAGGAAAATTGAGTCCTCGTTTCATTGGGCCGTATGAAGTGTTAGAAAGAGTTGGGCCAGTGGCGTATCGACTTGCTTTGCCACCTGAGTTGGATCGTATTTATAATGTATTCCATGTTTCTATGTTGAGGAGATATAGGTCGGATCCATCTCATGTGTTGCCATTTGAATCTATTGAAGTGAGCCCAGACTTGACATTTGAAGAGGAACCAGTTGCTATCTTGGCACGTGATGTAAAAGAGTTAAGAAATAAGAATGTGCCTTTGGTAAAAGTTCTGTGGAAGAATCATGCAAGAGAGGAAGCAACTTGGGAAAGTGAGCATACCATGTGAGACCAGTATCCTCAGTTATTTCAGAGTTAATTTCAGGTAATTTCGAGGACGAAATTTCTTTCTAGAGGGGGAGAATTGTAATATCCCTAATTATGCCCTAGTAGTCTTGGTGTTATTGTTGTTGCACTTGAATTATGTATATATGATAAGTTGATAAGAAATTGGAAGAGAATGTTTTTGTTTGGTGGTTGGGAAAGAAAAGAGGGTTTAGAGATAATTGTATATGTTGCTTATATGGTGATATATATAACATATAAAGTGGTCAAAATGGAAAGTCAAGGAAAGAGGATATTTTTGTGTTGGTTGTGAAATTACTTAAATGGGTATAGATATGACAAAAGCTTAGTTAAATGGATGAGGGTATTATAGTAATTTTCTTTTGGATGGGTATTTAATGCCTATTGACTTTGTGTTTCTTCATCATTTCTTCTTCTTCTTGTTGTTGTGTGGCCGGCTCACCAAAGAGACAAGAGAGCAAGAGAACAAGTGATGGTTTTGATGATTTCAAGCTCAAAGTGAAGGAAGTTTTCAAAGTTACAAGTTGGAGTTTCAAGGAATTTCATTATTTGGTAAGTTTTCTCTTGTTTACCCTTGTTATTTTTGAATTATGCTTGAGTTGAGTTGTGATTTGATGATGGTATGATTAAGTTGCTTAGGGTGTGATTTTAAGTATTGATTTTGCTTGATAGATGAGAAGTTGAGTTGGTGAAGGTGTTGGAAGTGATTGTGTTGAGTAAGAGTTGTGTTTAGTGAAATTTCTTTCTGTTTTACAATTAGTAAAGGCTGTGACTTGTATGATTTTTAATTAATTATAGAAAAATGTTCTTGAAGTGAATTTTTGATATGTTGTGCCTCTATGAGTCTAGAATGACTGAAAAATATGTTGATTCGATTTTGGAATGGTTATGAGTTTAGAAAGATTATTTTTATTAGACCTGTTCCAGCAGGTACCTTAACTGAGACAGCTATATTTCGGGATTTTTAATAAAATGTAGAAAAATCATATCCAATTGAATTTTGGATATGTTGTTTCTTAGTGAGTCTAGTATTTGAGAAAAATAATTTGGAACCACGTTGATTGAATTTGATTTATGGAATTCACAAAGTTCAGAACTGCTGCCAGGATGCAGGGCAATTGGGGCAGTCTGGTTAGGTGAACTATTTGACCAAGATTTTGTGTTCAGTTTGATCTGAAATTTTAAAGGAATGATTTTAAGATACAAAAATAAATTCTGTAAAAATTTTAGAATTTTTAGTCAAGTAGATTATTTTATACAATTTTTCAAAATAAGGATAAAATGGAGTCTAAAACCAGAATGTACTATTCATATGGTCATTTTGCTAATATTCCTTTTGGATTAGGTTGTGAATGATATAATCAAATGCATGTGTAAGGTCCTAAAACTATGAATCATATCAATTGTTCTTTGCCCTAATTGCATTGTTGAGATTGAACAATGTTATGTTATGCATTGTGAATGGTAATGTGTTTCATGAGTAATATACCTTGAAATTGAAATGTATATCAAAGATGCAATGATAATTCAAATAAGATATGATATGAGACAATGCCATTGTGATTGGCTATGATGATGAGAATTTGAGAATGGAAATGGTAACTATATAATAAATGTATTGTTTGTTTAATATGTTATTCAGTTTCAGAGTTCTGGATTTGGGTGGCATGCCTAAGAAATGATGAAAGGTAACAGTCTTGCCGGGTTGAGGATCTCCTCATATGTGTTGAGTTGATGGTCCAAGAGACTGGGTCTGTTACACTATGAGAATTGTGAATATAAGATATATGATTTGTAACAGTCTTGCCGGGTTGAGGATCTCCTCATATGTGTAGAGTGATGGTCCAAGAGACTGGGTCTGTTACACTATCCATGGATAGAGATACATGTATATACATTGCCTACGGGCGTGATTATTGTGACTATGAACCAAATCAGTAACTCTGAACTCTGAATATCGTATTAAATACTTGTTGGGCCCATAGGTGTCAAGGTTATATGAATGTCCTAAATAATGTTATGAGCTAATGAAATAGGATGTTGTTTATTGAGTATGATTGATTAATGTTGAATGTGGAAAGATGTTGAAATGTGGTATTCTCATATGACTATGATTTGTGAAATGCATAATTATGTGGTTAACTTTATATGTATGATGTTGATCTTATCATTAACATATGTGAAATTGCATTACATTAAAGCATACCATTAGCATGTTTTATCTTACTAAGCCGTTGGCTTAGCGCGATAGTGTTTAATCGCGCAGGTAATAGAGTTGATAGAGTTGAACCCGAGAGTTCATCAAGACCAAGTGAGAGTAGACCTTGAAGAGTTGATTTTGGGAACTTAAAGATCAGAAGAGAATTGCCAATCATGTATACTTCTGTATATTTTGTAAAGAAATGTTTAATGTGTAAATATGTACATATTTTATAACTTCCGCTGTGTAATATTTAAATGTATATATATATATAACTAATATGTTTTGTTTTATCAGTAAATGATTTACTTTTCTATAATGTATAATGATAAAGGTATTGTATCAAGTTTAAAGTGTTTTGAATATTAAGAAAACCGTAGCATCCCTATGTTTGGTGCACTTATGCTACATTGTTGTGGTTGTAGTGTGTGTGCATTGGATATGGGGGTGTTACACGGCTTAGGCAAGAATGGGTAAGAGCTCGCTAAGTTGAAAATCCAAAAGGACGGCTTAGGCAAAAATTAGAGCAAATAAATAAAGTAGATAATGCTTGGAAAGCAAACAGAAAAAAGTCATTCATTAAGAATCATTCATTACAAAAAAAAGAATCTTTCATTACAAAAAGAGTCGGTCATTACAAAAAAGAGTCAGTCGGTTCATCAAAAGAGTCAGACTACAAGTCCTATACATTCAAGGAACTAAAAAAGGTACAAACAACCCAAAAAGCAGACAATGGAGTCACCCTGGGATCTAAATCCTACGCCTCCTACGTGGGGCAGAGTCTTCGTTATCTTCTTTAGTTCCGGAACTCTCTACGACATCTATCTTCTCCTCGCTAAGTGGAACCACCTCCTCTCCCTCTAACTCCTGCAGCAAGGCATACCTCCTGGGTTTTTCAACGGGCCAAACTTCAGCTATAAACCAGGTTCTATACTCTGGAGTAGGCTGAACAAGGGAAGGCTCAGCAAAAGGCCTGATCATCTGATGGTCTCTGACCCAAGTCTGTAGAACAACTCGAATAACTCCAGGAGTAATAGGGGAAGCAATGGTAAGCCCAACAGGAAGGGGAACCCTCTGATCAATCCCCATCTGTCTGAGGACCCGAGAAGCACTATACCATGTGCTATGAGTGAAACCAAGGAGATAGACATGGTTGTGCATTGCATTTGCCTCCATGAAGCGAGGAATTTTGTACCAAGGGATGAACCATAGCAATTCTTCTAGTCCAAGCTCAAACAACCAGATAACCCACTTAGCCATGGAGGGAAAAGAAATCTGGATTCTCCTGGTGTGGTATTGAGAAGGGTTATAAGTCAAGGCATTGGGAGCGGCAACCACTCGGAGATGGTCTCTCAGCCAAACCTGAAAAAATAGATCCTTTCTATTTACAAGGAAAAAGAGAGATAATGAAATTAGAAGAAACAAAAGGTATAACAAAATTACCTGAAGAATGATCGGGGTGACAGTCCAGTTCTCAAACCCGAGCACAGTTCTGTCCAGGCTCTGAATGGTCTCAGCCAGAATCATTCCGCCAATGCAATTAAGCTCTTCCATCTGCCTAACAATGGGGCAAAGCTTCAAATCTCCAAAGCCAGGATCACGGTTGAAAAGAAACCCGGCTAACAGGCAGAAAACAAAAGCTCGCATTCTGTGTTTTAGTTGAACTTCATCTTCAAAATCAGCGGTCAAGAATTCATCAATCAGAGGAAGTAGCATCGCCTTACTCCCATCCATAATCATAGCTTAAGCTTGAGGCCTTGTAAAATTAAAAAGCCTCTGAAAAGACCCCACATAGCCGATTTGAACCTCATGCCTTACAAGAGGGGCATTTGGATCACATCCAACAATTGAACAGAATTCCTCAAAAAGAGGACACATCTCTTCCATCCGAGCACCAAATCTGAAAAAGTGTGCTTGAGGATCCCAAAATCTGATGCAAGCATGCAAAAAATCCCAATCCACAGCTACACCTCTAAGGGTAGTAACAGCTTTCAATCCGTACCTTCCCATGTTGATCCTTTCAACGTTATGGAGGCTTTTGGTCCAGTTATGCATCACGTGGTTAAAAAGAGGGTTCATTTTTAAGAAAAAAAATGAAATCTCGCAGTAAAAAATCTGATTTCTGGTCTGAAAATGCGTTTCAACCTCGCTCTTTATATAGCCTTGGCCTACACGGCGGCTCGACCGCCGGCCACCAAGTTTCAACTCCTGTTTTTTTGGATGTTTTGTAAAATTTTTATGTTTTGGCCCTGTTTAGGCTCTTTTAGGTACTATTTTTTGGGTTATTTCAGGGATTTATTTCTTTGAAAATAGATTTATAAAAAACGAACATCATACATACATATTTGCTGTTAATACTAACAAATTAATGCAGGTTTGTACTTAAGTTCAAATAACAGGCGGAAAACATGGAAAGTACAAAGTACAGAGCAAGAATAATTCAAATACAACGAATATAAACAAGGCAAAGATGAAAAATCAGCGCCGGCCTATCCGTCTTTGCGGCCTGCTCTGCCTCTCATAAGCAGCATCAGTCCAAGCACCTGTTAGCTCATCCGAGAAAGCAGTGATCAGTGCCACCATTTCAGCAACTAGGCCCTCAGGTACCTGTAAAAAAGACAATCACAATCAATTTCTAGAGGATTTTATGAATCCTTTTCATGAAAAGTTCTAAAAGAATATACCTGAGTGATGTGAACAAGGCTCCGATAGGGTGCACTCTCCGCACTAATTGGTCGGGTCACCCAACCACCAGATGCATGATAACGAACAGCATATGGCAGCCTCAAGTAGGCTTAAGCAGGGTCCAATTCACCGGTAGCTGCAAGGACGGATGAGGGAGGCCTCAAATGTGATGAACTGCTGCTTGCTCCAGTATGTGATGGTCCAGCCCTGAAAGCAGAAGCCTCAGCCCTAGAGGAAGAAGGTCTGTCAGCTCGCCAGCTGGAAGAGGGACGGTCTTCCGGAGTGCCAGATGTGGGAGCCGAAGAATGGGACGACCGATGGGGTGGTATAGAATCGAACCGTGTTCCAATGTGTGGCATCAGTCGCTGAAGACAGTAGAGATTGTAATCCTCCTCATCCGGGGCATAGGCCGATTCGATGGGATCACCCTTATATTGGGACGCTGTAACAGACAGAAGCGTCACAGATAGCATATCATCAGGAGGGTCCAGAGGAGCTACACGGAAACCGGCAATCTGGAAAGTCACTCTCTCAGCAAGATAATACCGTCGATACTCTGGATGGGGAAGTATGAATCGACGGTGAGTCAGGAACTGTGATCGCTGAAAGCTGTGATCTTGAGCAATCCACTCTGCCAGCCGGCTAGACATTGCTGTAAATACAACCTGTAAAAATTTATTGCGTTAGTGAATCATTTTCTCTAATACAATAAATGGGGGAAGGGGATAAAGTATTTACCGAGTTCATAGAGCAGTTGTCGAAGAACGATCTCAGCTCTCTGATGGGAAGCTTCCTCTTTGGTGCTTCTACCCTCTCTTTATACCATCTCCAAGCAATGGGAGAAAGAGGATCCACAGGGGCAAGTGGCTCCCAAAGAAAAGGGGCGACACTAGGAAAGTACTCGTAAGCCCAAGTCTGGAAAAAATGAAGAAGATATCAGAGTCAATGTATGCAAGAAAAATGAAATGTTCTTTACATTACCTCCCAGAAGTAGTACAAGCCGCATGGGGCAATACGAGTATAGCAGAGATCTGACATGTCGTCGTACAACCTACTCAGCATCATGCCAGCCCAATCATATGTCGGAAGTCGTGTTAGGTCAAGAAGACTCTTCAGCACATTGAAACTCACTGCGTCCTTCCTGTTTTCTAAGAAGGAGCTAGCAAACAGAAGGATCAGGGTAAATCTGGCCACCTGATCAGCAGAAAGGTCGCCTACCTCGTAGCCGGTATAGATGGCTGGCGCCTGCTCTATAAGCCACCTTTGCTGAATGCAGCGAGGCACCTGGTGTCGAGGATAGTCAACCCCGATCAAAGTGACCATGTCAGATGAAGAAATGTCATGCCGCCAGTCATCATAATACTCCACCATCTCAACACCGAAGGGAATCCCAGAAATGATGGAAAAGTCAGTAGGCGTCATCGTCATCTCCCCCCAAGCAAAATGGAAGGTATCAGTAGTAGGCCACCATCGCTCGGCCAGCGCGCAAATCAAATCCCTGTGAATGTCTCTACCCGCATCTATGGTCCTCAAACGGTGGAGGAAGGCAGGTCTGATAAGATCCCCCACCGGATGCCCGGCATCGAAGATGTAAGCTGGAATAGTGCTCATGGGTCTTTCCGCGAGAGATATCCTAATTGAAGTGTCCTAAAAAAGCAGAGAGGAATTTTCTAATTCATTATTGCGTATATTTTGGGGGCAAAAAAAAAAAATCTCAACCGGGTGTGACCTCCTAAAGGATTATTTCTAAGTTCTTTACTAGAAATAATTACTGATGGCAGAACATAATGAAGCATGGTATTACTCTTGATTCATTATTAGTACATGTAAAGGAAGGATTCCTAAAATTTGTTTCTAAGTTCCTTACTAGAAATAAATAAATTTCCTAAGCATGCATACTAGGTGAGTAAAGGAGAAAGCACTTACCTCATAGCAGCCGGTCCGGGAGCTGTGCTTTTCCTCCTCAAGTAAAAGATTGCAGGGAGGGAGTGGGATCTCGAAATCTTCAAAGCCGGTAAAATCCATCATCAAAAGAAAGTTTTAAGGAAATGAAAGAAGAAGAAAGAATGAAAGCAAATGAAAATTGAATTGAAATGAACCTATTTATAAGGAAAAAGTGAAAATGCGGGTCTTTTTGCACCTCACTCAAAATTCTCGATTCTCACGACCACTGGGCCCCATAAATCATTTTTATGGACCCTAGTGGGGGGCAATTGTGAATACTCAAATTTTGATGCTCGAAAAACCGATTTTCTCAGACTGTAGAAGACCAAGCCGGACCGGAGGTCCACGGTAAAGTTCACCGAAGGTATATCTCCATGGTACTTGAAATGTCCGGAATGACGCAAGGATCACGGATATGGCCTCGGAATAATTTTTGGAGTTCCATAGCTCCCGGAAAATCAGTTTGAACGAAAATCCTGCTAGCTTTTTTTGGGGCTCGGAAATCGAGGTCAGCGGTCGGACCGCTGACCACGGCGGTCGGACAGCCAAAACCAGCGGTTAGACCGCCGAACCCGGCCCTATTTTTCCTGGCTGTCACTTCTACGGCGGTCCGACCGCCGTCCAGCCCGAAATTTGTCTATAAAATGATGCTAAATTTGCAGAAAAAGGGTTCGGTTTTTCTCGGGTGGGCCTCGTGCTGTCGAATTCTCTATTTTTTACATGCTTAAGAACTCTTATTTGACTCTTATTTGTAACTTCTAACCTTGTGTTACACGAAGCAAGGATCATATTCCAAGAAAACAAGATCTGGAACTTAGAAGTGGAAAAATTGTGAACAAGGTAATATCCTAATTCATTATTTGTTAACTCGAGCATATCTTAAGCATTCCACCTTCTTTTTAATTTCTTTTGGTCAAAGGCCTAATCTTTTTAGGTCTAAGGCCTAGTTAACTAATCAACCAATATCTCGGCATTAAGCCACGAATGAATTAATCTTTTGGCAATGCAGCCTAAATTGCATTCTTTTGGTACAAAGTACCTAAATTTCACAATGTTGCACTAAGTGCTGAATCTCATAATTTTGGCAAAAAGCCTGACAAATGCACGGAGCATACACACACACATGCATGAAGCATAATCTTTATCGCCTTTAAATAGGTTTTTCCGAACTACATGGGCTTTGATCTCTCATAAAAACGAGAGTATATAGGCATATTTGGGATTCACCCCAAATAGCAAGTCCACAATTTACTAACAATCTATTCTTCTTCCTTTCTTTTTTCTTTTTAGATTCAATTCTTATTTGGCAAATTAATCAAATACATGACATAGTCCCCGAATCCTCCTTGGGTTCGTAGATTAGAAACCTTTACATTGGATGCATTAATTGGAGTCAAATAAGGGTTTTCTTAGTTTTTCCCTTTGAACAGAAAAAAACTGAGTGGCGACTCCTAACAACAAGTGAACGTTCATCCGAATCCTTTTCGGGTGGAAACCGAGGTTCACATTATGATTTGATTATTAAAAGATGCTTGTGTTTTGATTAAGTGAGATTATTTGTGGAAGAAGATTGCTTGAAGTGATTTTAAAGAAGTAATTATTGAAATTGGTTTCTTTGAAAATAAAATTACTTTTGTAATGAATAAAAAATGTATTTGATGGTTCTTAAATGAATTTTATTCAAACTAATTATTGAAACATACATATAAGTAATTATTTAGGGTTTTGGAACAAATTAGGGTTTGATAAGTTTAGGGTTTTCAAAGATTTTGGGGTTATGGAAGTTATTATCTTGGATGTATGGATATGTTTATAATATATGAAGTTTATTTGTAAGTTATTTAATTTAAACCATGTTGACAAGAATTTTTGAGTTAAATAGATGATGGATTGTTTTCTTATGGAAGATTTGATAAATAGGAAAGTAAAATTCTTTAATTTGGTGTGTACATGATTTAAATGATACTGGAGTTATTGGAGTGTTAACTATTTAATTTTGAGTGAATTGTTTTTTGGAGCAAAATGTTATTTGAGGTATATAACTTAGAGAGTTGAATTATTGAACTATTTTTTTTATTGTTAGAAAGTGTATGTGAAGCTAAATGGTTATTACACTAAAGGATAACTTTGAGCTAAGTAAGTTATATTTAAGGCTAAGGACAATTATATTAATATGATTATATTATTAAGTTATGCATAAATAAGTTGATATGAGAAAGGAATGAATGAAAGTGTCATCGTATGTGTAATACTCCTATACCCTATATACATATAATACATACACCCAGTATATGTAAAATATGCATATATAGTATAAGAATGCCACAACTCAGTTTTAATAAAAATTTTAATATTCTCAAATTAAAATGCCAAACATTAAAAATATATTTTTAATAAGTAAATAAAATGTTCTTTATGAGTTTTAGGTACCCAAAATAAGTAGTTTATATAAAAATCTCTGGAAAAAATTCACTAGAGTTTTATCTGTAATTCGGATATTCTAAAAATTTCAATATTTCACAACCTGCAGAAAATATACTCCTAATAATAATAAATCAAACAAATCACCATAACTTCTCAATCTCCTCTCATTTTCCCCAAAACATTCAAATATGAACATATATATAAACATATACACATTCCCATATTACAAAATTCATCCAAATTTTTTTTATAATTTACAACACTCCCAAAAATATAAATATAATATACATAACTATGACATGTTCTATAAAATAGAATGTATACATGTCAACAGCTAGCTCCGATACCGTGGTAGCAAAAATCACTTCAAGCACAAATAACCCCAAGCCTAGACTTGACCAGGTCTAGATGAACTCTCCGAATCTACCGGATCAACCCTATCACCTGCGCGATGAATTTTAATCGCGCTAAGCTAAAAGCCTAGCGGTACATAGTTTGATAATAAAAGAGAAAACCTTCAGAAAAAGACAATGCACCATGTTTTTTTTAGAACCTCACAATGCACCATACATATGCATTTTAGAACTTATGCTTAAGTCATATAATTCCATCAAATAACACAATCACATGCATTGGGCCCAAATGACCTTATATAATATTCAAGTTTCAGAGTTATTATTTTCATCTATATTGACACCCAGTGTCTCACCCGAAGGCAATACAAGTGATCCCCAGCATCTAGCCCGAAGGCAAATCATATAATGGTGACGTCCAACGTCTAGCCCGAAGACAAATCAAGTATCAGTGACGCCCAGTGTTTAGTCCAAAGACAATCATAGTCATGCCTCCAAACACAACACCGTGGAGCATAATATTATATAAGGCAACACACATAATATATATATTTCCATAATCCATTTCCATCGCATTGTCTCATTTATTGCATAATATTCATTTTAGTCATATTTTTATACTTTTCTGCTACAAATATCAAATGCTTTGCCACATTATTAATGTGACTAAATTATGCCTTAAAATTGGCACAAATACATTCTTTTCACAAGCATATATAATAATGCTACTAGCCACCTTAAAATGGCTTAATCAGTCCTACATGATGCATTTTTACACTTTATACAGCAAAATAATGCACTTATCATATGGTTATCAATACCAAAGTAGATTAGCACATTCCAAAAATTACAATGTGCTATGCTAATGCAAATGTAACTTAAACATATGAAATCAAAGTATGTACAAACCTTGGTTTATGCTATATCCAATCTAAGAATATCCACTTCCCTTCACTTTCCCAAGTGTCCTTCACCACTAAGGCTGGAAAAAATACTTCTACTCAATGCCTATTTAACATATGGATATTTATAATAATTTAGAATCACATTTCAAGACATTTTCCAACATTAAACAATAATTAAACAGCATTCCTACCAATTGTCCAAATTTTGCCCTATCACACTTTGATTCTAGAATTTCATTTAATCCATTCCAAATGGTGTTTTTAAGTTTATTTTTATTATTTCAATCACATTAGAACATGTTTTAAACAATTATATCAAATAAACACCTATTCTTTAACAATTCCCTAAAATGTGCCCTAATCTTCCTCAATTCTAGTTCTTCATTCCAACCCATTCCAAATGTTAATCTAAGCACATTTCCATTATTAAAATCATTTTATAACATGATTTATACAATAAAATCAAATAAACATCTATACTTTAAGAATACTTTTCCAAAACCCTAAATTCAACACTACTTCTCCCAAACTCCATATAAACTTTATTAAATCCATCATTTAACTTTAAAATCCTTGTTTAATAACCAAAATGACATCATACACACCAATTCCAACAATTATAACATGCTACATCAAAATCCTAAATCAAACATATTCAATTTTTCCATAAAACTTATCAATTGGTAAGAAAGCATACCAATTGATGAAGCAACTACCAATTCTCTTGTCAATCCTTGAAAAACCCTTCAAATCTTAGTGTTTGGAAGAAGAGAAGACCTCCCTTGTGCTTTAATGGTGGTTCGGCTTGGAGAAGAAGAAGAAAGAAAATGAATTTTTGATATTTTAACTTTCTTTTCCTTTTTAATTCAAGACCACATACATATATAATATTTTAATTAACTAATTATTTATTTAATAAATTATAAATTCCAAAATTCTATCTTCCATATTTAAATAATTTTATTTTTAAATTATTTAATTAACTTTAATTTTATAAGATTTATTTACCATTTTGCCACTTGACCACTTGACTTTATTATTCTATGTTGACTTTTGTATATGTTATATATATTCAATATATACCTTACATATACACTTTGTATTTCTCACTTTTAACCCTTCAATTATCCCCTAAATTATTTATTTAATTTAATTTTTTTTAAAATTAATGGATTCTCTCCCCTTAAAGAAAATTTCATCCTCGAAATTACCTGATATCAGCTCTGAAAAATCTGAGGATACTACCTTCGCATCATCTGCTCACTCTCCTATGTTGCCTCCTTATTAGAATGGTTCCTCCATAGAACATTTACAAGTGGCACCTTTTTGCTTCTCAACTCCTTCATCTTTGTGCCAAAATCACCACTGGCTCTTCTTCGTATGTCAGATCCGAACTCACCTCAATAGGCTCTACTGACAAGACATGAGATGTATCTGACCTGTATCTCTGAAGCATAGAGACATGAAAAATATTATGTGTCCGATCTAACTCGAGAGATGGAGCCAATCTGTATGCCACCGGTCCAACTCTATCCAGTATCTCATAAGGTCCTATGAAGTGAGGACTCAACTTTCCTTTTCGACCAAACCTCAGAATCTTCTTCCATGGAGACACCTTCAGGAACATCTTATCCCCCACATTGAACTCTATATCTTTCCTCTTCAAATCTATATAAGATTTCTACTGGTCTAAAGCTTCTTTCAAATGACCCTGAATCATCTTCACTTTCTCTTCTGTTTCCTTTATCAAATCGGAACCTACCAGTTTACCTTCTCTGACCTCATCCCAACATAATAGTGTCTTGTATTTCTTACCATACAGGGCCTCATATGGTGCCATCCTAATATTGGACTGATGGCTATTATTGTAGGAAAACTCTATTAGTGGCAAATAGCTATCCCAATCCCAATAAAATCAATGATACAACTCCTCAACATATCCTCTAGAACCTGTATCACTCTCTCTGACTACCCATCTATCTGTGGATGGGAAGTAGTACTAAAGTGCAACTGAGAACCCAACATATCCTGTAAATTCCTCCAAAATCTCGATGTAAAATGGGGATCTTGATCTGACACCAAAGAAACTGGGACTCCATGCAATCTCACTATTTCACTGATATACAGCTCAACTAACCTATCAAGTGAGTAGTCCATCCTAACTAGAAGAAAATGAGCTATTGAATCATGCTTCTTCTGGGTTAAAGGCAGTCCAATCACAAAATCCATAGTCATTTTCTCCCATTTCCACTCAAACACTGATAATGGCTGAAACAACCCTAAAGGAACTTGGTGCTCAGCCTTTACCCTCTAGCAAGTGAGACATCTAGATACAAATTCTGCTATGTCCCTCTGCATACCTTACCACCATTAGTGTTGCTTAAAATCTTGATACATCTTGTTACTTCCAGGGTACATAACATAGGATGATTGATGTGCTCCCTCTAAAATCTTCTTCTTTAATTCCACATCATCATAAATGCACAATCTATCTCTGTACCATAAACTGCCATCATCTCTCACATGAAAAGTCTCAACTCTCCCCCTTTTGGGACTCCTCTATAATCTTTTGGATTTTCTCATCTACCTGTTGTGCTTCTGTAATTTTATCTAGCAACATTGGCCTTAACTGCAACTGATTCATTAATGCATCATCATCACATAACTCAAATCTAGCATGCAATGCTCTTAACTCAATAAGCAACGAGAGTGAATAGGCAGTCAAACCTACCATGAACTTCCAACTCAAGGCATATGCGACTATATTTTCCTTACCAAGATGATAATCGATCAAGTAGTCATAGTCTTTTATCAACTCCAACCACCATTTTTGCCAAAGATTCAACTCTTTTTGAACACCCAGGTACTTTAAACTCTTATAATCCATGTAAATAAAATAATTTTCCCCAAACAAATAATGCCACCAAATCTTCAGTGCAAAAACTATGGGTGCCAACTCCAAATCATGAGTCGGGTAATTTAGCTCATGAGGCTTCAACTGTTGGCATGCATAAGCAATGACTCTATTCTCCTACATCAGAACACAACCTAAACCATTATGTGAAGCATCATTGTATATCACATAAGGTTTACCTTCCACAGGCAGGGTAAGGACTGGAGCCTGAGTCAACATGTCCCTCAACTGCTCGAAACTTGCCTGACACTAATCTATCCACAAAAATTTAACTCCTTTCTGAAGTAATTTGGTAAGTGGTGAAGCTATCATGAAAAGCCTTTCATAAACTGACGATAATAGCCTGCCAATCCTAGAAAACTAATAATCTCTATCACATTCTTTGGTGAACTCCAATTCAGGATGGCCTCGACTTTACTCGGATAAACTCTATTACCCTCTGCTGACACCACATGTCCGAGGAAAGTCACCTGATCCAACCAAAACTCACACTTAGATAGCTTACCACATAACTGCTTCTCTCTTAATGTCTATAATACAATTTGCAAATACCTATCATGATCTTCCTTATTACGTGATACACCAGAATATCATCAATGAAAACCACCATAAACTGATCCATATACGGTCGAAAGATTTGGTTCATCAAGTCCATGAATGCTGCTAGTGCATTTTTCAGTCCAAATGGCATCACTAAAAACTCATAATGTCTATACCTCTTGCTAAAAGCAGTCTTGGGTATATCTACATCTCTAACTTTCAATTAATGGTACCTTGATCTCATATCAATCTTAGAGAATACTGCTGCTCCCTTCAACTGATAGAAGAGATCATCTAAATAAGGTAATGGATACCTATTCTTGATGGTCACCTTATTTAACTGTCGATAGTTAATATATAATCTCAAGGTTCCATCCTTCTTCTTCACAAATAGTACTGGTGCTCTCCATGGTGAGACATTAGGGCAGATAAACCCTTTATCAAGCAACTCCTGCAATTGCACCTTTAACTCTTTTAATTATGTAGGTGCCATTCGATAAGGGGTAATAGAGATGGGAGTTGTACCAGGCATCAGATCGATACCAAACTCCACCTATCTCTCAGGTGGTAGCCTTAGCAACTCCTTAGAAAAAACATCTGAAAACTCGGCAACTGTAGGTATGCTGTCAAGCTGAGACCCCACTGCTTTGGTATCTACAATGTGAGTCAGATATGTCTCACACCCCTTCTAGATTATCCTCCCAGCTGATATAGCTGAGATAAACAAGGATGAGAGGTGTCTCTACTCACTAGATACCACTACATCTCTTCGATTATGTGTTTTAGAGTAATATATTTTCGCTGACAGTCTACCATAGCCCCATATCTGGATAACCAATCCATGCCCAAAATCAGATCATACTCCCTAAAGGGCATTTTAATCAGGTCACTTAGAAAACTTCTCATCATGAGCAACAACTGGACTATCCTGGTGCACCCTGCTAACTATAGCACTGTGCCCTAAAGGATTGGTAACCAATATATCAAATCCTGGGGACTCTGAATGCATATCACTCACAGGTAGTATGGATGCACTAATATATGAATGTGCCGACCCAGGGTCTATCAATGAATGAACTGAAGTGCTAAATAAAGTAAAAATACCATCTATGACAGCTGAAGTATCGAACTGTCTCTACATCACATATACTCATTATGACGGCCCTGCATCATCTAGTCTACTCCCTACTGTAGAATCTCCTCTCTAACTGGACCCTGGTCTACCACCTTTGCCACTACCTCATCACTACGACCACCTCTAGCACTGGGTCTAGATGCTGATGTATTAGCTGTCAGTCATCTAATGGCTCTGGAAAATGTCTAATAAAATGATCTAGTGACCCACATCTCAAATAAACTACTGATGCACTAGTCCTCCAGCAAACACCTTTATGCGCCCTACCACATTGAGCATAACTAGGTGGAACACGCCTCTGGGACACTGGGGTTGGGCCACTACCTGCTGAGGCTGTAGATCTCTATCTCTGCTATTGTGATGACCTACCAGGTTACGCCTGGCTCCTACTAAGCCTATGAGGATATCCGCCTTGGCCTCTCTTTGATGATGAAGATCCTACCTCACCCTGGGGTTTCTTAGTCCTACTCTCCACTCTAGCTATAGCTGCAAGCCTCTGCGCCTTCTCTACACTTCTGGTACCTGCAACAAACTTAGAGAAATCTTCATACTATGAGCTTGCTGCTAGACACATGATAGATGGTCTCAGTCCCTCCTCAAATCTCCGACATCTATCAATCTCAATAGACAGCAAATCTCCTGCATACTTTCTCAACTGGAGGACATCCTTCTCATACTTAGTCACTATCTTAATCTCCTACTTCAAACTCAGGAATTCATTCTTCTTAGCATCTTTATACTCTCTGGGTGTATACTTCTTCTCTAATTGCTGGTGGATCATCTAACCCATGCGAAATCGTCTTCCACCAGTGGTAGGCATCCCCCTGTAGAAGAGACAAGGCATAGTTAAACTTCTTTTATATAGTGGCTTGCAATTGGATAAACATCTTCTGCACTCTATCCAACCAATGCTCTACCTCGACTGGATCAACTGTACGTATAAAATCCATGGCTCTAAACTTTCTCAGCTTATCATACTTTATAGTCTGTGGTGGTGGCTGTAATGGCTACTGCTATTGCTGTTGTATCTGTACTAGGGCTTGATGGAGCAGCTCCACCATCTGCTGAACCTAGACTGGTTGCTCCCCCTATCTTACTGGTCTGACTGACACTAATACAGATCTCTCCACAGCAATCTCGGCGGTAGCTCCAGCTCTACCCTCTTATGGAGCTACACTCTTAGCACTCCCCTGGTGCATCCTAGATGCCATGTCTATCTATATTTGTAAATACATCAGAAATTATCATATCAGGGATTAGATAAAATGCTAGTGCAAATGCATGTATCACACTTTAGAACCACATTAAAAATCCCCATTTTCTCTCTAAAAAAACCCACATAGGTCGAGAACTTCAAACTTAGGCTCTGATACCAAAATAAATATAACACCCTTATACCATATATACATATAATACATACACCCAGTATATGTAAAATATGCATATACAATATAAGAATGCCACAACTTAGTTTTAATAAAAATTTTCATATTCCCAAATTAAAATATTAAACATTAAAAATGTATATTTAATAAGGAAAAATGTTCTTTATTTGTTTTAGGTGCCCATAATAAGTAGTTTATATAAAAATCTCTAAGAAAAATTCACCAGAGATTTGTCTGTATTTCAGATATTCCAAAAATTTCAATATTTCACAACCTGCGGAAAATGCACTCCCAATAATAATAAATCAAACAAATCACCATAACTTCTCAATCTTCTCTCATTTTACCCAAAACTTTCAAATATGAACATATATATATATATATAAATATATACACATTTCCATATTACAAAATTCATCTGAAAATTCTTTATAATTTACAATACTTCCAAAAATGTAAACATAATATACATAACTATGGCATGTTCTATAAAATACAATGTATACGTGTCAGTAGTTGGCTTTGATCTCATGGCAGCAAAAATCACTTCAAACACAAACAACCCTAAGCCTAGACCTGACCAGGTCTAGATAAACTCTCCGGATCTACCGGATCAACCTTGTCACCTATGCGATGAATTTCAATCACACTAAGCTAAAAGCCTAGTGGTACATAGATTGACAATAAAAGAAAACCTTAAGAAAAATGACAATGCGCCATGTTTTCTTTTAGAACCTCACAATGTACCATGTAGATTCATTGTAGAACTTATGCTCAATTCATATAATTCTATCAAATAACACAATCACATGCATTGAGTCCAAATGACCTTATAAAATATTCAAGTTCAGAGTTATTATTTTGGTCTATATTGACACCTAGTGTCTAGCTCAAAGGTAATACAAGTGATGCCTAACGTCTAGCCCAAAGGCAATACAAGTGATGCCTAGTGTCTAGCCCAAAGGCAAATAATATAATGGTGATGTTGTCTAGCCCAAAGGCAAATCAAGTATCAATGATGTCCAACGTCTAGCTCGAAGGCAATCATATGTATACGGCCAAACACAACACTGTGGAGCATAATATTATATAAGGCAACACATATAATATATATATTTCCATATTCCATTTCCATCACATTGTCTCATTTATTGCATAATATTCATTTTAGTCATATTTTCATACTTTTTTGCTATAAACATCAACTGCTTTGCCACATTATCAATGTGACTAAATTATGCCTTAAAAATGGCATAAATATATTCTTTTCACAAGCATATATAATAATGCTACTAGCCACCTTAAAATGGCTTAATCATTCCTACATGATGCTTTTTTACACTTTATAAAGCAAAATAATGCACTTATCATATGGTTATCAATACCAAAGTAGATTAACACATCCCAAAAATTATAATGTGTTAAGCTAATGCAAATGTAACTTAAACATATGGAATCAAAGGATGCACAAACCTTTGTTTAGGTTATATCCAAGCTAAGAATATCCACTTCCCTTCACTTACCCAAGTGTCCTTCACCAATAAGGTTGGAAAAAATACTTCTGCTCAATGACTATTCAAAATTTGGATATTTATAATCATTTAGAATCACATTCCAAGGCATTTCCAACATTAAATCTTAATTAAACAACATTCCTACCAATTTTTCAAATTTTGCTCTATCACACTTTGATTTTAGAATTTCATTTTAATCCATTTCAAATGGTGTTTTAAGTTTATTTTTATTATTTCAATGCAATTAGAACATGTTTTAAACTATTATATCAAATAAGCTCCTATTCTTTAACAATACCCTAAAATGTGCCTTAATCATCCTCAATTCTAGTTCTTCATTCCAACCCATTACAAATGTTAATCTAAGCCCATTTCCATCATTAAAATTATTTTATAACATGATTTATACAATAAAATAAAATAAACATTCACACTTAAAAAATACTTTTCTAAAACCCTAAAATTCAACACTACTTCTCCCAAACTCCATCTAAACTTGATCAAATCTATAATTTAACTGTAAAATCCTTGTTTATTCACCAAAATAACATCATACACACCAATTCCAATAGTTATAACATGCTACATCAAAATCCCAAATCAAACATATTCATATTTTCCCATAAAACTTGAAAATTTGGTAAGAAAGCTTACCAATTGATGAAGCAACTACCAATTCTCTTGTCAATCCTTGAAAAACCCTTCAAATCTTAGTGTTTGGAAGAAGAGAAGACCTCCCTTATGCTTCAATGGTGGTTCGGCTTGGAGAAGAAGAAGAAAGAAAATGAATTTGATATTTTGACTTTCTTTTTCTTTTTAATTTAAGACCATATATATAATATTTTAATATTTTAATTAATTAATTAATTAATAAATTATAAATTCCAAAATTCTATCTTCCATATTTAAATAATTTTATTTTTAAATTATTTAATTAACTTTAATTTTATAAGATTTACTTACCATTTTGCCACTTGACCACTTGACTTTATTATTCTATGTTAACTTTTGTATATGTTATATATATTCAATATATACCTCACATATACACTTTGTATTTCTCACTTCTAACCCTTCAATTATCCCCCAAATTATTTATTTAATTCATTTAATTTATTTTTTTTGAAAATTAACGGATGTTACAATATGATAATTGAGATATGAATTTGATTATATTCTTGGAGAGTTAAATATTATTTATCTTGTTTAGTAAGTGAATTTAGTAGTGAATTGTTAATTTAATCTTGGGAGTATTTGTAATTGATGTTAGATTGTTAGAGATTGAAATAAGATCAATTTATTAGATGGTAAAGTTTTAAAAGTAAGATTTGCATGAGGAAAGTTTGATATTTGTCCTTGATAGTTAAAATAAGTGTATAGTTAGAGAAAAGATGAAAGACAATTGTATGCAATTAGTAAATTTTACATTATTTACGAAGAAATGAGATAATTTGAGAAACAAGATAAGAAGAATAATAGATTGACGAATCATTGATGGTTTTTAATTATTTTGAAGAGCAAGATAAGGAAGTAAAGAGGAGAATGGAAGGATTATTAAGTAGTGGAAGTAAAAGTATGGAGGTATATAGTATACCATTGTATACCTAGTTTATACTTATCAATAATACTATTTGGTGATTTAAGATATTTTATAGATTTTATATACAAGTGTTTACTATGTTAACTTATATTGATTGTTGATAATAGAAGGGAAATAATTGATTACATGAAAAGAAAATCTAATAAGGACCAAAATTAGTATAGTGCATCATTATTAGAGTTAATTGAAATGACATTTTGGGTATTAAACTAAGTGTATAAGTAAGTGGATACTATGTTATAAGAAAATAATAAAGTCTATAGTGAGTAAATGTATCGATTGTGAAATATATATGTATATATATATCATATGCAGTAATGCATCATATATACATACATATATTCTTGAAGTGAAAATGATAATTTGTGTAAGTTTTGACATTTTAAAAAGAGCTAAGTAAGTGGGAGTGAAAATCTATTTGAATTTCATTATTATAATGAAAATGTGAAATGTGAATTGGAAATTTAAAGATTAACATGTAAATAAAGTTAGTTGAATTATTTTGTTACAAATATGATATATATATATACATGATATATGTAATTCAAATAATTTTTCATAAATCTTTAAATTTATAATGATAGATAAAATAATTGAAAAAGGAAATGTTTTATAATAATTAATATTATAATTATGAAATATCTTGAAATAGTAAAGTAAGTACATTGCTTGATTATACTGATATTAGCTATAGCTTCTGGATTAAATGGCTAGCCAGAGGGTAGATGTCTATAGTGATAGTGAGCACTTTGTGCCATCGGTGGACACTTTTGTTTCACCAATGACAGTGGACATTCATGCCATGAGTAGACACTTTATATTATCAGTGTGCCTTTGGCTATATTCTTTATAGTGGGCATTTATTTTTCATCAGTGACCCATTATCTAGACCTAGGATTTAAAATTCAGTATATAAGGGTAAAAAAATAAATAAGAACATGTAAAACTTAAGAAGAATAGATAATGTATGGATATTAAAAATACTTAATAATTTATATTGAAAAGAGAAATTTAGTAAAGTATAAATAAAAGTTGATAGTATTGAATATTGTAAAAATGTTAAGTAAAATATTAATGTTCAAGATATTGAATTGATTGATAATGTTTCAAATATCGAATTGATTGATAGTGTTTTAAATACTAAATTGATTGGGAGTGTTTATAGTTATAATAAGAAATAAAGTATTCTGATTGTTATACTGAACCAAAGTATTAAAGTATTAAATTGAATGGAAATGTTCCATAAATTAAACTGATAAGAAAGATTTACTGGAAAACATAAAGAGTGTAATACAAATAATGTTGAAAGATAAGTAATAAAATATAAGCGACAAAACAATAATAAAAGTGAGAAATGTAGATATTATAAATAAGACTTACATAAAACAATTTGAAAGTGAACAACTACAATACCGAAAGTGTATTGATTCTTCAATTACTGCTAATTTGTTTCTATTCCGAGTTCTTTATTTAATTTCTTACCTTTTTATTACTTAAATCTATTTGGGTTTCTTTAAGTTGCTTAAATCTATTTGTTCTTGTTATTATCGGTAAATTAACCCTTTTTTTATTGTTTGCTTTTATTTTTATATGTAGTTTTTGATTATTTTATAAATATACTTTGACTTTTAGATACCCTTTCATTTATTCTTTCATGGGTTTGTACCCTTTTTGTTTATCTTCTTCTTTCAAATTTTCTTTTCTATTGACCCCTTTACTAAATTTTTTTGTATTCATGCTAGTAAATTTTGTTTAGTTGATAAGAAAACTGAACATCTCTCTCCCCCATATTTTTTTTAATTTTCTAATAAATTGATATTAATTAATTAATTAAGTAATGTTTGTATATATTAAATCAATGCATTAATGTCACATCCCAAAGGCTAGATAATCGAGTAATAGGCAAGGAGGACATGAACGAGTGGTCAAATAGAGGCTCGGGATAGTCAAATATGAAATTAGTGTACACAGTGGAGCTGACGGGACCTAAGTGAAAATTTCTCAAAAGTTAGGGGCAACTATGTAAACTTAAAAATTAAGCGTCGAAAGTTCTTAATAGTGTCCATATCCGACCCCGGAAGAATATTCTCGAGATTAATCGGGTCATAACCGTGGGTTTCAATTTTTTCCGAAAACGCACGGTTTAAAAGTTACAATCGATTAATCACTGGAGGGTATTTTGATATTTTCACACCCTAGACTATAAAATTACAGCACAAGAAAGTTGAGGGGGTCAAAATATGAATAAAAGGAAGCCTAATGGCTTGCCAAATAAATAGATGAAAAAAGAAGGCAAGTGGACCAGTTAAAAGTGGCCATTTTTGCTATAAGGTGTACCAATTGGAAGTCAACATCTATACCAACATATTTTCACCACTTATGGCTGCCATTTGGATCAAAATAAGCTAAGGAAAGAAAATAAAAGCCCTCTCTTGCATGGTGAACTCGTCCAAACCATAAGAGAAGGAAGAAGGAGGTGATTTTTCCAAAGTTTAAGGCTTTTGGTTGAAGATTTTGGTGACAAACAAGATTATAAGGTAAAAGAAACCTATCTCTAGTTTTAATTTCATGGATTAATGGTTAATTTAAGAGATTGAAATTAGGATTCATGTAGCTAGATTTGGAGAAAATTCAAGAAATAATTATTTGAAGGATTTGATGAAAGAAATAATGGTGTTTAATGGTGAAAATAAGCTAGCAACCATTAGAAAAATCATAAGATAAGACTATGTCTATACCTAGGGTTCTTACCTTTGTATATGTGATGTTAAATTTCATAGGAAATCAAGGAGACAAGGAAGGAAAGGAAGTGATATAGATAAAGGACTAAGAAATAGTAAAGTTTGGTACTTTAACCATTGAACTCCTTTAGAAATTTTTCTGTTTTACAATTAGTAAAATGCTGTGACTTGTATGATTTTTAATTAAATATAGAAAAATTATCTTGAGTTGAATTTTTGATATGTTGTTTCTCAATGAGTCTAGAATGACTGAAAAATATGTTGAGTTGAATTTGGAATGGTTATGATTTTGGAAAGATTATTTTATTAGACCTGCTCCAGCAAGTACCTTGACTGAGACAACCATCTTTTTTTATTTTTAATAAAATGTAGAAAAATAATATCCAATTGAATTTTGGATATGTTGTTTTTTAGTGAGTATATTATTTGAAAAAAATAATTTGGAACCACATTGTTTGAATTTAATTTACGGAATTCACAAAATTTAGAACTGCTGCCAGGATGCAAGGCAACTGGAGCAGTCTGGTTGGGTGAACTAGTTGACCAAGATTTTGTGTCCAGTTTGATATAAAATTTTAAAGGAATGATTTTAAGATGAAAAAATAAATTCTGTAAAATTTTTTGAGTTTTTAGCCAAGTGGATTATTTTATACAAATTATCTAAAACAAGGATCAAGTTGGGTCAAGAACCAGAGTTTATTGTTCATATGGTAATTTTTCATTATTAACTTGGTCAAAAACTTGGTGTGGGTGTTTTATCATTTTATTTTTGGTATTGAGTTTAAGTATGAATATGAAGAATAAATTAGATGGAAAAGAGGAGAAAATCAATCTGAATTTCATAACTGTGATAAAAGTCACGTGCTGGAATACATGTTCGTTATCGTGTGAATATATAGATAAGGTATATACGTGGGGAAATACGTGTATATATGGTATATATATGCGTGTATATGGTATATATGTGAATACACATGATACATATGTGAGTATATGTGGTATTTGTGTAAGTATATATTGTATATACATGGAGAATATGTGGTATATATACAAAATGAATGGGTATATATGAAATGTTATATATGCTCTACTCGGTAAATGGTTAAAATCGGTCTGGAATGGGGGTTTGGCATGCCATCCTATCGGCAGTACTGTCTTAATGGCTTCAGTCTGGATATTACTTACGCGCGGGCGGTTATATCGTGTGAGGTAAAGATCATGGCAACTAGTCATGTGAGACCAAGACCACGCAGTTATGTTGTATATTCCATATCGTGTGAGACCAAGACCATGGTAATTAGTCGTGTGAGGTCAAGACCACGCGTAACTCTATACGAGACCTCATTTCGAGATCGGTGTATTCATAATTACCTAGTGGAGCAGATTAACTCGTAATTATAATGAAGTTATATTACATATTGTTTACATACAGAATGTGAATCTTAACTTAATTAGAAAATATAAATATGATGATTGTATGAAAATAGTTTAATTATGCAGTATTCTACTTTTATATGTGTTTCAACAACCTTCCTTGCACTATTTATATTCGGCAATGGTTAAAGTACCCACTGGGCAATAAGTTGCTCAGCGAGTTATATGTCTAACTCGCAGGTAGTGGATAGAAGATCAGCGGCCCGCACCAGCTCGACGGCGAATAGGGTAGGACTTTTGACATAAAATAGTAGTATGGCATGTATGTTATATGTATTGTAAAGGTTTGTTAAACATATTAAGTATTATGGTGTATGTAACAAGAGAATAAACAGTAGTATGGTAATGAAACTTAGCAAATGATATGCGATCTTGAGAAACGATATAGAAGTGTGAAATTTTCTTGCAGGGTGTAGTTGAGGATATAAGGGAGATTATTATTTGGAGTGTTCTTGAGTTGAATTGTGAACAAAAGTGTTTTAAAAAAAAATCAAAAAAATCAGTTTTGGCGACACTTGGGAACCTGCTTTTTAGGGGAAACTCCGCCCAATTTTTTGAAAATTTTTTCATAAGAATTCTTAATTAAGACATTGTAACCAGAGCTCGCATCCAGATGTGACATTCCTCCCCGGCTTATTTGTAGGTCGGGAAGGGGTGTTACAATTAATCATGGCAAGAGTTAACAAGAGTTGTCAATTTAATACCCTGAAAATTTCAAGTATGGATTTCTGTATTAAGAGTATATGCAAGATTGTTTGAAGTGATATATTTGTTTAGAGTATCTATGTAATGGCTATTTGATTTCCAAAGCTGGGTGTTAGAACTATTTTAAGGAAATTTTCCAACTTGGCAGTGGCTATTTAATTCACACGGGCATGTCTACAGAAAGACACAGGTGTGATTTAATGGATGATTCTATTTGAGGGAAAAATTTTTAGTGTGGCAGTATAGGTTTAATCCACATAGGTGTGCTTTTGAATTTCCAAGGCCGTGGCCTATGATTCAAATCTAAAAATTGAGTTTTGAATGTTATATTTATAGTGTAAATGGTATATGTGAATAATAGAGCTTTAAAATAATTAAAGCAATTATTTATACAATTGTATGGAGTTAAAAAGCTAGATTAAAAGACAATTAAAGAAAGTAAGGAGTACTAAAATAATGGTATGAGTGAGTACACGGAATAAAAACCTAAAGGCTATATAAGGATTTCTAGTGTCTTATACCCTCTTCCAAACCACCATCTTCATCATCTATCACCATCTTCATCTTTTTTTCTTTCTTTTTTCTATTCTTTACGGTGGAAATCATGGAAATTTTAGAGAAAAACCAAGTTTTGGTGGATTTTAGCTACTTTAAGCTTGATTTATCAAGAAAAACATCATCAAATCAAAGGATTGAAGGGAAAAATGATGAAAGAGGAACTTGAAAGAGGTTAGTGCTTGTATATTTCTTATTTTGTTATTAATTGATTTTATCTTGATTTTGATAATTAAAAGAAGTTTTTGTTTTGATTATATGTGATTATTTATGAAAGAAATTGTGAAAGAATTGTATTTGAAGTCATTTGTAAAGAAGTGATTATTGAAAGTTGTTTCATTGAAAGAAAAATTATTTTTGTAATGAACAAATAAAGTATTTAATGATTTTTGAATTAATTTGTGTTTAAATCAACTATTATATATATATGTAATTATTTAGGGGTTGGGAACAAATTAGGATTTGGTAGGTTTAGGGTTTTGGAAGATTTTAGGGTTATGAAAGTTGCTATCTTGGATGCATGATTATGTTAAGATATTTGAAGTGTACTTGTAAGTTATGTAATTTAAATCTTGTTGACTAGAATTTTTAAGTTAATTAGATGATGAATTATTGCTTATGGAAGATTTGATAAATAAGAAAGTAAAATTTTTTAATTTGGTGTATACATGATTTAAATGATACTTGGTGTTATTGGAGTGTTAATTACTTGATTTTGAATAGAATTGTGTTTTTGGACCTAAATGGTTATTTGAAATATGTTTAAGTTTGAGAAGTGAAGTATTGAACAATTTATTTATTGATAGAAAGTGTATGTGAAGCTATATGGTTATTACACTAAAAGGATAACTTTGAACTAAGTTGGTTATATTAAAAGTTAAGGATAATAGTATTTATAGAAATATATGATTAAGTTATGCATAAATAAGTAATATCAGGAAGGAGGAACGGAAGAGCAAATGAATGAGAATTGAGGTTTGGATCTGTTTGTGCTTTTTGAGAGTTACTTATTATTTATTTAGTTTAAATGAATAACTTTAATGAGTGAATTCAATAGTGAATTGTTAATTTAATCTTGGGCTATTTGTAATTGATGTTAGATTGTTAAATATTGAAGTGAGATCAATATATTAAAGGGTGAAGTTTAGAAAGTGAGATTTACATGAGGAAAGTTGATATATGTTTTTTGATAATCAAAATGAGTGTATAGTTAGAGAAAAGATAATTATTTATGACTAGTGAATTTTGCATTATTTGTGAAGAACAAGATAATTTGAGAAACAAGGTAAGAAGAATAATAAATTAGTGAATAATTGATTATGTTAAATAGTTTAGAGAGCAAGATAATGAAAGCTAAGAGGAGAATGTAAGGATTAATTAAGTATTGGAGGTAAGAGTGTGTAACACTCTTATATCCTCTATATATATAATACATACACCCCATATATGTATAATATATATACAGAATATAAGAATATCACTAACCTTATTATTAGAAATTTTTTTCTTAATTTTAATAAAATAGTTTATTCTTTAAAATATATTTTAGTAGGTAAATTAACATATATTTATTAGTAATTATTTGTCAAAAATATAAATTTAAAAGAAAATCTCTGGAAAAAATTCACCAGAGTTTTATCTGTAAATTGGACATTTCAAAAAACAAATAAACTCAACCTGCAAAAATTTATACTTCCAATATTATATCCATTCATTTATCCTCATCTCCAACATCATTTACATAACCCAAAATCTCAAACATATGATCATTTATATATACAAAATGTATTTCAATATTTACATTACTTAAACAAACATTAAGTTTATAACATTAACATATATTAATATACTATATAAACATAATGAGTTACAAAAATAAAAGATAACATAATGTGCTGGTAAACTGTAGTCTTGTAGCAAAAATAAAACTTCTAGTACAAATCTAAAATCTAGACTTAATAAGATCTAGCAGGGTTCTCTGTATCTACCCTGTCATCTGTGCGATGAAATTCAAATGTGTAACACCATTATACCCTACTTTTGTATAATATACATCCCCTAGAATATGTATAATACGTAAAAAGGATATAAGAGTATCACTAAGTTATCATTATTCTAATGTTAGTAATACATGTGTAGGAAACTTCTTTGAAAAATTTGCCAAAGTTTTATTTAGAAATCAAATGTAACTCAATATCCAAAACAATTCATCCTGAAACTTCATGGCTATTTAAATATATATACATGTGTGATATGTGCTACAAAACTTATAAGGTTATATTACAACTTTACTTTGTATTACAAAAGTACATAATAATAGAATAGGCAACTAAAAGAATATTTACATGCAATGCTAGGCTCTAGTCTGTGGCAACAAAATAACTTTTGGTATTCATCCAAAACCTAGACCTACTGGTCTAGAAGGGCTCCTAATCTTTGCCTTGTCACCTACATGATAAACAACTCATGCTGAGCTTCTCGCTTAGTGGTACATGCTTAGAAAATACAACATTTACATAACAACATAATATGAATATGCATCAAGCTTTAATGTCACATTCAATTATCTTTATTTTATGGACAAACATAAAACATCTAACATGCATTTGGCCCACATATCCTTATACAATAACCTAGTTTTAGAACCATTACTTTGGTTTATCACAATAATAGCGACACTAATGTGTCTCACTAGTGGACATAACAATATCTATGATACCCACTGTCTCATCCATAACGTATAATATCTCTGACACCAAATGTGTCTTACTTAGGGGTGTAGCTATATCTGTAACACATAGTGTCTCACCCCATTGCGTATGGCATGCCAACTATGAAACGCAATCTTCTGGAAACTAGTTAAAGTATAAGGCAACTATTGAGATTGTTGGACAATCAAACTCTATTTTGATAATTGACAATCAAATTTATAAAGTTCTAATGCTTTTAGACAATTTTGTACTGTAGGGATAAAAATTGAGTGCCTTTATGCTATCGCCGAGCTAAAGAGAGCAGGTCATATAGAATTGCCAAACTAAGCAAGCAGTGAAGCAATATACCAAGTTGAATATGCGACCGCCTAAGAAAACCAAGAACACGTATAGATATACCGAGCAAACTACACAAATCTTATAGAAGAGTTCATGTTGTCAATGAGCGGTGAAGCAAGTGGCAAGATAGACATGCAATAGTACTCGAGCACCGAGCGATTGCAGTAAATCGAGCTAAAAATTCATAAACTCATAGAAAGGATTGTGGTCTCAGTGAGTGGTGAAGTCAGGACGCTAGAACTTCATGTGACAACCCAAGACGCCCGAGCGACTGCACATAAAAAAGACCTAAAAACCCAAAAGCAATAAAAGAGATAGCGGTCAGCTCTCGCGGTACCTCCTTTATGCTCAAGTCCGATAGGTTTGAATCTTAGCACCAAATACCTTGGACAAATGATATTTGGCCATGTGGATAAAGTAAATTGAATTTATCAGTAACATGGTGCCGAGCGACCGCATGACACAACAACATGGGCAAGCTGGATTCTGCCGATCAATAAAATTTGATTGTTGTAATTAGCTGTTACAGAGTAGTTTCAAACTGTACAACCACACACTGAGCCGTGTGACCGTGCACCAAGGTTTAACCACCAAATTAGTGGAAGACAACCATTAAATATGTAGGAACCACCTCAAATGGCTAGTTTAAGACTAAATGGCTATACATACCCCAAGAAACTTCTTGTTTAAGGGTGATTGTGATTGTAATAGCCTAAGCAACATACTTTTATTTTCATTTACAATAATTAACATTTGAATTATTTGAGTGTTGAGTGTGAGAATTAAACACCATTAAAAAGTTTGTGTGTGAGCTTGGAAACACTTAGATTGTTAGAGTGAGCCTAGAAAAAGTTATAAGGGTTGTGAGGATTGATCTCAAACCATTATAATAGTTTGTTGTGAGCTAGTTAAAATACCAAGTTAGAGTTAAGCTTGCAAAAACTCAAGACTAGTGGAACCTTAACAAGTTGTTAAGGAAGTGGACGTAGGATTGAGGTAAATATGAGCCACTATAATTGTTTGTGTTCTTTCTTCTCTACTCTACTCAATATTCTTCTACATCTTCTTCATCTTGCTTTTGAATTTTCAATTTATCATCACTACTCAAATCAACCAATTCATCCCTCTATTGGTTGCTAGTTTAGGACAACAATTGGTATCAGAGCCAACAAATTTCTTTAAACTTAATTGTGAAATTTGATCCAAAATTGCAGCCATTCCACCAACAAACACCTCTACATTAATCTCAACCTCTAACTCCACTCCCTCTACATATGGAAACCTAAATTTATTTCTTTGACCCTAATCGATGAAATGGATTATTCTTATTGGAAACATAAGATATATTGTTCCTAGATAGTGAAGGAATTAAGATTTGGGAATTTATTAAAAATGAGTGGAAACCTTCTACTTATGAAGTTGATGGTGTCCAAGTTTCTCTGCCTAAATCATAATGATCAAGTGCCAATGTGAGAGATCAGTTCAAGAATAATATTGCAGCCTCCACCTTGATGAATTCCATATCAAGAGAAGAAGGTAGGAGAGTCCAACATCTCACTTGTGCACATTGTATTTGGAAAACTCTTGAGAACTATCATGAGAGTACTGCCCAAGTGAGGTTCACCAAGAAGCAAATGCATGTACATGAGCATGAGCTATTCAAGATGAAGCCCTACGAAAATGTCACCGATATGACAAATCGCTTGCTTGCCATTGTCAATGAATTAAAGAAATATGGCAAGATATATGATCAATGTGATGTCAATAGCAAAATCTTGAGAGCAATCAAGGCAAAGAAAAGCTTTAAGTCAAAAGTTTGTTCTATTGGAGAGGCTTATGACCTTAGCAACTTGAGAACTGATGAGCTTGTAGGAAAGCTACTCACTTTTGAACTACACACTGAAAAGGAAGAAGAACAAGGTGAAAAAAAAAGAAAAGGAAAGAAATAGCTCTCAAGGCAGTCAAAGAAGTTAAGAGCTCAAGTGAGGAAGATAGTGACAATGAAGAAGAAATGGCAATGCCTTCAAAGAAAATAAGTGATTTGAAGAGAAAGAGAAGATTGCAAGCTAAAAAAGGTACATTTCCTAAATCATCCTTCGAAGGTAAAGATAAAAAGAATGAAGTGAAATGTTATAAATATGGCAAATCCAGTCACATCAAATCGGATTGCTTCAAGTTGAAGAACAAAAAGAAGTGGGATAAGGAAAAGAAGAAATCACTCAAAGCTACATGGGATGATGATTCCTCAAGTGAAGATGAAGAGGAAGAAGAGGAAGGAATTGCTAATCTATGCCTCATGGCTATTGAGAATGATAATGACTCTAACGAGGTAAGTACTCAATCTTTAAACTTGATTACATATGATGATGATGTTGATGATGGTTTAGATGATAATGAATTGATTGAACATATGAACCTTAGAGTAGAAAAGTATTTCTCTAAGATAAAATTTTATAAAAATAAATGTTTCAAGTTAGAAAAAGATTTTGTGTCTTTGAAAAACTCTACGTTATAATTGAAGACCTCAAATAAAAAAATTAATGAAATCAATTGATGAAATGACTAAAAATTCATATAGCTTAGAAAATGTGATAAAGGAAAATAAAATATTGAAGGATAAAATAAATAAGTTAAAAGAATCAATTTCAAAATTTCACAAGGGAAAAGAGGCCTTAGATACATTAATCAATAATCAAAGATCACCCTCCTTGAAACACGATTTAGGGTTCATTGGCTCATTTAACACTTCACCTAATGCACCAACATTTGTTAAAGCTTCTACAATACAAACATCTAGTGTTGGTGTTGTGAAGAATACAAATGCATAAATCATGTCTAAAAATCCTAAAAGGATAATCTTAGGTTCAGAAGGCTCTAGAACAAAAGTTCCATGAGAAAATCATGCATACATGTATACTAGAAATGCATATAAACATAAAAATGTTCAAAAATAATTTCACTCAACTCATACTTGCAATTGTGTAAATAGTTTACTGAATTTCAATAAGAAAGTGCATAACTATAAAACCATGTATCAATGCACTTACTGTATGAAATTTGGACATAAGAGCACTTTTTGCTACATTAATAAGTCTCATCTTAAATTAGAGGATCCTTCTACTACTAACCCCCCAAGGACCCAACTTCATTTGGGTACCTAAAAGAAGATAGATCATATTGTTTTATAGGTATGTCTTAAGTCTACTATCAATGAAAATGTTTGGCTTGTGGATAGTGGATCCTCAAGGCATATGATAGGTAATGCAAAGCTTCTTATAACACTCACTTACAAGTATGGAGGTAATGTAACTTTTGGTAATAATGCTACAGGTAAAATAATAGGCATATGTTCCATTGGCATGCTATGGAAAAATTTAATTGAAAATGTATGACTTGTTGATGGGTTGAAACATAATTTGCTTAGTGTTAGTAAAATGGATATGACAAAGGATATGATGTAAGTTTTGACTCTAAAGGATGCAAAGTTACCAATTCAAATGGTGAACTTGTATTCAAAGGAGCTAGAGTTAGAAATATTTATAAAATTCACTTACATTCCAATAATGCATTTGAATGTTTAATTACCATAAGTAGTGATGCTAGGCTATGGCATAGATACTAGGACATACTAATATAGATCACTTTCAATGAATTAGTAAAGAAGAACAAGTTGAAGGTCTCCCTAAAGTAAAATTTGATAAAGATAAGACTTGTGAACCTTGTTAACTTGGTAAGCAACATAAAAGTTCATTATAATCTAAAAATGTTGTAAGCACTTTTAGACCCCTAGAACTTATTCACTTGGATTTGTTTGGACCAAATAGAGTTGCAAGCTTAGATGGCAAGTTATATGCATTTGTACTTATTGATGATTACTCAAGGTTTACATGGGTTAATTTCTTAGCTAAAAAAGAATGAAGTTTTCAATCATTTTAAAATATTTGCAAAAAGAGTTCAAAATGAAAAGGCTATGTAATCACATCTATCAGAAGTGATCATGGCAAAGAATTTAAAAATGAGAACTTTGAAAATTTTTGCAATGAGTTTGGTATTTCACACAACTTTTTGACTCTTAGAACACCACAACAAAATGGTGTGGTTGAAAGGAAAAATAGAACATTGGTTGAAATGGAGAGGACAATGCTCAATCATCTTGCTTTTGGGTGAAAGCCAATAATACCACATGTTATATTTCAAATCGTGTTTACAAAAGGCCTTTGATAAACAAAACTTCTTATGAGATATGGAATGGAAGAATACCCAAAATTTCATACCTTAGAGTGTTTGGATGCAAATACTTTATATTTAATACCGATGACAATCTTGAAAAATTCTCATCCAAATTGGATGAAGGCATATTTTTAGGATATTTATCATCTAGCAAAACATATAGAGTATTTAAGAAGAAAACACTAGTAGCTGAAGAATCAATGCATGTTATTTTTGATGAATCCTCTAAACTTGATCAAAGGAAAGGTAGTGCTCTTAATGATTTTGTAGGTACATTTGAACAACAAGAAACAATTGATGTTCCAAAGAATAATCATGTTGAATAAGAAGAAGAGTCTCAAGAGCTACCCAAAGAATGTCAATACAAAAAGGATCATCTGAAAGAGCTTATCATTGGTGATACATCAAAGTGAACTACCAGATCTAAACTTAAGTACTTAGATGCTAATTTTGCTTTTGTTTCTCAAATTAAGCTAAGGACCATTGAGGAGGCTCTTAGTGATGAGTGTTGGGTGATTGCTATGCAAGATGAACTCAACCAATTTGAGAGAAACAAAGTTTGGAAATTTTTTCCTATGCCTAAAGATCATCCAATTATAGGATGTAAATGGGTATATAGGAATAAGCTTGATAAAAATGGTCTCATTACTAGAAACAAGGCTAGATTGGTAGCCAAAGGCTATAACCAAGAGGAAGGTATTGACTATAATGAGACATTTGCTCCTGTTACTAGATTAGAAGCCATTAGAATATTGCTTGCATTTGAATGTCATATGAATTTTAAACTTTTTCAAATGGATGTTAAGAGTGCATTTCTAAATGGGTTTATAAATGACGAAGTTTATGTTGAATAACCTCTGGATTTTGAAGATTATAAATTTTCAAATCATGTTTTTAAACTTGCCAAAGTACTATATGGATTAAAATAAGCTCCAAGAGCTTGGTATGGTAGACTTAGCACATATTTGCATGAAAATGATTTTTAAAAGGAAAAGTTGACACAACTCTTTTTGTTAAAAAGAAATTACATAACATTTTGATTGTACAAATTTATGTTGATGACATTATATTTGATTCTACTAATGTATCTATGTGCAAGGAATTTGCTTCTTGTATGATTAGGGAATTTGAAATGAGTATGATGGGGTGAACTCAAATTATTCTTTAGACTACAAATCAAGCAATGCAAGGATGGGAACTTCATCAACCAATCAAAGTATACTAAGGAACTTCTCAAGAAGTTTGGCATTGATGGTTGCAAATCAAGTAAAAATCCTATGAGCACATCCTTGAAACTTGACAAAGATGAAAGTGGTAAGGCAGCAGATGAGAAGAAATATCGAGGTATTATCGGATCACTACTCTACTTAACTGCTTCAAGACTCGATATAATATTTAATGTTTATTTGTGTGCTAGATTTTAGTCTTATCCCAAGGAAGCACATTTGAATGCAACTAAAAGAATTTTAAAATACTTAAATGGAATATTGAATTTAGGTCTTTGGTATCCTAGGAACACATCATTTAACATATTAGGTTTTTTCGATGAGGATTTTGCTGGTAGCCTACTAAATAGGAAAAGCACCATCAAAGCGTGTCATTTTCTTGGGGAATGCTTAGTTTCTTGGCTTATCAAGAAAGTAATAATTTCTTTATCTACCATGGAAGCCGAATATGTTACTGCATGTTTTTGTTGCACAGATGTTCTTTGGATGAAACAACAATTACTTGATTATAGAAAAATATTTGATAACATTCCTATTAAATATGATAACACAAGTGCAATTAATTTGTCCAAGAACCCCATTTAGCATTCTAGGTCTAAAAATATAAATATTAAACATCATTTTTTAAGAGATAATATTCAAAATCACAATGTAGCTTTAGAATTTGTTAAAACTCAAAATCAACTTGCGGATATTTTTACAAAACCCTAAATGAAAAAAAAATGAATTTTATAAAACAAAATATGGGCATGATTGATGGAAAATATCTTGCATAATCATTCTTTAATTCTCCCAAAATCTATTTTGATCATGTGCACTTGAAAAATTATCAAGAACTTGTATGTTCACTTTGTGTGGTCATCCTACTATATCGAGCGGTCGCACATCATCTGCTCCTTCCAGAGCCAAGGCTTAAAAACTGAACGATTTTCCAAGTTTCAACATATATCTCTCCTGAATTGAGCTTCAACATTTTTCCAAAGTGAGTGCACAATAATTCGTGCGGTCACTCAAATTCAAAAGTTTAAATTTTTCTCGACCGTTACACACTCCTGAGGCTTGCTAGAGCACCCACTACCTAGAGAGCTCACCATACTGAGATTATGGTAGCACAACAAGGTGTGCGACCACATAATAGGTGTAATTGACATTTTCTTTTGAATGTTGGAACTTTCAAAATTCAATTTTTTACTCTTTATCGGTCAAAAAGGGCTATTTTTTCAATTTTAATCAATAAATACCCTTCTATTGCATGAAAATACATCTTTACAAACTCAAAAACACATATTCTAACAATCTTTCAAGAATTTAATCATCAAGATGAAGACTTTGAAGGTTTTTCAAGTCTCATCAACAATTTGAAGTTCCTTGTTCAAAGCTTCATCAACAATCTATTTTCTCTACATTTCTTTCCATCTTCTACATTTTTATTTTCTTTTACTTTTGTTTTATGATTGAGGATATGGCACCTAAAACCAAAAATATCTAAAAAGAAAGACACAACCAAAGGTAAAGAGATTATTATTAGTGCACCCCAAACTCAACCTCAACCCAAACCTAAACATTTCACTAGAAAAAGTGTTCAAACATACAAACCTAAATACAAAAATGAGAATGAGAAAATCAAGTAACTACATGCTCAAGAAAAAGGCTCTAGAACGAACTAAAATGCTTACGGAAGGGGTGCTCCTAGCCCTAAATATTCAAGGTGAAATCTTTAGCTGCCTTGATAGAATTGGGTGGAGACATTTTGCATTTCCTAATGAGTTAGGTTATCCTTGCCTCTCAAGGGAATTCCTAATGTGTCTAAGGTTAGAAAAGAACCATAATGCACCTATAGGATTTTATGGAGTTTGTTTTAGGCTTTGTAACCAAGACTTTGCTCTTTTCTTAGAAGAATTTGGAGAAGTTTAGGGATTCCAAACTCATGAAGCCTTCTCCTACAATGATAGGGATTTTCCTTTAAAAAATTATTCATCTTTTTTGAGTGAACTATCCATTAAAACCCAATATAATAATAGGTTTTCAAAATCCATACACTTTAGAACCCTTTTTTATTGGCTCTTGCATAGAATTATCACTTACACCATTTACTAAAGAAGTGATGGAAATGAGAAGGTCACTTAATGTGACTTATTTTTTTTTCTATATGCTATTATGCATAATGAGCCAATTCAAAGTGCTAAGTTTCTCATAGACACCTTTAATCATCATGGGAAGTATAAGGCATGAACTTTCTTTCTATCCTCCCAAAATACCCAACTTGCTAGACACTTAGGTCTCTTAACCCTTGAAAATCTTGCAACCTTAAGTGATCCCCTTGATCCAGCCATAAACTCCATTAACCTAGACTACCTTGAACATGCTAGATGTATCCAAAAGGATGATGATCACTATAAGCATATATTTGGTAGCAAGGGAGTTATCCAAAGAGAAAGAAAGAGACCTAAGTACCACATTATGGAATAAGAAGGTGAACCTTTCCGTGTTGAAGTTGAGCACTCCCCAGACCTTCCAAACCCACTAAAGAAAAAGGCGAATCATCCAAAACTCTCAAACTTATCATTAAAGCCATATCTTCTCTCCAAAAACAATTGAATCATTTTAAGAAGGATATCACAAAGAGAATCATAAAACTCAACAAAAAGGTTAATCTCATTTCCCATATTCATCATGACATATATGACTTACAATGGAAATTTGAACTTCCTCATTATGAGTTAAGTTAATGGGATGTGAGTGAGCATATTGAAAGTCCTTATGAAGGATCATCACCATCCTCACATAACTCCTCTCCAACTCTTTCTCTTGGTGACGATGATGAAAGAACTCCAACTCCTCCTCCACCATTAGGAAAAGGAAAAGAAAAAGTTTTAAATTAATCATTTATTGTATTTTCTTTCTCTTATTTGGTATCACATTTATTTTATCTTGTATTCAAAATTATTATCAATAATTTTATTTTATTGAATTTTCTCTTATTTCTTTTTTGCCTTTGTTAAAGGGGGAGAAATGTGACTGAATTTAATTGATTTAATTATAAAGGGGGAGAAATGAAAGGAGATTGAATTTAATTGGTTTAATTATCAAAGGGGAAGATAAATTTAAAAGGGGGAGAAGAGAACTTGATTATAAAAAAGGGAAGAAAAGTCAACAAAATTTTTTAATGATCATGCGTTAAAAATCTGAGGGGGAGCAACTAAAATCAATAACCATTGTCATTAAACATTTGCATTTGAATTACAATTGAAGCATGCACTTGATTATTTTTAACTTAAATTCATTTGATTTCCAAAGTAAAAAAAGGAGAGAATATTGAGATTATAAGACAATCAAACTCTATTTTTATTATTGACAATCAAATTGATAAAGTACTAATGATTTCAAACAACTTTGTAATTCAGGTATAAAAATCGAGTGCCTCTGTGTGACCGCCTGAGCTATTGAGTGACCGTGCAAAAGATGCCCAAGCCACTGACCTACACCATAGATAGTTTGCCAAGCTAACCGAACAACATAGATAAAAGTGCTGAGCTAAGCAAATGCTGAAGCTGTAGAGAACCAAGTAGTACATATAGACTCGCCGAGCTAAAGAGAGCAGCTCATATAGAATTACCAAACTAAGCAAGCCGTGAAGCAGTATACCAAATTGACTGTGAAATCTCTCAGGAAAACTAAGCACACGTACAGATATATCGAGAAAACTGCATAAATCTTACAGAAGAGTTCTTGTTGTCAAAGAGCGGCGAAGCAAGGTTGCGACATAGGCATGCAACCATACTCGAGTATCGAGTGACTACACCAAATCGAGTTAAAAATTTAAAAACTCACAGAAATGATCATGGTCTTAGTGTGCTGTGAAGTCAGGATGCTAGAACTTTGTGCGACCGCACATAACAAAGACCTAAAAACCCAAAAGCAATAGAAGAGATAGTGGCTAGCTCTCGCAGTACCTCCTTAATGCTTAAAGCCTTGTGCTACTGTCCATATGAACTAAGCGACTGCACAAGTCTAGAATATTTGAATCTTAGTGCCAAATACCTTGGACAAATGATATTTGGCCACATGGACTAAGAAAATTGAATTTAACGGTAACATGGTGCCGAGTGACTGCACACTGAGCTGTGCGACCTCACGATACAGTAGCATGGGCAAGCTGGATTCTATCAAACAACAAAATTCTACTGTTGGAATTAGCCATTATAGAGAAGTTCAAACTATGTGACCGTACACCGAGGTTCAACCACCAAATTAGTGAAAGACAAGCACTAAACATGTGTGAACCACCTTAAACGGCTAATTCAAGACTAAATAGCTATAAATACCATAAGAAACTCCTTATTTAAGGGTGATTATGATTGTAATAGCCTAAGCAACATACTTTCATTATCATTTACAACAATTAACATTTGAATTATGTCAGTGTTGGGTGTAAGCATTAAACACCATTAAAAAGTTTGAGTGTGAGCATGGAAACACTTAGGTTGTTAGAGTGAGCCTGGAAAAACTCTTGTAAGGGTTGTGAGGATTGATCTCAAGCCATTATAATATTTCGGTGTGAGCTAGTAAAACACCAAGTTAGAGTTAAGCTTGTAAAAAGTTAAGACTAGCAAAACCTTAACAAGTTGTTAAGGAAGTAGGCATAGGATTGAGGTAAATCCAAACCACTATAATTCTTTATGTTCTTTATTCTCTACTCTACTCAATCTTCTTTTACATCTTCTTCATCTTGATTTTGAATTTTTTAATTTATCATCACTACTCAAATCAACCAATTCACCCTCTCTTGGTTGCTAGTTTGGGACAATAGTAACAACTCATATTCATCACATGCTTATTAAATAATTATCATTTTGATTCCTTTTTCTCATTTCCAAATTCTCAATTTGCTTTTATTATAAAAGGAAACACATGCTCGTGTCTAGCTTGGAGCACGAGCCTGTGTGTTTACTATGCCACATCATCACAATTCTAAGAAGGGAAGACACTCAGCCGTGTCCAACATCTGGCACACACTCATGTATTTACAACATGAAACTACCATATTTCAAGAAAAGAAGACACACGACCGTGTTCCACATCAAGCACACCCCTGTGTGTTTCCAACTCTATTTTCTATAAAACTCTATTTTCAGACCCCATGTGTCACCACCTTCCAATTGGCTACCAAATTGGCAAGGGTGATTTGCTAAGGAAGGCCAAAGATGAAGGTAGCAAGTTTGGATCATTATTGGTGAAGTGATCCAAAGTGCACAATGGTGTAGCGTAGCTTCGGGCCCGTTGGTGCAAAAATTGGCCCATAGACAAGTCAAGGAGAATTGAGCATGCAAAGTTGGCATTTACTGGCCAAATACATTGGCATTGGGGTGCAAAGGAAGGCCAAAGTAGCTCTTGGGGAAGAG
The DNA here is from genome assembly GCA_947685225.1 of Garcia nutans. Classification (NCBI taxonomy): domain Eukaryota; kingdom Viridiplantae; phylum Streptophyta; class Magnoliopsida; order Malpighiales; family Euphorbiaceae; genus Garcia; species Garcia nutans. The sequence continues at coordinate 22,351,962 of CANTUV010000026.1, forward strand.
CAAGGCAATTAGTGGCCGAACTTGGGTACTCTCCTCCTCACACCCTAGGTGCTCTCCTCCTCGGACAACCTAGTTTGCTCCAAAAGCATATATAGGGAGGCCACGGTAGTGCATGTTGGCCCGGTTGGGGAAATCAGTGGCAAGGGGCACGTTGGCAAGCAAATTTGACTTGGAGGAAGCCAAATATGTTGGTGAGAAATTGCCAAGCTTCAAGGGCCTTGGTGGTAGGCATGTTTGGTGGAGGCCTCTAGGCATAGTAGGCCTGTTGGCATGTGAATCCTCTTGCCAGTAGGCCAATTCAGTGGCAAATGTATGCTTGTCCCTCGTGGAAGTCTCTAGAAACTTGAGGAAGTCTCGAGGCAGAGGCGGAGCAATGGATTGGCTGAATAATCTATAATCTTGCGGAGGATTCTAGGACAATTAGCGTGCCAAGGGGTAGCCAGCCCGCCAATTATGGGTGAATCTATGAGAGTTGGCTTCATAAGACTCTAGAGCATGCTGGAATGTTGTGAAAGGCTATGGACGATTGGAGAACATCCTAGGAAAATTGAGAGAGTCGGTGGAACTCTCTATGCCAATCTGGAAGGCAGCAGCGCAGTGGCTGGCCAACCAGCAGACACACGGGCCCAAAATGTTCCACAGTATGCTGGAACATGGCAGAATCTTTCAGCAAGGCAGAATTTGTAACACCCGATCTTAGCCTACGTTTATAGACCAAGATGGACTGTTAACTCATGGTGGTTGTGCCTTAATATTTTACTTAGCCAATTTTAAATGCAGATTTTAAAAAAATTTTACCATAACCTCCCCTAAAAATGGAGGTCCCAAGTGTCGCCAAAACTGATTTTTCTTATTTTTGAAAAATATTTTGTTTCACAATTCAACTCAAGCACACTCCCAATAATCCACCCTTATAACCTCATCTACAATCCTGCAAGAAGAATTCACACTTCTATACTTGCATACATAAGTGCTAAACCAAAATAAGATTTATTAGATTACTAGCAGTGTACGTGTTCTAGCTTTTCATTATTATACATTTATTTGCTAGATCATACAAGCTTATGTACATGCCATATTACTACAATCAATCATATCCAAGCTCCTACCCAAAGTAGTAGTCAAGGCCAGCTGCGCAGGACATGCTGCAATCTCGTCTCCTCGTTTAACCTACGAGTTTAGAGGGAAACTAAACTCGCTAAGCAATTGCTTAGTGGGTACTTAAATCATTGCAATAAAATAATAAAATAAAAGAATGATTTGATCATACATTTATATACTTTAAATACTTGAAAGGAATCAATACAAAACACAGATGGTAAAAAGGCTTGACTGAATAATTTGAATTTAAATCATTTTTCTTGCTTTTATCATTTTGGTTGCTCTACTGGTTTAACAGAACGTCAGCGGATAAGGAAGGGTCATGATAAACATATCTTGTCATGATCATATTTCATTATCATTCATCATAATTCTTGCACATGTGCTAATGGCCATTATCATTGCATCATTGATCATGTCATTGCAATCATCGGCCTTCAGCCGGAATATCATATCATGTCATAAGCAGTACTGCAGTAATAGTATGATGCATCATATCCTTATCTCAAGGGTTCTGATATACCAAGTAGAGCATAAATAATTTATTAAATTACTTTGGTCATGATATTCAATAGATCATGATTTTTCCATAAGGTATGTATTGTCGGAATAGCTTGTCATGATGCCTTTCTGATCATTTCCAATTCTCCTTCATGTCATTTTATATGATTTAACATCAATCCATACCATAATATTCAAGTTTTAACACATTTAGAAAAATGACCAAATGAATAGTAGCACGGCGCGTAAAATCGGCAACGCAATGGCGCGCGACAACTAAATGGTAAAATCTGTTTTTACTGCTGAAAATCAGTCAACTTTGGCAAAGTTTTTGACCAAGTAAACAAACTTATTTTTGGCTGAATTTTTGCAGGAAAACACTTTCATAAGTTAACTAAATGCATGTAAAATTTCGTCGAAAAATTCTTTCGTTTGCCCCTTCAACGGACTGCCCAAAATGAAAGCTGCAGAATGGTGCCCAAAAGGGACCATTCGGCCCAATTTTCAAAAGTTGAGGGAAATTCATTTTTTTCTTGCAAAATTGATTTTTAGACTCCTTTTGTGATACCATTGAAGGACTAAGGGTCCCTCTTTCAAAAATCAAACCAAAGGAATGATTAAAAGTTCATCAAAGTTTATGGATAATTGAGCAAAGTTTAGCTAGTTTGTTTTGTTTTCATTCTTTTCACAATCAATTGATTACAAATGGTTCAAGAGCACTTTCCCACATATTTACCACACATAATAACATTATTTCAAAACCATTTCAAAAGTCCCATAATGCAAAATATGTGAATTAATTGAAAAGGCAATGATTTAAGTACCAAACCTTAATTCTTTTCACTTGTTTCTAGTTCTTTTATGCCTTCTTTGCTTCCTTCTCTCTCACTTCTTGATTTCCTATAATTTTCATAAAATCCATGTCAAGAACATAATAAAATTTAAGTGCTTCATGCCTTCTTTTGCTAACTAAACTACTAGTCATCCTTTTTATCCTTAATCTTATATGTGCAAATCACCTCTTTCACTCTTAATCTTATATGTGCAAATCACCTCTTTCACTTCTCTTCAACTTCTTAAATTTTCTATAATCATCATATTTATTCTTTCATTTTTATCTTACAAATACTATAACCAATGAAAGAAATAGAACCATAGATGAATTTCCTTACCTCAAAATCTTATTCTCCACCCAAGTTTGCAATCTCTCTCAATTCTCCAAATTTAGCTACTTGAAAAAAAAACAATCTCTCTCTCTTTTCCCTTCCTCCTATTTTCGGCCAAGCAAGAACAAAGAGAGTTCTTGGCTTTATTTTTGTGGTGTTCTCTCCTCCAAATGGCAGCCAAGAGAGGTTGATAGGTCATGGTGTAGATGTTGATTTCCCATTGGTACACATATGTGAGAAAATGGCCAATTCTCATTGGTCCAAATGTCTCCTTCTTTAATTTATTTACAACCCAAGCCCTTGGACTTCATCTTAATTATATTTTGGCCCCTCAACCTCATTGTGCTGAAATTTTATGGTCTAAGGTGTGAAAAGACCAAAATACCCTCCGGCGGTTACTCGTTCGTAACTTTTAAACCGCGAACTTTCGCCGAATGCTGTGGTACACTTTTTGACTCAGTTTTTCCTCTACTTTTCATTTTTGAGACCCTTTATTACTTTCGAGACACTTTTAAAAATGACCATGATGCCCCTGGTCAAAATCCCCTATATCTTCCAAACCGTGCTTTTTCGGGAAAAACCGTGTCGCACTGTTACTGTCCGATTTTTCTCTACTTCCCATTTCTGGAGTCTGTTATGTGCACTATTAAGGATCTCCGGAACAACTTTTGGTAATTACGGTCACCTCCCCAAAACTTTACAATCTTTTCAAATAGGTCCTTTCAATTCTATAGAACTTCCCTTCACTTCGCGCTCTTGAGTAGCTTCTCGGGATGGTTCCTCTTACTATACGCGGATGTACTGTACATTGATATACTGTACATATTTACTGTACATGGATGTACTATAAATATGTACAAATTGGGTCGTGACAGAATCTTCCAGCAAGGGAAGTTGCTGAAAGATTCAAGCTCCATCACTTGGTAGCCCTGTGAAGCATGGCTAGGTCAGTTGTAACAAGTATAAATATGCTTGTTAGGGTCATTTGTAAAAAGAGAATAAGTGAGAATAAATGCTTGAATGCTTGAGAGGCAAAAGCTAGGTTAGGGTGTCACCTAGTGCTCGAGTTTCCCTTATAATCCTTATAAATAGCATTGTAAGTTATTCATTGTGTAATAAAAGAACCCTCATTGGTTTAAACTCTTTTGTGTATGTTGCTATTTCATTGGCTAGGGTGGGAAGGCTGAACTTAATAAGGCTTTAGGGATAACTACCTACTAGGTGGCACACAGACAAGCGTGGACTAGTCTTGCCTAGTGACACGTGGCATCAGAGACTCGTTACAAAGCAAAAGGGGAGCTTGTAACAATGTCTAACAGCAAAGTAGAAGTTGCTGCTATCCCAACTGCATAAGAGGAGCGTGGTCTAAAGGAGACACATGAACAACCTCGTAGGAAGGCAAAGTCCAAGGACGTGCGAGCGGATGTCCCAGTTGCTTCAGACTCGGTGGAGGCCTTCAATTTAAAGCTAGCGAAGTTGGAATTGGCAATGGGGGACATGCTAGATAATATTAACTCAAGGGAGGATGAGCAAGAATTTAGGCAGAAGGAAATGGAGGAGCTCGAGGGTCGGCTCCAAGGTGCATTGAATGCTTTCATACATGGTGCGCATAAGTCTATGGAAGAATTTTATGCCACTGTGACTACCAAAATTCAATCTCTTAAGGAAGAGATAAGCAAGGTACAGGGGGACCTTGTGTTGTGTAAGGCTTCCATGAGTTTTGGAGCATTGTCCATTGCTGCTCCAAGGGTGAAAGTCCCTGATATGCTGAAATATGCTTGCAAGCATGATGCAAAGGAGCTGGATAACTTCCTATGGTTGATGGAACGGTACTTGGATGCAATCAAGGTAGTGGATGATTCTACCAAGAACAACACAACAACTCTCTATTTAGAGCATGATCCTGCGCTGTGGTGGCATCGTAGGCATGCTGAAATGGAGAGAGGCCTCATGCAAATCACTACATGGGATGCATTCAAGGGAAAGTTGAAGAAGCAATTCTACCCCAAAAATGCTAAAGAGGTGGCCATGAAGAAACTGCGTGGCTTGAAGCAAACGAGTTCTCTTAAGGAGTACATTAGGGAGTATTCATCGTTGATGCTTGAGATCCCCAATATGCTAGACAAGAGCCACCTAATTGCACTTCATGGATGGTTTGCAATGATAGTCTGAGCTGGAACTTAAGAAAAGAGGCATCCAAGACTTGGCATGTGCCATTGTAGTGGCAGAATCGCTTGTGGAATTCTCCAAGGAGTCCTCCTCTAAAGGGTAAAAGAGGAAGAATGGTAACTTGGAGAATGGTGGGGGAGAAAAATCAGATAAATTTCCCAAGACAGCCAACAACACCTCCAAGGGCAAGGAAAAGCAAAATGAGGGCAGTAAGGAGACTCCGAAGGGGGCAATGGGATTGCTTCCTTTGTGGAGGTCCTCATTTTATGTGAGATTGCCCAAAGAAGAAATAGTTGAATGCTATTGTTTCTTCTGTTGGAGAGGCACCTCAAAGGGAGAGGTGTGATGCACGACTGGGTTCACTACATGTGCTGAATTCGGTAAAAGCATTGGCATCATAGGAGACCAAGAGGGCTGGTGCCAAAGCCAAGGTCAAGACGGGACTTCTACCAGGCAAGACCCTCATGTTCGTTGATGCTGTGGTGAATGGGGGAGTTCAACAAGGCTTTGTTAGATAGTGGGACTAACCAAAGCCTAGTTTCAAACGATGAAGCGATTAGATTGGTGTTAAATGTAGCCAAGTGTGAGGGCTGGATGTAAAGTGTTGATCAGCCAGCCAAGGGGTTACTTGGCATAGCACGGGGAGTCCCAATTAAGCTTGGAGAATGGGTTTGCACAACTAATTTGAATGTTGTGCCCCTCTAAGAGTGCAAGATGCTGCTTTGATTGGACTTCATTGAGAAAGTCTTGGCCTTATCCTTCACCCAGGATGGGTGTGTGAAATTCTGAAGTGAGGGAAAGTAATATAAGGTGGTTGTGGATCGGAGGCCAATGGGTAAGAGTATGGTCACAACTATGAGGGTTTTTGGCGATGGCCTTGGCCAATCCAAAGAGAAATTGGCCTAAGGAAAGCCCAAGCAAAGCAAGGCTAGGCAAAGGAAGCACAAGGGGAGTGCTAAACCTTCTGCCAAGCAAAGGGATAGCAAGCCCTCTCCAAGGCAATCAAAAGAAAGGAAAGGTGTTGCGGATGCCATAAGGGCTAACCAAGGGAAGGAAGCCCATGAGAAGAAGCAGCGGGCTACAAGAAATGGCTAAAGCTTCAAGGGGGAAGATGGCTTAGGTGGCACTTTAAGTTCTACCTAGTGGGAATGTGAGAAGGCTTGAATGCCCCTTCCCGATTTTGTAAGGTGGCAACGCAAAAGAGGTTAACTCATGGTAGTTCTCCAAGAAAGTCCTTAGGCAAAAGGATGGAGATGCGGCATGGTGAAGTGATCCTAAGTGCCCAACGATGCAGTGTAGCGTTGGGGTTGTTGGTGCAGAAATTGGCCATAGGCAAGTCAAGGAGAATTGAGCATGCAAAGTTAGAATTTGCTGGCCAAATACATTGGTATTGGGGTGCAAAGGAAGGCCAAAGTAGCTCATGGGAAAGAGTAAGGCAATTGGTGGCCGAACTTGGGTACTCTCCTCCTCGTACACTGGGTGTTCTTCTCCCCGGACAACCCAGTTTGCTCTAGAAGCATATATAGAGAGGCCACAACAGTGCATGTTGGCCCGGTCAGGGAAATCGATGGCAAGGGGCACGTTGGCAAGCCAAATGACTTGGTGGAAGCCAAGCATGTTGGTGGGAAATTGCCAAGCTACAAGGGCCTTGGTGGTAAGCATGTTCAGTGGAAGCCTCTAGGCACAATAGGCCTATTAGCATGCGAATCCCCTAGCCAGTAGGCCAATTCGGTGGCAAATGTATGCTTGTCCCTCATGGAAGTCTCTAGAGACTTGGGGAAGTCTCTAGGCAGAGGCGAAATAACAAATTGGTAGAATAATCTAGAATCTTGTGTAGGATTCTAAGTCAATTGGCATGCCAAGGGGTGGCCAACCCGCCCATTGTAGGTGAATCTGTGAGAGTTGGCTTCTAAAGACTCTAGAGCGTGCTAGAGCTTGCTGGAATGCTATGGAAGGCTGTGGACGATTGGAGAACATCCTAGGTAGATTGGGAGAGTCAGTGGAGCTCTTTAGGCCAATCTACAAGGCAGCAGCACAGTGGCTGGCCAACTAGCAGACGCACAGGCTCAAAATGTTCTAGAGTGTGTTGGAACACAGCATAACCTCCCAACAAGGGAAGTTGCTGGAAGATTCAAGCTCATCACTTGGTAAGTCAATGAAGCATGGCTAGGTTGGTTGTAACAAGTATAAATATGCTTGTTAAGCTCATTTGTAAAAAGAGAGTGAGAGAGAATAAATGCTTAAATGCTTGAGAGGCAGAAGCTAGGTTAGGGTGTCACCTAGTGCTCGAGTTTCCTTTGTAATCCTTATAAATAGCATTGTGAACTATTTTTTGTGTAATAAAAGAACCCTCATTCATTTAAACTCTCTTGTGTACATTGCTATTTCGTTGGCTAGGGTGGGAAGGCTAAACTTAGCAAGGCTTTGGGAATAACTGCCTGCTAGGTGTCGTACGGACAAGCGTGGACTAGTCTTGCCCAGTGACACATGACTGTGTATCCTTAGAGACACGTCCATTTCTTTTCAATATCACCCCATATACACAATAACAACTAAAAAATAGGCATACACAAAATAACCATTCATTTTAAAGTATGTATTAACCTTTTTGAAGCCCAAATGATAGAATAACATCTTTCTAAGCTCAAACCACCAAACCTTCGCACTTCATCAAAGTAGTCTTCTCCCTTTAAATAGCACAATCACTTTACTTCACTCCTAATCAAAACATAAGTTTAAATATGGTATTAGAAATTCATATTAACATCCTCTAACTCATTGAGCTACACCTAAACCTAAATTAGTTAAAGCCCTAGCCAAAACCCTAATTCCATCTTATTCCTCCAAACCCTAGCCAACCTTATTCATTCAATATCCTAAGTTTTGAATTATCATTTATACATCAAACAACTTCAATCCATCCATTTTAACACTTTTATAGCAATTCATTAGAAATTCTACTTGAAGAAATTTCATCTAAAGTTAAAGAAAACTTACTTATTACTTTAATTATGATCAAAGTTAACTTTAATTCTTCAAAAATCTTGTCAAATCTTGATGAATGGAAGAATTAACACTTCCTCTTGCTTAATCATGGAGGTTGGCCAAATATGAAGGAAAGAAGAAGATGATGATACAAAATTCTAGATCTTTGAATTTTCATCTTTTGCCACTAACAATATATATATAAATATAATTAATTATGTAATTTAGATATTTATATAAAATATTATTATTTTATACACATAACTTTTCTACTTTTGACTTTTACCTCTTTTAATTTTTTACATTTAACAATTTTTATGTTATATATATTGCATTTATATGTTCAGAATCCTCTTTTATCCAACCTCTCCTAATCCTTCCAATTAGCGTGTATCTAAATAAAGTTAACAAAATTGAGGCGTTACAAATTATGTTGAGCTACTAGCTTAGCGAAACATAGCTACTAGCTTAGCAAAACATACTTTGATAATAAAAATAATTTAAGAATAATGGAATATAAATTTCTTTATAATACAACATGATTAATGCCTTTATGTACATACATTTTCAAGAATTTCATCAAAATACCATAATCACATACATTGGGACTAAGTAACCCTATACAATATTTAAGTTTCAGAGATATTTTTCTAGTCTACCGTGACACCTTTGTGTTTAGCCCTGAAGGCAACTAATATCATCAAAATGACACCATCGTGTTTAGCCCCAAAGGCAAATCATATCATTAATAGTGATCCATCATATCTAGCCCGGAAGGCAAATAACATTATAGGCATGCCAAATCAAAAGCACCAAATACAATTCTCTAGACCATGATATTATATAAGGTAAACATACATCATTTCACATTATCACTTAAGCATAGCCAATTTCTTCATTCTTCATATTTCAACACTTTTTCATCATTCTTCTCAATTTCTCACATATTTTCATTATGGATATCACATTCATTGCCACTTTCATAATGTGGCCGAATGTTACTCCTTAAAATGGCATAAAGTACATTTCCTCACAATCACACACAATAATGCCATACACCATTTTACAATGACTTAACAATTCATATATTATACATGTCACACATTTTAACAAAAAACCATGCACTTTATATGTGAACATTCACATTAAAGTAGCATAACTCAATCATCAACATATAATATAACATGCCAATTCAATGCAATTTAATATATTATTACAAAAGTATGTATTAATCTCCAATTATTACAACTTCCAAGCCAAGTTTACTCCCTCTCCTTCGCTTTTTTCAAAATGTTCACTTCTTTGATTGAGAAAAACCACTCTACTCAATTCCTAAGGAAATTATGAGTTTAAATAAACCATTAGAAACATAATTCTAGTCATTTTAATCAATCAAACTTCAACTATCATAATTCTACTCAATTTTCATTACTTGCCTTAAAATTCTTTAATTTAGGAATTCCTTCCTAATTAGTCCTAGACCAATTTTTAAGTTTAAATATAGCAATAGAATACCATTTTAACATATTTTAATAAATTAAACACCTAATACATCAATTCTAACCAAATGCACCAAGAAACCCTAATTACCTTATTACTACTTCCAAACTACCATTAAAATAATATCATTTCAAACCATTTTAACAATTATTGAAATCCCCTTCAAAACTCAAATTCCACATATTCATATATTAAAGAAAAACTAGAAAATACCCAAATAATTCTTACCTATAACTTGGAAATTCTTCAAAATCACCCTTAATCTTTGAAAACTTGATGAGCTTTGGTGTGGATGAAGAGCAAAAATCTCCCTTTCCTTAGCTATTGTGGGCGGCACTCTTGGAAGAAGCAGATGATAATTTTAGTCTTTATTTTCTTTTCTTTTTTCCTTAACCATATATATATATGATAAATAATTAATAATTAATTAAAAATTAAAAATTCATAATTTTCCTCTTCCACCAAAAATTATTTTAATTTTGAATTTTTTTTAACCTTTTACCTTTCTACTTTGACTTTTACCATTTTACTTTTTGGCTTTTTCATTTTTTAGTAACATTTATATTGTATGTATATTTCATTTATATTATACATATACATTAGTTATTTTCTTCTTCTAACACCTCGCTTAACTCCTCCAAATTATTTATTTAATTATATTTAACCTACAGGCATTGCAGAGTGTGGAGGTATACATACTATATACCTAGTGTATACTTGATAGTAATATTATTTAGTGATTTAAGATATTTTATAGATTCTATATAAAAGTGTTTGATGAGTTAACTTATATTGATTGTTGATAATAAAAATGAAAGAATTGACTATATGAAGGAAAAATCTAACAAGGATTAAAATTAGCATAATGCATTAATATTAGAGTCAACTGAAATGACATCTTGGGAATCAAACAAAGTGTATAAGAAAATGATAAAGTCTATAGCAAGAAAATGTGCCGGACGTAGAACATATTTATAAATGTATATGATATATGTAGTGAATACATAATATATATACATACATTCTTAAAATGAAAATGTTAATTTGGACTTTCTTATATGTTAAAGTAACAAATTAAGTGAAGGTAGAAAGTCTACGTAGAATATATTATTACAATAAAAATGTGAAATTTGAATTGAAAAGATAAGAATTAACATCTAAACAAAACTAGTCAAATTATTTTAGCACAATATGTTATATATATATGATAAAAGTAATTGAAGTGATTGTCTATAGTCTATAATTCTATAATGACAGAAAAATATAATTTCAAAAGAAAATGTTTTATAGTAATCAATATTATAATTATAAAATCTCTTAGAATAATAAAGTAAGTGTATTATCCGATTATACTAATAATAAACCTAGTTTTCAGATTGAATGGTTAGCGAGAGGGTAGACGTCCTCACTAATACTGGTCACTCTGTGTCTATTGACATATGACACTTTATGCCACTACTATTATTGGACACTTTGTGTCACTACTATTACTATGCAATTGGCAATACTGATTGATATTACTGGGCATTTACTTGCCACTACTAACCCGATATCCGATCCTAGGATTTTAAACTCAGTATATGAGGGTACGAAGGAAAAAAATATAAATATGAAAACATCGAATGTAGTTGTTAATTTGTATAGAAAATTAAAAATTATTGAAGCATTACTAAAGTTGATTATATCGAAGACTGTAAGAACGTTAAATAAATGTTAAATGTATTGAATTGACTAATAATATTTCAAATTTTGAAGTGATTGAGAATGTTTATAGTGATATTTTGAATCAAAGTGTTAAAGCATTAAACTAAATGAAGATGTTTTATATGTCAAACTGATAAGTGAGATTACTGAAGAAACATGAAAAATACAATGTGAATAATGATAAATATTAAGTACTAAGATATAGAAAGCAATATGATTTGTAAGTGAGAAATGTACAAATTTATGAATAAGATTTTAATAAACAATCATAAAAAGAAGAACTTCAATACTAAAAATACAAAGAAGTATAATTATGATTTGTTAAGCTAAGTTGTTATTTTGAGCACCAAGATAGATTGTTGTTGAAAATATTTAAATTAATTTAGATTGTTATTGAAATTGTTTAATATATTTGACTATTTTTAATAAATTAAGATTTATTACTATGTTTTTGGAACTACTTTCTTTAATATTGACTGACAAAATATGTATATACGAGCACCACTAAGCTATAAGCTTAGCGTATTAGAATTTTTCTGATATGTAAATTTTTTTTGACATGTAGGTAATAAAACCCAGAGCAGTGAAGGAGCATGTGAATAAGAATTTTAGGAATTATCTACAATACAAATGATCATCTTTATGTATAATGTAAATATGGGTTGTTATATAGATATGTTGTATAGTTTATGTTGGTTTTTGGAATATTGTGCAAATTTGTAAATATGGAGGAAATATATGTATTTTAAAATTTGAAGAGCTTAGTGGTGCTTGACTGTAAACTCTGATAATACTTTATATATTTATAATTAGGGATTGTTCGATTTATGATGGATACTTTGATTTATGACTAATGTTAAATTTATTGGAGATATCATAGTTTAATTTGATTCTTAGAAGCTAGAAATTTTATTCTACAGTTGTATTATTTGTTGAAATATAACATTACAGAGAAAATTCTGCTGAAATTTTTAGTCAAATTATTTAAAAAGTGTACATGGAATCAAAAGTTGAATTATTACAAAAGTGTTTAGTTTATTGAATAGCATTTTTTGATAGCTCTCTAAGAGGATTGTGAGGGGATATTACAATTAAGTTCTTGACATTGGATGTGGGTGGGGAATCTCTATCATTAAAATTGTGAAAAACATGATGTAGGATAGAGAAAAAGGTGATGACATCACTAACATGGCGATAAGACTTTATCCTTATACTTAGAAATACAAATGAGCACATAACAGATGGCTCAATTCGGTTAAATGACGAATTAACCAAATTGGCCGATATGATTTGGTTAATTCTGAAATTGAATATTGGTGGGTTTGGTCAATAAAAAAGATATTCATAAGACTCAGTTAAGTTCTGGTTCACGCCCACCCCTATATAAAATACACATTTTCTCAATTTAAGCATATTCTTTTTTTTTTTTGTCAATTGGTGCAAGAAGTTTTTTTTTTACTTCAAATCTATTCTTGGATCTACTAGGAAATTTTTCAAGCCTAACTAGCAGCTGACATAGCAAGCTCAGATATTTTTAATAGAATAACTAATTAATTAGTCTTTTAATTATTTATATATTTATTTAATTTATTATGAAAAAAGAAAATGCAATCATATTGTTTTGTCTTATTAACAAATCCTTACCTCTGATAAAAAAATAAATAAAACCTCATTCAAGTCAAGGCAAACCGATGGCTTCACTTTTCCACTTCAATGCAACAAGCTAACAAAACTAGGGTTCAAATCCCTACATAACCCTAGAAAATTGTCTCCACCAAGTCCTTTGGATGCTCTTTGGGCTTCTTATGATATATTGCAAATGCCATTTTCTATTGAATCTTAGAGTTTAAATAATCAATTATGCTCTTAGGGCTCCTTTTAGCCATTGACATCAGTGATGATGGAGCTTAGAGATGGTGGATTTGTTTTTTAAATTTTTTGTGGCCTTATTATTGATGAAGCTTTTAAATGCCCAATAGATGTTAGAGAGTGAGATAGAGAGGGGAAAACTAATAAGGAAGAATAGAGAGAGAGAGAAGTTAATCTCCATCATCACCGCACTATTCCATTACAGATCGATCACCATTTTCAAAAAATAGCCACCAAAATTATCACCAGTTACTTATATTTTTAGAAATAAACATTTTCCATTTCTAATTTCACTTAAAAAATTAATCATTGAGCGTCTTATGCATCCAGTGATAAGCCAGTCATTCGCTACACTTTTATGTAAATATATATATATATATATAAAAGGCGGAGATACCTTTCTCTTTAAGGTATCATCGACAATCTTTATGAGTGAACTGAGAAATGTCATCTTCAATGAGTTGGTAGAGGGGTTTGTCGAGAGGAGACTAGACATGGGTGTCTCCTAATTGCATGGTATTAGATAGTAACAAGTTGATTAGGGGAGGGAGAGTGAGCATGTGAATGTGGAGATTGGAGAGTGCATTTGGGTCACTGCTCCTCCCTCCCACCTTTGAAATTATTGGAGATACCCACTAAAAAATGCATTGAATAACCACTTAATGAAAGTTATTCAACCATAAAAATCAACAAAAGGAAGAAAAAACACAATAATACAAACAATCAAAGCACAATTTGAGATAGGTTTAGTTACTTGAGAAGGAAGAAGGAAGTGAGAGAGAAGAAGAAGAAGAAAGAAAGGAGTAGTGAAGCAAAATGGTGAGTTTTATTCAAATACTTAGAATATCATAAGGCTAAAATTTTGAGTTTTAGATTTTAAAGCTTTGAAAATGAACCTACCATATTACCATCAAATAGGATTGGAAAATTTCCTAGCCTATCCAACAATAGATTTGAACCAAAAAAAAAAGAGAAATTCTTACACCAATTGGCAAAAAAAAAAAAAGAAAGAAAGAAAGAAAGAAAGAAAAAAAAAAGAATAGGCTTAAAATGACAAAACACATATTTTAGAGAATTTTTCAAGGGGTTAAGCCAATAAAAAATCATTTCATTTGACTCAATTATAAACTATATGTGAAATGCACTAGTAGTTCATGAAACTAAGAAGGATTAAGCAACTAGGTTTTTGATTTTAAGTAGCTAAAAATTGGCTTCTAAAGTTAAATATGACTTGGAACTTTTAATTCATGAATAATTTATAGAATAATAAAAAAATGGATAACATATAAAAGATGAATGACAATCTAAATAATAAACAATATAAAGAATAAATAAAAGAAAGAACTAAATTTAAAATAAAAAGATACAAAATGTCATTTCTAGCTCTCTTGAGTACTAAGAAGATCAAACATTCCATAATAAGGAGGTGATAGGAGAGAGAAGTTGTTCAAATTTTCCACTTATTTATGTATCCTTTCTCATGGGAAACAAAATCCACCCAGTTCATTCTATTTTCTATATTGTCCCAAGAAGGCAACTAAGAAGGGAGATGAATTGCTTATTTTGAAGAAGTGATGACAAATTAAAAATTAAATGGAAGATGGCAAGAGATGAGTAGAGTGGAGAAGTGTGAACACAAGAGATTTATAGTGATTTAGATCAAATCAATCCTTTGTCCACTCCCCGATTGCAAATTGAAAATTTCACCAACTTTGGATTTTTACAAGCTCTATCCTAACATGGTGTTTACACAAGGTCACACCAAACTTTCTAAGGTTTGAGAATTTTCTCATAACCTAACAAGAGTTTTTCCATTCTCACTCTAAAATCTAAGTGTTTCAAAGCCTAAACTAAACTTACAAAATGGTGTTTATTTCTCACACCCAACACACAAAGATTACAAGTTGAATTTTAATTCAAAGAAATGAAAGTTATTTACCTTGACTATATGATTGCAAAATCTTATGAAACATGAAGTTCTTTGAGGTATTTATAACCTTTAAGGCTTTAAGTAGCCATTTGAGGTGGGTGCCAATATATTTATTCCTTGTCTCCCATTTCAATCATTGAATAAAGAAGTTTCATGGTCGGATTAACAATGGTCTAGTCACAATTCATTCAACCCAGTCGAAATTACCTTAGTTTGGTTGTAATATTTAAATTTCTATCAAACGCTCTACAACAGCTAATGCACGTGTCATCCAATAATTTTATGGACAAATAATGGTTGGAAAATTTAAATCCCATTATAAAGGTCTGGTAGTGAAGTTAATGGTCCGGTCGGGCTTGTGGTGGTGTGCTAAAAATTTGGGAGTACCATTGAGCGTGAATCTTATTGGATCTTTTTGGGAAATTTACACTTTGGCTTGGTTCGGTAGGACATCTTTGGTCTGAGCAGAATATATTGGTATGGTGAGATTTTGGGCATATTTTAGGGCATGAAACTTACTGGTTGAATTTCTCTAAATTTTTTAACGAAAGTTTGGTTGGACTATACTTTGGTTTAAAAAGAAATCGGTGATCGGTGAATTTTTAAGAGTACCATTTCTTATGAAATTCTCTGAGTAAATTTGTTTGAAACTTTAGCCATTGGTCTGGTCTAGCTTCTTCCTGGTCTGATAAAGAAAATGGCAATTTTTCTAAAATAAAAAATAAGTTCTTGCAAAATATAACTTGGTGCAAACATTAGTACTATTTAATTTGATTGCCTATGATCAAAATAAAGTCTTTTAAGCCAAGGTTTTAGCTAATAATCTCACCCTTTTTCATCTGGCAATTAAATTGAATTGAGATAAAAATATATGAAATTTTGAAACTTTAAATGTTTCATTTTTAAGTTTAGTTTCCTAATTAACTTCTGTCCCTTAATTATTGCTTCCCTTTAACTTTATTTTGATAAAATAAAGGCTGTGATAATCATCAAAGAAATTATTCTTCCCTTTTATTATATTACAAATTAAAGCTCAATTTATGCTTTTAATTTTTTTAATTTTCTAAATCAAAATTGCTAAGTCTAAGTTCAATTCAATTTTAATTATGTTCTCCCTTTTTGATAAAGGGAAAACAATCAAGAAATTGAGTGAGCAAATATAAATACGAAAGTTAATCACAAAAGAACAACTTGAATTGAAAATAAAAGAAAACATAATAACATGTATGATCTTATTATCTGAAGTGCCATAAGACTAATTTGAGATGACACAAAAAGAAAATAGAAAGCAAAACATTAGAAATTATAAATCCTCATCATTGTCATCATCATCCTCTTCTTCTCCTTTTTGTTCTTCCTCTCATCCAACTTTTCACTTCCATCTTCTTCAAAGTAGGTTCCCTCTTCTTCACCTTCTTCTTCATGAGGATTAGTATCATGAATGGATGGTGAGAGACTTGGTTCTTCCTCATTGATGACAATGCATTGGGAAAGTCCCAAAACTCCTTGGATTTCTTGAATGTCCATGTGAAGATGAAAGATTTGAGAGGTAATGTTATCAATTTTGGTTCCTTGAAAGTCAATTGGATTTGGATATCTTGTTGGATGGTGATGATGAATCCTTGGGTTCTAGAGGTTTGTGGTCTAGGAAACTCCATTTGGAAAGTCACTTTGGATTCATCTATTATCTTAGACTTTTTCCTATATTGTGTTGTAGCCCCTTGAAAACCTAAAAGATACTTATATTTACCATCCACATCCTTAATGCATCCGGAATGTTTAAGGTAGCCAATGTTGATGGGTTTTGAGTTTAGGTTAAGAGGATTATAGAGAGTAGCCTTTATTGGTTGGAGCAAGAGCACGAATATGCTTAGCAATTTTGTTTAATTTGGGATAAAAGCAAAATGATTCTATAATTTGTTTTTCTAATATGGAGGAAACTGTCAATTAAAAAATTTTCAGTTTGGATGGCTTGGCCTTTAACGACGCAATAGAGAAAGAGAAGTTCTTTTTGAGTGACTTTCTCATTGCTCTCTCCTCTTGCACTAATTGTGTAAGTTATGATCCTATGAACAATCTAAATGGTTAAACTTTTAAGGTTTTGGGAGTAGAAAGTTTATGGAGTGAAGTTTCAATGGAAATTTCTTTCCAAAACTCCAATTGAACTTCAAGGGTAAGACTAGTGTTGAATATGTAGGATATACCATCCATTTGAAAGCCCTAAATGGAGGAGAATTCCTCAAGAGTGAGTCTATGTTATTGGTTGAAAAACCTAAATAAGATGCCATAGTATCCTAAAGTATCACTACCCTTTTTGCTAATCACTAGTGTAGTGGGGAGTTCCTTAGTCAAGGATTCCCATCCAAAGTCCCCTAGTTTGAGAAAACCTAAATTTTCCCATCATAGGTTACTAAGTAGGCTTTAATTTAATTTTCAATACTTAGGGTTTTAAGAGTCATAAGAGAGAAGAGAATGTTTGCTTCTATGGTTTTATTTTTTAAGACAACATATCTTTTTCTCTCATCTTCATCTTTGAATGTAATCTTATGTGTTCTTGTAGGGACTTCTTTTTAGTGTGAGGAGATTGCTATACTTTTGCCCTTCTCCTTTCTTAAAGCTTTCTTCTTATGATGATCCTTTGGGGCCATAAACATTGATTGAGTGATAGAAAGAATCTTGAGTAGAAGAAGAGATTTGAGAGAATTGAAGTATCTAGAGCTTTAGGAGTTGATAGCAATTGATAAAAAAAATCATAAATTTTGATTTTTGAGGAGTTTATTTAGAGGTTTGGTGCATAAAAAGCCCAAACTATCCATTTTTAGTTGTTGGGAGTTGTTTTGGTACATTTTAAAACAACTTATAATGGCTATTATTTTTCTAAAAATAGACACAGATTGTAACACCCTTATACCCGATATACGTACACCACATATACTTAATATATGCAATATACGTTTAGAGGATACAAGAATGTCACAACTCATTTAAAACAAAACTTCACTTTTAAAAACCTGTGTAAACTTAAAACAATTAATTGATATCTTATAATTAGTAAATAAAACATTACCTATTAAAACACATATGTATCTTCATTACCCAAAAGTTTATTCAAAACATTTTTAATAAGCAGCGGAATATGCAGCGGAATATATATATAAATACATCAAAATCAATATGTGCAAAAATATAAGATTTATACATGCTGGCAGTTTGTCTCTAAACTTGATGTTCAAACCAACTCTGTACTCAAAGGCTCAAGCCTAGACTCGACTTGGTCTAGCTGAACTCTCCAGTTCAACCGGATCTATCCTGTCATCTGCGCGCTAAGCCAGAAGCTTAGTGGTACAAACTTTGATAACAATATTATTCAATTACAATGTTAATGCACAATACATATTGATATCATATCTCATAGCATTACAACATTATATCTCAATAAATTGTTCAATTATTCCACAATTCATAAATCACATTAAAGCAAAGACAAGCATGGGCCCAAAAAAGTTCTAATATGCTATTTAAATTTCAGAGTTACTGCTTTAGTCCATAATGACACCTTGTGTCTAGCCCCGTAGGCAATATATCTATGGATAATCTAACTAGATCTGAGTTTACGACCCAATCTTTTCACTCAGTCTATCTGCAAGGATTTGTTTTTGAGGCTTATGACCCGGTCTTTTCACCCCAAAAATATCATATTTATCAGTTGGGTCTGGCTTATGACCCGGTTTTTTCACCATCCCAGCGTTTAGCCCTAGGCAATTCATAGGCATGCCGCCAAACCCAGAACTCTGAAAATTGACTAACATACTAGGCACACAATTTATTCAAATTTCTCATTATCAAATCCTTTCATAATTCCATTCTCAAATTCTTTCTCATTTTCTCATGATCAAACTAGGCACATTGCCTAATTATAACATTTTTTCCCACTTTTCTGATTTTTCTCTTTTATATCAATATCAATTTATTACATTATGTTTTCACATATCTCATCACATTATTCTACATTTCTTTTAATTACAACACATTACTTTGATACATCAACATAATTCACATTATGCATATCATAACATATTTCTCATTCATCAACAATATATTAAGTAACTTAACACATTTTTTTCCAACCAAATGCGTTAAGTCCCAATGTCATGTAAATGTATGCAATCATTCAAAGTTTGTACTTACCTCTAAAAGCAACAACACCACTTCAACCTCCTCTTCCAAGATATTCCTCAACACTTGGATTGATAACTCAATTCTCTTCAAAGCCTAAATCAAAGATGATTATAAATACTCACTTAGTGATACACATAGGAAATAAGGAAAAGCACTATCTAGGGCAAACTCTACTCTTGACACGCTCAACAACACGGGCGTGTCCATGACCGTGCCCTAAAACCACAACACAGAAGCTATGACACACTCAGTGACACAGACATGTCACTAGTCGTGTCAATCCTCCAACATCACAGAAGCTGTGAGACACTCAGTGACATGGGCGTGTCACTTCACGTGTCAAAAATCCTCCAAGATAGTAGCTATGATGCGCTCAGTGACGTAGGCGTGTCAATACTACAACAAAACAGAAGCTCTGACATGCTCAGTGACATGGGTGTCTCACTGATCATCTCACCAACACTGAAAACAGAACCATTGACATACCAAAAGACATGGCCGTGCCACTGGGCGTGTCAGGCCAAAAACCTGATATCACCACAATAATGCCTCATCCAAAAATCATCTTTCATTAACCTTTTCAACTCCATACAAACTCAACCAATTCCATCATAATACCACAAGACACTTATGTAAACATCAAAATAACTCAAACACAATCAACAATACACATTCATAACCATATTTCACAACTCAAAACTTACACAATCCACAACTCTTATTTTCTTCACCAAACTTAACCTTTTCTTCAATCCAACCCCAAATTCATAATTATCTAGACACAAAAACTTCAAACATACCCAAAATCAACCATAAACACAACTACATCAACATCCAACAAACTCATAAACATACTCTCAAAGGAAATCAAAGAAACAAGTTGGAAACTTATCAAATATGAAGAAAAATCCTTAAAACTTCAACTTGATCACTTGAAATCCTTCAATTTCTTGAGTTAGGAAAAAATGAAACCTCTTTCCCTTGATGAAGATGGTGGTGGCCGACCCAAAGAAGAAAGAAGAAGATGCAGATGATAGTCGACAACAACTCAAACCAAACATTTCTTTTTTAACCAAACACATGTCCCTAATTCACTCTCCACCAAGCAATATGTTAATATAATAATAATCCCAAATATGTCATCTTCCACTATCATTAATATATAAATAATTAAAATATCTCCTAACCTTATCAAGATATTAACTTGTATATAATGTATATATCTACATATATACATCATATACACATCTTTTTCTCTTTTTTTTTCACTTAATCAAATATATAAACTAATCATTTAATTAATTTTCAACAATTAGTATTTCTAAAATTTTGGGGTATTACATGGGATATTACATAGATCCCGATTGGACCATATCTAGTCCAATAGGAAATTTTGAAAAAAAATAGATAGGTGAGGTTGAAACATGTAGAGTATGATTGGGAAGTTTATTTTTAAGCAAAATGGTAAGAAAACTTTAAATTTTACCGATGGGACCATAATAATTATGATCAGACTTATTATAAACCTCTAATTTCAGTACCAGCTCAAATGAGGTTTTAATTTAAAGGCCGAATCAAGTTTGATTCCAATAACAAGGTCCAAATTAAATCAAGTCTAAGTTTTAAAGTTTGAATTAGGTTTGGCTCAACTTAAGGTTTGAATTAGGTCAGCTTAATTTAAATTGGGCCAATACAGTGTTGATCCATATCTAATTCAATACAAGTCAGCTCATATGGAATTTGCTTGACCTAATTTGATATGAGGCTACCCCATGTCGAATTGACCTTGGCCAATTTATCATGTGTTAAATTTCTAGCTTGATTTAAAAGTCCTAATTGTGTTTAACTTAGGAGAATCTCTTATTACAATTAAGAGTTGGACCCAAATTAGGATTAATATCCGAGGTTAATCTTAATTTATTATAAATACAAATCAAGAAAATAAAAAAAAAGAAAAGAAGAAAGGAGAGAGGAGTTAGTAGCCACGATTAAAAGTAATTAAACAGAGAGCAGAATTAAGGCAATAGCTAAGAAATTTTCAAATTGTTGAAGTTCGGCCAAGATATCAATTGATCCAAACTTTTCAAATATTTAAACTGCAAGCTTGGTTCAACAAGATCACCTTGGTGGAGCCAACAACGCATGTACATCCTATTAACTAATTCCATTTAATTTCCTTTTGTATCTTCATCTTTTAATGTTGTTAGATTTCATTATCCTTTTAAATTAATTGGTTTAATTTCAAATTTACGTAAAGTAAGCTATAACTTTAAATTCAAGTTAAATGGTAACTTCAATTGCATGTTTATGGCCTTAATCAGCAACATCAAACCCTATTTTTAGTAAAACACCAATTTACATCCTAAAACCCTAGCTTATATTCTGAAACCCAATTGACATCCTAAAACCCTAGCTTATGTTCGAAAACCATAGTTTACATCCTAAAACCCTAGTTTATTTTTTAAAACCCTAGTTTACATGTTTTATTGCATATAAACCTTAGTTTGCATGTTTTAGCCTTGATTTGTATCTTAAACCCTAATTTTGCATATTAAAACCCTAGTTTGCATGTTTAAAACTCTAAAACCCTAATTTTGTACTAAAAACCCTAATTTAATATTCCAAACCATAATTTAGGTTTAAAACCCTATTTTATACATAAAAATCCTAGTTTTAGGTTAAAAAATTCTAATTTTGCTATTAAAACCCTAATTTTGTGTTCTAACCCTAATTTAGCCCTAATTGTATTAATTGAAACACTAGTTTTATGTTTAATTGCATGCTTAAATTAATTGTGTACTATGAATGAATTGAATATTTAAATAAATTATTTTCTATGAATGATTCAATTGTATTTGCTTAATTGTTTGAATTTTGAGGATAACGTAAAGGCATGTTTTCACTTTGTATGTGCATTATTTCTTTTGTTTATTTCATTTATGTTAAAAACTTTAGGACTATTGTAAGAGATATGTTTCCACCTTTTGGTGGGTGTCCTATTTTTCTTATTTAATTGTATGGATATTTGGGTATTACAAGGGCATATTTTTGTCTTCGGATGGGTATCCATTTTGTTTGATTTATTTCAATAATATGATGAATGTTTATGGCCTTAATCAGCAACATCAAACCCTATTTTTAGTAAAACCCTAATTTATATCCTAAAACACTAGATTATATTCTAAAACCCCAATTTACATCCTAAAACCCTAGCTTATATTCTAAAACCTCAATTGACATCCTAAAGTCTTAGCTTATGTTTAAAAACCCTAATTTACATCCTTAGTTTATTTTCAAAAATCCTAGTTTACATGTTTTAGCCTTAATTGCATATAAACCTTAGTTTGCATGTTTTAGCCTTGATTTGTATCTTAAACCCTAATTTTGCATATTAAAACCCTAGTTTGCATGTTTAAAACTCTAAAACCCTAATTTTATACTAAAACCCTAATTTAATATTCCAAACCATAATTTAGGTTTTAAACCCTATTTTATACTTAAAAACCCTAATTTTAGGTTAAAAATCCTAATTTTGCTATTAAAATCCTAATTTTGTGTTCTAACCCTAATTTAGCCCTAATTGTATTAATTGAAACACTAGTTTTATGTTTAATTCCATGCTTAAATTAATTGTTTACTATGAATGAACTGAATATTTAAATCAATTATTTTCTATGAATGATTCAATTATATTTGCTTAATTGTTTGAATTTTGAGGACAACTTAAAGGCATGTTTTCACTTTGTGTGTGCATTGTTTCTTTTATTTATTTCATTTATGTTAAAAGCTTTAGGACTATTATAAGGGATATGTTTCTACCTTTTGGTGGGTGGCCTATTTTTCTTATTTAATTGTATAGATACTTGGGTATTGCAAGGGCATATTTCCATATTCGGATGGGTGCCCATTTTATTTTATTTATTTCAATAATATGATGAATTTTTATTTTCTTTAAATTGTAAGTAATATAGATGATGTTGTAATAATTAAGAATTAAATAATATTTAGACCAAAAAAGGAGGCCGGTTCTAATGAACCGAGCACTATGGGCATGTTGGGTCATTCCCACCTTTGCCATGTGTACCCAACTTTCTGAACCATGTAGGAGTTGGAGATTCCTTATGAATTAAGTCAACCACCCCTTTCTATTTTCTCGGCCTGTCTGAGTGGTGACTCCTATTCTTCAAGTTTAGGCTCATGTTCTTTAAGGCCTAGAGCCTAATGGTGCCGAAGTCGTAAGAATCATTCCATCGGGACTGGGGGCAAAAATTTTCGTTCACACTTATTAGAAATTTTCTAGGTAGGGATTTTCATGGATAGTACGATTGGACCATGATGGAGTCCGAACAAAAGTTTTCAAAAAGTTCAACAAAGATAAAATTTTTATAACAAAGGTTGTGGATTTCAATTTGTGGCCTAAATGTATGATCAAAATAGATAAAATTGACTCCACTAGCAATTTTAATTTCATCATTGATATGTACAACCAAATCAATCAAGGCACAAATCATTCAACAAATTATCAAGGAATATAAGACAATCAATCTAGAGTGCTTCCATCTATAATTCATATATGTTGTTTTATGAAAGTCAATCTTTCTTTATTTAAAGGTTTTGTAAAAATATTCGCAAGTTAATTTCGAATGTCTATAAACTCTAAAAAAATATTGTGGTTTTGAATGTTATCTCTTAAGAAATAATGAGTAATATCTATATGTTTTGACTTAAAATGTTGGATTGGATTTTTGGATAAATTTATGGCACTTGTGTTGTCACATTTGATAAGAATGTGATTAAACATTTTATCATAATTTAGAAATTGTTGCTTCATCCATAAAACTTGCATGTAATAAAATCAAACTGCAACATATTTGGCTTCAGTGGTTGATAGAGCAACCAACACTTATTTTTTACTAAACCAAGAAACTAAGCAATCACTAAAAAAGTGGCATGCACTGGTCATGCTTTTCCTATCTAATAAGCTACTGACCAAATTTGCATCCGAAAGTCCTAAAATATCAAATGATATATTTATAGGATAACAAAGTCCTAAATGTAATATTCTATTTAAGTATTTTAATGTTATCTTATTTGCATTCAAGTGTGATTCTTTTAGATTAGATTGAAATCTAGCACACAAATAGAAACTATACATTATATCGAGTCTAGAAGAGGTTAAGTAAAGAAGTGATCCAATAATACCTTAATATTTCTTCTAATTTATATTCTTACCAACTTCATCTTTGTCCAACTTCAAGGATGTGCTCAGTAGGGTTTTGCTTGCTTTGCAATAATCCATGCCAAAATTATTGATAAGTTCCTTTGTGTACTTGGATTGGATGATAAAGATTCAATTCTTACATTGTGTGATTTGTAGACCGATAAAGAACTTAAGTTCAACTATCATGCTCATTTCAAATTCCTTCATCATACAAGAAGAAAATTCTTGGCACAAAGATTCATCTGTAACACTAAATATAATGCAATCAATATAAATTTGCACGATTAAAATGGTATGTAATTTCTTTTTTAAAAAAAGTGTTGTATCAATATTGCCTTTTAAAAAACCATTTTCCAATAAATATGTAACACCCTCATACTCTATATAAGTACTATACATATACCTTGTATACATGCAGTACGTATATAAAGTATAAGAATGTCACTTTTCATTTCAGATTAAAAACCTTTACTCTAGTTCCAAACAATAATACATTTTACTTAAAGAACATTTACAAAATCAGTATACTTTTGATGATCTTACATATATATAATGATCTTGTCTTTATCAAAATTCATTTATACATATGAATACATTTTTATCAAAATACACCTAATTAAATTGTACATGTATGCACCACCTTCTAGTTGGTCTCGAAATACTCTTACCCTTCTCGTGGCATAACGATTTGACTTCAGATCAACCACCTACTCACCTGCGCGATTTATACAACCGCGCTAAGCTCGAAAGCTTAGTAGTACAAATAAATATTATAAACATACAATACAGAAAATCATACTCATATATTAACTTCATGTATCATTATTTTCTTATCATGTTTTCCCATTTCAATTACACTTTTCATATATTTCTACTAATCTCATAATTATATACATATACACATATATCATTAACTCAAAATCACAATTCCATAACTTATTAGAACATTCATAAAATAATACTCACAATGTCCACATCCATATACATATTACATGTCATATTGTACTTTCAGAATCTCATCTTTCAGCATAGCTTCTCAGGCCATATTTCTTTTCAATAATTTACTTATGTATTGTAATCGTATCATACTTCATAACATTACATGTTATTATGTTATTCAATTAATTCATTACTCATAGTTCACCTTTAAGCAAAGACAAGCATGGGCCCAAAAGACACTAATATGCCATTCAACTTTCAGAGTTAATGTTTTGGTTCAATTTTCACATTTACCATTATCATTATCCCAACTAGGCTTCGAGGATTAGGCTCAACCAAGCTTCAAGGGGAACAAAGCATGCTAAGTATCAACCCAACTTGGCTTTAAGAACCAAACCCAACCTAGCTTCAAGGGTTGTAACATCTCAACTAGGCTTCAAGGACTAGACCCAACCAAGCTTCAAGGGGAGTTAAGCATGCTAAACTTCAACCCAACTTGGCTTCAAGGATCAAATCCAACCTAGCTTCAAGAGATTGTTACCATTAGGCATGCCACCAATAACAAAACTCTGAAAATGGAATAACATATTAGACACACAATTCATTCATTATTTCATTATCAATTTCATTCTCATTTTCTCATCATCATTTAGACAACCATGCATCAATTATCTCATTTGCATCATTATAGCCAACAACAATGGCTTCACATCTCATCAATAGAGTATACATAACCAATTGCATTGGACATATATTTTAAATTCATCATCATCTAGACAAACATGCCTCACTTATTTCATTTGAATCATTATAGCCAACCACAATGGCATCACATCTCATCATATCACAATTTACATTAAAACAATTCATCATTAAAGTATTCATCATAACCAATTATATTGCACATATATTTTGAATGATCATCATATATTTCACATTATACAATTCATAGCATTAATCAAATGTATCAACAATATAATAGATTACTTAACACATTTACAACCAAATGTGTTAAGTCTCAAAATCATGTAAACGTATGCAACCATGTAAGTTTGTACTTACCTCAAGAACAACTCACACCAATCTATACACTTCCTCTTCCAAGAATTCTTCACTATATGGATTAGGACAACTCAACCCCTTCACAACCTAATCCAAAAGGAATAATACACACTTATTTACAAATACACATGAATTCCAATACAATTATTCACCTATTAGTCTCATACTAGACTCATAGATCACAAATTACAAACCAAAACCACTATCTAAGTCCCCACGGTCGTGGCCTCACAACCCCACGGCCGTGGGTTAGCAAACGAATCTGCCCACTTTTCTCTAAACCCCCACGGTCGTGTCCCTCACTTGCCACGACCGTGGCACTCATTTACCACGACCGTGGCTTCCATTTTGCCTCTGTTTTGGACCAAACTCATGTATTCTATATTTTTAACTTCAATAAACACAAAAATATAGAAAATCCAAGATAATAATTGATCAAACTCATAACATACATCAATTACCAATTAATTTAACACTTATATAACTTCAACATCTCATAATAATAATCATTATATACATCATCCATATATCAATTACTCAATTTCCCCAACTCATTTATTTTAAACCCTTACTAAACAATTTCTACAATCCATCATCATCCTCACAAATAACCATATTATCATCATCTAAATACCAATTCAACATATATATATACTTCAATCTTTCATTATCATCATCTTCACACATTAACCATATCAAATATAAACACAATCAATAGAAATCAACACAAAGAAATGAACACTTACTTGAATTCTTTGCCAAATCTTCAATATCCACTTTCAATTCTCTTAAAGCCCTTAAGAATTTGATGTGTAAGCCAACAAAATCACATATCTCTCTCTCTCTCTCTCTCTCTCGTTCATGAAGAAGAAGAAGAAAGAAAGAAAACAAAGAAAATCCTCTCTTTTCCCTTTCAAACTTATCTTATAAATATATATAATAATAATATAATTAAATATTCTTAAAAATTCTCCACCACAAGATTTATTCTTCCCTTTGACTTTCTTTTCTTCTTTTTCTCTTGTCATCATCATCATCATCATCATCATTATTATTATTATTATTATTATTATTATTATTATTATTATTATTACTTACTTACTTACTTACTTACTTACTTACTTTTCCTACACCAATATATACATCATGTATATGTGATGTATATGTTGCTATATGTATATCTCTTATATATTGTATTTATATTTCCCATATTTTTCAAATACCATTTATACATATCATCCTTCATATACATCTATCTCTTATAATATTTCCTTCTAATTAATTTATCTTCTTTTGACTTCCATTTCTTTGACTTATATATGTTATATATATATATACATATATCTATATATACAACATATACACTCTCTCTTTACTTCTTTTCTCTTTCCATTAAACATATACATTAAATCCAAATACAATAATAATTCCAAAACTTTTAGAGTATACTTTGGGATATTACAAAATATGTATTAAGTCTATCATAACAAGCTCGTAGGCTTTGTTTAAGTCCATATAAAGCCATGGTATGTTTAAAGGATCATTTGGGAATCTATAATCTTCAAATCCTGGAGGTTGTTCAATATAGACTTCTTCATTAATAAAGCCATTAAAAAAATGCACTTTCGGCATCCATTTGAAAAAGTTTAAAATTCATAAGACATGTAAATGCAAGTAAAATTCTAATTACCTCTAATGTAGTCTAATATCCCCTGCTAATCCTCTCAAATAATTACCAGAGAATGCTACTTAATATACTCATTGGTCTAAATTTGTTCAATATGTACAATTAAATAACTCTAAATAATGATCCAATCAAAACTTCAGCAGAGTTTTCTTTGCAATTTCCATTATCCAAAAAACATTTTCCATAAATAACACAACCTGTAAAATAATATTTATGACTTTTAATAGTCAAGTCAAACTCTTACATCTCTAATATGATTCAATTCCATTCATATATTAAGGTAACCATAAAAAAACCAACAATTCATAAATATAATATATAAAAGGTATTACCTGAATCCATAGTTGTTCATTAAGACTTAAAAGCTCAAGCTCTAAATACATGTATTTTTCCCTGTATACAAATTCATACAATGTTTTTAACATAAACTATAAAATATATCTATATAAAAATCCATAGTTACATTATATATAAAAATCATCATATGCTCTGTAGATAATTATTGATGTCTTCACTCTTCAGTTCTTAACTTCTTCTAATCCATTATACATGCATGTCAGAAACATTCTAACACACTAAGCTTACAGCTAAGTGGTGCTTGTATATATATATTTTGACACTTATTGTTAAGAAAATAATTACAGTAACGTAGTAATAAATTTTACTACACTAAAATCATTTTAAAAATAAAATACTTTCATTAACAATCTAATTCAATATTTTGAATATAAACAAAATAAGAACTCAACTTTATAAATATAAATAATATTACATTATACTTTTAGTGTTGCAATTATTCACTTTTAATCTATTTTGTCACTTGAGATTTATTAGCTATCTTTTAACATTATTTGCATTATATTCTTTATGTTTTTTTAGCCATTCTCTTTTGTCAATTTAATTTATGGAATATTTCAATTCAATATAATGCCTTGATACTTTAGTTCAATGTGACATTCTACACTTTAGTTTCAAAATATCACTATTATAAACATTTTCAGCCACTTCAACATTTGAAATATTGTCAGTCAAATTCAATACATTTAACAACAACTTTCACTTAGTAATCTTAGAGTATTTCATTCAATTGGTTTTTGTAATAGTTTAGTAATTCTCTCTTTCAATATAATTTAACAAGTCCATTCGATAATTACATACCCATATATTTTCTTTTTGACATATATTAAATTTAAAATTCTAGTATTAGATAATCGGTCAATAATGGCAAATAAATGCCCAATAGATCAATCATTATAGCCTGTGACCTAGTAATAGTAGTGACATAGAGTGTTTAGTATCAATAGTGACACAAAGTGTCTAGTAACAGTGGTAGCACAGAGTGCCCGGTATAAATAGTGGCACAGAATGCCCAATAACAGTAAGGACGTCCACCCTTTAGCTAGTCTTTCAATTCGAAAACTAGGTTTACTATCAATATAACTAGACAATATACTTACTTTGCTATTTCAAGATGTTTCATATATATTATATTAATTATTTCAAAATATTTTCTATTTGAATAATTTATCTATCATTATAAATTTATCGATTATGAACAAATACTTCAATTACTTTTATCATGTATATATATATGTATTCATATATGCATATCAGATTTGTATCAAAATAATTTGGCTAATCTTATTTACATGTCAATTTTATCTTTCAAATTCACCTTTCACATTTTTCATAATTATAATGAAATCTAAATAGATTTTCACTCTTATTTATCTGGCTCTTTTCTTGAAATATCAAAATTCCATAAATTATCATTTTCTTTTCAAGAATATATGTATGTATTTATGATAAATTCACTACGTATAATATACATATATGTATTTCTATATATATATATATATATGTATTTACATTTATAAATACATTTCACTATTGATACATTTTAGTGCTATAAACTTTATTAATTTCTTGTGATGTAGCCTTCACTTTCTTATATATAAATATAAATATGACTTAATCCTCGAAATGTCATTTTACTATGATAATTAAATTACTTTCAAACCTTAATAGATTTTCCCTTCATATTACCAATTCCTTTCGTTCTATTGCCATCAATTAGTATCAGTTGTCTCTTTAACACTTCTATATACAATCTATGACTTGTCTTTAATCACCAAATAATATTACTATCAAGTATACCATAGATATACAATGTGTATATCTTGCACTCTTACTTTTACTACTCAATCAATTCATACATTCACCTCTTTGCTTTCTTTATATTCTCCAAACCATTTGAGATCATCAATGATTTATCAATATATAATTCTTCTTACTTCTTTCTCAAATTATCTTATTCTTCACAAACAATGCAACATTTACTATTCATATACAATTATCTTTTATTCATTCTCCAATTGTATTCTCATTCTAACTACCTAAAGACATATATAAACTTTCCTTATATAAATCTCACTTTCTAAGTCTCACCATTCAATGGATTGATCTCACTTCAATATTTAACAATCTAATATCAATTACAAACACTCCCAAGATTACATTAATAATTTACTACTAAATTTACACACTAAAGTTATTCATTTAAACCAAATAAATAATAATTAATTTTCTAAAAGCACAATGAAATCCAAACCTCAATTATCATTCATTTGCTCTTACCAACTAAGTGATACATTAATGGTTTCCTCTTTCTTTATATCACTTATTTATGTGATAAACTTAATCGCATATTTCCATGGATAATATTGTCCTTAAATTTTAACATAAACTACTTAGCCTGAAGCAAATAAATAATATCAGACTCTCTAAGAGCACAATCAAATTTACATCTCAGTTGTCATAATGACACTTCAATTCCTTTCTTCCCACATCAATTTATTTATGCATAACTTTAACATATAATGTTATAAATATAACTACTCTTAACTTTAAACATGGATTGGTTAATTCAAGGCTATCCTTTATTGTAGTAACCATCTAGCTTCACATATACTTTCTATCAATAAATAAATATATAATTCAATTCTCTAGATAATATATCTCAAATAATCTTTTAGCTCCAATAGCACCTTTCACTTTAAAGCTGATTATCTTGACATTTCAATAACTCCAAGTATTACTAGAAATCATATTCAACAAAAATAAGGCTTTCCTCTTCTATGTAACAAGTTCTTTATAGTCATATAATTTAACAACTAATTAACCCAAAGTTCTCTTCAATATGATATTAAGGTAATTAGCTAACTAGCAACACATATATTCGATAACATCATTTTTCTCTTGAAAATTGCATAACTTTAATATCTATCAAACCCTATACTTGCCAAATCATATCTTGTTCCATAACCCTAAATCATTACTTATTTATATATATAACCTTAAATCATTACTTATATATATAACCCTAAATCATTACTTACAAATATATTTATTTCAATAATTGATTTAAACACAAATTTATATGGGAAACATTAATTATTTTCTCTGTTTATCTCAAAAATAATTTCACTTTCAAAGAAATCCATCTCAACATTCACTTCTTTACAAATCATTGCAAATACAATTCTTTCATAAATAATCTCATTTAAATCAACATATAAACTTCTTTTAATAATCAAAATGAATATAAAATAAATTAATAGCAAAATAAGTAATATACAAGCACTAACCTCTTTCAATTTTCTCTTTCATCACTTTTCCTTCAATCCTTTGATTTGATGATGTTTTTCTTGATAAATCAAGCTTAGCGTACCTAAGATCCACTAAAACTTGGTTTTTTCTCTAGAATCTTCATGATTCTAGAGTAAAGAATGGAAGAAGAAGGAAAATAGATGAAGATGATGGATGATGATGAAGAGTGGCGGTTTGGAAGAGTAAATAAGACACTAGAACACCTTTATATAGCTTTTAGGGATTTTAGACCATATACTCACTCATACCATTATTTTGTTACATATACTTTCTTTATTTATCTGTTAATCCAACTTTTTAACTTCATGTAATCATATAAATCTTAAATTGGGCAATAGATATGCAAAATTAGAGTTTTCGTATATGAATTAGGGTTTCTAAGGTTTTAGTGTTAACTTAGAGTTTTTTAAATTATAGATTAGTGTTTGGTAGTTAAAATCATAGTTTTAGAGATTTAGAGGCAAAATCAGGGTTTTTTTAGATGACAATTAAGGTTTTATGTGAAATTAAATCATAATTTTAAGATTTTAAAGACAATATTATGGTTTTGGAAACAAAGTTTAGGGTATTTGATAGGAAATTAATGTCAGAATATGTAACTTAGTGTAAACCTAAAAGATTAAGGTTTTGAATCAAATTAGATCATATTATTAGGGTTTTGTATAAACTATCACCAAGGTTAGGGTTTTAATGAAACTAACAATTTTATTGTTACTGGTGGCTTGGCTGCTGAATATTTAACCTCTAAAAATCCCCCTCAGCCTTTCTTCACTTATGAAGATCCTACCTCACTCTAAGGTCTCCTAGCTCTGGTCTCTTCAACCCTAGTAGCTGCTGCAAGACCTTGCGCTCTCTCAACACTCTTGGCAGTTGTAACCAACTAAGAAAAATCCTGATACCAAGAGCATGCTATAATACACAAAATAGAGGGTCTCAGCCCCTCGTCAAACCTCCAACATTAGTCAATCTCATAAAAATGATCCCACCAATATAATTGCTCAGCTGGATAAACTCTATCTCACATTCTATCACTATCCTCGTGTCCTGCCTTAAACTTAGAAACTCCATATTCTTTGCATCCTTATACTCCCTTGGAGTATACTTCTGCTTGAATTCCCATAGGAAATTGTCATAGGTCAGGACTGGTGGATCATCCGAGGCATGTGGAACTGTCTTCCACCACTCATATGCATCCCTTTGCAGAAGAGATCTGGTATAATCAAACTTCTCCTCTGGACTGGCTTGCAACTGGATAAACATTCTCTGGACCCTGTCTAGCCACTACTCTGCTACAGCAGGATTTGTAGTACCAACAAAGTCCTCAGTTCTAAACTTCCTCATCTTATCATACTTCCTCTTAGGCAACTACGACTATGGCCGCAGTGGCGGCGGCAGCAGCTGCTGAACTGGAGCCTGCCTCAACAGCTCATCATATGTCATACCCAGCCTGGTGAAATCTCATCAGCTTCTGGTCTCTCTGGCATAGAAGCAGGCGCCTCTCCAATGATCTCAGCTCTAACTCCCTCTCTACCCTCATCAGGAGCCACACTCTACAGACTGATGTATCCGAGAGACCATAAATGCCTATATCTGTAAACACAATAGAAATTGCCACATCAGAGATCAGAAATTGTTAGTGCCAATGCATATATCATACCTAAAAACCATATTTAAAATCCTCATTTTCTCTCTCTAACAGCCCACCTAGGTCAAGAACCTCAAACCTAGACCCTAATACCAAAATAAATGTAACACCCTTATACCATATATACATACAATACATACACCCAACATATGTACTTTACGCATATATGGTACAAAAATGTCAAAACCCATTTACTATAAAAAAATCCTTACTTTTTGAATCTTTACAATCTTAAATAATTTAAAGAATATACTTAAATAAAAAATAAAATATTACTTATCAAAAACACATAGAAATACCTCAAAATTTTATCCAAATCACTCTTTATAATTTATAATATATATACATCAAAACATAATATAATATACATAATGTCAAAATGTAATATAATATAAAATATGTACATGTTGATAATGTGTCTCTGATCTTGACATCCGATAAACAACTCTACACTCAAGATTTAAATCTATACCCAGTTTAGTCTAGATGAACTGTCCCGCTCTATAGAATCTGCCTTGTCTCCTGCGCGATGAATACAATCGTACTAAGGCAAAAGCCTAGCAGTACAAACTTTGATAACAATAAAGTTGAAATGCAATGCCAATGCACAATGCATTTGAATGTCATATCATTATAACATATTTCTCAATTGTTTCACAATTCATAATTCATGTAAAACAAGCATAAGTATGGGCCCAAATGATCTAATATGCAATTCAAATCCTAGAGTTACTGTTTTGGTCCATATTGACACCACTGTGTAGCCTGAAGGCAAGTGACGCCCAACGTCTAACCCGAAGGAAAATCATAGTGATGCCCAACATCTTGTAACATCCCAATGGCCCTAGGCTTACGACTCGGTCTTTTCACCCAGCCCACTTCAAGGGACTGCTATAGTACTGCTTCCCCTTACGGTTCTGAAGCAAGATTTGTTGATTTGGCTCAAGTTGAGGGTCGCCTCCTTTGTTTCAATCCCAAGACCTCCTTAAGAGAGTCTTTATCCTAAAATGAGTACCTTTCTTCTACTAGAAGAAATGGTAATCATTTTAGGATAAAGACTCTCTTAAGGAGATCTTGGGATCAAAATGAGGGAGGTAACTCTTAACTGAGCCAAATAAACAAATCCTGCTGTGGAGCCTTGAGGGGAAGCAATACTGTAGCAGTCCCTTGAAGCGGGCTGGGTTGAAAGACCAAGTCATAAGCCCAGGACTGTTAGGATGTTACACATCTAGCCCAAAATCAAATAATGAGGATAGCCTCATACACATGCTGCCAAACATAGAACTCCTAAATGCATACACCACAAATGCATTGCCCAAACACTTTGGGTCATTTTCACATAATACACATATTTCACAATTTTCACAATTTACCCATTATTATTGGCTTTTCACAATGCATTTAACACATATATGACATTATACATGTCGTAGCACATTATTCATACATGTTCCATGTATCAAGTAACTTAACACATTTGTCAATTCAAAATGTGTTAAGCCCAATGTAATGCAAATATAACCCATTCATCCAAAGTTTGTACATACCTTAAATGACAACCAAAAGCAAGCTTAAACACCCTCGAATCCTTCTCTTTCCACTTGCCCTTCAATACTTGGATGGGGAAAATCAAATCTCCACAATGCCTAAACCAAATGTGATCATAAATAATCACTTAGTATCACTTTTAATACATATACATGATTTCTTAACACAAAGATAAAAATCACAAAGGAAAAACAAGGAAAAGAGCTATCTTATGCAAAATCTACAAATGACACGCTCACCGACATGGACGTGTCAATGACCATGCCATATGCCCACCTTACAAAAGCTTTGACATGCGCAGTGACATGGTCACTGCCCGTGCCAAACATATTGCATCACAGTAGCTATGACATGTTCAGTGATATGGGCGTGTCTCAGCACGTGTCACTACTATTGTATCACAGAAGCTTTGACACGCTTAGTGACATGGGCATATCACTGCATGTGTCACTAATACTAAAAGTAGAAAGATCGACAAACCCAATGACATGGCCATGTCACTGGGCATGTTAGGCCAAAAACCTAATACCAAAACATAATTGTCACATATCCAAAGTTATCATTCTTTGCTCATACTTTGTATAGTCTTTCTTTTCTCTTTCAACCTCTATTCAAGCTCAACCAAATTCATCATTCCACTTTAAAATACTTGTATATGCATCAAAATAACTCAATTAAAAGCAAATTACACAATTCAAAACCATGATTTCACAACTCAAAGAATAAATAACCTCAAACTCTCTCTCTCTCTTCACCAAACTTAACTCAAACTTAACTATTTCTTCAATAAATCATGGTTAATCAGTTAAACTAATCTCATTCATCCCCAAATAGACAATTAAAACATGCTACTTCAATAACCCAAAATCCACATAATCAATCTTCCATGGAATTCAAAGAAAGAAGCTGGAAAACTTACCAAAGTTAGTGGAAATCATCAAAAATCCCCTTTGAACACTTGAAACCCTTCAATTACTTGAGCTTGAAAGAAGCCAATCCTTCCTTGCACAACAATGGTAATCGACTAAGGAAGAAAGAAGAAGAAGAAGAAGACCAAAATTAAATATCTCTCTCCACCCAATTTCACTTTAAACGTAATATTTTCACTTTTAATCTTAACCAACTATATATATTATTATTTAATTACAACATCAAAATATCCTCTTCCATTAGCTATATAATTTACTTTTGTATTATTAAAATAAACTTATGACTTTTAAAAATATCAACTTATATATGTTATGTATATTTTCATAAATATTATATATACATTTTATTTTTTACTTATATTTTCATTTTCTTTTATAATCATTTATTTAATTTATCAAATTAACTTATAATTTATTTTATTAAGATTTCACAAATTAAAAAGTTTCAAAATTTTTGGGATATTACACAAACAAACCAGCAAAATGGGCCTCATACAAGATGGAAACATGCCCTTATAATAATGTCCAAAATCCAAAATTTAACAAAATAGGATACTCACCATTTGGTGGAAACATATCTCTTACATTTATCCCAAAAACTAAAATAAATTAAATTACATTGATCTTAATAAGTAAGATACCCACAAAGTGGAAACATACCTTTCACATCCTTTGAAGTTTAAATAATTAACCAAATATAATTAAACCATTCAAACATTCACCATAAGCACAATAAAAGTAAATTATCCATCATAAACATATATCAACAAATTAAATAATCAAATTTAGTTTTTAACCTTAAATTGGGTAATAGAAATTCAAAATTAGGGTTTTGGTATATGAATTAGGGTTTCTAGGGTTTTAGCGGTAACTTAGGATTTTCTAAGGTATAAATTAGGTTTAGGGGGGGGGGGGGGGTTAAAATCATGGTTTTAGAGTTTTAGAGGCAAAATTAAGGTTTTTAGATGAAAATTAGTGTTTTATGTAAAAATTAGGGCTCTTTGGAATTAAATCATAGTTCTAAGATTTTGAAGACAAGATTATGGTTTTAGAAACAAAGTTTAAGGTTTTGGATAGGAAATTAATGTTGGAACATGTAACCTAGGGCAAACTTAAAATATTATGAATCAAATGAGATCATATTATTAGGGTTTTGTATAAACTATCACCAAGGTTAGGGTTTTAATGAAGATAACAATTTTATTACTACTGGTGGCTTGGTTGCTGAATATTATAGTGAGCTATTATGCAAGATAATAGTTATTTAAAGAATTAAATTAATTACTATAAGCTAAAACAAACTTCAATGGGCTACTATGTGTGATGATAAAGTTTCAAAGTGTTGAAAAATTGTTATAAGCTAAAATAATTTATTCAACAAACTCAAACCTTGGTTTGTTGGCTCCACCAAATTAAAAGCATTGAACCAAGCTCATTGACTCACTACTTGAATCAACTTTGAGTTTTGGTTAGAGGTTTAAATCAATGTGAGGACAATTTTTGGCTCCTCCTTCTTTGATCGTTGTATTACTGTTTGTGTTTGTTTGATTCCGCGTCAACTGCTTGATTTAAAAATTACTGCTAGTTGTGGCTATTTGGTGATGCCCTATTGTTTAATTATTGCTTTGTATTTATAATGCTCAACTCTCAAGCAGTAGTCCCTATTCCCCTTGGATACTTTACAAGTCTTTCAGTCTTAGCTTGATTAGGAAAATAACTTATGTTGGCAAGTTGCTTGAAAACTGAGCTTACTTCCAATTTAACCTAGCCAATTCGACTTCAACATAGGTTTGACCCATGTCGAATTGGTGGCTTGCCAATTTGATATGAGGCAAGCCCATATCAAATTGGCAACCACCAATTTGATATGAGGCGAAGCCCATATCGAATTGATAAGAACCGAACTGATTCCTACTGTATTGGTCCAATTTTTTTAAGTGAATCGGACCTAATCCAAAATTAGACTTGATTTGACCCGAACTTTATAAGTGAAACCAAACTTGATCCAGTTTGTAAAATTAAATTTAAACTAGGCCAAAATTAAGGGTCTACAGTAATCATCCAACCTTTGTCACTAAGAGCCTTATCAACTGTCCTTGGCTGAATTCGAGAAATAAAAGCTAATCAAAATCTAAGTATTTAAGTTTTGATCTAGTAGTTACTTCCTTTGATGTATCACCAATGATGAGTTCTTTAGGATGATCCTTTTGATAATGCCAATCCTTAGGTAGTTCTTTAGTTTCTTCTTGTTTAGGTTCCTATTGAGATGGATTCTCTATATCTTCCTTTGGAGTTTCATTTATCTTAAGCTCTTCAAATGTACCTATAAAATCACCAAGAAAATTATCTTTCCATTATCAAGCTTAGAGGATTCATTAAACATAACATGCATTGATTCTTAAACCACTGGAGTTATCTTATTAAAGACTCTATATGCTTTAATTGTATAGAAATATCCTAAAAATATTTCTTCATCCAATTTTGATGAGAACTTTCCAAGGTTGTCTTTGATGTTTAATATAAAATATTTGCATCCAAATACTCTAAGGTATGAAATTTTAGATTTTCTTCCATTCCAAAGCTCATAACAAGTTTATTCATTAAAGGTATTTTAAGATGTCTATTTGAAACAAAACAAGTGGTGTTAATGGCTTTGGCCCAAAAGTATGAAATTAAATTATACTTATTGAGCATTGTTCTAGCCATTTCAAATTTTTCTTTCCACCACACCAATTTTTTGTGATGCCTTAGGAGCTAAAAAATATATGAGATACCAAGTTCATTCTAAAAATTTTCAAATTCTTTCCTATGATAACTTCTAATAGAGGTGATTACATAATATTTTTCGAACTCTTTTTGCAAAAAATTTTCAAAGAATTAAAAGCATCATTTTTATGAGCCAAGAAATAAACCAAGTGAACCTAGAGTAGTCATAAATAAGTACAAATGTATATAATCTACAACCTAAGCTGACTACTCTATTTAGTCTAAATAAATCTAAATGGATTAATTCCAAATGTCTAGAGGTATTTAAAATGTTTTTGGATTTGAAAGAACTTCTGTGTTGCTTCCTAAGTTAACATAGTTTACAAACCTTATTCCTATGAAATTTCATCTTGGGTAGCCCATCAACAAGTTCTTCCTTACTTAGACATTGAAGTTGGTCAATACTAGCATGTCCTAATATTTTATGCTAAAGCCAAGCATCATTGCTAATAATGACTAAACATTCAAAATCATTATTAGAGTATAGGTCAATTTTTTAAGTGTTGCTAATTCTACTTCCCTTGAATGCAAGTTCACCATTAGGAGAAGTGATTTTTCACCTTTAGAGTTAAAATTGACATTGTATCCCTTATCACATAATTGGCTAACACTAAGCAAATTATGTATCAAACCATCAACTAACCACCCATTATCAATCAATTTCTTACCAAGTGTACCAATGGAGACAATACCAACAATCTTACATTTAACATTGTTTTCAAAAGTTACATTAACTCTTTGCTTATACATAAGGGTTGTAAAATGTTTTGCATTTCTGATCATGTGTTTTGAACAACCACTATCCATAAGCTAAATATTCTCATTAGTTGTAGACTTTAGGCAAACCTCATTGGAGTGATCATCATCTCCCATAACCATGAGATAAAGATTTGCAATTCCTTGTTCTTCTTCCTCTTCTTCACTTGAGCAGTCATCATCCCATATAGCTTTGAGAGACTTCTTCTTTTCCTTGATCCATTTCTTCTTATTCTTCAATTTGGGACAAATCTTTTTTGATGTGACCTAGATTGCCACATTAATAGGATTTCACTTCATTCTTTTTTTTCCTTGTCTTTAAATGAGGATTTGGAGAAGTTTCCTTTATTAGCCTACATTCTCCTTTTTCTTTTCCATTCACTTACTCTCTTAGATAATATTGCCATTTCTTCATCTTCATCACTATCTTCTTCACTTGAGCTCTCAACTTCTTTAATTACTTTGAGAGGTATATCTTTCCTCTTATCCTTCTTACCTTTGTCATCTTCTATTTTCATGTGCATTTCAAACGTGAGGTGCTTTCCAACTAGCTCATCGGTCATGAGTGTGCTAAGGTCATGAGCTTCTTTAATTAAAAAAACATTTGACTCAAAATTCTTCTTTGGATGAGCACTAAGTGCCCTCAAGATTTTGCTACCAACATCGCCATGAGCATATACTATACCATATTTCTTAAAATTATTGATGATTATAAGCAACCAGTCTATCATTTTGGTGAAATTCTCTCTTGTCTTCATTTTGAAAAGTTTATACTCATGCATAAACATTTGAGTCTTAGTGAACCTCATGTGGGTAGTACCTTCATGATAATTCTCAAGAGGTTTCCAAATACTATATGCACTATTAAGATGTTGGACTCTTCCAACTTCTTCTTTAGTTATGGAATTACAATGATGGAAGCGGCTCTGTTATTCTTATAAAGAGCTCTTTCTTGAGCTTCTATCTATTGTGCTGTAGGAAGGGGCACTTGAACATTATCAAATTCATGAGTAGGAGGTTTCCACTCATTGATTATAAATTTCTAAAGGTCAATTCCCTCACTATAAAGGAACAAATATAGCTTGTGTTTTTAGCAAGGATAATTGGTTCCATTGAAGTAAGGTCTTAGATGAGAATTCAAGTTTCCATGAGAAGAAGCAATGGTGGTGGAAGTATAAATTGATGAGAGGAGCTAGATGGTGGTGTGGCTACCATTGTGGATCAAATTTAATAATCATAATTAAATTTCTTAAAATTTTGAGGCTCTAATACCAAATGTTATCTCAAAATGGCAACCAAGAGGGGGGAG
Organism: Garcia nutans; assembly: GCA_947685225.1. Lineage (NCBI taxonomy): Eukaryota > Viridiplantae > Streptophyta > Magnoliopsida > Malpighiales > Euphorbiaceae > Garcia > Garcia nutans. The sequence goes on from CANTUV010000026.1 coordinate 22,392,597, forward strand.
GGTGAATTGATTATTTTGAAGAAGTGATGACAAATTGAAAATTAAACACAAGATGGCAAGAGGTGAGTAGAGTGGAGAAGAGTGAACATAAGAGATTTATAATGGTTCAGATCAAATCAATCATGCGTCCACTCCTTAACTTTAAGTTGACCAATTTCACTAACTTTGGATTTTTACAAGCTTAATTCTAACTTGGTGTTTTCACAAGCTCACACCAAACTTTCCAAGGTTTGAGAATTTCCTCACAACCCAATAAGAATTTTCCTAGGCTCACTCTAAAACTCAAGTATTTTAAATCCCACACTAAACTTATAAGATGGTGATTCATGCTCACACACAATACTTTAAAGATTATGAATTGAATTTTAATTCAAAGAAAATAAAGTTCTTTATATTGGCTATATGATTGCAAAAGCTTATGAAGTTCTTTGAGGTATTTATAACCTTTAAGACTTCAAGTAGCCATTTGAGGTGGATGCCAATATGTTTGGTCCTTGTCTCCCATTTCAATCATTGAGTAAGGAAGTTTCATTGTCGGACTACCAAAGGTCCGATCATAATTTATTAAGTCCATTTAGAATTTTCTTAATCCAATCATAATATTTAGATTTTTATCAAATGCTCCACATTGGCTAGTACATGTGTCATCAAAGAATTTAGAGGACAAATAACGATTGGAAAATTTGAATCCCATTACAATGGTCTGGTTGTGAAGTTAATGGTCCAATCGTACATGTGGTGGTACGCTGGGAATTTGAGAGTACCATTGAGTATGAATCTTACTAGATATTTTTGCCAATATGTTTGGCTTGGTCTGGTCAGACTTTCTTTAGTCCGATCAATATATTGGTATGATGAAATTTTGGGCATATTTTAGGCTGTGAAACTTACTAGATGAATTTCTCCAAATTTTTTTTAACAAAAGTTGGGTCAGACTTTACTTGATGAATTTTTTAGAGTATCATTGCTAGTGAACTTCTCTGTATAATTTTTTTTAAAACTTTAGCCATTGGTTTGGTCAGGCTTCTTCATGGTTTGATTGGAAAAATTGGCAGTTTCTTTTAAAAAATAAGTTCCTGCAAAATATAACTTGGTGCAAATATTAGTACTATTCAATTAGATTACTTATGATCAAAATAGAGTCTTTGAAGCAAGGGTTTTGGCTAACATTCCACTTGGAATAAATATTTTGATTTTATTTTACGAGTTTAGAAGAAGAAAGAGAAAAACTTAATGGAAAAGAGTTAAAGTTAAGAGTCTTACCTTATTTCTTTTTTGGTTTAGTAGAAGAAAGTCAAAGTGTCTTATCAAATTGAAGTTGTATTATCTAAGCAATAAAAATGTAAAATAATCTTCTAAATCTTCCAAATAAGTATGAAAAAAGAGAACCGATTTGGTTACAAGAGCAAACATAGTTAAAAATATTGTAACACCCCCATAACCTACCCATATATATTACACATTCTCTTGAATAAGTAGTATATACAATTAATATATAAGAGTATTACTAAAATGTTATGATTGTTCCCTATTTCTCTTCTTAATTTAGTTGTAGTTCATAGTATTATAGAAATAATAAATTAGGTATAAGAAAAATAAATAAAACTACAGAAATTTTGCCAGAGTTTCGTTTAAAATATGATCATTGCTAAACTAAAACAGTTCAACCTGTGAACAAATAATACTTCTGAAAATATTACTATTTTACTCACATCCCAAAATCCCATGAATTCATACATACCTTTATAATATATGAGTATATAATAATTCTTCTATACAAAACATCTTGAAGTCATATTACAACTCATTATATATCACAAGATAGATAATAAATATACATCCATCCAAAAAGAATATTTACATGCAATGCTTAGGCTTGATTTGTGCTAATCAAGGACCTCTAGTATTGACCCCTACCTAGACCTATCCTGATCTAGAAGGACTTTAAGCTTCTATCATGTCAACTGTATGATAAGTTGTTGTCCCCAAGTAGCAATCAAAAAGGGGATGAATTGGTTTATTGGAATAGAGATGATAAATTAAAAACTTTTAAGTAACAAGACAAATAAGATCAAGATGATGATGGAATAAAGTAGAGAAGAATGAACACAAGAGATTTATACTGGTTTGGATTCAACAATCCTACATCCACTCCCCAACCTTAATTAGGCATTCCACTATACCTGGAGTTTTGCAAGCTCACTCCCAACTCAGTGTTTACATAAGTTCACACTGAACTGTACAAGTGTTTTCCTAAGGCTAACACTCAAACCCCTTACAAGAGTTTTCCTAAGCTAACTCTCAAACCAAACAAGTATTTATGGCTCACACTAAACCTTGCAATGGTGTTTTAATAGCTAACACTCAATCTTACATTAAGAGATAAATAAATAAAGACTTAAGAAAACAAATTACGAGAGTTTGGATAATATTAGTACATATTCTCTTATTAGGAGAGTTATTTAAGGTGGTATTTATAGGCCTCGAACAAATTCTAACTCCAACTGCCACAAAATCTTCTTGGATTTATGTGTCAGATTATTTGTTTGATTGCATAACCCATGACTTTAAATCTAAAGTAGCATCCATTCATGAAGTACATGATTTAAGTAAGCTTCCAACGAATCTCCTCATTGGAAAGTTACTCACACATAAGATGGCAATAGAGAAGCAAGAAGAACAATAGAAGAAGAAGAAGAAGAAAAATGCAAGCTTTCATGGCATCCACTAGAGAGCAATATGAAAGTGAGAGTACAAGTGACTCTTCTACTAGAGATGAGGATGAGGAGTTGCTAATCTTCACAAGAAAAGTGAAAAAGGTCATTGAAAGAAGAAAGAAAAAGAAATATCCTTCTACATTCAAATGTAACTACTCCCACAAGAAAAGCAAATGGGGGAGAACCAAGAAGCAAAATTTTAAAGCTTCAAGTGATTAAAGCTTCTCCAACAATGATGATGATGAAGACTGATAAATGCACAATTGATGATATTTTATTCATATTTCTTAATATGATTATTATCCAATTGAGTTTAATTTGTTTGTTCAAGTGTATTTTAGGGTTAATTTTAGAAATTCTCTGTATTGTTGAGGCTTATGGTCATTTCAGAGGAATTACGGATGAAAGTAGAAGAAAAGAGCAAAATTCATCAACGAACACGCCCATGGACATGGGCGTGTCAAAGGACGTGCCATTGATGCTGCATACAGAAGCATTGACATGCCCAGTAATATGGGTGTGTCACCGAGCTTGCCTTTTGCAATGTTTCACTATAGCTGTGACTCGCCTAGTGACATGGGCGTGTCAATGGGAGTGTCAGGCGAAATTATCTGCACTATAAAAGCAGCACTGAAGCACGAATTAAGGATCCGAATTTCATATTTTATAACCTAGAGCCGACTTCTAAAGCAAAAAGGAGAGTTTTGGAGCTTAGATTGAGGGTGAAGACATATTTTAAACAAGATCTAAACCAAGATTCAAGGACTCAAGAGAAGATATACGAATTATTCGCAATGGATTGTTTTGATTCTTTTTCTTATTTCTCTTATTCTAGGTTTCTGATTTTGAACATGAACTAATTTATTCTCTATCTAGATATTGATGAACCCTAGCTTTGTTATATGGATTGAATAATTTTATTAAATTGAATCATTTGATTGAGTTGTTTTATTCTTATGATGCTTAATGATTTATTTCCAGTTAATAATAGCATGCTTATTGATTGGTTGCAATTTTCATATTATTGACTTGAGAAAGTTTGATATGAATTGAATATTCATAAGAATTGAGGATTGATTGAGGTACTAGAGATAGACTTACAAGATCCTTTGGTTTATAATTCCCTATTCTTAATGCAAGATCTATTTAATTATGTTTAAGAAGAGATTTCGGCATTCTACTTAGTGATTAGGGATTAATTCACTTGAGAAAGATTTTAGTCTAATTTAGAGGAATACCAATTCAACTCTATCATTTGGTTTAACTGAATTGATTTTCAAAAATATAATTGTGGCTAGGGGGATTCAATATCTGGATAGTATCATCATCATCAATCAATTTATTCAACTCTCAATTTCTCTCAATTTTCATTTGTTAAGTTAATTGTCTTTAATTACAAAACCTCACAAAACTATTGATTCGCTAAACAATGGTCAAAATTTGCACTAGTACTTGGCCTTGTCCTCAGTGGAACGATAACTCACTCACTGCTTTATTACTTGAGTGACCCGTGCACTTGTGATATTGCAATAACATAGGTTCTCGCCATCAAAGATGCTGAAAAGTACATTCTTCATGCCTTAGTAGCTTTAGAAAACCCCCTAATTGACAAGGGAAAATGGCATGAAGATGAAGGAGGATGAGAACTCCATCAAACCAAGCCCAACAATGCTAAGAGTAAGGAAATTGACATTGAAAATTGGTAGCTTTTCTTGCTTACAACATTTTAATTTTTATGATTTTAATTTTCACTTTATATGTTGTGTTTGACTTTTTGGTTGAAAAATGATTTTATGGTTGACTCAATTATTTGTGCTACACTTTAAATTTGTTTATAATTAAATTAATCACTTTCTTTAATTGCTTTTAATTTTCTTTTTTACATTCCTCTTAATTTGAATCACACCAAAGGAAGAGAAAACTTAGTTAGTTAGATAAATGTGAACCTTAATTGTTCTCAAGTTTTCATTCTTGAGGATGAGATCTTTAGTTAAGGGGGAGTATAATTCAACTATTGGTATTCTTAACATTTTGTTTCAACCAATTGGCACTCTTAATTGATATTTGTGTTTTCTATCAATTAACTATTTTTTTCAAAACTAAGTATATGACTTAGACTTATGTTAATTTTAAAATTGTGACTTTGGTTAATGATGATTGGCTATTTACATTGATTTTGAATTCTAGCATAAAATTAGTCACAAACATTGATTTTGATATTGTTTTTGTGTTTATATTTGCTCATTGCTTATAACCTCTTTTTAAATTACTTGATTGCTCTTCATCTCTCCACCCCTCCTTTGAAATTTTGGCAAAGGGGGAGAGAATGTGATGAATTTAAAAATTATCATTTGTAATCTTGCAATTCAGTAGGGAGAGTTTAAAACTTTTAAATTTTCTTATGTTACTGCATGAGGGAGAAGTATTGCATATTTTTATTGATTATTTTGATTTCAAATTCAATTGGATTGCCAAAATAAAAAAGGGGGAGATTGTGGACATAGATTTAGGTCAATCTTGATTTTGATCTTGGAAAAAAATTAAAGTGATTTAATGGCTTCATTGAGTGTCTATATGTTTACCTCTCGATAAGCAACTAATTGGATTTCCATGTCATACTATTTGTGCGGTCGTCCAAGGGTTTTCGTGGTCTCTCAGCTTTCTTATGTGGTCGTATAATTCAAATCTCCAATAGCTACTTGGCATATGGAATCTTCTTATTGGTTCTTTAACTAGCCGTTGAAGCCCTCCAACGGTTATATGAATCTCACGGTCGCTCAGATTCATAGCGATGAGAGATTGCTTGTCACATCGAGACTTCACTGCTGCACACAACCACGAATCTTTCTGCCAATAGATCAAGTTTAGAGGTCGCACAACTAATTGTGAGGGCGCATAACCATTTGTGCGAGCACTTAACCATTTGTGCTGTTGGTCAATCTCAAAGGCAGATTTTTATCATTTTAAGTTTCTTGCATTTCATATCATTCTAAGTTGCTTACCTACCATATAGATGCTCAATGAAGCCATTAGATCACTTCAATTTATTTGCCAAGATAAAAATCAAAATTGACCAAAATCTAGGTCAACATAAGTAAATCACGTTTAGCCTAGAGCTCAACAATATATACTTGATAATGCAACATTATTATGTGTTAGACAAAAGATCTCTATTTTGATCCTTGACAACTCAAATGGATGATCTATTTAACTTGTGTTTAAGAATCTTGTTGCAGGATTAGGTTGCCTTAAGTAAAGCAAGACAGAACAATTCTAGCGGTCGCACCAGACCAGAATACGACCGCTACATGCAATTACAGAATGAAACCTTATCACAGTAGGTTTCGCGGTCAGAAGTTCGACCTCAGTCGCGACCGCGCCTCAAGAATGGCGGCCGTCCAAAATACTTGCCCGACCGCTACTCAAGGAACTTAAATCATTACAATCACAGTAAGGTTCGCGGTGACAAGAACGGTGAATGATTCGACCTCGCTAATCAATTTAGCGACCGCCCATTCAGAATAGCGACCGCCCAACAATTCAAGAAGAAATTGCTCAAAGAGACAGTAGTGTTCGCGTCCACAGGTGCGTCTAGAAGTTCGACGCGAAACTGTGAGTTCGATCGCGAGATTCTGCATAGGGCGACCGCGAGATTCAAATTATGGCGGACATTCAGTTTTGCTCTGTCAGAGAATGACACGTAATATGACCGTTGTAAACCCACTTGAAGATTCAAAAAGGGCGACCGCACCTATGCTTGGCGCGACCGTCCCGACAAACAAAGCATGGGCAAGAAACGGTCCGACAAACACAGCATGGACAAGATTCCAGCTGCAGAGCACTAAAATTCGACCGTTGTAGCTTTTTAAAAGCAGCGACCGTCCCTTGTTAAAGGACGACCGCGAGAAGCATGAGCGCGACCATCCTTGCATGAAGGGCGACCGCGAAGTGCTTCGGACAGTTTAAGTAAAGAAGGTCTATTCTGCCAAGACTTTATTCAAAACTTCAATAACGGCTAGTAAGACCACATTGGCTATAAATACAATGTCTCTATGAGAAAACAAGATAGTGAAGTGAAAAGAACAATCAAGAAATCAGATTTTCATAGCCAAGCAACAAATTTTCTTTTACTTAAACTTACAATTAAATTGTAATGAATGTTAGGTGTGATCATTGAAAACACCATTGTATAAGTTTGAGTGTAAGCTTGGGAAACACTTGGGTTGTGAGAGTGAGCCTTGTAAAACTCTTGATTGGGTTGTAAGTGTGAGCCTTAGAAAAACACTTGTGAAGTTAGGTGTGAACTTGTGAAAACACCAAAGTTGGAAGTGAGCTTGTAAAAACTTCAAAGAATAGTGGAACCTTAACAAGTTGTTAAGGAAGTGGATGTAGGATTGAGGTAAATCCGAACCACTATAAATCTTGTGTGTTCTTTCTTTCTTTCATTACTCAACCAACTTTCTATTCCGCATTTGTGTTTGTTGAGTTTTTTAATTTGCCATCATTTCGTGAGGAAACCAATTCACCCCCCCCCCTCTTGGTTGCCATCTTGGGACAACAATTGGTATCAGAGCCCTGAGATTTCTTAAACTTAATTGTGAAATCTGATCCACTATGGCAACTTCTTCTTCATCAAGCTCTCATGGAAATCTTAACTCTATTCTTAGACCCTATTTTGATGGAACTGATTACTCATACTGGAAACACAAAATGTACTTGTTTCTAGATAGTGAAGGGATTGAACTATGGGATTTCGTGGAAAGTGAGTGGAAATCTCCTACTCATGAAGTTGACGGTATTCAAGTTCCTCTTCCCAAAGCTCAATGGTCAACTAGCAATATCAGAGATCGATTCAAGAACAATAGAGCTGCTTCCATCTTGATGAACTCCATTTCAAGAGAAGAAGGTGGAAGAGTTCAACATTTAACTTGTGCACATTGCATTTGGAAAACACTTGAAAACTACCATGAAGGTATGACTCAAGTAAGATTCACCAAAAAACAAATGCATGTTCATGAGTATGAGCTATTCAAGATGAAACCAAATGAAAACGTCACCGACATGACAAATCGCTTGCTTGCTATTGTCAATGAACTAAAGAAGTATGGCAAGGTATATGATCAAGGTGATGTAAACAGTAAAATCTTGAGAGCCCTAAGAGCTAGAAAGAACTTTGAATCCAAAGTATCATCCATAGAAGAAGCTCATGATCTCAGCACATTAAGAACCGACGAGCTAGTTGGTAAATTACTCACTTTTGAGCTGCACAGTGAAAAAGAAGAAGATCAAGGTGAGAAAGAAAAGAGAAAACCAATTGCACTCAAAGCAATCAAAGAAGCTGAGAGCTCAAGCAATGAAGGTACTGATGATGAAGATGAAATGGCAATGTTCTCAAAAAGAATCAATGAATGGAAAAGAAAGAAAAGATTACAAGCAAACAAAGGTACACCTCCTAAATTCTCCTTCAAAGATAAAGAAAAGAAAAATGAGGTAAAGTGCTATGAATGTGGAAAAACTGGTCACATCAAATCGGATTGCTACAAATTAAAGAACAAAAGGAAATGGGATAAAGAAAAGAAAAAGTCTCTCAAAGCCACATGGGATGACTCTTCTTCAAGTGAGGAAGAAGAAGAAGAAGGAATTGCAAATCTATGTCTCATGGCTATTGAAGATGACTCCAATGAGGTAAGTACTCAATCCTTTGATCTTGTAGCACATGATGATATAAATGATATAGATGATAGTGATTTGATTGAGCACATGAATTTTAAAATAGAAAAATATTATTCTAAAATGATGCTTTACAAAGAGAAAAACTCTAAGTTAGAAAAAGATTATATATGCTTAAAGAATTCTACCTTAGAATTGAAAACCTCAAATGAACACTTGATGAACACAATAGGAGAATTAAAGAAAAGCTCACATGACTTAGAAAAAGTGATTAAAGAGAATGAGACATTGAAGCATGAACTAAAAGAACTAAAAGAATCAATTTCCAGATTTCATAAAGGAAAGGAAGCATTGAACACATTAATTAATAATCAAAGATCACCTTCCTTGAAATATGGATTAGGATTCAATGGCTCAACCAACATTGCACCTAGCAAACCAACATTTATGAAAGCATCTACAACTAAAATTTCTGATGTTCATATCAAAGATGCTTGCACCAAGTCTAAAAGAACTAGTTATGGTTCACTAGGAGATAAAGCCAAAAATAATTATGCATTGTTGTTCACTAAATTTGCACAAAAGAAATCACATACTTGTAGTTGTATGTATAATGCAAAAAGAAAAATGCAGAAGAATAGAATACCATGGCAATGCACATATTGCATGAAATTTGGACACAAAAATTTTTCTTGTTATATAAGAAAGGCACATCTCAAGTTAGAAGGCACTTTTTCTACTAACCATCAAGGACCCAACTTCAAGTGGGTACCTAAAAGAAGATGATCACAATTGTTTTGCAGGTATGCCTAAAATCTACTACCAATGAAAGCACATGGCTTGTGGATAGTGGATGCTCAAGGCATATGACTGGAAATGCAAAGCTCTTTACAAGTATTACCTACAAACATGGAGGTAACGTAACTTTTGGAAACAATGCTAAAGGTAAAATTCTTGGTGTTGGCTCCATTGGTTCTATTCGTAAGGATTTAATTGAAGATGTATGGCTTGTTGATGGTTTGAAACATAACTTGCTAAGTGTTAGTCAACTTTGTGATAAAGCATACTTTGTCGAGTTTGATTCCAAGGAATGCAAAATCACAAACTCAAATAATGTTATCATATTTAAAGGTACTAGAACAAACAACACTTACAATGTCAGCATACATTCAAATCATACATGTTTAATGTCCACTAATAATGATGCATGGTTATGGCATAGAAGACTAGGACATGCTGGTATGGATCAATTGAAATATATTTATAATGAGAACTTAGTTGATGGCTTACCTAAGATAAAATATGATAAAGATAGAATTTGTGAACCTTGTCAACATGGTAAGCAACATAAAAGCTCATTTAAATCAAAGAGTATTATAAGTACCTCTAGACCTTTAGAGCTCATTCATTTAGACTTGTTTGGACCAAATAGAGTTACAAGCTTAGGAGGCAAATCATATGCATTTGTTCTTGTTGATGATTACTCTAGATTCACATGGGTTAATTTCTTAGCTCAAAAGAATGAAGCCTTTAATTGCTTCAAAACATTTGCAAAAAGAGTTCAAAATGAAAAAGGATATGTGATCACATCTATTAGAAGTGATCATGGTAAAGAATTTGAAAATGAAAATTTTGAAACCTTTTGCAATGAACTTGGCATTTCACATAATTTTTCTGCTCCTAGAACTCCACAGCAAAATGGTGTAGTTGAAAGGAAAAATAGAACTTTAATTGAAATGGCTAGAACAATGCTCAATGAATATGATTTACCATCTTATTTTTGGGCAGAAGCCGTTAATACAGCTTGCTACATTGCAAATCGTGTTTACAAAAGGCATTTAACTAATAAAACTTCTTATGAGCTATGGAATGGAAGAATACCCAGAATTGGATATTTTAGAGTATTCGGATGCAAATGCTTCATATTGAATACCAAGGATAATCTTGGAAAATTTTCATCCAAATCAGATGAAGGCATATTCTTAGGATATTCATCATATAGCAAAGCATATAGAGTATTTAACATGAAAACTCTAGTAATAGAAGAATCAATGCATGTTGTATTTGATGAATCATCTAAACTTGATCAAAAGAAAGGTATTACTTTTAATGACCCTGCAGATAATCTTGAACCTCTTGAATCTATTGATGCTCCAAAGATCAATCAACTTGAAGAAAAGACTCAGGATCTACCTAAGGATTGGCAATACAAGAAAGATCATCCAAAGGAACTCATCATTGGAGAAACATCTAAGGGAGTAATCACTAGATCTAAAATTAATCATGTTGATGTTAATTTTGCTTTTGTTTCTCAAATTGAACCAAAAACTGTTGAGGAAGCTTTAAATGATGAAAATTGGATAACTGCAATGCAAGATGAACTTAATCAATTTGAAAGAAATAATGTTTGGCAACTTACTCCTAGACCTAAAGATCATTCTATAATAGGATGCAAATGGGTTTATAGGAATAAGCTTGATGAAAATGGTCACATTATTAGAAATAAAGCAAGATTGGTAGCCAAAGGTTATAATCAAGAAGAAGGTATTGATTATGATGAAACCTTTGCCCCTGTAGCCAGATTAGAAGCTATTAGAATATTACTTGCTTTTGCATGTCATATGAATTTTAAGCTTTATCAAATGGATGTTAAAAGTGCATTTCTAAACGGACTCATAAATGAAGAAGTTTATGTTGAACAACCTCCTGGATTTGAAAACTACAAATTTCATGATCATGTTTTCAAACTTACCAAAGCTTTATATGGATTGAAACAAGCACCTAGAGCATGGTATGATAAACTTAGTGCATATTTGCTTGAAAATGGTTTTGCAAAAGGAAAAGTAGACACAACTCTCTTTGTTAAAAAGGATAAGCATAACATTTTGATTGTACAAATTTATGTGGATGACATAATATTTGGAGCTACTGATGAAGCCTTGTGCAAAGAATTTGCTTCTTGTATGACCAGGGAATTTGAAATGAGCATGATGGGTGAACTCAAGTTCTTCCTTGGATTGCAAGTCAAGCAATGTAAAGATGGGATCTTCATCAACCAATCCAAATATACAAGAGAACTCATGAAGAAATTTGGAATGGATGGCTGCAAAACTAGCAAAACTCCCATGAGCACATCCTTGAAATTAGGTAAAGATGACAATGGTAAAGCAGTAGATGAGAAGAAATATCGAGGTATCATCGGATCACTACTTTACTTAACCGCATCTAGGCCTGATATAATGTACAGTGTATGTCTATGTGCTAGATTTCAAACCTGTCCTAAAGAATCACACTTGAATGCCACTAAAAGAATCTTGAAATATTTAAGTGGTACAATGCAATTAGGACTTTGGTATCCAAAGAACACATCATTTCATATTATAGGATTTTCAGATGCAGATTATGCATGTAGTATCTTAGATAGAAAAAGCACAACAGGAGCATGTCACTTTCTTGGTAATTGTTTAGTTTCTTGGCATAGTAAGAAACAAGCATCAGTTGCTTTATCCACAACGGAAGCTGAATATGTTGCAGCTTGTTTTTGTTGCACACAAGTATTATGGATGAAACAACAATTGCTTGACTATGGTAAAGTTTTTAACAATATTTCCATTAAATGTGACAACACTAGTGCTATCAATTTGTCTAAGAATCCTATACAACATTCTAGATCCAAGCATATAGATATTAGACATCATTTTTTGAGGGAAAATGTGCAAAATCAGAACATAATTCTAGAATTTATTGAAACACAAAATCAACTTGCGGATGTCTTTACAAAACCATTGAATGAAGATAGACTTAATTTTATTAAACTTAATTTAGGAATGATTGATGGAAATACTTTGAATTAATTGCCTATCAATGAAGTTTCTATGTGCATGAATTTAATGGTTCTTAACACTCTAGAAATATTTTCTATCTTTCCATGAATCTTTCAATTTTTAAGTCTTTAGCGGTCGCTCCAGAGTCCTTTCGCGATCGCTATCTTGTCTGACAGTTTCATTCAAACTAATGACTCTGTGCGCGGTCGAGAAAATTTTGTGCGCGGCCACACCAATTTGAATAGTTTCGACCGTTACAGACAATTTCTTCTCTCGCGAGCGTACTTATCTTGAAAATGGTCGCTAGACCTCATTTCGCGATCGCACCTTGTTCAATGTGCGACCGCACCCTGTACATTCTGTTCGAAAATTTATAACCGTTGGCTGTGTGACAGGTCGCAAATCTTGACTTTCAACAGTCATAAATGGCTATTTTCGTTATTTCATCTATTTAAGAGCATAATAAATAATTTTCTTTGATATTTTGCTTCTAAAAACATTCTGAAACCCTAAAATCTTCTCCTCATCATCTGTCATTCAATTGAACCTCTGTTTTCCTGCTCCCTTCTGTTCTTTCTGTTTCAATGGCTCCCAAAAGAAAAACCACCTCCAAAATTAAGGGTCAAGCCAAGAGAGTTCCAGGAATCACCATTAGAGAACCTGTTGTTGAACCTCCATCTCCTCCTCAATCCAAAAGAGGTGAGAAAATTCACAAACCTCACCACCAAACCTCTGAGGAAGACATTAGGTATGCTATGCTTAAGAAAAAGAAGGTTGAAGGCACCAAATCACCTTTTGGTGGAATGCTTTCTGCATTGGGCATCAAGGACGAAATTGAGAGATTGTTGGATGTCCTTGGATGGAGAAAATTTGTCTTTCCAGAAGAGGTAGGCTACTCTAGTCTTAGCAAAGAATTTCTGATGTCTCTTCAAATAGAAAAGAGTGCAAATTCTGCACTAGGGTGGTATGGAGTTAGATTTAAGCTCTTTGATCAATACCAAGCCCTATCTCTAGAAGATTTTGGTAGCATTTGGAACTTCCCTTCTGAAGGTATAACCTCTTACAATGACCAAATGTTCTCCAACCGAACCCTTTCTGATTTCTGGCAAGAAATTTCCATTGAAACTTCCTTTGAAAAAGAATCCAAAGCCAGACATATCAAAACTCTCACCCACTGGATGCTCCATAGGATTATCACTTATACCATCCACCAAAGAGCAGATGGAAATGAGAAAGTCACCAAAAGAGACCTCATCTTTATGTATGCTTTCACCCATAACATCAAAATAAACTCCACCAAGTTCTTGATAGACACCTTCTTTCATCATGCTGTTACAAGAACTGGTACATTCTTCCTATCCTCTCAAGTTACTCAAATAGCTAGGCACCTAAACCTTCTGAATGATTTGAACTTAGCTACCTTGAGAAACCCTTTCACTCTAGCTTCCAGTGCTATCACAATAGATTACTTAGAGCATGCTGGATGTGTTAGGAAAATTGAAGGATCATATGTATACTACTTTGGCAAGAAAGGAGTAATGGATAAACAAAAGAAGAGGCCAAGATATACAATTGAGGAAGAAGGAGATTCAGTTGAAGTTGCTGTGGAATTACCTCCAAAAGCAACTTCATCAAAAGTTGCTCAAGAAACTACTTCATCCTCCACTCAACTCATCCTCCAAGCTATCAAAACTCTTTCCAGGAAATTCTCCAAGTTCAAGAAAAGTGTCTCCAAGAGATTTCAGCACTTGAACAAGAGAATTGACCTTATATCTCATATGTACCATGATCTCTATGACATACAAGGAAAATTGGACTTGCCTCAGTGCAACCTTGAAGATTGGGATATAAGTGATCATACCCAAAGCATTCCTGAAGAAGAAGAGTCCATCAGCACTAGCTCTGCCTCTGTTGCTCCTAAAGATAAAGGAAAAGCTCCTTTAGTTGAAGAAGAACTAGATGTAGATGATGACTCTGAATAGCTTAAAACTTTTTGTCTCTATTGTTTGCATTTTCATATGATTATTGCTTTATTTTCTACCTTTGTACTTTTCTCTATCCTTAATAAACATGTTTGTTTCAAATGTTATTTGTTTTTCCTTATTTGTTGTTGTTTTGATTGTTGCTTTTAATATCTTATCCAATGGAAGACACATTTGTTTAAACATTTGATTTATTTTGCCTATGACAATGGGGGAGAAAATAACAACATAATGGAATGAAACTCAGTAAACATAATAAGGGAGAAACAATGGGGGAGAAAATAGTACAATGAATTGTTTAAACTGTTTATACATAACCTAATGCACCAAGATTATCACAATGCTCTTAATCATGACTTATGCATAAATCAAGGGGGAGCATTTTAGACTTATTATTTTTTCATCATTCCATTTGAATTGCCAAAGTCAAAATGGGGGAGATTGTTAGACAAAAGATCTCTATTTTGATGCTTGACAACTCAAATGGATGATCTATTTAACTTGTGTTTAAGAATCTTGTTGCAGGATTAGGTTGCCTTAAGTAAAGCAAGACAGAACAATTCTAGCGGTCGCACCAGACCAGAATACGACCGCTACATGCAATTACAGAATGAAACCTTATCACAGTAGGTTTCGCGGTCAGAAGTTCGACCTCAGTCGCGACCGCGCCTCAAGAATGGCGGCCGTCCAAAATACTTGCCCGACCGCTACTCAAGGAACTTAAATCATTACAATCACAGTAAGGTTCGCAGTGACAAGAACGGTGAATGATTCGACCTCGCTAATCAATTTAGCGACCGCCCATTCAGAATAGCGACCGCCCAACAATTCAAGAAGAAATTGCTCAAAGAGACAGTAGTGTTCGCGTCCACAGGTGCATCCAGAAGTTCGACGCGAAACTGTGAGTTCGATCGCGAGATTCTGCATAGGGCGACCGCGAGATTCAAATTATGGCGGACATTCAGTTTTGCTCTGTCAGAGAATGACACGTAATATGACCGTTGTAAACCCACTTGAAGATTCAAAAAGGGCGACCGCACCTATGCTTGGCGCGACCGTCCCGACAAACAAAGCATGGGCAAGAAACGGTCCGACAAACACAGCATGGACAAGATTCCAGCTGCAGAGCACTAAAATTCGACCATTGTAGCTTTTTAAAAGCAGCGACCGTCCCTTGTTAAAGGACGACCGCGAGAAGCATGAGCGCGACCATCCTTGCATGAAGGGCGACCGCGAAGTGCTTCAGACAGTTTAAGTAAAGAAGGTCTATTCTGCCAAGACTTTATTCAAAACTTCAATAATGGCTAGTAAGACCACATTGGCTATAAATACAATGTCTCTATGAGAAAACAAGATAGTGAAGTGAAAAGAACAATCAAGAAATCAGATTTTCATAGCCAAGCAACAAATTTTCTTTTACTTAAACTTACAATTAAATTGTAATGAATGTTAGGTGTGATCATTGAAAACACCATTGTATAAGTTTGAGTGTAAGCTTGGGAAACACTTGGGTTGTGAGAGTGAGCCTTGTAAAACTCTTGATTGGGTTGTAAGTGTGAGCCTTAGAAAAACACTTGTGAAGTTAGGTGTGAACTTGTGAAAACACCAAAGTTGGAAGTGAGCTTGTAAAAACTTCAAAGAATAGTGGAACCTTAACAAGTTGTTAAGGAAGTGGATGTAGGATTGAGGTAAATCCGAACCACTATAAATCTTGTGTGTTCTTTCTTTCTTTCATTACTCAACCAACTTTCTATTCCGCATTTGTGTTTGTTGAGTTTTTTAATTTGCCATCATTTCGTGAGGAAACCAATTCACCCCCCCCCCTCTTGGTTGCCATCTTGGGACAACATTATGACAATAAGATATGAATATGCATAAATTATAAACAAACATAAACAACCAACATGTATTGGGCCCAACAATCTTATCCACTAATCTAGTTCCAGAACCATTGTTTTGGCCTATCTCATCAATAATGACACCACTGTGTCTCACTAGTGGACTTAGAGAAATCTATGACACCTAGTGTCTCATCCAGAGCATAATCATCAATATGACACCTCATGTGTCTTGCTCAAGGGCATAGTAACATCTCTATGACTCCCAGTGTCTCACCTCATCGCGTATGGCATGCCAATCACTAAACACATTCTTCTTGCAACTAGATAATGCATAAGACAACACACATTACACATTCAACATTCAATCACTATCTCATTTCATACTCTTAACATACATTCATATATCATCCTCATTTATATCATATTTTCAACATCATTAACAATATGAATATTTGTTCATCATATCTAAGTGCCATGGTCGTGCCTACCAAAAGGCCAAGCTTGTGCACTTCAAAACACTTATGTCTATCTTTTGGAATCAGCTACGGTAATAAAATGCCTCTAAGCCATGCCAGTGGCATTGAAAACACCACTGCCACTTATTTAATTCAAGGCCACGACCATGGCTCTTAAGTGCCAAGCCCGTGTCATTGAAAATTCCACTGCCAAACCAAACTTTCAATATAAATAAAACCTAACCAAATCCCACAGCCGTGTCCTCCCTCAAGGCCACGCCTATGGGCCACCATATTTGCACCAAATCACACACAATCAACATAAAATAATGTAAACCTAAAATAAAAACATTATCAAAGTTTATGCTAACCTTTTAAAAGCTGAAATAGAAAAGATAACTAAGATAACTCCTTTCTTACCAACTTCACTTAGCCTTTCACCTTCCCTATTGATTCCACCACTCAATTAAAATAATACCTATAAAAATTATAGGTTGAAAGGTAACATTACCAGCACATTTAGAGAACTTTAAACCCATTAAACTTCCTCAAAACTCAAAGTTGGCCAAAACCCTTATAAAAACCCTACTACTCAATCATTACCTCAAATTCTAGTCAACTTCATCCAAATACTAAAACAAGTCTAGAATTATCATCACTATATCAATTTCATGGCATTGCTTCCTTTACATAACATTATACTATAATTCCATAAAAATTCTACTAAAAGAAATTCATTAAGTGTTAGAGAACTTATTACTTGAATTAAAATCCAAGCTTTCTTCACTTCTTGTTGAATCTAGCTAAAACTAGATAGCTTGATGGATTAAAAATCACCTCCTTTAACTCACTAGGAAATTTGGCTAAGAAAGAGAAGGAACAATAAGAAATGAGATTTCTATGGTTTTTGACTTTTTAATCATCTTTACCAAAGATATATATTATTAATTAATTGTGATTTTTATATAAAATATTATTATTTTATATTTTAACTTTCTACTTTAATTTTTTACCATCTTACCATTTACATTTAACCTTTTATATTTTACGTATATGCTATTTATATTTCCAATATATACCATCTAAATCTTCCTTAACCTCCCACCCATTCTCCCACCCATTAGTGTGTCTAATTAGGTTCAATAAAAATTGGGGTGTTACAACTCTCTCACCCTTAAATAATTTCATCCCCAAAATTACCTGGTGTTAGTTCTAGAAAAGTTGTGGGTATTGACTCTGCATCACTTACTCACTTTCCCATGTAGCCTCCTCCGTTGAATGATTCCTCCATAAAACCTTCACCAAAGGTACTTTCTTATTTCTTAGCTCCTTTACTTCTCGTGCCAAGATTGCTATCAGTTCTTCCTTATAAGTTAGGTATAGATTCACCTCAATTGATTCAGCTAACATAACATGAGATGGATCTTACCTTTACCTCTGCAGCATGAAAACATGAAATACGTTGTGAATTCTATCCAATTTTGGTGGTAATGCTAATCTATGGGCAACCAATCCAACTCTTTCCAACACTTCATATGGACCAATAAAACAAGGACTTAGTTTTCTTTTCTTTCCAAATCTCAATACCTTCTTCCAGGGAGTGTAACATCCCAATGGCCCTGGACTTACGGCCCGACTTTTCACCTAGCTCGCTTCAAAGTATATAAGTACCATACATATACCTTGTATACATACAGTATGTATATAAAGTATAAGGATCTCACTATTCATTCAATTTAAAATGCTTACCTTAGTTCCAAACAATAATACATTTAATTTAAAGAACATTTACAAAATCATTATTCTTTTGATGATATTACACATATATAATTTACCTTGTCTTTTCCAAATTCATTTAAGTATACGTACATTTTTATCAATATACAACATAATCAAATTGTACATGTATGCACCACCTTCTAGTTGGTCTCGAACTACACTGGCCCCTCTCGTGACATGGTGGTTTGACTTCCAGATCAATTATCTATTCACCTGCACGATTTACACAACTGCGCTAAGCTCGAAAGCTTAGTAGTACAAATGAATATTTCAAACATACATAACAGAAAAATCATACTTCCTATGTTAACATCATGTATTATCATTTTCTTATCATATTTTCCCTTTTACAATGCATTTTTCATATATTTCCACTAATCTCATAATTTATATACATATACACATATATCATTACAACTAACCACAATTTAATGGCTTAGCAGAACATTCATGAAATAATACTCACAATTTCCACATCCATATACATATTATACATCATGTTGTATTTTCATAATCACATCATTCAACATAGTGTCTCTATTATAATCATCTCATTCCATCATTATCATCATATATCTTAACATTATATCTTATTCCATAATTCACATTAAAGCTAAGACAAGCATGGGCCCAAAAAGGATCTAATATGATATTCAAAGTTCAGAGTTACTGCTTTGGTCCATAATCACAATCATCAAGCCCGTAGGCGATATATATATCTCTATCCATGGATAGTATAACAAACCCAGTCTCTTGGACCTCAACCCGGCTAGACCCGAGGTGATCCTCAATCCGGCAAGACTGTTACTGTTTTTGAGGCTTACGACCCAGTCTTTTCACCCCCAAAAACATCATATTTCACATTTTTCAACTGGAATCAGCTTACGACCCGGTCTTTTCACCTATCCAGTGATTCATAGGCATGCCGCCAAAACCAGAACTCTGAAAATTGAATAACATATTAGGCACACAATTCATTCATTATATCATTATCAATTCAATTCTCAATTTATAATACTCATCTAGGCAATCATGCCTCAATTATCTCATTTGCATCATTATAGCCAACAACAATGGCTTCACATCTCATCATTGAGGTTTTGCATCATTATAGCCAACAACAATGGCTTCACATCTCATCATTTCTCAATTCACATTAAGGCAATTCATCATAAAAGTATTCATAATCAATTGCATTAAACATACATTTTGAATAATTATCATCTCTTTCACATATCATATTTCATCATAACATCATTCAACATACACTCCACCAAGTTCACATTATGCAAAACATAGCATTATTCATATGCATCAACAATGCAATAGATTACTTAACACATTTACAACCAAATGTGTTAAGTCTCAAAGTCATATGAATGTATGCAATAATTCAAGGTTTGTACTTACCTCAAGAACCACTCACACCAATCTATACACTTCCTCTTCCAAGAATTCTTCACCACTTGAATTAGGGCAATTCAACCTCTTCACAACCTAATCCAAAAGGAATAATACACACTTATTTACAATTACACATGAATTCCAATACAATTATTCACCTATTAGTCTCATACTAGACCCATAGATCGCAAATTATAAGCCAACACAACTATCTAGGACCCCATGGTCGTGGGTTAGCAAACGAGTCTGCCCACTTTTCTCCAAAACCCCCACGGGCGTGTCCCTCACTTGCCACGACCGTGGCACTCATTTGCCATGAACGTGGCATCCATTTTGCCTCTGTTTCAAACCAAACTCATGTATTCTATGTTTTAAAATTCAATAAACACAAACATATAGAAAAATCCAAGATAATAAGTGATCAAACTCACAACATACATCAATTACCAACTAATTTAACACTTATATAACTTCAACATATCTATATACTTCAATCTTTCATTATCATCATTTTCACACACTTACCATATCAAATCTAAACTCAATCAATAGAAATCAATACAAGGAAATGAATACTTACTTGAATATCATGCCAAATCTTCAATATCCACCTTCAATTCTCTCAAAACCCTTATGAATTTGATGTGTATATAAATAAAATCACATATCTCTCTCTCTCTCTCTCTCTCTCTCTCTCTCTCTCCACGTTCAAGAACAAGAAGAAGAAGAAAGAAAGAAAATCTTCTTTCTTTATTCAACTTATCTTATATATATATATAATAATAATATAATACAATATCACCAAAAATCCTCCACCACAATTTCCTTCCCTTTGACTTTCTTTTCTTCTCTTTCTCTTGTCATCATTATTATTATTATTATATACACTTACTTTTCCTACACAAATATATACATCATGTATATGTGATGTATATGTTGATATATGTATATCTCTTATATCTTGTATTTATATTTTCCCATATGGTCTAATTCAAAATTCGATTGGGCTTGGTTCAGCTTAATTGCATATGTCAAATTAGACCTGTCCAATTTCAATATGGACAACATCCATATCGAATTGGATGGATGTCTATTCAATTTGATATGGATGGTTCCATATCAAATTGGATGCAATCCAATTCGATATGGTTGGTCCATATCAAATTAAACATAATTTATTTCGATATGGATGGGTTTTATGTTGAAATAAATTAATTTTAATTCGATATGGTTCTTGTTTTGGACTTAATTTGAGTCGTGCTTAATTTGGAAATCTGGATTAAGCTCGATCTTTACTGATTTTAACCTAATTGATTCCTATAAGTAGGGAGCTTAAACAATTAATTGAGGGTAGCCACAATTATTAAAAAAACTATGATAATTAACAGAAGCAAGCAGTAACAACATTTAATAGTAAACAACAATTAATATCAAGAAAACACATACACAGTAGAAGGTCATAGGCACTATCTTCACTTTGCTCAACCGAGACTCAATACTAGTGCAGGCAGGAGGTTTGGATCATCATACAACTCCGTGGAGCCAACAAATTAAGGTGTTTTCTTCTGTGTTTACTTCATTTAAGTTTACAGTAATTGTTTTTCTTTTATTGTTATCTCAGACCATATTTTGAATTGTTTAAACATATTATGAGAAAATGAGAAATGAATTGATAATGAAAAATATAAAATAATTTTGTGCCTAGTATGTTCTTTAATTTCCAAAGTTCTGTGTTTGGCGGCATGCCTATGAGGTTATCTCATTATTAACCTTTAGGGCTAGCTTTTGAGCAATTATTATGATTTGCCTTCGGGGCCAGACACTTGGTGTCACTATGATATGATTTGCCTTTGGGGCTAGCTTTTGAGTAATTATTATGATTTGCCTTCGGGGCTAACTTTTGAGAAATTATTATGATTTGCCTTCGGAGCTAGACACATGGTGTCAATTTGGACCAAAATAGTAACTCTGAAATTTGAATAGCATATTAGATCCTTTGGGCCCATGCTTGTATTTATTGTTATGTGAATTGTAAAATGATTGAAAAATATGTTAAAAAGAAATGGTATGTCACATGGCGACATGATATACATAAGCATTGTGCATTAGCATTGCATATAAATTTTATTATTATCAAAGTTTGTACCACTAGGCTTTTGGCTTAACGCGATTATAATTCATCGCGTAGGTGACAGAGGAGATCCAGTTGTGCCAAAGAGTTCTTCTAGACCGGGTCGGGTTTAGATTTGAAGTCCTGAATGTAGAGTGGTTTTGTGAGCATCAAGATCAGAGACACAGCCAGCATGTATATGTTTTTATTACATTTTGATATTACGTATATTATATTATATTTTTGGTATATATTTTGTAAATTATAAAGGATATTTTGGATAAATGTTATATTATGGATTTTATATGTGTTTTTAGATAAACATATATATGTATATATGTTTTATGAAACTTGGAAAAATTGAAGAGTATTTGAGAAATGTATGAATTGGTTTATTGGGAATGCTTTTGTGTGCAGGTTGTGGTTTTGTTGAATTTAGAAATGTCCAACTTATAGATAAAACTCTGATGAATTTTTTTCAAAGATTTTATGAAAAATACAATTTTGGAACATATAATTAATAGTAAATATTTTATGTGTTATTTAAGTATACAATTTAAAGTATTTAAGATTTTAAATTAGAAATGTGAAATTTTTTTATTAAACTGGATTGTGACATTTTTGTACTATATATGTGTATTTTACATAAACTAGGTGTATGTATTATACGTATATAGGGTATAAGGGTGTTACATGCAGTCTGCCCGAGCTACTAAGGTTCAATCTCTAAGGTACTTCATGCTTTAATTGGATCTTGTTGTACAAAATTGGTTCAACACCTTGGAGGATAACACTCAAAAGAATTGGGACCCATTGTACAAGGCCTTCATCCAACAATATGGGTACAATGCTAAGTTGAAAGTTACTTTGATCGAGGTAGAGTCGATAAGGTAGAAACATAATGAAAAATTTGCTAACTATGTGAAGAGGTAGAGAAACAAGGCTGCATTGCTCAAAAAAAGGCTCGATGAGTCAGATCAGATTAGGATGATTGTGGGAGAGGTGTTGCCTAATCTTCATGAGAGGATATCCCACACCCTTCTTAGGGATTTCAAAGATCTTCTCCAAGCTGGCTTGCAAATAGAAGAGTGGGAAAGGGAGAAGAACAATTTTTCTACAAGAAGGAATGAGAAAGAGAACTATCAGTCTGGCAATCAAGAACGCAAAAGGCGGTCAATGTTAATGCGACTGGCCAAGGAGGTAGGAGATAGTTTTCAGAGTTGGAAAAACCATTGTCATTGGTTTTCAATAAGCTACATAAGAGAGGGTTATTACAATCTTTGACTCCTCACACAATGCCAAATCATCTACCACCCAATTTTGATGCTAAGGCAATTTTCCAATTCCATCAAATGCAAGGACACGAGACAAACAAATGTTTGAGATTGAGGCATGAGATCCAAAACTTGATCGATAGTGGAAAACTGCCTAAACCTAACAAGCCTAACACAAAGGACAATCCGCTGCCAAGGTTTAACAAAGTACCGCCACTAGAAACTTTCACAATCGGGGGAGGTTTGAATGAGAAATTTTTCCTGTCTTCTTTCCAAGATGTGGATGTCTAAACAACTAAGGAAGAAGAGGTGCATAGTAAGAGGGAGCAAGCTTTGGTTGAGAAGGAAGTAACCATCTATGTTGTGGATGACTTCTCAAACTCAACCGATAGTGATGATGATTTTAAGCCAACAAAGGAAGAGTGGACCTAATCCGACCCGAAGAAGATGAAGTAATGAACACTCGTTCTAGTAAGCCTTATGCAAGGCCACCACCAAAGGAAGTGGAAGCTGATAAGGGAAAGGAAGTTGAAATAGGGGGTAAGGAGGAAGAAGGCAATGTTGTTCTTAAGTAGTTAAAAAAGAACTCAAGCTTGTATTAATATCTGTTACTACCTACATCTAAGAAGCATCGAGAAACTGTGGCTAAAACTATTGTGAGCATGCAAATTTCTACTTCTGCGATACTAATGAACTAATCAATTTTATGGGGGTAAATAAGGCCAAGGAAGTAAAGAAAGGTGATAATGCTCAAAAGAAGAACAAGATTGATGTGAGAGGTCGTTCTCAAATGCTAATTTGGTAGAAGAGGGAAGGGATCACATCCACCCAATTTTCTTCAAGGTACATGGCAAGGGAAAAAGGACTCCATGTGTTATGGTTGATGATGGATCCGCCATAAATGTCTACCCACTCAATATCTTGCCAAAGTGTACTATGTGAATAAGAGATTTGAGCCCAGCTGAGGTGACAATTAGGGCTTATGATAATACCAAAAGGCATGCCAAGGGAACCTTCAAAGCTATTGTGATGGCTGGCCCCATTGAATCCATGGTAGAGTTTGTGGTCTTAGATATCCCCATTACCTTTACACTACTTTTGGGACCACCCTGGTTTCATCCTCTTGGTAGAGTTCCTTCCACACTCCATCAAAAGATCAAGTTTCCAAATAGGGATGAGACAATGGTTATCGAGGCTGAGGATAATGAGGTGGTGAATGCTCTGATAATTAAGAGGCCTCTCAATGGATTCCAAGTGTCTGTTGTTTCTGCTGATGAGATGATGGACACCAAAGTCCTGACTATGATGAAGAATATGAACTATCTACTAGGTGCTAGCCTTAGGAAAGGAAAGACAGGTGTGATAGAGCTTTCAGACTTCAAGACTCAAACATCTAAGAAAGGGTTGGAATATAATGAAGCTACTGAAGGTGTTCAGTTGAAGAAGAATGAGAAGATGAGTTTTCCTCCACTTGAAGAGGTTTTTGTCGAAGCTCTAGGTATGGGACCACTATAAGGGAAGCCAGAGCAAATCATATTCATGGGAAAGTTGATCCCAGGTTTTAAAATGTTTGCTAATGTTGCTGAGCGGGTGGAACGGATTGAGAAAGAGCTTGTCCTATCGGATGATAAAAAAAGCCTAGCCTAGAAGAGAAGAAGGATGCTATCCTGAAGATCCAAAAGACTCTAGAGGAAATTGCTGCTCTAGATGAAGAATAGTTTGAAGATCTTTAAGTTTATGATTATAAGAACAATGACTCTGATTTTGATTTTAATTTTAATTTGTCTGCTTTGTATTAGGATGCCGATGCTTTCTTTTCCAAAATGAATGCAATAAAGTCTAATTTTGCTTACTTATGTGATGTTTTTCCTAATGGTTGCATACATTCAAGTAGTAATTACATGAGCATTTTTAATATTAACTTTGTTGACACACAATTATTAAATTTGGGAATATCCAATAACCTTAAAAACATTATCATAACATCTAACCTTACTCCAAAAGAGAGAGATTTGAAAATATATTTAAGAAATATGAGGAAGTCTTTGATGGTCTTCTGAGGATATGCCAGGAATTGATCGAGACATAGCCAAGCACATCATTCCTACTTACACTCACATGAAACCTGTCAAACAATAGCTTAGATGGCTAAGGCCGAATTGGGTAGAACTGATCAAAGAAGAAGTCATTAAGAAGATACAAGTCAAGTTCCTTGAGGTGATAGATTATCCTGACTAGTTTGCTAACATAGTTCCCATGCCAAAGAAAGATGGAAGAATTAGGATTTGTGTGGACTACAGAGACTTAAACAAGGCTTCTCCTAAAGATGATTTTCCTTTACCCCATATAGATGTCCTTATTGATAGTGCAGCCTCTAGTGTACTACACTCATTCGTATATGGATTTTCTAGATACAATCAAGTGTTAATGGCCTAAGAGTTAAAATTACCTATATCACTGGTATGTTTTGCTATAGGGTGATGTTGTTTGGGTTAAAGAATGCTGGAGAAACCTATTAGAGAATGGCCATTACCTTGTTCCATAACATGACGCACAAGGAAGTTGAGGTTTATGTTGATGACATGATGGTGAAGTCGGATACAAGAGAGCAGCATTTTTGAAAATTTAGAGATCTTTAAAAGAACAGTGAAGTATATACTAAGGTGAACCCAAAGAAGTATGTGTTTGGGGTTACTTCAGGCAAGATGTTGGGACACATGATTGGTCCAGATGGCATTAAGGTTAACCCCGACATGGTTAACCCAATTAGGGATATGCCAACCCCTAAGAAGGAGAAGGAAGTTTTGAGGTTCATTAGCAGGTTACAGTATATTAGCAGGTTCATAGCAAAGCTTACCACAATCTATGAAGCTATCTTCAAATTGCTTAAAAAGAACCAACCAGTTTAGTGGAATGAAGAGTGTCAAAAGGCCTTTGGGCATATAAAAGAGTATTTTCTGAATCAACCTATTTTGAAGCCACCTAAACCTGGCAAACCTTTGTTACTATACTTACCAGTAGAAAAAGAATCAATAGGAGCAATGCTAGCACAAGCAGATGAATCAGGAGTTGATTGCACAATTTACTATTTGTGTAAAAATCTCCTATCTTATGAGATTAAGTATAGTATTATTAAAAAGACATGTATAGTTGTGGTTTGGTCATCTAAGAAGTTATGACATTACTTTCAATCTTATAATGTGCAAACAATTTTCAGGATGGATCCAATGAAATATTTAAAAGAGACACCCTCATTGATTGGGATGTCTGGCAGATGGTTGATAATTTTAGAAGAGTTTGAGATTTAGTATATAACCAGGAAAACCATCAAAGGTAGAGCAGTAGCAGAATTTTTGACTCAACAACCATTACCAAACAATGAGGTGATTTAAAATTTCCCGATGAATATTTAGAGGCCATAGAAGTACAAGGATGAAAGATGTATTTTGATAGAGCAGTAAATAGAAATGAAGCAGACCTAGGAGTAATGTTAGAATTTCCATAAGGAGAGGTCATCCCTCTAGCTAAGAAGTTGAAATTTAGGGCAACTGGCAACATGCTTAAGTATGAAGCATGTACTTTTGGCCTGGAAACACTGATGATCATGAAGGTGGATAAAGTGCAGGTCTTTGGTGATTCATTGTTAGTGGTATCCCAAGTAAATGGAGAATGGGAGTTGAAGGAAGAGAAGTTAAAACTATACCACAATTACTTAACCATGATGAAGAAAAATTTTAAGGAGTGTAAATTTATACACCTACCAAGAGAAGAAAACTAAATGGCCATTGCCCTAACCACCTAGCTTCGGTATGGGAATATCATGTTAAGTTATTTCTTAAGCCTTTAGTTTTGACCAGTTCATCAACTCCTTACTATGAGTATGAAATAGTCATAAAACTGACACAGACCATGATGCATGGTATGACACTAGAAGAAGGTCCTTGGAAAATAAGCAATATCCATTGGAAGCAACATAGGAAGAGAGAAGTGCTATAAGGCTATGGTCTTTGCAATAAAACTAAATGACCGATGCCCTAACCACCTGGCTTCAATATGGGAATATCATGTTAAGTTATTTCTTAAGCCTTTAGTTTTGACCAGTTCATCAACTCCTTACTATGAGTATGAAATAGTCATAAAAACTGACACAGACCGTGATGCATGGTATGACACTAGAAGGCGGTCCTTGGAAAATAAGGAATATCCATTAGGAGCAACATAGGAAGAGAGAAGTGCTATAAGGTTGTGGTCTTTGCAATACATCACCTTTTATGGGGTGTTTGTATCGAAGATGGTCCAATGGAGTGCACTTAAGATGCTTAAGGAATATGAAGTTAAGCATATCATGTCTGAGATATATGCAGGAAGTTGTGGACCCAATATGAATGGATTAGCCCTAGTTAAGAAGATAATTCAACAAGGTTACTATTGGTTGACCATGGAAAGAGACTGCATTAATTTGGTGAGAAAGTGTCAGTAGTGCCAGATGTATGAAAACTTGAATCACTTACCTTCTAAAGAAATGTATTCTATGTCTTCACCCTGGCCTTTTATAACTTAGAGGATTGACATTATTGGAGAGATACATCCGACGACTTCGAACGGTCATCGATTCATTGTAGTAGTAGTGAATTTATTTTTCAAAATGGGTTTAAGCCGAGTATTTCAACAAGCTGGGGGCAAGGCAAATGGCTAGATTTATCAAGAAGAATCTCATATGTAGGTATGGGATCTGGTATAGTGTTATATTAGACAATAGTGTATAGTTTAAAGGAGTAGTTAAGGACCTGTTCTCAAAGTACCAAATTCGTCATCATCGATCCTCCCCTTATAGACCAAAGGCTAATGGTGCTGTGGAAGGAATAAACAAGACAATTAAGTAGATCTTGTGTAAAATGACTAAGACATATAGGGATCGGTTATAAACGCTTCCTTTTGCTTTATGGGGATACAAGACCAATGTGTGAACTCCGACTGGAATGATGCCATTTTCTTTGATTTATGGGATGGTAGTAGTATTGCCAATTGAAATTGAGATCAAATGGCTAAGGGTGGTCCTAGAAGTTGAATTACCTAAGATAGAATGGGTAGCGAGTAGATATGCACAGCTATCCTTATTAAAAGAAAGAAGGTTGAAGGCACTCTATCATCATCGGTTGTATCAAAGGAAGATTGCTCAGGCTTATAAAAAAAGGGCTAAGATCAGAAGGCTTAAAGTCGGTGATTTAGTGTTAAAGCAGTGCAAGCCTAATGTCCTTGATCCTAGAGGGAAGTTTAGACCTGGTTGGGAAGGGTTGCATGTTGGGAAATGTGTCATGATCAAGGGAGCAGTAAAGTTGTCAGACATGGATGGGAATGAGTTTAGTGAGCCAGTAAACATTGATAGGTTGAAGAGGCTTTATGTTTGAAATATTAATAATATTAATAAAAGAGGAAGCTGGCTAGGTTGAAAACCCAAAAGGGTGACCAAGGCAAAAATAAAAGTTGTCTGTTAGTTTTAAAAATCCGAAAGGGCGGGATAGGCCAAAATTAGGGCTAAATGAGAGAAAATTGTCAATTAAAAAACCTAAAAGAGTTGGTTGGCAACATGAGTGATCTTGTGTATGCTGGCTTTATATTTTTTGTTGTTCCCCAGTTTAATAAAATATAGTTAATGTTAAAGTTGTTCTATATGCACTATTTCGAATAATATGATCATTATGGTAAAATAAATAACATAATAGTGAAAGGTGATGTCAAATTATAAAGGGAAAGAAAACATTTTTTTATTATCATTATTGTTCGTCCTAACATCATTTTTTCTATGGAATTGATAAGTGTAAAATATATGGCAAATGATAAGTGTAGTGTGAAGGCCAGATTTACTTCAGTCAATCCAAGAAGACTTTAGTCAGACAAGCATGTCCAAATCAGGAGTGAACTCAGAACCTCGAGGATTGGCTCCATACTGACAGTCAAGTCGATGAGGATCATAGTAAGTGCCTCGACAAAGAGTAGCATGAGGAACATATATCATATACATCTGAATGGTAACATCGGTAATCTTCCAACAAGGTACCAACCAACGGATATTAATCACAGCTCGTGAGCAGATCCAGTCAATCTAGTTGGCATATTAGGAAGCAGGATGGAGTAGTTTCCTGGCAGAATAATGTCATGGTAGATATTTAGTGAAGTCCACAGACAAGGTATCAAGCAAGCAGAAGCACTCATGTAGCTACATTTGTAAGAAGGATAGCAATAATAAAAAAAAGAACTCGTTAGGTTGAAAACCTGCAAGGCCAGCCTAAGTAAAAATTAGGGTGGTTTCCTAGCTCTGAAAACCCACCAGGTTGATCTAGGCAAAAATTAGAACCAACAAAAAAATCTACTAGGTTGAAAACCGGTAAGGGCAGCCTAGATAAAAATAAGGATAGCTCATTAGTTTTGAAAACCTGCAAGGTCAGGCTAGGCAAAAATTAGAGAAATAAAAATAAAAGCCTCAATTGAAAATCTAAAAGGGCAATTTAGGAAATTACTTAAAGTAATAATGGACTTCCTGCCAACCTCCTTGAAGAACTTATCTTGAATTGATCCAATCTAACTAGGGTATCAGCCAAGATCACAGGTACTGGTGACAATCCTCCCTCCATCTGGTCAATGATATCCACTGCTTGTAGATTGATGTCGCCATCGGGAGAAACAAGTGGGAATTGACCAAGCAAGCATAGGCAAAACATACGTCCCCACTCGTTGGTAGGAGCCAAATGGGAAGTGCAAAAATTGATCAATGGACCAAGCAAAATTTTCTCACCTATGGTCAATTGCAGTATCTCAGGCTTTGAGAGTTGAACATCATCTGCATATTTTGATGTGCCTTTAAAGTCAGTATGGGTAATGCCATATGGATATTTAAAGTCAATATGGGTAATGCCATATGGATGTTTGCTTGGATATCCAAGGATATCCTAAAATTCTTCTATCTTAGGTCATACTTTAAAGTTGTTTATTATCATACTTTAAAGTTGTTTACTTGAAAGTCCTAGTTTTCACATCCCAAAAGGAAACCATAGCATGTAAGAAGGAATGGTCCAACTTGACATTTTGAAAGAACTTTAAGACATTGAGTTGAGACCATGATATTTGTGCCAATGTGTAGTTTTATGCTCTTGAATAAATTCTTTATCTTTTTTAAATTGGCTTCTGTCATCATGGGGAGTGTAACAATTGCAGTTGATTTGAGTTTGTGGAGTATTGCAATTGAAGATTTGGAATTGTTTTTGTTTATGTGATAAAATTTGTAAGATAAGAATTGAGAGAAGAAGGTTGATAGACTTATTGTGGTTGGGGAATTGAAACTGATTTAAATAGGTAAAGGTTGGGAACCGAAGTGCATAAGGAAAAGAGTTTGCATGTGGAACTTGTACCAAATCCATTTTGGTTTTTATGAATTTGAATCCTAGTCCATGATGAATTTAGAATTGTAAATTCATCATAGACACTCTGCTACGTATATAAAACAAGATATAGAAAAGGTAAAAAAAAGAAGTAAATAAAAGAAGTAAAAAAATACAAGAAAAAAAAAGGATACAGAAAAGCAAAAAATGTTAAGGATGCAAGAAAGTCAAACTATTATTATTATTGTATTATTATGCTGTACATTATATTAAATATAAGCTCTTTATTAAAATTTAATACAAGTTGATCATTGAGAAGGGGGAGGCAATCCATGGTAGAATAAAGCCCTAAAAAATTTATCGTCTGATAGAGGAGGAGGTACACCTAAGTCCCTATTATCTTGAAAGTCAGGTCTGTAACAGTAATTGCCTGAAAAAGGAGGAGGCACCTCATGGTTATTAGTTCGGGGCCTCCTTAACAATGAAGCACAAGGATCTGTATAGCTCTCAAATTGAAAGTCCTAGAAGTTTCAGTCAAGATAAGCAACACACCAACGATTAGCAGGCAATTCTTCTTGCAGCTTCATGTTTGGTTCTTTGAGCATTTGTTGTGAGTAAGATAAGGAAAAGTAAGTTCATGCATTTTTCATGCATACATACAACATATATAAAAAAGAATCCAAACCAGGTAATTCATATCAAAGCCTTAAAACCTGAAGGATGGATCAGAATAGACGTTGCGAACAAAATGTATGGCTAAGACAAAGTAGCATGAGACGGACCGGCCCCATCATAATGGGAACTTCATGATTGCTTAGCATCATGCAACAATTCAAGGTTAAACAAATGCCATGAAACGCGATCCTAGATGAGCAAAAGAATATAGTTGATGAACCTGAGAAGAGACAACCATGACATTATTAGCCTCTTCTCCATCCTCATCAGTTTCTTCTTCTTCTTCCTCTTCTTCTCCTTCTCCTTTTGGAAGTCCTCGAACGCCAACAAGAGAAACTTAAAAATTCAAAAATAGCTCTATGATAAATTGAGTGTATGACTCAGCAGGTGGGAGAAGATACCGTTCGACATCATATCCATCCTAGCACGTATCTAGAAGTGTTTCGGCATGGACGTGATGTCTAATGTATGTGCCGAAATATCCTTAAGAACCCTTCGTTCCTCAGGGTCAAGAAACCAGTTGTACACCCTCTCACTGAGGAACCACCCATTAGATACCAGACTAGTAATAACTCAGCGAGAATTTTGAAAAGGCAAGGCAGCATTCATGAAACGAGTCCAATTGGCTCATTCACTATTCCCCCACCAAGTGATATCTACCTGCAGAACAAAGAAGAAACGGTAAGTTAATTTTTTCAAAAATTTTAATATTTACTAATTGAATTTTCCCTGATCCCAGGTCAACCGACTCAAGTGATAGCGATGAGAATGAACATGATGAGAACTCAGCACCTCCTTACGGCCTGACAACCAAAGGCTCAGCCTCAGATACTCGACTCTTTGATGAGAAATGCTTGGTAGCTGCATGAGATTATGCTCATATGCCGAAACCTAAAGGAACAATGAGGGTCATACTTATTTAAATTCTTTATTTGACATAATAAATGGTGGGAATTAATACCTTGGCGACCACCATAAAGCCAGAAAATGATTATGAGTGGGATTTTCGTACCCACTCCCATGTGGAATGGTTCTTCCAACTTCAGCACTATTAAGCTCAGGGCCTTAGAGAATATGGGCATAAACCCAAAGAAAATGAAGTCACCATCTGGATGGACTGGGAAAATAGAAAGGGATGGATGACTCAATTCCTAAGAAATCCCCAATCCCCTAATGGGTTTGGAAAGTTGGGTACGTGTGGGGAAGGTGGGAATGACCCAGCACCCCCACAACACCCAGTTTATTGGAACCGGCCTCTTTTTAAGGTCTAAATATTATAGAATTCGTAATTATTATGATATAATCCATACTACATACAATAATTAAATCAAAAGCATCATTGTATTAAAATCAAAGTAATATTCAAACAAAACAAATAAATAGACACCCATCCGAGGATGGAAACATGTCCTTACATCATCCAATGTCTAAAACTAAATAGGACACACTCCAAAAGGTGGAAATGTGTCCTTTATATTAATCCCAAAATATGAAAATAATTTAAATTACATGAAGCTTAACTAATGAGGTACCCACAAAGTGGAAACATACCTCTTACATTATTAATACCAAGATAAACAAATAATAATAATAGTAAAGAAAACATCCATCCATCATAAATTAAACAAATCAAACATTGAAATCAAATAAATCAATCATTAAAACATATCATAAACTACATAATCAAATCTAAAACTAAATAAAGTAACAAATGTATAAGTTTAGGGTTTACATCTTAAATTAGGGTTTAGAACTTAATTTAATAAATAAATTAGGGTTGTAAATAAAGAAAGTTAATCACAAAGACTTATAATACACAAATAAATATTGACCCCTTCGATGAGCCCATACGACAGTCCCTTATGGGGTAGGGGGCAGCTCTCCAGAAAGTTTTGAAAACAGGTTTTTAGGGTTTTAAGTTTTAGTGTTGAAAAATGATTTAGGGTTTTTTTATTGGAAACTAATTATTAAACTTTGAGGGTTTTTTTAAAAAATTATTTTAGCTACTGTGATGGTTAGAAATTGTTTTGAACAAGTTATTTTGAAAATTAATTAAATGGCTGAGTGTAGTTTAATGGATAGTAAGCATAGAAACAATTAACCTTGGTACAAATCATATTTCATTGGATCACGTTTGAAGTGAGGCTACTAGACATTTTCTTATCCATGAATAATGAAACACGATAATGAATACTGGATTTTTTAATCAATGAAACAATCAAAGAAAAAAAAAAGAAACAAAAACAAAAATAAAAAATGAAACAGAATAATTGAATTGTTGTAATGTTAAAAACAATTAGATGAAAGATTGCAAACCTCCATTATAGGTTCCACCAATATTTTATGTCGATCAAATTTTGTAAAATCTTAGTTGAAACAAGGTTGAAGATAACTGCATTTTGCCTTCTGGTTGGTGGTTTTAAGCTTATGTTCTTTTATTTACTCAAGTTGTTGGATTTTGCTCGTTTAATTATTTGATGATTGCAAAGGACTCTAATAACGATTGTTTGTTTTGTTGTCATCCCTCTACTGCTGTTTAAAACCTATATTTATAAGGGACAATTTGGTTAAACGTTGTAAACCTGTATCAATTTCCTACTTAGCCATGATTTTCATTCGAGGCATATTGAATTATCTGAGGCAAATTAGTTTAAAATCATTCAAATTCATGATAAAATGTGACAATATCGAACTGAGTTCAAAGCCAAAACAAGGCCATGTTGAACTGGGGAAGGCCCAAATTGATATGGGCCTTCCCACATCGATTTTACGGCTTTCCAAATCGATATGGGAGTCCCATATCTAATTGGACCCAACCAAATTTTCAAAATATGTCTATTAGGGGTTTCAAAGATTCAACCATCATATTTTAGGCCTTAAAAATTGGACCAATCAAATTTAAAAGCTTAAAATAGGTTTAAGCTATTAAGAATGAATCGATAAATACTTAGGCCATTTTTAATTAAGACCAAACTATCTTACAGCCAAAATTAAAGGTCTACAATGATCTTTTCCTTTGGCAAAGTTTGTCAAAACCTTGAAACAAGAAGACCAGACCAGCTTCTACCCAATTGTATAAATCCACAATATCAATGTCAGCAAGAGCTCATAAATACTGATAAGTGAATGACAGACTCAGCGCTGAACAAAATGGTCAACCTCAATAAATAGAGCAATAACCCTCGAGCACATTGTTCAGCCATTTCTCTATGAATTGGTCCAGTATAATTCATCCAATATTCTTGAATAGGTTCATACTTGATCTTGAATGGCTCTTTTAAAACAGGTTCCATGCCTATTAGCTGTCGGATTTCATCGAGCGTTAAGATATTATGAGTAAAGGAGACGTGGATTCCACGGCACGAGATACCAGTTATGCTAGTAAAATCAACTGGGACTATAGTTATTTCCCCCAGTGGCAAATGGAAAGTATGGGTGGCATCCATCCACCTTTCTGTGAGCGCTTGGATTACTCTCCTATCTATCTAGTATGCTTTTGATGGTAACTGCATGATAAAGTCCTCAAAGCTGCACCATCGATTCATCCATTTTACTCGAGACAGGGCATTATTATACCATTGTCGTGCTTTATATACACAAATGCCGCCGTGAATGACACAACCGTCATCCTGCCACAAAATAGGTAAGTCCTAAAAAAGGTATGTGAACTCCTTCGCTTTTGCTCATATATAATTAAATATAAAAATAATAATAAAATATATATGAAATTTAAAATAAAATAAGAAATGAAATAATAAAAAATATAAATAAAATTTAAAAGTACAAAATATAAATTAACAACACATCACTTATGATACTTAGTTATTTTTGTGTAATTAAATAATTTTCTTATGGTAAAAATTATATTTACCTCAGTCTTCTCATTCAAACTATGATGTAACTTTATGCCAGCCAATAATAATACTCTCCCGTGCTCGTTCACCCAAATATGTTTAAGAAGCTTAGCATCTGAATATTGTCTGGCCCTAGAAGAAAGTAGATTAATCGAAATTTATAAGAAGGGGTACTCTCTTTACGAGTTTAAAATCGTAAAAGAAATTTAAAAGATAGAAATTTTTGAAGAGATAAATATTCATGCATAAACATTCATATTTATAGAGGAAAAGCCATGGAATGAATGAATGATAAAGAAAAGACAAACACTTTGATAACAAGCAAAGTAAAATATAAAAAGTATAAAGAAAGCAAAGTCACGTGTTCATTATTTATAGAAGAAAGCCATGGAATGAGTGATAAGAAAGAAAAACAAACACTTTGATGTAAAAGGTATAAAGATGAAGTAACTTCACATGCACTATAAAATCAATTATTCATTTCTTTAAGATCAATAATTCAAAGTTTACTTTCCATTTCATAATTCAAAGTTTACTTTCCATTTCAATTATTCTTTCCTTTTTCAGATCAATTATTCATTTCTTTCTTAGATCAATTATTTTTTGACACAGCACACGTTCACATAGTAAATTAATATTTATACCTTATTGCATGTCTAAAAAATATTTTTTGTACTTTTAAAATATTTTTTCACACAAAGGACAAGAGTACATAGGTATGGTAAAAAATAGCTAATTTTTTTTCAATACTAACTATAGAAATTAATTTTTTTCAAACTATTCTCGAGTCTAGAATTTAATCCAGGTCCAGAACTCAAACCAACTTGGGTACAGAACCCAAACCCAAACCTTTTTTGAGTCTAGAACTCAATTTAGATGCAAAACCTAAACCAATTTGGGTCTAGAACCCAAACTATTCTTGAGTCCAGAACTCAATACGGGTCCAGAATCCAAACCTTTTTTTAGTCCAGAACTCAATTCAGGTCCAGAACCCAAACCAACTCAGGTTAGAACCTAAACCATTTTCAAGTTTAGAACTTAATCTAGATCTAGAACCTAAACCAACTCATGTCTAGAACCCAAATCTTTTTTAGTCCAGAACTCAATTCAAGTCTAGAACCAGAACCATTTTTGAGTTCAGAACTCAATTCGGGTCCAGAACCCAAACCAACTTAGATTAGAACATAAACCCAAACATTTTTTAGTCTAGAACCCAATCCTGGTCCAGAACCCAAATTAATCTAACTTTTCAAATTAAATTGCCTTTCACTCTTTGAATAAATAAAAAATCGTTCAAGCAGGGGGTAAAACTATATACTTTTAATTTTGGTCTAGGTTAAATTTAGGATTAATATGAATACAAAATAATATTTGATGTCAATAACAAGCACAAATCAAGTCTAGTAATTTTGGTTCGGTTTAAATCAAGACAACATGATTCAGCCCAAGCTAATTCGGTATAGAAAATCTCCATATCGAATTAGCTTAAGCAGGCCCTTCTACTTGGTTTAATCGAGAATTCATCAAATGTTATTAAATCCTAAGAAGACTATGATAAGTGGCAGGAGTATTTGTTTCGGATTCAGATGGCTTAGCTAGTTCACCTTAGTTGATGCTTATAAATACAAAACCTTGGACAAAGAATTGGCAGCAACGATTATCAAGCAGACGAGTAGCAATTGAGAAAAACACACAGAATATTAAAAATACAACAAAGAAGGAGATATGAACCATTATCTCAAAATTTGCTTTGTTCATCCAAGGTAGAAGTTGGTCAGGTAGTAAGCATGGGTTTGTTTCAACATATTTATATTGTAGGAAAAACACGCAGTTTTAGTTTCCTCAAACCTAATTTTTTAAAAATACTCAGTAGATTCATTCATTTATAAATGATTTGCAGATTTAGTTTTCTAAGTTTAATTTATTTAAAACATTCATATATTTATTTGTCCATTATAGCATCATTGAATAGTTTGCATAGTAGGAAGTTAATTTAACACAGTAACAATAAAAAGTGTTAATTTAATATGTCAGTAAGCTTTTGAAGATCGTTTAATCTAGTATCTAAGATATATTGGTTAGGATTTCATGTAAGCACCAGTAACATAATTTTAACTAATTTTGTATAAATTGTTTAAACCTTGTTTCAAAACCCTTATCTGTAAAAACCCTAAAATCTAATACTTAACCTCGAATCTATAAAAAACCAAAACCATAATACAAATATTAGATTTTAGGGTTTTTACAGATAAGGGTTAGGGTTAAGTATTAGGATTAGGGTTTTAAAGATTAGGGTTAAGTTTGAAACGGGTTACTAGTATCTAAGTTTTAAAGATTAGGGTTAAGATTAGGGTTTCAAACTTAACCTTAAATATCTAACCCTAATACTTAACCTTAAATATCTAACCCTAATACTTAACCCTAATCTTTGAAACCCTAATCCCAAATACTTAACCCTAATCCTAAAACCCTAGTCCTAAAATCCTAATTTCTAAAACCATAATCCAAAACCCTAAATCCAAATTTCCAAAAACCCTAATCCAAGATCCAAATTTTATAATTTCCAAAACCTCGACCCAAGACTTCAATCCTTTAAGTTTAAACCATGGTTTGTATATGTAGCCTTTAATTGCAATTTGAATCCAACTTTACATATTTTAATCTTAGTTTATATCTTTATAGCTTGATCTTAATTATTTTATCTTATGATGGATGGATGATATATATAGATTATTTGTTGATGATTAATTATTTATTATGCATGGTTAATTTATATTGAATTATTATTTGAATGTTAGGACATGTTAAAGGCATGTTTCCACTATGTGGGTGCCTTAGTTATTTTCTTAATTATGCAATTTATTTTATGGACTTTGAAACTTTATATGTTTCTACCTTTAAGTGAGTATCCTATTTTATTTATTTTTATTCTTATGGACTTGGATGATTGCAAGGGCATGTTTCCATCATTAGATGGGTGTCCATTTTGATTGGTTAGTTTAATTTAATGCAATGAATGTTTATTTATTTTTATAATTGCATGTAATATGGACAATGTTGTAATAACCAAGAATTCAATAATATTTAGACCTGAAAATGGGGCTAGTTCCAATGACCCGGGCACTGTAGGGTGCTGGGTCATTCTCACATTCCCCACCTGTACTCAACTTTTTGAACCCAACATGGGGCTGAAAATTCCTTAAGAATAGAATCATCCACCCCTTTTTTTCCTTCTTTATTCGGGTGGTGACTCCATTTTCTCCTGGTTTAGGCTTGTGTTCTCTAAGGCCCTAAGCCTAACAGTGCCAAGTCGCAAGAATCATTCCATATTGGAGTGGGAGTGAAAATTCTTACTCACAAATACACTTTAAGCCTTTAAATATTTATTCTGGAAATTATGGGAAATTTTATAAAGACTAGCGTTGTGATATTCTCATACTGTATATGCGTATTATATATATATGGGACATATGTATTATGTGTATATATGGTATAAGTGTGCTATATTTACTTTGGCATTTGAGCCTAAGTTTAAGTTTCTCAACCTAGGTGGGCTTCAAAAATGAGCAAAGGGAATTTTGAAATATTGATTTGTATTTTAATTCATGCATATGCATGGACATCTATGTTGGTCTGTGATGTGGCAATGTTCGTTTGATGTCACTGATATAAATTGGGATGGCATCTGTGACACGTATATTAGAGTAGTACAGTGGAAGCGTCATTCTGGAGATTATAGATTAAGAATTTTTAGAACTTTTGAAATAAATATTTATATCGATTTAATTGATGAATAAGTGACAGTAAAGAAATGATATAAAAAGTATTAGAGATGAGTATTATAGTTGCTGAAAATTCTGCATGTGTGCTAAAAAATGATTTTGTCTGGATTTTTGGACAAATCTAGGAATGTTATATGAGCTTGAAAATTTAATGGGAAAGTTTTCTACATGTTAGAACATAATGTATAAATGTTCATAATTTTTAAAGATGAATTATTACTTAAGAAAAATAGAAGAAGATAGATTGTTACAGCAACTCCAGCAACTTAGAATCTGTAGAAGTTGAGAAATATATTTAAAAATCATATCAAACCAACCAACCTAGAAAAATCTTAAATTTTACATAAAATATCATATTATTCCTAGAATATATGGTAAAAATTTCATAAATTTTTATTAAGGTTTGATACCTGTGAAAATGGATAACCTAGTGCTGCCAAAGGAATTATTAAAGAGATAGATTATGTTGGTTTGGAAGACTTAATTTTTAAATATAGTAAATTAGCTTGGAAAAATATAAAATTTTAAATATAAGTTCAAATATGTGTCAAGTAAACATGATTAAAAGTTTACAATCTTTTGTGAAGATTTGGTGAGGAATGAAAAATGGAAAAATGAGATTCACATGAAAGTGAGGAAGTCATGCATATTTGTGTAAGTGAGTAATAAATTAATTTTATGTGACAAATGAATGATATAAATTATGAAAATTTATATATGGATGGGTAGAGGTATGAATAAGGAATATGAAGTTTTTAATAAATTAGAATAGAGAGTTCATAATTAAAATTAAAGAGAGAATTGGTATATGACAGGAAATTGTTTATTATGGAATTATATTAAGGATTTATTAATATGATGCATAGTATTGGTTAAGTCAAGATTGACTATAAGTTAGTAAGAATTGAAATGGTGTTCCTTGTATTAAGCAATTAAAATGTAAATCTATTAAACAGATTACTAAGTTAAAGTGAATTGAGGTTATGTATGCAATCCATATTTGGTTACATAATTAAGATGTGTTCATTGATGTGCTATGTGGAAATGGATATTATGAGAAAAGGTAATAAACATATTTTTTTTGGAATATTTAAGGTGGATGTAAAAATTTAATAATGGATATAAGATGATTGTATAATAAATAAATCTTTAATTTATTTCATGAATGGTAGTTGCTTGATTAAGCAATACACGATCCAATTGATTTAAGCAGAAGGAATAAATTAAAACATAATGAGTAAATTGTGGGAAGTATTTGTAATTGATATTAGATTATTAAAGATAGTAATGAGATCAATTTATCAGAGGAGTTTGAAATTAAGATTTATATAAAGTGAATTTGACATTTATATGTATAAAAAAACACATAGTTGGAATTAAAGAGTTTGGAAGTTAATGATAGAAATGATAAAAAATGCATAGATGCATTGTTATATTGAACAACTGAGTTTGTGGTTAGTGTTCCGAGTTAACATGTACATTGGATATAAGTAAGTACAATCTATATTTATTAGTGATCTTTATGATAAACATTATAAAAATGATTAAGAGTGTTTGCAAGAGAGGAGAGTAAAATATTATATGGTTAGTAATAATGATAAATGGTGACAATAATTTTGTAGTTGATTATGCAGGAAGTGAATATTAGTATTTAATTATATTGTAGTTAATTTGTAACACCCTTTTATTCTATATACATACAATATATATATCACTATATATAAAATATGTATACAGAATATAAAAGTACCATAATAATTTCATATTAAAAATTCTCTTTTTAATTAACAAAAATAATAAAAATTAAATAATACATACTTAAGTAGTAAATTGTTAAAATACAAGTTTATAAAGAAAATCACTAAAAAAAATGTTGCTAGAGTTTTGTCTGTAATTTTAGTAAATTCGAATTCAATTATCACAACCTGCATAAGAAATCAAACTTCCAAAATATACCTATATCTATTTACAAAATCCATCACTTCTTTAAAAATATTATCACATCATCAATTTGTATACAAAAATGTCATATACATATATAAGATTTTACAAAACCAGTTTAATATGCACACGGTGTTTTTACTATACGCAACCCAAATCACTCAGTATAAAAATTATACATAAATACAATACCTTTCAGGTTGGTCTTAAGGCACACTCAATCTCCAAATCCTAATCCCCGTCCGGATACTCTGATATGCACTTCTAAAACTTGCGCGATACATACTACCGTGCTAAGCTCGAAAGCTTAGTTGCATATAATTTTGTATAAACAAACATGGAATGATGTTATATATGTGATGTCATAATATAAAGTAGGTCTCAATGCCACACAATGTATACATAACATACCAATCATCCACACACATGCAATGGGCCCATATAACCCTATATACTGTTCTAATTCTAGAACTATTGTCTTAGGCTATCTCATTTATTTGTGACACCAACGTGTCTTGTCTGAAGGTGTCATACTATCAATGACACTAGTATGTCTTGGCCGAAGGTGCTATGTTATTAGTGACACTTGTGTATCTTACCCGAAGGCATCATACTATCCAATAACAATATTCTGGAATCAGATTGTATATAAGGCAACATACAATTATATTTCATTATTTACTACTCATAATCAACATCTTTTCTTCATGCATTACAAATGTAGCTTATTTTATATTCTAGTGCAATATTTGCAGTTTTCTCATTTTTCACATATCATCACTTTTATTCATTTTTAAAGGTCATATCATATAACATTTAATTCAAAACAAGCACTCTTACTTCAAACAATGCTACACATACATACACATTATCAATCAAGTATCATAACATATTTATGATATTCAATATGTTATGCCTAAAAACAATACAATCAATGTTGTTAAATGCCAAAATATGTATATACCTCTTTAATGCACAAAAGTGAGCCAAAGCTCCACTTCACTTCAAAATTCCTTATCACCCTTGACTACTAAGTTGGTGCACTAACAATTCATTCAACACCTATACAAAATGTGAATGTATACCATACATTCACATTTTAAGATGTTTAAAGCATAAGACATAAATTAAAACACATTCCACCATGTTCTCCTTTTTCTTAGCCCTATGCACTTTAACATTAGAACTACAATTCATTCAATTCCAAATTGAGTTTTAAGCTTAAATATATCTATAACATCATATTTTAAGACACTTTAAATAATTAAACTCATTTTAGAAACATTCCTTCCAAAACCCTAAAATGTGCTTTAACTCACTTCAATTATTGTTCTTCATTCCAACCACTTCCAAATGTTAATTTAATGAATACCAATTTGAGTTTTAATCTGAAATATATCTATAACATCATACTTTAAGACATTTTAAGTAATTAAACTCAATTTAGAAATATTCCTTCCAAGACCCTAAAATGTGCTTTAACTCACTTCAATTATTTTTCTTCTTTGCAATCACTTTCAAATATCAATTTGAATTCATTTCCATCATTCAAATCATTTAGTAACTCAATTTAAATCAAGGAACCAAATAAGCATACATACTTTAACCAACTTCTTCCCAAAACCCTAAAATCACATACTACCTTTTCCAAACTCTAGCCAAACCCAACATTTTCTTCAATCTAACCTTAAAATCATTACTTACTAATCAAAATAACATCATTCAAACTCATTTAAAAAATTATAACATCCTCCATCACAATCTAAAATTACACATGTTCATCACAATCATAAAAACTAAGCTTAAAGCATAAATTACTTACCTAAATATTGATTATTCTTCAAAAGCACCTTAAATCCTTTGTGAAATTTGGTGTATCAATGAAGAAAAAATTCTCTTTTTATTCTTGAAGAAAATCGGCCAAAGAATGGAAGAAGGAAGAATAAGACTTTTGTCTCATTTTCTAACTTCTTTTCCCGTACATATATATACATTTAATTAATTTATTATTTTAATTATAAATTGTTAAATATATAAAATATCTTCTTCCATCCATAATTATCCAATTTCTTTTAATTAATTTTTTCCAATTTTACTTCTTTCTTTTTCCCATCCACTCATATATATAATTATTTCATTTTTTAATTAGTTAATTAATATTTGAGTAATATCTAAATTTCTCATCATCTTCCACTACCAAAAAATTATTTTAATTTTTAGTTTTATTTTATCTACTTATTTATTTATTTAACTTTGACTTTGACTTTTCAACTCATTTTGACTTTTAATGCAAAATGTGTATATCATGTATATTTTGTGTATATACTATGTATATAATATATATATGTATTTATCATATTTATACCTTGTATTTCCCTCTCCCAAAATATCTAATTAATCCTCTATATAAATTACTCCTATGTATACCAATAATGCGGATGTTACATAATTACTACAACAAGTAATTTTGAGGATGAAATTATTTAATAAGGGGAGATAATTATCATATCTGTGATTTTGGAGAAATTAAATAAGTATTTAGAGGAATAAAAGCGGTATGAACCTAATGTATAGCTAGTGTATGAATAGTTTATACCAAACATATAATGTGTTGAATTTATATTATATACATAATACAGACATGGTATATATTTATTATGTATGCATTATGTACATTTGACATATACATTACATATATATATTACATATACATATACAATAAATATATGTAACATATAAAGAGAGTATAAATAGATAGTGGATAATTATGGATTAGAAAGAGATAATTATAATAATTAAAAAAAAGAAAGAAGAAAAGTCAATAGTTAGAAGTCAAAGAGTTGTAGTAATAATAATAATACAATACAATACAATACAATAAATAAAAAATAAATTAATATTTAGTGGAGGAAAATAAATACTAAATACTAATTATTATTAATTATTTAATTAATTAATTATACATATTTGTGTGGTTGGAGGAAAGAAAGACTAAAAAAGAGAAGAAAACACTTCTTCTTCTTCTTCTTCTTCTTTCCAAGAGTTGGCCGAAATTCCATAGGTGGACATAGTGAGGTATTTCATCTTTTAATACACCAAAATTTTCAGAGATTTTAAGAGTACAAAGATAGTTTTGGAGATTTGGCAAGAGGTAAGTAAGTTTTCTTAAATTTTCAAGAAGTTATCTTTAAATATTTGAATATGTAAAAATTCAATTGTTGATGGAGGAATTGTGTAATATCCCGGAATAGACCCTAAGAGTTTTGGAGTTATTGTTGTTGTATTTGGATTTAATGTATATGTGTATATGTGAAATATAAGGATAATATATGTAAGACATATACATATACATCACATATACATGGGATATATATAATGGTGAAGGATAAGTGAGTTGTATATATATTTGTATAACTAAATAATAATAATAATAATAAAGACAAAAAGAAAAGAGAAGAAGAAAATCAAAGAAAGAATATGTGGTGGAGATTTAAAGTATTATTATTATTATTACTATTGTTATTGTTATTGTTATTGTTATTATTATTATTATTATTATTATTATATATATATATATATGGATAAGGACAAAGGAAAGAAGTAGAAACTTCTTCTTCCTTCTACTCCTTCTTCGTCTTCTTCGTTCTTCTTGGCCGAGAGAGAGAGAGAGAGAGAGAGAGAGAGAGAGAGAGAGAGAGAGAGAAAGATGTGATTTTCTTACCAAATTTCTTAAGGAATTCAAGAGATTTGATGATAGAGATGAAGATTTGATAAAGGATTCAAGTAAGTATTTATTTCATTAAATTGATTTTCATTGTTTGAGTTGGGTTTGGTATGGTTGATGTGTGATGATGATGATATTGAAAGATTTAAGTATATATATGTGTTGATTTGGTAATTGGATGATGATAATATGATTATTTGTGAAGATGATGAT
The DNA here is from genome assembly GCA_947685225.1 of Garcia nutans. NCBI lineage: Eukaryota > Viridiplantae > Streptophyta > Magnoliopsida > Malpighiales > Euphorbiaceae > Garcia > Garcia nutans. Next base: position 22,437,218 of record CANTUV010000026.1, read on the forward strand.
GAATTGTTGAATAAGGGTTGAGTTTAATGAAATTTGGGGATTTGATAAATTGGTATATGAATGAAGTTTATAATGATGATTGGTGTGTGTTTTGAGTGTTGTTGATGTTTTGGTAAGTTTGTTATGGTTTTTGGGTGTGTTTGATGAAGATTGTTTGAAGTGAGTAATGATAAAAAGATGGGTATTGTTGGATGTTGTTGTGTGTTGACCGGAATCTGGGTTTTTAGTCGAACACGCCCAGAGACACGGCCAGTTTGTTAGGCGTGTCGTTGGTTCTGTTTTCTGGAGTTGGTAGCACGAGCAGTGACACGCCCATGTTATTGAGCGTGTCATAAGTTCTGTGTGGCAGTAGAATTGACACGACCAGTAACACGCCCGTGTTATTGAGCGTGTCATAGCTACTGTGAGTTTGGAGAATTGACACGGCCATGAGCACGCTCTTGTTGATTGGACGTGTTGATGTTTTTGAGATACAGAATGTATTACACGCCCAGTGACACGCCCGTGGTTATGAGCATGTCAATGTTTCTGTGTTGTGGAGTTAGGGCACGATCAGGAACACGCCCGTGTTGATGAGCGTGTCATGTGTTGAGTTTGCCCTAATTGATTCTTATTTGTATTACCTCATGTGTATTTCTAAGTGAGTGTGTATGATTACTTTTGGATTAGGTTTTAAGAGATGGAATTGCCCTAATCCAAGTATTGAAAGATCTATGGAAGAGAAGTTATATGGGAGTGAGTTCTTTAGAGGTAAGTACAAAACCCTATTGGATTGCATATAAGTATATTGTTAAAATAAATATTAATATTGTATACGCAATGAAAAGATAAGAGATATGATAATACATTAATACATATAAGATGTGAAGGCATTCAATATATATATGTTATGAAATGTGAAAGATGTGAGGATATGATTTGTATGATGTGTATTCCAATTTATATGGTAATGCAATTGATTGTGCATACTTGAGTAATGAATGATTATGTATATAAATATCAAAGATGAACTATGAAATGTGATAATGTGATATTGTGATGAACTATGAAATGTGATAATGTGATATTGTGATGAACTATGAAATGTGATAATGTGATATTGTGGTGAACTATGAAATGTGATATTGTGATGGAATATGAAATGTAAATTGAGAGGTGATGATGTATAAAGCCATTTGTGGTTGGCTATGATATTGAGAATGAGATAAATGAGGCATGTTTTTCCTAAATGATGCCATTGTGGTTGGCTATGATGATGTAAATGATGATGAGAATGAGAATGAAATTGATAATGAAATAATAAATGAATTGTGTGACTAATGTGTTATTCATTTTCAGAGTTTTGTTGTTGGTGGCATGCCTAATAAGTGTAACAATCTCTTGAAGTTAGGTTGGATTGAATCCTTGAAGCCTAATTGAGATGTTACCACCCTTGAAGCTAGGTTGGGTTAGTTCTTGAAGCCAAGTTGGGTAGAAGCTTAGCATGCTTTGCTCCCCTTGAAGCTTGGTTGAACTTAATCCTTGAAGCCTAGTTGGGTATATGATATTGATAAATGTGATAACAAAACCAAAGCATTAACTCTGAACTTTGAATGACATATTAGTGTCTTTTGGGCCCGAGTCTGTCTTTGTTGTTAATGTGATGTATATACAAGTTGAAATAAATGAGTAATGGGATTTATGTTGCCTTTGTTGGAAATGTGAGTTGTGAATGATGAATTGTGGTTAGTGATATGATTATATAACATACATGAATTATTGAAAGGAGATATGGTTTGTGAAGTTATATGCAATATGCGATTATAAAGTATAAAATGATATATATGATATGTATGAGGTGAAATTGGTAAGTATCATAATATGAAGGTTCTATCAATTTATTGAATTATGTTTGATGGTTATGTTATATGTGTATATGTATATCCTCTATAAGGTTAATAGGATTATATGAAGAATGCATTGAAAAAGGGGAAAACAGAGTAAGAAAATGTTAAAACATGAGACTAAACATATGAGGTATGTTTCCTTTATATTGTATATTTTAATGGTTACTTGTACTACTAAGCTTTCGAGCTTAGCGCGGTTATATTAATCGCGCAGGTATATAGGTGATGAAGCTGGAGATAAGCTACTATGTCACAACGAGGACAAGTGTAGTTCGAGACCAACTAGATGGTGGTGCATGCATGTAATTATACTGTATTTTCATAAGAATGTATTCATTTGTATAAATGAATCTTTGGAAGAAACAATGTAACTTATATTTATGTATTACCATGATAAGAATAACCATTTTGTAAATACTTTCATATGATTTAAATGTATTATGGTTTTAAAAATTAAAGTAAAGAGTTATAATGGTGATGAAAAGTGACATTCTTATACTCTATATACATATTGTATGTGTACCTGGTATATGTACAGTATTTATATGGGGTATCGGGGTGTTACAATTATTTTGGTATCAGAGCTTAGGTTTCGAGATTCTCGGCCTAAGTAAATTTACAAAGAAAAGTTTAAAAAAAAATGATGATAAATGAAAATAAAAAGAATGAAAATTTTGATACATGCACATGCATTAACACCTAGGTTGGTCTCGGATGTGGCATAATATGATTTGTAAAATATTTGTGTTACATGAGATGTTTAATATAGTTGATGATATATGTGTATACTATGTTGATGTGAGAAGAAACCATGATTGTTGGCAATGATGTTGGAAATGAATTATAATTGAGGCATAGTGCCTAATTATTTATGAGAAACGAATTACGAAATGTAATGTGAAATATGCATGTTGATGAGACATATGAAAAATGTTATGTCATGTGCAACATGGAATGTAATATTGATGTTTATGAGTAATATTATGTATGACATAATATGAATTGAAAAATAAAGAAATGGAAAGGAAAATAAAGTTGGAAATGAGTTGAAAATCAAATTAAGATAAGAGTATGTACTCTTTCTTCTATACTTTAAACCTCTTTATAAGAAAGTTTATGTTGAGTTTGCTAGACAGAGGAAATAATGTCGAATTGTGAATATTGAAAGTTATGTTATTTAAATGAAGAGAGTATGGTGGTATATTGAATGAGTTGATGGGTATAGACAAAGTTTGACCATTTATGATTTGAATATGTAAAGTTAAAGTTTTTAAAAGAAAAAGAGATGATGTTGGTTAAATAAGGAAATATAATGGTGTTGTTGCATTGCTGTTTTAAATGCAAACATTGTGATTTTAATGTTAGAAATGTGATACGCTTGAGTGTTGTTAAAGCTCATATTAATGGTGGAAAGATGTGATAATTAGATTTTTGGAAATGAGCTTTAATATTTGTGAAAAGAATATACTTTGAGGTTGTTTTGTAATGTGTATATATAAGATGTTTTTTTTTAAGTTGATATTAAGAACATAAGATGAGTGAATGGAAGTTTAAGTAAAGTAGTAAGTTGTGAAATTATAGTGTTAATGGAATTTGGGTAAAGACTATTTGAGTATTGATAATCTTAATGTAAGTTAAACCCATGAGCTTGTGGAATGAATATTACTGTATATGAGAGTACTATTAAATTGAATAATGTGATTGATAGTATGAGAATGATTATGCTTGCATTGACAAACCTGAGCAAAGCTAGGTCATGGGATAATATTGACAGTAAGAAATGGGATGGATCAATGTGGATTTAAGAAATTGAGATTTGTCATAATTAGACTTGGAGAGTATAAAGAGATTATTGAGCCCAATGTATATATGAGTGGATGTAATGTACATGTGTATAGATATGTGAGTAATATATATATATATATATCTATGTGTTGAAGAATAAACAAATGGATGTATAGATGGTATACTAATGCATTTAAAAATATATGTGAGAGAGATGTCACCTTAGTAGCGTGACTAAGATTTTGTGAAGTAATATCATGGTGATAATGTATATGTGTTGGGTTGATAAACAACTTAAGTCATGTCAAAAAGGGATAAAAATGATGTTGTTCACGGAATAGTAAAATGTTAAATTGTGTTGAAAATATGTAAAAGAGGAATTAAATATCATTGTATGATTATGTGTATACATGTATAGAAAATGTGGAATGAGTTTTTGATATGAATGTAATTGTAAAATGTAAGAAATGTGGAAAGTAAATCACATTGTGAATGTGATCTATGGATGTGTTATATAATTGCATATTTGATGTATATTGGAAATGACATTGCATGTAGTAGTGGACCTAAGAGAGATTAGGCCTTGATTGACGTAAAGAGTATGTGATGAAATGAAAATAAGAATAAACTTAAGAAATGTTGGATAGTGAAATGGTTATGGAAATAAGGATTAATTTGGGAAATGGTGGACAGTAATATTGTTATGATAATAACTGAATTTGGCTATCATAAATGTTATGAGCCAAAGTATTTGTGTGAGGAAATGTTCTGTGTATATAAATTTAATAAGAAATTATAAGGGAAAAAGAAAGTATAAAGAATGAAATTTATGTAAGATCTGTATAAGATTGAATGATGTGTGAAGGAGAGGTTAAGGATAATATTGTTGTATATGAGACATGCAAATGGTGATCAAATAATTAAGAGTAAATTGTGTTGAGATAGAGTTGACATATGTTAATTTTGGATGTAGTAAAGTTTGGAGAATGGAGATATTATATTTGTGATGCAACTTAGTAGTATAATTGGAAAGTTGGAAATAAAATAATAGAGGAACAGTATTGATTTATAAGTTTCAGATGTGATCATTAATCTCCTATGGCCATATAGTGTATTTATGGTATTTGGCCGATTAACTTTGTTATCCACAGAATTGAGACTAAGAAAGTATAACTGTAATACTACTTTGGTAAGATTGATAATTATGTTTCTAGAAACATGATTAACGGTTATGATTGATGAAGTGTATTTTATGGTTTTTGTGTTAGCAATTTGGTTATAATTCTGGAAAAGAAAAGACAGAAAGAGAATTGTGGAAATACTTTAAGTTATGAGTAATGTGAGAAAAAGGTAATTATTGTTAATATAGTAATGATATGATAAGTGAGAAGATGATAATGAAAGAAGATTGCAGAATGTGTTTGAGAGCTATATTGATTATGTTTATGGTATACGGTGAATAAGTGGATGGGTTTAATATTTGAGTGAGTAAACTATGAATGATAAGCATGGTATGAGATAATTATGAATTTTGGTGGAATTGTATTGAGATAATGAAAGATAAACTATGTGTATATTGAAAGATAAATTAAAGTGGATGGTTATTCATGATAAATTTAGATAAGTGAACTATTGATTTGAATCAAACAAGATTATGATGTTAAGATATTGTGGAGAATAAATCAATTGATCTGGATTTTTGCTATAATTGTGAATTATTATTGAGATTTAATATGTATGGTTGTGCTAAAGGCATAAGAGATAAATAATGATGTATACAATGTAAAATTTTGATAGATGAACGGACATGAATTAATTGAATTATATCAATTTTAATGATGAGAAAAGGGAAGAAGTTGATTTCCTGTAAAGTAAGTTCAAAAGCATTGTATTAATATTGATGTTAAGTGAGAAAATACTAGAGAAGGAATGAAGTGTATGAGAAATAAGAATATTATTATCAATGAAGGTTTGATAAATGTTTGTTTGTAAGGATAATTGTAATGATGGGATAATTAATATTAAGATATAAGTTTATGATCTTGAAAGTTAAAGTTAAGAGAATAGTTATAAAGAGATGAAGTGATAAAATATTTTGAATGTAATAATGGAATGTAACATAAGTATGTTAAAGGATGATTGAATTTTTGCATATAGATAAGGTATTTGAGAGTATAATGAGTTATTTTGAATATTGGATGAGAATGTAATAAGGTATAAAGATTTTTATCGTGACAAGTTGTGGAATTGAATAATATAATTGACTCTAAGGGGGAGAGTGCAAACTATGTGATTTGATGAAAATTTTAAATGGTGTATTGGTAAGAATGGAATGTTATTGTACTGAGTAATTTCGAGGACGAAATTTTTTTTAGGGGGAGAGAATTGTAATATCCCGGAATAGACCCTAAGAGTTTTGGAGTTATTGTTGTTGTATTTGGATTTAATGTATATGTGTATATGTGAAATATAAGGATAATATATGTAAGACATATACATATACATCACATATACATGGGATATATATAATGGTGAAGGATAAGTGAGTTGTATATATATTTGTATAACTAAATAATAATAATAATAATAAAGACAAAAAGAAAAGAGAAGAAGAAAATCAAAGAAAGAATATGTGGTGGAGATTTAAAGTATTATTATTATTATTACTATTGTTATTGTTATTGTTATTGTTATTATTATTATTATTATTATTATATATATATATATATGGATAAGGACAAAGGAAAGAAGTAGAAACTTCTTCTTCCTTCTACTCCTTCTTCGTCTTCTTCGTTCTTCTTGGCCGAGAGAGAGAGAGAGAGAGAGAGAGAGAGAGAGAGAGAGAGAGAAAGAGAGAAAGATGTGATTTTCTTACCAAATTTCTTAAGGAATTCAAGAGATTTGATGATAGAGATGAAGATTTGATAAAGGATTCAAGTAAGTATTTATTTCATTAAATTGATTTTCATTGTTTGAGTTGGGTTTGGTATGGTTGATGTGTGATGATGATGATATTGAAAGATTTAAGTATATATATGTGTTGATTTGGTAATTGGATGATGATAATATGATTATTTGTGAAGATGATGATGAATTGTTGAATAAGGGTTGAGTTTAATGAAATTTGGGGATTTGATAAATTGGTATATGAATGAAGTTTATAATGATGATTGGTGTGTGTTTTGAGTGTTGTTGATGTTTTGGTAAGTTTGTTATGGTTTTTGGGTGTGTTTGATGAAGATTGTTTGAAGTGAGTAATGATAAAAAGATGGGTATTGTTGGATGTTGTTGTGTGTTGACCGGAATCTGGGTTTTTAGTCGAACACGCCCAGAGACACGGCCAGTTTGTTAGGCGTGTCGTTGGTTCTATTTTCTGGAGTTGGTAGCACGAGCAGTGACACGCCCATGTTATTGAGCGTGTCATAAGTTCTGTGTGGCAGTAGAATTGACACGACCAGTAACACGCCCGTGTTATTGAGCGTGTCATAGCTACTGTGAGTTTGGAGAATTGACACGGCCATGAGCACGCTCTTGTTGATTGGACGTGTTGATGTTTTTGAGATACAGAATGTATTACACGCCCAGTGACACGCCCATGGTTATGAGCGTGTCAATGTTTCTGTGTTGTGGAGTTAGGGCACGATCAGGAACACGCCCGTGTTGATGAGCATGTCATGTGTTGAGTTTGCCCTAATTGATTCTTATTTGTATTACCTCATGTGTATTTCTAAGTGAGTGTGTATGATTACTTTTGGATTAGGTTTTAAGAGATGGAATTGCCCTAATCCAAGTATTGAAAGATCTATGGAAGAGAAGTTATATGGGAGTGAGTTCTTTAGAGGTAAGTACAAAACCCTATTGGATTGCATATAAGTATATTGTTAAAATAAATATTAATATTGTATACGCAATGAAAAGATAAGAGATATGATAATACATTAATACATATAAGATGTGAAGGCATTCAATATATATATGTTATGAAATGTGAAAGATGTGAGGATATGATTTGTATGATGTGTATTCCAATTTATATGGTAATGCAATTGATTGTGCATACTTGAGTAATGAATGATTATGTATATAAATATCAAAGATGAACTATGAAATGTGATAATGTGATATTGTGATGAACTATGAAATGTGATAATGTGATATTGTGATGAACTATGAAATGTGATAATGTGATATTGTGGTGAACTATGAAATGTGATATTGTGATGGAATATGAAATGTAAATTGAGAGGTGATGATGTATAAAGCCATTGTGGTTGGCTATGATATTGAGAATGAGATAAATGAGGCATGTTTTGCCTAAATGATGCCATTGTGGTTGGCTATGATGATGTAAATGATGATGAGAATGAGAATGAAATTGATAATGAAATAATAAATGAATTGTGTGACTAATGTGTTATTCATTTTCAGAGTTTTGTTGTTGGTGGCATGCCTAATAAGTGTAACAATCTCTTGAAGTTAGGTTGGATTGAATCCTTGAAGCCTAATTGAGATGTTACCACCCTTGAAGCTAGGTTGGGTTAGTTCTTGAAGCCAAGTTGGGTAGAAGCTTAGCATGCTTTGCTCCCCTTGAAGCTTGGTTGAACTTAATCCTTGAAGCCTAGTTGGGTATATGATATTGATAAATGAGATAACAAAACCAAAGCATTAACTCTGAACTTTGAATGACATATTAGTGTCTTTTGGGCCCGAGTCTGTCTTTGTTGTTAATGTGATGTATATACAAGTTGAAATAAATGAGTAATGGGATTTATGTTGCCTTTGTTGGAAATGTGAGTTGTGAATGATGAATTGTGGTTAGTGATATGATTATATAACATACATGAATTATTGAAAGGAGATATGGTTTGTGAAGTTATATGCAATATGCGATTATAAAGTATAAAATGATATATATGATATGTATGAGGTGAAATTGGTAAGTATCATAATATGAAGGTTCTATCAATTTATTGAATTATGTTTGATGGTTATGTTATATGTGTATATGTATATCCTCTATAAGGTTAATAGGATTATATGAAGAATGCATTGAAAAAGGGGAAAACAGAGTAAGAAAATGTTAAAACATGACACTAAACATATGAGGTATGTTTCCTTTATATTGTATATTTTAATGGTTACTTGTACTACTAAGCTTTCGAGCTTAGCGCGGTTATATTAATCGCGCAGGTATATAGGTGATGAAGCTGGAGATAAGCTACTATGTCACAACGAGGACAAGTGTAGTTCGAGACCAACTAGATGGTGGTGCATGCATGTAATTATACTGTATTTTCATAAGAATGTATTCATTTGTATAAATGAATCTTTGGAAGAAACAATGTAACTTATATTTATGTATTACCATGATAAGAATAACCATTTTGTAAATACTTTCATATGATTTAAATGTATTATGGTTTTAAAAATTAAAGTAAAGAGTTATAATGGTGATGAAAAGTGACATTCTTATACTCTATATACATATTGTATGTGTACCTGGTATATGTACAGTATTTATATGGGGTATCGGGGTGTTACAAATTGGCAATTGTTAAATGGGTTGTTTTAAAGTTGTGTGAGTGTAGAAGTAATGATTCTATGGTTAGATAGTAGATATGATTATGTTTGGTAGAAGTTTGGAAGATGTGGTAAGGGTGCTTAGGATTTTGATTGCGGTTTATGATTAAAATGCATGTAATTTTAATTTAATTGATTAAATTGTTTTAAAATGGGATTCTAATGTCATATTTAAACTCATAACTTGGTTAGGGGTTGAGTAAGGTGAAGTGGAATATTTAAAGAATTGAAGGGCAATTGGTGAAAGTTTAGTAGAATTGAAATAAATGATATTTAATTAGTTAAAATGAGTAGAAATATGTTATTGATGATATATTTTAATTTATATTTGATTTAGGATTGAAAGAACCAAAAGATGCCTAATTGGAAGAATTAGGGTTTTAGGAGTGAATATGTGAAAATTTAGTATAATTGTGTGATTGAAATGGTATTTTAACATACTTTGTATGAATACATTAGTGTATGTAATGTGCTTATATGCACTTGATGGACATGTTGCATTATATGTGAAAGTAATGAATATGCTACTTTAATGTGTGAATATTCATGAAAAGAGCATATATATATATTTATATATTTATATTATGAATTGCATAATGTGTGATGGAGTGAGCCATTTTAAGATGACTAAAAGCTTTTATTGTTGTGTTTGTGAAGAGTGTATTATTATGCCAAATGTAGGTATAATTCGGCCATATTGAGTATATGGAAATTAAATTGATAAAATTGATGAAAATGTGTGAAAATAATAAGAACAGATGAAAAAAAGTGTAAAAATAATGAAAATTGCCATAATTGCCAAAGAATGAGAAAAATATGAAATCATTTGTGCTATGTGTGAAATCTTATGTAATATCAATTTTCTGGAGTATTGTGTTTGGTGTATATGGTATGCCGGTTATTTACCTTCGGGCCAGATGCTGGGCATCCTTATTATTACCTTCGGGTTAGATGTTGGGCATCACTTTTATTTGTCTTCGGGCCAGACGCTGGGCTTCAATATAATTGCCTCTGGGCCAGACACTAGGTGTCAAAATATTGGTCCAAAGCTATATCTCTAAAACTTGAATATTATATAGGGTCATTTAGGCTCAATGCATGTTGTGGTATGATGATAAAATATGTGTTGAAAAGTATGCATGTGTGTTATTTAAAATGTCATATGGTTTCAGTATGTACCATTAAGCTTTCAGGCTTAGCGCGATTGTAATTCATCGCGCAGGTGATAGAGTTGATCTAGAGAGTTCTTCTAGACCTGATCAGGTCTAGACTTTGGTTGATTATTTTTGAAGTGGGATTAGCTGCCGCAAATTAGAGCCAGCTGCATACATGTATATATTCTATTTTGTGAAACTTAACATAACTATGTACATTATGTTTATATATTTGGAAACATTGTAAGCTATAAAAGTTTTTCGGTTAAATGTTGTGGATGGGATTATTTATATTTTAATATACATATATATATGTATCTATTTGAATATTTTAAGAAATGTTGGAGTATGTTGAGAAATAATGGTGAATTGTTTGATTGATTATTATTGGGAGTGTATTTCTTTTGACATGTTGAGTTAATTAATTTTTGGAAAAGTTCAAATTATAAATAAAACTCTGGCAAATATTTTCCATAGATTTTCATATAAAATATATATTTTTGATACCTAAAATTATTGAAGAATATTTTATTTATTATTTAAAATACATTTTAAGCCTTTAAATATTTATTCTGGAAATTATGGGAAATTTTATAAAGACTAGCGTTGTGACATTCTCGTACTATATATGCATATTTTACATATATCGGGCATATGTATTATGTATATATATGGTATAAAGGTGTTATAATGATATATTGTTATTTTGCCTATGGTGAATGTTTGAATGATTTAATTGTATTTAGTTAATTATTTAAACTTCAAAGATGTAAGAGGTACATTTTTCACTTCGTTGATACCTCGTTTATTAAGTTCAAATGTAATTTAATTTATTAGGATTAATGTAATGGACATGTTTCCACCAAATGGTCGGTATCATATTTTGTTTAGTTTTAGATGTTGAACAATTATTATAAGGGTACCCATTTTTATTTGTTTGTTGAGACCTTCTTTGATTTTAATACAATGAATGCTTATTTATTTTAAATTGCATATTGTATGGATGATATTTCAATAAGTTAAGAACTTAATAATATTTAGACCTAAAAAGGAGGCCGGTTCCAATGAACCGACGCTATAGGGGTGCTGGGTCATTCTCACCTTCCTCATGCTTGCCTAACTTTTTTGAACCTAATAGGGAATTGGAGATTCCTTAGGAGTCAAGTCATCCACCCCTTTCTTTTTTCCCTGCCCGTCCAGGTAACGATTCTATTTTCTCCGAGTTTAGGTCCGTGTTCTCTAAGGCCTTGAGCCTAACAGTGTAAAAGTCGCAAGAACCATTCCATGTAGGAGTGGGGGATAAAATCTCTGCTCACAGTGGTGACTCCATTGGGAATAATAGAAGTTGATTATGTTGGCTTTATATTATTTTATTCTTTCTTATTATGATATTATCCATTGCATCATTTAGATTGAATTGTGTGTGTGAGTTAGGATGCAAGTGTAACCCAATTATGTTATGTAATGGATACCATACTTTCACTCAAGGTATGGAGATCAAGCATGGTATAACCACTCATAGCCTCATTCCTTTTGGTATATACTTGCTATATGAGCCTAAACTTTTCAACCCAAAGACCAAAGCTCATACAATTGGCCTAGTTACTTTTCTTAGGTTTTTACCCAAATGTTTGTCATTTGACTATTATTGACATATCTTAGTTTGAACCATGGCCTATTTAGTTTGCTCTTTTCCTAATATGACCTAATTATATTGTAAGCTCAAAATAGTCTTATTCCTTTTAGCCCAAAAGACCAAAATTATTTTTAAAAAATTTCAAGATGGTCTTTGGATATAAAACTTTTCTAAAATGGGTCAAAAATTCTTTCCTACCTCATGGCCCAAGTATAAAGTCCAAGATTCATTTTTTAAACACACTATTTAAAATAGGCTTTGAAACAAGACCATTTTTCACTTCATTCAAATTACAACCTTTTTTTAATGGGCTTACAACTATTTAGATCAATTAAGGTATACTAAAAATCAATTTTGTGCCTAATTTATACCAAGAATTATTAATCAAGGGCTTATTTGTGGCATAAATCATTAGTTTTTTTTTCAAATAAGAAATCTATTTATGATAAATCTTTTAATTTAGTTTTAATCCATAATGTAGCATAAAAGCTATTTTCAATTGATATAATGGATTAAGGCTTAATTAATAGAAATTATCATGGAATGACATCTAATTTTGAGAATACAACAATTGGTTAAACCGTCCAAATGATTTTTTTCAAAAACAAGATATTTTGTTGACCATATGCCTAAGAAAAGAGACTCGCCATTCATGTGTGGGTGGTATAAAGTTGGAAGGGTCATTTCTACTCTTTTTTCTAGTTAGTTATTTAGTCATACATGCATTACATTTGCATCACATTAATCCTTTCTAGCTCACAAGCCTAGAGTATAGCAGTTCAAGGACATATAACAACCTGACCTATGTCAGTGACTCAGAGTTCAGTGAAGATACAATTAATTTCACTCCCAAAACCATGAGTCCCGACCAAGTTCAGAACCTAGTAAATGAAGCTCTCACATCAAAGATGGAAGAGTTAAAGGGGGGCCCTAGCTGAGATCGTGAGAAATCAACTAATTGCACTGTTGGAAGGAAAAACTGTTGAGGCATCTGCCAATTTTAAAAATCAAATGGGACAAAGGGACGACTAAGGTAGCTGAGGTAGCCTTTGATGAAGAAAAAGTGGTAATTGATGATGATGATGATTGGGATGCTTACTTTCAATCAAAAGAAGAAAAAAAGGCTGAAGAGAAGGTTGATCTTGCCAATGTTGAAAATTTGATTATTGACTTAGAAAAGAAGTTTGAAAACAAGCTAAAAACTAAAGAGGTGTTAGAGGTGGACAAGCTGTTTGAGCAAGATGACAAAGTTCCTTACAAGTTTAAGATGCCTTCTTTTACTAAGTACAATGGAACTGGGAATCCTCTTATTCATGTCAAGCAATACATGTTGCGCTCTAATTAACTCTACTACAAAGCGTCACTCGCAAGTATACGAGGTAGCTGTAACAAAGGTGATCGCCCCAAGATCATCTCTCAAGGAAGCTAGATAAGCTAATTGATTATCAGATTATAAATAACAAGTGATTAATAAATTTAAATTGCTAACAACTAATGAAGAAGATCGATTGGAGTTTAAAACAATAAAAGTAAACCGAGCTGATGTATTGATTCACTTAATAGAATGGTCTAAGGTTTGCACTTCTCTACTACTTATATGTATGAACGGTTATTCCTCTCAACCAATTTAATTTCAAAGATTAGATCTCAAGCAACTTAATTAATCGAATCAAGGAAATAAGCTCTCGCATTCAAACCTTTCTCAAATTACTATTGAAATAATCTTTTTCTTAGGTTATATCTCTAATTCACCTAAGTCCAAAATTGAATTGTTCCAGCATTAGACTTCATCTCTCAATCCTTCATCTAATACCTTAAAACACATAATTGGTGGCCAATCAATTATATATTAACAATATTCCATTCAATCAAGGCTAAAGAAATAATTAGTTAAGAGCAATAACCAATTCATACAATCATAGCAGATCCATACAAACCCTAGACTAGATCAAATTAGTTCATATTAATGTTATCAAACATACTCATCTCCTTAATATTCAATGAAATCAATTTAGACATAATAATATTCATGAATACAATTCCAATGAAATTAAAGAGATAAAGTTTGAGAACAAAACAAAATTACAAACTCCTTAGCTCTTGAAAAATCTCTTGTTCAGAACTTGCTCGAAGAATGTATCAATGGCTAGAACAAATCTAATCTAGACTAGTTTAATCAAAGTGTAATCAAAATATCAAAGAAAACAAGATATCAAAACCCTAATGTTCTTTTACGGCTAAATCTAAACTCAAACTCTCCACACCACTTTAAAAACCCTAATTCTAATATTTATACGAAACCTCCGCTCCAAAAATCCATGTCTTCTTAAGTCCATGAGTGACAAGGACAAGCTTAGACAAGCTTGGCCATGTTTGAGGTTCTTGGAGGGACACGGCCACAAGCTTGGCCGTGTCCCCTGAAGGTGTCTTCTACTGCTTGATTTTCATCTTTCTTTTGCTTTGGATTTGAGTGTGACACGGCCAAGCTTAAACAACTTGGCCGTGTTGGACTATTTTGTAGGGACATGGCCACAAGCAAGCTTGGCCGTGTCCCTTGCTTGTGTCTCCTTCTGCGTCTTGTTCTTCCTCCTTAGCTTGGTATGGGACATGACCACAAGCTTGGCCGTGTCCTCTGCATGTGTCAGCTACTGTCCATTGTTTTCTTCCTCTTGGTTCCTTGGTCTTTCCTTCCTCTCTTGATCCTTGCATATTAACCTAAACAACACTTAAACAAACTTTAACCAAAAATCAAATAAACATTAGCCAATAACACATAAACACCACACTAAAAACTAGATAAAAAACGAATAAACACTGAAATAAACTAAAACTACCAAAATTGATGAAAACACTAAATAAACATATTAAAACTAACAAAATACCTAAAGAAAACAATAATTATCATAATAAATAAGACACAATTCTATGACAAAAACTAATAAAATAACTACCCCAAACTTAAAACTTTGCTTGTTCTCAAGCAAATTCACATGGCATAAATTAAAAACTCAAACAACCTTAACTATAATTCCAGCATATAAGATGAAATCCTTTAAGACTCAGTCATAAATAATTGCAATTTCCTTCAATCAAGATCTTCTTAACTCATTCATTATTCCAGACATACAAATCTCATCTCTCATCTAAGTGTTTCACTCAATTTCATAGGTTAATTCACTCAAACCACTCATGACTGCATACTATAATAAACTTGCTTAATTATCCAATCTCTCTCACTAATTTTCTCAAGAAATAATCCGAAGGTCTTTTATGTGGATGTAATGGTGCTAAGGTGAAGGTGTGAGAAAAGACATTTAAGCTGGAGCATCAAGAAATGGAGTATCTAAATTAGACAATACTCTTGCTAAGAAACCCATAACTCCTTCAAATGGCATACTCACCATACCTTGATAATCTTACATACTTGCATACTTAAAGAAAAGTACATGAGTCGACATTCCTCTTTTGATGACTAATGCTAGAGAATATATGAATTTTGTATATATATATATATATCTTCTTTTTTATTTTCTTTCTTTTTTATTTATTTTATTTTTATCAATTTTTTTAATATATATATACATAATATTCAATTACATGGAACATCTAGCTTAAAATGTAAAGGAAAAGAATAATCGACTCTTAGTCAAATACAATGTGCACAGTATGCATTTCAACCCCAAATAGCAATACCATTTTTGTTTTTGTTTTTTTACTTGCTTACCCCACACTTTTGAATTAAACCACCCTATTGTCATATCATAAGAAACACCATTCTTTAATGCAGGTATGATGATAATAAGAAAATGTTGAGTTGTGAATTATGTTGATCAATCAAGAAAAGGTCAAAGGCTCAACTTGGCTCACTAAGGAATTTATAATTAAGGGAGGTCTTTTTAAGCTAAAGGGTTAACCTAATTTGCCTTCATCATTTTAAAACTTGAGATGAAATCATAATGTGAGTTCAATTAGTATACAAAAGCAAACTCTAGAGATGCAAAATCATGAAGGTGCACACTTAAGAAAAGAAAATCAATTGACACTAATATTCAATCTATGAAGCTCAAAACTCACAAAGGTGGGTTCTCAAAGATTTATATGTCATGAATTGCAGAATGTGAAAATTGATCCTGAATGAATTCAAATGCTAATCTCTATGCTGATACTAAAGTCTCAAATATAATACCAGAATCACAGAAAAGTCAATAAGTTTTCAACAATTATACCATGCACAACGCATAATAAAACACACCAAGACAAACAAAACAAAAAGAAAAGAAAAGCTAAAAGATTACCCCACACTTTAGAATTTACATTGTCCTCAATGGAAAACAAGAATAATAAAGAAAAAGGGTTAAGGTTCAACCTGTTTTCCATCGGTACCCTGGTGAGGCAAAACCTAACTTTCCATCACAAACAGCAAATGTTCAAAAACAAAATACAATATATACAAAAATAAAATATCCAAAATATAAAATGTTAACATTAAAAACAAAAATGAAAAATAACAAAAATATGCAATAACTAAAACACAAGAAAGTAAGGAAAATCTCTCCAAAGATTAGAGGAAATGTGATCTACGGTGAAGGAGGATGTGAAGATGATGCAGCCGAGGGATGAAGACTCAAAATCTTAGCAAGGTTACTATTAATTTGATCCAACTATTGCAAGACCGCAGCATGGTTACGGTCTACCTTGCTCTCCAAGGCCTCAATCCTATTAAGTATCTCTTGATTATCCGAGACCGGAGCATCTTCATCTAAATCAAGAGAATCTGAATCGGACTCCTCTTGAACTCGAGTTCTCTTCTGTCTGTCCCCCGGTTGTAATATCCCAAAGTATGCCCTAAAAGTTTTGGAATATTTCACTACAAAAATATTCGGCATTTGCGACGAAAATCTGTGACGGACATGTTTCCGTCGCAAATTTGCTACGGATCTGCGACGGATTTGCGACGGAAGGACAAGTTAGAGGAATTTTGAGAAATTGGTCGCAAATCCGTTGCAAATCCGTCGCAGATCTGCGATGAAAATCATTCCGTCGCAAATAATCATCGCAAAAGTTGGCGAGTAAACTTGGCGCGAGAGAGAAAACACTAAAAAAACCAATTTGCAACGGAGATCTGCTACCGTCTATTGCCGTCACAAATTTCACTATAAAAATATTCAGAATTTTGCGACGGAAATCTGCGACGGACATGTTTCCGTTGTAAATTTGCTACAGATCTGCGACGGATTTGCAACGGAAGGATGAGTCAGAGGAATTTTGAGAAATTGGTCACAAATCCGTTGCAAATCCGTCGCAGATCTGCGACGAAAATCAGTCCGTCGCAAATAATCATCGCAAAAGTTGGCGGGATTACTCCCGCCGAGAATTTTTGGGGAAAATGTTACGTCGCAAATCCGTAGCAAATTTGCGACGGAAACATGACCGTCGCAGATTTCCGTCGCAAATGCCGAATATTTTTGTAGTGAAAAATTGAATTTGGCTGAGTTTAATGCCGTATAATTGATTGGAATGACTGCTGTCATAGCTTTGTTATCAGAATATGTTGCGGGAACAATTGAGGTAATAATTTATCACACCGTTGAAGCTTAAGCCTTATAAGCATTCAATAATGTTCCTTCGAATGGACCAAGGAAATACAAAATTCTAACCTTTTCTTTCCTTTATCAGGATGCGTCTGATTCGTGGGGCCTTTCAGTCAGCTTCATTAGTATCATCTTGCTACCAATTGTTGGAAATGCTGCAGAACATGCTGGAGCAATCATTTTTGCTTTTAAAAATAAGTTGGTGAGTACTACTGAGCATAATAAATAACAATTTCCAATCTTCCTTGACATTTTATTTTCATTTTTATTTTGTTTCTAATGATATGAACTAATTTTGAATATTTTTGGTGATGAATGCAGGATATATCTTTGGGTGTTGCTTTGGGTTCCGCGACTCAGATTTCTATGTTTGTGGTAAGAATTTCATAGTAAAAACCGAAGATCGATCCATCAGTGTTTTTCATTACCTCCAATTAAAGCTTAATTTTCTGATCATTTAATCAATTATTTCAGGTTCCATTGTGTGTTGTTGTTGCTTGGATAATGGGTGTTAAGATGGATCTTAATTTCAATCTCCTTGAGACCGGTACCCTTGCTCTAGCAATTATTGCCACAGCCTTCACTTTACAGGTAAAGACTATAAATATGGACATAAGAAATTATTCAGTGTACTGTGCTCTAACAATTACTTAGAATTCACTTGAAATTATATATAAAAAAAATGAGTTCTGCATAATTGTCAAAATATGGAAACACATTAATTTTCATGTTCATTGATAATTAAATTAAACTGAATTATTTATTTATTTATTCCATTGCAGGATGGAACGTCTCATTACTTGAAAGGATTGGCTTTGTTGCTGTGCTACATTGTAATTGGAGCATGCTTTTTTGTATTGAAAGCACCACTCAGTAAGGACTTGAAACAATTTAATCAAGCTACCACAATTAATAGTTTATCATTAATCTATTTTAAGCCCATTTCATGACATAATAAATATTGATTTATTATTATTCACTGTAGACCAAGGAAATGTCACCAATTTTGGAATCAAGGCAGCACCTGGAGTAGCCCTTGCAGCTTAATATAAATAGGTGAGTCTTTAATTATTTATTGAAGAATTAATAATCCAAAATATATAATTTTCCTAATATGTAATTTAAATATTAATTATCTCTATAATGTGAATGCAGGGCTTTCAAGGTCGCTATTTGAATGGGGATTGTGCATTCGAAGTCTCTCACAACAGATTGGATGCATTTATTGTTCTTTCATCTTCAATGTAACTCATCGACATCGCCCCGATCCATCCATCCATGGCCTGCTCGAAAGCAAGCATTTTCTGTTTTCTTTATCAATAAATTGTGTCATGCCTCGTTGCTCTGAGGTGAAATGGAAGATTTTTCGAAAGACACGTTGCTTGAAGACACGCTATATATATATATATATGCATATATTATATAATATTTGATATGGAGTGTATTTGTAACCGGGTTTTATTTCTTATGCCAATATTTTGGAATTTGTTGTCTAACTTGTGCTGTTGATGGAATTGATTAATATGATCTTTTACTTATGAATATAAATTTTAGCTTATGTGTTCTCGGCTCTATGTTTTTGCTTTGTGTCTGGATTGTTGCTCATACAGGTACATACAGTTGCTGTTGGAGCTGCTATCGGCCAGGCTTGTCTTGCAGCAGGAACAAAAGGGAACCGGTTTATGATGCCACATGCAAAAGGTTAGAATCAACTGCTTGCCAAATTTGCAATTATATCCTTTTTATGCTTTTATCATATTTTTGTTTTATCAATACTAAGTGTTCTTTTAAATTATTTTTCAGCCATGATCCAACATCCTAAAGTCCCATCTTCAGGATTGATGCCTGCAAGTGATGTTCTCATCCGTGCAAAAGAGGTTATTTAAGTTCATTTTGTTGCTTAAATGAAATCGTTGCTAGAAAATTTTGTTTGTATTTTCATGTTTTTGCTTTTAGACTCCAATATAGGATCATCATTGAGTTGTCTACATAGTCTGAAGCAACCAAAAGAGTAAGGCTTCTGAAGACTTGTGATTTCTGACTAGATAGAGTATATATTTTATTTTGATTGCTTTCTTTTGGCCATTTATGCCATGGATATGTGAACAAGAAATTCATATCTTTTCAGATGCATGATTGAGAGCCTTGCAAAGTCACATCTTTAAATTATATTGGATTTTCGTATTTTTACACTCCTTCCTACTTCCTTAATTGTCATTGCACGCAATAACTAACAGGGACACCCTTGTTGAACTTCTGGCCAAGCACACAGAAAATGCGAGTATGATTTGTTAGCTTTCTTTGATCATTTGATGAACAATGAGTTGGATTTGTTAACACATTAGTAACGTGATTTTTTATCAGTCTCTAGAGACGGTAGCTAATGTAATAAATAGTCAATATATGGTCAATTTCATTTCTTGTTTTCCCTCTAGACTTTACCCATCCATGACATGCAATCAACTCCTTGATGATGGGATCATACTTGCCATTTCTTTCTGAAATTGCAGTCAACTTTTTTTTTTCTAAAAAAAAAAGACTCTGGAGCAAAAATGGTGCTATCTTTCCATATGAGATTATTTGAGATTCTTATACTTCACTAAATCTGTGAATATATAGTTGTTCAGCCTAGGATACCTTTTTCAGATTGAATGTAAGAAGCATAAATGAGGAGTGTATCCAAGGTTGTGAGAATATATGGTTTTTTGATGACTAGCAAATCTATCATGAAATGTGATTGAACTAATTTTGAGGAATAACCTTACATTAGCAAATCTGTGTAGTCCAGTTATTAGAATTTGAATTTCCTTTTTCTGTGCTTCGCAGATGAAGTCTCTGCCTTCATTGCTCTACAGGAATTGGCTAACCTTTCTGTATTGGAATCTGGTGAGTGTCAAATACTTATGTCCTTATCATTTGTGTATTTCTGCAGGGAGATGAAACAATATTGGGTTAATTACAGTAAATGATTTGGCATCAAATTACCATTCATATAGTATCTAGTTATTCACAATGCATAATTCATATTGATTCATCATTTGGAGGTGTTAATCTGTAAGATAAGATACATTGACATTAACGTTTGCATTCTTCAGTTTGAGCTGAAGCAGTTAGATGGTGCCCTTCTTCCATCACAAAACTAAGTAAAACTCATGCTTTCCTTGCAACTTGTCTATCTCCTGTTTCTATAGCTTATTATCCCTATCATTTTAGTTCATTTCCATGATTGCAGGAACCTTCAGGGCTCTCTTCATGTGCGCATGAAACATTTTTGTAAAAAAATAGATAAAAAGACCTGATCATATTCAGAAGAAGCACTCATGTCTACCATATCTGGTTAAAATGTTCTTTTTTAACAGAATAGAGTTGAAATAGTGTCATTGCATGTTTGGTCAACATTGATTGTTTTCTGGCATTTTTTTTGGTAATTTTCGATGTCTTTTTTCTACCCTTGTTTGTCTTATGATTACGTGTTTTCTGAGGATGGCAGGAAAAATTGGAGAACTGAATTTTTTCTTGTCCTCTATAGAAGGCCAAAGTCGAATTTGGCATTACATTTTAATGGGGGCAAAGTTTGTTATAGTTACGGTCATGGTGTAGCTTTTGCTATTCTTAATCCGGTTGCATGCTCAGTTCTCTTTGTGAAGTTTACTACCCAAGAGGCCTTTCATTAATCATAGAATTTAATAGCACCTTTGTAGGTTATTTTACTCATACACCGTAGTCAGCAAAACCCACCATTAATTGCTTTGCAATATATTAAAACGATAACATTTGGAATTTCAATGCTCTAGGATCTTTTTCATTTTATTCCATCTCTCCCTGCTCTGTTTACTTCTCTTCCTACTCTCTTTATCATGATCTTTTATAGTTGCTAGTAGCATTTCAAGATAGAGGGGACAGAAAGTTCATTTGTTAATGATATACACATTGAACTGTATTTAATATTTACTTTGTTAACGTGTATCATATTATTCTTTTCATTTACTCTTTTTAATATTATTTGCAGGTTAATAATGATGATGCAAGTCATGATTTAATGGAAAATGATAATTGAAGATCTATATTGTTATTTTCAAGATAGATTATTTATAGTAGTGTTCTTAACACTTGTATAGTTAAATTGTAAAATATTTTATTTTATTGAAAATTAATAAAAGAATTATTTTTATCAATGTAATTAGTGTTTTTTTAGATTGTGTTTAAATGTTCCAAATGTATTTATAAAGTTCTCATAAAATTAATTGATAATATAAATAGTTCCAATAAAAATCAATATTAAATTACTACGGATTTGCTACAAATCTGCGACGGATATTTGAAATCTATGACGGAATCTGCGATAGATACTGCGACGACAATCTGCGACGGAATCTGTGACGACAATCTGCGACGGAATCTGCAATGAATTTGCGACGAAAATCTGTGACGGAATCTGCGACGGAATCTGCGACGGAAATCTGCGACGGAATCTGCGACGGCTGCCCTTTACCCTCGAAAATTTAAGCGCGAGATTTACAAAAAAATTGAAAATTGCGACGCCTTTTTTACTAACGGATTGTATCCGTCGCAGATCGGTCGCAGATCGGTCGCAAGACTTGATTTGCAATGGATCTGCGACGGATCTGCGACGGATTCTGTCCGTCGCAGATAGCGTATTTTTTTGTAGTGTTTATTGTTGTTTTATTTAGATTTAATATATGTGTTTAATTGGAAAGAGAAAAGAATTTAAGAGAGAGTGTATATGTTGTATATATGGAAATATATACAACATATACAAGTCAATATGTGATGGTCAAAAGAAGATATTTTATTTTTATTATTAATGGAATTAATTAAAAAGGAAATTAAAATGAATGGAAGAGAATTAATTGGATTATTTTATTATTATTTTTGCTTGGAGGAGGTTTAAGTGGAGAAGAGTGTTTGACTTTGTCTCATTTTCTTCTTCTTTTTCTTTCCTTTTCCTTGTTGGCTGGCTCATCAAAGGAAATAGAGAGCAAGAGAGGTTTTGATTTCTAAGCTCAAAATTGAAGGAAGATTTAAGTGATTAAGTTTGAAATTTGTGAAGTATCATCAACTTTGGTAAGTTCTCTCTTGATTTCTCTTGTTTTATTTTGAGTTGTAATTGAGTTTGATTGTTGAGATGTGATAGTGTGATTATGTTTGATTATAGTATGTTTGAGAGTGTTGGAATTGAATTGAAGATAAGAAGTTAGGTTGGTGTTGGTGTTGGAAGAGTATGAGTTGTGTTTGTGTTAGGGTTTTGAAGTGGTGATTGTTGTAGATGTTGAGTTTGATTAATTATTTTTGTAGATCTTCAAGTTTTTTGTGTTTAATGAAGTTAAAAGCATAGAATACATGAGTTTGGTCTGAAACAAAAGCATCTTGGATTCCACGCCCGTGGCCCTTGGCTGCCACGACCGTGGCCATTGGAAGCCATGGCCGTGGGGATTTGGAGCAAGGGAGGCAGAACCATTTGGTAACCCATGCCCGTGGGGGTTGGGAGGCCACGACCGTGGGGTCCTAGAGAGAAATGTTGATTTGTAATTTGTGATCTATGGGTCTAGTTTGAGGTTAATAAGTGAATAACTGTATTGGAATTCTTGTGAATTTGTATTAAGTGTGTATGTGTTTCTTTTTGGATTAGGTTGTGAAGAGGTTGATTTGCCCTAACTTGAGTGTTGTGGATTCTTGGAAGAGGAAGTGTATAGATTTGTGTGAATTGTCCTTGAGGTAAGTACAAACTACATGGTTGCATATATTTACATGATTTTGTGATTTAGCATATTTGGTTGTAAATATGTTAAGTAAGTTATTGCATAGTTGATACATTTGATTAATGTTATGATAAGCATTCAAAATGTATGTTCAATGTAATTAATTATGTATACTTGAATGATGAATTGCCTTAATGTGAATTAAGATATGATAAGATATGACGCCATTGTGGTTGGCTATGGTAATGCAAAGGAAATGATTGGGGGCATGATTGCCTATTTGATTATGGAATATGAAATGAGAAATAGAATTGATAATGAATTGAGAAATGAATTGAGAAAGAGATTGTTAAAGAGATAATTGAAATAATTGTGTGCTTAATATGTTATTCAATTTTCAGAGTTCTGAGTTTGGCGGCATGTCTATGAATCGCTGGATAGGTGAAAAGACCGGGTCGTAAGCCGATTCCAGTTGAAATGAAAAATGTGAAATATGATGTTTTTAGGGTGAAAAGACTGGGTCGTAAGCCTCAAAAATAGTAACAGTCTTGCCCGGTTGAGGACCAAGATATTGGGGCCCTCGGGTCTAGTCGGGTTGAGGTCCAAGAGACTGGGTCTGTTACACTATCCATGGATAGAGATATATATATCGCCTACGAGCTTGATGATTGTGATTATGGACCAAAGCAGTAACTCTGAACTTTGAATATCATATTAAATTCTTTTTGGTCCCATGCTTGTCTTTGCTTTAATGTGAATATGGAATGAGATATATATATGTAAAGAGATTATGAAAACACAACATGATGTGTAATGTGTATGGATGTGGAAATTGTTAGTAGTATTCCATGAATGTGCTAATAAGTCATTGGGTGATGTAAGGTTTTGAAATATAATATTCTTATGTATTATTTATAAAATTTAATTGTGTGACATTGACATTGCATTGAAGCATAATGTTATTGTAGTTTGTACCACTAAGCCGTTGGCTTAGCACGATTGTGGTTAATCGCGCAGGTGACAGGGTAGAACCGGAGGGTTCTTCTAGACCGCGTTGAGTCTAGGTTTTGAAGAGTTGATTTTGGACTTAAAGATCAGAGAAGAGCTGCCAATCATGTATAAATTCTATGTTTTGTAAAATTTTGATTCTTAATGTATATATAATTATAAATATTTTTATATTTCCGCTGCATACTAAATGAATGTTTTATCTATTTTACAAGTTGAATGCTTTAACTTTTCTATATTGTATATTGAGAAAGATTGGTTTGGATTTTAAAAGATTGGGTTGTTTAACATAAATCGTGGCACTCTTATATCTGGTATACGTATATTACAGAAGTAGTAGTATGTAGTGTACGTATATTGGATATAGGGGTGTTACAATTGTTTTGGTATCAGAGCCTAGGTTTGAGATTCTCAACCTAGGTAAAATGTAAGAAAAAGAAATATTTTGATTTTAAAAGTTGGTTTTTGAATAAGATACATGTTTTGGTATTGGTAGTCTCTGATCTTTAATGAGGTATATTCTGCTGTGTTTGCAGATATAGGTAGAGATGGTATCTCAGTCACGTCAGTTCGTAGAAGGTAGTGCTAAGAGTGTAGCTCCTGAAGAGGGTAAAGATGGAGTTAGGGTTGATAGAGCTAGAGAGGCACCTATTTCTATGCCAGAGAGATCAGCTACTGATGAGGTTCCGCCGGGTTGGTTACGGCATATGGTAGAATTATTAAGACAAGCTCCAGTGCAGCAGCCACTGCCACCACAGCCTCAAGTGCCGGTGAGACATTATGATAAATTGAGGAAGTATGGGGCTGAGGATTTCTTGGGTACTACAGATCCTGCAGTAGCTGAGCAGTGGTTGGATAGATTGCAGAGGATATTTATTCAGTTGCAAGCTACTCCTGAAGAGAAATTTGATTATGCTAGATCCCTTCTGCAGAAAGATGCTTATGATTGGTGGAAGACTGTTCCTCATGCCATGGATGATCCACCGACATTGTTGTATAGTGATTTTTTGAGGGAGTTTGAGCAGAAATATACTTCGAGGGAGTATAAGGATGTTAAGAAGATGGAATTTTTGAATTTGAGACAGGAGAACCAGACAGTGACAGAGTATGAGATAGAGTTCATCCGGTTGAGTCACTATGCCGGTGGGATTATTGCAGATGAGATCGACCGGTGTAGGAGATTTGAGGAGGGATTGAGGCCCTCTATTATGTGCATTGTTGCTGGTTCTCGGTATCAGGACTTTTTTCAATTGGTTGCAGCAGCTAGAAGTGTTGAGAGAGCATAGGGTATTGCAGCAGTTGCTACCTAGGAGGAGACCAGAGTTAGGAGATCCCAGTTTGAGGCAGGGTCTTCATCTATGAAGAGAGGCCGAGGAAGTTTTGTGCTGAGGATCACTAGGAGCCAGAGGCAGTCGAGTAGATCAGTTCAGTATCAGAGGTAGAGACCGAGACCTACAGTTTCTGTAGCGAGTGCTCCGACTCCAGTGGTTCAGAGGTCTACTCCATCTACATGTGAGCTTTGTGGTAGGAACCATGGGGGTGTTTATTGGAAGATTGGTGGATCAACTGGGTGTTTCATATGTGGATCGCCTAACCATTTCATTAAGGAGTGTCCTGAGATGCAGGAGCATAGACAGGCAGATTCTGTAGTTTCTCGACCTAGTGTGAGAGGTGGTCGAGGGGGCAGAGGTTTCAGTAGAGGTGATCAACCTAGGATCAGTCAGAGAGGAGGATCTACATCCGGAGGCAGTAGGCCAGATGAGGCTGGGTCTTCTCAGAGAGTGTATGTGATGTAGAGGCAGCCGGATGCTTCAGAAGTTATAGCGGGTACATTTTCTTTATTTGGCATTTCAGTTCTTGCTTTGATTGATCCAGGATCTACTCATTCATACGTAAGTGCATCTATCTTGCCTGTGTCTGAATTGCATTCAGAGTCCTTAGGATTTGATGTTTTGGTGACAAATCCTTTAGGACATAGTGTTGTGGTGAGTAAGGTGCATCGTGATAGTGCAGTGGTAGTGCAAGGTGAAGAGTTTTGTGGTGATTTAGTTGAAATGCCTTTAAAGGAGTATGATTTGATCTTAGGCATGGATTGGTTATCTAAGCATGGAGCTGTGGTAGACTGTCAAAAGAAGTGTGTTACTTTAAGAACCGGTGATGATAGAAGTGTGATGGTGTCTAGTGAGCAGAAACAACTTACATCCTTGTTTGTGTCAGCAGTTGCAGCTAGGATGTTGATTAGAAAAGGGTGTGATGCTTATCTTGCTCATATTGTGGATACCAGAGTAGTAGGTTCTCAGCTTGATAGTATACCTACCCACAGTTGCGGAGTTCCCAGATGTGTTTCCTAAGGAGTTTTCAGGGTTACCCCCTGAGAGAGAGGTTGAGTTTGGTATCGAATTGTTGCCTGGTACTACTCACATCTCTATCACTCCTTATCGAATGGCACCTACTGAGTTGAGAGAGTTGAAGGTGCAGTTGCAGGAGTTGTTGGATAAAGGGTTTGTTTGCCCTAGTGTTTCTCCGTGGGGAGCTCCTGTTTTGTTTGTGAAGAAGAAGGATGGTACTTTGAGGTTATGAATCGATTATAGGCAATTGAACAAAGTGACTATCAAGAATAAGTATCCTTTGCCTCGGATTGATGATCTCTTTGATCAGTTGAAGGGAGCAGCAGTGTTTTCCAAGATTGATTTGAGATCAGGGTACCATCAATTGAGGGTTAAAGCTGAAGATGTTCCTAAGACAATTTTTCGTACAAGGTATGGGCATTATGAGTTTTTGGTAATGCCTTTTGGGTTGACGAATGCACCTGCAGCTTTCATGGATTTGATGAATAGGGTGTTTAGGCCCTATCTGGATCAGTTTGTGGTGGTTTTCATTGATGATATTTTGGTGTATTCGCGTAATGAGGAGGAGCATGACAAGCATCTGCGGATTGTATTGCAGATCTTGAGAGAGAAGCAATTGTATGCCAAGCTATCGAAGTGTGAATTTTGGCTTGATTAAGTAACTTTTCTCGGTCATATAGTTTTAGCAGATGGTATAAGAGTTGATCCGAGTAAAGTTGAGGCTATTTTGAATTGGCGTTCACCAAAATCTGTGACTGAAGTTAGAAGTTTTCTGGGTTTGGCAGGCTATTATCGACGGTTTGTGAAAGGTTTTTCTTTGATAGCTACTCCACTCACCAGATTACTTCAAAAAGGAGTTAGATTTGTGTGGACAGATCAATGTCAAGCTAGTTTTGAGCAGTTGAAGGAGATGTTGACTCAAGCGCATGTTCTTACTTTGCCTGTAGAAGATAAACCATATGTGATTTACAGTGATGCTTCAAATAATGGTTTAGGTTGTGTTTTGATGCAAGAAGGTAAAGTTATAGCTTATGCTTCTCAGCAGTTGAAGCCACATGAGCTCAATTATTCTACGCATGATTTGGAGTTAGCAGCCATAGTATTTGCTTTGAAGATTTGGCGACACTATTTGTATAGAGAGAAATGTTTTATTTATACGGATCATAAGAGTTTGAAATATTTGGGTGTTCAGAGGGAGTTGAATCTTCGGCAAAGGCGATGGTTGGAATTGATTAAAGACTATGACTGTTTGATTGATTATCATCCTGGTAAGGTAAATGTTGTTGCGGATGCCTTGAGTCGGAAGTCTTTAGCAGGCTTGACTGTTTATTCGCTCTCGTTGCTTGTTGAGTTGAGAGCATTGCATGTTAATTTTGAATTATGTGATGATGGTATATTGTTGGCTCAGTTGCATTTGAGACCAGTGTTGTTGGATCAGATTAAAGAGGCTTAATTGGCAAATGAAAAACTTCAGAAAGTTGTGTCAGATTGCCAAAATGGAGAGAGTAGAGATTTCCATGTGAGAGATGATGGTAGCCTTTGGTTCAGGGATAGATTGTGTGTTCCTGATGATACTAAACTGAGAAAGATTATCTTGGATGAGGCACACCAGTCAGTTTTTGCTTTGCACCCTGGGAGTACTAAAATGTATCATGATTTGAAGCAGCATTATTGGTGGTTAGGTATGAAGAGAGACATAGCGGAGTTTGTATCCAAATGTCTCACTTGTTAGATAGTAAAGGCCGAGCACCAATCTCCAATAGGGTTGCTTCAACCTTTATCAGTGCCTGAATGGAAATGGGAGAGAGTGACAATGGATTTTGTGTCTGGTTTGCCATTGACTCAGAAGAAGCATGATGCCATCTGGGTGATTGTTGATCGGTTGACAAAGACAGCTCATTTCCTTTCAGTTCGGATGGACTATTCCCTGGAGAAGTTGGCTGAGCTGTATATTAGTGAGATAGTGAAGTTGCATGGAGTCCCAATTTCTTTAGTGTCAGATCGAGATCCTAGATTTACTTCGAGGTTTTGGAAAAGTTTACATGGTACATTGGGTTCTCGATTGCACTTTAGTACTGCTTTTCATCCGCAGACAGATGGGCAGTCAGAGAGAGTGATACAGATTATTGAGGATATGTTGAGAAGTTGTGTCATTGATTTCTCTGGAAGTTGGGACAGATTTTTGCCACTTGTTGAATTTGCTTACATCAACAGTCATCAATCCAGTATTGGTATGGCACCATTTGAGGCATTGTATGGTAGAAAATGTAGGACGCCTCTGTGTTGGAAGGAGGTTGGAGAAGGCAAACTAGTTGGTCCTGATTTGATTAAAGAGACAAAAGAGAAAGTGAAGATAATTCGGGATCGGTTGAAAACAGCTTCAAATCGGCAGAAATCCTATTCAGATTTGAAAAGGAGAGTCATAGAGTTTAATGTTGGAGATAAAGTTTTTCTGAAAGTGTCTCCTTGGAAAAAGATTTTGAGATTTGGTCGAAGAGGGAAGCTGAGTCCTCATTTTATTGGACCGTATGAAGTATTAGAAAGAGTTGGACCAGTTGCTTATCGACTTGCTTTGCCACCTGAGTTGGATAGAATCCACAATGTCTTCCATGTTTCTATGCTGCAGAGGTACAGATCAGATCCATCTCATGTTTTACCAGTTGAATCTATTGAGGTGAATCCAGATCTGATATTTAAAGAAGAACCAATTGCTATTTTGGCACATGAAGTAAAAGAGTTGAGAAATAAGAGAGTGCCACTGGTGAAGGTTCTTTGGAAGAATCATGGTAGAGAAGAGGCAACTTGGGGGAGTGAGCAAGCGATGCGAGATCGGTATCCTCAACTATTTCGGACTTAATATCAGGTAATTTCGAGGACGAAATTTCTTTTTAGAGGGGGAGAATTGTAATATCCAAAAGTATGCCCTAAAAGTTTTGGAATATTTATTGTTGTTTTATTTGGATTTAATATATGTGTTTAATTAGAAAGAGAAAAGAATTTAAGAGAGAGTGTATATGTTGTATATATGGAAATATATACAACATATACAAGTCAATATGTGATGGTCAAAAGAAGATATTTTATTTTTATTATTAATGGAATTAATTAAAAAGGAAATTAAAATGAATGGAAGAGAATTAATTGGATTATTTTATTATTATTTTTGCTTGGAGGAGGTTTAAGTGGAGAAGAGTGTTTGACTTTGTCTCATTTTCTTCTTCTTTTTCTTTCCTTTTCCTTGTTGGCCGGCTCATCAAAGGCAATAGAGAGCAAGAGAGGTTTTGATTTCTAAGCTCAAAATTGAAGGAAGATTTAAGTGATTAAGTTGGAAATTTGTGAAGTATAATCAACTTTGGTAAGTTCTCTCTTGATTTCTCTTGTTTTATTTTGAGTTGTAATTGAGTTTGATTGTTGAGATGTGATAGTTTGATTATGTTTGATTATAGTATGTTTGAGAGTGTTGGAATTGAATTGAAGATAAGAAGTTAGGTTGGTGTTGGTGTTGGAAGAGTATGAGTTGTGTTTGTGTTAGGGTTTTGAAGTGGTGATTGTTGTAGATGTTGAGTTTGATTAATTATTTTTGTAGATCTTCAAGTTGTTTGTGTTTAATGAAGTTAAAAGCATAGAATACATGAGTTTGGTCCGAAACAGAAGCATCTTGGATGCCATGCCCATGGCCCTTGGCTGCCATGACCGTGGCCATTGGAAGCCATGGCCATGGGGATTTGGAGCAAGGGAGGCAGAACCATTTGGTAACCCACACCCGTAGGGGTTGGGAGGCCACGACCGTGGGGTCCTAGAGAGAAATGTTGATTTGTAATATGTGATCTATGGGTCTAGTTTGAGGTTAATAAGTGAATAATTGTATTGGAATTCTTGTGAATTTGTATTAAGTGTGTATGTGTTTCTTTTTGGATTAGGTTGTGAAGAGGTTGATTTGCCCTAACTTGAGTGTTGTGGATTCTTGGAAGAGGAACTGTATAGATTTGTGTGAGTTGTCCTCGAGGTAATTACAAACTACATGGTTGCATACATTTACATAATTTTGTAATTTAGCATATTTGGTTGTAAATATGTTAAGTAAGTTATTGCATAGTTGATACATTTGATTAATGTTATGATAAGCATTCAAAATGTATGTTCAATGTAATTGATTATGTATACTTGAATGATGAATTGCCTTAATGTGAATTAAGATATGATAAGATATGACGCCATTGTGGTTGGCTATGGTAATGCAAAGGAAATGATTGGGGGCATGATTGCCTATTTGATTATGGAATATGAAATGAGAAATAGAATTGATAATGAAATGAGAAATGAATTGAGAAAGAGATTGTTAAAGAGATAATTGAAATAATTGTGTGCTTAATATGTTATTCAATTTTCAGAGTTCTGAGTTTGGCGGCATGCCTATGAATCGCTGGATAGGTGAAAAGACCGGGTCGTAAGCCGATTCCAGTTGAAATGAAAAATGTGAAATATGATGTTTTTGGGGTGAAAAGACTGGGTCGTAAGCCTCAAAAACAATAACAGTCTTGCCGGGTTGAGGACCAAGATACAGGGGCCCTTGGGTCTAGCCGGGTTGAAGTCCAAGAGACTGGGTCTGTTACACTATCCATGGATAGAGATATATATATATATCGCCTACGGGCTTGATGATTGTGATTATGGACCAAAGTAGTAACTCTGAACTTTGAATATCATATTAAATTCTTTTTGGGCCCATGCTTGTCTTTGCTTTAATGTGAATATGGAATGAGATATATATATATGTGTGTAAAGAGATTATGAAAACACAACATGATGCGTAATGTGTATGGATGTGGAAATTATAAGTACTATTCCATGAATGTGCTAGTAAGTCATTGGAAGATGTAAGGTTTTGAAATATAATATTCTTATGTATTATTTATAAAATTTAATTGTGTGACATTGGCATTGCATTGAAGCATAATGTTATTGTAGTTTGTACCACTAAGCAGTTGGCTTAGCGCGATTGTGGTTCATCGCGTAGGTGACAGGGTAGAACCGGAGGGTTCTTCTAGACCGCGTTGAGTCTAGGTTTTAAAGAGTTGATTTTGGACTTAAAGATCAGAGAAGAGCTGCCAATCATTTATAAATTATATGTTTTGTAAAATTTTGATTCTTAATGTATATATAATTATAAATATTTTTATATTTCCACTGCGTACTAAATGAATGTTTTATCTATTTTGCAAGTTGGATGCTTTTAACTTTTCTATATTATATATTGAGAAAGATTGGTTTGGATTTTAAAAGATTGGGTTGTTTAACATAAATTGTGGCACTCTTATATCTGGTAGACGTATATTACAGAAGTAGTAGTGTGTAGTGTACGTATATTGGATATAGGGGTGTTACACCGGTACTTCTGGCTCAGCTGAATCCATCATATAAGCCCCTCTCCTATGCACCACCATATGCATCTTCTCTAGTGTAGCCAAATCCAATGAATCATTACCCGTAATTCTAGTCATGCGACAGGTACTCGGGTCAAAATCATCAAAAAGGGCTA
Source organism: Garcia nutans (assembly GCA_947685225.1). Classification (NCBI taxonomy): domain Eukaryota; kingdom Viridiplantae; phylum Streptophyta; class Magnoliopsida; order Malpighiales; family Euphorbiaceae; genus Garcia; species Garcia nutans. Next base: position 22,469,465 of record CANTUV010000026.1, read on the forward strand.
TGGCCAATGTGGTAACCAATCCTCCAATACAGATAGACCCCTCCTTCTTTTTTGCCACACTATCAAAAACATCGGCTAACCAATAGCAGGAACTAATAGGCACTGTATTAACCACACAATCTAAGAAAAATAGTTCACTCAGTTCCACTACACCCGGGCTTTCCTTCCTAGCAAAGAATTCGCAAGACATAAAATGATGCAAATACCTCAAAGCGGGATTGCTCAATTTAGTTGCTTTGGCCGATTTGGCCACATAAGTTCCCGAGCCCAATGCTCCCCAAGCAAATTGTTGCTTAAATTCCTTAGGTACCGACCTCTCACCGTGTTGATGGAAACCAAATATACCATTCAATTGTTCAATGCTAATCACAAATGATTTACCAAGTAATTTAAAACTCAACCTAGAGCAAATTTTTTGTGCATCCCTTTCAACATTAAGAGATGTTAAGAACTCCAAAGTAAGCTCTTGAAATTGCAAAGGTCGCAAGGAGATTAGGTTCTCCCACCCAAGGATTTGAACATAATGATAAAAATTATCCCTAATATTAAGAGCATTAAGGGATTCATCATTGACATACCTCGTCGGGAAGAAACCCCGAGCCAAAAGATTTGCTCTCATCAAAGATGAAAACGATGAAGATGAAGAAGCACCTTCAGTTGTAGGTCTCTTCTTCTTGCGGTAGGAAACCATCTTCGTTCTAGGCATCTTGAAAGATCTGAAAAAAAAAAATTTGAAGTTTAAACCGATTAAATTGATCTTTTGTTAGAGAAGAAGAAGATTTAATGGATTAATTTTAGTTTTGGTGAAGAAAATTGAGATTTAATGGAGGTTTTGAAGCTTTGAAACACAAACAATGGAGTTTTGGGAGAGAGAAGTCGAGAGAGAGAGAGAGAGAAACCAAAATAGATCTAGGGATTGGAATGAGCAAACAGTGCAAAAATTGTGTTTTTAAAGTGTAAAAGTGAAGGGACACGACCAAGTTTGGATGGACACGGCCGTGTCTGGTGTGTTTTGAGGGACACGGCCAAGTCAAGGGTGTGTTTGATACTGTGAGGAAAAGTTTACAAAAACAAAGACAAAGACTTTTTGGTGAAGCTTGGCCGTGTCCCATGTGACACGGCCAAGCTCCTTAGCCGTGTCACCTACTGCCCTTTTTAACTCTTTTTTTTATAGATCACCAAATCTTAAAGAAATTGCAAACCTCTTCTTCAATCAACCCTGAAACACATTAGAAAAATAAAAACTGATCAAAGCACCCATTCCATTTATTTAAACCAAACATAAAATCAAAATTGCTAAATTTAAAATTACAACTATGAAAAAGAAATGCAAACCGATGGGTTGCCTCCCATTTAGCGCTTCTTTAATGTCATATAGCTGGACATCACTGCAAGACTTAGGAATCATGGATCAAAGTGCTGTCAATGATCCTTACTTCTTGAAATCCTTCATTGTATGGTTTAACTATTTGTCCATTTACTTTAAAAGTCTTATTTGTTCGAGAGTTAAACAATTCAATGGCACCAGAAGAATATACCTGAGTTATCTCGAAAGGACCACTCCATCGAGACTTGAGTTTACCTGGAAATAGACGGAGACGAGAATTAAAAAGTAAAACTTTCATACCTGGACTCAAAGTCTTTCGCACTATAATTTTGTCATAAAGTGCTTTAGTGCGATCCTTATAAATCCTCGAGCTCTCATATGCCTCATTCCTCAGCTAAACTAACTCTAGTGAAGGATTCTTCTCTTCCTTTTAGATGGAGGGAAGTTCAAATACTGGGTCCTTCTTAAGTTCCTCTATTTCAGCACTCTCTAATGTCTCAAGGCAACTGACTATTTCTAAACCAAAAATATCCAAACCACGATCTAAAGTCAGTGCCACCTCCAATTTATCCGAGGAACCTGTCTGCAAGAAAACATCTGAAACAACTGCGTGAACACAATCAATTAAAGAATAATCCTCATATAAAGCAGTTGTAGGAATGGGAGGAGTGTTAAAAATAGAAAATTCAACCATTTGTCCCAAGACAGTCATTGATAATTTACCATTTTTAACGTCTATTAAGGTGTTGGTAGTAGCCATAAAAGGCCTACCCAGCAAAATAGTGTGTGCTGATGGTGTAGGGTTACTCCCTTCCATGTCAAGAACTATAAAATCCACAGGTACTATCAACCCTCCAACCTTAACTAACACATCTTCTATAACCCCTTTTGGGAATCTAAGAGATCTATCAGCTAATTGCAACACCATTTTGGTTGGTTTAATTTCCCCTAGTTTTAATTATTGATACACATAATAAGGCATCAAATTTACACTGGCTCCTAGATCACACATGCCATCAGTCCCCTTTCCATTCCCCATAGTAAGTTGAATTATAAAGCTCCCAAGATCCTTTAGCTTGGGAGGTAGTTTATGCTGCAGAACAGCACTAGCTACCTCTGAAACTATCACCTTTTCATTCGGCTCATACCTCTTTTTCTTAGTGATTAGCTCTTTGAAGAATTTGGCATAAGCCGGCATGTTCTTTATTGCTTCAAGTAAGGGTAAGTTAATACTTACCTTAGACAGCATGTTGAAGATGTTAGAAAATTGCTTATCTTGTTTATCATTCTTCAACCTGCTGGGGAATGGTATAGGTGGCCTGTATGGATTGCTTGCCTTGTGTAAATCTGCTGAAGGGGACTTCTCCATTGATCTTTCTCCAGCACCTTTGTTCTCTGGTTCTCCTTCCTTCTTGTTCTCTTGGTCACCTGCATTCACAGAATTATTTTCAACATTGTTAATTACCTTACCACTTCTAAGAACAGTCACTGATTGTGCCTGCTCAGGTTGACTTGGGAATTTCCCCTTTTGTTGAATCTGCATCTGTTGTGCAAGTTGCCCTACTTGAGTCTCCACTTTCTTAAAAGATGCTTCTAATGAATCCAGCCTCTTGTTGGTCATCTCTTGATTTTTAGCACTGACTTGGATAAAAGCCTGTAAACTTTCCTCCAAACTCTCTATCTTAAGCTGCCCTTGATTTGAGGATTGACCCTGCAGTTGGTTCTGTCTCTGGAGCAAATGGAAAGGCTGTTGAGAATTATTTATTTTCCAGGAAAAATTAGGATGATTCCGCCAACCAGGATTGTAGGTATTTGAGTAAGGATCATTTCGGGCCCTTGGTTGATATCCCCCCATAGCATTGACTTGCTCAGATTCATTACCAAAAGACTCATATGCAGAGGGGCAAATATTTGCTCCATGCCCGAAAGTCCCACAAATTCCACAAACTTTTTGAGTGGATAAAGAAGTATTGTTCTTCATGTTCAGCATCTGCACTTGCCTTGTCAATTCAGCTATCTTATTGACCATCTCACTATTGGCTTCCAATTGATTCACCCCTTTACTTCTTCCTCTTACACTTTTCTGTTGAGAATTAGCTCCCAACATCTCAAAAATTTCATAAGTTTCATTAGCTGTCTTTTCTCCCATAGCTCCTCCAGCTGCGTTATCAATAGTGTTCTGGAATTGCTGGGTTAGACCATCATAGAAAAACTAATTCAGAAGTTGAAGTGGGTAGTGATGATGTGGACACTGGATCAATAACATCTTAAATCTGTCCCAATCCTCATGGAATGGTTCTCCTTCAAATTGAGAGAATGTAGCAATCTTCCCTCTCAATTCAGTTGTCTTCTGATGTGAGTAAAACTTGCCTATGAACTTATTATAAACTTGCTCCCAAGTTGTTAAAGAATTTTTGGGCAACATCATTAACCAGCTCTTAGCTCTATCCTTCAATGTATACGAGAAACATCTCATCCTCAACTGATCTTCTGTTAGTCCTCCCAATGGAAAAGTGTTGAGGGTAGAATAAAAATCCCAAATAAAGTTCAAAGGATCTTCATTTGGAACTCCATAGAATGATGGCAGCATGTGGTAATGAATGTTCTTCAACTCATAATTTCTTGCTGCATCTGTCAATCTTATGCAAGAAGTGGAAGTTCCAATGACAAGTCTAGCAAAGTCTCTCATAGTTCTTTGTCTTTCTTCTCCCATATTGACAGATTGTGCAGTGTCTGACTCAAAATTAGAAGTGTCTTCCTCGGTATCAAATCCGGTATAAAGTTCAAACTCTTCTCTACTCCTTTTCACTCTCTGAATTTCTGGAATAAATGGATGTAGCTCTCCTTTGAGTGATCTCCTGCCTTGCATAAACAAAATTTCTAGAAAAAGGAATTATTAAAAGCAAAAGACAAATAAAATCAAAAGTAAACAATGAAAAATAATCTAAAGTATCTATGACTAATAAACAATTACGCCAATTAGCTTCCCCGACAACGGCGCCAAAATCTTGTTGCGCTCTAATTAACTCTACTACAAAGCGTCACTCGCAAGTATACGAGGTAGCTGTAACAAAGGTGATCGCCCCAAGGTCATCTCTCAAGGAAGCTAGATAAGCTAATTGATTATCATATTATAAATAACAAGTGATTAATAAATTTAAATTGCTAACAACTAATGAAGAAGATCGATTGGAGTTTAAAACAATAAAAGTAAACTGAGCTGATGTATTGATTCACTTAATAGAATGGTCTAGGGTTTGCACTTCTCTACTACTTATATGTATGAATGGTTATTCCTCTCAACCAATTTAATTTCAAAGATTAGATCTCAAGCAATTTAATTAATTGAATCAAGGAAATAAGCTCTCGCATTCAAACCTTTCTCAAATAATCTTGTTACTATTGAAATAATCTTTTTCTTAGGTTATATCTCTAATTCACCTAAGTCCCAAATTGAAATGTTCCAGCATTAGACTTCATCTCTCAATCCTTCATCTAATACCTTAAAACACATAATTGGTGGCTAATCAATTATATATTAACAATATTCCATTCAATCAAGGCTAAAGAAATAATTAGTTAAGAGCAATAACCAATTCATACAATCATAGCAGATCCATACAAACCCTAGACTAGATCAAATTAGTTCATATTAATGTTATCAAACATACTCATCTCCTTAATATTCAACGAAATCAATTTAGACATAATAATATTCATGAATACAATTACAATGAAATTAAAGAGATAAAGTTTGAGAATAAAACCAAATTACAAACTCCTTATCTCTTGAAAAATCTCTTGTTCAGAACTTGCTCAAAGAATGTATCAATGGCTAGAACAAATCTAATCTAGACTAGTTTAATCAAAGTGTAATTAAAATATCAAAGAAAACAAGATATCAAAACCTTAATGTTCTTTTATGGCTCAATCTAAACTCAAACTCTCCACACCACTTTAAAAACCCTAATTCTAATATTTATATGAAACCTCCGCTCCAAAAATCCGCGTCTTCTTAAGTCCCTGAGTGATAAGGCCAAGCTTAGACAAGCTTGGTCGTGTTTGAGGTTCTTGGAGGGACACGGCCACAAGCTTGGGCGTGTCCCCTGAAGGTGTCTTCTACTGCTTAATTTTCATCTTTCTTTTGCTTTGGATTTGAGTGTGACACGGCCAAGCTTAAACAACTTGGCCGTGTTGGACTAGTGTCTCCTTCTGTGTCTTGGTCTTCCTCCTTAGCTTGGTATGGGACACGGCCACAAGCTTGGCCATGTCCTCTGCATGTGTCAGCTACTGTCCATTGTTTTCTTCCTCTTGGTTCCTTAGTCTTTCCTTCCTCTCTTGATCCTTGCATATTAACCTAAACAACACTTAAACAAACTTTAACCAAAAATCAAATAAACATTAGCCAACAACACATAAACACCACACTAAAAACTAGATCAAAAACGAATAAACATTGAAATAAACTAAAACTACCAAAATTGATGAAAACACTAAATAAACATATTAAAACTAACAAAATACCTAAAGAAAACAATAATTATCATAATAAATAAGACACAATTCTATGACAAAAACTAATAAAATAATACATAACTGCCATTTAGTTTGCTCAAACTACTAATGCTCAAACTCTAAGGTACTTTATGCTCTCATTAGATCCTATTGTACAAAATTGGTTCAACACCTTAGAGGAAAGTAATCAAATGAATTGGAATTCATTGTACAAAGCCTTCACTAGTATGGATATAATGCTAAGTTAGAGGTTACTCTAGTGGAGGTAGGATCAATCAGGCAGAAGCAAAATGAGAATTTTGCCAACTATATGAAAAGATGGAGGAACAAGGTTGCTCTTCTTAAAAAGAGGCTCAATGAGTTTGACAATATTAGAATGATATTGAGAGGTGTCCTACCTAATCTGTATAAATAGATATCTCACACTTTTATCAGAGATTTCAAAGATCTTCTCCAAGCTAGCTTGCAAATAGAAGAATGGGAAAAAGAGAAGAATCATTTTTTCTGGAAGAAGAAATGATAGGAGAAGTTATTTGTCTAGCAGGCAGGGTACACAGAAGTCAGTGGTTGTCAATGAAATAATTAGTTAAGACAATAGAAGACAGTTTTCAGAGTTGGGAAAATCACTATCCTGGGTTTTTAATAAGCTGCAGAAGAAGGGGCTATTACATTCATTGGCTCCCCAGCTTTTGCTAAATCCTCCGGCATAAAGCTTTAATGCCAAGGCCCTTTGTCAATTCCATCAAGTGCAAGGGCATGAGACAGATAGATGTGTTCGCTTAAGCCATGAGATCTAAGATTTGATCGACAGTGGTGTAGACCCTTAATTTTTGACCCAGTCCGGTCCAATATATTTTAATTAGTCCAAAATAATTTTTGTTATCTTAATTAAATAATATTTCCTTTATTATCTAATTTTTATTAATAAAAAATAAAAAATAAAAATAATAAACAAAAAAATAAAAATAAAAATCGGCGACGAAAAAACCATTGCCGAAATTCAGCTTGGGACGAATGGCCATGGGCCATTTCGCCCGCAGGCCAATTTTAGCCAGCTTTTTTGCCAGCGCATTTTTCCGCAGCAGTTTTTTTTCACTAGCACATTTTTTCCGCAGCATTTTTTTTTCTCCAGCGAAATTTTTCCGACGTAAATTTTTTTGAAACCAAATACATTTAGGTTTCGGTTTCCTTTTCTTAATTAATTTTATAACTAGAATTAATAAAAAAAATCTCTATAAATAAGACCAAAAACAACACAAATAAAGGGCAGAAATTAGGAGGAGAAATTGAGACCGAAATTCAGGAGGAAAACTTTGAATCAATCGAAATTTTTGAGAAAGCAAACAAGTAATTCAATCCATCAAAGGCAGCAAAGCTTGCCTTTGTTCTTGTTCATCCAAAAATTGATTTTTGGTGGAACCAACAAACGAAGGTATGAATTTCTTTATTTTTTCATGAATTCACAGTAGCTTCATCACTATAGATCAAAAATAATTGTTTCTGTTTCTTCAAAATCAAAAAAAACCCTAAGAACTTTAATTTACCTTTTCTAAAGCTTAAAAACCTTAATTCGTTTATTTGTTTTCCAAAAATCTTAAAATTGTTATTTTTACTTCTTCAAAATCTTAAAACCCTAATTGAACCTATTTCTTTTCAAAATCCTAAAATTGAATCTGTTTCTTTCTAAAAACCCTAAAAAACATCTTTTTTGTTTCTATAAACATTAAATCATTTTGTTTATTTTCATAAAGTTTCATAAAATTATCAATTGTTTTTCCAAATTCTAAAATATAATGCATTCTTCGAAACCCTAATTCAACTTTAGAACCCAAAACATTAAACCCTAACTCCCTTAAAACCTTAAACCCTAATTTTTCTATATCCTAATCTTTAAAATCTTAAAACTTTATAAATTTAAATATTAAAATTCAATATGGTAAATACAAAACAATAACCGTAAATCATAAATCAAAATGTTTTAAAGTATCCAAACCCTAATTTCATAATTTCACTTCTCAAACACTAATTTGGTTAATTATAGAACTTTATCAACCTCTTAAATTATAAAACTTTGCTCCATGTTAATTCTTTTAAAATTTACAGTAGCTTAAACCTATGAATTCCAAAACCCTAAACACATTAAATAAAGAAACTTAAATAGAAACAGTATCCCTAATTTGAATTTTTATTTGCTTTATTCAGTTTTATATTTGATTATGCTTTGATTTATTTTATATGCTTTGATTTATTTAAGTCCAATTCTTGGTTTATTTAATTTATCATGGATGGATGTTTACTTTCTACTAATGTTTAATACCTTTGATGAATGATTTATTTATGATGAATGGTTATTTACTTTTATCGATTTATTTAGATTTCCAAATGTTTTAAGAGGTATGTTTCCACTTGGTGGGTACCTCATTAGTTAAATATCATGTAATTTAAATTGCTTTTCTATTTTAGAACCAATGTAAAGGACATGTTTGTACCTTTCAGTGGGTGTCCTATTTAGGCATGGATTATGTAAGGGCATGTTTCCATCTTCGGATGGGTGTCCATTTATTTGTTTTGCTTTGATATTGTTTTGATTTTCAATATATCGATGCTCTATTTTAATTATTGTGTGTAATATGGATAATATTGTTATACTTAAGAATTTTATAATATTAAGACCTATAAAGGAGGCCGGTTCCAATGAACCGGGCATTTTGGGGGTGCTAGGCCATTTCTCACCTTCCCCACACGTACCCAACTTTTTGAATCCATTAGGGGGTTGGGGATTCCTTAGGAATCGAGTCATCCACCCCTTTCATTTTCCCAGTCCGTCCAGGTGGTGACTCCATTTTCTCAGGACTTAGGTCTGTGTTCTGTAAGGCCCCGAGCCTAAACAGTGCCGAAGTCGCAAGAACCATTCCACCGAGAGTGGGGGCGAAAATCCCCGTTCACAAGTGGCAAGCTGCTTAAGCCCATTGCCTAATTTTGGAAGAGTGCCACCTCTAGCAACCTTCATGATAGAGAGAGGATTAAAGGAAAATTTTATCATATTGTCTTTTCAAGATCTAGACAGAGGAACTGCTAAAGTGGAGGTGCTACTAAGCAAGCTTAAACCAGTTGCAGATGAAGAGACAATGACCATTCATGTTGTGAATGCATCTTGGGACTCAACAAATAATAATAATTAATCAAGGACTAAGGAAGAAGGTATAGAGTCATAAGGTCCTCGCCCCTGCCATGCATGAATAAATGAAGCATCTTCGATGCCAATTCAATAAACTTACCTAGGTTAACTTGGTTTTTATTTCATTTTCTTTCTTGAAACAATTATGTTTTTAAAATTAAGATTGTTTGAATAAATCACTTTCATTAAATTTTCATTGGTCTTTGTTCATTTTGGTGCTCAACTGATGATGAGTCTAATTTGTGATCCATAAATTAGTGTATCTCTGCATTATGATCCGAATGACTTTACTAGATGAGGGAGTTTTTATATGGCATTGAGCTGTGTATACTTACTTAGAGAGGGCACCTATATAATTACCTTTGTCTAGGTCCTAGTCGATCCTATAACATGATTTGAGAAACTTTCAAGGAAAAATTAAACTCTGCTTATTTAAGAGAGAGATGATTTAGGCATTATTTGGTTAGCCAACAACTAGAATCCACCTTATTAACATCAATTCCTAGTTTGTCTCCTTGAGCCTTCATAAGATTTTAGCTTGCTTTTTATTGGCTTATGAACCCCGGCAACCTACCCTGACTGTTGTGACATTTATGACAAGTCTGATGGTCATTGAGGTACTAAGGACCAAAGAAGATCAAGGAGAAGGATGCATAGTCAAGATCATAATGATAGTTCAACTTTACCTAAACTAGACCTAATGTCTCCAATCTCTTTCATCATTGAGATAAAATCAGAGCAACAAAGGATTCATCCTCACTAAAGTAGACTTTTCCTACCCCCCATTCATATCCAGAAGCATAAAATGGTACGAAACAATATAACTCTTTTAGAACTAGGATAAAAAATAACAAATCAAAAAAATGAATAAATAGAGAGAAATATAAGAAAAAGAAATGGAAGAAAAAAAGAGAAAAAAATAAGAAAACAAAACCAAAAAAAAAATAAAAAGGAAAAAAGAGGAAAAAGGAAGAAGAAAAAGAAAAAGGAAGAACAATAGGGTTTCATACTTTTTTCAAAAGTAAAGATCATTCTGATCAAATCTAGATTTCCATCAAGAAGATGGAAGGACATTCAAGCTCTATCTTTTTATGAAGCCAAATAACAAGATACCTAAAAGGAGGAAATGGTGCCCAAAGGTTAAGAACACCCCTAGCATCAATAAAAAGTTTAGAGTGTAAACGTTTGTCCATAGTGTTACATCAGCTCCAATTTAGAAATAGCCTTCATTTAACTCATATCCCTTATAAAATCTCATTTCAAGCCTATTAAAGACTCTTTTTTTTTTATCTCTTTTGATAAGTAGAGTCTATTAGTGGAGATTATTTGGATAAACATGCATATGAGATAGACAATATTTAAACTGAATGACACCTTTGGCCATGTAATGTGTATGTGCCTATCTAAAGTGCAACAGTTCTTGCTCAAATAGAAATGATTTCTGAATTTAGTATGGTAACTAGGTTTGTCATGTTATAGGTATGATAATTTGAAAAATTGAGCTCTGAGGTACAATGACACTAATATGACAAAGCCAAAATGTGCTTTCAAAATTAAAAAAAAATTATATTTTTATCATTCAAAGCCTTCAAGTTTAGGAAAGTTTTTTGTACCATCGACCCTCAAAGGACATATTGGGCAAAAGTGGGCTAATGAAAGGATCACTCGTAAGGTCATATTGTAAAGAAGTTGACAACCAAATGTGCTGAAATGGATGTCTCTCATGCCTTTAACTACCTTGCTTGGGGCCCCACTACTCATGATTTCATCTTAGAAGATAAAAGCCATAGATATGAAATCTTTTATTATTCTAATGCAAGACCTGAATGAGTACTTTGGCTTATCACCTTGGTCTGTCAGTCAATGGAACCACTGTAAGTATCATCCATATATATCATATATACATAAGCATATCACACTGTATTTTTTATCTTGTGTCACCTATTCTTTATCAAAGTGTACAGCAGACACTTTGTGAAGTAAAAAATAAAAAAGCAAATATGGAATCAGGGGGCATGAAAGGGCCATTGCAAAAGAAAGAAGAGATGCATGCTTGTACAAGGAACTAAACAAAACACAAACATCAATCGAAGCCTGCATGGGAATAAAATCATTAGTTTGAGCTTACACAGGGGAAAAACTTCCTCTTTTTAATTTTTGAGTTTATGAGTCTATAAAACATTTTCAAACTCACTTTCAATATTTTTCCATGCAGGAGGTAAAGAAAGGATATGAGGGCTAGCTAAAAAATAGCTGAATTTTTTATATTGCATAGTTGAAGAACTAAAGAACAAATGAATGAAGATGTAAAAGATAAAAGATCTGGACAGAGGTCTATCCTCAAGAGTGAGGAATCAATATGAAGATCAAATTAGTCTAGCTAAAAGAGTTGAAGTCGAGGCAAGACAAAGGTCCATCCCCAAGAATAGAGAATCAAGATAAAGATTCATTTCTATAGATGCAAACATTTTCAAGCAGATTTGTTGAAGCATCCATTAACCAGCCTATATTGGATTTGTTGAAGTATCATGACGATGAAGTTTTCCTTGATATGTTGAAGTATCTAGGTTTATTTATAATGAGATATTAGAGTAACTCACTATCCTACCAAGATATTAGAGTAGCTTGGTTATTTTCATTAGATATTAGAGTCGATCAATGATTGTTGTGATTTGCTAAGATATTAGAGTCACTTGGTAGATTTCATTGGAATATTAGAGTCACTCGATGGTTGTTTTCACTCACCAAGATATTAAAGTTGCTTGATGGTTGTCATTAGAATATTAGAATCACTCAATGACCATTTTGATTTACTAAGATATTAGAGTTGCTTGGTGGATTTCATCGGGATATTAGAGTTGCTTGATGGCCATTTTCAATCACCAAGATTTTAGAGTCGCTTGGTGACTTTATTGATATATTATATTTTCTTGATAGACCCATTGTGATATTAGAGTTGCCCAATGACCCATTGAGATATTAGAGTTACTCAATAGTTTTGCAACTTAGTCATTTCATCAGGATATTAGAGTCATCTGATGAACCTATTGGGATATTAGAGTTAGCAAAATATAGTCTCAGCTCGAGAAGCCAAATCCAGTCTCAGATCTAGAACCCAAATCTAGTATTGGATTGAGAACATAAACCCAAGCTAGGGTTCAGAATCTTAATCCAGTCTTGGGTCCAAAACCCAAATCCAACGTCGGGTCCAGAACCAAAACCAGTTCAAGTTCATCAAAACCAATATATTAGAGTCACTTGGTGATTTTCATTGGGATATTAGAGTTTCCCAATAACCCGTTGAGATATTAGAATCATTTAATGGTAGGATGTTGATGCTTTATTGTTCTTCTCCATAAAGTATCCATCCTTTGGATTTCTTATAATATCCCAAAATTTTGAAATTTTTTAATTTTTAAAAATTAAATACAATAAAGTATAAAATAATTGAATAAATTAAATAAATGGTTTTAAATGAAAAATGAAGGGATTTTAAGTGAAAAAGTGAAATGTATATATAATATTTATGCAAAATATACATAATATATAAAGTCAACAAAAAAATCAACACTTTTAAAGGAAAAGTCAAAGTCAAAGGGCACTTTGCTAAATATACTTTAGAAATTAAAAATTTTAAAAATAATTCAAAAATAATTTATTTTGAATGAAAGATGGATTTTTGGACTTCTAATTAATTAAATAAAAATTATTAAAATAATATATATGGATATTATTTAAAGTGGAAAGAAAGAGAAAGTTAATTTTATTCTTCTTCTTCTTCTTCTTCCTTGAAAGGGCCGAACCTCCATTTTTGAAGAACCAAGGATTTTGCTTCTTCCAAGCTCAAGTAATTGGAGGATTTCAAGTGTTCAAGTTGTTTTTTTAGGGATTTTCTCTATATTTTGTAAGTTTCCGTTTTGTTTTCTTGAATTTCCATGAAAGTTTGAATATGTGAATTGGATTTTTTATGTAGTATGATTTAATTATTGGAATTAGTGTGTTGAGTTTGGGTAAAGATTGGTGAAGAGAGAGAATTTGGGTAAATATTGGTTTGAGTATTTAACAATGATTTTAAAGATTGATTGAAGAAATGGTTGAGTTTGGGTAAAGATTGGTGAAGAAAGAGAATTTAGGGTTATGGGAGTACTGGATTTTGTAATCATGTGATTTAATTGTGCAATTTATTTCTAAATAAGTTGTTTTGATGCATAAACAAGTATTTTAAAGTTAAATATAGGATTTGGATGAGTTTGATTAGAGTTTGAGAATGGAAGTGGTGATTTAGGGTTTTGGAAAAGTGATTTTTCAAAGTTATTGAATTGTTTGATTTTATTGGTTTAAGCATATTGTTTGGTAATAAAAGTGATGAATATAAGCTTGAAATGATCAATGGATTGATGTTTAATTATGATTTAAGATTGGAAATGCCTTAGAATGTGATACTAAATGATTATTTATGATCATATTTGGCTTAAGCATTGAGGAGAGTTAATTTGCCCCATCCAAGTGTTGAAGGGCAAGTGGAAAGAGAAGGATTGGATGGTGTTTGAACTTGTTTTTGGTTGCTCTTAGAGGTATGTACAAACTTTGGATGAATTGGACATATTTGCATTACATTGGGCTTAACATATTTTGGATTCAAAATGTGTTAAGCTACTTAATACATGGAACGTGTATGAATAATGTGCTATGACATGTGTAATGTCATATATGTGTTAAATGCATTGTGAAAAGCCATTGTTAATGGCTAAATTGTGTAAAATGTGAAATATGTGTATTATGTGAAAATGACCCAAAGTGTTTGGGTAATGCCATTTGTAGTGTATGCATTAAGGGCATTGTTAAAAAGCCATTGGTAATGGCTAAAGTGTATAAAATGTGAATCATTTTTGGATTATGTGAAATTACCCAAAATATTTGGGTGATGAGTTCTAAGGTAAAATGTGATGCAATGTGATGATATGATGAAATATGATGAATTGATATTGCTATAAATGAGAAAAATGAAAAAAGATAAAAAAAAAAGGCGATGTGCCTAATAGATAATGAAAAATGAGGCAATGTGCCTAACTTGATTATGAGAAAATGAGAAAGAGATTGATAATGAGAAATGTAAATTAATTGTGTGCCTGGTATGTTATTCAAATTTTCAGAGTTCTGTATTTGGCGGCATGCCTATGAGGTTATCCTCATTATTTGCCTTCAGGGCTAGCTTTTGAGCAACTATTTGATTTTCCTTCGGGCTAGGTGTTGGACATCACTTGCCTTCTGGCTAGATGCTTGGCATCACTATGATTTTCCTTTGGGCTAGACGTTGGGCGTCACTTGCTGTCGGGCTTGACACTCGGTGTCATTATGGGCCAAAATAGTAACTCTGGAATTTGAATAGCATATTAGATCCTTTAGGCCCATGCTTGTGTTTGTTTTTATGTGAATTGTGAAACAATTGAGAAATATGTTAAAATGAAATGATGTGAGATATGATATCCATATGCATTGTGCATTGGCATTGCATTTGAGTTTTATTGTTATCAAAGTTTGTACTGCTAGGCTTTTGGCTTAGCATGATTGAAATTCATCGTGCCAGTGACAGGGTAGATCCAATAGAGTCAGAGAGTTCATCTAGACCGGGTCGGGTCTAGCTTTGAGTTTGTTTGAGTTGATTTGGCTGCTTCTTCAAGATCAGTGCTGACTGCCAGCAAGTATATGTTTTTATTACATTTTGATATTATATATATTATATTATATTTTGGTATATATATATTGTAAATTATAAAGGACATTTTAGATAAACGTATATATGTGTATAAATATTTTGTGAAACTTGGAGAAATTGAGGAGTATTTGGGAAATGTATGAATTTACTTATTGGGAGTAAATTTTTTGTGCAGGTTGTGGTTTTATTGAATTTGTGAGTGTCCAAATTACAGACAAAACTATAACAAATTTTTTCTAAATATTTTTATGAAAAATGCTTATTTTAGAACCTATAATTTATGATAATTTTTTTAGTTGTTATTTAAATATATATTTTAAAGTATTTAAGATTTTAAATTTGAAAAGCAAAATTTTTTTATTAAATTGGACTGTGATATTTTTGTACCGTATATGCATATTTCACATATATTGGGTGTATTTATTGTACGTATATATGGTATAAAGGTATTACATTTATGCTTGCTTGTCTCTGTATTTTGTTTTGTAATTGTTTGGTGAAGATGTATCAATTTTTTTTGCTTTCTTCTACTGAAGTCTCAGATCATTCAAGCAGGAAGCAAAACTGTAAACACTTAACTTTGCCCCTAAAGCTAGTTTGATCTCGATTAATAGAGGTTTAGCCAAGTTTGGTCTATTCTTAAAGGCTTAAACCTAGTTTAAAGCTTTTAATAAGATTGGTCCAATTTTAAAAGGCCTAAAATAAGTCGATTCAATCTTTAAAGCCCTAAAATAGTCTGATTCAAAATTCTATTGGGTTTAGTTCAGCTTAAATGGATAAAGGCCATGCAATGTTGAATTAGACCTGCCCAATTCGATATGGACAGCATCCATATCGAATTGGACTCATCCAATTCGATATAGATGGTTCCATATCAAATTGAATGCAATCTAATTCGATATGGATGCAATCCAATTCGATATGGAACCATCCATATCAAATTGGATGTCGGTCCATATCAAATTAAACGCAATTTATTTCAATATGGATGGGTTCCATGTAAAAAAAATTAATTTTAATTCGATATAGTTCTTATTTTTGGACTCAATCCAAGCTGTGCTTAATTTGAAAATCTAGATTAAGCTCGGATTAAGCTCAATCTTTGCTGATTTTAACCTAATTGATTCCTATAGATAGGGAGGTTAAACAATTAAACAAGGGCAGCCACAATTATTAAAAAAGCAGTGACAATTAGCAAAAGCAAGCAGTAACAACATTTAAGAGATAATTAATACCGAGAAAACACATACACAGTAAAAGGCAGTAGGCACTGTCTTCACTTTTCTCAACTGAGACTCAATACTAGTGCATGCAGGGGATTTGGATCAGCATACAACTTGGTGGAGCCAACAAACGAAGGTGCGTTCTTCTATGTTTACTTCATTTAAGTTTATAGTAATTGTTTTTCTTTTATTGTATCTTAAACCATATTTTGTAATTGTTTAAACATCTAGGAGCAATATATAAAAACATATCTCGTGTAATATTTGCCTAAATCAATAAACAATGGCCCTATGTTTGTTAATGCAATCACAAAAACCCTAATTTCTACATAAAAACCCTAATTTCCATCCAAAACCCTAGTTTTATTTTTTAAAACCCTAAAAACCCTAATTTCAATCCAAAACCCTAGCTTTAGTTTCAAAACCATAAAAACCCAAAACCCTAGTTTTTTTCAAAACACTAAAACCCTAATTTCCATCCAAAACCTTAGTTTTTTTTTTAAAACCAAAAAACCCTAATTTCTACATAAAAACCCTAATTTTATAGCAAAATCCTATTTTAGCATTCTAAACTAGAAACCCTAATCCATATCAATAAACTCTAATTTTGTATACCGTATGCTTTATTAAGACTAAAACTAGGTTTAATTGTTTGATCCATTATTATGTGCTTATGATGAATGATTTATTGCAGTTTTGCCTATAATGAATGTTTAAATGATTTAATTGTATTTAGTTAATTATTTAAACTTCAAAGATGTAAGAGCTATGTTTTCACTTCATGGGTACCTCGTTTGCTAAGTTCAAATGTAATTTAATTTATTAGGATTAATGTAAAGGACATGTTTCTACCAAATGGTGGGTGTCCTATTTTGTTTAGTTGTAGATGTTGAACAATTACTGTAAGGACATGTTTCCATCTTGTATGGGTGCCCATTTTTAGTTGTTTGTTGAGACCTTCTTTGGTTTTAATACAATGAATGCTTATTTATTTTAAATTGCATGTTGTATGGATGATATTTCAATAAGTTACGAACTTAATAATATTTAGACCCAAAAAGGAGACCAGTTCTAATAAACCGAGGGCTATGGGGGTGCTTGGTCATTTTCACCATCCCCATACGTACCCAATTTTTCAAACCCAATAGCTGGTTGAAGATTCCTTAGGAATCGAGTCATCCACTCTTTTCTTTTCTTTTTTTCAGCCTGTCCAGGTAGCGACTCCATTTTCTCTAGGTTTAGGCCCATGTTCTCCAAGGTCCTGAGCCTAATAGTGCCAAGTCTCAATAACCATTCCACGTAGAAGTGGAGGCAAAAATCCCCGCTCACATAGGGTTGAACATGTGAATTAGGTTTTAAAATGCAAGCTAAGATTAAAACATGAAAGATTATGATTTAATTTGCAAATTTAGGGTTTAACATTATAAAATATGCAATTATAGTTTAAGTTGGCTTTAATTCTAAATCCATAGTTTACTGTATAGAATTTGCAAAAAAAAAAATCCATGATTTAACAATACAGTGAACTAAATAATGAAAATAAGCAATAGAATAAAATTGAATGGGTTAATAGAAATCATACCTACATTGTTGTCTCTACCAATACAATTTTGTTGAACCAAACCTTGCTCCTAAGTGTTGTAACTATTTCACAAGATGCTTGTATATTTGTTCTACAGTTTGCTAGATCAAACACGCCTTGGCTGAGTGAAATAATCTAAAGATTTGTGGCTATTTTTGCTACTGTCTCTCCTTGCTTAATTATTTTTTGTCTCTTCTTTTAATTAGTTTTTGTTTCTATGCTTTTTTGTTAATCCTTGTGTTTCTTGGTTGTGTTGACCTTCCTTCAAAAGCCCTTCTGATTGATTTGTATTTGTAATCCCAAATTAGGGAAAACTTTAATACGTAGTCTTAATGCTGCTCGAACACTTCATTATAATCCGAGAGTCTTAAAGTTTTTGAACATGATTAGGAAACTCGGAGCTAGAAACTAAGCTTATATCAAATTGTTGGCCACCAATTTGGAAGGACCGAACTGATTTCTTTCTACTGTTTGGCCCAATTATAAAAGTATTAGACCTAATCCAAACTTTTAACAATTAACTTTGATTTAATCTTGACCTTGTTATTGAAACCAAAATTGATCCGATCTTCAAATTAAAATTAAATCTGAATTGGGCCAAAATTAAGGGTCTACAAATCCAATCAACCCACTCGGCATAAAAAGAAGTTGGATGAAGCAATTTCCTCATAGAATTGTGTCAGGGCAGATACCTGGTGTATTCCATAGATGGGGTATCAAGCATGTAGAAGTGCTCTTGTATCCATATTTATAATGAACTACAATAAAAAATAAAAATAAAAAAGCCCACTATGTTGTAAACCCGTAAGGGCGACCTATGCAAAAATTAGGGCAGTCTACTAGTTTCAAAAACCTACAAGGGAGGTCTAGGAAGAAATTAGGACCAAAATAGAAAATAAAAAAATGAAGAGTTAAAAAAATGATTAAAAAGTCAAAATTAGGAGAAAAGTTAAATTTTATGATATTAAATTTCATTACATGTACATTAAATATAATACAAATCAATTATTGAGAAGGGGGAGGCGGTCTATAGTTAAATAAAGCCCTAAGAAAATCATCGCCTGATGGAGGAGAAGGAATATCATCACCTAGAATCCCCTCGAGGAAGAAGCACCTAGATATATGTTGTCTTGGAAGTCAGCCCTAAAGTAGTCACCACCTGAGGGAGGAGGAGACGTATCATGGTCATCAGTTTGGGGCCACCTTGATGAAGAAGCACCAGGATCCTTGTAGCCCTAAAACTGGAAATCTCAAAAGTTTTGTTGAAGATAAGTAACATGCCAATGGCTAGCAGCCAGTTCTTCCTGCAGCTTCCTATTTTATTCCTCAAGCATTCACTGTGAGATAGATAAGGAAAAGGTAAGTTCATGCATTTTCATGCATACATACAGTATACATCAATATGAAATAGGGTTACAAACTAGGTAATTCAAGTCCAAGCCTTGAGGCCCGAAAGATGGATCAATATAAGGCGATACATGCAGAACATATGGTTGAGATGAAATTGCATGAGAAGGACCAACTTTACCATGAATGGAACCACATAACTGTCCAATCACCTGTACAGATTCATAAAAGTTAGACAAGTATAGAGAAAAGTAGTCCTGGACAAATAAATGCATATATCTAATCAACCTATGAAGAGATAGCCCTGGTGTCATCATGGGAATGGGAAGTAGACACTCCTCTGCCTTCCTTCTCTTCATCCTCATCATCATCCTTGCCATCATCTTCCCCCTCATCATCACATTCTTCTTCCTCATCACCTTATTCATCTTCTTCATATTCCTCCTCATGTTCTTTAATACCCTCAACACCAACAGGGGAAACTTGGAAGCTTAGAAGTTGATCCTACATAAGCTAAACAAATGACGTGTTTGGTGGAAGCAAGAAAGCATCAATGTCAAATCCATTGTGGGCATGTCTCCAAGAATTCTCTAGTATTGGCATACTATTTAATGTAAATCATGGGATGTTTGCTAGCAGCCTCCTTTGATCAAGGCAAAGGAACTAGTTATCCACTCTCTCATCGAGAAACCAACCACTAGAAATCGGTCTGGTGATGATTTGATGGGAATTTCAAAAGGGAAATGCATTATTTATGGCAGGAGTCTTGTTAACCCTCTCATTTGCCTTCCACCAAGCAATGTTCGATCTATAAAAACAACAAAAGGAGGTAAGTTGTCTTTCTCATAAATTTTAATAGTAATACTAATTTCATCTTTTTACCTTGTCCTAAGTTAAGCAACTAAGCAAATAGAGGTGGGAAAGCACATGATGGCTGCCCGAAACCTCTCTGCAACCCTGTAGCTAAAGGCTCATTGTGAGAAGGGATTTTTTCTCCACACCCATATGGAATGGTTCTTGCAACTTCGGCACTGTTAGGCTTAGGGCCTTCAAAAACACGAGCCTAAACCTGGAGAAACTAGAGTCGCCGCCCAGATGGGCCAGAAAAAGAAAGGAATGGATGACTCAATTCCTAAGGAATCCCTAAACCCCTAATGGACTCGAAAAGTTGGGTATGTATGGGGAAGGTAAAAATGACCCAACATCCCCCTCCACCCCCCCCCCCCCCCCACATAATGCCCAGTTCAGTTGAACCGGCCTCCTTTTTAGGTCTAAATATTATAAAATTCTTAAAGATTATGATATTATCCATATTACACATAATTTAAAAGAAATAAACATCCATCATCTTATTAAAATAAAATAAACAAAATAGGCACCAATTCAAGGATGGAAACACACCTTTACAATGTCCAAGTTCATAAAATAAATATAATAGGAAACCCACCAAATGGTGGAAACATGTCTTTATAAAATCCCAAATTCTTGGTTTTATGGAGTCAAGGTTTGGGGTTAAGAAATTGAATTTGAGGTTTTGGTATTAATAATGATATAGTTACTGGATCTTTAATCATTGAATTAGAATTACAACATATAAATCAAGTAAACAAAATATTTAAAGCTACTAGAATGAAGTTTTACTACTGGACAAATATAATTTCATAACCTACAAATCTTTTAATGATATTTTTAAAAGAGGATACATCCACCGAATGTTTCAATAAGTTGCAAATTAAGGATGAGGCTACTATGAATTCAAACAAATTAAGAACTAAAGCCGAACCTCCATTTGTTGGTTCTAAAAAAGTTGATGAATTGAAACAAGCTTGCTTCTGCTACTGTCTACCTGGATCAATTATAGTTTTTGGCTGGAGACTGCCTTGTTATTGCATATGTGTTGCTTCTTGCTAAACCATGCTAATTGTTAATTGTTTGCTTGATAATTATTGATACATATTTTAGCATTAAACATTATTATTTATAGGCAAATCAGGTTTAAAACCAAAACCCTAATACTTAATACAACTGTGAAAACAAAGTCCATCTTAATTAGGGAATTAATAAACCAAATTAGGGCCAAATTAGTGGACCATGACGAATTGGCATTAGCCAATTTTCCATGGTAAGCCATCTATGGTGATTTGGGAATTGCGAATTCGCCACGGATGGGTATCCATGGCAAATTAGCAAGGCCAATTTGCCATGAAGGCCTTCTATGGCAAATTGGTTGATCCAATTCTTCATGGTTTTACTTTTTGGGTCTGGTAAGGCATATTTTTATATTTTAAAATTTATTCAAACCTATTTAAATGATAAATCAAATTAGGTTTAGGGATTTAAAATATAACCAGCCTATTTTAGGCTTTTTGAAACTGAACTGACCTATTAAAAGCTATAAACTAAGTTTAAGCCTTTTAAAATCGGGTCAAATTTAGCTTGGCCTTCTTTAATTAGGACGTAACTAGCTTAGGGCCAAAATCAAGGGTCCAAAGTTTTTCCCCTGCTTGAACAATCTTGAATTTATTTAGAGAGTGAAAAGCAATATGACTTTGAGTTGATTTTGGACAAAGATGGATTCTAGACTCTAGATTGATTTGTGTTTTGAACTCGAGATTGGTTTGGGTTTTGGATTCGAGACTGGTTTGGGTTCTGGACTTGAGATTGGTTTGGGTTTTGGACCTGAGACTAGTTAGTTTGGGTTCTGAACTCGAGACTAGTTGGTTTTGATTTTGAACCCAAATTGAGTTCTGAACTCAAAAATATTTTGAGTTCTGGACCCAGATTGAGTTTTAAACTCTGAAATGATTTGGATTACAGACCCGAGATTGGATTCTAGGCTAGAATTGAGTCTAGACTCAAAAATAATTTGAGTTTTGGACCCAAGATTAAATTGGGTTCTGGACTCGAATTGAGTTCTAGACTCGAGGTGGTTTGAGTTTTAAACCTGAGATTGGATTGGGTTATGGACCCAAATCGAGTTCTGGACTCAAAAATAATTTGGGTTCTAGATCCGAGATTGAACTGGGTTCTTGACATAAGACTGGATTTGGGTCCTCAACCCTAGACTCAATTTCGGTTCTTGACCCTAGACTACATTTGGGTTCTCGATCCGAGACTGCATTTAGGTTCTCAATCCTAGACTGGATTTGAATTCTCAGTCCTAGATTAGATTTGGGTTATTGATCCGAGACTGAATTTGGGTTCTCGACCCTAGACTGAATTTGGGTTCTCAACCCTATATTGGATTTTGGTTATTGATACCCAAAATAGGATTAAGGTTCTCAATCCAAGATTAGATTAGGGTGCCTGACCTGAAACTAATTGGGGTTCTTGACCCAAGACCAGATTAGGGTGCTCGACCCCAAACTAGATTAGGGTGCTCAACTTAAAATTGATTGGAGTTCTCGACCCAAGACTGGATTAGGGTGCTCGACCCAAAACTGGATTAGGGTTCTCAACCCAAGAGTAGATGCTTCAAGAAAAAACAGATCAACTTTAGCTCTTCTAGCTTGGTTGACCTTTTGTCAATTGAGAATTGTGGCTTTCTTCTAGCCTCTAGTTCCATTCTTTAATGGATTCTGCTGACCTTTTGTCATCTGCAAGTTCTGGCTTTCTTCTAGCTGGTTGTTCCATTTTTTTAATGGATTGTGGGTCTTTACCCTTCAAAAATGGATGTTTATCTTTAAGGTCTTTACCCTTTGAAAATGGATCTTTATCCTTTGGAGATTGTGTCTTTAGCCTTCAAGATGGGTCTTTATCCTTTGGAGATTAGGTCTTACATTGGCTTCAGCTCTTCTAGCTGGACTGATCTTTTATCATTTGCATCTTCATTCTTTTGGGGTTCTTACTTTCTTCTAGTTCCATTCTTTTTGTTCTTCCTTTTGCAAAAAAAATTCAGCTATTTCTTAGCTAGTCCTCATATCCTCTCTTTGCCCCCCCCCCCTACGTGGCAAAATATTGAAAGTGAGTTTGAAAATGTTTTGTACACATAAAAAAATTAAGAATTAAAAAGAGAAAGTTTTGCCCCCTATATAGGCTCAAACAAATGATTTTGTTCCCATGCATGCTTTGATCGATGTTTGTGTTTTGTCTCATTCTTTGTACAATCATGCATCTCGTCTTTCTTTTGCAATAGCCCTTTTGATTCCATATATGCTTTTGGATGTTTACTTCACTGGGTGTCTACTTTTCAAAGAATAGGCAACATAGGACAACAAAATGCAATGAGATATGCTTATGTATACATGTATGAATGTATGCATGATATGCATGAGTGATACTTACAGTGGTTCTATTGACTCACAAACTGAGGTGATAAACTAAAGTGCTCTGATTGATTCCTTTCATATGTTTATTTAGATATTGTATTAGGACAGAAGAAGATATTGCACCATATCTTTATCTTCAAGGTATGGGAAACATAAGTAATGGGGGGCCTAGCCAGAGATACATCTACTTCAAATCATGATTCAGGGTGTCAATTGGTATCTTCTTTATAACCTTGCAAATGATCATTTCTTTTACCCAATGTGTCCTTTAAGGATAGACAATGCAACATATTTCCCTTAACTTGAAGGTTTTGTATGAAAAAATATATTTTTTAATTTTAAAATCATGTTTGTCTTTGTCAAATCAGTGTCATTATACCTCAGGACTTGATTTTCCCAAATCAATAAATCTATAACATGATAACCCTATTTATCATACTAAACTTGGGAATCATTTTCGTTTAAGCAAGAACTATTGCACTTCAAATATGCACATACATGTTACTTGGCCAAAGGTCTTATTGAGTTTAAATATTATCCATTTCATATGCATTCTTGTTCAAACAATCTCCACTAATAGACTCTACCTACTAAGAGATATCAATAGTTCTTTAATAGGCTTGAAATGGGGTCTATAATGGACATGGTTTAAGTGGAGGCCATTTTTAAATTGGAGCTAAAGTCTTCTGTTGCTTTAAGTAAAAGGAACTCCATTGCTTTCTAAACCACCCTTTTTGGTTTTTATTTTCTTTTTCTATTTTTTTCTTTTTATTTTCTTTTTCTTTCCTTATTTCTTTTTCTTCCTTTTTTTTCCTTTTTTCATATTTTTTTCTTTTTTTTCTTCTTTCTATCTCTAAGAGAGTTGTCTTGTTTGCATCATTCTATGCTTCTGACTGTGGATGAGTGGATTAGAGTGAGTCTGATTAGAGTGAGTTTGCTTCAGTGAGGACAGACCCTTTGATGCCTTGATAGATCTAAGATATTAAGTCCAATTCAGGTAAACTTCAACTATTTTTATGGTCTTGGCTATGCATCATCTTCCTTGATCTTCTTTAGTCCTTAGTACCTTAGTGATCATTAGACTTGCCATAAGTTTCACAATAGCTCAGGGTAAGTTGTTAGAGTTTACCAGCAAAAAAAAATAAAGCAAGCTAAAAATTTCATGAAGGCTCAAAGGGAAAAACTAAGGATTGATGTTAACATGGGTGGATACTAGTTGTTGGCTTGCCAAACAATGCCTAGATCATTTCTCCCTTAAATAATCAAAGTTTAATTTCACCTCGAAAGTTTGTCAAAGAATGTTCTAAGATTGACTAGGACCTAAACAAAGGTAATTATGCAGGAGCCCTCTCTAAGTAAGTATACATAGCTCAATGCTATAGAACAACTCCCTCGCCTATTAAAGTCATTCGAATTATAATGCATAGATACACTAATTTATGAATATCAAGTTAGACTCGTTATCGGTTGAGCACCAAAATGAACAAAGACCAATAAAAATTTAATGAAAATAATTTATTCAAACAATCTTAATTTGAAAAATATAATTGTTCCAGAAAACACTAAAAAAAAGAAACAAAACCAAACAAGCCAAGGGAAGTTTTATTTATTTGAAGTCAAAAGAGCTTTCTCTACTTGGACATATCAAGGGCAAGGATCATCAATTATATTCATTGCCTCGTCATCTGCAGTTGGTTCAAGCTTGCTTAGTAGTATCTCCTCTGTAGCAACTTCTCCATCCATGTCATGATAAGATGACAGGACAAAACT
This sequence comes from Garcia nutans, assembly GCA_947685225.1. NCBI lineage: Eukaryota > Viridiplantae > Streptophyta > Magnoliopsida > Malpighiales > Euphorbiaceae > Garcia > Garcia nutans. The sequence continues at coordinate 22,494,391 of CANTUV010000026.1, forward strand.
CTCCTCCAATCCTCCTTCTATCATAAAGGTTACAGGCAGTGGCACCCTTTCGAATTTAAGCAGAGGATTACTCTTGGTATTGGGCTTATCAGGCTCAGTCAATTTTCCACTATCAATCAAATCTTGGATCTCATGCCTTAATCAAGCACAATTAGTTGTATCATGCCCTTGTATTTGATAAAATTGACAAAAGGCCTTAGCATCAAAGTTTGATGGCAGAGGATTGTGTAGCGGTCGAGGAGCCAATGGCTGTAACAACCCTTTCTTCTATAGCTTGTTGAAAACCTAAGACAAAGGTGTCCCAAGACCTAAAAACTACCTCTTATTTGCTTGACCAATTGTATTGACATCCATCACCTTATGTGTGTCTTGACTACCAAACTGATAATTTCCTCTCTCATTCCGTTTTCGAGAAAAATGGTTCTTCTCTCTTTCCCATTCTTCTATTTTTAAGCTAGATTGAAGGAGATCTTTGAAATCCTTGATAAGGGTGTGGGACATTCATTCATGCAGATTAGGTAGGACACGTCTCACTATCATCCTAATATGGTTTGACTCATCGGGCCTCCTTTTGAGAAGAGCAGCCTTGTTCCTCCACCTCTTTGCATAGTCAACAAAATTCTTATTTTATTTTTGCCTGATCGACTCAACCCCCATCAAAGTGACTTCCAACTCAACATTATACCCATATTACTGGATGAAGGCCTTATACAATAAGTCCCAATTCTTTTGAGTGTTGTCCTCTAAGGTGTTGAACCAATTTTTGCACAATAGGATCCAACGAAAGCATGAAGTACCTTAGAGTTTGAGCCTTAGTAGCTCGAGCAGACTGCATGGTAGTGATGTACTGCTTGACATTAGATGAGGGTTGCGAGTTCTATCAAACTTGGCAAAGGAAGGCATCTTGAACTTGTACAGGACTTCCTCATCATGTTCAAACAGCTTGTCCACCTATGACACCTCTTTGGTTTTCAGCTTCTTCTTAAACTTCTTCTCTAAATCTGTAATCATTTTCTCTACGTCGGAAGTTTCAGTCTTCTCAATAGTTGATTTCTCCACAACCTTTGGCTCTTTCTTCTTATCTTAAGGATTTTGAAAATACTGAGCCCAATCATCATCATCATCATCAACTACCTTATCATCATCAAAGGCTACTTCACCAACCTTAGCCTTCCCCTTATCTTTCAGCTTCTTAGTACTAGCAAATGCTTTGGCAGTGTTCCCCAATAGTGCAGCCTATAGGTTTTTCATGGTCTCAGCCAGGACCCTCTTTAGTTCTTCCATCTTAGCATTAAGGGCATCATCCACCATCTTTTGAATCTATTCAGGTTCCATTGCTTTTGGTGAGAAGCTGACTGAGTTACAGCTGGATTCTACGTTGCTGGCATAGGTCGGATTGTCATAGGATCATGAACTGTTGTACTCCAGGGTTGTGAGCTAGAAAGGATTAATGGCATGAGATGCAATGCATGTATGCATGTATGCATGGATGCATGAATAACAAACAAACAAAGAGAGTAAAGATGTCCCTTCCAACCACCCACATATGAATGGTGAGTCTCATTTCTTAGGTGTATGGTCAATAAAATATCAACATGTGATATCTTATTTTTAAACAATTCACTTGGACGATTTTAATCAATAGTTGTATTTTCAAATATAGAAGTCAGTCCATGGTAACTCCTATTAATTAAGTCTTAATCCCTTGGGTAAAAAAAAGATAGCTTTTATGCTATATTAGATTAAAACTAAATTAAAAAGTTTATCATAAATAGATTTTCCATTTGGAAAAGCAGCTAATAGTTAATGCCACAAACAAGCCCATGATTAATAAATCTTGGTATAAACTAGGTCCACGATTAATTTCAAGTGTTCCATAACTGATCCAACTAGTTGTAAGCCCATTAAAGAAAAAGTTGTTTAAAAGCCCATTAAAAGAGGTTTTAAAAATGGTTTTGTTTCAAAGCCCATTGTGAAAATGTTTGCTTAAAAATAAATTTTGGGCTTTGTATTTGGGACATGAGGTAAAAAGGGATTTTGTTTCAAAGCCCATTGTGAATAGATTTTGAGCTTTGAGCTTGGGCCATGAGCCAAAAAGGTTTTTTACTCATCTTAAAAAGGCTTTATGTCCAAAGACCATTTTGAAAAGTTTTGAAAATAATTTTGGTCTTTTGGGCTTTAAGAGATAAAAGCTATTTTGAGCTTACAATATAATTAGGTCATATTAGAAAAAAGAACAAACCAAATAAGTCATGATTTAAACCAAGATATATCAATCATAGTCAAACAACAAGCATTTAGGTAAAAACCTAAGGAAAGTAACTAGGCCAATTACATGAGCTTTAAACTTTGGGTTGCAAAGCTTAGGTTTCCAAAGCAAGTATATACCAAAAGGTACAAGACTATGAGTGGTTATGCCATGCTCAATCACCATACCTTGAGTGAAAATATAGTATCACTTACATAACACAACAGGGGTAACATGGGCATCCTAACTCATGCAAACAATGCAAACTAAATTATACAATTGACAATATCACAATAAGAAAGAATAAAATAATATAAAGACCAATGGAATTAACTTCTCTTGTCCCAGTGGAGTCAACACTATTAGCAAGAATTTTTGCCCCCGCTCTCATGTGGAATGATTCTTGCAACTTCGACACTACTAGGCTCAAGGCCTTAGAGAACACGGGCCTAAACCTAAAGAAAATGGAGTCGCCACCTGGATTGGCTGGAAAAAAGAAATGGGTGGATGACTCAATTCCTATGAAAGTCCTAACCCCCTAATGGGTTTGGAAACTTGGGTACACATGTGGAAGGGGAGAATGACCCAGCACCCCCATAACGCTCTGTTCATTAGAACTGGCCTCTTTTTCAGGTCTAAATATTATAAAATTCTTAAAGATTATGATATTATCCATATTACATATTATTTAAAAGAAATAAACATCCATCATCTTATTAAAATAAAACAAATAAAATAGGCACTTATTCAAGGATGGAAACATGCCTTTACAATGTCCAAGTTCATAAAAATAACTACAATAGGAAACCCATCAAAAGGTAGAAACATGTCCTTTACAAAATCCCAAACTTTGCCAAGTAAATTACATTAATTAAAAACAACCAAGGCACCCACAAAGTAGAAATATGCCTTTTACAAACCTTAAAAATCCAAATGATAAAATAATTAATAAATTAAACCATATAAACATCCACAATAATAAGTCATTCATTTGTTAAATAAAATGAATCATAAATAATAATAAATTAAATAATCAAAACTAGGGTTCAATCTTAAATAAATTATTAAATGTACAAAATTAGGGCATAAACCTTAAATTAGGGTTTTGAGATAGAAAACTAGGGTTTTGGTTTGGAAATTAGGATTTTGAGGTGGTGTTTAGAAAATTAGGGTTTTGGTATTTGGATATAGGGTTTTGAATGGAATTAAGGTTTTTTTTGGTGAAATTAGGTATAAACTAGGGTTTTCAAGGTTTTAGGTTTAAGAAGGAAGGTTTAGTGGTAGGGTTTGAAGCTACTGAAAGAAGTTTAAGTCTTTAGAATTTAGTGTTTTAGATTAGGGTTTTAGGAATTAAGGTTTAAGGAAATTAAGGTTCTAGATTAGGATTTTAGCATTTAAGGTTTAGGGTTTTAAGGTTACTGGATTTGGGATCTTGGAATTTAGGGTTGAGGGTTTTAAGGTTACTAGATTTGGAATCTTGGAATTTAGGGTTTAAAGTTTTGGATTAGGTTACTAGATATTTGTATTGGGGTTTAAGGTTTTGGAGTCTTTGTTTTATGGAGTCAAGGTCTAGGGTTAGGAGTTTGAATTTGAGGTTTTGGTATTAATAATGGTATAGTTATTGGATCTTTGATCATTAAATTAGAATTACAATAATAAATCAAGTAATCAAAATATTTAAAGCTACTGGAATGAAGTTTAACTACTAGACAAATATAATTTCACAACCTACAAATCTTTGAATGATATTTTCAAAAGATGATACGTCCACTGAATATTTCAATAAGTTACAAATTAAGGATGAGGCTACTGTGAATTCAAACAAATTAAGGATTAAAGACAAACCTCTGTATATCGGTTCCACCAAAGTTGATGGATTGAAACAAGCTTGCTTCTGCTACTGTATGCCTGGATCGATTATAATTTTTGCTTGGAGACTGCCTTGTTATTACTTCTGTGTTGCTTCTTGCTAAACCATGCTAATTGTTTATTGTTTGCTTGATAATTATTTATACATATTTTAGCATTAAATGTTGTTATGTATAGGCAAATCAGGTTTAAAACCAAGAGCCTAATACTTAATCCGACGGTGAAAACAAAGTCCATCTTAATTAGGGAATTAATAAATTGAATTACAGATGGATTAGTGGACCATGGCGAATTGGCTAATGCCAATTTGCCATGGTAAGCCATCCATGGCGAATTAGGAATTGCCAATTCGTAATGGATAGGTGTCCATGGCAAATTGGACATGGTCACCACACCATGGCAAATTAGGGTCATCCATGGTGAATTGGCTCTATGATGAATTAGCTAACCCAATTCATCACGGTTTTACTTTTTGGGTCCTAGCCAGTGACGACGGATCTATGCTATCGTAATATTACCGCAAGTGCACGGGTTGCTCAAGTAATAAAATAGTGAGTAAGATATCGTTCCACTGGGGACAAGGTCAAATATTAGTGCAAATTTTAACTGTTATTTAGTGAATCAATAGTTTTTGTGATGATTAAAATAAGAAACAAATTACTCAATAAACTAAAGTGAAGAAAAATTGAATACTGTGCAACAAAAGTTGGTGATGAAAATACTATCCAGAAATTGAATCCCCCTAGCCATGAAAAGTATTTATGAATATCAATTCAATTAAATCAAATAATAGAGTTGAATTGGCATTCCCCTAAATTAGATTAAAACCAATCTCAAGTGAATTAATCCCTAATCACTAAGTAGAATGCTAAGAATCTCTTCTCAAGCATAATTAAATAGATCTTGCAATAAGAACAAGGAACTTTAAACCAAAGGGTCTTGTAAGTCTATCTCTAGCACTCCAATCAACCCTCAATCCAATTGAGTATTCTGTTCGTATCAAGCTTTCTCAAGTCAAGACTATGAAAATTACAACTAATTGTTGCGCTCTAATAAACACTACTAAAGCTACACTCGCAAGTAAACGAGGCTGTTGTAGTATTTCGGTGAACACCTCAAGGTCGTCTCACAAGGAAGCTAGATAAGCTAATTATTTATCAAATCACAATAAACAAATTATCAAATAATAGTCTTTGATTTATAAAATTGAATTGCTGAACAACTAACGAAAATAGAAAGAAATCAAATTTATGACAATGAAAGAAAACTGAACAAATATATTGATTCACTTAAAAGAAAAGTCTAGGGTTTGCACTTCTCTACTAATTTATATGTATGAACGGCTATTCCTCTCAACTGATTTAATTGCAAAGATCAGATTTCAAGCAACTTAATTAATCAAATTAAGGAAATAAGCTCTCGCATTCAATCCTTTTGCAATTAATCTTACTACAATCAACATGATCTTTTCCTTAGGTTTATATTTCTAATTCACCTAAGTCCCTAATTAAATTATTCCAGTATTAGATTTCATTTCTCAATCCTTCATCTAAATACCTAAAACAGATAATTGGTGGCCAATCAATTATATAGTAACATTAATCCATTCAATTAAGGATAAAAGAAATAAACCAAATAAGAGAAATAACCAGTTCAAACAATCATAGTAGATTCATACAAACCCTAGAGTAGATCGAAATTAGTTCATAGTAATGCTATCAAACAAATTCATCTTATTAAAATTCAAAGAAATTAATTTAGACATTAAAGAATTCATAAATAAAATTTCAATGAAACTTAAGAAATAGAGTTGAAGAACAAAACCAATTACAATCTTCCTTTGGTTTCTGAAGAATCTCTTGCTCAAATTTTTGCTAAAAGAATAATGTAATGGCTAGAACTAATTTGATCTAGAGTGTTTGAATGAAAGTGAAATCAATCTTGATAGTTTTCTTCTTTCTTGAGAATAAAGAACGGCTAAAGAAGTTGAAGAAGAAGGTCGAACGGCTGAAAAAAATCCAACCCCCCTACTCTAGCCCTAATCTTAACTATTTATACAATTCCTTGAGCTAAAAATCCGTGCCTTTTTCTTTCTTTCTTTGGTCTCATGGGGTGACATGGCCAAGCTTGTTGCCGTGTCTCCTGGGTGTGTCAGCTTCTATTTCTTTTCTTTGGTTCTTCCTTGTTCTTTGGCTTAGGATGGGACACGGCCAAGCTCCTAGCAGTGTCATGCGACACGGCCAGTGGCTTGGCCATGTCACTTGAGTGTGTCAGCTTCTGTTTCTCCTTGCTCTTCTTTGTACTTTGGAGATGAGAGTGACACGGCCAAGCTTGGTGCCCATGTCACTTACTGCCATTTCTTTCCTTCTTTTCTTTTCTTTCTTTGGTTTCTTTGGTTTTGGTCTTTAGGTGAGACACGGCCAGTGGCTTGGCCGTGTCAGCTTTTGCCAAATTTTCCTTTGAAGTGACACGGCCAAGCTTGATTTGGCTTGGCCATGTCTTGCTTGATTCATGCTCTTCTTTCTTTGTTTTGATCTTCTAAGGGAGTTTTTGCACTTTAGCCTAAAACAAACACTTAAAACAAACTTTAAACAAAAATCAAATGAAACATTAACTAAAAAACACATAAACATCATACTAAAAACTAGTACAAAAGATTATATAAACACTGGAATAAATTAAAACTACCAAAATGCTAAAATCACTAAATAAACAGATTAAAACTACCAAAATGCATGAAGAAAACAATAATTATCATAATAAATAAATAGCAATTTGAGGACAAAAACTAATAAAATAACTACCCCACACTTAAAACTTTGCTTGTCCTCAAGCAAATTTACATGGCATAAATTAAAAACTCAATTAACCTTAACTATAATTCAAGTATATAAGATGAAATCCTTTAATACTCAGCAATAAATAAATGCAATTTCCTTCAATCAAGATTTTCTTAACTCATTCATTAATTCAGACATAACAAATCTCATCTCTCATCTAAGTGTTTCTCTCAATTTCAAAGGTTAATTCACTCAAACCAATCATGATTGCATATTGCCATAAACTTGCTTAATTATCCAATCTCCCTCACTGATTTTTCTCAAGAAATAATCCGAAGGTCTTTTCGTTTGGATGTAATGGGGCTAAAGTGAAGGTGTGAGAAAAGACATTTAAGTTGGGACATTAAGAAATGGAGCATCTTAATTAGACAATAATCTTGCATAGAAACTCGTAACTCCCTCAAATGGCATATTCACCAACCCGTGATAGTCTCAAACATTTGCATACCAAAAGAAAAGTAAATGAGTCAAAATTCGTCTTTGATGACTAATGCTAGAAAATATATGACTTTTGTATATATATATCTTCTCTTTTTATTTTTATTTATTTTCTTTATATATATATATATATATATATAATATAAAAATGCATTGAACATCTAGCTCAAATGTAGAAGAAAAGAATAATCGACTCTTAGTCAAATAAAATTTGCAAAGTATGCATTTCAGCCCCAAATCTTACTAAAACAATACTATTTGATTTTACTGAAACAATACTCTCTCTTTTTTTTATGTTTACCCCATTCTCATCAATTAAACCACTCCTATTGTCATATCATAAGAAACTCCATTCCTTAATGAAGGTATGATAATAATAGAAAAATGTTGAGTTGTTAATTGTGTTGATCAATCAAGAAAAGGTCAAAGGCTCAACTTGGCTCACTAAGGAATTCACAATTAAGGGAGGTCTTTTTAAGCTAAAGGGGGTAATCCTTATTTGCCTTCATCATTTTAAAACTTAAGATGAAATCATAATGTGAGTTTAATTAGTATGCAAAAGCAAGCTCTAGAGATACAAAATCATGAAGGTGCATACTTAAGAAAAGAAAATCGATTGAAAATAATATTCAATCTACGAGGCTCAAAACTCATAAAGGGTGGGTTCTCAGAGATTTATATGTCATGAATTGCAGAACGTGAAAATGGATCCTAAATGAATTCAAATGCTAATCTCTATGCTGATACTAAAGGCTCAAATGCAATGCTAGAATTACAGAAAAGTCAATAAGTTTCCAACAATTATCCCATGAAAAATGCACAATATAACTCACAAAGAAAGCAAAACAAAAATTAAAGAAAAGCTTAAAATTACCCCACACTTATGAGTTACATTATCCTCGATGTAAACAAAAGAAAAGATAAAAAGAACCTCTTTTGTGTCACACATAGTGGAGCAGCGACTTCAGCATAAAAGATAGAAAGAACCTCTTTTGCGATCAACGAAAATTGGAATTGGATGGCCCTCCTTGTACTACCCTACACTTAAAACTCAATGCTCCTGACCTGTTCTCTGCAAGAATAAAAACATTTCCAATCTCCAAACTATCAATCCTTAAAGAAAAATAGAATTGAAAATAAATAAATAAACTGAAGATACTAAACTTAAAATGATAAAAACAATAACAATGGGTTGCCTCCCATCGAGCGCTTCTTTAACGTCGTCTTAGCTGAACGTTTCTGCAAGAATTAAGGATCGTAAATTAAAGTACTATCGACAATCCTTACTTCTTGGAACCCCTCGTTGTATGGTTTAACTTCTGTCCATTTACTTTAAAAGTTTCATTCGTTCAAGAGTTAAGTAATTCTATAGCACCGAAAGGATACACCTGAATTATCTCTAAAGTACCGCTCCATCGAGACTTGAGTTTTCCTGGAAATAGTCGGAGACGAGAATTGAAAAGCAAGACCTTCATACCTGGGCTCAATGTCTTTCGTACTAAAATTCGGTCATGAAGTGCTTTAGTACGATCCTTATAAATCCTCAAACTCTCGTATGCCTCGTTCCTTAGTTCATCTAACTCCGAAATTTGCAGAAAACGTTCTCTCTTTGCCTTGTCCAAATCTAAATTTAGAGTCTTAATTGCCCAATACGCCTTGTGCTCTAACTCCACTGGTAAATGACAAGCTTTACCAAAAACCAATCGGTATGGACTCATACCCAAGGGAGTCTTGAAAGCAGTTCGATATGCCCACAATGCATCATTCAATCTACTTGCCCAATCCTTCCTTGATGAGTTAACTATTTTTTCCAAAATTCCTTTGATTTGCTTGTTGGATGTCTCAACTTGTCCTGAAGTCTGTGGATGATATGGGGTCGCCACTTTGTGTTTCACACCCGACTTGTGCATTAACTTCTCGAAAAGTTTGTTGCAGAAATGACTTCCCCCATCACTGACAATCACTCTTGGCATGCCAAATCTCCTAAGAATGTATTCCTTCACAAATTTAATAACCACATTAGCATCATTAGTTCGGTGGGGATTGCCACCACCCATTTTGAAACATAATCAACAACAACCAATATGTATTCATAACCAAAAGATTTGGGAAAAGGACCCATGAAGTCAATTCCCCAAACATCAAACAATTCAAGTACAATATAAGATTGAAGGGGCATTTCATTCCTCCTTCCAATATTACCTACTCTTTGACAACAGTCACAATGCTTACAGTATTCTTGAGCATCTTTGAATAGAGTAGGCCAATAAAATCCACTTTGAAGCACTTTTTCAGCAGTCTTTCTCCTTCCAAAATGACCACCGCAGTGAAGGTCATGACAAAATTGAAGAACACTAAGTTGTTCTTCCTTAGGTACACACCTGCAAACTATCTCATCTTTGCATATCCGGAATAAGTAAGGTTCATCCCAGAAATAGAACTTACTCATGTGCAAAAACCTTTTCTTTTCCTGAAATGACATGTTAGAAGGCAAAAGACCACAAGCAAGATAGTTAGCAATATCTGCAAACCATGGTAAATTCATTACCGCAAACAACCGCTCATCAAGAAATGCTTCTAGATTTTTATGAACGCTATCAGATGCAAGATTTTCATCAAAGGAAGGTAACCTGGATAAATGATCAGCTACAACATTTTCACTTCCCTTAGTATCTTTGATTTGAAAATCAAATTCTTGCAATAATAGCACCCATCTAATTAAATGAGGTTTAGCATGTTGTTTGGACAGAAGATATTTTAAAGTTGCGTGATCTGAATGCACAATAATTTTAGACCCAATCAAATATGCTCTAAACTTATCTAAGGCAAAAACAACAGCTAGCATTTCTTTTTTAGTTGTTGTGTAATTAACTTGTGTGCTACTTAGGGTCAAGCTAGCATAATAAATCACTCTCAAAAATTTCTCAACCCTTTTCCCAAGGACAGCTCCTACTGCATGGTTGGATGCATCACACATAATTTCAAAAGGTAAGGACCAAATAGGAGCTACAATTACCGGTGCGCTGGTCAATTTTTCCTTAAGGGAATTGAAAGCTTACATGCATTGTGTAGTAAATACAAATGGAACATCTTTTCCAAGCAAATGACACAATGGTTGGCTTATTTTAGAAAAATCTTTAATAAACCTCCGATAAAAACCTGCATGCCCTAGAAAGCTTCTTATTCCCTTAACAGAGGTAGGTGGGGGTAACTTAGTAATAAACTCTACCTTAGCTTTATCCACCTCAATCCCTTTACTAGACACAATATAGCCTAATACAATACTGTGAGTGACCATGAAATGACTTTTTTCCCAACTCAAAGTGAGATTACATCCAATGCATGTTTCAAGCACAAGAACAAGTTTACTGAGGCAATTATCAAAAGAGTCACCAAAAATAGAAAAATTGTCCATAAATACCTCAATAAAGTCATCTATCATGTTCGTGAAAATAGACATCATGCATCTCTGAAAAGTTGCATGCGCATTGCACAAGCAAAAGGGCATACGCCGAAATGCAAAAGTCCCAAAAGGGCAAGTAAAAGTGGTCTTGGATTGATCCTCTGGTGCTATCGACACCTGATAATAACCTGAAAGTCCATCCAAAAAGCAATAATGTGAGTGTCCAGAAAGTTTATCCAGCATTTGATCAATAAAAGGAAGAGGGAAATGATCTTTCTTTATGGCATTATTCAACTTCCTATAGTCTATACACATTCTCCACCCAGTGGTAGTCCTAGTAGGAATCAATTCATCATTTTCATTTTTTACCACAGTGATTCCTGATTTCTTAGGCACTACATGTACTGGGCTAACCCACTCACTATTGGCTATCGGGTATATCACTCCTTCATCAAGCAATTTAAGCACTTCCTTCTTAACCACTTCACTCATGTTTGGGTTAAGGCGCCTTTGGGTCTCTCTTACAGGTTTAGCTCCCTCTTTTAAAATAATTCTATGCATGCACATTGAAGGGCTAATACCTTTTATATCACTCAACCCCCATCCTATAGCTCTTTTTAATCTTTTTAATTCACTCACCAACCTCATCTCTTCCCTTTCACTAAGTTCGCTAGAAATTATCACAGGTAAGGTGTCGTGATCTCCTAAAAACACATATTTTCAGGTTTTTATGCAACTCTTTTAGCTCTAACTTAAGTGAAGGATTATTCTCTTCTTTTTTTATTGAGGGGAGCTTGAATGATGATCCCTCTTTAAATTCCTCTATTTCAGCACTTTCTAATATATCAAGGCAACTGGCTACTTCTGAGTAAAAAATATCCAAGTTACGATCTAAGGTCAGTGCCAGCTCCAATTTATCCGAAGAACCTGTTTGCAAGAAAACATCTGAAACAACTACGTCAATACAATCGATTAAAGAGCAATCCTCATATAATGCAGTTGTAGGAATAGGAGAAGTGTTAAAAATAGAAAATACAACCATTTGTCCTAAGACAATCATTAACAATTTACCATTTTTAACATCAATCAAGGTGTTGGTTGTAGCCATAAAAGACCTACCCAGTAGAATAGTGTGTGCGGATGGTGTAGGGTTATCTCCTCCCATGTCAAGGACTATAAAATCCATAGGCACTATGATGCAAGAAAGGATCCCTTGAAGCTAGCAAGTGGACCAATCACTAGGAGCAAGGCAAAGAGATATCAAGCTAGTATGGCTTTGCATATTCAAGAAGAGATTTCCAAAGAGCTTCAAGAATTATCATTCAAGAAGATGGAGATAGAGCTTGAAGAAGGCACACCAAAGCTGATTATGATGCTTAGTGTGGAAGCTAAAGGCTAGCTAAAGAAAGGTGCAACGTGCAAGAAAGGTCCATGGGGGTTCATATAAAGCCTTGGGAAGTAATTTAAGGCCCATGGACAACCCAAATAGTGTGGGGCGTTTCTTATGTTGAAGGGATTAGTTTGGTTGTTTCCACACTTTATATTTTCCTTATTGGATTAGGATTTTGTTTCCATACTTTATATTTTCCTTAGTGGATTAAGATTTTGTTTCCATACTTTATATTTTCCTTAGTGTATTAGGAATGTTTTCCTTATGCACTTAGGAATGTTTTCCTTATGCAATTAGGAATGTTTTAGTTTTCCATATGCAATTAGGAATTTTGTAACTCTTATTCAAGGGCACTATTAGGCCGAATTTCAGACAACAACAATTAATAAAAATTTTTGAATTCTTCTACAAGTTCTTCTTGTGAATTTTCGTGTGAGAGAGATTAGAGTGGATTCTTTAATTCTTTCTTTGCATCAAGAATTAGGTTTACTTATCAACAAGAGTTGTGGCATTTTACTTCTTCTTACCAACTAAATCCTCCAATCATAGTGAGTTCGCGTCTCTTTATAGGCATTGGGTTCCTTAGGAGGTGATTATCAAGTTTCAAGGAGTTCTCTACCATTGTTATACGTTGGGTTTGCTGCCATCATTGCTAAGGGTCCGCGTCATTTGGTATTAGAGCCTTGCTACAAGGTAATTTTTATCTGCTTTGTCTTTCTAGGGTTTGTTAATTTAGGTCTTTTAAATTTCTGCGTTTTAGGTTCTTAGAGAGTCTAGTCTTTAATTTTCGAAAAAAAGTCATATATCAATTCTGATCAAGGCCGAATTGAAGGAGGGTATTCTTAGGGTGAAAACGAAACCTAGGAAAGGATTCTTGGAGAATTTCAAAGCCAAGATATAGGGTTCTTGAAAGAAATCAAAAGCTAGAGTTTGTGTTCAAGTTTGATTTTGATTTGGTCTTGAGTGAATCTGGGGTTGTGAATTAAGTCCAGATTTTGAAAAGTCCTTGGAAGTAAATTAAGTCCCGAATCAAGGGGAAAGTGAGAGGAAGCAAAAAAAAATAAGAGTACAAAACCACCTCAACAAAAATTGTTTGATATTCTTGCTATTTGGGTGCTAAGGATCAGATCTAGGTGGGTGAGAAGTAATAAAATTTTTGGGCGAAAAATTTCACCTTTTGAGGGGCTTTTGGAATTCGAAAATCAGACCTTAATATTCATATTATTTGAGTGTTATAGGTGGGAATTAGAGTCTAGAAGCTAGCATTTTGGATAGAATTGATTAGGTCCATAAAGCAGCTTGCCAAGTGTGGGTTGTTTTTGATTCATTATATCCAAATTTGTCTTGTTTATTGGCTTCATTGTTTCTGATTTCTTTATCTAGCTTTTAATTCCATTACATTGCTAAGTATCATTTGCTTGTGTCGATACTTGGTTTTATATCGTGTAGTACAAATTACCTTGCATTGCCTCCGGATACTTGTCTTGTTTTCTATCTAGTTCTAGGATTTAGGTTCTAGTTTCTTGAACGACTTGACAATTGTTGGTTGGTGAGCTTGGTTCTGAAGTGCAATCAAGGAAGACAAGAAAAGTGAGGTAATTCTAAACACTTGAGTGAATTTTGATTATTACTAATCTTGTTTCTTTGAGTTTGTTTGTTTGTTAACATGGCTGGAAAAGGAGAAGAGACTAGCAAAGAAGGAGCTATGGCCGAAAGCTTGGCTAGGCTTAATGAGACTTTGGCAGCAATGCTTGGTCAAATGGAGATGATGGATACTAGATTGCAAGAGAATGCAGCACGGCAAGCACAACAAATGCAACAAGTGCAACAAATTCAGCAAGTGCAACAAGGGCAGCCAGCCGCACATCCAAATCCCATAATGCGAGCTAGAAGAGTGCTTAGGAGAGAAGGGCAAGGAAATCTTGAAGCCCTAGAAGCAGTTGGAAGGGTAGAAGATGAAGATGAAGGTGAAAATCAACCTACCACTGATGATGACCTTACTTCCATCAAGATGAAGATTCCTTCCTTTGAAGGGAAGAACAATGCAGAAGAGTTCATAGAATGGGAGAGGAAAGTTGAGCATATTTTCAAATGCCATAACTACACCGAAGAGAAGAAATCAGTTTTGGCAGCCGTAGAGTTCAAAGGGTATGCTACCTTTTGGTGGGATCAATTGAAAGCTAATAGAAGAGGGAAAGGTATGAGGCCTATTCCTGAATGGTCAACCTTGAAAGAACTAATGAGGAGCCGATTTGTACCATCTCACTACATTCGGGATTTGTACAATCGACTAGCAAGACTAGTTCAAGGTGGAAGAAGTATGGAAGAGTACCACAAAGAGATGGAGATGATCATGGCTAGGGCAAATATTGATGAAGACAAGAAGATGTCACGATTTCTTGGGGGATTGAATTTGAACATAGCCAATGAATTGGAGATGTATGAATTCAACACAATGGAAGAGCTAGTTCAAAAGGCCATGAAGATAGAGAGAAGATTGAAGAATAAAGCTATTTCCAAAACTGGCTACTCTAAAGCTAGTGGAAATTTTTCAAACTTCAAGGGTTCAAGTTCGAGTGGAGGTTCCTACAAAGGGGATTACAAGGGTTCTTTCCAAAAGAATTCTTCCTACAATCCTAATTTCAAGAAGCCGAATGATGGGGATGCAAAAACAGCCAAGGAAACACCTTCTAGACCTACTCCAAGTAGGGAAATTAAATGCTACAAGTGTTTGGGAAGTGGACACATTGCTTCTCAATGTCCGAATAAGAGGGTGATGATTGCTACCCATGAAGGGGAAATTGAATCAGAATTTGAACATGAAGAAGAAGAGGAGGCCGAATGTGGTGATAGGGCCAAATATGATGAAGAGGCTTGGGAGAATCAAGTCTTGAATGCTGAACATGGAGAGATGCTTGTTACTGGAAGAGCCTTGAATATTCAAGTCAAGGAAGAAGGCTTTGATCAAAGGGAGAATCTTTTCCACTCTAGGTGTTTGGTGAATGGTAAGGTTTGTACACTTATCATTGATGGTGGAAGTTGTACCAATGCTGCTAGTACTACAATGGTGGATAAATTGGGGTTAACTTGTTTTAAACATCCCAATCCTTACAAGTTGCAATGGTTCAATGACGCTGGGGAAGTAAAAGTGTTGAAGCAAGTCAAGGTACCATTCTCCATTGGGTGGTATAAAGATGAGGTTTTATGTGATGTAGTGCCAATGCAAGCTGGACATTTGCTATTAGGAAGACCATGGCAGCATGATAGAAGGGCACAACATGATGGCTTTTCTAATAAGTATACCTTTACTTATGAAGGAAAGAAGGTTGTTCTAGCACCATTATCACCTCAAGAGGTGTATGAAGATCAGAAGAGGATGCTAGAGAGGGAGAAAGAAGTTTCGGCCAACATGAACCAAGGGGGTTCAAATTCGGCCAATGATGTTTCTTCAACACCCAAGGGTAATTCTAAGGGTAGGGAGAGAGAAAATAATAAAGTGAGTGAGTGCAGAAAGGGAAAAGAGGCCGAGAGTCAAAAGAAAGTAAGCAAACAAATAAATAGCCCATTGGTGAGAGAAAATAAGCAAGGAGAAAAAGCAAAACATACTTTTTATGCAAGAGCAAGAGAGATAGATGTAGGGCAGCCTGTACTCATTATTATGTATAAAGAATTGTTACTTGCTGACAGTGAAGAATCTCTTGATTCTTTACCTTCTAGTTTTGTGTCTTTGTTGCAGGATTTTAAGGATGTGTTACCTGAAGACCTTCCTAGTGGTTTGCCGCCATTAAGAGGGATTGAACATCAAATTGATTTCATACCCGGTTCTACAATTCCAAACCGGCCAGCATTTAGGAGCAATCCTATGGAGATAAAAGAGATGCAAAGACAAGTTGAAGAGCTTTTGGAGAAAGGCTTGGTTCGCGAGAGCCTTAGTCCTTGTGCCATTCCAGTCTTATTAGTACACAAGAAAGATGGTTCTTGGAGGATGTGTGTTGATTGTAGGGCTGTGAACAAGATTACTGTGAAGTATAGACATCCCATTCCTAGACTTGATGACATGTTGGACGAATTGCATAGGGCGAAATATTTCACAAAGATTGATCTTATGAGTGGTTATCATCAAATTCGCATGAAGCCTGGAGATGAATGGAAGACTGCCTTCAAAACAAAATATGGTTTGTATGAATGGTTAGTTATGCCTTTTAGTTTATCTAATGCACCTAGTACTTTCATGAGATTAATGAACCATATTTTGAGAGCTTATTTAGGTAAGTTTGTGGTAGTTTACTTTGATGATATTCTGATTTATAGCAAAACTAAGGAAGAACAAGTTAAACATGTTAAGAAAGTGCTTGAAATCCTTAGGGAGCAAAACCTTTATGCTAAGCTTAAGAAGTGTTCTTTTTGTCTAGATAGGGTTGTTTTTCTTGGTTTTGTTGTAAGTATGCAGGGAATTGAAGTTGATCAAGAGAAGGTGAAAGCTATCCAAGAGTGGCCGAATCCTTCAAGTGTGACAGAAGTGAGGAATTTCAAGGATTGGCAAGCTTCTATAGGAGATTTGTCCCTAATTTCTCTACATTGGCAGCCCCCTTGACTAGCATAATCAAGAAAGAAGTGGGATTCATTTGGGGCAAGGAGCAACAAGAAGCATTTGATGCTCTGAATGAGAAGCTTTCTACTACACCCATTTTAGCTTTACCTAACTTTGATTCTACTTTTGAAATTGAATGTGATGCTTCTGGTGTAGGTATTGGAGCTATTTTGATGCAAGAGAAGAAGCCCACTGCATACTTTAGTGAAAAACTTAATGGAGCAAAGCTGAATTATTCAACTTATGACAAGGAGCTATATGCTTTGGTGAGAGCATTGGAAGTATGGGAGCATTATTTGCTGCCCAAGGAATTCGTGATCCATTCAGACCATGAATCATTGAAGCATTTGAGAGGGTAAGGCAAGTTGAATAAAAGACATGCAAAATGGGTTATGAAGATTGAGAAGTTTCCTTATGTGATCAAATACAAGCAAGGTAAAGAGAATGTAGTGGCAGATGCACTTTCAAGGAGGTACGCTTTACTTAATGTGTTGAGTACTAAATTGCTTGGATTTGAATGTATAAAGGACTTATATGTTGGTGATTCTGATTTTGGCAATGTTTATGATGCTTGTGAGCATGGTGCTTTTAATTCTTTCTATAGACATGATGGGTTTTTGTTTAAGGGTTCAAAATTATGCATGCCTAGATGTTCTATGAGAGATTTGCTAGTATTAGAATCACATTGTGGGGGTTTGATGGGGCATTTTGGAGTTGATAAGACTTTAGACATGCTGAATGAACACTTTTATTGGCCAAATATGAAAAGGGATGTAATTCGGATTTATAAGGCTTGTTTGGCTTGTAGGCAAGCTAAGTCTAAATCTATGCCTCATGGTTTGTATATGTCATTACCCGTTCCTAGTTCTCCTTGGATGGACATTAGTATGGACTTTGTTTTAGGATTACCGAGGACTAAGAAGGGGAGAGATAGCATATTTGTGGTTGTTGATAGGTTTAGTAAGATGGCACACTTTATCCCATGTCATAAGAGTGATGATGCTAGTTTAGTGGCCGAACTCTTCTTTAGGGAGGTGGTTCGAATTCATGGGATACCAAAATCCATAGTTTTTGATAGAGACACCAAGTTTTTGTCTCACTTTTGGCGTGTGCTTTAGGGAAAGTTAGGTACCAAGTTGTTATTTTCCACCACTTGTCATCCTCAAATGGATGGACAAACAGAAGTAGTAAACAGAACTTTAGGTACCATGTTGAGAGCTTTAGTGGGTAAAAATTTGAGTTCTTGGGAAGATTGTTTGCCATTTATTGAGTTTGCTTATAATCGTGCTATTCATTCTTCTACAAGATATTCACCTTTTGAGCTTGTTTATGGTTTTAACCCACTAACAGTTTTGGATCTTGTTTCTTTACCTTCTCATGAGCTTGTTAGTTTAGATGGTGAGAAGAAAGCTAAATTGGTGAAAGAGATGCATGAGAAAGCAACGGCGAATATTGAGAAAAGGAACAAGAGATATGCTGATTCTGCAAATAGAGAGAGACGTGAGATTAAGTTTCAAGTAGGAGATTGGGTTTGGGTGCATTTTCAAAAAGAGAGGTTTCCTAATTAAAGGAAGAACAAGTTGCATGCAAGGGGAGATGGCCCATTCCAAGTGCTGGAGAAGATTAATGACAATGCCTACAAGATCGACTTACCAGGTACGTATAATGTTAGTGCTACTTTCAATGTAAGTGATCTTTCTCCTTTTGATGATGCAGATTTGAGGACAAATCTTTTTGAAGAGGGGGAGAATGATGCAAGAAAGGATCCCTTGAAGCTAGCAAGTGGACCAATCACTAGGAGCAAGGCAAAGAGATATCAAGCTAGTATTCAAGAAGAGATTTCCAAAGAGCTTCAAGAATTATCATTCAAGAAGATGGAGATAGAGCTTGAAGAAGGTACACCAAAGCTGATTATGATGCTTAGTGTGGAAGCTAAAGGTTAGCTAAAGAAAGGTCCAACGTGCAAGAAAGGTCCATGGGGGTTCATATAAAGCCTTGGGAAGTAATTTAAGGCCCATAGACAGCCCAAATAGTGTGGGGCATTTATTATGTTGAAGGGATTAGTTTGGTTGTTTCCAAACTTTATATTTTCCTTATTGGATTAGGATTTTGTTTCCATACTTTATATTTTCCTTAGTGGATTAAGATTTTGTTTCCATACTTTATATTTTCCTTAGTGGATTAGGAATGTTTTCCTTATGCAATTAGGAATGTTTTCCTTATGCAATTAGGAATGTTTTAGTTTTCCATATGCAATTAGAAATTTTGTAACTCTTATTTAAGGGCACTATTAGGCCGAATTTCAGACAACAACAATTAATAAAAATTTTCGAATTCTTCTACAAGTTCTTCTTGTGAATTTTCGTGTGAGAGAGATTAGAGTGGATTCTTTAATTCTTTCTTTGCATCAAGAATTAGGTTTACTTATCAACAAGAGTTGTGGCATTTTCCTTCTTCTTACCAACTAAATCCTTCAATCATAGTGAGTTCGTGTCTCTTTATAGGCGTTGGGTTCCTTAGGAGGTGATTATCAAGTTTCAAGGAGTTCTCTACCATTGTTATACGTTGGGTTTGCTGCCATCGTTGCTAAGGGTCCGTGTCACACTATCAACCCACCAACTTTAACTAACACATCTTCTATAATTCCTTTTGGGAATCTAAGAGATCTGTCAACTAATTGCAAGACCATTTTAGTAGGTTTCAGCTCCCCAAGTTCCAATTTGAGATACACAGAGTAAGCCATCAAATTAACACTGGCTCCTAAACCACACATGCCATCAGTCCCCTTTCCATTACCCATAGTAATTTTAATTACGAAGCTGCCAGGATCCTTTAGCTTCGAAGGTAGTTTATGTTGTAAAATAGCACTGGCTACCTTTGATACTATCACCTTTTCATTTGGCTTATACCTCTTTTTCTTGGTATTCAATTCCTTGAAGAATTTGGCATAAGCCGGCATATTTTTTATTGCTTCAAGTAAAGGTAAGTTAATACTTACCTTAGACAACATGTTGAAGATGTTTGAAAAGTGCTTATCTTGTTTATCATTCTTCAATCTGCTGGGGAATGGTATAGGTGGCCGGTAAGGATTACTTGCCTTGTGTAAATCTGCTAAAGGAGATTGCTCAATTGATTTTTCTCCATCACCCTTGTCCTCTGATTCTCCTCCTTTTTCATTTTCTTGATCACCTGCATTCACAGAATTATTTTCAACACCATTATTTATTACCTTGCCACTTCTAAGAATAGTCACTGCTTGTGCTTGCTCAGGTTGACTAAAAAATTTTCCTTTCTGTTGAGTCTGCATCTGTTGTGCAAGTTGTCCCACTTGGGTCTCCACTTTCTTGAAAGACGCTTCCAATGAATCCAATCTTTTGTTATTCATCTCTTGATTCTTGGTACTGGCTTGGATAAAAGCATGCAAACTATCCTCCAAACTGTATCTCTTGGCTGCCCTTGATTTGAAGATTGCCCTGGCGATTGATTTTGTCTTTGGAGCAAATGGAAAGGTTGTTGGGAATTATTTGTTGCCCATGAAAAGTTTGGATGATTCCACCAACCAGGATTGTAAGTATTTGAGAAAGGATCATTCTAGGCCCTTGGTTGATATCCCTCCATTGCATTAAGTTGCTCAGCCTCATTTCCATAAGACTCATATGCAGAGGGGCATATATTTGCTCCATGCCCAAAAGTTCCACAAATTCCAAAAACTTCTTGAGTGGGTGAAGAAGTATTGTTCTTCATGTTCAGCATCTGCACTTGTCTTGTCAATTCAGCTATCTGATTGACCATCTCACTGTTGGCTTCCACTTGATTTACCCCTTTACTTCTTCCTCTTACACTTTTTTGTTGGAAATTAGCTCCCAACATTTCAAAGATATTTTAAGTCTCTTGTGCTGTCTTTTCTCCCATAGCTCCCCCATCTGCATTATCAACAGTATTCTGAAATTGCTAGGTTAGACCATCGTAGAAAAACTGATTCAGCAGTTGAAGTGGGTAGTGATGGTGTGGACACTGGATTAACAAAATCTTTAACCTGTCCCAAGCCTCATGAAATGGCTCTCCATCCAATTGAGCAAATGTATCTATTTTGCCTCTTAATTTAGCTGTCTTCTGATGTGAGTAAAATTTGCCCATAAACTTGTTATATACTTGCTCCCATGTTGTCAAAAAATTTTCAGGTAACATCATAAGCCAGCTTTTTGCCCTATCCTTTAATGTATATGGAAAACACCTCATCCTCAACTGGTCTTCTGTTGGTGGAAATGTGTTGAGAGTGGAGTAGAAATCCCGAATAAAATTCAAAGGATCCTCATTCGGAACTCCATAGAAAGATGGCAGCATGTTGTAATGGATATTCTTCAACTCATAATTTCTTGCTGCATCTGTCAATCTTATACATGAGGTGGCAGTCCCAATGACAGATCTGGCAAAATCCTTCATAGTTCTTTGCCTTTCGTCTCTCATATTGGTAGATTGCGCAGTATCCGACTCAAAATCAGAAATTTACTCCTCTATATCAAACCCGGTATACAATTCAAACTCTTCTCTGCTCCTTTTCACTCTTTGAATTTCTAAAATAAATGGGCAAAGCTCTCCTCCGAGTGATCTCCTACCTTGCATACAAGAAATTTCTGAAAGAAGGAATTATTTAATGTGAAAGAAAAATAAAATAAAATATAAACAGTGTAAAATAATTTAAAATATATATGACTAATAAACAATTACGCCAATTAGCTTCCCCAGCAACGGTGCCAAAAACTTGTTGCGCTCTAATAAACACTACTAAAGCTACACTCGCAAGTATACGAGGCTGCTGTAGTATTTCGATGAATACCTCAAGGTCGTCTCACAAGGAAGCTAGATAAGCTAATTATTTATCAAATCACAATAAACAAATTATCAAATAATAGTCTTTGATTTATAAAATTGAATTGCTGAACAACTAACAAAAATAGAAAGAAATCGAATTTATGACAATGAAAGAAAACTGAACAAATATATTGATTCACTTAAAAGAAAAGTCTAGGGTTTGCACTTCTCTACTAATTTATATGTATGAATGACTATTCCTCTCAACTGATTTAATTGCAAAGATTAGATTTCAAGCAACTTAATTAATCAAATTAAGGAAATAAGCTCTCGCATTCAATCCTTTTTCAATTAATCTTACTACAATCAACATGATCTTTTCCTTAGGTTTATATTTCTAATTCACCTAAGTCCCTAATTAAATTATTCCAGTATTAGATTTCATTTCTCAATCCTTCATCTAAATACCTAAAACACATAATTGGTGGCCAATCAATTATATATTAACATTAATCCATTCAATTAAGGATAAAAGAAATAAACCAATTAAGAGAAATAACTAGTTCATACAATCATAGTAGATTCATACAAACCCTAGACTAGATCGAAATTAGTTCATAATAATGCTATCAAACAAATTCATCTTATTAAAATTCAAAGAAATTAATTTAGACATTAAAGAATTCATAAATAAAATTTTAATGAAACTTAAGAAATAGAGTTGAAGAACAAAACCAATTACAATCTTCCTTTGGTTTCTGAAGAATCTCTTGCTCATATTTTAGCTAAAAGAATAATGTAATGGCTAGAACTAATTTGATCTAGAGTGTTTGAATGAAAGTGAAATCAATCTTGATAGTTTTCTTCTTTCTTGAAAATAAAGAACGGCTGAAGAAGTTGAAGAAGAAGGTCAAACGGCTGAAAAAAAATCCAATCCTACTGCTCTTGCCGTAATCTTAACTATTTATACAATTCCTTGCACTAAAAGTCCGTGCCTTTTTCTTTCTTTCTTTGGTCTCATGGGGTGACACGGCCAAGCTTGTGGCCGTGTCATGTGACACGGCCAGTAGCTTGGCCATGTCTCCTGGGTATTCCAGCTTCTTTTTCTTTTCATTGGTTCTTCCTTGTTCTTTGGCTTAGGATGGGACACGGCCAAGCTCCTGGCCGTGTCATGTGACACGGCCAGTGTCTTGGCCGTGTCACTTGAGTGTGTCAGCTTCTGTTTCTCCTTGCCCTTCTTTGTACTTTAGAGATGAGAGTGACACGGCCAAGCTTGGTGCCCGTGTCACTTACTGCCATTTCTTTCCTTCTTTTCTTTTCTTTCTTTGGTTTCTTTGGTTTTGGTCTTTAGGTGAGACACAGCCAGTGGCTTGGCTGTGTCAGCTTCTGCCAAATTTTCCTTTGAGGTGACACGGCCAAGCTTGATTTGGCTTGGCTATGTCTTGCTTGATTCATGCTCTTCTTTCTTTGTTTTGATCTTCCAAGGGAGTTTTTGCACTTTAACCTAAAACAAACACCTAAAACAAACTTTAAACAAAAATCAAATGAAACATTAACTAAAAAACACATAAACATCATACTAAAAACTAGTACAAAAGATTATCTAAACACTGGAATAAATTAAAACTACCAAAATGCTAAAATCACTAAATAAACATATTAAAACTACCAAAATGCATGAAGAAAACAATAATTATCATAATAAATAAATAGTAATTTGAGGACAAAAACTAATAAAATGCCAATCAATAAGCATGCTATTATCAATTAGAAATAAGAAATTAAGAATCAAAAGGATAAAACAACTCAATCAAATGATTTATCTTAATAAGAACTATTTAATCCATTCAATATCTAGATAGTTAAAATTTTAGCTCATGTTCATAACAAGAAAACCAAAACAGAAGAAATAAGTAGAAGAATTCAAACAATCCATAATGAACATTTTGTGTTTCTTCACTTCAATCCTCGGATCTTGGATTAAATCTCGCAGGAATTGGGTCTTCACCTTCACTCTTGGCTGCCAAAAACTCTCTTTTTCTTGGGAGGTTGGCTCTAAAAAATATAAAAACCATCCTCTAATTTGCTCTTTAGCTCAGATTTTATAGCCCGGATATTTTTGCCTGACACGCCCGTGTCTGTGGGCGCATTAATGGTGCTAGCCCGTGTCTGTGGGCACATTAATGGTGCTATTTTGAACTTTAATGACATGGGCAGTGACACGCCCATGTCCTTGGGCGTGTTGTTGCTACTGCAATGTTGAGTTAGGGACACGGTCAAGGACACGCCCATGTCTCTAGGCATGTCGAAGCTTCTGTAAAGTAGTTGAATAACACAGCCACGGACATGCCCATGTCACTGGGCGTGTCACTTGAAGAATCTGCCCAAAATAGCTTCTTCCCTTGTCTTTCATCCGTGATTCCAGCCTAAATAACCTTAAGGTCCCAACGTGTCAAAAGTTCCTAGAATCAACCCTAATAAACACTTGAACAAATAAATTAAACTCAATTTGACAATAAATGTATTAAAAATAGGGACAAAATATCATCAGTTATACACTTATCAAATTCCCCCATACTTGAATTTTTGCTTATCCTCAAGCAAACCAAATCACTATAATGGGTAGAAATGAAAGACCCCTCTATATCCAAAGAAAATAAAAGTTTTTAAAATATTTGAATTAGAAAACCCAACATTCTCAACCAAAACTAAATCTCAAACATGATAGCTGAATTAAGAAGTTTCAAAACAAAAATCTAACAGATCTAAAATTTAAAAGTTCAAAGTTAAAAGATTGAGCATAAAATTCCAAGAACTCAAAAGTTATGAACGAAGTAAGGAAGTAAGTTTTCTCTTAGGTTCTTTGACCCCTTCATAAAATGCATTACATGAAACATTAATTTTTTTTTCAAAAGGAGCCCGACTTGTTTGAACTGATACTAACATTTTGACGCGAAAGTAAACATTTGTGATGTCGACCCCCGGTTACTCAGTTAGAATAATCATTCACATAGCTACTAGGACTATTCATGATTCCAACTCATTTGTTTAATTCAAGAGCTAAAATCAGCAGAACAGGGATAAATTTTTAAAGCTCCTGAAAAATTGGTTTAATTTATTTTTTTATTTTATTTATAGCAAAGTGGTCAAGAACTTAAGATAATAAAGATATCATACTAAGTTCGGCACAAGTATCTAAAGAATTGGGCTATGCTAAAAAATGTAACTAAGGTTTTAAACTTCAAATCTGCAACTCTCATCAATCAACTACCTAATTCAAACTATCACATTTAGTCTTTAGTAATCAATTTAGAAAACCAAGTCAACCTCAACAAGAGATTGTCGTTCATTAAATCAATCATTATTTTAATGAAAAGAGGAACAATTTCACCTCATATTATAATAGCAATCTAGTTTACTTGAATCCAAATATAAAATCAAAGAAACTAATTGAGACAAATGCAACCAATGGCAAAAAATGAAAATAAAAGCTCAATTTATAAAATATGCCCCTCCCCCACACTTAAGACTCACACCATCCCCAATGTGTGTAAAATAATAAAAAGAACAAAAGAGAGAAAACTACCCTGACATATCCTAAATCGACATATATGAATAGGGTTCCAAAAGTGTTGCAATGTCGAAGGAGCTTCGGCTGATACTTGGCGACATTCGGTCCAAACGTGCTCCAAACCCTAAAAGGAATGACATCGTACTCCGCAAAGTCCACCTCGAAGTTAAGATACTCTATGGTCTACACCTCCTTCGTAGTAAATAAACCCAAATGTATGCCAAGTTCGCTGATGCTCATGTGAAATCGCTAACCGCCCAACTAGAATTTCATCATCGGCTCGATGATGGAGATCTTGTTTTTATCAAATTGAAAAGTGCAGAAGAACTCCAGGGTTAACTCTCTGTAGGAAGGCTCACTGATGGAGAAGAGTTGTTCCCAT
Organism: Garcia nutans; assembly: GCA_947685225.1. Classification (NCBI taxonomy): domain Eukaryota; kingdom Viridiplantae; phylum Streptophyta; class Magnoliopsida; order Malpighiales; family Euphorbiaceae; genus Garcia; species Garcia nutans. Next base: position 22,519,935 of record CANTUV010000026.1, read on the forward strand.
CCCAGTTGGTTGATCAATTTTCAGACCTCAGTCATTATGTTGCCTCACTCCATGGTACCCTAATCCAAAACCCTAGGTGGCAACCAGTCCTTGTTCCCTAATAGTTCAAACCATCTTCGCTCCTCCATAGTTGAGAATCGAAAGCATTTGTGACCAGCCATGAATTTCGAGATGGGATTGGTAGCAAGTCGGCCTGAGCTACCTTCACCTCTAGCCCTTTTAGTTGGTAATTTAGATGGTATTTGTTTGTGAGGATCCATGTTCTGCTAAACATATAAGAATAGGCTAAGAACAAAGTACACCAAACAATCAAAAAAGAGCAACATAATATACCAACCCAACGAAATCAATAATAGTAAGGCATTATCAAACAATAACAGCAATGGCACTAAACCAACAAGAGAACAATGAGTCAATTCTCAACAAGGACAACCACCTATTCATGCAATAATCAATTACCAAGCATCACCCCAATTCAATATTGCCATAGCCCAATGCAACAAAACATAGGATGTCAACTCATTATGCATAAATAATCAAAAATAGTGTCTATATACGTAACTCGATTCTAACCATAAAGTCAAAAATATAATGAGTAAATCATAAAACATCCACAAAACTCAAATAAAACTCAAAAGCCCATAGTAAAAAGAATTTAAAATCCCTAGAAACTAGTTATGGCAAATAAACAAATCAACAATAAAGTAGAATAGGGTCTCTAGAATCCAACTAAACAAAAGTAAAGCCAACAATCAACAGATCTCAAAGACTCTCCAAAGTAAGAATCTCCAAATAAATCGCAAGAAATCGCAAACAACAAAATAACATTTCAAAAGTTAAGAGTGTGTACCTTAATAGCGTAAAAAAAATGCAATAAAAGTGAGGGAAAATGAATGAAATCCTCTCCAAATCATGAAATGGGAGTCAAAATCTCCTTTAGGATGAATGGGCATGTGATTTTGAGTGTGAGAGTGAGAAAAAATTGAGAGAAAATTGAAAAAAAAAAAAGTGGAAGAGGAGAAAGGAAATTATGTTCGATTCAAAATCAGCACGACTTAAGAACTCATAGACATGCCCATTGACATGGTCATGTCATAACTATTGTTTATGATTAAAACGACACGCTCACTGACAAGGGCATGTCAGTGGGCATGTTGTAGCTACTGTGACTCATTTAAATCAACACGGCCAGTGACACAGGCGTGTCACTGGGCGTGTTGTAGCAACTGTGAATCTCAAATTTAACCAAGGTGACATGACCAATGACACGGGCGTGTCACTGGTCGTGTCCTAGCTACTGTCTCTTAAAATTAATGAGACGCCCACTCCTATGGGCGTGTCCCCAAATAGGCTCAAGTTACCCCCTCAAAAGAAAATTTCCTCTACAAATTCAAATGAATTCAAGGCAAACACACCACCAACCAATGATAGAAGAATAAAAATAAATAAAATAACATAACAAACTAAAAACTTGAAAATTAAAGAAACAATTATCAAAACAAATAAAATAGTGGGTTGCCTCCCACACAGCACTTCTTTAACATCGTATTAGTTGGATGTTTGGGATTGGTTCGTCTTTAGTCTTGGAGGTATAAAAACTCCTTCAACTCACTCAAGTCCCCCCCCCCTCCTAAATACAGTTTAAGCCTTTGCCCATTAACCTTAAAAGTCCCTTTCTCTGGGTGAGTAATTTCAATTATCCCATATGGAAAAACCTCTTTGACTGTAAATGGACCAGACCATCTTGATTTTAACTTACCTGGAAAAAAGTCGAAGCATGGAATTGTACAATAATACCTAACTGCCAACTGAAAACTCTTTTTGTTCCTTAATGTGAGCATTATGCCATCTCTTAGTTCGCTCCTTATACATCCTTGCATTGTCATAAGCTTGTAATCTTCATTCATCCAGCTCATTGATCTGTAATTTCCTCCTATCACCTACTGTAGACTCTTAATTTTTGATCCAGTCTGGTCCAATATATTTTATTTAGTCCAAAATATTTTTTGTGTTATCTTAATTAAATAATATTTATTTTAGTATTTATTTTCTATAATTTTTAAAAATTATTATAATAATAATAAATAAAAATAAAAATCGGTGATGAAAAAATTCGGCGACGGAAAATTTCATCGCTGAAAGTCATTCGATGAAATGACCTTGGGCCATTCGCCCGCAGGAACTTCTTGCAATCGAAATGGTTTCTGGCCGCGCCCCTCGCAATTTTCCACTCCAGCGCTAGCAAGCTCGCAGCCCGTCCCAGTTTTTGCCAGCGAAATTTTTTCGATGCAATTTTTTTCGAAACCAAATTCTATTTGGTTTCAGTTTCCTTTTCCTAATTAATGATAATTTCCTTAAACAATTGGAATTAAGCTTCCAAAATTTCCTATAAATAACACTAAAAAGACACAGAAAAGGGGGAGGATTAACTGTCGGACTAGATTTTAAGGGGGGGAGAAACCTTTGGAAAAAAAAAAGGATCGGACGTTTTAGAGGAGAGGAATTAGCAAGCAAGCAATCAAGCCATCAAAGGCAGCAATCTTGCCTTTGTCCTTGTTCATCCAAGAAGCAACCAACAAACGAAGGTTTGAATCTCTAATTTCTTTTTATTTTCTTACATTAGCTTTGTTTCATTGATTCATAAGATTATACACACAAAATCTTGATCTATAAACATATAGTAACATTGATCTTCATTTCAATAACATAAATGACTTCTTCTATTTCCAAATACCTTAAAAACCCTAATTCGTTCCTTTTGTGTCCAAAAACCTTAAATCGTTTTGTCCATATCCAAAACCTTTTAAAAAACCCTATACTGTTTCCTTCTAATTCTTTTCCAAAATTTCCAAATGTTTTGTTAAATCTCCAAACCCTAACTTACTTTACAGTTTCTAAAAATCAAAATCACTTTATAAAACTAAACTATTTTCTTCAACTCCAAAACCAAAATAGTAAACCCCAAACTAGTTTATCTAAACCCTAAGTTTTCTTAAACCCTCAAATACATAAATCTTAGTTTTCATAAACCCTAATCCTTAAAACCCTAAAACCATATAAACTTAAACCTCAAAACTCAATACAGTAAACCTAAAATCATAATCCAATAACCAAGAGCTATAAACCTAATGTTTTATTATTTTAAAACCTTAATTTCATAATGTTACCTCTAAACCCTAACTTGATTCATGAAACCCTAATCCATTTTAATTCTCCAAAACCTTACAGTAGCCTAAAATAAATAAATAATAATAATACTAAAATCACAAGACCCTAAATGTTAATCAAAAAACTTTAAATAGAAATCGTAAACCCTAATTTGTATCTTTACTTGATTTATTATTAGATATAATTATGTAGTTCATTATATGCTTTGATTTATTTAATTTCAATGCTTGATTTACTTAATTTATCATGAATGGATGTTTACTTTCTATTTTGATTGATGTTTAATATCTTTAATGAATGAATTATTTATGATGAATGGTTATTTAATTATTTTTATCGATTTATTTTGATTTACAAATGTTGTCAGAGGTATGTTTCCACTTTGTGGGTACCTCATTAATTAAGCTCAATGTAATTTAAATTGCTTTTATATTTTAGACCAATGTAAAGAATATGTTTCTACCTTATGGTGGGTGTCCTATTTAGCTTAGACATGGATGATGTAAGGGCATGTTTCCATCTTCGGATGGGTGTCCATTTATTTGCTTTGTTTGGACATTGTTTTGATTTTTAATATAACGATGCTTTATTTCAATTGTTGTGTGTGATGTGGATAATATTGTTATATTTAAGAATTTTATAATAATAAGACTTGTAAAGGAGGCCGGTTCCAATGAACCAGGCATTGTGGGGGTGCTGGGCCATTTCTCACCTTTCCCACATGTACCTAACTTTTTGAACCCATTAGGGGGTTGGGGACTCCTTAGGAATCAAGTCATCCATCCCTTTCTTTTTTCCAGCCCATCCGGGTGGCGACTCCATTTTCTCTAGACTTAGGTCCATGTTCTCTAAGGCCCCGAGCCTAAATAGTGTCGAAGTCGCAAGAACCATTCCACCGGGAGTGGGGGCAAGAATCCCCGCTCACACTTGCACTAGCTAGATCAAGGTTAATCTGTTTTATAGCCCAATAAGCATTATATTCAATCTCCATAGGTAAGTGACAAGCCTTTCCATATACTAGCCTAAATGGCATAGTATCCAATGAAGTTTTGAATGCAGTCCTAAAGGCCCATAGAGCATTGTCTAATTTCTCAGACCAATCCTTTCATGATCGCTCTATAGTTTTTTCAAGGATCCTTTTATTTCTCTATTCATGTTCTCAACTTGGCCACTAGTTTGGGGATGGTAAGGAGTAGAGAACCTATGTGTAACACCTAGCCTTTTGAAAACTTTCTCAAGCTGAGTGTTACAAAAGTGAGTACCCCTATCACTTATGATGCTTTTGATGTACCAAATCTTGAAAACAACTTTTTTTAAAACCTCATCACTACCCCGATATCATTTGTTGCTAAAGCTTGGGCTTTAGGGCATTTGAAAGCATAGTCTATAGCTACAAGAATATATTTGTTACCAAAAGAACTAGGAAATGGTCCTATAAAATTGATCCCCCATACATCAAAGACTTTGCACACTAGAATTCCATTTTGGGGCATCTCATCACGAGAGGAGATGTTTCCAATTCTCTAACAATGATCACAACATTTCACAAAATCATAGTTATCCCTAAACAGTGTGGGCCAATAAAATCCTAATTCTAGCACTTTTTGAGCAGTCCTATTTGCTTTCATATGACCACCAGCTAGTCCAGCATGACAATGATGAAGAATATTCAACGTTTTGGGCCATGCCACGCAATGTCAGATCATGTGGTCCTTACGTAACCTAAACAAGAAAGGATCCTCCAAGAAGTAATATCCTGATTCTCTTGATACGTCATATCTTTAGGGAGTTCCCTAGCAGCCAAGTAATTAGTAAAATCTGCAAACCAAGGTACATCTAAAGTTGAAACACTTATCATAGCGTAAAGCTGCTCATCAGGGAAATAATCATCAATGTTTCCTTCTTTGAACTTCTCCAACGTTGGGTTCTCTAAGCACGAAAGGTGATCTGCTGCCAGATTTTTAGCTCCCTTTTTGTCTTGAATCTTCAAATCAAATTCCTACAATAACAAAACCCAATGAATTAGCCTAGGCTTTGTATCTGTTTTGGCAAATAAATACCTCAAAGTTGAGTGGTCCATATAGACAATCACTTCGGACAAGATCAGATATGATCTAAACTTGTCAAAAGCAAAAATCACAGCTAGAAGTTCTTTCTCTGCAGTTGTGTAATTGGCCTAGGCTGTGATCAGCGTCTTGCTAGCATAATAAATGGGCTAAAAATACTTCTCTTTACGTTGACCCAAAACTGCCTCCACTGCAATATCACTTACATCACACATTAGTTTGAATGGTAAATTCCAATCAGAAGCTACTATGATTGGGGCATGGGTCAATTTCTCCTTAAGAGTTGTGAAAGTTCTTAAACATTCTTCATCAAACATAAAATCAACATCCTTCTTAAGGAGTCTTGTTAGAGGATGGGCTATCTTAGAAAAGTCTCGTATAAACCTCCGATAGAAGCCTGGATGTCCCAAAAAGCTTCTGATAGCCTTGACTGATGTAGGGGGTGGCAGTTTTTCAATGGTTTCCACTTTAGCTTGGTCCACCTCAATACCCTTGCTTGAAATCTTATGTCCCAACATGATTCCTTCTTGAACCATGAGATGACATTTTTCCCAATTAAGTACCAGGTTTGTTTCCTCACATCTTATCAAAACCCTCTCAAGATTTTCCAAAAAACCTTCGAATGAGTTGCCATAAATTGAGAGATCATCCATGAACACCTCCATAATATCCTCAATGAGCTCATCAAAGATTGCCGTTGAAAAGTTGCAAGTGCATTGCATAATCCAAATGGCATCCTTCGATATGCGAATGTCCCATATGGGTAGGTGAATGTAGTTTTCTCTTGGTCTTCTGGGGCAATAGGAATTTGGAAGTAGCCTGAAAGGCCATCCAAAAAGCAGTAATACTCATGCCCGGACAATCTCTCCAACATCTGATCAATAAAGGGCAAAGGAAAATGGTCCTTCCTAGTTGCATCATTCAACTTCCAATAGTCATTGCAAACCCTCCAACCTATAACTGTTCTTGTTGTAATTAGCACATTATTCTCATTAGGAAACACCGTTGTCCCTCCTTTCTTTGGTACTACTTGAACCGGACTCACCCAAGAGCTATCCAAAATTGAATATATAATTCCAGCATCTAGTAGCTTGATCACTTCAGCTTTAACTACTTCTTTTTTCATCTTAAGTTTTAGTCTCCATTGTGGTTACACCACTTGTAATATCCCAATGTGTACCCTAGAAGTTTGGTATAATTATTGTTGTAATTGAATTAAGTGTATTTGTGTTTTATTGGAAAGAGAAAGGAAGTGAAGAGAGAGTTTATATGTTGTACATATGTAAATATATACAACATATACACAAGTCAAAGAGGAAGTCAAAGGAAGAGATTAATTATTGATTAATTGTGTTTAAGGGATTATTTAATTAATTGTTTTTGGGTTAGAGTAAGTGGAAGAAGATATTTGTAATTGTTTATATTAAAAATACTTGGATGGGAGGATTTTAAGGAAAAAGTGGATTTGACTTTGGTTTTCTTTCTTCTTTCTTTCCTTGCCGTGGATCACTTCTCTCCTTCTCTTTGTTTTTCTGTGTTGTCCGGCCATCAAGAAGAAAAAGAGCAAGATAGAGATTTGTTCTTCCAAGTTCAAGATTGAAGATAGTTTTCAAGAGATCAAGTTGGAGGTTTAAGAGTTCTTCATCTTTGGTAAGTTCTCTCTTGATTTCTTGTGTTGTTTTTGAAGTTATGTGGATTTGTGAGTTGAAGTTGTGTTTGAGAATGTGTTTGGGTTGATTATGTTGTGTTTTAGAGTATTTGGTTTAAGTGGTTTTGGATTTGGGGTTGTATTGAAGAAAAGAGTAAGTTGATTTGTATAGATTGAGTTGTGGTTGTGTTTAGAGTTTTGATGAAGTTTGTGATTTGTGTTTGACGTGTGTTTTGGCTTGTTTTTGGTGTTGTTATAAGTTTGAGATGGTTTTTGGGTATGTTTTGTTAAGGTTGTTTGAAGTGGATGTTGATGGATAGAAGTGATTTGTTGGTTGTGGTGTTGTCTTGGCCGGAATCTGGGTTTTTGGCCTGACACGCCCAGGAGCACGTCCAGGTCCTTAGGCGTGTCAATTGTTCTGTATGGCAGTAGATGTGACACGGCCATTAACACGCCCGTGTTGTTGAGCGTGTCATAGCTACTGTGATTTTGGAGGATTTACACGGCCATGAGCACGCTCTTGATGTTGGACGTGTCGATATTTCTGAGAGACAGAATGTATTACACGCTCAGTGACACGCCCGTGGTGCTGAGCGTTTAAATGCTTCTGTGTTGTGGAGTTAGGGCACGGTCAGGAGCACGCCCGTGTGTGTGAGAGTGTCAAGTTTGGAGTTTACCCTAGTTGGTTCTTAACCTTATGATCTCATGTGAGTTTCCTTATTCTTTTGGAATAGGTTGTGAAGAAGGTGAATTACCCTAACTCAAGTGGTGATAGATTCTTGAAAGGTAAGTGTTTAGAGTTGTGTGAGTTTCTTTTGAAGTAAGTCCAAACCACATTATTGCATACATTCATATGATATTGTGAATTGAGATATAATTGGCTATAATGGGAATGTTTTGAAGAGCATGTAGAATATGTGTTAATGCCATTGATTATATCCATGTGAATAATGAATTGATTAATGAGATGATAAAATATAATGTGAAAGATATGAAGCCATGAGTGTTGGCTATGATTATGGAAATGAAATGTAAAGTGAATTGAGAAAGAGATTGATAAAGAGATAAATGAAATAATTATATGTCTAATATGTTTATTCAATTTTTAGAGTTCTGAGTTTGGCGGCATGCCTATGAATAACTGGATAGGTGAAATGACCGGGTCGTAAGCCGAATCCAGTTGATAAATGTGAAATGTGATGTTTTTGGGGTGAAATGACTGGGTCGTAAACCTCAAAAATAAATTATTGGAACTAGATTGAGTGAAATGACCGGGTCGTAAACTCAAATCTAGTTGATTATCCATGGATAGATATTGCCTACGGGGCTAGACACAAGGTGTCAATATGGACCAAAGCAGTAACTCTGAACTTTGAATAACATATTAGTGTGTTTTGGGCCCGTGTCTGTCTTAATTGTCAATGTAAATTATGAATGATGAATAATAAGATTTAATGTACAATTATGAGATGTGATATGCTTATGTATGGTTTATGAAATGTAGAATTGTGACATTGCATCGCATTAAAGCATAATGTTAGTATGAGTTGTACTACTGAGCTATTAGCTCAGCGCGATTGTGGTTCATCGCACAGGTAACAGAGTTGAACCCGAGAGTTCTTCAAGACCGAGTGAGTCTAGACATTGAAGAGTTGAGTTTGGACTTAAAATCAGAGAAAAGCTGCCAATCATGTATAACTTCTTTATATTTTGCAAAGTATTGATTTTGATGTAAACATATGTATAAATGTAAATATTTTATAAATTCCGCTGCGTATTAAACAAACTTTCATATCTAATTTGTTTTATAATACAAGTCTAATTACTATATTTTCTATATTGTGTGATGAAAAAAAGAATATTTTATTTATGGAACTTTATAATATAGCTGGAATATTTTAAGATGTTTAATATATATATATTACTATTTAAAAGAACCGTTTTGCTTGTAAGGAAAACCGTAGCATTCCTACATTCGGTATACGTATATTACATTGAGGTGGTATGTAGTGTGCGTGTACGGGGTATAGGGGTGTTACACCACTGGCTTGAACTCATTGTAACACCCCATCTTAGCCTATGTTTATAGACCAAGATGGACTGTTAACTCATGGTGGTTGTGTCTTAATATTTTACTTAGCCAATTTTAAGTGTAGATTTTAAAAAAAAAATTTGCCATAACCTCCCCTAAAAATGGAGGTCCCAAGTGTCGCCAAAACTGATTCTTTAATTTTTGAAAAATATTTGTTTCACAATTCAACTAAGTACACTCCCAATAATCCACCCTTATAACCTCAACTACAATCCTGCAAGAAGAATTCACACTTCTATACTTGCATACATAAGTGCTAAACCAAAATAAGATTTATTAGATTACTAGCAGTGTACGTGTTCTAGCTTTTCATTATTATACATTTATTTGCTAGATCATACAAGCTTATGTACATGCCATATTGCTACAATCAATCATATCCAAACTCCTACCCAAAGTAGTAGTTAAGGCCAGCTGCGCAGGACATGCTGCAATCTCGTCTCCTCGTTTAACCTACGAGTTTAGAGGGAAACTAAACTCGCTAAGCAATTGCTTAGTGGGTACTTAAATCATTGCAATAAATAAATAAAATGAAAGAATGATTTGAACATACATTTATATACTTTAAATACTTGAAAGGAATCAATACAAAACACAGATGGTAAAAAGGCTTGACTGAATAATTTGAATTTAAATCATTTCTCTTGCTTTTATCATTTTGGTTGCTCTACTGGTTTAACAGAACGTCAGCGGATAAGGAAGGGTCATGATAAACATATCTTGTCATGATCATATTTCATTATCATTCATCATAATTCTTGCACATGTGCCAATGGCCATTATCATTGCATCATTGATCATGTCATTGTAATCATCGGCCTTCAGCCGGAATATCATATCATGTCATAAGCAGTACTGCAGTAATAGTATGATGCATCATACCCTTATCTCAAGGGTTCTGTCATAACCAAGTAGAGCGTCAACAATTCATTAATTAATTTGATCATGATATTCAATAAGCCATGATTTTTCCATAATGCATGTATTATCAGAATAGCTTGTCATGATACCTTTCTAATCATTTCCAATTCTCCTTCATGTCATTTGATATGATTTAACATCAATCCATAACATAATATTTCAGTTTTAACACATTTAGAAAAATGACCAAATGAATAGTAGCGCGGTGCGTAAAATCGGCAACGCAATGGCGCGCAACAACTAAATAGTAAAATCTGTTTTTACTGCTGAAAATCAGTCAACTTTGGTAACAGTTTTGACTAAGTAAAGAACCTTATTTTTGGATGAATTTTTGCAGGAAAACACTTTCATAAGTTAACTAAATGCATGTAAAATTTCGTCGAAAAATTCTTTCGTTTGCCCCTTCAACGGACTGCCCAAAATGAAAGCTGCAGAATGGTGCCCAAAAGGGACCATTCGGCCCAATTTTCCAAACTTGAGGGAAATTCATTTTTTTCTTGCAAAATTGATTTTTTAGAATCCTTTTGTGATACCATTGAAGGACTAAAGGTCCCTCTTCCAAAAATCAAACCAAAGGAGTGATTAAAAACTCATCAAAGTTTATGAATAATTGCATCAATTTAGCTAGTTTGTTTTGTTTTCATTCTTTTCACAATCAATTGATTACACATGGTTCAAGAGCACTTTCCCACATATTTACCACACATAATAACTTCATTTCAAAACCATTTCAAAAATCCCATAATGCAAAATATGTGAATTAATTGAAAAGGCAATGATTTAAGTACCAAACCTTGTTTATTTGCTTTGTTCCTTGCTTGTCCTATTCTTTCTTCCCTTATTCTTCTTTATCCCTTTGATTTCCTATAATTTTCATAACTTTTCTTTCATTGATAACTTGAAAACTATCAATCAAATGAATAAAGTAAAGCTAGAATTGGAATCCTTACCTTAAAATTAAGCTTTTCCTTCCAAAAATCCACTTGAACACTTGAAAAATTCCTTCCCTTTTTTGGTGGAGAGAATTTCGGCCATACTTCTCAAAAATGGAGAAAAAATGTGTCCTTAATTCTTTAATCATCCTTCTCTCCCTTTTTATATTTTTCCATTTTCCATTTATTTAATTAATTTCATTTTGGAGGGTTAAGATGTAACCACCACAAAAGTATCTTAACTAGGATGGTGCCATATGGAGGGTTAAGATTAATCCAACCCAAAAGTGTCTTTAAACAAGATTTTGCCATGTGTCCTTTTCTAGAAAATTACTATGCCATGTGTCCCTTTTCTAGAAAATGGGTGGAAGTGAAAAGACCAAAATACCCTTCAATGGAAGGTTTTGCCTTTTCTTCGTACCCGGGTGGTTTTACGACGTGTAAAATGTACTGTTCTCCTCCTTTCAACCTCTCGTTTCCATTACCGACATTCATTCTTGATTTTTAACTAATTTATAAAAATTACGCTCATGCCCTTGACTTTTGTAAAAATTCCCTTTAGGTCCTTACGTGATTCGGGTCTCCACTTAGGTTCGTTCTTCAACATCGATCACTGTGGAGTCCTTCCGTTTACTTCAGATACCTTTACGTGTCTTGTTTTCCAGTGTATACATTATTATCACAAGAATGACAAAAATACCCTTGGTCAAGAATCCACTGTATCTCTCAAACTATGAGTTTTCGGGAAAAACCGTGGTGTTCCATTTCGACCCAATTTTTCTCTACTTTCCATTTCTGGAGTCTGTTATATGCACTATTAAGAACCTCCAGTACAACTTTTGGAAATTACAGTTACCTCCCCAAAACTTTTTGAAATTACAATCACCTCCCCAAAACTTTTACAATCTTTTCAGTTAGGTCCTTTTTGTCCTATAGAGCTTCCTTTCACTTCTTGTTCTTTGGTGATTACTCGGGACGACTCCTGTTACTGTACGCGGATGTACTGTACATGGATGTACTGTACATATGTACAAATTGGGTCGTGACATTTCTTCCCCTCTAAAATTTAGGCTTCGTCCCGAAGCCGATCGGGTGTAAAATTTAGGCTTCCATCCTCATTATTCCTTCGCTTTCCCAAAATATCTCTTCCATTCTATGGTTCCTTCGCCGCACTTTAACTGGAGGAAATCTCTTATTTCTTAATCCTTTGACTTTTCATGCTAAAATTTCTATTGGTTCTTCTTCATAATTTAGGTCAGATTGGACTCTAATGTTTGTGTCTTTATATCGTGTGTGAAGTTCAAACGATATTGCCTTATCATTGAAACGTGAAAAACATTATGTATTTTGTTCAGTTCTAGTAATAGAGTTAACCGATAGGCTATTAATCTATGCGTTCGATAATCTCATATAGTCCAATAAGCCTAAGGCTTAACTTACTTTTCTGCTTAAATCTTAATACCATCTTTCATGGAAAAGTCTTAAGAAAAACCTTGTCTTCCACTTAGAGTTCTATGTCCCTTCGTTTCGAGTCCACATATGATTTTGCTCCTACCTACTCGCATATGATTTTATCTTGTCTTTACGTAATTCTGTCCAACACTCTGGTGTTCCATGTTTTCTTTTGTATAATTCTTTATAGGGCGTCACCTTATGCTGAATTAATAGTCGTTGTTATATGCATATTCAATTAAACTCAAATACCTATTCTAGCCACCCTTAAATTCTATAACACATACTCTTAATATTCCTCCCAAAATTTTGATTACTCTTTCAAATCGTCCATCAGTTTACGGGTGAAAGGCAGTGCTATAATTTGTTTGGGTTTCAGAAGCTGTTTGCTACTTCTATCATAAATTGATGATGAACTGTGGACCTCTGCCTAAAATGATAGACGTTGGAATCCTGTGTAATTGTATAATTTCCTTAGCGTACATTTCCACCAATTTATCTATTGAATAATCCATTTGTAAAAGTAGAAAATGAGCTAACTTAGTTAGGCAGTCAACAATTATCCGAACAACGTCATGCTAGCCTCGTGTCATTGGTAGTTCTATGACGAAATCCATAGTGATATGTTCCCATTTCCATACCAGAGTGGGAATTAGTTGTAACAGTCCCGATAGTATTTGATGTTTCGCTTTTGCTTGTTGACATATTAAACATTTGGTTATAAAATCAACAATATCTCTCTTCATTCCAGGCTACCATTAAAAACTTCTTTAGATATTGATACATTTGTAACTCCTGGATGCATTGCGTAGAGACTACTATATGCTTTTCGAAAAAAAAATTTTCTTTCTTATGTCTCCCATTGTTAGTATCATTACTCTATTGTCATAATACAAACTACTGTTCTTAGAAATTTAGAATTTTATATCCTTTCCTCCTTGCACTTGCTTGATCCATTTTTGTATTTATTCATTTTCCTTTTGTACTTAATGAATTTCTTGAAAAGAAACATAGTTTATGCTTGCATTTCTACTACTAGTACTTCCTCTTCCATTGGTCTTAAACTGATCGTTATAGCGCCTAAGGCTGGTATCGATTTTCTACCAAGTGTGTCGGCCACCACGTTAGCTTTTCCTAGATGATAATTTATAACTTAGCTGTTATTTCCAAAACTTGGGTTTACTTTCCTTACCATAAATTGAGATCCTCTTGGGTTGGCGGATATTTTAAACTTTTACGTCTGTATAAATATAACACTTTTCTCCATATAAATCATATCTCCAAATCTTGAAAGCCAATACGATAACTGTTAATTCCAAACAGTGTGCCGGGTTATTATTATTATTTTTTTCGTATGGTTTAAATCATCAAAAGACTTATGCGACTATTTTATCCTTTTGCATAAGCATATAACCTTAACCGATGTGTGAAGCATCACTATATATCACAAATTCTTTGTTGGACACAGGCCGTATGGTTATTGAAGCATTCGTTAACTTTTCCTTTAGTTTCTCAAAGTTCCTCTAACATTTATCAGTCCATTGGAGTTTGGCATTCCTTTAAAACAACCTTGTCATTGGGATGATAATAATGGAAACCCTTTTATAAAACATTAATAGTACCAGTCAGTCCTAAGAAGATTCTTACTTCTATTACTGTCTTTGGTGTTTTCCATTCCAAAATGGCTTTTGTTTCCTTAAGACCTACTTTAATGCCTTATGCTAATATGGTGTGTTCTAATAATGTCACTTTTTCCAATCAAAACTTGCATTTGTCATGTTTGACGTACAACTGCTTCTCTCGCAACATTTGCAATACTATGCAAAAGTATAGATCGTATTCTTCTTTGTTCCTTAAATAAATAAAGGTGTCATCTATGAACACCATTTACAAATTGGTCAAAATATGGATGAAAGATATGATTCATTAAATCCATGAATACTACTGACACATTTGTGGGCTCAAAAGGCGTTACAAGGAACTTATAACGTCCGTATCGAGTTCTAGATGTAGTCTTTGGAATGTCTTTTCCTTTGATCCGCAGCTACTGATATCCCAGTCGGTGATCTAATTTTTTTTTTTTTAAACAAAACCTTGGTTCCCTTAAGTTGGTTGAATACATCGTCAATGGATGGTAATAGATATTTATCCTTAATCGCAAGCTCCTTCAACTACTTATAGTTCACATATGACCTTAAGGATTTATCTTTCTTCTTGACAAAGAGTACTGGCGTGCCCCATGAAGAAATACTTGGCTATATAAGACCCTTGTCGAGTAGCTCCTATAATTGCGTTTTCATTTCTTTGGGTTCCGCTGGTACCATTCGGTATGAGGCAACCAACACCGGTGCATTTTCCGGATATACATTTATAGTGAATCCTACTTTTCTCTTAGGTGATAATCCGGGTAGCTCATCTGAAGAAACATCGAGAAAATCAAACATTGTTGATACCTCTTGAATCTTTATCACATTCTTCTTTGCTTCCATAGTGCTTACCAAGTGTGCCTCACATCCATTTGTATGGAACACCTTGTTATAACTACTGCTGTTACGTTGTTTAGGTAATCGGCTCTCTTTCCTACTACCGTCACTTCCTCCTTGTGATGAGTATGAAGTGTTACTCTCTTTCTTCATATAATCAACCACTGTTTTATGCCTTGTTAGCCAATCCAATACCAACATTACGTCAAATTCTCGGAATGGTAACTCTATTAAATTTTCTGAAAATGCATTTTCATGTAACTCTATAGAACATTCTTTAATCACTTATGTGTAACTACCTCGTCTCTTATCGGATTTATAACTAATGTTTCAAACTTAACATATCTTACTGGTAATTCTTCTAAGTTTTCATCACGTAGGCTTTGGCTGGTGTACTTGAATTGAGCTAGTCAACAGTCTCTGATTGTGCTCTTTGAAAATTTGAATCACTTTCCTTTCCCCTGCTTAGGCCTCGGCCAAAAGCGGCCATGATTTTTCTGTCGGTGCGGGTGCATTCACTTGTCTTTCTGGCAGTTTACCCTAACACGATCTGGTGCCCCGTATTCCCAGCATCCATCTGTTAAATACCAGCATTCACTCTTATATTTTCATCCACAGTGTTTGCATAGAGGAGTAATATATCCTTCAAATCTATATTTCTTTCCAATCCTCCAGTAATTTTTGAATTGTTACTTTTTTCTTTTTCCTTTAACTAGTCCTTGGGTTGTTATTACTTTCATTCTTTCCTTTTTGATCTAATTTTAATTCTGCACTTTCTACCTCTTTGGTTCTTAATTTCTCTCTTTCTCTTCTCTCTTTTTTTTTCCCATCATTTCCTGAATTCATAAATCTCATATATCTTCTTCTTATAATTTTTTAATTTTGATTATTACATTGGGGCATTTTCAGGAGGAATCACAATACAGTGTTTTGATTAGATTTCGTCTAGTTTCTACTCATATGGTCAGTCTACTACCTTATTAAGACTCACGGGATGGTCACCCATCATCATTGATTGAGCACGTTTAACTCCGATTTCCTGCTAAATTTCAACACGACGGTGTCGGGTCAGCAGTATCTTCTTAGTGCGCTTACTTCATCTGCTTGTGTGAATATTGTACTTGGGGTTACTGTACATATTCTCTAGTGGCCGGACATGAGAATTTCTCATATACTTATTTCTGTTCACTCATCTTTGTTATCTAAGTTCTATCTCTTTTATCTCTTACCGTTTGGTCTTAACATTTTACGTACTTTTCTTTTTTCCTCTTATTTTGTTCCTCTTTTTATTCCATTCTTCAAATTTCATTTTCTTATATGCATTTTCATTTTTACATTCATATACGCGTATCTAACCTTCTACTGGAACCCCTTATAAGGACTCCGGTATACTAGCTACGGATGTCTGGCACCTTGAACCTTGGCCGGATCCTTGGCTTTGCAATCGCCGGCTTTACTGTGTAAAACTATCTTCACTTCTAAACTTCTTCCCAACTTGTCGAAATCTTCCTAAGCTTTAAGTTTGTACTCTCTTTTGTTGCATGCGTTGGTATCTACTTCTCTAATCCATGTATACCCTCTCAATACCTAAAACTTTCACAACTAATCTTGAAAATTCAAACACGTCCATGACTATTAATTGTACTTTAATTCTATTATTTAATCCTTCCAAAACCTTTGACGTCTTTCTTGCTTTGTTTCTATCATTTTCTTTGCATACTTACTGAGGCGAGTGAACTCTCTATCATACTCAGATACTGTCATTCCTCCTTGCTGTAGATATATAAACTCATTTCTCCTTGCGTTTAAGTATGTTTTACCAAGTGTATGTTTCTTCTACCCAAAGGGACATGGCATAAATATATCTTTTATCTGGCGTGCATCTCATTTGTTCCAATGCCCTAATGGTACTGTCCAAACAGTACTCAACTTCTTCAAATCCTTCTTCTCTACTAGCCTTAAATTCTTTAGCCCCATATTTCCTTAACTTCTCAATTGGGGACTTCCTTTCTCTTTTGGTCGCAACATGTACCATTCTTGCCGTTTATTGCAGTGGTACTATCATCTATCTTAAATAAACTTCGGCGCCTTCCACAGCCACCGTTGCGGGTCGTGGCATAAGTCCGAGACCCATTTCTACATTTATGGGTACGAAAGCGTGAGATTCCTTCTCTTGATCTATAACTCTTTGTGATTCTGCCTCTTGCAACTTTATACAGTATACATATATCGTGATAAGAATTAGCAGCTGGCTTGACTCAACACATTAACTTTCCTATATGGCATGTACGTAAGCACTATTAGATTTTCCTTTATCACATGTACCTTATATACTTATGTATTTATAATATTCTTTCTACTATACCGACATTTTGTACCTAAATGATATATGCTCTCATTTCTTATCTGCTATAGGATATCCCATTTTACATTGGTCATGGCCACTCCCAACATAAAATGTGTATCCTCCTATGTTGAAATTTCCAGGACCGGCTAAACCGGTGCTCTGATACCACTAAATGTAACACCCCATCTTAGCCTATGTTTATAGACCAAGATGGACTGTTAACTCATGGTGGTTGTGTCTTAATATTTTACTTAGCCAATTTTAAGTGTAGATTTTAAAAAAAAATTGCCATAACCTCCCCTAAAAATGGAGGTCCCAAGTGTCGCCAAAACTGATTCTTTAATTTTTGAAAAACATTTTGTTTCACAATTCAACTCAAGTACACTCCCAATAATCCACCCTTATAACCTCAACTACAATCCTGCAAGAAGAATTCACACTTCTATACTTGCATACATAAGTGCTAAACCAAAATAAGATTTATTAGATTACTAGCAGTGTACGTGTTCTAGCTTTTCATTATTATACATTTATTTGCTAGATCATACAAGCTTATGTACATGCCATATTGCTACAATCAATCATATCCAAACTCCTACCCAAAGTAGTAGTCAAGGCCAGCTGCGCAGGACATGCTGCAATCTCGTCTCCTCGTTTAACCTACGAGTTTAGAGGGAAACTAAACTCGCTAAGCAATTGCTTAGTGGGTACTTAAATCATTGCAATAAATAAATAAAATGAAAGAATGATTTGAACATACATTTATATACTTTAAATACTTGAAAGGAATCAATACAAAACACAGATGGTAAAAAGGCTTGACTGAATAATTTGAATTTAAATCATTTCTCTTGCTTTTATCATTTTGGTTGCTCTACTGGTTTAACAAAACGTCAGCGGATAAGGAAGGGTCATGATAAACATATCTTGTCATGATCATATTTCATTATCATTCATCATCTCATTGCATCATTGATCATGTCATTGTAATCATCGGCCTTCAGCCGGAATATCATATCATGTCATAAGCAGTACTGCAGTAATAGTATGATGCATCATACCCTTATCTCAAGGGTTCTGTCATAACCAAGTAGAGCGTCAACAATTCATTAATTAATTTGATCATGATATTCAATAAGCCATGATTTTTCCATAATGCATGTATTATCAGAATAGCTTGTCATGATGCCTTTCTAATCATTTCCAATTCTCCTTCATGTCATTTGATATGATTTAACATCAATCCATAACATAATATTCCAGTTTTAACACATTTAGAAAAATGACCAAATGAATAGTAGCGCGGTGCGTAAAATCGGCAACGCAATGGCGCGCGACAACTAAATAGTAAAATCTGTTTTTACTGCTGAAAATCAGTCAACTTTGGTAACAGTTTTGACTAAGTAAACAACCTTATTTTTGGATGAATTTTTGCAGGAAAACACTTTCATAAGTTAACTAAATGCATGTAAAATTTCGTCGAAAAATTCTTTTGTTTGCCCCTTCAACGGACTGCCCAAAATGAAAGCTGCAGAATGGTGCCCAAAAGGGACCATTCGGCCCAATTTTCCAAACTTGAGGGAAATTCATTTTTTTCTTGCAAAATTGATTTTTAGAATCCTTTTGTGATACCATTGAAGGACTAAAGGTCCCTCTTCCAAAAATCAAACCAAAGGAGTGATTAAAAACTCATCAAAGTTTATGAATAATTGCATCAATTTAGCTAGTTTGTTTTGTTTTCATTCTTTTCACAATCAATTGATTACACATGGTTCAAGAGCACTTTCCCACATATTTACCACACATAATAACTTCATTTCAAAACCATTTCAAAAATCCCATAATGCAAAATATGTGAATTAATTGAAAAGGCAATGATTTAAGTACCAAACCTTGTTTATTTGCTTTGTTCCTTGCTTGTCCTATTCTTTCTTCCCTTATTCTTCTTTATCTCTTTGATTTCCTATAATTTTCATAACTTTTCTTTCATTGATAACTTGAAAACTATCAATCAAATGAATAAAGTAAAGCTAGAATTGGAATCCTTACCTTAAAATTAAGCTTTTCCTTCCAAAAATCCACTTGAACACTTGAAAAATTCCTTCCCTTTTTTGGTGGAGAGAATTTCGGCCATACTTCTCAAAAATGGAGAAAAAATGTGTCCTTAATTCTTTAATCATCCTTCTCTCCCTTTTTATATTTTTCCATTTTCCATTTATTTAATTAATTTCATTTTGGAGGGTTAAGATGTAACCACCACAAAAGTATCTTAACTAGGATGGTGCCATATGGAGGGTTAAGATTAATCCAACCCAAAAGTGTCTTTAAACAAGATTTTGCCATGTGTCCTTTTCTAGAAAATTACTATGCCATGTGTCCCTTTTCTAGAAAATGGGTGGAAGTGAAAAGACCAAAATACCCTTCAATGGAAGGTTTTGCCTTTTCTTCGTACCCGGGTGGTTTTACGACGCGTAAAATGTACTGTTCTCCTCCTTTCAACCTCTCGTTTCCATTACCGACATTCATTCTTGATTTTTAACTAATTTATAAAAATTACGCTCATGCCCTTGACTTTTGTAAAAATTCCCTTTAGGTCCTTACGTGATTCGGGTCTCCACTTAGGTTCGTTCTTCAACATCGATCACTGTGGAGTCCTTCCGTTTACTTCAGATACCTTTACGTGTCTTGTTTTTCAGTGTATACATTATTATCACAAGAATGACAAAAATACCCTTGGTCAAGAATCCACTGTATCTCTCAAACTATGCGTTTTCGGGAAAAACCGTGGTGTTCCGTTTCGACCCAATTTTTCTCTACTTTCCATTTCTGGAGTCTGTTATATGCACTATTAAGAACCTCCAGTACAACTTTTGGAAATTACAGTTACCTCCCCAAAACTTTTTGAAATTACAGTCACCTCCCCAAAACTTTTACAATCTTTTCAGTTAGGTCCTTTTTGTCCTATAGAGCTTCCTTTCACTTCTTGTTCTTTGGTGATTACTCGGGACGGCTCCTGTTACTGTACGCGGATGTACTGTACATGGATGTACTGTACATATGTACAAATTGGGTCGTGACACTCATCCTCTATCAGTATTTTATGAGTGCAATAGGATGGACTAATGCCCTTGATGTCTGCTATCTTCCAAGCTATAACTTGCTTATATTTTGTAATAGCTCGATGAGTTTTACCTTCTACTAAGAAGATAGGTGGGAACTTAAAATAATTGACAATTTATTCTCCTCTCCCAGAAAAACATACTCAAGATGATCCAAAAGGATCTTGAGTTCTAAATTAGGTGGATTAATCACAGATGGTCGCAACTTCTGTTCTTTTGGTATTTCAATGGTTTCATATGCTCGACTCTCAAATGACTTGCTTGCTTCAAGATAAGCAAGCTGCTCCAGTGCTTCCTGATCCTCAACATTATCCTGCAATAAACACAACTCAAGGGGATCCTGGAAACAATGTTAGTAACACAATTTAATGTCTCATGCTCAATAATATCATTACATGAATCCACCTCATTGAGTGTAAGTGGGTGCTTCATAGCATAATGTATATTAAAAACAACTTTCTCGTTTCCCACTCTTAAGGTCAAATGTGCCATCATGGACATCGATAAGGGCAAGGGCTATATTCAAAAATGGCCTACCAAGGGTAAGCGAAACATCTACATCCTCATCTATATCAATGACAACAAAATCATTGGGAAAAATGAAATCTCCGACTTTTACCAACACATCCTCTATAATACCACGAGGGTGAATTACTGACTTATCAGAAAGTTGAATGGTCATGAATGTTGGTTTAGGTTATTAGACATCTAACTCTTTAAACATCTTGTAGGGCATAACACTTATGCTAGCTCCTAAGTCAGCCAATGCATTTTAAACTTCAAGATTACCTATCAAACATAGAATAGTAAAACTATCAGGATCTTTTAATTTCTTAGGCAATCTCTTCTGCAAAATTGCTGAACTCTTTTTCTGTAATATCCCAAGATATGCCCTAGAAGTTTTAATACAATTGTTGTGTGATTTGAATTAAAGGTATATATGTTTTTGCAAAAGAAATGATTGTGTAAATGGAACGTATATGTTGTATATATGCTAATATATAATACATATAAGTTGGTCAAAAGAAAAGTCAAGAGAAGAAAGGGTGTGGTGGAGGATTTTTGGAAATAAGTAATTATTATTATTATTATTATTATTATTATTATTATTATTATTATTATATATATATATGGCTATCGTGAGAAGAGGAGAAAGATATTTTCTTTCTTCTTCTTCTTCTCCTTTTGGTTCTTGCACGAGAGAGAGAGAGAGAGATAGGGAGATGTGATGATTTTCATCAAATTTCTTAAGGATTTGAAGAGTATTGAAGATGGAGATGAAGATTTGGCAACATATTCAAGTAAGTACTTTCTCTTGAGTTGATTTTATTGATTATATATATATATGTAAGTTTTTATATTCTTGTTTTGATTTCTTTTGATTGAGGTGATGGTTGGTGTGTAAGATGATTATAAGGAAAGATTGAAGTGTGTAAATGTGTTGAATTAGTATTTAAGTGATGATAAGTTGGGAAATTGTGAGGATGATGATGAATTGTTGAGTTAGGGTTTAGTATGAATGAATTGGTACTTTGAGTAATTGGTTATAGTGATGTATATATATATATTGATTATTATGATGATATAATGAAGTTATATAAATGCTAAAGTGATAGGAAATTGATAAGCATAAACAAAGATAATAATTTAAAGGGTGGTGGTGTGAATTTGGAAAGGTTTGGATGGATTTTGAAGTATTTGGTCTTTGAATCTTTGAAGAACACGGCCAAGTTATGAGAGACACGGCCAAGTTAGGGCAAACTTGGCCGTGTTGGATGAGTTTTGGAGAGACACGGCCACTGGCATGGCCGTGTCCCTTGCCTGTGTTTGTCACTGTGGGATTTTTGTTGAGAGACACGGCCGTGTCCCTTGCCCGTGTCTGCCTCGGATGATTTGGTGTTGAGTGACACGGCCACAAGCTTGGCCGTGTCCCTTGAGTGTGTTGGCTACTGGATGTTTGTGTTGATAGACACGGCCACAAGCTTGGCCGTGTCCCTTGAGGGTGTTAGCTTTTGTGTTTGTTATTTGTTCTTCATACATTGTTGGATCTTCAAATGTTTTTGTACCTAAACACACTTAAAACAATAATGATCCAATCAAATGTACATGGAAGATTCTACATTCATGTATAATGTAAATTGTTTTGTATATAACAATGATGATATAGGAAATGTGAAGGATATAATGAAGTGATTGCTTATGTACAATTGAATAATGAAATATTATGATATGATTTGAAATATAATATGATGTGAAGTCATTGTTATTGACTATGATGATTTAAATATGATATGAAGCCATTGTGATTGGCTATGATGATTCAAATGGAATGTGAAGCCATTGTTATTGGCTATGATAATTCAATTGAGAATGTAATTGATAAGTGAATTGTATAGCTAATGTGTTATTCCATTTTCAGAGTTTGTTGTTGGTGGCATGCCTAATGGTAACAATCTCTTGAAGTTAGGTTGGATTTGATCCTTGAAGCCAAGTTGGGTTGAAGTCTAATATGTTTTACTCCCCTTGAAGCTTGGTTGGGTCTAATCCTTGAAGCCTAATTGAGATGTTACAACCCTTGAAGCTAGGTTGGGTTTGGTTCTTGAATCCAAGTTAGGTTGATACTTAGCATGCTTTGTTCCCCTTGAAGCTTGGTTGAGCCTAATCCTTGAAGCCTAGTTGGGATAATGATAAATGTGATGATTAAACCAAAGCATTACTCTGAAAATTGAATGGCATATTAGTGTGTTGTTTTGGGCCCGAGTTTGTCTTTGTTGTCAATGTGATAATCTAATGTTGAAATAAATGAGTAATGAGATCTATGGCTGTCTTTATTGGAAGTGTGATTCATGATTGATGAATTGTGAATAAAATGATATTATGAAGTATGATTTTATAATATGTGTATTGATATGTTGAGATATGAGTTTATGAAAATGTTGTATGATGTGTAAAATGTATACGAATATGGAATTTGTGAGAATTGTTTTCATGACGATTTGGAAAGGTCATTGAATGGTGTTTTGTTGAAATAATGTATATGTATAGGAATATGAGATAGAAAGGGGTAAGTATTGTGTTGTGAATGTTCTATGTAATTATGTATCTAATGTATGAGATTAGTGGAAACATATGAAGAATGCATTGAGAAAGGAAAACATGGTAAGAGATCAATGAAACATAATGCTAAAAATATGAGGTATGATTCTTTTGTAAAGGTTATTTTATTATTTACTTGTATTACTAAGCTCTCGGGCTTAGCGCGGTTGTGTAATCGCGCAGGTGGTTATGCGGTTGATCTGGAAGTCCAGCGGTTATGCCACGAGAAGGGTAAGAGTGTCTCGAGACCAACTAGAAGGTGATGCATACATGTGTGATTTTAAATTATATTGTATTTTTTAGTTAATATATATTCATATGGATGAATGAAGTTTTGATAAATAAGAATACGGACTTTTGTAAATGTGTTTTAAATTAATGTTCAATTTTATGAATCTGGATAAAGGTTTTTAAATTGAAACTAAAAGTAACATTCTTATACTTTATATACGTATTGTATGTATACTAGGTATATGTATAGTACTTATATGGAGTATCAGGGTGTTACATTTTCGACAATTGCACCAAAGATACTTCCTCAAATTTCCTTTTGTTAGAAAGGATATCTTTCAAAAATTTAGCATATTTGGGCACCTGCGATAAAGCTTCAGTAAATGGAATATTAATGTGCAGTTGTTTAAAGAGTTCAAGGAACTTACCGAACTGAGCATCCAACTTGTCCTTATTTAACCTTGCTGGATATGGTACTCGAGGTTGGTATTCCTTCTCTAATGGACTGGGTTCTTGAGGTTGATTTTCTTTTTCTTTTTCCACTGCAGCCTTCCCTTCCGAAGCGAAAGTAGAATTATCTTCTTCTGCTTTTTGTGTCTCAACCTCTTTTCCTTGTGACTCCGCCTCTTTTTTAACTACACCACCCTTAATTTTCTTTCCACTCCTTAGAGTAATTGACTTTATCTGCTCCTTCAGGTTTGCCTCAGTATTGCTAGGTAAACTCCCTTGTGGTCTTTCACTGAGTAACTTGGCAATTTGTTCCACCTGATTTTCCAAATTGTGAATGGAGGCTTGCTGATTTCTAAGGGTAGTTTCTGTTGATTGAAATCTGGTTTTCGAAGCTGCTATAAACTTGTCCATCGTTTCCTCCAAATTGTTCTTTCTTGGAGGCGCAACTTGTTAATATTGAGACTGCTGAAATCCAAGAGGAGGCCTTGGATTACTTTGATTATTCTAGGAGAAATTAGGATGATTTCTCCACCCTAGATTACTTTGATTATTCCAGGAGAAATTAGGATGATTTCTCCACCCTAAATTAGGATGTGTTACTATAGAGGTTGTTCTGCTGTTGCCTAGGCATGTTTCCAACATAATCCACCTGCTCTTGTCTAGCAAACATATTTCCACTTTGGAAATCTTAACTTTGATGTCTACCCCTACACCATTAACAAGACATTACTTGCATTGATTTCCCTGAAGATGAAGTTAAAAAATCAATCTTTTTATTCATTGCTGCCAACTATACTGTCAAAGCAACTACAGGATCCAATTGATGTGAACCAGTAACCCTTAATTTTTCTTGTTCCCTTAGAGTTTGCCACTGATAATTGCTAAGGGCCATATCTTCAATCAAACCCCTTGCTTGTTCAGGTGTTTTATTATTTATGGTACCTCTGCCAGCTACATTGATGGATTGCTTACTTACATAATTCAATCCATTGTAGAAAGTTTGAATCTGTAGTCACAGCGGAAGCCCACGGTCAGGACACATTCTCAATAAATCTTTGAATCATTCCCAAGCATCATAAAGAGTTTCACCATCTAGTTGGAGAAAAGATGAAATATCATTCCTCAATTTGGCAGTCTTGGACGGTGGAAAATATTTCTCTAAGAATTTTTCTGCCAATTGATCCCATTTAGTGAAAGTGTTTGGGGGAAAGATTTTAGCCATTTCTTCAGTCGATATCTAAGCATGAATAGGAACAACCTCAGTCTAATTGTGTCACATCTATAATTTTGGGGATATAAAATTTTATATATACTCAATATATATATCTAGAGTATATATAACATATACATATGGTATATTAATTATATATGTTGGATTAATACATTACATACTTAATATATTTAATATACATATATGTTGGGTTTGACAAGCTATTATCGACTGTTTGTGAAAGGTTTTTCTATGATAGCTACTCCACTCACCAGATTACTTCGGAAGGGAGTTAGATTTGTGTGGACAAATTGGTGTCGGGCGAGTTTTGAGCAGCTGAAGGAGATGTTGACTCAGGCTCCTGTCCTTACTCTGCCTGTGGAAGGTAAACCTTATGTGATTTATAGTGATTCTTCTCATAGTGGTTTAGGTTGTGTTCTGATGTAGGAGGGTAGAGTCATTGCTTATGCCTCTCAACAGTTGAAGCCGCATGAGCTGAATTACTCGACGCATGATTTGGAGTTAGCAGCTATAGTTTTTTCTTTGAAGATTTGACGACATTACTTGTATGGGGAGAGGTATTTTATTTATACGGATCACAAGAGTTTGAAATACCTAGGTGATCAGAGAGAGCTGAATCTTCGACAGAGACGATGGTTAGAATTGATTAAAGACTATGATTGTTTAATTGATTATCATCTTGGTAAGGCAAATGTTGTTGCTGATGCCTTGAGTCGGAAGTCTTTGGCAGGCTTGACTGCTTATTTGCTCTTGTTTGCTTGTTGAGTTGAGAGTGTTGCGTGCCAGATTTGAGTTTTGTGATGATGGTGCATTGATGGCTCAGTTGTAATTGAGGCCAGTATTATTGAATCAGATTAGGGAGACTCAGTTGGCAGATGAGAAAATCCGAAAATTGTATTGGATTGCCAAAAGGGGGAGAGTCGAGACTTTCATTTGAGAAGTGATGGCAGTTTGTGGTACAGGGATAGGTTGTGTATTCCTAATGATGCAGGACTAAAAAGAGTAATTTTGGAGGAAGCACATTAGTCAGTATATGCTATGCACCCTGGGAGTACCAAGATGTATCAGGATTTGAAACAATATTATTGGTGGTCAGGTATGAAGAGGGACATAGCAGAGTTTGTATCCAGATGTCTCACTTGTCAGAGAGTGAAGGCTGAGCACCAAGTTCCTTCAGGATTACTTCAGCCATTATCAGTGCCAGAGTGAAAATGGGCACAAGTAACGATGGATTTTATGACTGGATTGCCTTTGACTCAAAAGAAGCATGATGCAATTTGGGTGATTCTTGATCGGATGAAGAAGATAGCTCATTTTCTTCCAGTTCGGATGGATTATTCTCTTGAGAGATTGGCTGAGTTGTATATCAGTGAGATAGTGAGGTTACATGGAGTCCCAATTTCTTTGGTATCTGATCGAGATCCCCGATTTACATCAAGATTGTGGAGAAGTTTGCAGGAAGCTTTAGTATCTTGGTTATATTTTAGCACTACTTTCCATCCTCAGACAGATGGGTAGTCAAAAAGAGTGATACAAATTTTAGAGGACATGTTGAGGAGCTGTATCATCAATTTCTCTGGGAGCTGGGATAGATTCTTACCATTGATTGAGTTTGCTTATAATAACAGTCATCAGTCTAGTATTAGAATGGCACCTTATGAGGTATTGTATGGTAGAAGATGTAGGACACCTCTATATTGGGATGAGGTTAGAGAAGGTAAGTTGATTGGTCCTGATTTGATTAGGAAAATAGAAGAGAAAGTAAAGGTGATTAGGAATTGTTTGAAAAATAGCCTCATACTGACAAAAATCATATTTAGATTTAAAAAGAAGAGACATAAAGTTCAGTGTAGGAGACAAGGTATTTTTAAAAGTGATCCTTGGAAGAAAATTTTGAGATTTGGCCTCAAAGGGAAGTTGAGTCCTTATTTCATAGGACCTTATGAGGTACAAGAGAGAGTTGGACCAGTGGCCTATAGACTAGCTTTACTGCCTGAGTTGGATCGAATTCACAATGTTTTCCATGTCTCTATGCTTCTGAGGTACAGGTCAGACCCATCTCACATTTTGTCAGTAGAATCTATTGAGGTGAGTCCAGATCTGACTTATGAGGAAGAACTAGTGGCTATTTTGGAATGTGAAGTGAAGGAGTTGAGAAATAAGAAGGTACCACTTGTACAAGTTCTTTGGAAAAATCATGCTACTGAAGAGGCAACATGGGAGAGTGAGCAGGTGATTCGGGATTAGTATCCCCAGTTGTTCTAGACTTGAGAGTAGGTAATTTCAAGGACAAAATTTATTTATAAAGGGGGAGAATTATAATATCCCAAAATTTTAAAAAATATATAATATTAATTTTTGAAAATTAAATAAAAGATTTAAAAGTAGATATATATAATTAAGTAAAAAAGAAAAATGTGCATATGATATATATATATATGTAAATATACATAATATATGTGCAAGTCAACATTTTTATATATATTATTTTAATTATTAAAATATTAATTAAATGGTTAGTGGAAGATGACATAGTATATATTAATTAAGTAATATACTTTACTTGGTGGAGAGTGAAAGAGGGATAATTGTGTGGTTAAAAAGAGATTCATTGGATAAAGAGGAGTTGGTGATTATCTTCTTCTTCTTCTTTCTCCATTGAAGCCGGTTACCTCCATCAAAGGAAGAAAGAAATTTGCTTCTTGCTAACTTAAGTAATTGAAGGATTTCAAGTGTTCAAGTTGGAGTTTTGAGGATTTTCTCCATATTTGGTAAGTTTCCAACTTGTTTCCTCGATTTTCTATGGAAGTTTGTATATGAGTTAATTGGATGTTTGGTGTAGTATGTGTTAATGGTTGATATTGGTATGTATGAAGTTCTTTTGGGTAGTTAACTATGAAATTAAGGTTGGATTGAAGAAAAAGTTAAGTTTGGTGAAGAGAATAAGAGTTTTGGATTGTGTAACTTTTGAGTTGTGAAGTCATGGTTGTAATTGTGTATTTTTTTTTTCTTTTAATTAAGTTACTTTGATGTTTGCACAAGTATTTTGTGGTATAATGATGGATTTGGTTAAGTTTTGTATAGAGTTAAAAAGGATAATGAAAGATAATATTTGGATGTGACAATTATGTATTGATATCAGAATTTTTGGCCAAACATGCCCGATGACAAGGCCATGCCTTTGGGCGTGTTGATGGTTTTATTTTCAGTATTGGTAGCACATGCAGTGACACGCCCATGTCACTGAGTATATCACAGCTTCTGTAATGTTATAGTTTTGACACGTGAAGTGACACGCTCATGTCACTGAGCGTGTCATAGCTACTGTGTTGCAGGAGTTTTGACACGGGTAAGGACACACCCATATCTCTAGACTTGTCTTATCTACTGTAATACAGAGCTTAGGACATGGTCATTGGAACGCCCATATCACTAAGCGTGTCAAAGCTTCTGTGTTGTGGGTTTAGGGCATGCCCGTGTTGTTGAGCGTGTCATGTGTAGAGTTTGCCCTAGATAGTTCTTTTTCTTATTTTCCTTTGTGTATCTTATCCTTGTGTTGAGAGGTTTTGTTTATACCTATAAGTGTATCACTAAGTGATTATCTATAATCGCATTTGGTTTAGCCTTTGAATAGACTTGAGTTACCCCGGTACAAGTGTTGAGGGATATCTTGGAAGAGGAGGTTGAAAGTGGTGTTTTTTGCTTTTAGAGGTAAGTGGAAACTTTGAATAATTGCTTATATTTACATGACATTGGGACTTAACACATTTGGTTGGAAAATGTGTTAAGTTACTTACTACATTGTTGGTGCATGAATAATATGCTATGATTTGTATAATGTGAACTAAGTGCAAAATATGATAATGACCTAAAATGTATGGGTAATGCAATTTGTTATTTATACATTAGGGATGGCATGTAAAGCCATTGGTGATGGCTATATTGTTATAAATGAGGTAATTAAGGCATTGTGCCTAGTGTGATCTTGAGAAAATGAGAAAGATATTGATAATGGAATTATAAAAGAATTGTGTGCCTAGTATGTTATTCAATTTTCAGAGTTTTGTGTTTGGCGGCATGCCTAAGACGTAACAGTCCCTTGAAGCTGGGTTGGGCTTGGTCCTTGAAGCCTAGTTGGGATGTTACATGATGTAGCAGTCCCTTGAAGCTAGGTTGGGCCTAGTCCTTGAAACCTAGTTGGGATGTTACATATGAGGTAATCCTCATTGTGATTATAATTTGCCTTTGGGGATAGACACATATTGTCATCTTGGACCAAAGCAGTAATTCTGAAATTTGAATAGCATATTAGATCCTTTTGGGCCCATGCTTATGTTTGCTTTTATATGAATTATGAATTGTGGAATAATTGAGCAATATATTAAGGTATAATGATATAATGTTATGAGATATAATATCCTTATGTGTTGTGCATTGGCATTGCATTTGAACGATTGTGATTCATCGCGCAGGTGACAGGGTATATCCGGTTGAGTTGGAGAGTTCGTCCAGACCGAGTCGAGTCTAGGCTTGAGACCTTGAGTGCAGAGTTGATTGTTGGACATCAAGATCAGAGATAAACTGCCAGCATAAATATATTTTATATTTTTGTACATATTGATTTCATGTATATATATGTATATTCTGCAAACGATCAAAAATATTTTGGATAACCTTTGGTAATGAAGTATACATATGTGTTTTAGCAAGTAATATTTCATCTATTATTTATATGATATCAGTTAAATGATTTAAGTTTATACTGATTTTATAAGTGAAGTTTTGTTTTGCTAAAATGGATTTTGACATTCTTGTATCTTATATTCGTATATTGCATGTGTTGAGTATATGTAGTGTACCTATATTGGGTATAAGGGTATTACAATTGATATGAAACACATACCACAAGGAAAAAGAAACTCCATAACACTATTTTTAAGCCAATTGTAGTGTTATTACACCAATTACAATGTAATGTCATACATTTTTATTAAACCCAGCATACACAATCACAAACACATCATAATATCATTACACATAACATAAAAAATCACAAATCCATTATAGTGTTGTTAAACCCATCCCTACCGCCATCACTATGACAATGTTATTAGACCCATCTCTACCATCACTTATTATTAAACTCATGTACACCATCACTTGTTATCAAACTCAAATATACATGCATCTAAAATGATGAAATAAAAATAAATACCATTGAACAACTTACTATAATAGAGAATTTCTCCAAGAAAGGCAATGGGTAAGCACAATGCTTGCTATTAGCCCGAAAATACAAATATAATTGAGTGGCTGCAAAAGAAAGAATAGAGAGTTGAGCAAGAGGTGGTCGAGTGATAGAATAAAGAGTTGAGCAAGAGAGAAGAGTGAACAGTAGGGGAGAAGAGTGGACACCAAGAGAGAGAAGGAGCTTAGGGTTTCTTCCAAAGAAAGAATTTTTGAAAAATGAAAAAAATGAAAGAGAAACCACTTATAATAATGGCCCGGTTTTTAGTTGAAGGGATAAGGATCAAAAGGGGATCTGTGAGCGGGGATTTTCGCCCCCACTCCCGGTGGAATGATTCTTGCGATTTTGACACTGTTTAGGCTCGGAGCCTTAGAGAACACGGGCCTAAGCTCGGAGAAAATGGAGTAGTCACCCGGACGGGCTGGGAAAAAAAAGGGGTGGATGACTCGATTCCTAAGGAATTTTTCAATCCCCTAATGGGTTCGAAAAGTTGGGTATGTGTGGGGAAGGTGAGAAATGGTCCAGCACCCCCACAACGCCCGGTTCCTTGGAATCGGCCTCCTTTGCAGGTCTTAATATTATAAAATTCTTAAATATAATGATATTATCCATACTACATATAATAATTAAAATAAAGCATCATTATATTAAAATCAAAGCAATGTCCAAATAAAATAAATAAATGGACACCCATCCAATGATGGAAATATGTCCTTACATCGTCCATGTCTAAAACTAAATAGGACACCCACCGAAAGGTGGAAACATGTCCTTTACATTGCTCTAAAATATAAAAGCAATTTAAATTACATAAAATTTAACTAATGAGGTACCCACAAAGTGAAAACATACCTTTTATAATTTTAATACCAAAACAAACAAATACTAATCATAATAATAAAGAAAATATCCATCCATGATAAATTAAATAAATCAAGTATTGAAATTAAATAAATCAAAACATATAATAAACTATATAATAAAATCTAAAAGCAAATAAAGATACATGTCTCAATTTATGATTCTTTAATTAACATTTAGGGTTTTAAAATTTTGAAATTATTGTTATTATTATTTAGGCTACTGTGAGAATTTTTTAGAAAAATGGGATGGATTAGGGTTTTATAATTTTAAGAAAGTAGTAAGGTTTTTGGTTAATCAAATTAGGGTTTAGGGCTAATATCATGAAATTAGAGTTTTGGGGTAGACATGAGGGTTTAGGACTCACGGTTAAGATATTAGGGTTTTAGGGTTTAAGAAATTTAAGGTTTAAGAGAGAAAGATTTATGGGATTAGGGTTTTGATATTCTTAGACTATCGAAAAAAAAGGTTTAGGATTTTAACTTACTGCCTTTGAAAAATAATTTTGGATTTGGAGAAATAAATTAAAGTTTTGGAAGAATAATCAAGATTTTGGAGTTTAATAATGAAACGGTTTAAGTTTTTGGATAAAATTATTTTAGGGTTTTGAGTTTCAATAAAATAACTTATGGTTCTTGAGGTTTTAGTAAAAAAACTAAATTCTGACAATTGATTCAAACCCTCAACAGCTACTGGATGGTTTTAAGTTTTTATAAAACATGCAAGTGCAGTTACGAATACCAACTGATTAATGTATTAACTAAAGCAAACAATTAAAGTTATTAAAACAAAGATCAAGTTACTGCATGTTCTTATTAATCAAAGAAAATAAAGCTACTATAAACATGAATAATTTATGATTAAAGATCAAACCTCCGTCGTCGGTTCCACCAAAAAAATAAATTTCTGGGTGAACAATGTGAAGACAGTATGAACTCTACCTTCTTCTTTGGTTGTCTTGATATTTCTGTTTGTTGTTTCCCTCGTTCTCAAAAAAATTGCTGCTGTTCTTCTAGGGTTTTTCTCCTCTCTTTCTTTAGGGTTTTTCCCGTATTCTGTCTCCCTTAATGTTAATTGCCAACCTCTAGGGTTTTCTCCCCCTCATAGTGTTTAATGTGGTATTTATAGGAAAGAAAAAACCTAATCCTATTTTAATAAGGAAATACTAACTATTTAGGAAAAATTACAAAACCGTATAAAACAAGGTATGGTCAAAAAATCGACAGCGCGCGGATTGCCGGACCTGAAGGCTACGGGTGCTGGCCAGGCGAGCCGGGCAAGCCAGTTCGTCTCAGAACTGGGCAAGCCCAGCTGAGGCGAATTGGGCACTGCCCAATTCGCTGCAGAAATTTTCTGCGACGAATTCCCTTGCTACGCCGTTCGCCAATCCATCCGATTTTTTATTTTTTATTTTTTATTTTTATGTTTTATTTTTATTAAAAATAACTATTAAATATTATTAGTAATTAAAATATTATTTAAATAATTAAAAAATCACAAAAATTATCTTGAACTATCGGATTAGACTTGATCAAAAATTAAGAATATGCAGGATCTATTTAGGATTCTTAGGTCTAGTTAAAGGTTTATACGGAGGTATTTTCTAGTGATCTTCTCACTAAAAAAAAGGAGAAAATGTGATAATATTTGAAAAATAAAAAGTTTAATTTCTAATAATTTAAGTAATATGATTTTGAAATTGCAAATGTATTTAAAATTTTAATAATTTATTGTATTTTCTTAAAATTTTAAATTTTAAATTTTAATTTATCATCTTAAAAATTTCATTTTAATTAAAAATTGTAAAATAAATATTATCAAATAATTTAAAATATTTAAATATTAGATATTGTTAAGGGGTATCATTGGCATGCACAAACTTTTGTTAATTTCCAAAAACATAAAAAGAGAATTGTTAACAAAATAAGGACAGGCAAAAGAGATTATGAGACGAGATGAGAAAATGTTTTATCCATTCACACACTTTGCACCGTGTCAAAGAGAAGGAGAAATCGACATGTCACTATAAGCGGCAGCGTGAAAGACAAAGGGCTCAGTGTGAAAGCCAATGGAAAGTGGAGAGTGAAACTGTGGGTACCGCAAGAAACGAGGCAAATCATTTTGTAATCTATTGCTTTATGATTGACGCCTCGCTGACAACGCAGGCAATGCAATAGATGGCAGCTTTGTCCTTTCACATCTTCCCTCCATGGGCAGTGTGGGGTTGATGGAGACCATTCCTGACCATTTTTAAGGGCACTTCGGTCCTTGTCTGCCCAGCATTCAAGACGGGCTACTATCGCTCCTATGATTTTTTTTTCTCGTCTTCTTTTAGAGGTGACAACTCAGTTTAATTTTTGTATCTAATCATTTTGAATTGAGGTTAGTTTCAAAAAAAAAAAAAAAAAAAAAAGCGGGTTAGTTTTTAGTTGAATTGATTTGAGTTATATTTTTATTTAATCAGATCAACTATTAATTGTATTTAAATTTCAAGTAAACGAAATAATTTTTTGTCAAATTGTACTTAATTTCTAATTTTATTTTTATAATATATTTTTATATTAAATTGATTCGAGTTATATTATAAATTTTTTAAAAAGTAATTTTTTTAAAATATAATTTAAGTAAAAAATATAAAAAATATATTTTACATATATTATTTTTTAACATATAAATAGCATAATAAATAAATATCTTCCAGAACATATTTTTTTTTCTTATTCTAAAAAATTTTAAATTTTAAAAAGATAGCTATTAAATAAAATAATTAAATAAATTTGAAAAATATATTATATTTGATTATAT
Source organism: Garcia nutans (assembly GCA_947685225.1). Taxonomy (NCBI): domain Eukaryota; kingdom Viridiplantae; phylum Streptophyta; class Magnoliopsida; order Malpighiales; family Euphorbiaceae; genus Garcia; species Garcia nutans. Next base: position 22,554,085 of record CANTUV010000026.1, read on the forward strand.
TAATCAAAATAAGATAAAATTGATATTTGCAAATTTGTAAATAACTTTAAATTTTTATTATTACAAGAATGAACTAATAATAATTAAATTTATTTTTTATATTAAACATATATATACATTAATTACATAAAAGAAATAGATATTACATATAAATTTCACAATAAATTAATTCAAAGTAAACTAATAATGAATGCATATACATTATTAAAAATTTGATTCAATTTTGTTTTTAAATAAATGCAGAGAATATTATTAATCAAAAATCAAAGTGTTAACAATCCAAGGAGGAGAATTATCAACTCAATCGCCATTAATTGAGATAGAAAGTGCAACTCTAACTAGAAAATGAGCCACAACATTCGAAAATCGATGGACAAAATTAAATAAAACTCTCCCATGTAGCTCAGAAGCCTGCTCCATCTACTTGTACTCATTGTGGTAGAACACACGGTGGTGTCTGCTAGAGGAGAGATACTTCAGCAGTATGTTTCAGATATGGGTTGCTAGACCACTTTATCAAAGATTGTCCAAAGCCATCGGAGGATAGACAGACAGATACTGCATCTTCTTGACCCAGTGTCAGAGGGGGTCATGGTGGCAGAGGTGGTCGATCTGAGACTGGTCAGAGAGGCGGTTCTACAGCTGGGGGTAGACCTGATGAGGCAGAGCCATCACAATGGGTGTATGTGATGCAGAGGCAGTCAGATGCTTCAATTGTTATCGCTGGTACTTTTTCTTTATTTGGTACTTTAGTTGTTGCATTGATAGACCCTGGGTCGACTCATTCATACATCAGTACATCCATTTTGCCTTTGAGTGATTTGCATTTTGAAGTCCCTAGGATTTGATGTTTTAGTGACAAATTCTTTAGGGCACAGTATTGTGGTTAGCAGGGTGCACCGAGATAGTCCGATTGTGGTTCAGAATGAGAAGTTTCTTGGTCACCTAATTGAGATGCCTTTTAGGGAGTATGATCTGATTCTGGGCATGGATTGGTTATCCATGCATGGGGCTATCATAGACTGTCAGCGAAAATGTGTTACCCTGAGAACACGTGATGGTAGGGATGTGATGATATCTAGTGAGCAGAGGCATCTTTCATCCATGTTTGTTTCAGCTAGGATGATGATTCAGAAGGGATGTGAGGCTTATCTTGCTCATGTTGTACATACCAAAGTAGTGGAGTCCCAGCTTGACAGTATACCCACAGTTGCTGAGTTTCTAGATGTTTTCCCTGATGAGTTACTAGGGGTACCTCCTGAGAGAGAGGTTGAGTTTGGTATTGATCTGATTCCAGGTACCACTCCCATCTCTATTACCCCATATCGGATTGCACCTAATGATTTGAGAGAGTTGAAGGTGCAGTTGCAGGAGTTGCTAGATAAAGGGTTCATCCGCCCTAGTGTATCCCCGTAGGGAGCGCCTGTTCTGTTTGTGAAGAAGAAGGATGACATCTTGAGATTGTGTATTGATTATAGACATTTTAGTAAGGTGACCATCAAGAATAAATATCATTTGCCTTGGATAGATGATCTCTTTGATCAATTGAAGGGAACAACAGTATTCTCGAAGATTGATATGAGATCAGAGTACCATTAGTTGAGAGTCAGAGATATGGATGTACCTAAGACAACTTTCCACACGAGGCATGGGCATTATGAGTTTCTGGTGATGCCCTTTGGACTGACGAATGCACCAGTAGCTTTTATAGATTTGATGAATCGGGTGTTCAGACCCTACTTAGACCAGTTTGTGATAGTCTTCATGTAACGACCCTCCCCAACCAGGTCGGTATCCCAAGGTCGGTTGCCCAGCCCACTGGGTCCGCATGGTCCGCAGGAGGCAAGCGATCGCTACAGTACTGGACAGCCCTCGCGGCCCACCCAGCAGGATTTGTTAATTTGGCTTAATTCCTTGGAATTAAGTCGCCTCCCTGGATCGAACCCCTGACCTCCCAGTTAAGAGAGCCAGCGAGAACCATCCAGTACCATTTCTACTACTAGCAGAAATGGTACTGGATGGTTCTCGCTGGCTCTCTTAACTGGGAGGTCAGGGGTTCGATCCAGGGAGGCGACTTAATTCCAAGGAATTAAGCCAAAATAACAAATCCTGCTGGGTGGGCCGCGAGGGCTGTCCAGTACTGTAGCGATCGCTTGCCTCCTGCGGACCATGCGGACCCAGTGGGCTGGGCAACCGACCTTGGGATACCGACCTGGTTGGGGAGGGTCGTTACAGTTAAAAAAAAATAATCTCAAACATCACCATCCACCCATCTTAATCCACTAACTCAATTTCAAAATAATTACCTTTATACCCTTCAAATAAATATTTGTATATGTTAAGTATATCACAATATATACAACATATACACATTACTCTAACCTCAACTCTCTTTCCAATAAAATAAATACACTTAATCCAATAATAACAATAATTACTCCAATACTTCTAGGGTACATTTTGGGATATTACACTTCATTGATGATATCCTGGTGTATTCGCATAATAAGGAGGATCAAGACATGTATTTATGAATTATATTGCAGATTCTGAAAAAGAAGCAGTTATATGCAAAGCTATCTAAGTGTGAGTTCTGGCTCGATCAGGTGACTTTTCTCGATCATGTGGTTTCAACAGATGGTATTAAAGTTGATCCAAGTACAGTCGAGGCTATCTTGAATTGGAGTCCACCGACGACTGTGATAGAGATTAAAAGTTTTCTGAGTTTGGCAGGCTATTATCATCGATTTGTGATGGATTTTTCTATGATAGCTACACAACCAGATTACTTCGGAAGGAAGTTAGATTTGTGTAAATAGATCGGTGTTAGGCGAGTTTTGAGAAGCTAAAGGAGATATTGACTCAGGCTCCTGTCCTTACTGTAACACCCTTATACCCTATATACGTATAATACATATTCTCAACATATGTAAAATACGCATATATGGTATAAAAATGTCACAGACCGATTTAATAAAAATTTTCACATTTCTATTTTAAGATTTCAAATACTAATATATAAAATAAATAATATATAAATATTCTTTGCTTGTTATAAGAATCTAAAATAAATATTTTACATGAAAATCTCTGGAAAAAATTTACCAGAGTTTTATTTGTAATTTGGACGTTCCCAAAATTCAGCAAAACACAACCTGCATAAAGCAAACACTCCCAATAAAAATCAATTCACCATTTCACCAATACTTCTCAATTTCTCCATATTTTCTCAAAATACTTATATATAGATATATAAATTAACAACACATATAAAATTCCATCTGAACAAATTATTCAAAACATTCTTGACAATTTACATTATATACTTCCAAAAACATATCATAACATAAATAATATCAAAATATATTGTAATATCAAATATCTACATGCTGGCAACTGGCTCTGATCTTGATGTACCCAAAAATAACTCTTCAAGCTCAATAAATACAAACCTAAACCCGACCAGGTCTAGTAGAACTCTTCGGCTAAACCAAATCATCCATGACACCTGTGCGACGAATTACAATCACGCTAAGCTGAAGCCTAGTGGTACAACCTTTGATAATAACAATAAACTCAATGCAATGCCAATGCATAATGCATATAGATGTCACATCATTCTACTTTTTTTTTTATTTTTCAAATATTTCATAATCACAACTCATAACATTATATTGCTCAATTGTATCACAATTCATAATTCACATTAAAGCAAAGATAAGCATGGGGCTAAAAAGGATCTAATATGCTATTCAAATTTCAGAGTTACTGGTTTGGTCCATAATGACACCATGTGTCTAGCCCGTAGGCAATATATACATGGATAATGTAACAGCCCCAGTCTCTTAGACCTCAACCCGGCTAGACCCTTAGGCCCCAGTATCTTGGTCCTCAACCTGGCTTGCTACAGTTTTTGAGGCTTACGACCCAGTCTTTTCACCCCAAAAATATCATAGTTATCAGCTGGCCTGGCTTACGACCCAGTCTTTTTACCATTCCAGCGTTTAGCTCGTAGGCAATCATAGGCATGCCGCCAAACCCAGAACTCTGAAAATTGAATAACATACTAGGCACACAATTTATTCATATTTCTCATTATCAAATTCTTTCATAATTCCTTTATCAAAACTTTTCTCATTTTCTCATGATCAAACTATGCACATAGCCTTATTTTATCATCTTTTTCTCACTTTTTTTTTCATTCATTCATTTTTCTCATTATTAATCTCTTTCTGATTATCACATATTCAATCTAGGCACATTGCCTTATTTTTACTTTTTTTTTTCTCATTTTTCACATCTTTCTCATCTTTCTCACTTTTCTCATTTTTCCCTTTTTTTTTTATCAATATCAATTCATTTCATTATTCCACATATCACATTTTTGCATTCACAACACATTACCCAAATTACTTTGGGTATTTTCACATAATATACATATTTCACATTCTACACAATTTAGCCATTATCAATGGCTTTTCACAATGCATTTAACACATATATGACATTACAAATGTCATAGCACATTATTCATACTCAATCAATGAACAAAGTAACTTAACACATTTTTCAACCAAAATGTGTTAAGCCCAAATGTCATGCAAATATAAACAATATATTCAAAGTTTGTACATACCTCCACTAGCAACCCAAAGCAAGCTTAAAACAACCTCCAATCCTATCATTCCAACTTGCCCTTTACCACTTGGATGAAGCAAATCAATGTCCCTCAATGCCTATATTAAATGTGATCATAAACAATCATTTAATATCACATTCTAAGGCATTCTCAATATCAAACCTTAATTTAACAACACTCCTACAAAATTTCAAAAATTATGTTTTTCCTTACTTTAACTTAGCAAATCCATATTAACCCATTAAATTATTTTTTTGAGATTATTTATATCATTACAAACATATTTTAACATGTTTAAACCAATTACATTAATTAACCACATGCTTATGTTCAAAATCCTAAAATGGCATAACCTTCACCATTGAAAGATCTCTATTTCAACTCAATCCAATAATCATTTCAATCTTATTTCCACCACTTATATCATTAAATAACATGATTTAAGCATTAAAATAAAACAATTAATCATTCTTTGAAAATTCACTTTTTGAAAACCCTAAATCAATACTACCATCTTCAAACTCTATCCAAACTTAACTAAATCCATTATTTGATTTTAAAATCTTTGTTTATGCATCAAAACAAAACATTTGGAACCAATTTACACGATTAAAACTTATGATTTCAAAAACTCAAATGTTCCATAACCCTAAATTATCTCTCTTCACCAAACTCAACTTAAATTCAACCATTTCTTAAATCTAACCTTAAAATCATTGTCAATCACTTAAAATAACTTCATCCATATCCAAATAGATAATTAAATCTTAGAGCTTTAAAAATCCAAAACACACATATTCATACTTTCATGGAAATCCAAAGAAAAAGTGAGTAAACTTACTAATTAAAGAGGAAAACCTTAAAAATCCACTTGAAACTTTGTAAATATTTCAATTAAATGAGTTTGAAAGAAGCAAATCCCTCTCTTGAAGCCATGAAAGTTGGCCTTGAAGGAAAGAAGAAGAAGAAGATGAAAAAAAAGTGATTTTCTCTTTCCTCCCACTCACATTTCAACCTTATATATATTATTATTTTAATATATTTTTAATTAATTAATTAATTAATTAAAACTCCACAATATTATCTTCCATCCAAAATTATTTATTTTTAAATTATTTTATTAATTTTAAATTTCTAAGATTTAATTACCAAAATACACTTTTACTTTGACTTCTTTTAAAAAGTGTTGACTTTTATATGTTGTATATATTTTACATATATATCACATATATATTCAACTTTTTCATTTAAAATTCATTCATTTTTCATTTAAAACCACTAATTTAATTTATCCATTTAAATTATAATTTATTCTATTAAATTTTCAAAAAATAGAACTTTTCAAAAAATTTGGAATATTATACATATGCACAAGTAATGTGTATCTTATATACACATCAAATGTACCTTATATGTGTATTAAATATATTAAGTATGTAATGTATTAATCCAACATATACAATTAATATACCATATGTATATGTTATATATACTCTAGATATATATATTGAGTATATATGAAAATTTATATCTCCAAAATCACGGATGTAACAATTTTCTTCCTCTTAAATAATTTCCTCCTCAAAATTATCTAGTTTGGTAATAAATCATCCAAATCATTATTTCATCAAATTATATAATTTCTATTCTCCCCCTTAGGTTCATTCTCAATTACCTTTTTACCATTTCATAACTCATCATTATACTGTCTATTTACTCAAACAATCACAACAAATTATCATATCATCAATCAAATTGTCATTAGACAAAATTAGTTTATCTCTTTAATATATATACACCACACACTTATTGCACTCAAAATATTTGATCACTTCATTATCTTAAAATATACTCTTATCACCTTAAATTCAAATGTTAATAACTTTTATCTTAACACAATAATTTTACATATCTTCACTTTGATCCTACTCTTTATATATTTATCGCATATTAATTTAATATCACCATTATACAACAATAAAATCTTATTTTCTTATTAAGATTCATTTCAATTATACTAAAACTAACATAACTTAGATCCTTTCATATGCATATACATATTAGAACGCTGTATTATGCACATTATCACATAGCTTGCATATTCTTAATACAACTACATATATTGAATTTCAATAAATACTTGTAAACTTATTACATTTTAGATCAATTGATCTAACTATCACAATATGACTATTGATAAGTGCACAATTGATGATATTTTATTCCTATTTCTTAATATGATTATTATCCAATTGAGTTTAATTTATTTGTTCAAGTGTATTTTAGGGTTAATTTCAGAAATTCTCTGTATTTTGAGGCTTATGGTCATTTCGGAGGAATTACGGATGAAAGTAGAAGAAAAGAGCAAAATTCATCAACAGACACGCCCATGGACATGGGCGTGTCAAAGGACGTGCCCTTGATGCTGCATATAGAAGCATTGACATGCCCAGTAACATGGGCGTGTCACTGAGCATGCCTTTTGCAATGTTTCACAGTAGTTGTGACACGTCCAGTGACATAGGCGTGTCACTGGACATGCCTTATGTTCAAAATCTCAGTGGAAATTACACGCCTAGTGACATGGGCATGTCAATGGGCGTGTCAGGCAAAATTATCTGCACTATAAAAGCTACGTTGAAGCATGAATTAAGGATCTGAATTTCATTTTTTATAACCTAGAACCGACTTCTAAAGAAAAAAGGAGAGTTTTGGAGCAGAGATTGAGGGTGAAGACATATTTTAAATAAGATCTAAACCAAGATTCAAGGATTCAAGAGAAGATATACGAATTATTCGCAATGGATTGTTTGGATTCTTTTTCTTATTTCTCTTTTCTAGTTTTTTGATTTTGAACATGAACTAATTTATTCTCTATCTAGATATTGATGAACCCTAGCTTTGTTATATGGATTGAATAATTTTATTAAATTGAATCATTTGATTGAGTTGTTTTATTCTTATGATTCTTAATGATTTATTTCCAATTAATAATAGCATGCTTATTGATTGGTTGCAATTTTCATATTATTGACTTGAGAAAGCTTGATATGAATTGAATATTCATAAGAATTGAGGATTGATTGGGGTACTAGAGATAGACTTACAAGATCCTTTAGTTTATAATTCCCTATTCTTAATGCGAGATCTATTTAATTATGTTTGAGAAGAGATTCCGGCATTCTACTTAGTGATTAGGGATTAATTCGCTTGAGAAAGGTTTTAGTCTAATTTAGAAGAATACCAATTCAACTCTATCATTTGGTTTAATTGAATTAATTTTTATAAATATAATTGTGGCTAGGGGGATTCAATATCTGGATAGTATCATTATCATCAATCAATTTATTCAACTCTCAATTTCTCTCTATTTTCATTTATTAAGTTAATTGTCTTTAATTACAAAACCTCACAAAATTATTGATTCACTAAACAACGGTTAAAATTTGCACTAGTACTTGGCCTTGTCCTCAGTGGAATGATAACTCACTCACTACTTTATTACTTGAGCGACCCGTGCACTTGCGGTATTGCAATAGCATAGGTTCTCGCCATCAAGTTTTTGTTGCCGCTACCGGGGACAATGGTTTTCAGTATTAGTAATATAATTAAGACTGTTGATTTAGTTTTTATTTTATTTTGTTTTAACATAAGTTCTTGCTTTTTGTTTGTCATTCTAGGTACTTCTTCCTGTTTATGACCCGAGCTAGCTCTTCCATACTTTTTGAATTAGATCAAGAGTTAGAGAGAACATTGAGAAGAAGAAGAAAGGAAGAAGAGGAAATAGTTCTGGCAGAGACAGAACCGAACTTTGAAGATCTCATCCTAGAAGAAGAAATGGCAGAAAATGAGCTAAGGACGATGCAAGAGTTTGCTGGGCCTACTCTTAATGGGGCTGAAACAAACGATACAAAGACCAGTGATTGCTTCCAATAAATTCGAGATAAAAACAAATGTCATTCAAATGGTGCAGCAGACCTGTCAGTTTGATGGATTTTCGGATGAAGATCCTAATGCACACATTGAAACTTTTCTGGAAATATGTAACACATTTAAGATACAGAATGTCTCTGAAGATGCAATCAGGCTGAGGTTATTTCCATTCACGCTCAGAGGCCGACCAAAGAAGTGGATAAAGTCTTTACCTCCTAACACTTTCACTACATGGGACCAACTAGCAAAAAAATTTTTAGAGAAGTATTTTCCACCGTCCAAGACTGCTAAGTTGAGAAATGATATTTCTTCTTTTCTCCAGCTAGATGGTGAAACCCTATATGATGCTTGGGAGAGATTTAAGGATTTATTGAGAAGATGCCCTCACCATGGGCTTCCGCTGTGGCTTCAGATCCAAATTTTCTACAATGGATTGAGTTACTCAAGTAAGCAGCCCATCTATGCAGCTGGAGGAGGTACCATAAACAATAAAACACCTGAAGAAGCAAGGGATTTGATTGAAGACATGGCCCTTACAAATTATCAGTGGCAAACCCCAAGGGAACAAGGAAGATTAAGGGCTGCTGGTTCACATCAATTGGATCCCATAGTTGCTCTTTCAGCACAGTTGGAAGTAATGAACAAAAAAGATTGATTCTTTAGCTTCTTCTTCTTCTTCTTCAGGGAAAGTGATGTAGGTGATGTCCTATGAATGGTGTGGCGGTGGACATCAAAGTCAAGATTTCCTAAGTAGCAACATGTTTGTTAGGCAAGAACAAGTAGATTATGTTGGCAACATTCCAAGGCAACAGTAAAATAATCCCTACAGCAACACGTACAATCCGGGGTGGAGAAATCATCCTAATTTCTTATGGACTAATCAGAATAATCCACGACCTCCCCCTGGATTTCAGCAGCCCCAACATCAACAAGCTGCCCCTCCAAGAAAGAGTAATTTGGAGGACATGATGGAGAAATTTATAACAGCTTCTGAGACCAGGTTCCAATCAACTGAAACCTCCTTAAGAAATCAGCAAGCCTCTATTCATAATTTGGAGAATCAGGTGGGGAAAATTGCCAAGTTGCTCAGTGAGAGACCACAAGGAAGTTTGCCTAGCAACACTGAGGCAAATCCTAAAGAGCAGCTTAAGGTAATTACACTAAGGAGTGGAAAAAGAGATCAAGGGTAATGTGGATCAGAAAAAAAGAGATTTGGCAGAGAAAAGGGCTAAAGTACAAGAAAATGAAAAAGAAGACGATCCTCTTGTCACTTTGGAAAAACAAGCTGCACAAGAAAGTGAGAAAGAGAAGCAGCCACAAGACAGCAGCTCCATAACGAAGGAATACCGACCTAGAGTACCATATCCGGTGAGGTTGAACAAGTACAAGATTGATGCTCAGTTCGGTAAGTTTCTTAAACTTTTCAAACAATTGCACATTAACATTCCATTTGCTAAGGCTTTGTCACAAATGCCTAAATATGCTAAATTTTTGAAAGATATCCTTTCTAACAAGAGGAAACTTGAGGAAGTGTCTTTAGTGCATTTGTCTGAAAAGAGTTTGGAAATTTATCAAAGGAGGTTACCTAAGAAGTTAAAAGATCCAGGTAGTTTTACCATTCCATGTTTGATAGGTAACCTTGAGATTAAAAGTGCATTAGCTGATTTGGGGGCTAGCATAAGTGTTATGCCCTATAAAATGTTTAAAGAGTTAGGCATTGGTAACCCTAAACCAACACTAATGACCATCCAACTTGCTGATAAGTCAGTAGTCCACCCTCGTGACATTATAGAAGATGTGTTGGTAAAAGTTGGGAATTTCATTTTCCCCAATGATTTTGTTGTCATTGATATTGATGAGGATGCAGATGTTTCACTTATTCTTGGTAAGCCATTTTTAAATACAGCCCGTTCCCTTATTGATGTTCATGATGGCACCCTAACTTTGAGAGTGGGTGGTGATACGGTTATTTTTAGGATATATAATGCTATGAAACATTCACTTTCACTTGATGAGGCGGAATCATGCAATGATATTATTAAGCATGAGACCGTAAATTGTGTTACTAACATTGTTTCCAAGGATCCCCTTGAGTTGTGTTTATTGCAGGAAAATGTTGAGGATCAAGAAGCAATGGAGCAGCTTGCTTTTCTTGAAGCAAGCAAATCGTTCGAATGCAAGACATATGAGACTATTGAGATGCCAAAACCATCGGTGATTGATCCACCCAACTTGGAACTAAAACCCCTTCCAGATCACCTTGAGTATGGATTTCTAGTGAAGAAGAAGAAATTACCATACCAGCTACCTGCCCCTGCACTTCAAGTTGATGTCTCCGATGATGAGATCAGCAGTGACGGTTCCGGCGATGCGCCGATTTTTTACTAGCCCACATTTTCATTTTATTTTATTTTCATATCTTTGCTTATTTAATTTCCTTTTTATGTTTCTTTATTTTTTATTCCTTTTGGACAATTGTTATTTTCTTTACGGACTGTTTCCTTTGTTTGTTTATTTCATTTCTTTATGTCTTAACCTTGTTTTTTTTTGCATTTTAGATTTTTGTTTTGAAGCAAATTCGCCTTCACCATACTCTTGGCACCGTACTCATATTTATCTATTCATGGACATGAAAGGGTAGTTTTTCTCTCTCTTCATTATTTTTTGTTTTGCACACATATTGGGGACAATGTGCGTCTTAAGTATGGGGGAGAGGTATATTTTCTTGATTGAATTTTTACTATTTCATTCTTTCTATTTGATTCATTTGTCTCATTTAATTTCTGCAAATTGTTTTTTTTGGATTTAAGTAAGCTAGATTGTTGTAGTAAGTGTGAATTGATGTGGTTTCCCTTTATATGTTGAATTAATTTGTGATTTTCCTAAATGACCATTTCTTGTTGAGGTTAACTTAGTGATCTTGATCAATTGCTGAGGATTGATTGTAATAGCTATAGTTGGGTTGTGGATTGATGGAAATTGGACACATCTAAAGTTTAAAACCTTAGTTACATTTTTGAGCATGTTATAATTCCTTAGATTCTTGAGTCGGACTTAGTATGACCCTTAAGTTTCTGACCCTTGAGTTGTTTAAAAAAATATATATAAATAAAAATAAAAATAAATAAATAATTCTAATTAAAGGAGCTTTGAAAAGTTATCCCTGTTTCGCTGTTTTTTACTCTTGAATTAAAACAAATGAGTTGGAATCATGAATAGTGCTAGTAGCCATTTGAACTGTGATTCTGGCTGAGTAACCGGGGGTCGGCATCACAAATATTTACCTTCGCGTTAAAAGGTTAGTATCAGTTCAAACAAGTCGGACACCTTAAAATGTATATATATGTGTATATATTTAAATAAAAAAAAAATTGAGGGTTAGAGAACTTAAGAGAAAATTTACATTTTTCGTACTTTGTTCATGGCTTTTGAATTTTCTGGAATTTTATGCTCAATTCTGTTAACTCTGGATTTTTAGGTTTTAAGTCTGTGAAATTTTTATTCTGAAACTTCTTGATTTAGCTGTTATGATTGTGAATTAGTTTTTGGTTGAGAAAGTAGGGTTTTCTTATTCGAGTTTTGTCAAAACTTTTCTTTTCTTTTTGAATATAGAGGGGGTCCGTCACTTCTGCTTATTACAGTGATTTAGTTTGCTTGAGGACAAGCAAAAATTCAAATGTGAGGGAATTTGATAAGTGCACAATTGATGATATTTTATTCCTATTTCTTAATATGATTATTATCCAATTGAGTTTAATTTGTTTGTTCAAGTGTATTTTAGGGTTAATTTCAAAAATTCTCTGTATTTTGAGGCTTATAGTCATTTCGGAGGAATTACGGATGAAAGTAGAAGAAAAGAGCAAAATTTATCATTAACATCTCTTACATATACATATTCGTTCATATGCTAATTTTACACAATTTCCATTTATTACTCTATTTCTAATCTATCTCTTATAAAAATTTTCATTCATTTTTTTTCACTTCCATACTTTCTTCATTATACTTTCCTTTTCCTTACAATCTCTTATTTATACGCATATTCTTTGGGCCCAAAACACTATACAATCATCAAGTTCAGTTGTTACAATAACAATTTCACTGTCCAACGCTGTTCGGGTCCATTCTCAATCTCAATTTCATCACATGACCTAACTCTACGCAGGTCAAGACCTAATCTCTCTTAGGTATATTAATACTTGCAATATCATTCTCAATAGCACTAGACAAGTAATTGTATAAGGTAACAAATACTCGATAATATTTTTTTTAATCATCCACATACACATTCGTAAGTCATATTCACAATGTGACTTACTTTCCACATTTTCTTATATATCACAATTGTGTTCATATTGAAAAATCTCATCACACATATCATACAATTATACGAAATTCCTCTTTTACATACAACCTATACAAAGTTAACATTTATCACCTTTCAGAGAACATTATCATTTCTCATTCTTTTGACATTACGTAGGTTATTCATCAATTCAACATATATATACACTCTAACCACAACATAATTAACATCTTTCTTATTTAATCGCCCATCTTTTAAATAAGTTCTTATTATATTTTTTTTTCTAACACTTCACATAAATCTTAGTCACGTTTCCATTGTGACATCTCTCTCACATTTTTTTTATGCATTGATCACACCTTTCATATCTATTTTCATCATTTCCAATTCAATTAACTAAAGTAACTCATTTTCACTTGCTTAATCATTTCCCTTTATTTCATAACAAATTTCTATATTGTCCACCATATTACACCTTAGTTAGTACTTTTATAAATAATATTACTAATTCAAAATTACTCCCATGCTTATTAAACATTAAACTATCAACATCTAAACAATCTTCATCAAAATTCTCTTACAGCTCTAAATTTTCAACTTACTACTTTACTTAAACTTCATTCTATTAATCTCATTTTCAAGAGCTAACTTTATAAACTTTATTTTTATATTAATATAACATCAAAACAAATCACTTTCACAATTATGGGAACCCATTTCAAAAAATTCAAATTTCATATATTGCAACCAACAACATGAACATCACCAAATCTCATTCATGTCACATTTCCAATATTAAAATCATAACATTTACATTTAAACAACACTAATTCATTTTATTACACTAATTAACATCATCTATTTAGATACTTTAATTTTACACACTCAATCCTAAATCATGCATCATTATTCCATAATAAATAATTCGCTATCATATATGATTTCACTCTTTGATTTTAATTATGAACTCTTTATTGCAAATTATTAAAAACTCCGTATTTCTTCTATACTTATTGTAACACCCCGATACCCTATATAAGTACTATACATATACCTAGTATACATACAGTAAGTATATAGAGTATAAGGATGCCACTTTTCTTTTTCTTTTTTTTTTAAAACCTGTAACAAAATTCAAACCATAATAGGTCAATTTAAAGAACACTTACAAAATCATTGTCTTTATCAAAACTTCATTTATACATATAATATAACATACTTAAAGTGGATACATGTATGCATTACCCTCTAGTTGGTCTCGACAAAATCTTACTCTTCTCGTGGCATACCAAAAGACTTCATATCTTCCACCAAGCTACCTGCGCGATAATATATCCGCGCTAAGCTCGAAAGCTTAGTAGTATAAATATAAAATACAAACATATATCATGGAAATACTAACATATAAAGATATATCAATTCCATATACTTTTAGTTCTTATTAAGTTTATCCCTTTTCATTTGCACCTTTCATATCTTTCAACTAATTTCATATCTTATACACATATATATACATAACATTTCTACCAATTCCAACCCATCACTAATATTCACAATCAACATCTCAATACACACATTATACATCATACTAACCATAAGTCACATTTCCAATTAAGACAATCATTGTCATCAACCACAATTCATCAATTGAATTCACAATCAATGCTAGTACACACATTATACATCATACCAATCATAACATTTCTTTATTCACAATTCACCATTAAAGATTCATCATTAGTGCTCATAATCAATATTTCAACACACATATTACATATCATCAATCACATGTCCAATGAAGTATACCAAAGATTCCATTATCCATTTCTTTCAACATTTGTATATCACATTGACAACAAAGACAGACTCGGGCCCAACAGACACCACTATGTTATTCAGAGTTCAGAGTTACTGCTTCGGTCTATAATCATAATCATCAAGCCCGTAGGCATCATATATCAATATTTCTATCCATGGATAGTGTAACAGACCCAGTCTCTTGGACCATCAACTCATCATGAGGAGATCCTCAACCCGGCAAGACTGTTACCAATCATATATTTCATATTCACAATTCTCATAATGTAACAGACCCAGTCTCTTGGACCTCAATTCAACTCAATTTGAAGAGATCCTCAACCCGGCAAGACTGTTACCTTTTTCATTTTATAGGCATGCCTCCAAACCCAGAACTCTAAAGACTGAATAACACATTAAACACATATTTCACTTATTGTTTCATTATCAATTTCAATCTCAATGCTCATTATCATCTAGGCAAACATGCCTTATTTCTTTCAATTGGATCATCGTAGCCAATCACAATGGCTTCATCTCACATTTGAATCATCATGGCCAATTACAATGGCTTCACTACATATCATATCTCAATCCATATGATACATATAACATCATTGATATAACATTTCAAAATATATTATTCATATAATACATTGCCATACACAAGATTCACAATGCATATAACATAACATTTTCTCATTTCTCAAAACACATTAACATCATTCATTACTAGAGCATTTATCATAACAAATTGCACATACCTTAAGAATGATCCTCATATCTTCCTACCTTTTCCATTTCATATTTCATCCTTTATATATATATATATATAGTAATATACATTCTTCATTTACATTCACAATATAATAGCTTATTTAACACTTTCATCCCAATGTGTTAATATTCAAAGACATATAAGGATATACAATCAAATAGGGTTTATGCTTACCTTGTTAATGCTCTTCACATCCTTCACATCATTCAATCATCACCTTAGTCCAATTATATTAACAATATAATAAATCACTTAACACATTTGCAAACAAATGTGTTAAGCCTCAAATTATGTAATTAAATACAATCATATGTATTGGTACTTACCTCAAGAACTATTCCCATTCCTCCATACATTTCCTCTTCCAAGAATTCTCAACATATAGGTTAATGCAACACAATCTCTTCAAAACCTAATCCAAAGATCATTATACATAGGTTTAGAATCATCCACATACATTTGATTAGGGCATTCTTTGCTTTAGACATGTTTAAAGTGTTTATGTTTAGGTTTAGGTACCATAATACCTTTGAAGAATCAAAGCCATGCTAAAAGAACAAAGAATAAAAACAATAACCATTACATTTGAGGGACACGGGCAGCCCACTTGAGGGACACAGCCAAGCTTGTGGCCGTGTCACTCATCCTCAAAAACTCTCGAGGCAGATACGGGCAAGGGACACGGCAGTGTCTCTCATCCAAAAACAGACAGTAGAAAACACCTTCAAGGGACACGGCCAAGCCAGTGGCCGTGTCACCCCAAAACTTGTCCAACACGGCCAAGATCCTTCCAACTTGGCCGTGTCACCCAAATTTCTCAAGTCTTGGCCGTGTCTCTCCTTGGTTCCAGCCGTGTTACTCAAAAACACAACCCTAATCAAAACCAACACTCTTCCAAAATGCATTTTCACACCCTTTTGCAACAATAATAACTTCATTCAATTGGTTCTAATCAATGTTATTAACACATATCATACATATTCATCACATTAACCACTTAAACAACACATAACCATTACATTAAAACATTCACCAATACCAAAACCCTAAAACCAACTTCCCACTTGATCTTCCACAATCAACCTCCATATATCTAACCATATTCACAACCAAACCAACACCAATTCCATCTTTTAACTTACAATCACTTTAAACACTTATAAACACATATCAAACACACCAAATCATCACATCAACCAATCACAATTTTATTTAGACACAACTTCAAAATTGACAAAGGGAAACAAAAGAATTCTTACCTAAAATGAAGAAATTCCACAAATCTCTTGTCACAACCTTTGATTTCTTCTTCAATTTGCTTCTTGCCTCAAGAACACTTCTCTTTCCCTTTTGTCTAAGGAAGAGTCGGCCACACACAAATGAGAAGAGGAAAAGATGAAGAGCAAAAGTCAAATTTTGCTTCTTATATCCACCAAGAGTTTTTAACCTTACAATTACTAAAACACCCTTCACCATTTAACTACCCTTTTGTCTCATATGAGCCCAATTAAGTAATTTCACATGCCACATAAAAATATCCTCTTGCATTGACTCTCCCTTTGACCAATTTATATGTTATATATATCATCATATACCCAACATATAAACTTGTCTCTAAACCCTAAATTTCTTCTCCAAAACACATATTGTAATATCCCGGAATAGACCCTAAGAGTTTTGGAGTTAATGTTGTTGCATTTGGATTTAATGTATATGTATGTATGGGAAATATAAAGATAATATATATATATAAGACATATACATATACATCACATATACATGGGATATAAAATGGTGTAGGAAAGTGAGTTGTGTATATATATTTGTATAATTAGTTAATAATAATAATAATGATAATAAGGACAAAAAGAAAAGAGAAGAAGAAAGTCAAAAGTTGGAAAATTATGTGTGGTGGAGGTTATTTGAGAAATATTAAGTATTATCATTATTATTATTATTATTATTATTATTATATATATATATATATATATGAGAGAAACGAAAGAAAGAACGAGAACGTTCTTTCTTCCTCTGCTTCTTCTTTTCCTTTGTAAACGAGAGAGAGAGAGAGAGAGAGAGAGAGAGAAGCTAGAAAGAGAAAGATGATTTTGCTTCTAGTTACACCAAAGATTAAGGATATCAAGATGTTTGCAAGTGGATATTGAAGATTTAGCAAGCTATTCAAGTAAGTACTCCCTTTTGAGTTGATTTTATTGATTATATGTATATATCTAAATTCTTATCTTCTTGTTTTGAATTCTTGTGGATTGAGGTTATGTTTGGTATAATTAGTGTGTAAAGTGAAGATAATGAAAGAGTGAAGTATGTAAAGATGTTGAATTGATATTTAAGTGATGATAAGTTGAGAAAATTGTGAGGTAAATGATGAAATGTTGAGGTTGGGTTTGGGTTAGATGAATTTGGAAGTGTTTGGCCTTTAATTCATTGAAGAACACGGCCAAGTCATGAGAGACACGGCCAAGTTAGGGCAAACTCGGCCGTGTTGGATGATTTTTGGAGAGACACGGCCGTGTCCCTTGCCCGTGTCTGCTACTGGATTGTTGTGTTGAGAGACACGGCCACTGGCTTGGCCGTGTCCACTGCCCGTGTTTGCTACTGCTTGAATTGGATTGAGAGACACGGCCACTGGCTTGGCCGTGTCCTTTGACCGTGTTTGCTACTGGATGTTTGGATTGAGAGACACGGCCATAAGCTTGGCCGTGTCCCTTGAGGGTGTTAACTTGGGTGTTTGTTATTTGTTCTTCATACATTGTTGGATCTTCAGAGGTCTTTTATACCTAAACACACTTAAAACAATAATGATCCAACCAAATGTATATAGAAGATTCTATATTCATGTATAATGTAAATTGTTTTGTATATAACAATGATGATATAGGAAATGTGGAAGATATAATGATCATGGAAAAAGGTATGTGCAATGCCATTGATTATGTATTGTTGAGTGATGAATTGATCAATGTGATATGATGATAACAATGATGTTTAAGATACTATATGAACAATGTTATGTTTTATGTATTGTGAACTTTGTAAATTGTAATGTGTTATGTGAAAGATGTGATGTTGTGATGAAAGATGAAATGAGAATTGAAATCAAATGAAATATGAAGCCATTGTCATTGGCTATTATAACACAAATGTGATGTAAAGCCATTGTGATTGGCTATGATGATTCAATTGTGATAAATGAGGCATGTTTGCCTAGATTATGATTCAATTGAGAATGAGATGGATAATGAAATAATAAATGAATTGTGTAACTAATGTGTTATTCAATTTCAGAGTTATGGGTTTGGAGGCATGCCTATAAAATGAAAGGTAACAGTCTTGCCGGGTTGAGGATCTCTGTAATTTGAGATGAAATGAGGTCCAAGAGACTGGGTCTGTTACACTATGATAATTATGATTATGAGATATATAATTGGTAACAGTCTTGCCGGGTTGAGGATCTCCTCGAGGTTAGTCGAGTTGATGGTCCAAGAGACTGGGTCTGTTACAGGTAACAGTCTTGCCGGGTTGAGGATCTCCTCATGTGGAGTTGATGGTCCAAGAGACTGGGTCTGTTACACTATCCATGGATAGAGTTATTGATACATGATGCCTACGGGCTTGATTATTGTGATTATGAACCAAAGCAGTAACTCTGAACTTTGAATAACATATTAGTGTGTTGTTTGGGCCCGAGTCTGTCTTTGTTGTCAATGTGATATTCAAATGTTGAAATAAATGAGTAATGAGATCTATAACTGCCTTTATTGAAAGTATGATTCATGTCTGATGAATTGTGGATAAAATAATGTTATAAAGTATGATTTTGCAATATGTGCATTGATGTATTGAAGGTGAATATGTTTGAGGGACTTTGTTGATATATGATTTTATAAAAATATAGTATGATGTGTAGAATATATATATGAATAAGGAATGTGTGAGAATTGCTTTCATAAAGGTGTTGAATAGGTCGTTGAATGGTATTTTGGTTGAAATGATGTATGTTTATATGCATATGAGATAGAAAGGGAAAGTACTGTGTTGTAAAGGCTTTATATAATTATGTATAATAATTGTGAAATTAGTGGGAACATATGAAGAATGCATTGAGAAAGGAAAACGTGGTAAGAGAACCATAAAACATAATGCTAAAAATATAAGGTATGATTCTTATGGTAAAATGTGTTTTAGTATTTATTTGTACTACTAAGCTTTCGGGCTTAGCGCAGATGTTTAATCGCGCAGGTATGTATGCGGTTGATCGGGAAGTCTAGCTGTTATGCCACGAGAAGGGTATGGGTGTCTCGAGACCAACTAGAAGGTGATGCATACATGTGTAATTTTAAATTATATTGTATTTTTGAGTTAATATATATATTCATATGGATGAATGAAGTTTTGATAAATAAGAATACTGACTTTTGTAAATGTGTTTTAAATTAATGTATAATTTGATGAACTTGGATAAAGGTTTTTTTTTAATTTGAATCTAAAAGTAACATTCTTATACTTTATATATGTATTGTATGTATACTAGGTATATGTATAGTACTTATATGGAGTATCAGGGTGTTACACATATACATATACATATACATTCTCTTTCCATTTCTTTTCTCTTACAATTTAACACATATATACAATCCAATATATAACAACAACAACACTAACCACAACATCAACAACATAATCAAAACTTTTAGGGCATATATGAGGATATTACAATTCTCTCCCCCTTAAATAATTTCATCCTCGAAATTATCTAGTATAATTGTAATTCATTCATAATACCATACCATCTTAACTTCCATATGAAGTTAATTTTACGCTTAAGTCATTATATCATCAAATCATATAGCTTCAACTCTCCTCTTTAGAATCAACCACCTTCTTTAAATTCCTTAACTCATCATTCTATATGTCTATACATCTTATTACTTTCTTGATCAAACATTCAAAAGATCTCATTACATTTCCTATTAATATCTTTATACCAGAATCAGATCATCATATAGCACAAAAATACTTTGTCAAATCTTTATATTTAATATATTTTGTTCTTCACTTCTTTGTAATTACTCTCTTAACTTTAACCTTAAAAACTATAACTTATATCTGAGCATTAATTATCCATTCATTACAATCACTGTCTAAATAGACATCTATCACCCTCAATAGATAACAAAATCCTGATTTTTCATACATGGAGTTATTTCTTTAGCATGCTTTTCACTTAACTTACATATTAATACATTACTTTTCAACTTATTTTATAAATAACCAATCTTTTTCCCTTTTTCTCATGATGATTTATAATTATTATACTCCACTCATTCATGTCCAATCATACTTTAAAATTTACATCATATACATTATCATGTAAATAACTACACTCTTGGTACAACTATACACATTAAATCTCAATAATGATTCATAATCTCAGCCAAATCTAGATCCATTGATTTATCTGTCACAATATATCCACATTCCAATCTTGTTCAACTCCAACCAATAATTAATTTATTCAAACTTATCATGAAATTTCACAATATTCATATATGTATATATATTTATAACCTAATTCCATTAGGGTAAACATATATACAATTTCTGATCTCTTCCGATCCATATTCAATCAAATTATCATGATAACAAATCACTTCAAATTATCTTTTAATATACACATAATTTATTCTCTATCATCTTATTATAATACCCACCAATTCTCATAAAGGTTTTTATACCATATTTACTATCTACAATTCATGCACTCAAACCTCGAGTTACATATCTTAAACATATTCAATATAACTTTCATAACATTCCATATCATTGTTATATTTATTTTGATTACCTTATTTTCATATCATCCGTAACTCAAAACCTTTCCATAGTTTCTTTTTCCTCTCTTAGTCTTCACAATTATAACCAAAATTGTTAACATAAAATGATAATATACAACTTTATCCATCATAACTTTTAACTATACTTCTCCATTATAATTTCAACCTCACCAAATCTGTATTACAATCATTTTATCTAAGATTCAAATCCATGGATAACAATTTAACCGATCAAATATACTGAACAAAACACATGGCTTTAAGGGATTAATATTCAAGCCTGGAACTTTTAAATCAATGCTGTCTTTTTTTTTTTTTTAATTTCATCCTCAATCTTTACAAATACAATGCTAAAGTACATATCAAGAATCACTTATTCCTTCTTTACATTTTTGCTATATCAATAGCTAACACATTCCAACTCCGTTTCAAATCAATTGCACTCGATTTATAATCTTTATCCACTTAATTCATGTTTCTACAATATTACTCTATACATATTCAATCATATGGAGTTCCTATACAATTTCTATTTGTCACTTCATTTCTAATCCATTTACAATCTCTTATAATATAACATTACATAGAACTTTCCATATGTGCATACTTTGGAACTCTAAATATCATATGATCATCACATTCAATGCTCACTATAACAATTTCCACTATCCAATATTACTCAAGTCCATTCCATTCTCACTTCCATCACATAATTCATTTAGCTTAACACAATTCAAGACCTAATCTCCCTTAGGTCTTTTAATACACACAACATCATTTCCATATTACTAATTCTATAATAATACCACATACATTTTCATAGGTCACCCTCATAATGTAATTCACCCATTTGTTTAAATGTATATAATTTCATTCACAGTGAAAACTCAATTCACATCTCATATACATGTATACACTTAATTATATGCTCTTGTTTTATTTCCCTTTTTCATACATTCAATACAAATTTAATGTTTATCACTTTCTTTTAAACATTGTCATTCTCATTCTTTCAATATGATGTAAAGCATTTATCCATACTACAATGTATATATATATCCTGACTATACTAATACTTCACATTCATCTTGATCATATTCCCAAAGTGACATCTCTTTCACTTTCATCTTTAAAAACACTTAATATACTTCCATAACCATCTTTACTCTTTGCAGTTAAAATGACTTAAAATAACTCATTTTCATTTGCTTATCCAATTCCCTTTTTTTACTTTAAAACAATTTCTCTTTCTATCAATCACATTACTCAATTCATAATGCTTTAATATGGAATATTAGTCATTTCACCTAACTCATATATTGAATATACATTAAACCATCACTATCCCAATAATCTTTATCAAATTCCACTAAAACTTTAACTTCTCAATTTACTACTTCATTTAAGCTTCAATTTACCAAACTCATCTTTTCTAATATCACTCTAAAACATCTTACAAATATATATCACAAAGCAATATTAAAACTTATAATTTCCACAATCATCAAGCTCACTTCAAAAATCTCAAATATCACCTATTATCACCCTTACCATGAGCTTTCACAATATCCAAGCATTTTACATTTCTAACATTGAATTTACTATGTTCGCATCAAAATAATGATATCAACTTATTTTCTTACTTAACCAATATCATCTCTTTCCTTTAATAAAACCTTAACTTTATATATATATATATATATTCCAACTTTAACTAGTCACACTTTGTCTATATTAACCAACTCATTCAATATTCCACCATTCTTTCCTCATTTTTAGTAACATATCTTTCAATAATAACAATCCAACAATATTTTCTCTGTCTAGCAACCTCAACATAAACATTATTATAAAGAGATTCAAAGTATAGAGGAAAGAGTGCATACTTTAATCTTGATTTTTGATTTCTATTCATTTTTCAACTTTATTCTTTTTTTTTTCATTATATTTCAATTCACATTATGTCCCACATAATATTGCTCATAACCATCAACATTACATTCTATGTTGCACACAACATGACATTTTTCATATGCATCATCAATATACATATATCACATTATATTTCACAATTCGTTTCCCATAATCAATTAGGCATTATGCCTCAATTATAATTCATTTCCAACATCATGGTCAACAATCATGGTTTCTCATCACATCAAAATGGTATACACATATATCATCAACTATATTGAACATCTCATATAACACAAATATTCTACAATTCATATAATGCCACATCCGAGACCAACCTAGGTATGAATGCATATGCATGTATTACAAATTTCATTTCAAAACTTTTCCTTTGTAACTATATTTAAGCTTTCCAAAACTTTTCTTTTTAATTCTACTTATACTCTTCAAAAATTCTCTTTTTAGTTTCACTTAGGCCGAGAATCTCGAACCTAAGCTCTGATACCAAAACAATTGTAACACCCCGATACCCTATATAAGTACTATACATATACCTAGTATACATACAGTAAGTATATAGAGTATAAGGATGCCACTTTTCTTTTTATTTTTTTTTAAAACCTGTAACAAAATTCAAACCATAATAGGTCAATTTAAAGAACACTTACAAAATCATTGTCTTTATCAAAACTTCATTTATACATATAATATAACATACTTAAAGTGGATACATGTATGCATTACCCTCTAGTTGGTCTCGACAAAATCTTACTCTTCTCGTGGCATACCAAAAGACTTCATATCTTCCACCAAGCTACCTGCGCGATAATATATCCGCGCTAAGCTCGAAAGCTTAGTAGTATAAATATAAAATACAAACATATATCATGGAAATACTAACATATAAAGATATATCAATTCCATATACTTTTAGTTCTTATTAAGTTTATCCCTTTTCATTTGCACCTTTCATATCTTTCAACTAATTTCATATCTTATACACATATATATACATAACATTTCTACCAATTCCAACCCATCACTAATATTCACAATCAACATCTCAATACACACATTATACATCATACTAACCATAAGTCACATTTCCAATTAAGACAATCATTGTCATCAACCACAATTCATCAATTGAATTCACAATCAATGCTAGTACACACATTATACATCATACCAATCATAACATTTCTTTATTCACAATTCACCATTAATGATTCATCATTAGTGCTCATAATCAATATTTCAACACACATATTACATATCATCAATCACATGTCCAATGAAGTATACCAAAGATTCCATTATCCATTTCTTTCAACATTTGTATATCACATTGACAACAAAGACAGACTCGGGCCCAACAGACACTACTATGTTATTCAGAGTTCAGAGTTACTGCTTCGGTCTATAATCATAATCATCAAGCCCGTAGGCATCATATATCAATATTTCTATCCATGGATAGTGTAACAGACCCAGTCTCTTGGACCATCAACTCATCATGAGGAGATCCTCAACCCGGCAAGACTGTTACCAATCATATATTTCATATTCACAATTCTCATAATGTAACAGACCCAGTCTCTTGGACCTCAATTCAACTCAATTTGAAGAGATCCTCAACCCGGCAAGACTGTTACCTTTTTCATTTTATAGGCATGCCTCCAAACCCAGAACTCTGAAGACTGAATAACACATTAAACACATATTTCACTTATTGTTTCATTATCAATTTCAATCTCAATGCTCATTATCATCTAGGCAAACATGCCTTATTTCTTTCAATTGGATCATCATAGCCAATCACAATGGCTTCATCTCACATTTGAATCATCATGGCCAATTACAATGGCTTCACTACATATCATATCTCAATCCATATGATACATATAACATCATTGATATAACATTTCAAAATATATTATTCATATAATACATTGCCATACACAAGATTCACAATGCATATAACATAACATTTTCTCATTTCTCAAAACACATTAACATCATTCATTACTAGAGCATTTATCATAACAAATTGCACATACCTTAAGAATGATCCTCATATCTTCCTACCTTTTCCATTTCATATTTCATCCTTTATATATATATATATATAGTAATATACATTCTTCATTTACATTCACAATATAATAGCTTATTTAACACTTTCATCCCAATGTGTTAATATTCAAAGACATATAAGGATATACAATCAAATAGGGTTTATGCTTACCTTGTTAAGCTCTTCACATCCTTCACATCATTCAATCATCACCTTAGTCCAATTATATTAACAATATAATAAATCACTTAACACATTTGCAAACAAATGTGTTAAGCCTCAAATTATGTAATTAAATACAATCATATGTATTGGTACTTACCTCAAGAACTATTCCCATTCCTCCATACATTTCCTCTTCCAAGAATTCTCAACATATAGGTTAATGCAACACAATCTCTTCAAAACCTAATCCAAAGATCATTATACATAGGTTTAGAATCATCCACATACATTTGATTAGGGCATTCTTTGCTTTAGACATGTTTAAAGTGTTTATGTTTAGGTTTAGGTACCATAATACCTTTGAAGAATCAAAGCCATGCTAAAAGAACAAAGAATAAAAACAATAACCATTACATTTGAGGGACACGGGCAGCCCACTTGAGGGACACGGCCAAGCTTGTGGCCGTGTCACTCATCCTCAAAAACTCCCGAGGCAGACACGGGCAAGGGACACGGCAGTGTCTCTCATCCAAAAACAGACAGTAGCAAACACCTTCAAGGGACACGGCCAAGCCAGTGGCCGTGTCACCCCAAAACTTGTCCAACACGGCCAAGATCCTTCCAACTTGGCCGTGTCACCCAAATTTCTCAAGTCTTGGCCGTGTCTCTCCTTGGTTCCAGCCGTGTTACTCAAAAACACAACCCTAATCAAAACCAACACTCTTCCAAAATGCATTTTCACACCCTTTTGCAACAATAATAACTTCATTCAATTGGTTCTAATCAATGTTATTAACACATATCATACATATTCATCACATTAACCACTTAAACAACACATAACCATTACATTAAAACATTCACCAATACCAAAACCCTAAAACCAACTTCCCACTTGATCTTCCACAATCAACCTCCATATATCTAACCATATTCACAACCAAACCAACACCAATTCCATCTTTTAACTTACAATCACTTTAAACACTTATAAACACATATCAAACACACCAAATCATCACATCAACCAATCACAATTTTATTTAGACACAACTTCAAAATTGACAAAGGGAAACAAAAGAATTCTTACCTAAAATGAAGAAATTCCACAAATCTCTTGTCACAACCTTTGATTTCTTCTTCAATTTGCTTCTTGCCTCAAGAACACTTCTCTTTCCCTTTTGTCTAAGGAAGAGTCGGCCACACACAAATGAGAAGAGGAAAAGATGAAGAGCAAAAGTCAAATTTTGCTTCTTATATCCACCAAGAGTTTTTAACCTTACAATTACTAAAACACCCTTCACCATTTAACTACCCTTTTGTCTCATATGAGCCCAATTAAGTAATTTCACATGCCACATAAAAATATCCTCTTGCATTGACTCTCCCTTTGACCAATTTATATGTTATATATATCATCATATACCCAACATATAAACTTGTCTCTAAACCCTAAATTTCTTCTCCAAAACACATATACATATACATATACATTCTCTTTCCATTTCTTTTCTCTTACAATTTAACACATATATACAATCCAATATATAACAACAACAACACTAACCACAACATCAACAACATAATCAAAACTTTTAGGGCATATATGAGGATATTACACTTATACCCATATGCATATAAATTTTTATAATTTTCTTATTTATTTGTCTCATAAAATTAATTTATTACTCATGTACACAAAATTGTATGACTTCCTTAGTTTCAGGTCACTCTCACTTTCAATTTTTATATTCATTACCAATTCTTTATAAAAGCTTGTAAATTTTTATCCATGTGCACTTGACACATATATGTACTTATATTTAAAGTTTTAGATTTTTCCAAATTGATTTAATATATTTAAAAATTAAATCTTCCAAAATAAGAGAATTTGTCTCTTTAATAATTTCTCTGGCAGCACCAGTTGTCCATTTTTTTTCAGGTATCATACCTTAATAAAAATTTATTAAATTTTAACAATATGTTATAGGAATACATATGATATTGGATGTAAATTGTCATATTTTTCTGGGTTGGTTGCTATAGTTTTTAAATAAGTTTCTTAATTTTTATAGATTCTGAGTTTCTGGAACTCCTCCAACAATCTGTGTTCTTCTACCTTTCTTAATTAGTATTTTATCTTTAAAAATTGTGAAATTTTATATATTAGATTCTAACATATAGAAAAACTTTTCATTAAATTTTCAAACTCATTCAACATTCCTATATTTATTCAAAAATTTGATAATATCATTTTACAGCACACCTATAAAATTTTCTATAACTATCATGCCCATTTCTCAAACTTTTTATTTCATATTCTAAATCATTTCATAAATTATTTTTCTTAATTTCACTTATTCATTAATTGAATCAGCTATGAATTTTAATTCCAAATAAAAGTTTCAAAAATTCTTAATCCATATGCTCCAGAATGACATTTCTATTGTGCCACTCTAATCTATATGACCCAAACGCCATCTCAACTCATATCCATTATATCAAATGTACATTGCCACATCAAAGATCAGATAAATTACCAGTGCCAATGCATGCATCACAATTAAAAATTATTTTTTATTCCAATTTTCTCTCTCTAACAACCCACCTAGGTCGAGAACCTCAAACATAGGCTCTGATACAAAAATAAATGTAACACCCTTATACCCTATATACGTAAAATACATATTTTCAACATATGTAAAATACGCATATACGGCATAAAAATATCACAGACCGATTTAATAAAAATTTTCACATTTCTGTTTTAATATTTCAAATACTAATAGATAAAATAAATAGTATATAAATATTCTTTGCTTGTTATAGGAATCTAAAATAAATATTTTACATGAAAATCTCTGAAAAAAATTCGCCAGAGTTTTGTTTGTAATTTGGACGTTTCCAAAATTCAGCAAAACACAACCTGCATAAAACAAATACTCCCAATAAAAATTAATTCACCATTTCACCAATACTTATCAATTTCTCCATATTTTCTCAAAATACTTATATATAGATATATAAATTAACAACACATATAAAATTCCATCTGAACAAATTATTCAAAACATTCTTTACAATTTACATTATATACGTCCAAAAATATATTATAACATATATAATATCAAAATACATTGTAATATCACATATCTACATGCTGGCGACTGGCTCTGATCTTGATGTACCCAAAAACAACTCTTCAAGCTTAATAAATACAAATCTAGACCCGACCAGGTCTAGTAGAACTCTCTGGCTCTACCAAATCATCCATGACACCTGCGTGACAAATTACAATCGCGCTAAGCCAAAGCCTAGTGGTACAAACTTTGATAATAACAATAAACTCAAAACAATGCCAATGCACAATGCATATAGATGTCACATCATTCTACTTTCTTATATTTTTTTTAAATATTTTATAATCACAACTCATATCATTATATTGCTCAATTGTATCACAATTCATAATTCACATTAAAGCAAAGACAAGCATGGGCCCAAAAAGGATCTAATATGCTATTCAAATTTCAGAGTTACTGATTTGGTCCATAATGATACCATGTGTCTAGCCCCATAGGCAATATATCCATGGATAATGTATCAGCCCCAGTCTCTTAGACCTCAACCCTGCTAGACCCTTAGGCCCCAGCATCTTGGTCCTCAACCCGTCTAGACTACTATAGTTTTTGAGGCTTACGACCCAATCTTTTCACCCCAAAAATATCATATTTATCAGCTGGCCTGGCTTACGACCCAGTCTTTTCACCATTCCAGCGTTTAGCCTGTAGGCAATCATAAGCATGTCACTAAACCCAGAATTCTGAAAATTGAATAACATATTAGGCACACAATTTATTCATATTTCTCATTATCAAATTCTTTTATAATTCCTTTATCAAAACTTTTCTCATTTTCTCATGAGCAAACTAGGCACATTGTCTTATTATATCATCTTTTTCTCACTTTTTTTTATTCATTCATTTTCTCATTATTAATCTCTTTCTCATTGTCACATATTCAATCTAGGCACATTGCCTCATTTTCACATTTTTTTCTCATTTTTCACATCTTTCTCATTTTTCTCATTTTCTCACTTTTCTCATTTTTATCAATATCAAATCATTTCATTATTCCACATGTCGCATTTTTGCATTCACAACACATTACCCAATTACTTTGGATATTTTCACATAATATACATATTTCATATTCTACACAATTTAGCCATTATCAATGGCTTTTCACAATGCATTTAACACATATATGACATTACAAATGTCATAGCACATTAGTCATACTCAATCAATGAACAAAGTAACTTAACACATTTTCCAACCAAAATGTGTTAAGCCCAAATGTCATGCAAATGTAAACAATATATTCAAAGTTTGTACATACCTCCACTAGCAACCCAAAGTAAGCTTAAAACAATCTTCAATCCTATCCTTCCAACTTGCCCTTTACCACTTGGATGAAGCAAATCAACGTCCCTCAATGCCTATATCAAATGTGATCATAAACAATCATTTAATATCACATTCTAAGGCATTCTCAACATCAAACCTTAATTTAACAACACTCCTACAAAATTTTAAAAATTAAGTATTTCCTTACTTTAACTTAGCAAATCCATATTAACCCATTAAATTATTGTTTTGAGATTATTTATATCATTACAAACATATTTTAACATGTTTAAACCAATTACATTAATTAACCACATGCTTATGTTCAAAATCCTAAAATGGCATAACCTTCACCATTGAAGGATATCCATTCCAACTCAATCCAATAATCATTTCAATCTTATTTTCACCACTTATATCATTAAATAACATGATTTAAACATTAAAATAAAATAATTAATCATTCTTTGAAAATTCTCTTTTTCAAAACCCTAAATCAATACTACCATCTTCAAACTCTATCCAAACTTAACTAAATCCATCATTTGATTTTAAAATCCTTGTTTATGCATCAAAACAATACATTTGGAACCAATTTGCATAATTAAAACTCATGATTTCAAAAACTCAAATGTTCCATAACCCTAAATTCTCTCTCTTCACCAAACTCAACTTAAATTCAACCATTTCTTAAATCTAACCTTAAAATCATTGTCAATCACTTAAAATAATTTCATCCATATCCAAATAGATAATTAAATCTTAGAACTTCAAAAATCCAAAACACACATATTCATACTTTCATGGAAATCCAAAGAAAAAGTGAGTAAACTTACCAATTAAAGAGGAAAAACTTAAAAATCCACTTGAAACTTTGTAAATATTTCAATTAAATGAGTTTGGAAGAAGCAAATCCCTCTCTTGAAGCCATGAAAGTCGGCCTTGAAGGAAAGAAGAAGAAGAAGATGAAAAAAAGTGATTTTCTCTTTCCTCCCACTCACATTTTCAACCTTATATATATTATTATTTTAATATATTTTTAATTAATTAATTAATTAAAACCCCAAAATATTATCTTCCATCCAAAATTATTTATTTTTGAATTATTTTATTAATTTTAAATTTCTAATATTTAATTATCAAAATACCCTTTTGCTTTGACTTTTCTTTTAAAAAGTGTTGACTTTTATATGTTGTATATATTTTACATATATATCACATATATATTCAACTTTTTCATTTAAAATTCCTTCATTTTTCATTTAAAACCATTAACTTAATTTATCCATTTAAATTATAATTTATTTTATTAAATTTTTAAAAATTAGAACTTTTCAAAAAATTTGGGATATTACACATATGCACAAGTAATGTGTATCTTATATACACATCAAATGTACCTTATATGTGTATTAAATATATTAAGTATGTAATGCATTAATCTAACATATACAATTAATATACCATATATATATGTTATATATACTCTAGATATATAGATTGAGTATATATAAAATTTTATATCTCCAAAATCACGGATGTGACACTTACCCTGCCTGTGGAAGGTAAACCATATGTGATATACAGTGATACTTCATATAGTAGTTTAGGTTGTGTTTAATGTAGGAGGGCAGAGTCAATGCTTATGCCTCTCGATAGTTGAAGCCTCATGAGTTGAATTACCCGGCTCATGATTTGGAGCTAGCAGCCATAGTTTTTACCTTGAAGATTTGGCAGCATTACTTGTATAGAGAGAAGTGTTTCATTTATACAGATCACAAGAGTTTGAAGTACCTAGGTGTTCAGAGAGAGCTGAATCTTCGACAGAGATGGTGGTTGGAGTTGATTAAAGACTACGACTGTTTGATTGATTATCATCTTGGCAAGGCAAATATTGTTGCTAATGCCTTGAGTCAGAAGTCTTTAGCAGGTTTGACTGCTTATTCGCTCTTGTTGCTTGTTGAGTTGAGATCATTGGATTTTAGATTCGAGTCTTGTGATGATGGTGCATTGTTGGCTCGGTTGCAGTTGAGGCCTGTTTTGTTGGATCAGGTTAGGGAGGCCCAGTTGGCATATGAGAAAATCCAGAAGATTGTGTTGGATTGCCTAAAGGGGGATAGTCGAGACTTTCATGTGAGAGATGATGGCTATCTATGGTACAAAGATAGGTTGTATATTCTTGATGATGCAGGATTGAAAAGGATGATATTGGAGGAAGTACATCAGTTAGTCTATGCTATGTACCCTGGTAGTACCATGATATTTCAAGATTTGAAGCAGCATTATTGGTGGTCACGTATGAAGAGGGACATAGCAGAGTTTGTATCCAGATGTCTCACTTGCCAGAGAGTGAAGGTTGAGCACCAAGTTCTTTCAGGGTTGCTCCAACCATTATCAGTGCCAAAGTGGAAATGGGAGTGAGTGATGATGTATTTTGTGACTGGACTGCCTTTGACCCAGAAGAAGCATGATGTAATCTGGGTGTTTGTGGATCAAATGATAAAGACAGCTCATTTTCTTCCAGTTTGGATGGATTATTCTATGGAGAGGTTAGCTGAGCTATATATTAGTGAGATAGCGAGGTTACATGGAGTCCCAGTTTCTTTGGTGTCAGATCGAGATCCCCTGTTTACTTTGAGATTTTGGAGGACTTTGCAAGATGCTTTGGGTTCTCAGTTACATTTTAACACTACTTTCCATTCTCAGATAGATGGGGCAGTCAGAGAGAGTGATATAAATTTTGGAGGATATGTTGAGGAGCTGTATCATTGATTTCACTGGAAGCTGGGAAAGATTTTTCCACTGATTGAATTTACATATAACAACAGTCATCAGTCCAGTATTGGGATGGCTCCTTATGAGGCCTTGTATGGCAGAAAGTGTAGGACACCGTTGTGTTGGGATGAGATTGGAGAAGGTAATTTGGTTGGTCCCTATTTAATTAAGGAAACAAAAGAGAAAGTTAAGGTGATTTGAGGTCGTTTGAAAGAAGCTTTAGACTAATAGAAATCCTATACAGATTTGAAGAGACGAGATATAGAGTTCGACGTAGGAGATAAAGTGTTACTGAAGGTATCTCTATGGAAGAAGATTTTGAGATTCGGCCGAAAAAAAAAATTTGAGTCCTTGTTTCATAGGACCATATGAGGTGATGGAGAGAGTTGGTCTAGTGGCTTATAGACTGGTTTTGCCGCCTGAGTTAGATCGGATACATAATGTCTTACATCTCTCCATGCTTCGGAGGTACCGGTCAGACCCACCTCATATCTTGTTAATGGAGTCCATTGAGGTGAGTCCAGATCTAACTTATGAGGAAGAACCAGTGGCGATCTTGGCATGAGAAGTAAAAGAGTTGAGGAATAGGAAGGTGTCACTTATGAAAGTCCTTTGGAGAAATCATGCCACTGAGGATGCGACATGGGAGAGTGAGCAAATGATGCGGAGTTAGTATCCCCAGTTGTTTCAGAGTTGACATTAGATAATTTTGAGGACGAAATATGTTTTTAGGGGGGAGAGAATTGTAATCTCCCAAAATTATTTTTGAAAAATCCTAATTTTTAAAAATTAAATAAAATAAATTATAATTTAATTGGATAAATTAAATAAATAGTTTTAAATAAAAAATGAAGGGTTTTTAAAGAAAAAGTGGAATATATATGTGATATATATGTATAATATATACAACATATAAAAGTCAACAAAAAAGTTAACATTTTTAAAAGAAAAGTCAAAAGTCAAAATAAAGAGTATTTTGATAATTAAATCTTAGAAATTTAAAATTATTAAATTAATTACAAAATAAATTATTTTTGAGTGGAAGAGGTATTTTGGGGTTTTAATTAATTAAATAAATAATAAAATAATTAATTATTAAAATATTAAATATATATATATATGGTTATAAATATGAGTGAAAGGAAAGAGAAACAATCATCTTGTTTATCTTCTTCTTCTTCTTTCCTTCTTGGCCGAGAATGCCATAGCCATCCAAGGCAATTTTTGCTCTTCCATACTCCATTAAGTGAAGGATTTCAAGTATTCAAAGTGGATTTTTAAGGATTTCATCCATATTTAGTAAGTTTTCAACCTCTTTCTTTGAATTCCATGGAAAATTTGAATATGTAAGTTTTGGGTTCTTGATGTAGTGTGATTTAATTAGTGGAATTGGTGTGTATGATATTATTTTAAGTGATTAGTAATGATTTTAATGTTGGATTGAAGAGATGATGGAGTTTGGGTATGGATTGGTGAAGAGAGAGAATTTAGGGTTATGTAATTTTTGGGGTTTTGAAATCATGGTTTTTAATTGTACAAATTGATTCCAAATGAGTTTTTTGATGCATAAACAAGTATTTTAAAGTCAAATATTGAATTTGGTTGAGTTTGTTTGAAGTTTGAGAATGGAAGTGTGATTTAGGGTTTTGGAAAAGTGATTTTTCCAAAGTTGCAGAGTTGTTTTATTTTATTAGTTTAAGTGTGTTGTTTAGTGTTAAAAGTGATGAATATAATCTTGAAATGATAATTAGATTGAGTTGGAATGAAAAACCTTCAATGGGGGAATGTTATGTCATTTTAGGGTTTTGGTCCTAAGTGTGTGTTTTTATAATATAATTGGTTTAAACATGTTAATATATGTTTTTAATAATATATATAAACTTAAAATTCCAAATTCAATGACCTAGTGGTATTCCAAAGTTAAATTGAGGTTAGCCTTAACTTTGGAATTTTTGCTTGGATGATGTTTAATTATGGATAAAGATTCGAAATGCCTTAGAATGTGATACTAAATGATTATTTATGATCACATTTGATTTAGGCATTGAGGAGAGTTGATTTGCCTCATCCAAGTGTTGAAGGGCAAGTTGGAAGAGAAGGATTGGAGGGTGCTTAAACTTAATTTTGGTTGTCATTTGAGGTATGTACAAACTTTGCATAAATTGATTATATTTGCATTACATTGGGCCTAACACATTTAGGATTGAAAAATGTGTTAAGCTACTTGATACATGAAACATATATAAATAAATGTACTATGACATGTGTAATGTCATATATGTGTTAAATGCATCGTGAAAAGCCATTGATAATGACTAAATTGTGAAAAATGTGTATTATGTGAAAATGACCCAAAGTGTTTGGGTAATGTCATTTGTTATGTATGCATTTAGGACATTGTTAAAAAGCAATTGGTAATGGCTAAAATGCATCAAATGTGAATTATGTGAAATTACCCAAAATATTTGAGTGACGATTTTTAATGTAAAATGTGATGCAACGTGATGAAATGTGATGAATTGATATTGCTATAAATGAGAAAAATGAAAAAAATGAAAAAAATGAGAAAAGATGAGAAAATAAGGCAATATGCCTAATAGATAACGAAAAAAGAGGCAATGTGCCTAGCTTGATTATGAGAAAATGAGAAAGAGATTGATAATGAGAAATGTGAATTAATTGTGTTCCTAGTATGTTATTCAATATTCAGAGTTCTATGCTTGGCGGCATGCCTATGCCGTTATCCTCATTATTTGCCTTCGGGCTAGATGCTGGGCATCACTATGATTTGCCTTCGTGCTAGACGTTGGACGTTACTTGCCTTCAGGCTAGATGCTAGGCATCACTATTATTGATTTGCCTTCGGGCTAGACGTTGGGCATCACTTGCTTTCAGGTTAGACACTGGGTGTCAATATGGACCAAAATAATAACTTTAGATTTTAAATAGCATATTAGATCCTTTGGGCCCATGCTTGCGTTTGCTTGTATGTGAATTGTGAATTATGAAATATTCGAAAGGTATGTTATAATGAGATGTTATGAGATACAATATCCATATGCATTGTGCATTTGCATTGCATTTGAGCTTTATTTCTATCAAAGTTTATACCGCTAGGCTTTTAGCTTAGCGCAATTGAAATTCATCGCACAGGTGACAGATATATCTGGCTGAGTCAGAGAGTTCTTCTAGACTAGGTCAGGTCTAGATGTGAGGTTTTGCTTGTAGAATTGATATCAAGATCAGAAATACTGCCAGCAACATGTATATATTTTTATATTATCGTACATTTTGGAGATTATGTATATTATATTATATTGTCAGTGTATATATGTTATAAATTAAAAATAATATTTAAGATAAAAATTTATGATATGGGTTTTGTATATGTTTTGATATGTAGATATATGGAAGTGTATAAATATTTTGTGAAAAATGTTGAGATATTGAGGAGGATGGATGAAATGTATTTTTGGGTTATTTGGGAGTGTTTTTATGTAGGTTGTGCTGTGTTGTTAATTTGGGAATGTCCAAATTATAGATAAAACTCTGGCAAATTTTTTTCATAGATTTTTAAAAAAAATGCTTATTTTAGCACATATGATTTATAATAATATTTTATTTGTTATTAAATATACATTTTAAAGTATTTATGATTTTAAATTTGAAAAGTTGAAAATTTTTTATTAAATCGGCATGTGACATTTTTATACCGTATATGCGATTTTAGATATACTGGGTGTATATATTATATGTATATAGGGTTGTTATAATGATATGTTCCATCAGCTTCAATTATGCATTTTGAATGTTTCAAATATTGAATGTTGATTAGGTTTTTGGATGGGTCAAGTGGATTCAAAGGAGTGGCTCTATTTGAAGAAGCACACCTACATGTTTTTCAATTTGAGTAATGTAGGATGTCATCATGATTGTTCCGGAAGATTTATTTCTAAGTATAACAAATGAGTTAATAAAAAACTTTACTATTTGAATTTATTCTCCTTTAATTAAATAATAAAGGAAGACAAGATCCTTATGAGTAACCTTTTCATTTCTTTCACCCCTAGCATTAATGTTGTAGGTTGTAATTATATGTAATATCCAAGAGGTGAGGGTTCTAAGGTGTTTAACATTGGAAAGTTTATGAAAGTCAGATTCAATGGATATTTCTGTCCAAAAATTTGGAAGAATTTCATTTAAAATTTTAGGGTTGGATAATAAGTATGCCTTGGTGTTAAATCCCCGATAGAATTAAAATCTTTTAAAGTTAGTTGATATTGTTGATTGAAAAGTTTAAATGTTAGACCATAGTAGCTTAATGGTTCAATATCCTTCTTTTCAACCACCAAGGTTGCAAGAAATTCCTTGGTTAATAATTTCCATCCCAAACAATCTTGTACAAGAAAAACAAAGGTTTCCCACCCAAGATTAGAAAGATAAGCTCTAATCTCAATTTTCTATGGAAAGAGATTCTAAAGAGAAAAGAGAAGGAATTCTATTTGGTTTAATTTTCTTGCCTAAGATAAGATTGTACTTTTTCTTCTCTTCTTCATTTAGGTGCCTTGGTATATGAGTTCTTGTTCTTGTTTCTTCAATAGGAGTAAAGGTAGAAGCTAATCCTTTTCCTGCCCAAACAATCTTGTTTCTTCCATTGATGAGAAATACTTAAAATAGAAAAAAATGATGAATGATTTGATGAAGTTTTGAGTGTTTGGATGTTTAGAAATGGATCAAGAGGCAAAAAATCTGATTGGGGAGGGGGTATTTATAGGGTTTTGGGCTAAAACTAGTCATTTATAGCTATTGGAGGAAAAAAATTGGATGATTTTAAAATTATCCAACAATAATTTTTTTGAAAAAATTTTGGCTCGACCCGATCGGACCTCAGTTAGTACAGTCAGACTGATTCAAACTTGGAGAGTCCGATCTATCTTAAGATAGTTCAAGCAGATGGAGCATAATGGTTGAAAAATAATAAAAGGTACGAGCAGACCAAGATAAAATATGCTCGATGTAATACAGTCCAGTCAAACTAGTTGCATGGTTGAGCAGGGAAGACTGACGGTGAAAATATCGAGCGGATCGAGCAATAGTTTTAGGGGAACTGATTTTGGTATCAAAGAAAAATTTGTATAAATCTCAGTTTGTGGCATTACTAAATGATCAAAAGAGATGTGAATGATGAATTTGATAATGTAAAATGTATACATTTATGAGCAATTTTAATTTCATCATATGTATGCATATGCATCAATTCAAAGTACTTCCATCTATCATGCCTATGTGTTACTTGATAAAATTTAACCTTTCTTCATTTAAGGGTTTTGTAAAAATGAAAGTTGATTTTGAGTATTAATAAATTCTAAAACTACATTTTAGTTTTGAATATTGTCTCTCAAAAAATGATATCTAATGTCTATATGTTTTGACCTAGAATGTTAAATGGAATTTTTGATAGGTTAATTGCACTTGTATTATCATATTTAATAAGGATAAGATCAAATGTTTTTCCATAATCTAGCAATTATTGTTTCTTTTATAAAATCTTTGTACAACAAAAACAAGCAGCAACATATTTAGCTTTTGCGGTGGATAGGGCAACTGACACTTGTTTCTTGTTAACCCAAGGAACTAAACAATCACCAATGAAATGGTAAGTACCGGTTGTGCTTTTCCAATCCAATAGGCTACTGACAAAATCTACCTCCAAAAAACCTAAAATGTCAAATGATGTATTTCTAGGATACCAAAGTCCTAAATTCAATGTTCCACTCAATATTTCAAAATTCTTTTAGTAGCATTAAAATGTAATTCTTTAGGGAATGATTGAATTCTAGCACACAAATAATCGCTATACATTATATCAGGTTTAGAAGTGGTTAAGTAAAGTAGGGATCTGATAATATCTTGATATTTCTTCTCATATACTATCTTACCACTTTCATCTTTGTCAAGCTTCATGGATGTGTTTATTGGAGTCTTGATTAATTTTTAACCATCCATACCAAACTTCAGGTTTAGAAGTGGTTAAGTAAAGTAGGGATCCGATAATATCTCGATATTTCTTCTCATCTACTATCTTACCACTTTCATCTTTGTCAAGCTTCATGGATGTGTTTATTGGATTCTTGATTAATTTTTAACCATCCATACCAAACTTTTTGAGAAGTTCCTTTATGTATTTGGATTGGTTAATGAAGATACCATCCTTACATTGCTTAATTTATAGACCAAGGAAGAATTTAAGTTCACCCATCATACTCATTTCAAATTTTTTAGTCATACAAGAAGCAAATTC
The DNA here is from genome assembly GCA_947685225.1 of Garcia nutans. NCBI lineage: Eukaryota > Viridiplantae > Streptophyta > Magnoliopsida > Malpighiales > Euphorbiaceae > Garcia > Garcia nutans. The sequence continues at coordinate 22,593,037 of CANTUV010000026.1, forward strand.
TTTGCACAAATATTCATTAGTGGCATCAAATTTAATGCCATCAACATAAATTCATACAATTAAAATGTTATGTATTTTCTTTTTAATATACAGGGTTGTATCAACTTTACCTTTTGAAAAGCCATTTTCTGTTAAATAAGCACTTAGTCTATCATACTAAGCTTTTGGAGCTTGTTTCAATCCATATAATGCTTTGGTAAGTTTGAAAACATGATTTGAAAATTTATAGTCTTCAAAACTAGGGGGTTTGTTCAATATAAACTTCCTCACTTATAAAACCATTTAGAAAAGCACTTTTAACATCCGTTTGAAAAATTTTAAACTTCATATGGCATGAAAATGCAAGTAAAATTCTAATTGCTTCTCGTCTAGAAACCGAAGCAAATGTCTCATTATCGTCAATACTTTCTTCTTGGTTATAGTATTTGGCTACCAATCTTGCTTTGTTTCTAGTAATAAGACTATTTTTATTAAGCTTATTCCTATAAACACATTTGCAACCAATAATTGGATGATCCTTGGGTCTAGGAACAAGTTCCCAAACTTTGTTTCTTTTAAATTGATTGAGTTCATCTTGCATTGCAATCACCCAATATTCATCACTAAGAGCCTCCCTAATGGTTCTTAGCTCAATTTGAGAGACAAAAATAAAATTAGCATCTAAATATTTAAGTTTTGATCTAGTAGTTACTCCTTTTGAAGTGTCACCAATAACAAGTTCTTTAGGATGATCCTTATTATATTGTCAATCTTTGGGTAGTTCTTGAGTCTCTTCCATCTTGGATTCTTCTTGTTCCATTCTTGATTCTAGCTCATTATGATTATTCGTTGGAACATTATTTATCTCAAGTTCTTAAAATGTACCTACAAAATCATCAAGAGCACTACATTTCCTTTGATCAAGCTTAGAAGATTCATCAAAAATAACATGCATAGATTCAACTACTAGAGTTCTCCTATTAAATACTCTATATGCCTTACTAGAAGATGAGTATCTTAAGAATATACCTTCATCCGAGTTGGATGAAAGTTTTTCAAGGTTGTCTTTGGTATTTAAAATGAAGCATTTGCATCCAAATACTCTAATGTATAAAATTTTGGGTTTTCTTCCATTCCAAAGCTCATAAGAAATTTTATTTACTAAAAGTCTTTTGAAAACTCAATTTTAAATATAACATTTTGTATTAATGGCCTCCGCACAAAAGTAAGAAGGAAAATTGTACTGATTGAGCATTGTTCAAGCCATTTCTACCACTGTTCTATTTTTTCTTTCAACTACACCATTTTATTGTGGTGTTATAGGAGCTGAAAAATTATGTAAAATACTAAGCTCATTGCAAAAGTTTTCAAAATTCTCATTTTCAAATTCTTTGCCAAGATAAATTCTAATAGATGTGATAACATAGCCCTTTTTATTTTGAACTCTTTTTGCAAAAAAAATTGAAATGGTTGAATGATTTAATCTTTTGGGCTAAGAAATTAATCCATGTAAACCTTGAGTAATTATTAATAAGTGCAAATGCATATAATTTGTCTCCTAGACTAATAACTCTATTTGGACTAAACAAATCCAAATGAATTAATTCTAGAGGTGTAGATGAGATTACAACATTCCTGGTTTTAAAGGAACTCTTATGTTATTTTCCAAATTAACAAGGTTCATATATTTTATCTTTATTGAATTTTATTTTAGGGAGTCTATCCATAAGTTCTTCTTTGTTAATGCATTGCAATTGATCCATACTAGCATGTCCAAGTCTTTTATGCCAAAGCCAAGCATCATTACTAATTATAATCAAACATTTAAAAGCATTGTTAGAATGTAAGTCAATTTTATAAGTATTTCTAATTCTAACTCCTTTGAATACAAGTTCACCATTGGAAGAAATAATTTTGCATCCTTTAGAGTTAAAATTTACATTATATCCTTTATCACACAATTGACTCACACAAAATAAGTTATGTTTCAAACCATTAACAAGCCATACATCATCAATCAAGTTTTTGCTAAGCATACTAATAGAACTAATGCCTAAAATTTTACTTTTAGCATTACTTCCAAATGTGACGTTACCTCCTTGCTTGTAAGTGAGAGTTGTGAAAAGTTTTGCATTACCCATTATGTGCCTTGAGCATCCACTATCTGCAAGCCAAACACTTTCATTGACAGTAGACTTTAGGCATACCTATAAGAAAATAAGGTTTATCTTCTTTTAGGTACCCAAATGAACTTGGGTCCTTGGAGGTTAATTGTAGAAGAGTCCCCTAGTTTGAGATGAGCCTTCCTAATATAGCAAAAAATACTTTTATGATCAAACTTCATGCAATAATGGCATTGATATAAAGTTTTATGTTTTTGCATTCTTCTATTGAAATTCAATGTACTGTGTGAGCAATTACAAATGTGTGTTGAGTCAATTTTTTTTTGTGCATTCTTGTGCCTATGTTCATGCATTGGGTACATGTATGCATAGTTTGCTCTTAGAACCTTAGTTTTAGAACCTTGTGTTCATAATGTAATCTTTTTAGGATTTTTAGGCTTAGTGTGTGCATTTGAATTTTTTATAACTTCAACATTAGAGGTTTGTTGTAGAGGCTTTGACAAATGTTGGTGTATTAGATGTAGTAGTAGAGAAGCCATTAAATCTTAAGCCATATTTTAGAGAAGGTGACCTTTGACTACTAATCATAGTATCTAAGGCATATTTTCCTTAGTGAAGTTTTAGGGTTCTGTAATTCACTTATTTCAATTTTCAAAACATCATTTTCTTTGCAAACTTTCACTAAGCTAGATGAATTTTTTGACATTCCATCCATAGATTGTTACAATTGTTCATTTGAAGTTTTTAATTATAAGGTAGATTTTTTTAAAGACACAAAATCCTTTTTTAGGTTAGACCATTTTTCTTTATAGAATTTCATTTTAGAAAAATATTTTTAGATTCTTAGGTTCATATGCTCTACTAATTCACTATCATCTAAAGCATTATCAATATCATGACTATATGCATTTGGGTTTAAGGATTAAGTACCTACCTCATCGGTGTGATCATCATCTCCAATAGCCATGAGACACAAATTTGCAATTTCTTGCTCTTCTTATTCACTTGAGAAGTCATCATCCCATGTGGCGTTGAGAGATTTTTTCTTTTCCTTATCCCATTTCTTCTTGTTTTTCAATTTGAAGCAATTTGATTTAATGTGACCCATTTTGCCACATTCATAGCATTTCACTTCATTATTTTTCTCCTTATCATTGTAAGAGGTTTTAGAATATGTGCCTTTGTTGGTTTGAAGTTTTCTCTTTCTTTTCCAATCACTTACTCTTCTAGATAGAATAGCCATTTATTCATCATCATCACTATCTTCATCACTTGAGCTTTCACTTTCTTTGATGGCTTTGAGAGCTATTGCTTTCCTCTTATCTTTTCTCACCTTGGCCATTGTGAGCGGGGATTTTTGCCCCTACTTCATGTGGAATGATTCTTGCGATTTCTACACTATTAGGCTTGGGGCCTTAGAGAATATGGGCCTAAATTTGGAGAAAATGGAGTTGCCACCCGGGAAAAGAAAGGGGTGAATGACTTGATTCTTAAGAAATCCCCAACCCCTAATGGGATTGAAAAAGTTGGGTACACGTGGGGAAGGTGAGAATGACCCAACACCCCACAGCGCCCGGTTCATTAAAACATGCCTCCTTTTTTGGTATAAATATTATAAAATTCTTAATTTATTGGGATATTATCCATATTACATATGAATATTAAAATAAAGAATTATTGCATTAAAATTAAAACAAGTTCAAAACAAAAACAATAAATGAGCACCTATACGATATGGAAACATGTCCTTACAACCATGTCCAATGTCTAAAATAAATAGGACACCCACCTAAAGGTGGAAACATGTCCTTTACAATAGTCCCAAAAGTTTTTAAACAATAAATTAAATTACTTATAAAAAAATGAACCACCCACAAAGTGGAAACATGCCTTTCACAGTCTTAAAATGCAACAGATAATTAATTAAGCAAACTAAATTATATAAACATTCACAATAATAAATCATCCATTTGCAAATCAAATTAAATGAACATAAATATATACTAATAAATTAAATAATCAAAACTAGGGTTCAATCATAAATTAATTATTTTAAATATACAAAATTAAGTCTTAAACCTAGAATTAAGATTTGTAAAAAAAAAAATGCAAAATTAGGGTTTTTGGGATGGAAATTAGGGTTTTAGTATTTGGATTTAGGATTTTGGGTGGAATTAGGGTTTATTAGGGTTTTGAGGTTAGTATATGGGAAATTAGGGTTTTAGTATTTGGACTTAGGATTTTGGATGAAATTAGGGTTTTAGTATTTGGATTTAGGATTTTGGATGGAATTAGGGTTTTTGAGGAAAAGCTAGGTATGAATTAGGATTTTCAAGATTTTAGGTTTAAGAAGAAAGGTTTAGGGTTAGGGTTTTTAAGATAGATGTTTGGGAAATTAAGGTTGAGGTTCACTAGAGGTTTTAGTGCTTGGTTTTAGGGTTTTGGGAATTTAAGATATTGGAAACTAAATTTTTGGCTTTAGGGCTACTAGATTAAATATGAAATAAATTATTGGATTAAAATTTTGGGGTTTTAGTGGATGTTTAGGTTACTGGATGTTCAAACAAGTGCTCAAAATTCTTTGTGAACTCTGGGATCAAATGAATTATATATTAAAATAATTCTCTAAATCACTGATTATTATTTTTCAAAGGAAACACTCTCATTGTATGTTGAAGCAAATTGTAAACCAATAGATGCATCCACTGCAATTTTAAATGGATTCAATGATTAAAGATAAACCTCTGTTGTTGGTTCCACAAAAATTAATGAATTGAAATAAGCCTTTTGCTACTGCCTACCTGGATCAATTGAAGTTTTTGCCCAGAGACCACCTGATTGTTGCTCCTGTGTTATTTCTGTTAAACCGTGCCAATTACTAATTGTGTTCTTCACAATTGTTGCTGCATGTTTCAATGTTAAACATCAGCATTTTTTTAGCATAATTAGGTTTAAAGTAAAACCCTAAAACTTAATCTAACGACCTAAACAGTGTCCATCTTAATTAAGCAATTAATAAACCGTATTAGAGATGAATTAAGGGTCCATGGTGGAGTGGGACACCACAATCTGCCATGAACCAAAGGCCATGGTAGATTGGGACTTCCCAATCCTCCATGAACTATTGTTCATGGCAGACTAGGACTCCCAATCCACCATGGACCTTGGTCCATGGTGAATTGGTGTCCCAATTCATCATGGTTTTTATATTTGGGTTGGTCTGGCTCATTTTTGTATTTTAAAATATAAACAAACCTATTTTAATTTTCAAATGATAAATAGGACTTGATTTAGGATCTTTTAAAATTGAACCACCCTATTTTTTAGACATTTTAAAATTGGATTAACCTATTAAAAGTCATAAACCAAGTTTAAGCCTTTTAAAATTGGACCAAATTTAACTTAGCCTTCTTTAATTAAGATCGAACTAATTTATAACCAAAATCAAGGGCCTACAGTTTGCTCTCTTCTTAAACGATCTTGAATTTATTTAGAGATAGTGAAAAGCAACATGACTTTGAGTTATTTTTGGACATGGATGGGTTTTGGACCTGAGGTTGGATTGGTTTGGGTTCTAGACTAAAAAATAATTTGGGTTTGGACCCGAGTAGTTTTGGATTCTGGACACTGATTGGTTTGGGTTTGGGACCTAAATTGAGTTCAGGACTCGAATTGAGTTCTGGAATAAAAAATGATTTGGGTTCTGGACTCGAGATAGTTTGGGTTCTGGACTTGATTTGAGTTCTGGACTTGACAAAGATTTGGGTTCTGGACCTGAGATAGTTTAGATTCTGGACCCAGTTTGAGTTCTGAACTCGAAAAAGATTTAGATTCTGGATCTGAGGTAGTTGAGTTCTGGACCCGGTTTGAGTTTTGGACTAGAAAAAAGATTTGGGTTCTGGACCCGATATAGTTTGGGTTCTAGACCCAGTTTGAGTTTTGGGCTAAAAAAAGATTTGAGTTCAGGACTTGAGATGGTTTGGGTTCTGGACCCGATTTTAGTTCTGGTCACAAAAAAAATTTAGGTTCTAGACCCAAGATGGTTTGGGTTCTAGACCCAGTTTGAGTTATAGACTAAAAAAAAATTTTAGGTTCTGGACCCGAGATGGTTTAGGTTCTTAACCCAGTTTAAGTTCTGGACTAAAAAAAGATTTGAGTTTTGGACCCAAGATGGTTTGTGTTCTGGACCCAGTTTGAGTTCTGGACTAAAAAAAGATTTGGATTCTGGACCCGAGACACCTGCAAAAATTAATTGTAGTCAGTAAAGTATTTTGTAAAAAATTAGACTATTTTTAATGTACCTGTATACTCTTGCCCCCATATGAAAAAATATTTGTAAATATAATAATTTTTATACATGCAAAAATATCTTTAACTAATGCAAAATGACTATATTATTGAAAAACGTTTAACTTATCTTTAAAATTATTGGATAAAACATATGATTTAGCTTTCAGACATAGTATTCTTGACTTTAAAGCAAAGCAATATACATACATCGTGCAATTATTTGTATGAAGAAGTTTTACCTTTTTTGAAAAATTATGCAAAGTATCAGTGCCATGTCTCTTGTTATTATCCATCAATTATAATCCAAAGAACTTGCACTATTCATTTCTTTGCTTTTACTTTTTATCATTCATCTTTTATGCGAATTATTTGTCTATTTAAACATTCAGAAGCTTATAAGATTTGCAATTCATTATCCACGTTTCATCTTCTGCATTTTAAACATTAGCATTCTCTTAACGTCTTTCGTCTTTGTCTTTAGGCATCCAATATCCATTAATTAATTATAGCTTACAATGGAAGATGAACAACATGCTTCAAGGACTGGACCTCGGTCTGATGCTGAACTGTTAAAGCATATTCGAGCACATGAAAGTGGGATAGTTGGCCTCCTAGTCGGGATGGATCTCCATCATAGCACGATTGAATGGTCTGAGGTATGCATTATTTTGTTGCAATCTAAATACTTATTTACACAACAATATATTTTACTAACCAAATAAGAAAATATGTATGAATTTAAATAGGTAGATAGACATAAATTAACATAATATAAAAATATATGAATATACAAATTTTTTTTAGAAATATATGTAAGTAAATCTATAAAATATATGTAACAAATGGATAAAAATGGTTAGATAGAAGTGATATAGCAAAAATAAGTATAAAAGGAAAGGAAAAGATAGATAAGGTTAATATTTATGCATAAATTGAAAATTAATTAAAATAAGACATTAGACATGAAAAGTAATAGAATTTACTTACCTTGTCTAACTTACCTATTTGATTGTAGCATGACCCTTGTGTCGTTCACAGTAGAGGATGTGTTTATAAAGCCTGCTAGTGGTACAAACGGGCATCGCCTCCCATGAAAAGAATGATTGGTGAATGTGGCTTTGAGGATTTCATCTTGCAATTACAAACAAGAGGTTTTCAAATCGACAGGAGTATGACCTAAGCATTGGCGAAGCGGTGGATTGACACCGGTTAAACTTTTCATCTTCCAATCGGAGAAATGACCATTGGTGTGGTTTATTTTACTGCTATAATAGGCCTAAGGTGCCATGGAATTCCAGTCCCTTTGACCGATAACATCTTAATGTCGCTGAAATTTGATGGTTGATTGGCGTGAAGCCCAAATTCAAGGGACCATGGAAGATCAAATATGAACCTATTCCAGAGTAATGGATGAACTACACTAGGCCAGTAGAGGGAAAATGAGCTGAGCAATATACCCGAGGTTTCTTATTATACTTATTGGTGTCGACCATTCTATGCAGTACCAATGCAGCCATACATCTATCGGTGTTATGAGCCCTTGCTAACTTAGAATGTGTGCCATTTTATTATTGGGGAGAAGCTAATCTTGCATGCCTTTATCACGGTCTCAAGAAATTATGCAAAAGAAAAATATCTTTTACTGGCTTCATGGTTATTGTGGAGGTATAAATTTCCACAACCGATGATTTAAATATTGTACATGTGCATATGAACTTGACTTTTCATTGCTTCTGTAGGTTTGGGCATATGAGCATAACCTTGTGAGAGTGCCCTAACTTAATAGACTGCGAGTAGGATATTCAAGGCTGAACTTTTGGCTATCGAGCTACATGGAGGTGCTAGGTAGTCACCATGTGCATACCCAACGATATCACTTGAGTTGTCTAACATGGGACAAGGTAACAATAAAATTAGTGTTTAAAATTTATGGAAAGGGCAACTTACCTCTTTTATGACTTTGCAAGTGGACATCACTTGGTGGAGAGATGATGAGAGGATTGAATGACCTCCGATCATGAGTGTTGCACTGCCTATTTAAAATTCATGCCGAGTTATTGTGGGGCCAATTTCCAATGGTTGGTTCCTCAGTGAATGAGTATACAATTGGTTCCTTGGTCTAGATCAATGAAGAGTTCCTATAAATTTTTCGCAATACACTATAGACATCACAAACATGTTGAATGATTCTTGGAGGTGCACGTGGAGTGGATACCGGTTTGACCACTTGTTGTTTCCACTTGATGTATCATACAACCAATTTATTTGAGATCAACTTTTCAATTTTAAAGCTTCTGCTATAAGGGTTGAAGGTATTAATGAACTGGATGAGGAAGAAGATGATGAGGAAGGAGAAGAGGGGGCAAAAGAGGAAAGTGAAGTTGATGAGGAAAGTGAAGGCGAGGAAGAAGAGGAAGGTGGAGATGATGATGACAAAGATGCCACGGTTGTTCCTTTGCTAGTTGATGAAATACTTTCTCTTGCTTATCCCAAATAACTTTCATAGCATTTATCTAATCTTGAACTTGATAGGTGGTCGAGCAAGTAGGTGGTCCTAGTCTGTACCATTGTATGCTACTCCAATACAATGACAATTTTCTCCATTTGCTTCGAATTTGCTGTCTTATCCTCAGGGATTCGATCTGAATTACCTGGTCTGTCATTCTATTTTATAATGACGTGTGCTTATATGTATGCATGAAAATGCATGGGCTTACTTTTTTTTTTATCTAGCTCACAGTGGAAGCTTAAGGAACAAAACAAAAAATTTTAGGATGAATTAAATGCCAGTCATCAGCATGCTGCACATTTTGAAGAGTTATACCGTTAGCAGGAACAAAATTTTTGTGACTTCCAATTTCAAGGCATGAGGGGTCCTGGCGCTTCTTCTTTTAGGGGGCCCTAGGCTAACGACCATGACATGCCTTCTCCTTTTTTAGCTGACGACTATTACGAACCTCACTTTCAAGGTGATAGTGACTCAGGTGCTTCTTCTTTGAGTGGGTTTCAGGAAGATGATATGCCTCCTCCCCCATCAGGCCATGACTTCTTTAGGGATTTATTTGATTTTAGTCCACCTCCATCTTCTCTGAGATAAACTTGTAATAAGTATAAAAAAACTTTTATTGTAATAATAGTAATAATAATAATGGCAATAATATCAAGATTCAGTAACTTTGACTTTTTTTAAATTTTGTACTTTGCTGTATTTTTTTTATATAAAAGTTCATGAAAGATCCAAATTTTGGATTCTTCATGGATTAAAGTTTACAAATCCCTAATGCATTTGGTATTCTAACCACTACCTAGTCAAAAGTCCTTTCCTCGCATTTCTTGGATTCAACTCATTGCCCATGCCTATATAAATCAACCAGATTTTACCACGATTTGCCACAATTCTCTGCTCACATATGACAAATTTCATTGCAGCAATAAAAACAATCTCAATTATCTAACAATACTTCCTTCCAAATCAAACTCAATTGTTACTCTCTTCAAGATGATAGAAGCCAATTTAAAAAAGATAAAGAATCTATTTAAGAGCATCAAAGCTATTCATTGGGAACAATTGTCATGGTCACAACTCAATGTCTTGATGTGCTTTCAGAATATCAAATTAGACCAATCATTCTTACATGCCATGGCTTCATTTTAGGATGTGAAAACTATGACTTTTAAGATCAACAATTTTGAAATTTGTCCCATGATTAAAGAGTTTGAAGCCATTCTTGGATATCCAAGTAATTAACCAATGACATTGCCTATACTGACTTCTAAAACCAAACAAAAGATGCAGATGCTACTTTAACTTTCAAAACTTGAAGTTTTATAATCAACCAGAGGTGAGAAAATTTTATTTGGTCCCTTGATCAATTTTTGCATGTCTCATTTGGCTCCGACCAAAGCTTGGGACTCATGTTTTGTCTATGTTTGCTTGGTCAATTCTTGCCCGTTTTAGCTAATGGTGATATTGATCTACGAGTACTGGACATCGTGAACCAAATGGAAGGAGGACTATCTCCAGTACCCGTGATCTTAACTGAAACCCTAGTTTTGTTAGACCAATTAAAAATAAAATCTTCAAGGAGGTTGGCTTAGAGTCCTCTGCTTTTTTAGGTAAATACATAAATCACCCTTTCAGGTTTTCAATTTAGGTTTTTATTATTATTGCTCTAATTTTTACCTAGACAGCCCTTGTGGGTTTTTGAAACTAGTGAGTTGTCCTAATTTTTGCCTAGGCTGCCCTTGTGGGTTTTAAACCTAGCGAACTCCATTTTTTTTTGCTAGTATGACTATCCTTTTTACAGATCTGGCTATACGAGTGTGTCTTCTTACTTCACACCCCTTCTGTAGACTTCACCAAATATCTACCATGACATCATTCTGTCAGAAAATTACTCCGTCCCGCTTTCTCATATGCTGACTGGATTGACTGGATTCACTGATGGGCTGTGATTAAAATTCATTGGTTGGTACCTTGGTGGAAAATTACACATGTCACTATTTGGATGTATCTAATCTATGGTCCTCTTGATGCTATTCGTCAAAGTACTTGTTATGATCCTCACCATCTTAACTGCCAGCATGGAGCTGAGCCTTGGGATTCTGAGTTTGCTCCTGATTTGGACATGCCTCATCTGACTGAAGCCTTTTTGGATCAAATGAAGCAATGCTGGCATACATGCTATACTTATCATCTACCATCAATTTTATATTTGTCAATTTTTAGAGTAAATAATGTTAGGATGAACAATAATAATTAATAAAAGATGTTTTCTTTCCTTTTATAATTTGTCATCACCTTTTGCTATTATGGTATTTATCTTACCCAAATAGTTGGATAATTCAAAATAGAGCACACAAAACAATTTTAAAATCAACTATGTTTATTAAATTAGGGAACAACCAAAAATATTAAGCCAGCATATACAAGATCACTCCTATCGCCAACCGGCCCCTTCGGGTTTTCTAATTGATAATTTTTACTCACTTAGCCCTAATTGTTACTTAGCCCACCCTTTTAGGTTTTTAGAACTAGCAGAATGCTCTAACATTTGCCTAGGCCACCCTTTCAAATTTTCAACCTAGCGAGCCCCCTTTTTTCAAACATAGAACCTCTTCAACCTATCAATATTCACTGGCTCACTAAACTCGTTCTCGTTCATGTTTGAAAACTTGAATGTGTCGTTGCTCATGACTTGCTTCACGATATATGGTCCTTCCTAATTTTGTCTAAACTTTCCTCTTAGGTCGTGGACATTAGTTAGGTTTGCACTACTTCAATACTAAGTCACCAATCTTAAGCTTTCTTACCTTAACCCTTCTGTTGTAGGCCTGAGCTATTTGTTTTGGTACAACTGGTGATGCTATAGTGCCTTCAACCTTCTTTCTTTTAACAAGGCCAGATGTGCATATCTATTTGCTACCCATTTGGTCTTGGGCAATTTCACCTCTAGGATTACCTATAGCAATTTGATCTGAATCTCAATTGGCAACACAACTTCCATCCCATAAATCAAGGAAAATGGCGTCATTCCAGTCGGGGTTCGCACACTGGTCCTATGCCACCACAAAGCAAAAGGAAACATTTTTTACCAATCCCTGTACATCTTGGTCATCTTGGAGAGAATCTGCTTAATCATTTTATTGATTGTTTCCACTATACCATTAGCCTTCGGTCCATAAGGCAAAGATCAATGATGACGGATCTGGTACTTCAAGAATAAATCCTTAACTGCTCCTTGAAACTGCACCCCATTATTCGATATCACACTATATGGGACCCCATATCTGCAAATAATGTTCTTTTTAATAAATCTATCCATTTGTCTTGCCCCGATCTTGTTGAAAGATTCGGCTTCAACCCATTTTGAGAAATAATCAATTGCTACTACAATAATCCAATGTCCGTTTGGAGTCATCGAATGTATCTCCCCGATGATGTCAATTTTCCAAGTTGCAAAGAGCCAAGGAGAAGACATAAAAGTAATTCTTTGGGAGGCATGTGGTTCAAGTTACTGTGCATCTGGCACTACTGGCATTTTCTTACAAAATCAATACAGTCTCTTTTCATGGTCAACCAATAGTAACCTTATCGGATTATCTTCTTAACCAGGGACAATCCATTCATATGGGGTCCATAACTTTTGGCATGTATCTCAAAAATGATCTGCTCAACTTCAGACTTCCTTAAGCATCTTAAGTGCATTCCATTAGGCCATCGATATAACTCCCCATGTATGGTGATGTATTGCATAGACCATCGCCTTATAGCTCTTCTCTCTTCTTTAGTTGCATCTTGTGGGTACTCCCTACTTTCCAAAAATTGTCTTATGGTGTCATACCATGCATCATAATTCGTGTTAATTTTCATGACAGTTTTAAACTCATAACAAGGAGTAGATGAACTGATCAAAACCAAAGGCTTAAGAAATAACTTAATAGGATCTTCCCATATCAAACCCAATGTGGCTAGGGCATCGGCCATCTGGTTTTCCTCCCTTAGTAGGTGTATAAATCTGTACTCTTTGAAATTCTTCTTTGTCAAGGTCAAATAATCATGGTATGGTTTCAACTTTTCTTCCTTCAACTCCCATTCACCATTTACTTGTGATACCACTAGTAAAGAATCACCAAAAACCTGCACTTCTTCTACCTTCATGATCATTAGGGTTGTAATATCCCAAAGTATACCCTAAAAGTTTTGGAATATTTATTGTTGTATTTGGATTAAGTGTATATGTTTTATGGAAAGAGAAAAGAAGTTAAGAGAGATGTGTATATGTTGTATAAATAGAGATATATACAACATATACAAGTCAAATTATTATATGGTGAAAAGAAGAAATAATTGATTTAATTAATTAATGGAAAAATGGGAAAATAAGTAAGTGGAAGAGGACATTTTATGAATATTTAATATTATTTTTGCTTGGTGGAGATTTAAGAGAAGAGTTGACTTGTTTTATTTGCCATTCAATTTGTTCTTCTTCTTTTCTTTCCCTTGGGTTAGCCGGCCATCAAAGAAGCAAGAGAGAAGGAGAGTTTTGTTTTTCCAAGCTAAAAATTTGAGAAGATTACAAGTGATTTAAGTTGGAAATTTGAAGAGTTTCATCAACTTTGGTAAGTTTCTCTTTGATTCTCTTGTTTTATTTTAAGTTATAATTGAGTTTGATAATTGATTGTGGATAGTATGAATATGTTTGATTGGGGTGTGTTTGAGAGTGTTGGGTATAATTGATTTTGATTTTGGGATTGAATTGAAGAAAAGGAATTAGGTTGGTTTTGAAAGAGTAAGAGTTGTGACTTGGTAATTGATGTCAATATTGAGTTTGATCAATTATTTTTGGTAGATTTTCTATGTGTTTGTGTTAAATGGAGTGGAAAGGGAAGAATACGTGAGTTTGGTTTGAAACAGAAGCATTTTGGATGCCACGACCATGGGGGTGTTAAGCAATTGGACAGATTCATTTTCTAACCCACGCCCGTGGGGGTTTGTGAGACCACGACTGTGGGGGTAGTGAGGCCACGACTGTGGGGGTGTGAGACCACGACCGTGGGCCTTAGTTAGTGGTTTTGGTTTGTAATTTGTGATTTATGGGTCTAGTATGAGACTAATAGGAGAATAATTGTAATGGAATTCATGTGAATTTGTAAATAAGTGTGTATTATTCCTTTTGGATTAGGTTGTGAAGAGGTTGAATTGCCCTAACCTAAGTCTTGAGGATTCTTGGAAGAGGAAGTGTTTAGATTGGTGTAATTTGTTCTTGAGGTAAGTACAAACCCTATATTATTGCATACATGTATATGATTATGAAACTTAACACATTTGGTTGTAAATGTGTTAAGTAATCTATTGCATTGTTGATGCATATTAATAATGTTATGTTTTGCATAATGTGAACTTTGTAGAATGTATATTGAAGACTCTAAAGATATGATGACGCAATGAGATATGAAATATGAAATGTGAAAGATATAATGATATGATGAATTGCCTTAATGTGATTTGAGATATGAAGCCATTGTTGTTGGCTATGATAATGCAAATGAAATATAATTGAGGCATGATTGCCTAGATGAGTATTATAAATTGAGAATTGAATTGATAATGAAATAATGAATGAATTGTGTGCCTAATATGTTATTTAATTTTCAGAGTTCTGGGTTTGGCGACATGCCTATGAATCACTTGATAGGTGAAAAGACCGGGTCGTAAGCCGATTTTAGTTGAAATATGTGAAATATGTGAAATATGATGTTTTTGGGGTGAAAAGACTGGGTCGTAAGCCTCAAAAACAATAACAGTCTAGCCGGGTTGAGGGTCACCTCGGGTCTAGCCGGGTTGAGGTCCAAGAGACTGGGTCTGTTACACTATCCATGGATAGATATATATATCGCCTGCGGGCTTGATGATTGTGATTATGGACCAAAGTAGTAACTCTGAACTTTGAATAACATATTAGATCCTTTTTGGGCCCATGCTTGTCTTTGTTTAAATGTGATTCATGAATGGTGAAACAAATGAATAATGAGATTCAATGTAAGACTTTGAAATGTGATATTTATATATATATTGTTTATAATGTTTGATCATATGATATTGGCATTGCATTGAAATATATTATCATTGGGGTTTGTACCACTAAGCCGTAGGCTTAGCGCGATTGTGGTTCATCGCGCAAGTGACAGGGTAGAACCAAAGAGCTCAGTTAGACCGAGTTGAGTTTAGATTCAGAAGCATTGATAGAGGGCTTAAAGATCAAAGACAAACTGCCAAACATTTATAACTTTTATGTTTTGTAAAACATGGATTTTGATATATATATGTATTTGTAAATACCATTATATTTCCCGCTGCGTATCATATAAATGTTTTATCTATTGTACTCTATAATCTGATTTGTATGTTTTCAAGTTTTCTCATATTATTGTTAAAGGAATGAGTGGTTTGTTTAGTAAACTGTAGCATTCCTATATTCAGTATACGTATATCTATGGTGGTATGTAGTGTATGTATACGGGGTATAGGGGTGTTACAAGGGTAGGCCAAAAATGCAAGCTTCGTACTCAACCATGTTATTGGTTGCCCTAAACTTCAACTTCTTAGCTAGGGGGATAAGCTCTCCTTCTGGCGATTCTAAAATTACCCCCAGACCAGTGCCTTTTCTATTTACTGCTCCGTCAAAGTACATCTTCCACCCATGTACCTCTACGATGTCTAAATGTTCATCGAGAAATTCTAAGACCACTTCCTCACTATCAGGTAACGGCTATTGGACTAGGAATTTTGCTATTTCTCTTCTTTTAATGGTTCTTCTAGTTATATACTCGATTTCAAATTCTTCTAAAATAATCAACCATTTACCGTATTTCCCAATCAATGAAGGTGTTTCCCTTAGATATTTTACTGGATCTATCCTGGAAATCACTTGCACACTATAAGATTGAAAGTAATGTCGTAACTTCTTAAATGACTAAACCAAGGCTATGCATATTTTTTCAATGATACTATACTTAACCTCATAAGGTAGGAGCTTTCTGCTTAAGTAGTAAATTGTATACTCAACTCCCGATTCATCTGCTTGGGTGAGCATTGCACCTTTTGACTCTTCTTTTACTATCAAGTATAATATCAAAGGTCTACTAGGCTTAGGTGGCTTCAAAGCAGGTGGATTCATTAAATACTCCTTAATACACTCAAAGGCCTTTTGACATTCATCATTTCACTTGACTGGCTGGTTCTTTTTAAGCAATTTAAAGATCAATTCACAAATCGTGGTAAGCTTCACTATGAATCTACTAATGTACTGTAACTTGCCAATAAACCCCAGAACTTCCTTCTTCGTCTTAGGGGCTGGCATATCCCGGATTGTCTTAACTTTGTCGGGGTCAATCTCAATGTCATTTGAACCAATCACATGCCTTAATAACTTGCCTGAAGTAACCCTAAACACACACTTCTTTAGGTTCAATCTTCGCTTGTACTTTACTGTTCTCTCAAAGAACAATTCTAAGTTTTGGAAATGTTACTCTCTTGTATCCAACTTCACCATCAAATCATCCACATAGACCTCGACTTCTTTATTCATCATGTCATGAAACAAAGTAGCCATCCTCTAATAGGTTTCCCTAGCATTCTTTAACCCAAACGGCTTCACCCTATAGCAAAATATACACCGTGTAGTAATTAATGAAGGTAGTTTTAGCTTTATCCTTTTGGGCCATTAACACTTGATTGTATACGGAAAATTCGTATATGAACGAGTGTAGCATGCTAGTGGCTACACTATCAATAAGGACATCTATGGGGGCAAAAGAAAGTCATCTTTGGGGGAAGCCTTATTCAAGTCTCTATAATCTACACAAACCTAATTCTTCCATCTTTCTTCTATATGGGAACTATGTTTGCTAACCAGTCAAGGTAATCTATCACTTCAAGAAATTTGACTTATATCTGCTTAGTGACTTCTTCTTTAACCAATTATGCCCATTTCAGCCTTAACAGTCTAAGCTTTTGTTTGGCAGGCTTCATGTGAGTGAGGTAGGAGTCAAGTGCTCTGCTATGTCTCAATCAATCCCAGGCATATCCTCATAAGACCACACAAAAACTTCTTCATATTTCTTAAACATTTTTTTCAAATCTCTCTCTCTGTTTAGGAGTAAGGTCGGATTCTATGCTAATGTTTTTAGGATTATTGGTTGTTCCTAATTTAATGTTTGTGTGTCAACAAAGTTAATATTAAAAATTCTTATGTAATCACTACTTGAATTTATGCAACCATCAGGAAAAATATCACACAAGTAAGCAAAATTAGACTTTATTGCATTCATCTTGGAAAAGAAAACATCGTCATCCTCATACAAAGTAGACAAATTAAAATCAAAATCAAAATCAGTATTCTCAAAATCATAAACTAAAACATATTTAAATTTTCTTTAATTAAACAACAATTTCCTCTGGAGTTGTGTGAGCGGGGATTTTTTCTCCCACTCCTGTGTGGAATGGTTCTTGCGACTTCGGCACTGTTAGGCTCAGGGCCTTAGAGAACATGGGCCTAAACTTGGAGAAAATGGAGTCTCCACCAAGATGGATCAAAAAAAAAAGAAAGAGGTGGATGAATCAATTCCTAAGGAATTCCCAAACCCTTATTGAGTTTAAAAAGTTGGGTACATGTGGGGAAGGTGAGAAATAGCATAACACCCCCACAATGCCCGGTTCATTAGAACCGACCTCTTTTTTAGGTCTTAATATTATAAAATTCTTAAATATAATGATATTATCCATAATACATGCAATCATAAGAATAAACACATACTTTATTAAAAATCATAGCAATGTTCAAACAAAATAAGTAAATGGACACCCATCTAAGAATGGAAACATGCCCTTACATCATCTGATATCCAAAACTAAATAGGACACCCACTGAAAGGTGAAAATGTGTCTTTTACATTAAACCCAAAATATGAAAATAATTTAAATTACATAAAGATTAATTAATGAGGTACCCAATCATGGAAACATACCTCTTACAATTTTAATAAACAAATAATAATCAAGAAAATATTCATCCATGATAAATTAAACAAATCAAACATTGAAATTAAATAAATCAATCATCAAAACATATAATAAACATGCATCTAACTTAAATAAAGTAATAAATAAATATATAAATCTAGGTTTACATCTTGAATTAGGGTTTCTTGAATAAAATTTAGGGTTTAGAGTGTTTATAAAAATTAAGATTTTAGGGTTTTGTATTTAGAAAATAGGGTTTGATTTATAGAACTAATAATATTATTATTATTTAAAAATATTAGGCTACTATGTAATTTGAGAAAAAGGATTAATTAGGGTTTAGTTTTATAAACTAGGATTTTAATTAAAAACTAACATTATTATTATTATTCACAAAGAATTATGACCACTGTATAATTTAAATCAAGGTTTATGAAATAATTTTTATGAAAATAATTATTAGGGTTTAAGGTTTACTGTATTGATTAGGGTTTGAGAAAATGGATTAAAGTTTAATGATTATATTATTTACTTAAATTAAAAACTTAGCTATTGTATGAACCAAAATTAAAAAAGAATTTTAGGATAGATAGTGTGATGAAAGTTTTAAGGGTGGAGATGATTGTTGATTCAATAAAATAAATTAGATAAACATACCAACGTTTGAAGGCTCCACCAAAATTATTAGATGAAATTCTGGATGAGCTAACACCAAGACAGAAGACTGCTTGCTTCCTTGGATCATCTTTTGTTGCTGGTTCCTTGATTGTGAAAGAATTCCAGGAGCATCAGTGTGTAAAGTCTCTGAAAAGAATTGCCAAAGTCCAAAAGTCTAGAAAATCAAATGTCCCAAAAGTCCCGTCTCCAAAAATTTTCAAAAAGTCCCTAATAGTTGCTAACCTCTTTTTTTTTTTTAGCTGTCCCAAAGAAAAGTCCCTTCTTTAATTCTTTTAGTGTGTTATTTATAGGAAAATAAAAAAAACCTAATATTGTTTGGTTTAAGGAAATATAAACTGTTTAGGAAATAAAATTTAAAAATCGAGTAAAATAAGTTTTTGGCAAAACATTAGCCAATGCGCTAGCACACTAGATTGTGCCTGCTGCGAGGCAATCTGCTGCTTTGCCCTGTGGGCTGTTGAGGCATGTGAGGTGGAAAATTGCTGTAGACGAGCCACAATTCACCGCTGGCCGAATTAGCTGTGGCAAGCCAATTCACCGTAGGCCTCTCGACTTGCAGTGAACTGCTTGCCACGCAGCTGTTGCCGCTGCAGCGCGTCGTTCGCCGATTCTTTCTATTTTTATTATTTATTATTATATATTTTATTTTTAAAAATAAATACTATATAAATATTTAAAATTTCTTTTTTCTTTTAATATATTTAAAATAATAAATAATAAATATTATAAAAATTATTTAGACTATTTAAAAATTTTGGACTGGACTTGGTAAAAAAATAAGGTCTACAAGTTGTCTGGACTTTTAGGGCAGATTCCTTCTTCTTTTCTGGGCTAGGCTTTTTGTTAGCTGGAAGGACAAGCTCTTTCTTCATCTGTTCTACCAGTTCAGCAATATCAGCAAAGATCTCAAAACTCGAGATTAGCTTTCCCATAAACAAGACTGGCTCGGGCTTTCCTTGGAGTGGCCCCATGTCCGGAGCATTGACAAAAACCTTTTCAAGTCAGGGAAGCTCATTTTCTCATTTTTCTTTGGTTGAACATCTTTGTTAGCTTCATCATACCCCAACCCTTTTTTGGTAGTTTGAGTCTTGAAGTTTGAAAGTTTCATCACACCTATTTTTCCCTTTCTAAGACCAACGCCAAGTAGGTAGTTAATGTTTTTCATCATAGATAAGACCTTGGGATCTACCACTTCATCATCAAAAATTACTGCTACTTGGAACCCATTGAGAGGCCTCTCAACTATCAGAGCATTTACCACTTCATTGTCCTCAGCTTCGATGACCACTGTCTCATCCCCCATTTGGGAACTTGATATTTTGGAGTTTGAAAATAACTCCACCAAGAGGATGGAACTAGGGTCATCCTAATAGTAGTGCAAAAGTGACAGGGATATTCAGGACTACAAATTCAACCATGGATTCAATAGGACCAACCTTCACAACAGCTTTGAAGGTTCCTTCAGAATGCCACTTGGTATTATTATAAGCTCTAATTGTTACCTCGGTTGGGCTTAGATCCCTTGTCGACATGGCAAGCTTTGGCAAGATTTTGAGTGGATAGACATTTATGGTGGACCCATCATCAACCATCACACATGGAGTCCTTTTCCCTTTGACCTCCACCTTGATAAAGAATGGATGGATGTGGTCTCTCCCTTCCTCTGGCAAATCAACTTCTAAAAATGACACCATGCCCACATCAACCTTGTTCTACTTCTAATCATGCTCACATTTCTTCACTTCTTTGACTTTCACAAAATTAACCAGCTCCTCTGGTGTTATAGAAGTGGAAATTGGCATGCTAGCCATAGCCTTGGCCATTATTTCTTGATGCTTTTTTGGATGTAGTTAGCAAATCCCATATGTTGATACTAACTTGTGTTCCCTTCAACTGCTTAAGAACAACATCATCTTCTTCTTCATTATTCCCAGTTTTGACATCCTTTCCCTTATCAACTTCCACTTCCTTTGGCGGTGGCCTTGCATAAGGCTTACCAGATTGAGTGTTCATCACCTCATCTTCTTCAGGCTCAGACCAGGTCCACTCTTCCTTCTTGGGCTCAGAATCATCATCACTATCAATTGAGTCCCAAAATTCGCTCAACACACAAATAAATACTTCTTTTCCAAATACAGCTTGCTCCTTCTTACTAAACATCACTTCTTTTACTACTTCTTCACCGACATCTTAGAAAGAAGACATGAAAAGTTTCTCATTTAAACCACCCCCAATGATGAAAGTCGTCGATGGTGGCACCCTGTTGAACCTTGGCAATGGATTATCCTTTGTACTTGGCTTGTTAGGTTCGAGAAACTTCCTACTATCAATCAATTTCTGAATTTCATATCTCAATCCCAAACACTTATCAATCTCATGCTCTTACATCTTGTGAAATTGGCAAAATGCCTTTGCATCAAAGTTAAGTGGCAAATGATTTGGCAATGGGTGTGGGGCTAATGGATATAATAACCCCTTTTTCTGCAATTTATTGAAGACCCAAGACAAAGTTTGTGCAACTCTGAAAACTATCTTCTACCACCTTGACCAGTTGCATTAACATCGACAACCCTTTTGCTTGCTTTAGTTTACAGACTGATAATTCCCTTTCTCATGTGGTCTTGTAGAAAATTGATTCTTCTCCTTCTCCCACTCTTCAATTTGTAAACTAGCATGAAGAAGATCCTTGAAATTCAGATGAGTGTGAGACATACTTTCATGAAGGCTAGGCAGCACCCCTCTTACAATCATCCTAATATGATCAGATTCATCAGGCCTCTTCTTGAGCAACACGACCTTATTTCTCTACCTCTTCACATAATCAACAAAGTTTTCAATTAATTTCTACCTTATTGATTTGACTTCCATTAAAGAGACCTTTAATTCAGCATTGTACCCATATTGTTAGATAAAAGCCCTGTTCAACAAATCCTAGCTCTTTTGAGTACTATCCTCTAAGGTGTTAAACCAATTCTGCACAACTGGGTCCAACGAAAGCCTGAAGTACCTTAGAGTTTGAGCCTTAGTTGTAATGATCAAGATTTTAAACAGGAAACTTTTTAACTAATATTGAAAAATTGATAGTGTATTGTGATAAAAGTAATATGGATAAATGCTATAAGTAGATAATAGTGAATAGTATATCTCAAAATTTACTGAAGAAATTATTTTTGCACTTTTACGAGACTAAATATCGAATTAGAAAGAAAGGATAAGAAAGAGGGTGTACCATAGTTAAAATGAGATTGGCCACACTAGATTAAATATATTATATATACATATATGTGTGTGTGGACATGTGTGTGTGTGTAGAGTCTTCTTCTCCTTTCTCCCATCTTCCACGCCAAACACCATCACCTCCACCATCTTTCTTATTTTCTTCATCTTCATTTCTTCAAATCAAATAAAATTGAGAGTATATTACATATAACTATAAATTTTTAAAAGAATAAGCTAGAAAAGGTGAGATTATCAGCAAGCGATCAAAGAAAAAGAGGGAAAAGAGAGAAGAAGAGATAAATTGAAAGAGGTATGTGCTTATGTATTTTAATTTGCAAATATTTGAATTTCTATGAGTTTGAATGTTTGAATTGATTGATTGAGTCAATTATAATGAATTATTTCTTGAAAATATTGATTAAATGGATTAAAAAGTGAAAAATGGATCAAAAGAACTTATATGTTGTGAGTATGATTCATAATTCAATCTTTATAAGAATTGGATAGATTGATGTTGTTTAGCCATAAGTGATGATTGAAAGCTTGATTAATTGAAGTTTGAGTAAGGTATTAGATGTAGACTCTTTTTATGTCAAAAAAAAAAATAGATTTGATTCATTTTTATCATAGATTTTGAATATATTGAGTTAAAATGGTTAAGTGTACGAAATGCATAATTTTTGCCTGACATGGCCAGTGACACGCCCATGTCAGTGGTTGTGTCATAGTTGCTGAATTATAAAATAAATAGCATGCCTAGTGACACGCCCATGTCGTTGGGCGTGTTAAAGCTACTGTGAAATGGGCAAATGACACGCCCAGTGACATGCCCATGTCATTGGGCGTGTCACTTGAAGAAATTTGCCTAAAATGGCTCTTTTTCTTGTGTTTCATCCTTAATTTTAGCTTACTTAACTATAAGGCCTTAAAGTGTAAATAATTTTTGAAATCAACCCTATCAAGTAGTGTAATAAATTTTGAATATATGATAAATATGTGTAATACCAAGTGTTGATCAAAGAATTGTTCCATTGAAGTGATATATATAATTCAATGATAATTAAAACTAATGAATTACCCAAATCACACTGATTTTAGATCTAGCTCAGGATTGAATGGCTAACCAGATGAAGGATAGCCATAGTGATAGTGAGCACCTCAAGCCATTAATAGACACATTGTGTCATTAGTGACAGTGGACATAATTGCCGTTATACATTCTTGAGATTTGGCGTTAAAATTGCTACACTAACATGTTATCCAAACCTATGATCTAAGCTCAGTATGCATGGGAATATTTAATAAAGTTATCTAAATTGAAAATATATGTGAATATGACATTGTGAATAATGGAAGAAATGCAAAATAATAATATAAGTCAATTACTTAAAATCAACTTACTGTGTTACAATATGAAAGTGATTGGTAATGTATATATTAAGGTTTATAAGTGAAAATTCTAATTCACAAAATAGAAATGTTATGCTCAAGTTATTGAATTGATAAATAACTTTCTAAGAGTTATAATGATTGAAAGTGTATATAATGATATAAGATACAAAGTGCTCCAAAGTATAGTACTAAATAAGTCCTAAAAATTATAGATTGAATGAAATTATTCTATATGTGAAACTAAAAAGTAAGACTTACTGAAAAATAAATAAATGTAATATGAGCAATGTTAACAAATGAAAAAGTAAGTCTTAAATAAAATGATTTAAAAAGAGAAAAGTTGCAATCCTAAAAGTGTAGTATATCATGATAACTTTTATAGAGTTAAAGTTATTATTTTGTGTAATCAAAATATTATGTTTGTATGTTATTGAAAATAGTTAATATATTAAAATATTTCTTAAAATTGAGTGTTATTACTATATTTTCATAAGTATTTTTCATTAATATTAAGTGACAAAATATGTTTATACAAGCAACACTAAGCTTTGCTTAGTGTGTTAGAATTGTTTTCTGACACGCAGGTATCAAGTCATCGAAGCAAGTTAAGAAGTGGAATTAAGGATCTCAGGAAATTACATAGTACATATAGAGATATTTTGTATATTACACTCATAAGTTATGAAATGTATATATATAATTTAATTTGGCTATTTGGGAGATTGTATAAATTTGTAAACATGAAAGAAATATGTGTATTTAGAGGATGATGTTTGAGATTCTAGTGAATGATTATCAAATAAAGCAATGTATTATATATTTATTTGATTTGATGAACTTATGATGCTTATCTGATTTATAATTACTCTTTAAGATTATTGGAGATATTGGAGATTGGTTTAAAAGTTGAATTTATAAGTGTTATATTATACAAATTGTATTATTATTATTTGAAGATTTTTGTTAGTAACATCTTGAAAGGAAACTTTGTCAATGAATTGATTAGAGTACTGACAGTATATTGAGTAACATTCTCTGATAGTTCTAATGAGAATTGTTAGGGAATGTTACATTAGTAGCTCAAGCAAACTGCATAGCTGTGATATACTATTTCACATGAAGATGAGGGTTACCAGTTCCATTAAATTTAGCAAATGATGACATTTTGAACTTATAAAGGAACTCACCATCTTGTTCAAACAATTTGTCCACCTCAGACATCTCTTCGATTTTTAGCTTCTTCTTAAACTTTTTCTACAAGTCTGCATTCATCTTCTCCAAATCATAAGTTTTTGTCTTTTCAACAGCTGATTTCTCCACAACCTTTGGTTCCTTCTTATCTTGGGGATCTTGAAAGTACTGAGCATAGTATTCATCACCATTCATAACCATCTTGTCATCATCAAAGGCTACTTCATCGACCTTAGCCTTTCCCTTGTCATTCTGCTTCTTAGTACTAGCAGACGCTTTAGTAACATTCCCAAACATTATAGCCATTTGAGTTTTCATAGCCTCAACCAAGACCCCTTAAGTTCTTCCATCTTGGTGTTGACTGCATTGTCTATCATCCTCTGAATCTATTTAGGTTCCATTGCTTTTGGTGAGAAGCTAACTAAGTCATTGCTAGATTCTATGTGTACTAGCATAGGTTGGGTTGTCGTAGGCTCTAGAACTACTATAACTCAGGGTTGTGAGCTAGAAAGGATTAATGATATGAGATGCAATGTATGTATGCATGGATGCACAAGTAACAAATAAAATAATTCAACACTGTAGGAACGAACCTCCCAACCTTATAACTTCTACACACGAATGGCGAGTCTCTTTCTCTAGGTATATGGCTAACAAAATACCAATATGGGGTATCTTATTTTTGAATACTTCCTTTGGATGTTTCAACCAATAGTTGTATTTTCAAGTTTAGAAGTCAGTCCATGATAATTCCCATTAATTAAGCTTCAATCCATTAGGTCAACTAAAAATAGCTTTTATGCTATATTGGGATTAAAACCAAATTAAATGGTTTATCATAAATAGATTTTCTATTTTGAAAAAATAACTAGTGATTCATGCCGCAAACAAGCCCATGATAATTAAGTCTTAGTATAAACTAGGCCCACAATTAATTTTTAATATTCCATAATGGACCCAACTATTTGTAAGCCCATTAAAAAAGGTTGTTTGAAAGCCTATTAAAAATGGTTTTGTTTCAAATCCCATATAAAAAAAATAATTTTTTGGGTTTTGAGTTTGAGCCATGAAGTAGAAAGAATTTTTGACCCATTTTGTAAAAAGATTTTATGTTCAAAGACCATCTTTTGAAGAAGAAAAGATTTTGGTCTTTTGGGTTTTAAAAATTATTTTGTGCTTACAAATATAATTAGGTCATATTAGGAATGGATCAAACCAAATAGGCCATTATTCATACTAAGATATATCAAACATAGTCAAAGAGTAAGCATTTGAGTATAAACCTAAGGAAAGTAACTAAGCCAACTACATGGGCTTTAGTCTTTGGGTTGAAAAGCTTAGGTTCTTATAGCAAATATGTACCAAATGGTGTATGACTATGAGTGGTTATGTCATACTCGATCTCCATACCTTGAGTGAAAGTATGGTATCCCTTAATGTAAATTAAATGATGCAATGAATAATATCATAATAAGAAATAATTAAATAATATAAAGACCAATGGAATCAACTTCTCTTATCCCCAGTGGAGTCGCCACTGTGAGCTGGGATTTTTGCTCCCACTCCCATATGAAATGGTTCTTACGACTTCGGCACTGTTAGGCTCGAGGCCTTAAAGAACACTGGCCTAAACTAGGAGAAAATGGAGTTACCACCCAGACGGGTCGAGAAAAGAAAGGGGTGGATGACTCAATTCCTAAGGAATCCCCAATCCCTAATGGGTTTGAAAAGTTGGGTATGCATGGGGAAGATTGTAATATCCCAATGTATGCCCTAGAAGTTTTGAATATAATTGTTGTTTGATTTGAATCAAATGTATATATGTTTTTGCAAAGGAAATGATTGTGTTAATGGAATGTATATGTTGTATATATGTTAATATATATATAACATATATGTTAGTCAAATGGAGAGTCAAGGGAAGAAGATATTTTAATTTAGGATGTGTGAAATTACTAAAGAGGGCAAGAGTTTTAAAGGAAGTGAGAACAAATAGAAAAGGGCATTTAAGTAATTTTGCTTTGTTAGAATTGCTTGGTGGAGATTTAAAGAAGAAGAGAAGTTGACTTGTCTTCATTTTTCTTTTCTTCTTCTTCTCTTTCTCTTATGGTGGCCGGCCCTCCAAAGCCAAAGAACAAGAGTGATTTTTGTTGATTTCTAAAATCAAATTGAAGGGAGAATCAAAGGATTAAGTTGGAGATTTGTGAAATTTCTTCAATATTAGGTAAGCACTCTCTTGTTTTCTTTTGTTATGCTTGAAGTGAGTTGTGATTTGTTAATATTATGATTAGGTGTGTTTGGGATGTGTTTATAAGTGTTGAAATTGATTGTGAGTTACAAAGTTAAATTGGTGTTGGTTTTGGTTTGAAGATGGTAAGTTAAGTGGATGTTGATATTGAAAGAACAAGAATGATGTTAGTTTTAGGGTTTTGAAGTGGTAAGTGATTAAATGTATTGTTGATGTATTGTTAATGTGAATATTGTAATGTATATGTAAAATAAGTGTTAATGACATTGATTATACTCATTTGAATAAGGTTATGTTGTGTTTAATGTGTTTTAATTCCATCAAAAGAGATTTGGCCATGTTTAGGGTTTTTATTCTTGAGAGACACGGCCAAACTAAAGAATTTTTGGGAGACACGGCCAAGTCTAAGGAAATTTGGCCGTGTTGGATGATTTTTGGAGAGACACGGCCACTGTCTTGGCCGTGTCCCTTGCCCGTGTCTGCCACTGTTTGATTTTGGTTGAGAGACATGGCCAAGCTAGGGGAGTCCTGGCCGTGTTGGAGCTTTTGGTTGAGAGACACGGCCACAAGCTTGGCCGTGTCCCTTGAGTGTGTTAGCTACTGTGATTGTTATTTGTTTTTCTTACATTGTTTTGATTCTTCAAAGGTCTTTTAGTACCTAAACCTAGAAGTAAACACTCTAAACACTTTTAAAACAAAGAATGATCCAAACAAATGTACGTGGAAGATTATAAATCTATGAATGATGTAAAGTGTTAGGTATATATATATGATGATGTTCAATGTATTATATGAATAATGTTGTGTTGTGTACAATGTGGGACATAATGTGAACATTGATGAGGCATATGAATTATTTTAATGTAAATTGAGACATAAAGAGTTGTGAAGTTAATGTTATGAAATATGACGTGTGATATGTGATATGTATAATGAGGAATTGCTTTAATGTTAATGAATATTATAATGATGTGAATGATATGATTAAAACATGTCTAGATGGTATGAGTGAATAATGATATGTCTGTTTAGTCAATGTAATTGATTATGGATATGTGAAAGATGAAGTAGTATAATATGAATTGAGATACGATGATTTAAATGTGATGAGAAGCCATTGTGAACGGCTATGATTATACAAATGAGATTGTTGAGGCATGTTTGCCTATTTGAAAATGATGGAAATGAATTGAGAAAATAATGTTAAAAGATATAAATGAGCGAACCTATCTGCCTCCTACGGAACCATGCGGACCCAATGAGTTGGGCAACCGATCTTGGACTACCGACCTGGTTGGGGGAAGGTTCAGTACAGTCAGTATTATATGTACCTATCTGCCTCCTGCGGAACCATGCGGACCCTGGGTTTGGGCAACCGAACTTGGACTACCGACCTGGTTGGGGGAAGGTTCGTTACTGATAGTCTAATATGTGCTTATCTGCCTCCTGTGGACCCCTAGGATTGGTAGTGGCCTAAGGCCCAGTGGGCCACCTGTAATATCCCAATATATGCCCTAGAAGTTTTAATACAATTGTTGTGTGATTTGAATTAAAGGTATATATGTTTTTTCCAAGGAAATGATTGTGTAAATGGAATGTATATGTTGTATATATGTTAATATATAATACATATAAGTTGGTCAAGAGAAAAGTTAAGAGAAGAAAGGGTGTGGTGGAGGATTTTTGGAAATAAGTAATTATTATTATGATTATTATGATTATTATTATTATTATTATTATTATTATTATTATATATTTATATGGTTGTCGTGAGAAGAGGAGAAAGATATTTTCTTTCTTCTTCTTCTTCTCCTTTTGGTTCTTGAACGAGAGAGAGAGAGAGAGAGATAGAGAGATGTGATGATCTTCATCAAATTTCTTACGGATTTTAAGAGTATTGAAGATGGAGATGAAGATTTGGCAACATATTCAAGTAAGTACTAATCTCTTGAGTTGATTTTATTGATTATATGTATATATGAGTCTTTATCTTCTTGTTTTGATTTCTTTTGGATTGAGGTTATGTTTGGTATAATTGGTGTGTAAGATGAAGATAATGAAAGATTAAAGTATGTAAATGTGTGGAATTGATAACTAAGTGATGATAAGTTGAGATAATTGTGAGGTAAATGATGAAATGTTGAGTTAGGGTTGGGTTTAGATGAATTTGGAAGTGTTTGGTCTTTAAATCAATGAAGGACACGGGCAAGTTATGAGAGACACGGCCAAGTTAGGGCAAACCTAGCCGTGTTGGATGAGTTTTGGAGAGACACGGCCACTGGCTTAGCCGTGTCCCTTGCTTGTGTTTGCTACTGTGGGAGTTTTGTTGAGAGACAAGGCCGTGTCCCTTGCCCGTGTCTGCCTCGGATGATTTGGTGTTGAGTGACACGGCCACAAGCTTGGCCGTGTCCCTTGAGTGTGTTGGCTACTGGATGTTTGTGTTGGGAGACATGGCCACAAGCTTGGCCGTGTCCCTTGAGGGTGTTAACTTTTGTGTTTGTTATTTGTTCTTCATACATTGTTGGATCTTCAAATGTCTTTTGTACCTAAACACACTTAAAACAATAATGATCCAACCAAATGGATATGGAAGATTCTAAATCCATGAATAATGTAAATTGTTATGTATATATCAATGATGATATAGGAAATGTGGAAGATATAATAATCATTGAAAAAGTATGTGCAATGTCATTGATTATGTATACTTGAGTGATGAATTGATCAATATGATTTGATGATAATGTTGATAATATATGAACCATGTTATGTCTTATGCATTGTGAACCTTGTGAATTGTAATGTGGTATGTGAATAATGTAATTTGTGATGTTATACCAATGATGCTATATATATATAATGTGAAGGATATGATGAAGTAATTGCTTATGTACAATTGAATAATGAAATATTATGATATGATATGAGATATAATATGATATGAAGCCATTGTGATTGGCTATGATGATTCAAATGTGTTAGACAAATGACCTTAATTTTGATCCTTGACAACTCAAATGGATGATCTATTTAACTTGTGTTTGAGAAATCTTGTTGCAGGATTAGGTTACTTCAAATAAGGTGAACAGAACACTTATAGCGGTCGCACCTCACCTGAATACGACCGCTCCATGTAATTAAAAGAAGAAATCTTATCACAGTAGGTTTCGCGGTCAGAAGTTCGACCTATGTCGCGACCGCTCCTACAGAATAGCGAC
This sequence comes from Garcia nutans, assembly GCA_947685225.1. Taxonomy (NCBI): domain Eukaryota; kingdom Viridiplantae; phylum Streptophyta; class Magnoliopsida; order Malpighiales; family Euphorbiaceae; genus Garcia; species Garcia nutans. The sequence continues at coordinate 22,622,899 of CANTUV010000026.1, forward strand.
CGTCCGAATATTTGCACGACCGCTACTCAAGGAACTTAAATCATTACAATCACAGTAAGGTTCGCGGTGACAAGAACGGTGAATGACTCGACCTCGCTTATCACTTTAGCGACCGCCCCATTCAGAATCGCGACCGCTCTACCATTCAAGAAGAAATTGTTTGAAGAGACAGCAGGTTTCGCGTCCTCAGGAGCGTCCAGAAGTTCGATGCGAGTTTCTCAATTCGACCGCGATAATCTACATAGGGCGACCGCGACATTCAAATTATGGCGGACATTCAATTTTGCCCTGTCAGAGAATGACACGTAATATGACCGTTATAAACCCACTTGATTATTCAAAAAGGGCGACCGCACCATTGCTAGGCGCGACCGTCCCGACAAACACAGCTGGGCAAGAAGCCGGTCCGACAAACACAGCATGGGCAAGATTCCAGCTGCAGAGCACTAAAATTCGACCGTTGAAGTCTTTTCAAAAGTAGCGACCGTCCCCTGTTAAAGGACGACCGCGAGAAGCATGAGCGCGACCATCCTTGCATGAAGGGCGACCGCGAAGTGCTTCGGGCAGTTTAAGTAAAGAAGGTCTAATCTACCAATACATTATTCTTAATGTCTATAACGGCTAGTAAGACCACAATGGCTATAAATACAATGTCTCTCTGAGAAAACAAAAAAGAGGAATAAGCAAGAAATCAGATTGTAATAGCCAAGCAACAAATTTTCATTTACTTAAACTTACAATTAAATTGTAATGTATGTTAGGTGTTAGCATTGAAAACACCATTGTATAAGTTTGAGTGTAAGCTTGGGAAACACTTGGGTTGAGAGAGTAAGCCTTGTAAAACTCTTGTTAGGTTGTGAGAGTAAGCCTTGTAAAACTCTTGTTTGGGTTGTGAGTGTGAGCCTAAGAAAAACACTTGTGAAGTTAGTTGTGAACTTGTGAAAACACCAAAGTTGGAAGTAAGCTTGTAAAAACTTCAAAGATTAGTGGAACCTTAACAAGTTGTTAAGGAAGTGGATGTAGGATTGAAGTAAATCCGAACCACTATAAATCTTGTGTGTTCTTTCTTTCTTCCATTACTCAACCAACTCTCTATTCCGCATTTCTTGATTGTTGAGTTTTTTAAATTGTCATTAATTCTTGAGAAAACCAATTCACCCCCCCTCTTGGTTGCCATCTTGGGACAACAATTGGTATCAGAGCCCTTAGATTTCTTAAACTTAATTGTGAAATCTGATCCACTATGGCAACTTCTTCTTCATCAAGCTCTCATGGAAATCTTAATTCTATTCTTAGACCCTACTTTGATGGAACTGATTATTCATACTGGAAACACAAAATGTATTTGTTTCTAGATAGTGAAGGGATTGAACTATGGGATTTAGTGGAAAATGAATGGAAATCTCCTACCCACGAAGTTGACGGTATTCAAGTTCCACTTCCCAAAGCTCAATGGTCAACTAGCAATGTCAGAGATCGATTCAAGAACAATAGAGCTGCTTCCATCTTGATGAATTCCATTTCAAGGGAAGAAGGCGGAAGAGTTCAACATTTAACTTGTGCACATTGCATTTGGAAAACACTTGAAAACTACCATGAAGGTACGACTCAAGTGAGATTTACCAAAAAACAAATGCATGTTCATGAATATGAGCTATTCAAGATGAAACCAAATGAAAATGTCACCGACATGACCAATCGCTTACTTGCAATTGTCAATGAACTAAAGAAGTATGGCAAGGTATATGATCAAGGTGATGTAAACAGCAAAATCTTGAGAGCCCTAAGAGCTAGAAAGAACTTTGAATCCAAAGTATCATCCATAGAAGAAGCTCATGATCTCAGCACATTAAGAACCGATGAGCTAGTTGGAAAATTACTCACATTTGAGCTACACAGTGAGAAAGAAGAAGATCAAGGTGAGAAAGAAAAGAGAAAACCAATTGCACTCAAAGCAATCAAAGAAGCTGAGAGCTCAAGCAATGAAGGTACTGATGATGAAGATGAAATGGCAATGTTCTCTAAAAGAATCAATGAATGGAAAAGGAAGAAAAGATTACAAGCAAACAAAGGTACACCTCCTAAATTCTCCTTCAAAGATAAAGAAAAGAAAAATGAGGTAAAATGCTATGAATGTGGAAAAACCGGTCACATCAAGTCGGATTGCTACAAATTAAAGAACAAAAGGAAATGGGATAAAGAAAAGAAAAAGTCTCTCAAAGCCACATGGGATGACTCTTCCTCAAGTGAAGAAGAAGAAGAGGAAGGAATTGCAAATCTTTATCTCATGGCTATTGAAGATGACTCCAATGAGGTAAGTACTCAATCCTTTGATCTTGTAGCACATGATGATATAAGTGATATAGATGATAGTGATTTGATTGAGCACATGAATTCTAAAATAGAAAAATATTTCTCCAAAATGATGCTCTATAAAGAGAAAAACTCTAAGTTAGAAAAGGATTTTATATGCTTAAAGAACTCTACCTTAGAATTGAAAACCTCAAATGAACATTTGATGAATACAATAGGAGAATTAAATAAAAGCTCACATGACTTAGAAAAAGTGATTAAAGAGAATGAGGCATTGAAGCATGAACTAAAAGAACTAAAAGAATCAATTTCCAGATTTCATAAAGGAAAGGAAGTATTGAACACATTAATTAATAATCAAAGGTCACCTTCCTTGAAATATGGATTAGGATTCAATGGCTCAACCAACATTGCACCTAGCAAACCAACATTTGTGAAAGCATCTACAACTGAAATTTCTGATGTTCATATCAAAAATGCTTGCACCAAGTCTAAAAGAACTTCTTATGGTTCACTAGGAGATAAAGCCAAAAATAACTATGCATTGTTGTTCACTAAACTTGCACAAAAGAAATCACATACTTGTAGTTGTATGTACAATGCAAAAAGAAAAATGCAGAAGCATAGAACACCATGGCAATGCACATATTGCATGAAATTTGGTCACAAAAACTTCTATTGTTATATAAGAAAAGCTCATCTCAATTTAGAAGGCACTCTTTCTACTAACCATCAAGGACCCAACTTCATGTGGGTACCTAAAAGAAGATGATCACAATTGTCTTGCAGGTATGCCTAAAATCTACTATCAATGAAAGCACATGGCTTGTGGATAGTGGATGCTCAAGGCATATGACTGGAAATGCAAAGCTCTTTACAAATATTACCTATAAACATGGAGGTAATGTAACTTTTGGAAACAATGCTAAAGGTAAAATTCTTGGTGTTGGCTCCATTGTTTCTATTGGTAAGGATTTAATTGAAGATGTATGGCTTGTTGATGGTTTGAAACATAACTTGCTAAGTGTTAGTCAACTTTGTGATAAAGCATACTTCGTTAAGTTTGATTCCAAGGAATGCAAAATCACAAATTCAAATGATGTTATCATATTTAAGGGTATTAGAACAAACAACACTTACAATGTTAGCATACATTCAAATCATACATGTTTAATGTCCACTAATAATGATGCATGGTTATGGCATAGAAGACTAGGACATGCTGGTATGGATCAATTGAAACATATTTGCAATGAGAATTTAGTTGATGGCTTACCTAAGATAAAATATGATAAAGACAGAATTTGTGAACCTTGTCAACATGGTAAGCAACACAAAAGCTCATTTAAAACAAAGAGTGTTATAAGCACCTCTAGACCTTTAGAGCTCATTCATTTAGATTTGTTTGGACCAAATAGAGTTACAAGCTTAGGAGGCAAATCATATGCATTTGTTCTTGTTGATGACTACTCTAGATTCACATGGGTTAATTTCTTAGCTCAAAAGAATGAAGCCTTTAATTTCTTCAAAACGTTTGCAAAAAGAGTTCAAAATGAAAAAGGATATGTGATCACATCTATTAGAAGTGATCATGGCAAAGAATTTGAAAATGAAAATTTTGAAGACTTTTGCAATGAACTTGGCATTTCACATAATTTTTCTGCTCCTAGAACTCCACAGCAAAATGGTGTAGTTGAAAGGAAAAATAGAACTTTAATCGAAATGGCTAGGACAATGCTCAATGAATATGATTTACCATCTTATTTTTGGGCGGAAGCCGTTAATACAGCTTGTTACATTGCAAATCGTGTTTATAAAAGGCATTTAACTAATAAAACTTCTTATGAGCTATGGAATGGAAGAATACCCAGAATTGGATATTTTAGAGTATTTGGATGCAAATGCTTCATATTGAATACCAAGGATAATCTTGGAAAATTCTCATCCAAATCAGATGAAGGCATATTCTTAGGATATTCATCATTTAGCAAAGCATATAGGGTATTTAACATGAAAACTCTAGTTATAGAAGAATCAATGCATGTTGTATTTGATGAGTCATCTAAACTTGATCAAAAGAAAGGTATTACTTTCAATGACCCTGCAGGTACTCTTGAACCTCTTGAATCTATTGATGCTCCAAAGATCAATCAACTTGAAGAAAAGACTCAAGATCTACCTAAGGATTGGCAATACAAGAAAGATCACCCAAAGGAACTCATCATTGGAGAAACATCAAAGGGAGTAACTACTAGATCTAAAATTAATCATGTTGATGTTAATTTTGCTTTTGTTTCTCAAATTGAACCAAAAACTGTTGAGGAAGCTTTAAATGATGAAAATTGGATAACTGCAATGCAAGATGAACTTAATCAATTTGAAAGAAATAATGTTTGGCAACTTACTCCTAGACCTATAGATCATTCTATAATAGGATGCAAATGGATTTATAGGAATAAGCTTGATGAAAATGGTCACATCATTAGAAATAAAGCAAGATTGGTAGCCAAAGGTTATAATCAAGAAGAAGGTATTGACTTTAATGAAACCTTTGCCCCAGTAGCCAGATTAGAAGCTATTAGAATATTACTTGCCTTTGCATGTCATATGAATTTTAAGCTTTATCAAATGGATGTTAAAAGTGCATTTCTAAACGGACTCATAAATGAAGAAGTTTATGTTGAACAACCTCCTGGTTTTGAAAACTACAAATTTCCTGATCATGTTTTCAAACTTACCAAAGCTTTATATGGATTAAAGCAAGCACCTAGAGCTTGGTATGACAAACTTAGTGCATATTTACTTGAAAATGGTTTTGCAAAAGGAAAAGTAGACACAACTCTTTTTGTTAAAAAGGATAAGCATAACATCTTGATTGTACAAATTTATGTGGATGACATAATATTTGGAGCTACTAATGACACCTTGTGCAAAGAATTTGCTTCTTGTATGACTAGGGAATTTGAAATGAGCATGATGGGTGAACTCAAGTTTTTCCTTGGACTGCAAGTCAAGCAATGTAAAGATGGGATCTTCATCAACCAATCCAAATATACAAAAGAACTCATCAAGAAATTTGGAATGGATGGCTGCAAAACTAGCAAAACTCCCATGAGCACATCATTGAAATTAGGTAAAGATGAAAATGGTAAAGCAGTAGATGAGAAGAAATATCGAGGTATCATCGGATCACTACTTTACTTAACTACTTCTAGGCCTGATATAATGTTTAGTGTATGTCTTTGTGCTAGATTTCAAACTAGTCCTAAAGAATCACACTTGAATGCCACTAAGAGAATCTTGAAATATTTGAGTGGTACAATACATTTAGGACTTTGGTATCCTAAAAACACATCATTTCATATTATAGGATTTTCAGATGCAGATTACGCTGGTAGTATATTAGATAGGAAAAGCACAACAGGAGCATGTCACTTTCTTGGTAATTGTCTAGTTTCTTGGCATAGTAAGAAACAAGCATCGGTTGCTTTATCCACAACGGAAGCTGAGTATGTTGCAGCTTGTTTTTGTTGCACACAAGTATTATGGATGAAACAACAATTGCTTGACTATGGTAAGGTTTTTAACAATATTTCCATTAAATGTGACAACACTAGTGCTATCAATTTGTCTAAAAATCCTATACAACATTCTAGATCCAAGCATATAGATATTAGACATCATTTTTTAAGGGAAAATGTGCAAAATCAGAACATAATTCTAGAATTTATTGAAACACAAAATCAACTTGCGGATGTCTTTACAAAACCCTTGAATGAAGATAGACTTAATTTTATTAAACTTAATTTAGGAATGATTGATGGAAACACTCTGAATTAATTGCCTATCAATAAGGTTTCTATGTGCATGAATTTAATGCTTCTTAACACAATAGAAATATTCTCCATCTTTCCTTGAATCTTTCATTTTTAAGTATGTCGCGGTCGCTCCAGTATTCTTTAGCGGTCGCTATCCTGTCTGTCAGTTTCATTCAAACTAATGACTCTGTGCGCGGTCGAGAAAATTTGTGCGCGGCCGCACCAATTTGAATAGTTTCGACCGTTGCAGTTACATTCCTCACTCGCGAGCATACTTATCTTGACAATGGTCGCTAGATCATAAGTCGCGATCGCACCTTGTTAAATCTGCGACCGCACCCTGTACACTCTGCTCGAAAATTTATAACCGTTGGTTATGTGACAGGTCGCAACTCTTAACTTTCAACAGTCAAAAACGGCTATTTTCTTAAATCCATCTATTTAAGAGTGTTTTGCATCAGTTTATCTGATATTTTGCCTATTAAAGCACACAAACCTTCCTCTGAAACCCTAAAAACCTCTCAATATCATCTGTTTCTCAATCACTCTCTGTTTTCCTACTCTCTTATGTTCTAATGGCCCCCAAAAGAAAAACCACTTCCAAAATAAAAGGTCAAGCCAAGAGAGTTCCAGGAGTCACCATTAGAGAACCCATTGTTGATCCTCCATCTCCTCCTCAATCTAAAAGAGGTGAGAAAATTCACAAACCTCACCATCAAACCACTGAAGAAGATGTTAGGTATGCCATGCTAAAGAGAAAGAAGGTTGAAGGCACCAAATCTCCTTTTGGTGGGATGCTTTCTGCCTTGAACATCAAGGACGAAATTGAGAGATTGCTGGATGTCCTTGGATGGAGAAAATTTGTCTTTTCAGAAGAGGTAGGCTACTCTAGTCTGAGTAAGGAGTTTTTAATGTCTCTTCAAATAGAGAAGAGTGCAAATTCTGCACTAGGGTGGTATGGGGTCAGATTTAAGCTCTTTGATCAATACCAAGCCCTATCTCTAGAAGATTTTGGCAGCATTTGGGACTTCCCCTCTGAAGGTATAACCTCCTACAATGACCAAATCTTCTCAAACCCAACACTTTCTGATTTCTGGAGAGAAATTTCCATTGAAACCTCTTTTGAAAAGGAATCTAAAGCCAGACATATCAAATCTCTCACCCACTGGATGCTCCATAGGATTATCACCTATACCATTCACCAAAGAGCAGATGGGAATGAGAAAGTAACCAAGAGAGACCTTATATTTCTGTATGCTTTCACCCACAACATCAAAATAAACACCACCAAGTTCTTGATTGATACTCTTTATCATCATGCTGTAACAAGAACTGGTACCTTATATCCCACATGCATCATGATCTTTATGATATGCAAGGCAAATTGGACTTGCCTCAATGCAATCTTGAAGATTGGGATATAAGTGATCACACCCAAAGCGTTGCTGAAGAAGAAGAGTCCATTAGCACTAGCTCTGCCTCTGTTGCACCTCAAGATAAGGGGAAAGCTCCTTTAGTTGAAGAAGAGTTAGAGTTAGATGATGACTCAGAATAGCTTAGCTTTAGTCTGTTTTTGCTTGCATTTTCATATGTTTGCTAATTTGCTTTCTGTTTTGTATTTTCCTCCACTTCAATCTATATATTTCCATGTTTATATTTCCATTTGTATTTTGCTTAACATTTATTTCATTTTGCCTATGCCAATGGGGGAGAGAAAATTATAAATGGAATGTCAATAAAATTATGGGGGAGAAATAAGAAAATTATGGGGGAGAAATAAGAACAAGAACAACAATCTGTTTGAACATTTGCAAATTAGGGAAAAATGTTTATGGGGGAGTTAATTTCTTGTTGAAATTTATTGAACATTTGCAAATAATAAAAAATGTTTGCATCAAACAATAACATGTGCACCAAGATAATCTAATAATCACAATGCTCTTAACCATGATTGTTGCATATGTTAAGAGGGAGCATTTTAGACTTATTATTTTTCTTATCATTCCATTTGAAATTGTCAAAGTCAAAATGGGGGAGATTGTTAGACAAATGACCTTAATTTTGATCCTTGACAACTCAAATGGATGATCTATTTAACTTGTGTTTGAGAAATCTTGTTGCATGATTAGGTTACTTCAAATAAGGTGAACAGAACACTTATAGCGGTCGCACCTCACCTGAATACGACCGCTCCATGTAATTAAAAGAAGAAATCTTATCACAGTAGGTTTCGCGGTCAGAAGTTCGACCTATGTCGCGACCGCTCCTACAGAATAGCGACCGTCCGAATATTTGCACGACCGCTACTCAAGGAACTTAAATCATTACAATCACAGTAAGGTTCGCGGTGACAAGAACGGTGAATGACTCGACCTCGCTTATCACTTTAGCGACCGCCCCATTCAGAATCGCGACCGCTCTACCATTCAAGAAGAAATTGTTTGAAGAGACAGTAGGTTTCGCGTCCTCAGGAGCGTCCAGAAGTTCGACGCGAGTTTCTCAATTCGACCGCGATAATCTACATAGGGCGACCGCGACATTCAAATTATGGCGGACATTCAATTTTGCCCTGTCAGAGAATGACACGTAATATGACCGTTATAAACCCACTTGATTATTCAAAAAGGGCGACCGCACCATTGCTAGGCGCGACCGTCCCGACAAACACAGCTGGGCAAGAAGCCGGTCCGACAAACACAGCATGGGCAAGATTCCAGCTGCAGAGCACTAAAATTCGACCGTTGAAGTCTTTTCAAAAGTAGCGACCGTCCCCTGTTAAAGGACGACCGCGAGAAGCATGAGCGCGACCATCCTTGCATGAAGGGCGACCGCGAAGTGCTTCGGGCAGTTTAAGTAAAGAAGGTCTAATCTACCAATACATTATTCTTAATGTCTATAACGGCTAGTAAGACCACAATGGCTATAAATACAATGTCTCTCTGAGAAAACAAAAAAGAGGAATAAGCAAGAAATCAGATTGTAATAGCCAAGCAACAAATTTTCATTTACTTAAACTTACAATTAAATTGTAATGTATGTTAGGTGTTAGCATTGAAAACACCATTGTATAAGTTTGAGTGTAAGCTTGGGAAACACTTGGGTTGAGAGAGTAAGCCTTGTAAAACTCTTGTTAGGTTGTGAGAGTAAGCCTTGTAAAACTCTTGTTTGGGTTGTGAGTGTGAGCCTAAGAAAAACACTTGTGAAGTTAGGTGTGAACTTGTGAAAACACCAAAGTTGGAAGTAAGCTTGTAAAAACTTCAAAGATTAGTGGAACCTTAACAAGTTGTTAAGGAAGTGGATGTAGGATTGAAGTAAATCCGAACCACTATAAATCTTGTGTGTTCTTTCTTTCTTCCATTACTCAACCAACTCTCTATTCCGCATTTCTTGATTGTTGAGTTTTTTAAATTGTCATTAATTCTTGAGAAAACCAATTCACCCCCCCTCTTGGTTGCCATCTTGGGACAACAAAATGAAATGTGAAGCCATCGTTATTGGCTATGATAATTCAATTGAGAATGAAATTGATAAATGAATTGTATAGCTAATGTGTTATTCCATTTTCAGAGTTTGTTGTTGGTGGCATGCCTAATATGAGTAACAATCTCTTGAAGTTAGGTTGGATTTGATCCTTGAAGCCAAGTTGGGTTGAAGTTTAACATCTTTTACTCCCCTTGAAGCTTGGTTGGGTCTAATCCTTGAAGCCTAATTGAGATGTTACAACCCTTGAAGCTAGGTTGGATTGGTTCTTGAAGCCAAGTTGGGTTGATACTTAGCATGCTTTGTTCCCCTTGAATCTTGGTTGAACCTAAATCCTTGAAGCCTAGTTGGGATAATGATATTGATAAATGTGATTATTAAACCAAAGCATTACTCTGAAAATTGAATGGCATATTAGTGTGTTGTTTGGGCCCAAGTCTGTCTTTGTTGTCAATGTGATATCTAAATGTTGAACTAAATGAGTAATGAGATCTGTGGCTGCCTTTGTTGAAAGTGTGATTCATGATTGATGAATTGTGAATAAAATGATGTTATGAAGTATGATTTTGTAATATACGTATTGATATATTGAAAGTGAATATGGCTTGAGGAGCTTTGTTGAGATATGAGTTTATGAAAATGTTATATGATGTGTAAAATGTATATTAATGTGGAATTTGTGAGAATTGTTTTCATGAAGGTTTGGATAGGTCATTGAATGGTGTTTTGTTGAAATGATGTATATGTATATGTATATGAGATAGAAAGGGTAAGTATTGTGTTGTGAATGTTCTATGTAAATATGTATCTAATTCATGAGATTAGTGGGAAAAATGAAGAATGCATTGAGAAAGGAAAACATGGTAAAAGAGAACAATAAAACATGATGCATAAAAATATGAGGTATGATTCTTTTGTGTAGTATATTTTAATATTTATTTGTACTACTAAGCTCTCGGGCTTAGCGCGGTTGTGTAATCACGCAGGTATTTATGCGGTTGATCTGGAAGTCCAGCTGTTATGCCACGAGAAGGGTAAGAGTGTCTCGAGACCAACTAGAAGGTGATGCATACATGTGTAATTTTTAATTATGTTGTATTTTTTATAAGAAAATATATTCATATATAAAGATGAAATTTTGGATAAATAAGAATAAGGATTTCTGGTAAATGCTCTTTAAATTAATGTAATATTGCTGGAACTCGAATAAAGGTTTTTAAATTGAAACTAAAAGTGGCATTCTTATACTTTATATACGTATTGTATGTATACAAGGTATATGTATAGTACTTATATAGAGTATGGGGTGTTACAATTATTTTGGTATCAGAGCTTAGGTTCGAGATTCTCGGCCTAAGTGAAATTAAAAAGAAAATTTTTGAAGAGTTTAAATAAGAATTAAAAAGAAGAGTTTGGAAATGCAATTGGTAATACATGCATATGCATTCACACCTAGGTTGGTCTCGAACGTGGCATTATGTGAATTGTGAATTGTGATGTATTTGAATTACATGAGATAAATGATAGTGTGTAAATGAGGTTTCATATGAAAGTAAATTTTGAAATGTTGATAATTGAGAGGTGACTGTAATATAAAGAAATGATATGGAATTTATAAGTAAAAAGTTTGATTATTGATATGTGTATGACATATAAAGAAATGGCTAGAAGAATAAAGTTGGAAATGAGTTTGAATCTCTTTCCAATAAACTTTATGTTTGGATTTCTAGAAAGAGAAAATATTGCTGGATGGGTAATATGAAAAGACATGTTATGTAAATGACAATAGTACGGTGAAATATTGAATGAGTTGTTTGGTATAGATTAAGTGTGATAATTTAAGGTGTGGATATGTAAAGTTAAGGTTTTGTGTAAAAAGGAAAAAGAAATGATGTTGGTTAAGTACAAAGAGATATTAGTGTTGTTTGTATTGTTATTTTAATGCAAACATGGTGATTTCAATATTAGAAATGTGATATGTTTGAATATGGTGAAAGCTCATGTTAATGGTGGTAACATGTAACATTTAGATTTTTGGAATGAGTTTAATAATTGTGAAACATATATATATTTTGATGTTGCTTTGTGGTATATACATATAAGATGTAGTGAAGTTGATATTAAGAGAATGAGATAAATAAATTGAAGTTTAAGTAAATTAGTAAGTTGAAAATTTATAGATGAAATGTGGATAAAGATCAAATAAATGTTGATAGTTTAATGTATTTAATACATGAGATATATGAAATGAATATTAGTGCACATGAAAGTATTGGGAATTGGGGAATGTGATTGATAGTAGGAAATTTTGGTTTGAAATGAAAGAAAGGAAATTGAGCAAAAGAAAATGAGTTACTTTAAGTAATTTGATTGGAAAGGATGAAAATGACTATGAAAGATGTGTTAAAGATATTTATAAACAAATGTGAGAGAGATATCACATTGGAAATGTGATTAAGCTCCTTGTGAAATAATATTATAAGTAGAGTGTATATATTTATTGAAGTTAATGAATAACTTAAGTTATGATAAACAAATGAGAATGATAATAGTCAAAGTGATAAATATTAAATTTGTATAAACTATAAGCAAAAGGGAAATTTAATAAATTGCATAATTATGTGTTTATATAAAGAGGATTTGTGAAATGAACTTTTCGATATGAATGTAATTGTTATATGTAAGAAAGGTGGGAAGTGAATCACACTATAAATGTGACCTATGAAGGTGTATATAATATGTTTATTATTTTATACCATTACATGTTTAATGGTATTAGAAGTGAGAATGGACCTGGGTAATATTGAACATTGAAATTGTTATAGCAATAACTAAATGAGGCTATCATAAGATGTTTTGGAACTCAAAGTATTTGTGTGTGGAAATGTTTTATGTATAAATGTATAATAAGAAATTGTAAGGAAAGAATTATGTATTTGAAATTTTTAGAAGAGATGAATTGGAAATAGAGTAATGAATGAAACTTGTGTAAGATTTGTATCTAATTGAAGGTTGGGCATAGGAAATGTTAAAGATAATATTATTGAACATGAGTTGGGTTAATGATGATTAAATCATCAAAAGCAAACTGTTTTGAGATAGAATTAAAATGTGTTAACTCTTGGTGTAATAAAAATTTGGAGAATATATATATAATTTTTGTGATGCAATCTAGCATTATAATTGTAAAGGCTGGAAATCGAATAATAGAAGAACAATATTGATTTACAATCCCTAAGTGTGATTGTTAATATATCATGGTCATATGACTTGGCTAGTGTGATTAGTTGGTTAGTTTTATTATCTTCAGATTTGAAACTGAGATGATATAACTGTAGTATAATTTTGGTGAGATTGATAACTATGTTTCTAGGAACATGGTTAAAAGATATGATTGAAGCATGTCTAGATGATATGATTGAATAATGAAATGTTCAATATAGTTAATGATATATGTGTATACTATTTTAATATGATGAAAAACCATGATTGTTGGCAATGATGTTGGAAATGAATTATAATTAAGGGAGAGTGCTTAATTGATTATGAAAAAAATGAATTGTGAAAAGATAAATGAACGGACTTGTCTACCTCCTGCGGAACCATGCAGACCCATTGTGTTGGGCAACCGAACTTGGACTACCAACCTGTTTGGGGAAAAGTTCGTTTCTGAAGCTATAGTTGTTAGCTATATTGATAAACTTTGAATGAGTATGAGAAATGATGATATAATTATGGAAATAATGAAATGTATATGTATAAGCATGATTCTTATTGAGTGAATATATGAATTTGAAAAGACAAGAATTTGAATATAAGTTTGACCTAATGGAATTAGGTTATATATATGTATATATTGTAAAATCCAATGATAAATTTCGATAAGTTCATTGCTGATTTGAATCAAATAAGGTTGAAATGTTAGTATTTTGTGATAGATAGATCGATTGATCTAGATTTCGCTAAAGTTGCGAGTCAATATTGAGATTTAATATGTACAGTTGTACTAGGAGTGTAAAATTGAAATGGTAATGTGTATGATGTAATATTCGGACATATGAATGAACATAAATAAATTGAATTATATCAATTGTACATGGTGAGAAAAAGAGAAATGTTGTTCACCTGTTAAGTAAGTTTAAAAGCATTGTGTTAACATTTATATTAAGTGAGAAGCAAGCTAAAGAAGGTAAGGATATTGCTATCCATTGAGGTTTGGTATATGTTATTTTGAAAGTGATTGTAAGAATGGAATAATCAATGTTGAGATATTAATTAATGACTTTTGAGGTTAAAGTTAAGAGAATATCTATAAAGAGTTAAAGTGATAATCTAACTCTAATACAAAGATAAAATTCATTAGAGATGTAATGAATTATGTTGATTACTTTGTTGAGAAAGTAATAAGATGTAAAGATATATATATCTATACAATGATGAATTATGAAATTCAGTGAAGATGATTATTTCTAAGGGGGAGAGTAGAAGTTATGTGATTTGATAAAATTATAATGTAAGATACGATTATCTTCATATGGAAATTAAGATGGTGATTTATTCTAAATGGGTTGTTATTATGCTGGATAATTTCGAGGACGAAATTATTTAAGGGGGAGAGAATTGTAATATCCCAATATATGCCCTAGAAGTTTTAATACAATTGTTGTGTGATTTGAATTAAGGGTATATATGTTTTTGCCAAGGAAATGATTGTGTAAATGGAATGTATATGTTGTATATATGTTAATATATAATACATATAAGTTGGTCAAGAGAAAAGTCAAGAGAAGAAAGGGTGTGGTGGAGGATTTTTGGAAATAAGTAATTATTATTATGATTATTATTATTATTATTATTATTATTATATATTTATATGGTTGTCGTGAGAAGAGGAGAAAGATATTTTCTTTCTTCTTCTTCTTCTCCTTTTGGTTCTTGCACGAGAGAGAGAGAGAGAGATAAAGAGATGTGATGATCTTCATCAAATTTCTTACGGATTTTAAGAGTATTGAAGATGGAGATGAAGATTTGGCAACATATTCAAGTAAGTACTAATCTCTTGAGTTGATTTTATTGATTATATGTATATATGAGTCTTTATCTTCTTGTTTTGATTTCTTTTGGATTGAGGTTATGTTTGGTATAATTGGTGTGTAAGATGAAGATAATGAAAGATCGAAGTATGTAAATGTGTGGAATTGATAACTAAGTGATGATAAGTTGAGATAATTGTGAGGTAAATGATGAAATGTTGAGTTAGGGTTGGGTTTAGATGAATTTGGAAGTGTTTGGTCTTTAAATCAATGAAGGCACGGCCAAGTTATGAGAGACACGGCAAAGTTAGGGCAAACCTGGCCGTGTTGGATGAGTTTTGGAGAGACACGGCCACTGGCTTGGCCGTGTCCCTTGCTTGTGTTTGCTACTGTGGGAGTTTTGTTGAGAGACACGGCCGTGTCCCTTGCCCGTGTCTGCCTCGGATGATTTGGTGTTGAGTGACACGGCCACAAGCTTGGCCGTGTCCCTTGAGTGTGTTGGCTACTGGATGTTTGTGTTGGGAGACACGGCCACAAGCTTGGCCGTGTCCCTTGAGGGTGTTAACTTTTGTGTTTGTTATTTGTTCTTCATACATTATTGGATCTTCAAATGTCTTTTGTACCTAAACACACTTAAAACAATAATGATCCAACCAAATGGATATGGAAGATTCTAAATCCATGAATAATGTAAATTGTTATGTATATATCAATGATGATATAGGAAATGTGGAAGATATAATGATCATTGAAAAAGTATGTGCAATGTCATTGATTATGTATACTTGAGTGATGAATTGATCAATATGATTTGATGATAATGTTGATAATATATGAACCATGTTATGTCTTATGCATTGTGAACCTTGTGAATTGTAATGTGGTATGTGAATAATGTAATTTGTGATGTTATACCAATGATGCTATATATATAATGTGAAGGATATGATGAAGTAATTGCTTATGTACAATTGAATAATGAAATATTATGATATGATTTGAGATATAATATGATATGAAGCCATTGTGATTGGCTATGATGATTCAAATGAAATGTGAAGCCATCGTTATTGGCTATGATAATTCAATTGAGAATGAAATTGATAAATGAATTGTATAGCTAATGTGTTATTCCATTTTCAGAGTTTGTTGTTGGTGGCATGCCTAATATGAGTAACAATCTCTTGAAGTTAGGTTGGATTTGATCCTTGAAGCCAAGTTGGGTTGAAGTTTAACATCTTTTACTCCCCTTGAAGCTTGGTTGGGTCTAATCCTTGAAGCCTAATTGAGATGTTACAACCCTTGAAGCTAGGTTGGATTGGTTCTTGAAGCCAAGTTGGGTTGATACTTAGCATGCTTTGTTCCCCTTGAATCTTGGTTGAACCTAAATCCTTGAAGCCTAGTTGGGATAATGATATTGATAAATGTGATGATTAAACCAAAGCATTACTCTGAAAATTGAATGGCATATTAGTGTGTTGTTTGGGCCCAAGTCTGTCTTTGTTGTCAATGTGATATCTAAATGTTGAACTAAATGAGTAATGAGATCTATGGCTGCCTTTGTTGAAAGTGTGATTCATGATTGATGAATTGTGAATAAAATGATGTTATGAAGTATGATTTTGTAATATACGTATTGATATATTGAAAGTGAATATGGCTTGAGGAGCTTTGTTGAGATATGAGTTTATGAAAATGTTATATGATGTGTAAAATGTATATTAATGTGGAATTTGTGAGAATTGTTTTCATGAAGGTTTGGATAGGTCATTGAATGGTGTTTTGTTGAAATGATGTATATGTATATGTATATGAGATAGAAAGGGTAAGTATTGTGTTGTGAATGTTCTATGTAAATATGTATCTAATTCATGAGATTAGTGGGAAAAATGAAGAATGCATTGAGAAAGGAAAACATGGTAAAAGAGAACAATAAAACATGATGCATAAAAATATGAGGTATGATTCTTTTGTGTAGTATATTTTAATATTTATTTGTACTACTAAGCTCTCGGGCTTAGCGCGGTTGTGTAATCACGCAGGTATTTATGCGGTTGATCTGGAAGTCCAGCTGTTATGCCACGAGAAGGGTAAGAGTGTCTCGAGACCAACTAGAAGGTGATGCATACATGTGTAATTTTTAATTATGTTGTATTTTTTATAAGAAAATATATTCATATATAAAGATGAAATTTTGGATAAATAAGAATAAGGATTTCTGGTAAATGCTCTTTAAATTAATGTAATATTGCTGGAACTCGGATAAAGGTTTTTAAATTGAAACTAAAAGTGACATTCTTATACTTTATATACGTATTGTATGTATATCAGGTATATGTATAGTACTTATATAGAGTATGGGGTGTTACACAACCGACCTGGTTGGGGGAAAGTTCGTATATGAAGCCATAGTTGTTGGCTATATTGATAAACTTTAAATGAGTATAACAGATGATGATATAATTATTGAAATAATGAAATGTAACATTTATAAGCATGATCTTTATTAGTTGAATGTATGACATTGATATTGACATGGCATATTATCATTATGGTTTGTATTACTGAGCTGTTGGCTCAGCGCGATTGTGGTTCATCGCGCAGGTGATAGAGTTGATAGGGTTGAGGCAGAGGATTCTGCTAGACCTCGTTGAGTTTGTGCTTGAAGAGTTGGATTAAAGCTTAAAGATCAGAGAGTCAAGCTGCCAATCATGTATATATATATATTCTATGTTTTGTATATGTTAAACTTTTATGTATTTGTACTTGGAAGTACTTATTGTAAATTCCGCTGTGTATTAATAAACGGTTTCATCTATTATATTTATGAATTTCTTTTACAACAATTGATATTTGTTTTATTTCCCTTTGAGATATGACTTGTGTATTTTTTAAACTGTGGCATTTTCTATATTCAGTATACATATATTACGATCGTATAAGCATGCTGTGTACGTATACGAGATATAGGGGTGTTACAAAGATGAGAATGACCCAGCACCCCCACAGCGCCCAACTCATTAGAATCGGCCTTCTTTTTAGGTCTAAATATTATAAAATTCTTAACTTATTGCAATATTATCCACACTACATACGAATATTAAAATAAAGAATTATTACATTAAAATTAAACAAGTTTAAAATAATACAATAAATGGAAACCCATACGATATGGAAACATGCCCTTACAACCATGGCCAACGTCTAAAATAAATAGGACACCCACCTAAAAGTGGAAACATGTCCTTTACAATAGTCTCAAAAATTTTTAAATAATAAATTAAATTATATATAAAAAAATGATGCGTCCACAAAGTAGAAGCATGCCTTTTACCATCTTAAAATCTAACAGATTATTAATTAAGCAAACTAAATTATACAAACATCCTCAATAATAAATCATCCATTTGCAAATCAAATAAAATGAACCATAAATATATAATAATAAATTAAATAGTCAAAACAAGGGTTCAATCATAAATTAATTATTTTAAATGTACAAAATTAAGTCTTAAACCTAGAATTAGGATTTGTAAGAAAACGCAAAATTAGGGTTTTTGGGATGAAAATTAGGTTTTTTTAATGGAATTAAGGTTTTAGTTTTTGGATTTAGGATTTTGGGTGGGATTAGGGTTTTAGTTTTGAAATTAGGGTTTTGAGGTTAGTATTTGGGAAATTAGGGTTTTAGTATTTGGATTTAGGATTTTGGATGGAATTAGGGTTTTAGTTTTGAAATTAGGGTTTTGAGGCTCATATTTGGGAAATTAGGGTTTTAGTATTTGGATTTAGGATTTTGGATGGAATTAGGGTTTTAGTTTTAAAATTAGGATTTTGAAGCTAGTATTTGGGAAATTAGGGTTTTAGTATTTGGATTTAGGATTTTGGATGGAATTAGGGTTTTTAAGGTGAAGCTAGGTATGAATTCAGATTTTCAAGGTTTTAGGTTTAAGAAGAAAGGTTTAGGGTTAGGGTTTTTAAGATAAATGTTTGGGCGATTAAGGTTGAGGTTTAATGGAGGTTCTAGTGTTTGATTTTAGGGTTTTGGGAATTTAGGATATTGGAAACTAAAATTTAGGCTTTACGTCTACTGGATTAAATATGAAATAAATTATTGGATTAGGGGTTTTGGGGTTTTGGTTTTAGTTTTAGGATTACTGGATTTAATATGAAAGTCAAATTATTGGATTAGGTTTTGGTGGATGTTTAGGTTACTGGATGTTCAAACAAGTGGTCAAAATTCTTCGTGAAATCTAGGATCAAATCAATTATATATTAAAAAAATTCTCTAAATCATTGATTATTGTTTTTCAAAGGAAACACTCTCATTGTATGTTGCAGCAAATTGTAAACCAGTAGATGCATCTACTGTAATTTTAAATGAATTCAATGATTGAAGACAAACCTCCATTGTTGGTTCCTTCAAAATTAATGAATTGAAACAATCCTTCTACTACTACCTGCCTGGATCAATTGAAGTTTTTGGCTAGAGACCACCAGATTATTGCTCCTGTTTTGTTTCTGTTGAACCATGCCAATTACTAATTGTGCTCTTCACGATTGTTACTGCCTGTTTCAATGTTAAACATCAGTATTTATAGGCATAATTAGGTTTAAAGTACGACCCTAAAATTTAATCCGACGGCCTAAATGGAGTCCATATTAATTAAGGAATTAATAAATTGTATTAGAGTCGAATTAATGGTCTATGGCAGAGTAGGACACTCCAATCTGCCATGAACCAAAGACCATGGAGGATTGGGACTTCCCAATCCTCCAAGTCCCAATCCTCCATGGACCAAAGGTCATGGCAGAATGGCGGATTGGGACTCCCAATCCGCCATGGACCTTGGTCCATGATGAATTGGTGTCCCAATTCATCATGTTTTTATATTTGAGTCGGTTCAGCTCATTTTTGTATTTTAAAATATATTCAAACCTGTTTTAATTTTCAAATGATAAATAGGACTTGATTTAGGTTCTTTTAAAATTGAACCACCTTATTTTAGGCATTTAAAAATTGGACTGACCTATTAAAAGTCATAAACTAGGTTTAAGCCTTTTAAAATTGGACCAAATTTAACTTAGCCTTCTTTAATTAAGATAGAACTAATTTAGTGCCAAAATCAAGGGTCTACAGTCATCTTCCTTCTTGTCAAAGGTAAGAAGTTTTTCCATAAGCTCATCAGTTCTCAAAGTGCTAAGGTTGTGAGCTTCTTCTATTAAAGAAACCCTAGACTCAAAATTCTTTTTGGGTCTAAGTGCTCTTAATATCTTGATATTGGCATCGCCTTGATCATAGATTTTCCCATATTTTTTTAGGTGATTGACAACAATAAGCAACCAATTTGTCATTTTAGTGACATTCTCAATAGGCTTCATCTGATACTCATGCACAAGCATTTGAGTCTTCATGAACCTCACTTGAGTAGTACCCTCATGATAGTTTTCAAGTGTTTTCCAAATACTATATGCATAAGTGAGATGTTGAACTCTTCCACCTTCTTCTCTTGAAATTGAATTCATCAAGATTGAGGCTGCCCTATTGTTTTTGTAATGAGACCTTGCTTTGTCATTAGACCATTGTACTATAGGGAGAGGAACTTGAACACCATTAACTTTATGAGTAGGAGGTTTCCACTCACTTTATACAAATTTCCAAAGCTCAATTCCTTTACTATCAAGAAATAAATACATCATATGTTTTTAATATGTATAATCGGTTACATCAAAGTAAGGTCTAAGATAGAAATTAAGATTTCCATGTAAAAGAGCCATGGATTTGGGAGTAGAAGAAGTTGAAATAGAGAAAGTGTTTGTTGGTGTAGCTGCCATTATGGATCAAATTTCACAAATAGGCTTCTTGAAATTTAGAGGCTCTAATACAATTTATTGTCCTAAGATGGCAACCAACAGGGGGGGATGAATTGATTGATTTGAAGAAGTGATAGTAAATTAAAACTTGAAAAATTACAAAACAAATGAAGAAGGAGTAGAGTAGAGAAGAATAAACACAAAGAATTTATAGTGGTTCAGATTACCTCAATCCTACTTCCACTTCCTTAACAACTTGTTAAGGTTCCACTAATCTTGAGTTTTTACAAAATCAACTCTTAACTTGGTGTTTTTCACAAGCTCACACCCAAATTTTACAAGGTTTGAGTATTGTCCTCACATCCTAATAAGACTTTTCCCAAAGGTCACTCTAAAAGCTAAGTGTTTCAAAGCTAACACTCAACTTACAATGGTGTTTAATGTTGGCAACCAACACTCAATGAATACAAATGTAAATTTTAATGCAATGAAATAAAAGATATTTGTCTTGGTTATTAACATTGTTATACCTTGTAAAAATGAGATTTCTTGAGGTATTTATAGCTTTCAAGACCTGAATTAGCCATTTGAAGTGGGTGCCTACATGTTTGGACTTTGTCTCCAACTATTATTAGTGTGTCAATTTTTTTTTTTTTGCAATATGGCTATAGAAGGAGAGTCTGAAACAAAGAAAAAATGGAATCCATTTTCAAGAAATACTTTGGGTATCATATTTAATGGCCATAGCAGAAGAGATGATCGAGTTACAACCATAGGTACGACACACCTAGTATTCCACCACAATGATGACATCCAGCTGCCGCGACAACCCCAACCACTACAGAGATACAAAACATAGCGGCGATGCACCCCGCTACCACCACAACCACAACTTTGACATACACCATAAATACCACTACCTTGTTCTTCATTATCATAAAAGAAAAATGAGACCTTCCGAAAAAGCAAATAACAATATGTCTTTGATGAGAAGCTCATTTCTTATACTCATATTTGCATATTGAAATTTGGTAGATTGATATTGAGAAAGAAATGAGTGTTTTAATTATCTTTCTTTGGCAATTTATTTTCTGGAAACTTGATTATTATTATTATTTAATAGAAAATAAGATAAGCGACTCTACATAACACATATGGCATCTGATGTGTGTATTATTGTACGTTTCTATGCGTTTGCATTTCACGCTCCATGAATGTTTTGCATATTCAGAAAAATATGTGTTAAATAGTTATGAAAAATTCAAGTTAGAGTGCCACATTGGTTAAAGGGAAATTAGAAAGGGGCAAAATGACTAAACGTGCCAAGTACATGGGGCCGCCGAGTTATGAAGCCTTTATTTATTTATTTAAAATTGGTAAATCTATTGTAATGAATCAACATATATATTTATGTTTTTTAAAATTTATAAATTAGTCAATAATTTTTTAAATATTTTTCTTCTCTCAGTAATTAGTTGGTAAATTTAAAAAAATATATATTTTTAAAAGATTTGATTTTGATAAAAATTTTTTGAAATTTTAACTAAGATAATTGCATACTTAAATTAATATTGTCAACATATAAAAATATTATATTAACAATCATAATTAAATAATAAATAATATAATATATTAAAATCAATAATAAAATATATACACTATAAAATAATAAATAAATAAAATATTAAATCTGTAAAATATATTCCAATATATCTATGGAGAAGCTATAGATGGAGATGGTGGTAAAGGTGGAGGTGGTGGTAGAGTAGAGGTGGTGGAAGACTAGATGGATCCTAGGAGGTGAGAAATTGTTACAGGAATTAATCCAGTTATGTTGGACCTCCTATTGCATCTAGTCCCTAAGTCGTTTCTCCCACTCATGTGCATGAGCTTCTAACCCCCTTTTCTACGCATCCACCCGCTCTTGGAACATTCAATCACACACTTCTTGATTTTGAAGCTATTTTTTAAGGATTTTCTTTAATTGCTCCACTTTCAGATGTAGCCTGTGAGTAAATCGAATAGAGTCATACTTGATGCAGACCTAGAAGACATATTTCAAAAGGTGGAGTAACTTAACAA
The DNA here is from genome assembly GCA_947685225.1 of Garcia nutans. Classification (NCBI taxonomy): domain Eukaryota; kingdom Viridiplantae; phylum Streptophyta; class Magnoliopsida; order Malpighiales; family Euphorbiaceae; genus Garcia; species Garcia nutans. The sequence continues at coordinate 22,645,436 of CANTUV010000026.1, forward strand.
ATTATTCTTAGTTAAGAGAGTTAGCTCGATCCTCTATGTTGGGTTTGATGATGGTAATCTACTAGTCACTAGGCGAAGTTCATCTATACGAACCATTCTTTGTATAATTCAATTTATAAAGATAATTGAAACATAAGCAAATATAAACATTATAACACCATTACAATATGACAACTATACATCAAATATAGATAAGTTATAAAAGATATGTCCATAAACTCAACTTCACATTATTTCATATGGATTAATTATATAAAATCATGAGAACTACCAAGCAATATACTTAGCATCGTAAAATTAAAGGAAATCCTAAATACATTAAGCTCAATTCCTTCAAATCATGCTAATTAACCATATGATTACTCAAAGAATGCATAAAATATTATCATATTTTATAACAAATAAAACAATGTAGCAAATACCATAACCATCAAAGGAGAACATAAAATCTACCTCATAAAGCACACTTCCTTTGGATCCTAAATCATTATACTAATTAATCATGTAATCTCATTATCAAATATAAGAAAAAGCTTAGAATGAGTTTATGGAAGCAAGTTAATCAAAATTAATAAGGTTCAAAAAATGATTTTAAATAAACAAAAGTTTTATGAAAGATTAACCCTTATGTTTTACCAAATTCAATTATGTGATCACATTTTTAGGCCAATTGCCTTTCATTTGAGCAATTAGAATTCAACATTGAACTTAGAGAGGTGAAACACTAAGCTATAGTGATGAACACAACAACTTTGAAGGCTTAAAAATTGGATTAAATCGAATCCCCACAGGCCTTGATGTTGATTAACTTAAATTTGAGGCAAAATAGTTAAAAAGTGCTCCTTAATGGCTAGGAACAAGCTGGAACTTTTTCTTGGAGGAATTTAGTTATTGAATAAGGAGTGTTTTAGGCCTACAATTTTGTGGTTTGGCCGTTGGGACTAATGGTGAGTTCTTTTGGAAGAAGAGTGTTTTAAAGCTTTAGGTGATTCTTTATGTTTCAAGAGCATGTTCCACCTTTTGAAAGTTATGTTTAGGATGTTTTTATAAGCTAGGGTTTCACAATATAGGTTCCTTAATAGATAAGGGTCAATTCTAAGAAAACAAATTGGATAGGATTAGATTTAAAGGAATAGAATCCTCCAAAATCACAAAAACTATTTTTTTTACCATATCTTATGCAAGACATCCTCATAGATATTCGATCTATCCTTATGGATATACCCTATTCAGCATAAATATCCTCCACTAGATTAAAATTAAGTATAATACGGATGTGTGGGTGCTTTAATGACCAAAATTGAATACCAAACATGCCCAAATAGGCCCGTAGAATTGACTACATATGATAGCCATTTAGGACATTTGTATGGATTTTCAATCTATCCACATGGATCTACCCTATATCCACATAGGTATCCTCCTACACATTAAAAATTGAGTTTGATACATATGCTTGGGCACTAGAATCACCAAAAAACAAACACTGGACGGGCTCAAATGAGCCTGATGAAGTTTAATACGCACGATAAGCCATTTTATGTTGTGTTTTGAATTCAGAAGCTATGTTCATCATTCTAAGCCCATTTTCTACTCTAATAAGGCCATTCCTTCAATTCTAAAGGCCTACCCAAAAGGAATTATTCCAAATTCAAAGGTCAATTTAGCTCTCATCATTGGGTTATGAGTTGTAAAATCACTTAGTTAAAGTAATGTGCTAATAGTTTGCCCTCGCGTTAATGGAATTCAATCTAGGTTCTCCTTTTTGAATTTCATTAAAGTTTGATAAGGAATAAAAATATTTTAATCTAAAAAACTTTCACATCACTTTCTAAATACTAGGGATTAGCAAGTTAAAGTATAATGAGTTAGAATATACTTACCTTGATTACTTGATGAACATTTAAGGATTACAATGACGTGGTTGATCTTTAAGGTTGATTGCCCCATATCAGCTTTTGATTGGATGACCTAAATTGGTACTCTGATTAGATTTCCCAAGTGACTAAGATTTTCCTTCCACCCTTATAATGATCATCTTTCCACTGTAACCCTGATTAGTTTATCAAAGTGATATAGACTTGTCTTCCAAAATGACACATATTAGTCTTCCAAAATGACATAGGTTTGTCTTCCTAGATGGCTTTGATTTTCCTTCCAAAGTGACATGGATTTGTCTCTTAAAGGTGGCTTTGATTTTATTTCCAAAGTTACATAGATTAGGCTTTTAAGATGGCTCTGATTTGCCCTCCCAAATGCTACTAATTTATCTTTCAAGTGGCATAAATTTACCTTCCAAAATGATATTGATTTGTCTTTCAAAATGATACAAATTAATCTTTGAAAGTGACACTGGTTTGCCTTCCAAGATGATATAGATTTGCCTTTTAAAGTGACATTGATTAATCTCTAAAGATGAAATACATTAGTCTTTCAAGATGGCTCTAATTTACCTTCCAAAGTGACACTGACACTAATTTGTCTTCTTAAATGGAATTGATTTATCTTCCAAGATGGCTTTGATTTGCCTTCAAAGTGACACTAATTAGTCTTTTATGACGACACTAATTACTCTTCAAAAGTGACATTGTTTTTCCTCCCAAAGCACCCATATTCATAAAAGTCTTTACTCCTCAAACTTCTAATATTGAGGAAGTAATAGAGAAAAATGCACACACCAAGCCTAAGAGTCCTAAAAAGACCAATTAAGGCATACAAAGCTTTAGAGTTAAGCCTTAAAAAGCAAATTATGCATTTATATACACTAGGAGGCACAAAGGCACAAGTATCTACAATCATAACACATATATGCATACCATCACACTCATCATTATCCTTCAAAATATCCCAAGAAGAGGATGCAAAGGGCTAAACCTCTATATCAATGCCACTATTACATTATGTTTGGTCATATAAACAATCTTTTGTTACATAAGAAAGGCTCAACTCAAGCTTAAGGTGTAATGCCCTTATGCCCTACCTATATAGTACACATCCCATTGAACATGTAGAATATGCAAGTAGGATACAAGAGTATCACTAAGTTATCATTATCAACCCATCACCTCTCTATAGCAATAAAGTAAATCATAGCTAGTAATATATGTATATGAAAAATCCTTTGGAAATTTTGCCAGAGTATTATCTAAATTAGAATGTAATTTAAATCTAATAAATTCAACCTATATAGCAATTATACTTCCTAAAGTATTTATATACAATTCATACCCCAAAAATCCTGATGATTATATAAACACATACAAGTGTATAAATACTATAAATACTTTAAAACTTTATATACCCTTAATTTTGGCCCTGAATGAGTTTAATTTTAATAAAAGACCTAACTTAAATTAAATTTGATTGAATTAGATCTAGTTGAAGTTGAACCAATTAAAACACAGACCAAATCGGTTCAATTGGATTAGCCAAGCTCCATATGAGCCAAATATGAGCCAAATGACCCATGAGCCAAGCTTATAAAGAATTTGGCGAGCCAAACTAGTCATCAGCCATGGGCACTTAATCATGGAAAATTGGCAAGCCCGAATTCGTCATGGTCCATTTATTAATATGGGTATTAAGCGGTTTTAAGCTTCCTAATTAATGTGGGACTTCAAATAGCTTTTGGATTAGCAGACGATTAGGGTTTTTAATGAGATGATCTTTGCCTATAAATATATGATTAAAAGCATGGATTAGCAATTGAGAACTTTTAGCAGCCACAATTATCAAACCTAAAATTATCAAAGAAGAGACATAATTACGAGAGAAAGCAGCACACACAACAAAATCAACACAACAACCTAGGAGGCAGAAGCAATTGTCTCTAGCTTGTTTCACTCAACCAATACTACAATTGATTCAGGCAGTAAGCTTAGTTCATCTCTTTTAATTTGGTGGACACTTCAATGCAAGTTTTGTCTTCTATTTCTCACTCATTTAAAGTTACAATAATCCATTTGATTATTAATACATTCAATGACATGTAGTTATTTAAATCTCCCATAGCAATTTCTATTATCATACAATACGTTAGTCTCATCTAGTAGCACTTTATAAATCACACACATCTCGGTCCATATTCATCTAAATCAATGTCCAGTAACCCTAGTTTTTATAAAAAAAAACCCTAACCTTGTTTTCCAAAACATAAAACCCTAAATTGCATAATTAAACTTTAGTTTTTAGATTAAAACCCTAAGTTCATACTTAAAACCCTAATCTTATAATTTTGCTTTTTTTTGTTACCAAAAACCCTAGTTTAGGAAAAACATCAATTTGTATAAATATAAAACCCTAGTTTAGATAGAAATCCTAATTTCCCAACAAAACCATATCATGTAAATCATTTACCTTTCAGGGGTACTGCTTTCGATCCCCTACAAGGGGTGCTACCCCTTTGACCCGCCAACTAACCGGCTAGCAGGACCACTGTATACAACCCCTCATTAATGAGGTCAATATTTATTTGTGGATTGTAATTATTTTTTATTAACTTTAATTTTTTTATTAAAATCTAATTTATTATTAATTTTGTGATGATTAACTACATATTTGTATTATTTGTTTTGCTATGAATGGTTGAATGGTTTTAATATTGATTATTTCAGTTTCAAGGTTGTAAGAGGTATATTTACATTTTGTGGGTACCTCATTAGTTAAGTTCAATGTAATTTAATTTATTTTGAATTTGGGATTAATGTAAATACATGTTTCCACCAAATGGTGGGTGTCCTATTTTATTTAGTTTTGGACATTGGACAATTGTTGTAAGGGCATATTTTCTTCTTTGCATGGGTGCCCACTTTTATTTATTTGGACCTTCTTTGTTTTAATACAATGAATGTTTATTTATTTTAAATTGCATGTAGTATGGAATGTTTGTTTATTTTGAATTGCATGAAGTATGGATGATATTATAATGATTAAGAATTTAATAATATTTAGACCTTAAAAGGAGGTTAGTTCCAATGAACTGGGCGTTATAGGGGTGCTGGGTCATTCTCACCTTCTCTATACGTACTCAACTTTTCAAACCAATTAGGGGGTTGGGGATTCCTTAGGAATCGAGTCATCCACCCCTTTCTTCTTTTTTTTTCAGCCCATCTGGGTGGACACTGTATTTTCTCCAGGTTTAGGCTCATTTTCTCTAAGGCAATGAGCCTAACAGTGTCGAATTCGCAAGAACCATTCCACATGGGAGTGGGGGCAAAAATTTCTGCTCATAAACTTATAAAGTTACATTACAATTTCACTTTGTATTACTAAATACGTAGTAATAAAATAGATAACCAAAAAGAATATTCACATGCAAAGTAAAAGGCTCTGGTTTGGACACAACAGAAAAACTTCTAGTATCATTCTAACACACTAGGCCTGTCTTGGTCTAGAAGAGCTCCTAGTCTCTTATTTAGTGGTACATACTTTGATAATACAACATTAACATCACAAAATAATATAAATGTGCATCAAATTTTAGTGTCACATACAAATAATTATCTTTATTTTATGAACAAACATGAAACTTCCAACATGCATTGGGCCCAAATAATCTTATATAATAATCTAGTCCCAGAAAAATTACTTTGGCCTATCTCAATAGTACTGACACAACTGTGTCTTGCTAGTGGATGCAACAATATCTATGACACCCAGTGTCTCATTCACAGTGTAATCATATCTAAGACACCAATGTGTCTTGCTGAGGGGTGTAGCTATATCTATGACTCCTAGTGTCTCACCCCATAGTGTATGGCATGCCAAACTACCAAACCCAATATTTTGAAACTAATTAAAGTATAAGGTTACACACAATACACAATCAACATTTTACCTTTTTTCCTCATTCCACATTCTCATCATACTTTTCATATAACATCATTGTTTATATCATATTCTCAAGGTTATTAATAATTTAAACACTTTTCTAATCACATCCAAGTGTTAGGATCGTGCCTACCTGAAGGCCACACCCGTGCACTTTAAAATGATTTTGTCCAACTTTTGAAATAGGCCCACGGCCATGGCATTACTCAGGTCACACTCGTGTTTTTTAAAATGCTACTACTAATTGTATGAATAAGGCTACAATTATGTATTTCTATAAGGCCATGCCCGTGGCTTCTAATTCAACATTGCCACTTCATAATTTTTCACAAACAGACCTGAATTAAAACCCATGGCCTTGCCCTTCCATAAAGCCATGCCTACGGTCACAAAAATTTGTACCAAATCATATAACCTCCTTTCTAAGCTCAATTCAACCAAGTATTCCCACTTCTTCCAAGTGGTCTTCTCCTTTCCAATTGCTCACTCATTTCACTTCTCTTCTAACCAAATTATTAGTATTAGAAATTCATATAAACATCTTTTAACTCATTGAGTTACACCCAAACTCAAATTAGCCATATCCCTTGCCAAAACCCTAATTTCCATCTTATTTCTCCAAACCCTATCCAACCTCATTCAATCAATATCCTAAGTTTAAAATCATCACTCCTATTATAAATAACTTTATTCTACTTCATTTAAACAATTATAAAACAATTCCTTAGTAATGTTACTTACAAGAAATTCATTTAAAGTTAGAGAAAACTCACCTAGCACTTGAATTATGACCAAAGCTATCTTCAGCCTTTATTAAACCTTGCTAAACTTGATGTATGACATAGTAAAAAATCCCTTATTGCTTCGCTATAGAAGTCGGCCAAAGAAAGAGAAGGAAGAAGAAGATGATCAACTTTCTAGAATATTGACTTTTAATCCTCATCCACCACTAACATAAATAATTATATAATTAATATACTAAATTCATAAGATATTTAATAAAATATTATTATTTTATATTTTAACTTTTCTACTTTTTACTTTTTACCTCCGTTACTATTTACTTTTAACAATTTATATGTTATATATTTTATTTATATTTTTATACATCTTCTCTCATCTCAATCTCCCTTAACCCCCACCAACTAATATACTTAAATAAATTTAACAAAAATTGGGATGTTATAACTCTCTCCCCCTTAAATAATTTCATCCCCAAAATTACCTGGTATTAGCTCTAAAAAAGTTATGGGTGCTGGCTTCGCATTACTTTTTCACTCTCCCAAGTAGCCTCCTTATTTGAATGATTCCTCCACAAAACTTTCACCAAAGGCATCTTCTTGTTCCTTAACTCCTTTACTTCTCAAGCCAATATTGCTACTAGATTTTCTTCATAGGTTAGCTAAGGATTCACCTCGATAGATTCAACTATAAGAATATGTGACAGAACTGACCTATACTTTTGAAGCATAGATACATGAAAAAAATTGTGTATTCTATCCAACTCTAGTGGCAATGCCAATCTATATGCAACCGATCCTACACTTTCTGACACCTCATATGGTCCAATAAAATGAGGACTCAACTTTCCCTTTCGATCGAACGTCAACACTTTCTTCCAAGGAGATACCTTTAGAAACATCTTATTACCACATTAAACTCTATGTCATTCCTCTTCAAAGTAGAATAGGATTTCTATCGGTTTGAAGTTGCTTTCAACTGATCCCAAATCACCTTAACCTTCTCTTCTGTTCTTTAATCAATTTAGGACCTATTAACTTTCCTTCTCCAACCTCATCCCAGTATAAAGGTGTCTTGTACTTTCTGCCATATAAAGCTTCATATGGTGCCATTCCAATTCTAGACTGATAATTGTTATTATATGCAAATTCAATCAATGGCAAATGAGTATCCTAGCTCCCGGTAAAATCAATAACGCAACTCCTTAACATATCCTTTAAAACTTGAATTACTCTTTTAGACTGCCCATCTATCTATGGATGGAAAGTAATATTGAAATGTAACCAAGTACGTAATGCATCTAGCAAACTCTTCCAAAATCTTGATGTAATCTGGGATCTCAGTCTAATACCAATGAAATTGGGACTCCATGTAATCTCACAATCTCACTTATATAAATCTCCACCAACTTATCAAGGGAGTAATCCATCCTAATGGGAAGAAAGCGAGTTGAATTTGTCATTCTAACTAATATTACCCAAATTACATCATGCATCCTCTGGGTCAAAGATAATCCTGCAACAAAATCCATAGTTACTCTCTCCCACTTCCATTCAGGTATCGACAATGGTTGTAACAAACCTAAAGGAACTTGGTGTTCATCCTTTACCCTCTGACAAGTAAGATACATGGATACAAATTTTTCTATATCCCTCTTCATACCTGACCACCAGTAAATGTTGTTTCAAGTCTTGATACATCTTTGTACTTCTAGGGTGCATAGCATAAAATGATTGATATGCTTCTTCTAAAATCTTCTTCTTTAACTCAACATCTTCTGGAACACACAATCTCTCTCTATACCTCAAACTACCATCATCTCCAACATGAAAATCTCTACTCTCCCCCTTATGAAAATCATTCATAATTTTCTAAAGTTTCACATCTACCTTTTGTGCCACCTTAATTTGATCAAGAAGTAATGGCTTCACTTGCAACTGTGCCTTGAGTGTAACATCATCACAAACTTCAAATCTGGAATGTAAGGCTCTTCGTTTAACAAGCAACATGAGAGAATGGGTTGCCAAACCTACTATGGACTTTCTACTCAAAGAATATGCAACTACATTTGCTTTACTATGATAGTAATCAATCAAATAATCATAATCCTTAATCAACTACAACCATCTTTTCTGCTGGAGATTTAGCTCTTTTTGAATGCCCAAATACTTTAAACTTTTGTGATCCATATAGATAAAATACAAATAATGTTGCCAAATCTTCAATGTAAACACAATAGCTACCAACTATAAATCATGGGTCGGATAATTTAACTTTTGTGGCTCCAGTTGCCTAGAGACACATGTAATAACTCAACCTTTTTTGCATCAACACACACCCCAAACCATTATGTGAGGCATCACTATATATCCATAATAACCTAAAATTTGAAATAGTTTAAAATGTCATTTAAAGGTATATAATAATCATAATAAAATTTGAGAGAGTTTGGTTTGGAACAAAATTGAAAATAGGGAAAATAATTGAAAGTTGATGTAAAAATTTTAAATTTTAAATAAAATAAAATAAAATAATAAAATAATATAATAAATAACAAAAAAAAGAAAGAAAGAGAGTGCTGGAGAAGAAAGAAAAGAAAGAGAGAAAGAGAGGAAAGTGGAGAGAGAAAGAGAAAATTATTTTTGAGCAATCTATGGTTTTTCATGCATAACTCCATCACTAGACCTCCAATTGATGCACCATCAGTTGTATTGGAAAAATAACATCCAAATAAAGCTAAAAACATTAGAATCACTCTAATAGAGGTCTTGATAGCACAAAACACACTTTTTGAATTTATTATAATAAATTTTGGCAAACTCCAATGATAAAAAATTTAAATGGTCATATCTCCCTTATTCGAACTTTGATTCAGGTGATTCAAGATACATTGGAATCCTCTTTTCATAATATTTAATTTGAATAACATTAGGAACTGAGAGGATCACCAGATGAAAGAAAAATGCTGGTGAAAAAAGAAATTTTCTAGTAAGTTTTCGGCCATTTTTTGGTGAGTTAATTGACACCTCTAGTATGATTGAGCTTCTAAATACATTATCTTTCCAATGATACTAACCATGCTTCATTTACATATCAGAAACCTCTTGAATGTCGATGTGAGCGATAACCAGCGAGAATTTCGGCGATACGTTGGTGACCAAGTTTTGATGTTTCTTTTAAAATTTTGGATGTGCTGATGATTGTATTATTTCTTGGGTAAGCTTGAAATCTCTTAAATTATTTTATTTTAGATTAATTAATTTAAATATTAATAATTATTAATTAATTTGTTGAATTAATTTAAATAACATATTATGCTTTAAAAATCGTAAAATTAGAATTAGTTGAATTATAATAATTATGAAACAAACTAAATAATATTGTTGTTAGTAAGATAAGGACTTCTCATTTTTCCTATGAATGGAAAATAATAATAACTATTAATTATGGTTAATATTATTACCTCTGTTGTTAGTATAATAAGCAAATTATTATTATTGAAAATTTCTATAGCAAAATAAGAAAATTAAGTATATAATAATTATTTTTATTTGAAAAATAATTGGATAAGTTAATTTCTTAAAATTATTCAAACTACATTAAATGTGCATTAATGAATAAAAATAGTTAAATAAACTAATCTGATATTAACAGTGACTAAGATAAATCAAAATTTCAAATTTAAGGTGAGTTTTAGTGTTTATCCCATTCTTTATTGCTATAAATATTTGATAAAATATGAACCATTTGATACCCTTGTTGATTGTGTTCTTAAATTTATAAAATTGTGAAACCTTATATGGCCTCTTGGCTTATGTGATCCAACTAAGCCAATTATTTAGCTAATATGATAGAATTCCAACTTAATGGGGATTATACCATCATGCTATGTGCACATAAAGACTTGTAATTTGTAATATCCCAAAGTATGCCCAGAAGTTTTGGAATTATTGTTGTATTTGGATTTGAAGTATATGTTTGATGGAAAGAGAAAAGTAGTAAAGAGAGATGTGTATATGTTGTATATATAGAGATATATACAACATATACAAGTCAAATTATTATATGGTCAAAAGAAGATATTTATATATTTTAAATTTAATTAAGTAATTAAAAGGAAAATTAATGAGTGGAAGAGAATATATTAGAATATTTTAGTAATATATTGCTTGGTGGAGATTTAAGTGGGGAATAAATATTTGACTTTGCTTCTTCTTCTTCTTCATTTTCTTCTTCCTTCTTTGGTTGGCCGGGCATCACAAAGCAAGAGAGCAAGAGAGAGATTTGATTTTCCAAGATCAAAATTAAAGGAGATTTCAAGTAATTAAGTTGGAAATCCAAGAAGTTTCATCATTTTTGGTAAGTTCTCTCTTGATTCTTTTGTTTTATTTGAAGTTGTGTTTGAGTTTGATAGATTGTTGTTGATAGTAAGAGTGTGTTTGATTATGGTGTGTTTGAGAGTGTTGGATTTGAATTGAAATAAGGAGTTAGGTTGATGTTGGTGTTGGAAGTGTATGAGTTGTGTTTGTGTTAGGGTTGTGAATTGGTGATTATTGTTGTAGATGTTGAGTTTGATTAATTATTCTTGTAGATCTTCATGATATTGGTGTTTAATGAAGTTAGAAGCATAGAATATATGAGTTTGGTCTGAAACAGAAGCATTTTGGATGCCACGCCTGTGGCCTTTGGCTGCCACGACCGTGGCCATTGGAAGCCATGGCCGTGGGGGTTTTGAGCAAGGGAGGCATATCCATTTGCTAACCCACGCCCGTAGGGGTTGGGAGGCCACGACCGTGGGGTCCTAGAGAGAGATGTTGGCTTGTAGTTTATGATCTATGGGTTTAGTATGATACTAATAGGTGAATAACTGTATTGGAATTCATGTGAATTTGTAATTAAGTGTGTATTATTCCTTTTGGATTAGGTTGTGAAGAGGTTGAATTGCCCTAACCTAAGTGTTGAGGATTCTTGGAAAAGGAAGTGTATAGATTGGTGTAAGTTGTTCTTGAGGTAAGTACAAACCCTACATTATTGCATACATTTACATGACATTAGGACTTAACACATTTAGTTGTAAATGTGGTAAGTAATCTATTACATTGTTGATACATTTGATTAATGTTATGATTTGTATAATGTGAAAGATATGATGATCATTAATAATGTATGATCAATGCAATTGGTTATGAATTGCTTTGATATGAATTGAGATATGATAAGAAGTGAAGCCATTGTGGTTGGGTATAATGATTCAAATGAAATAAGTGGGGCATGTTTGCCTAGATGATGATGTCCAATGCAATTAATTACGTATACTCTATTGATGAGATGTGAAGCCATTGTTGTTGGCTATAATGATGCAAATGAGATGATTAAGGCATGGATGCCTAAATGATGATAAGAAAATGAGAATGGAATTGATAATGAAATAATGAATAAATTGTGTGTCTAATGTGTTATTCCATTTTCAGAGTTTTGTTGTTGGTGGCATGCCTAATAGTAACAATCTCTTGAAGCTAGGTTGGGTGTAATATCCCAAAGTGTGCCCTAGAAGTTTTGATATAATTGTTGTTTTATTTGGATTGAATGTATATGTTAAATTTGAAAGAGAAAAGAATTTAAGAGAGAGTGTATATGTTGTATATATGGAAATATATATATAACATATACACAAGTCAAATAAGAAAGTCAAAAGAAGAAGATATTTATGTTTATTATTGTTGAATTAATTAATTAATGGAAAATAGAAATTTAGATGAGTGGAAGAGAGAAGATGGATTATTTTAATATTAAAAATACTTGGTGGAGAATTGAGAGGAGACTAAATATTTGACTTTGATTTATTTTACTCTTCATTTTCTTTTTTTTTTTGGGTTGGCCGGCACACCAAAGACACAAGAGAGCAAGAGAGGTTTTGATTTCTAGGATCAAATTGAAGGAAGATTTCAAGAAAACAAGTTAGAAATTCAAGAAGTTCATCATTTTTGGTAAGTTTTCTCTTGATTCCTCTTGTTCTATTTGAAATTTTGTTTGAGTTTGATGGAGTGTTGTTGATGGTTGGAGTGTGTTTGTGTATGGTGTGTGTAAAAGTGTTGAAATTGAATTAAAGATAAGAAGTTAGGTTGGTGTTGGTGATGGAAGAGTAAGAGTTGTGTTTAGTGAAGTTGAAAGCATAGAATACATGAGTTTGGTACTTTAACCATTGAACTCTTTTTGAAATTTTTCTGTTTTACAATTAGTAAATGCTGTGACTTGTATGATTTTTAATTAAATATAGAAAAACATTCTTGAAGTGAATTTTTGATATGTTGTGCCTCTATGAGTCTAGAATGACTGAAAAATATGTTGATTTGATTTTGGAATGGTTATGATTTTGGAAAGATTATTTTTATTAGACCTGTTCCAGCAGGTACCTTGACTGAGACTGCTATCTTTCGGGATTTTTAATAAAATGTAGAAAAATAATATCCAATTGAATTTTGGATATGTTGTTTCTTAGTGAGTCTAGTATTTGAGGAAAATAATTTGGAACCACGTTGATTGAATTTAATTTACGGAATTCACAAAGTTCAGAACTGCTGCTAGGATGCAGGGCAATTGGAGCAGTCTGGTTGGGTGAACTATTTGACCAAGATTTTGTGTTCAGTTTGATCTGAAATTTTAAAGGAATGATTTTAAGATGTAAAAATAAATTCTGTAAAAATTTTAGAGTTTTTAGTCTAGTAGATTATTTTATACAATTTTTCAAAATAAGGATTAAGTTGAGTCTAAAACCAGAATTTACTATTCATATGGTCATTTTGCTAATATTCCTTTTGGATTAGGTTGTGAAGAGGTTGAATTGCCCTAACCTAAGTGTTGAGGATTCTTGGAAGAGTAAGTGTATAGATTGGTGTGAGTTGGTTTTAAGGTAAGTACAAACTACATTATTGCATACATTCATATGATGTTGAGACTTAACATACATTTGATTGTAAATGTGTTAAGAAATCTAATGCATTGTTAATGCATATTAATAATGTATGTTTGGTATAATGTGAATGTTATGATGAGCATGTAAAATGTGTGTTAATGCAATTGGTTATATACACTTGAGTGATGAATTGATTAATGTGATTTGAGATATAATGAGATGTAAAACCAATGTGTTTGGTTATAATGATGTAAATAAGATGGTTGAAGCATATTTGCCTATATGATGATGAAATGAAATATGGAATATGAAATGTGAACGATATGATGATTGTGTGCCTAATATGTTAATTCAATTTTCAGAGTTCTGGGTTTGGCGGCATGCCTATGAATCATTGGATAGGTGAAAAGACCGGGTCGTAAGCCGATTCCAGTTGAAAAATGTGAAATGATAAATGTGAAATATGATGTTTTTGGGGTGAAAATACTGGGTCGTAAGCCTCAAAAATAGTAACAGTCTAGCCGGGTTGAGGATTTCCTCGGTTCTAACCGGGTTGAAGTCCAAGAGACTGGGTCTGTTATGCTATCCATGGATAGAGATATATATATTGCCTACGGGCTTGATGATTGTGATTATGGACCAAAGCAGTAACTCTGAACTTTGAATAACATATTAGTGTATTTTGGGCCCATGCTTGTCTTTGTTTTCAATGTGAATCATGAATGTTTTGATTAATTATTAAATAATGTAAGATTGTGAAATATAATATTCTTTTGAATTGTTTATGAAACTTGATTGTGTGACATTGGCATTGCATTGAGGCATAATATTATAGTTGTTTGTACCACTAAGCCGTTGGCTTAGCGCAATTGTGGTTTATCGCGCAGGTGACAGGGTGGAACCGGGGAGTTCCTCTAGGCCGAGTAGAGTTTAGATTCTGAAGTGTGAATAGTGGGCTTAAAGATCAAAGACTGACTGCCAAACATGTATAAACTTTATGTTTTGTAAAATTTGCGTTTTGATGTATATGAATTTGTAAATATTGTTACTTTCCGCTGTATAGTGAACAAATATTTTATCTACTGTGTTTCATAATAAACCTTTACTTTATTCTGTACTAGAAGTGTAAATCCTTTTTGCAGGTTGTAGTTGAGGTTATAAGGGGGATTTATTGGGAGCGTACTGAGAATGATTTTGTTTGCATTGGTTTGTGTAAAAATGTTTTCAAAAATCAGAAAAAACCAGTTTTGTCGACACTTGAGACTCAATTTCTAGGCCAAACTATGGCAAAATTTCTGTAAAAATCGGAACTAAAATTTGACTAAGTAAAATTGGTAGCAATTTTTGGATAGTGTGGCGCCTTTACTCAGCTTACACAAGTAGGTCGGGAAGGGGTGTTACAATTTTTGGTATCAGAGCCAAGGTTTGAGATTCTCAACCTAGGTGAATTGTAAGAAAAAGAATATTTTGATTTTAAAAGTTGGTTTTTGAATAAAATACATGTCTTGGTATGGCAGTCTTGGATCTTTAATGAGGAATATTCTGCTGTGTTTGTAGATATAGGTAGTAATGGAGTCCCATTCACGCCAGACTGTAGAAGGAAGTGCTGAGAGTGTAGCTCCAGGAGAGAGTAGAGATGGAGCTAGAGTTGAGAGGGTTAGTGAGGCACCTGTTTCTGTGCCAGAGAGATCAGCTGTAGAGGAGGTTCCGCCGGGTTGGCTAAGGCATGTGATAGAACTATTGAGGTCAGCTCCAGTGCAGCCCCCACCACCACAGCCTCAGGTGCCTGTAAGACATTATGATAAGTTGAGAAAATATGGGGCTGAAGATTTCTTGGGCACTACCGATCCTGCAGTAGCTGAGCAGTGGTTGGATAAAGTGCAAAGAATATTCATCCAGTTGCAAGCTACTTCAGATGAAAAATTTGACTATGCCAGGTCCCTCCTACAGAAAGATGCCTATGACTGGTGGAAGACGGTTCCTCATGCCATGGATGATCCACCTACATTATCCTATGGTGATTTTCTGAGGGAGTTTGAGCAGAAATATACTCCGAGGGAGTATAAAGATATTAAGAAGATGGAATTCCTGAATTTGAGGCAAGACAACCAGACGGTAACAGAGTATGAGATTGAGTATATCCGGTTGAGTCGATATGCCAGGGGAATTATTTCCGATGAAATAGACCGGTGCCGAAGATTTGAGGAGGGATTAAGGCCCTTTATCATGTACATTGTGGCTGGTTCCCGGTACCAAGATTTTTCTCAGCTTGTTGCAGCAGCTAGAAGTGTTGAGAGAGCACAGGGCATTGCAGCAGCTGCTACTGAGGAAGAGACCAGGGTAAGGAGACCCCAGTTTGAGGCAGGGTCTTCATCTATGAAGAGGGGTTGAGGAGGTTTTGTTCCGAGAACCAGTAGAAGCCAGAGACAGTCGGGCATATCAGTTCAGTATCAGAGGCAGAGGCCGAGACCGACAGTTTCTGTAGCTAGTGCCCCGACTCCAGTGATTCAGAGGTCTACTCCACCTGTATGTGAGCATTGTGGTAAGACCCATGGGGGTGTTTGTTGGAAGATTGGTGGATCAGCTGGGTGTTTTAGATGTGGGTCACCAGCTCATTTTGTTAGAGATTGTCCTGAGATGTAGGAGTATAGGCAGGCTGATACTACAGCTTCTCGACCTAGTGTCAGCAGAGGTGGTCGAGGGGGCAGAGGTTTCAGTAGAGGTGGTAGACCTGGGTTTAGTCAAAGAGGAGGATCTTCATCTAGGGGCAGCAGGCCAGATGAGGCCGGATCTTATCAGAGAGTATATGTGATGAAGAGGCAGCCGGATGCTTCAGCAGTTATAGCGGGTACATTTTCTTTATTTGGCATTTCATTACTTGCTTTGATTGATCCAGGATCTACTCATTCATACATAAGTGCATCTATCTTGCCTATGTCTGAATTGCATTCTGAGTCCTTAGGATTTGATGTTTTGGTGACAAATCCTTTAGGGCATAGTGTGGTTGTTAGCAAGGTGCACCGAGATAGTGCTGTAGTGGTGCAAGGTGAAGAGTTTCTTAGAGATTTAATTGAAATGCCTTTTAAAGAGTATGATTTGATCTTAGGCATGGATTGGTTGTCTAAGCATGGAGCTGTGGTGGATTGTCAAAAGAAATGTGTTACTTTGAGAACTGGTGATGGTAGAAGTATATTAGTATCTAGTGAGCAGAGACAACTTGCATCCTTGTTTGTATCAGCTGTAACAGCTAGAAAGTTGATTACAAAAGGGTGTGATGCTTATCTTGCTCATGTTGTGGATACCAGAGTAGTGGGTTCTCAACTTGATAGTATACCCACAGTTGCGGAGTTTCCAGATGTTTTTCCTGAGGAGTTGCCAGGGTTACCCCCTGAGAGAGAGGTTGAGTTTGGTATCGAGTTGTTGCCTAGTACCACTCCCATCTTTGTTACTCCATATCGAATGGCACCTGCTGAATTGAGAGAGTTGAAAGTGCAGTTGCAGGAGTTGTTGGAGAGAGGGTTTGTTAGCCCTAGTGTTTCACCGTGGGGAGCTCCTGTTTTATTTGTGAAGAAGAAGGATGGTACTATGAGGTTATGCATTGATTATAGGCAATTGAATAAGGTGACTATCAAGAATAAGTATCCTTTGCCCCGAATTGATGATCTCTTTGATCAGCTGAAGGGAGCAGCAGTGTTTTCCAAGATTGATTTGAGATCAGGGTACCATCAGTTGAGAGTCAGAGCTGAAGATGTTCCTAAGACAGCTTTTCGTACAAGGTATGGGCATTATGAGTTTTTAGTAATGCCTTTTGGATTGATGAATGCACCTGCAGCTTTCATGGATTTGATGAATAGGGTGTTTAGGCCCTATCTGGATCAGTTTGTGGTGGTTTTCATCGATGATATTTTGGTGTATTCACGTAATGAGGAAGAACATGACAAGCATCTGCGAATTGTGTTACAGATCTTGAGAGAGAAGCAGTTGTATGCTAAGCTGTCAAAGTGTGAGTTTTGGCTTGACCAAGTAACTTTTCTTGGTCATATAGTTTCAGCAGATGGTATAAGAGTCGATCCAAGTAAAGTTGAAGCTATTTTGAATTGGAGTCCACCAAAGTCAGTGACTGAAGTTAGAAGTTTTCTGGGTTTGGCAGGCTATTATCGAAGGTTTGTGAAAGGTTTTTCTTTGATAGCTACTCCACTCACCAGATTGCTTCGAAAGGGATTTAGATTTGTGTGGATAGATCAGTGTCAAGCTAGTTTTGATCAGTTGAAAGAAATGTTGACTCAAGCTCCTGTTCTTACTTTGCTTGTGGAAGATAAACCATATGTGATTTACAGTGATGCTTCACATAATGGTTTAGGATGTGTTTTAATGCAAGAGGGTAAAGTTATAGCTTATGCTTCTCAGCAGTTGAAGCCGCATGAGCTTAATTATCCGACGCATGATTTAGAGTTGGCAGCCATAGTGTTTGCTTTGAAGATTTGGCGACACTACTTGTATGGGGAGAAATGTTTTATCTATACAGATCATAAAAGTTTGAAATATTTGGGTGTCCAGAGGGAGCTGAATCTTCGGCAAAGGCGATGGTTAGAGCTGATCAAAGACTACGACTGTTTGATTGATTATCATCTTGGTAAGGCAAATGTAGTTGCTGACGCCTTGAGTCGGAAGTCTCTGGCAGGTTTGGCTGTTTATTCGCTCTCGTTGCTTGTTGAGTTGAGAGCGTTTCATGCTAGTTTTGAAGCATGTGATGATAGTGCATTGTTGGCTCAGTTGCAATTGAGACCAGTATTGTTGGATCAGATTAAGGAGGCTCAATTGACAGATGAGAAAATTTAGAAGATTGTTTCAGATTGCCAAAACGGGGAGAGCCGAGATTTCTTTGTGAGAAGTGATGGTAGCCTTTGGTTTAAGGATAGATTGTGTGTTCCTGATAATGATAGTTTGAAAAAGGTTATTTTAGAAGAAGCACATTAGTTAGTTTTTGCTATACATCCGGGAAATACAAAGATGTACCATGATTTGAAACAGCATTATTGGTGGTCAGGTATGAAAAGAGACATAGCGGAGTTTGTATCCAAGTGCCTCACTTGTCAGAGGGTGAAAGCTGAGCATCAAGTTCCAACAGGGTTGCTTCAACCTTTATCAGTGCCTGAATGGAAATGGGAGAGAGTGATAATGGATTTTGTGTCTGGTTTACCATTGACACAGAGGAAGCATGATGCTATTTGGGTGATTGTTGATAGATTGACAAAGACAGCTCATTTTCTTCCGGTTCGGATAGACTATTCACTTGAGAGGTTGGTTGAGCTGTATATTAGTGAGATAGTGAAGTTGCATGGAGTTCCAATTTCTTTAGTGTCTAATCGAGATCCTAGATTTACTTCGAGGTTTTGGAAGAGTTTACATGGTGCTTTGGGTTCTCGATTGCACTTTAGCACTGCTTTTCATCCATAGACAGATGGGCAGTCAGAGAGAGTGATACAGATTATCAAGGATATGTTGAGAAGCTGTGTCATTGATTTCTCTGGAAGTTGGGACAGATTTTTGCCACTTGTAGAATTTGCTTACAACAACAGTCATCAATCCAGTATTGGAATGGCACCATTTGAGGCATTGTATGGAAGAAGATGTAGAACGCCTTTATGTTGGAATGAAATTGGAGAGGGCAAGTTAATTGGTCCTGATCTGATTAAAGAGACTGAAGAAAAAGTGAACATGATTCAGGATAGGTTGAAAGCAGCTTCAGACCGACAGAAGTCTTATTCAAATTTGAAGAGGAGAGACATAGAGTTTGATGTTGGAGATAAAGTATTTTTGAAAGTGTCTCCTTGGAAAAAGATATTGAGATTTGGTCAAAAAGGGAAGCTGAGTCCTCGTTTCATTGGACCGTATGAGATATTAGAAAGAGTTGGACCAGTTGCTTATCGTCTTGCTTTACCGCCTGAGTTGGATAGAATCCATAATGTCTTTCATGTTTCTATGTTGCGAAGGTATAGATCTGACCCATCTCATGTTTTACCAGTTGAATCTATTGAGGTGAGTCTGGATCTAACTTTTGAAGAAGAACCAATTGCTATTTTGGCACATGAAGTGAAAGAGTTGAGAAATAAGAAAGTGCCACTTGTAAAGATTCTTTGGAAGAATCATGGTAGAGAAGAGGCAACTTGGGAGAGTGAGCAAGCGATGCGAGATCAGTATCCTCAACTGTTTCAGACTTGATATCAGGTAATTTCGAGGATGAAATTTCTTTTTAGAGGGGGAGAATTGTAATATCCCAAAGTGTGCCCTAGAAGTTTTGATATAATTATTGTTTTATTTGGATTGAATGTATATGTTAAATTTGAAAGAGAAAAGAATTTAAGAGAGAGTGTATATGTTGTATATATGGAAATATATATAACATATACACAAGTCAAATAAGAAAGTCAAAAGAAGAAGATATTTATGTTTATTATTGTTGAATTAATTAATTAATGGAAAATAGAAATTTAGATGAGTGGAAGAGAGAAGATGGATTATTTTAATATTAAAAATACTTGTTGGCTATAATGATGCAAATGAGATGATTGAGGCATGGATGCCTAAATGATGATAAGAAAATGAGAATGGAATTGATAATGAAATAATGAATAAATTGTGTGTCTAATGTGTTATTCCATTTTCAGAGTTTTGTTGTTGGTGGCATGCCTAATAGTAAGAATCTCTTGAAGCTAGGTTGGGCTTGATCCTTGAAGCCAAATTAGGTTGAAGTTGAGCATGCTTTACTCCCCTTGAAGTTTGGTTGGGTCTAGTCCTTGAAGCCTAGTTGAGATGTTACAACCCTTGAAGCTAGGTTGGGTTTGGTTCTTGAAGCCAAGTTGGGTTGATACTTAGCATGCTTTGTTCCCCTTGAAGCTTGGTTGAGCCTAATCCTTGAAGCCTAGTTGGGATAATGATAATGATAAATGTGATAATTGAACCAAAACATTAACTCTGAAAATTGAATGGCATATTAGTGTCTTTTGGGCCCATGCTTGTCTTTGTTTAAATGTGATTTATGAATGGTGAAACAAATGAATAATGAGATTCAATGTAAGATTTTGAAATGTGATATTCTTATGTATTGTTTATAATGTTTGAACATATGATATTGGCATTGCATTGAAACATATTGTTATTGGGGTTTGTACCACTAAGCCGTTGGCTTAGCGCGATTGTGGTTCATCGCGCAGGTGACAGGGTCGAGCCAGAGAGTTCATCTAGACCGAGTCGAATCTAGATTTGAAGTGTTGATTGTGAGCTTAAAGATCAAAGACTGACTGCCAAACATGTATAAACTTTATGTTTTGTAAAAATTTGATTTTGATGTTTATGTATCTGTAAATATCTCTACATTTTCCGCTGCGTATTGAATGAACGTTTTATTTATTGTATTTTATGATATAACTTAAATGTTTCAAGTTTTCTCATTTTATTGTATACAGGAATGATTTGTTTGTTTAGTAAACCGTAGCATTCCTATATTCAGTATACGTATATTACAGATATGGTGTTATGTAGTGTGCATATACGGGGTATAGGGGTGTTACAATTATTTTGGTATCAGAGCCTAGGTTTGAGATTCTCAACCTAGGTAAATTGTAAGGAAAAAGAAAATTTTGATTTTAAAATGTGATTTTTAAATAAGATACATGCTTTGGTATTAGCAGTCTCTGATCTTTGATGAGGTATATTCTGCTTTGTTTGTAGATATAGGTAGTGATGGCGTCTCAGTCACGTCAGTCTATAGAAGGTAGTGCTGAAAGCGTAGCTCCTGAAGAGAGTAGAGATGGAGCTAGAGTTGAGAGAGCTAGTGAGGCCCCTGCTCCTGTGCCAGGGAGATCAGCTGCTGATGAGGTTCCACCGGGTTGGTTATGGCATGTGGTAGAATTGTTGAGGCGAGCTCCAGTGCAGCCGCCACCGCCACCACAGCCGCAAGTACCAGTGAGGCATTATGATAAATTGAGAAAATATGGGGCTGAGGATTTCTTGGGCACTACAGATCCTGCAGTAGCTGAGCAGTGTTTGGATAGAGTGCAGAGGGTATTTATCCAGTTGCAAGCTACTCCTGAAGAGAAATTTGATTATGCTAGATCCCTTCTTCAGAAAGATGCTTATGATTGGTGGAAGACGGTTCCTCATGCTATGGATGATCCACCTACGTTGTCTTATGGTGATTTTCTGAGGGAGTTTGAGCAGAAATATACTCCGAGGGAGTATAAGGATATCAAGAAGATGGAATTTCTGAATTTGAGATAAGATAACCGGACTGTGACAGAGTATGAGGTAGAGTTCATCCGGTTGAGTCACTATGCCGGTGGGATTATTTCTGATGAGATTGACCGGTGTAGGAGATTTGAGGAGGGGTTGAGGCCCTCTATTATGTGTATTGTTGCTGGATCTTGGTAACAGGATTTTTCTCAATTGGTTGCAGCAGCTAGAAGTGTTGAGAGAGCACAATCTATTGCAACAGCTGCTACTGAGGAGGAGACCAGAGTTAGGAGGTCCTAGTTTGAGGCAGGGTCTTCATCTATTAAGAGAGGCCGAGGAAGTTTTGTTCCAAGAATTAGTAGGAGCCAGAGGCAGTCAAGTAGGTTAGTTCAGTATCAGAGGCAGAGATCGAGACCTACAGTTTCTGTAGCTAGTGCTCCAACTCCAGTGGTTCAGAGATCTATTCCACCTGTATGTGTTCATTGTGGTAGGACCCATGGGGGTACTTGTTGGAAGATGGGTGGATCAAGAGTATGTTTTAGATGTGGGTCACCAGCTCATTTTATTAAAGATTTCTCTGAGATGCAGGATGATAGACAGACTGATACTGCAGCTTCTCGACCTAATTCTCTCAGAGGTGGTCGAGGGGGAAGAGGTTTCAGTAGAGGTGGTCGACATCAGAGTGGAGGATCTACATCTGGAGGCAGTCAGCCAGATGAGGCTGGGTCTTCTCAGAGAGTGTATGTGATGCAGAGGCAGCCGGATGCTTCAGCAGTCATTGCGGGTACATTTTCTTTATTTGATATTTCAGTTTTTGCTTTGATTGATCCAGGATCTACTCATTCATATATAAGTGCATCTATCTTGCCTGTGTCTGAATTGCATTCAGAGTCCTTAGGATTTGATGTCTTGGTGACAAATCCTTTAGGACATAGTGTTGTGGTGAGTAAGGTGCATCGGGATAGTGCAGTGGTGGTACAAGGTGAGGAATTTTTGGGTGATTTGATTGAAATGCCTTTTAAGGAGTATGATTTGATCTTAGGCATGGATTGGTTGTCTAAGCATGGAGCTGTGGTAGACTGTCAAAAGAAATGCGTTACTTTGAGAACCAGTGATGGTAGAAGTGTGATGGTATCTAGTGAGCAAAAACAACTTGCATCCTTGTTTGTGTCAGCTTTTGCAGCTAGAAAGTTAATTAGAAAAGGGCGTGATGCTTATCTTGCTCATGTTGTGGACACCAGAGTAGTGGGTTCTCAACTTGATAGTATACCCACAGTTGCGGAATTTTCAGATGTGTTTCCTAAGGAGTTGCCAGGGTTACCCCCTGAGAGAGAGGTTGAGTTTGGTATCGATTTGTTGCCTGGTGCCACTCCGATCTCTATTACTCCTTATCGATTGGCACCTACTGAGTTGAGAGAGTTGAAGGTGCAGTTGCAGGAGTTGTTGGATAAAGGGTTTGTTCGCCCTAGTGTTTCTTCTTGGGGAGCTCCTGTTTTGTTTGTAAAGAAGAGGGATGATACTTTGAGATTATGCATCGATTATAGGCAATTGAAAAAAATGACTATCAAGAATACGTATCATTTGCCTCAGATTGATGATCTCTTCGATCAATTGAAGGGAGCAGCAGTGTTTTCCAAGATTGATTTGAGATCAGGGTACCATCAGGGCTAGAGCTGAAGATGTTCCTAAGACAGCTTTCCGCACAAGATATGGGCATTATGAGTTTTTAGTGATGCCTTTTGGATTGACGAATGCACCTGCAGCTTTTATGGATTTGATGAATAAGGTGTTTAGGCCCTACTTGGATCAGTTTGTGGTGGTTTTTATTGATGATATTTTGGTGTATTCACGTAATGAAGAGGAGCATGACAAGCATTTGCGGATTGTGTTGCAGACCTTGAGAGAGAAACAATTGTATGCTAAGCTGTCAAAGTGTGAATTTTGGCTTGATCAAGTGACTTTTCTTGGTCATATAGTTTCAGCAGATGGTATAAGAGTCGATCCAAGTAAAGTTTAGGCCATTTTGAATTGGAGTCCACCAAAGTCTGTGACTGAAGTTAGAAGTTTTCTGGGTTTGGCAGGCTATTATCGACACGTTGTGAAAGGTTTTTCTTTAATAGCTACTCCACTCACCAGATTACTTCGAAAGGGAGTTAGATTTGTGTGGACAGATCAGTGTCAAGCAAGCTTTGAGCAGTTGAAAGAGATGTTGACTTAAGCTCCTGTTCTTGCTTTGCCTGTGGAAGATAAACCATATGTGATTTATAGTGATGCTTCACATAATGGTTTAGGTTGTGTTTTGATGCAAGAGGGTAAAGTTATAGCTTATGCTTCTCGGCAGTTGAAGCCACATGAGCTTAATTACCCGATGCATGATTTGGAGTTAGCAGCCATCGTGTTTGCTTTGAAGATTTGGCAACACTACTTGTATGGAGAGAAATGTTTTATTTATACAGATCATAAGAGTTTGAAATATTTGGGGGTTCAAAGAGAGCTTAATCTTCGGCAAAGACGATGGTTGGAGTTAATCAAAGACTACGACTGTTTGATTGATTATCATCCTGGTAAGGCAAATGTTGTTGCTGATGCCTTGAGTCGAAAGTCTTTGGCAGGTTTGGCTGTTTATTCACTCTCGTTGCTTGTTGAGTTGAGAGCGTTGCATGATAGTTTCTAATTATGTGATGATGGAGCCTTGTTAGCTCAGTTGCATTTGAGACCGGTGTTGTTGGATCAGATTAAAGAGGCTCAATTGGCTAATGAGAAAATTCAGAAGATTTTTTCAGATTGCCAAAATGGGGAGAGCCAAGAATTCCATGTGAGAAGTGATGGTAGCGTTCAAGGATAGATTGTGTGTTTATGATGATGCTAGTTTAAGAAAGATTATTTTGGAAGAGGCACACCAATCGGTTTTTGCTATGCATCCTGGGAGTACAAAGATGTATCAGGATTTGAAGCAACATTACTGGTGGTCAGGTATGAAGAAAGACATAGCGGAATTTGTGTCCAAGTGTCTCACTTGTCAGAGGGTGAAAGCTGAACATCAAGTTCCAACAGGGTTGCTTCAACCTTTATCAGTGCCTGAATGGAAATGGGAATGTGTGACAATGGATTTTGTATCTGGTTTGCCAGAGGAAGCATGATGCTATCTGGGTGATTGTTGATCGGTTGACGAAGACAGCTCATTTTCTTCCAGTTAGAATGGACTATTCTCTTGAGAAGTTGGTTGAGTTGTATATCAATGAGATAGTGAAGTTGCATGGTGTCCCAATTTCTTTGGTGTCTCATCGAGATCCTCAGTTTACTTCAAGGTTTTGGAGAAGTTTACATGGTGCTTTGGGTTCTCGATTGCACTTTAGCACTGCTTTTCATCCTCAGTCAGATGGGCAGTCAGAGAGAGTGATACAGATTATAGAGGATATGTTGAGAAGCTGTGTCATTGATTTTTTTGGAAGTTGGGACAGATTTTTGCCACTTGTGGAATTTGCTTACAACAACAGTCATCAATTTAGTATTAAAATGGCACCATATGAGGCATTGTATGGTAGAAAATGTAGGACGCCTCTATGTTGGAATGAAGTTGGAGAAGGCAAATTGGTTGGTCCTGATTTGATTAACGAGACAGAAGAAAAAGTAAAAATAATTCGGGATCGACTAAAAGCAGCTTTAGATCGACAGAAATCTTATTCAGATTTGAAGAGAAGAGACATAGAATTTGATGTTGGAGATAAAGTATTTTTGAGAGTATCTCCTTGGAAAAAGATTGTGAGATTTGGTCGCAAAGGAAAGCTAAGTCCTCGTTTTATTGGACCTTATGAAGTATTAGAAAGAGTTGGACCAGTTGCTTATCGACTTACTTTGCCGCCTGAATTGGATAGAATCCATAATTTCTTCCATGTTTCTATGCTGCGGAGGTACAGATCAGACCCATCTCATGTTTTACCAGTTGAATCTATTGAGGTGAGTCTAGATCTGACTTTTGAAGAAGAACCAGTTGCTATTTTGGCACATGAAGTGAAAGAGTTGAGAAATAAGAAAGTGCCACTTGTGAAAGTTCTTTGGAGGAATCATGCAAAGGAAGAAGCAACTTGGGAGAGTGAGCAAGCAATGCGAGATCAATATCCTCAGTTGTTTCAGACTTGATATCAGGTAATTTCAAGGACGAAATTTCATTTTAGAGGGGGAGAATTGTAATATCCCAAAGTATGCCCTAGAAGTTTTGGAATTATTGTTGTATTTGGATTTGAAGTATATGTTTAATGGAAAGAGAAAAGAAGTAAAGAGAGATGTGTATATGTTGTATATATAGAGATATATACAACATATACAAGTCAAATTATTATATTGTCAAAAGAAGATATTTATTTATTTTAAATTTAATTAAGTAATTAAAAGGAAAATTAATGAGTGGAAGAGAATATATTAGAATATTTTAATAATATATTGCTTGGTGGAGATTTAAGTGGGGAATAAATATTTGACTTTGCTTCTTCTTCTTCTTCATTTTCTTCTTCTTTCTTTGGTTGGCCGGGCATCATAAAGCAAGAGAGCAAGAGAGAGATTTGATTTTCCAAGATCAAAATTAAAGGAGATTTCAAGTAATTAAGTTGGAAATCCAAGAAGTTTCATCATTTTTGGTAAGTTCTCTCTTGATTCTCTTGTTTTATTTGAAGTTGTGTTTGAGTTTGATAGATTGTTGTTGATAGAAAGAGTGTGTTTGATTGTGGTGTGTTTGAGAGTGTTGGATTTGAATTGAAATAAGGAGTTGGGTTGATGTTGGTGTTGGAAGTGTATGAGTTGTGTTTGTGTTAGGGTTGTGAATTGGTGATTATTGTTGTAGATGTTGAGTTTGATTAATTATTCTTGTAGATCTTCATGATATTGGTGTTTAATGAAGTTAGAAGCATAGAATATATGAGTTTGGTCCGAAACAGAAGCATTTTGGATGCCACGCCCATGTCCTTTGGCTGCCACGACCGTGGCCATTGGAAGCCATGGTCGTGGGGGTTTTGAGCAAGGGAGGCAAATCCATTTGTTAACCCACGCCCGTGGGGGTTGGGAGGCCACAACCGTGGGGTCCTAGAGAGAGATGTTGGCTTGTAGTTTATAATCTATGGGTCTAGTATGATACTAATAGGTGAATAATTGTATTGGAATTCATGTGAATTTGTAATTAAGTGTGTATTATTCCTTTTGGATTAGGTTGTGAAGAGGTTGAATTGCCCTAACCTAAGTGTTGAGGATTCTTGGAAAAGGAAGTGTATAGATTGGTGTAAGTTGTTCTTGAGGTAAGTACAAACCCTACATTATTGCATATATTTACATGACATTGGGACTTAACACATTTAGTTGTAAATGTGGTAAGTAATCTATTACATTGTTGATACATTTGATTAATGTTATGATTTGTATAATGTGAAAGATATGATGATCATTCATAATGTATGCTCAATGCAATTGGTTATGAATTGCTTTGATATGAATTGAGATATGATAAGATGTGAAGCCATTGTGGTTGGCTATAATGATTCAAATGAAATAAGTGGGGCATGTTTGCCTAGATGATGATGTCCAATGCAATTAATTATGTATAATCTATTGATGAGATGTGAAGCCATTGTTGTTGGCTATAATGATGCAAATGAGATGATTGAGGCATGGATGCCTAAATGATGATAAGAAAATGAGAATGGAATTGATAATGAAATAATGAATAAATTGTGTGTCTAATGTGTTATTCCATTTTCAGAGTTTTGTTGTTGGTGGCATGCCTAATAGTAAGAATCTCTTGAAGCTAGGTTGGGCTTGATCCTTGAAGCCAAATTAGGTTGAAGTTGAGCATGCTTTACTCCCCTTGAAGTTTGGTTGGGTCTAGTCCTTGAAGCCTAGTTGAGATGTTACAACCCTTGAAGCTAGGTTGGGTTTGGTTCTTGAAGCCAAGTTGGGTTGATACTTAGCATGCTTTGTTCCCCTTGAAGCTTGGTTGAGCCTAATACTTGAAGCCTAGTTGGGATAATGATAATGATAAATGTGATAATTGAACCAAAACATTAACTCTGAAAGTTGAATAGCATATTAGTGTCTTTTGGACCCATGCTTGTCTTTGTTTAAATGTGATTTATGAATGGTGAAACAAATGAATAATGAGATTCAATGTAAGATTTTGAAATGTGATATTCTTATGTATTGTTTATAATGTTTGAACATATGATATTGGCATTGCATTGAAACATATTGTTATTGGGGTTTGTACCACTAAGCCGTTGGCTTAGCGCGATTGTGGTTCATCGCACTGGTGACAGGGTCGAGCCAGAGAGTTCATCTAGACCGAGTCGAGTCTAGATTTTGAAGTGTTGATTGTGAGCTTAAAGATCAAAGACTGACTGCCAAACATGTATAAACTTTATGTTTTGTAAAAATTTGATTTTGATGTTTATGTATCTGTAAATATCTCTACATTTTCCGCTTCGTATTGAATGAACGTTTTATTTATTGTGTTTTATGATATAACTTAAATGTTTCAAGTTTTCTCATTTTATTGTATAAAGGAATGATTTGTTTGTTTAGTAAACCGTAGCATTCCTATATTCAGTATACGTATATTACAGATATGGTGGTATGTAGTGTGCGTATACGAGATATAGGGGTGTTACATAATTAGTAGGGTAGAAGCTACTACTCTTATGTGAATAAGATGTGAGATAGAACTACAATGTACATAGAGATATGTTTCCTTTAGTGCTATTACTATGTGTTATCTATCATATTATTTGATTTGTTTTTGTAATGTTGGTCCAGTTTTATGGGCCACTCTTATGGATTAAATATTATTGATATTCCTTTATTGATCAGCCACTTTGTGTTATTATTATTGTTGAACCATGAGATGTTCTTATTGTGTATCCCACCCTTATAGCACTATAATCTCACTGAGTTGATGACTCATCCAATCGTCTGTGTGGTTTCAGGTAGAGATTATCCAGGACTATCAGCTTCTTAATTTCTTCCTTCCAACAAGAAGTTTGAAAATAATGTAATTATCCTATAACTCTTATAAGTAAATTTAAGTGCTAAGTTTGTATAATATTCTAGTAGCTTTGTAGTACTATTTTGAAAAGTTTAATAAGTTGAAAACATAGAATATAATATAAATTATAGGACACATGTGTGAATTATATTGTCAAAATAATGTATAATAATATGTTATAAAATTATGGGATTATTAATCAAAATATTCTATATGCATGAATAAAATAGTGTGGTTATGGTTCCACACGATGCCTGGTCGTCTTAAGCCTTCCTGGACCCTAAGGCCATCACATTTCTGGAATTGAGATGTGACAAAGGTGGTATCAAAGCAAAGATTTTGTGGCTTAGAGTATGTCTGTAGTTGAAAAAGTTCTAGATGGTCTAAGTTCTTATAACATGTGGAGCATATGTTTCCTCTTCATCTTGATTAAGTTTATTTTGCCTCAAATTCAACTTTATCTATGGAATATG
The DNA here is from genome assembly GCA_947685225.1 of Garcia nutans. Lineage (NCBI taxonomy): Eukaryota > Viridiplantae > Streptophyta > Magnoliopsida > Malpighiales > Euphorbiaceae > Garcia > Garcia nutans. The sequence continues at coordinate 22,674,648 of CANTUV010000026.1, forward strand.
ATAATTATATTTATTATGTACATGTGACTATGATATGTGTTCATAGATTTAAGGCGTGGGTTTTTCTACTCTTGTGGTATTGATGTGTGGTTTATGTTAGAAAATTGGATACTATAACACTGTGTGTTCTTCCTCGATATGTGCAATGAAGTAAACTGTAAGTTGTTACTTAAATGGGCTTAGATGCTTGAAAAATAAGATAATTGACTAAGGAAAGGCATTAATTGTTGTTTGAAAGATGTTTTGGAGAGAAAATAAAATTTAAGTTGGATGAAATTGAATGTGAAGTATAACATATGAAGTAATTAGATTATATCGTTAAGAATAATGAAAGATTATGAATATTTAAGTTAGACAAAGAGTTTAAAATCCAAAATTAAAACCTTATAGAGAGTTTACCATACTCCTAGTGCCTGCGAATAGCTAAAAGTATTTGGACTAATAAGTAAAAATAATGGTGATATGTGTGAATAGTGGTTTTGGTTCTATATACCAAGAATAACAATAGAACTTACCATTGGATAAGATGGGAGATAATGGTTTATGAATTTTGAAGGTACAGTGAACTTAAATATTTACTAAGGGAGAGTGCATGATGAGTTTAAGTATGGAAATATCTATAATACTGGAATATTGATATATTAGTTGATATAAATTACTTTAAATGAATAATAAATGTAAGTCTATAATGTGGTTGGAGTTATGGTTATTATTTTAGAAATAACATGGAGTGCACTAATGAATTAGAGTGATAGGAAATGACTAAAAGCTGTGAGTTATTCCTTGGTTTTGAGGTTTAGATGAATGTTAATCATTATGGTTGGGAATTAAATGTTTGATGTATCTAAATTATGTTTGATACATGATTTGAGTATTGAGATGACATATTTAATGGATGATTAATATTTATATTTGATGAACAAAGACAGTGAAATAAAAGAATTTAATTAAAAGATTTGATTATAGGTATGCAATAAAATTATGAGACATATATGTGTAATGGTTGCTGGAATTTCTATTTTTGATATGTGAGGTAACTTATCTAAATTTTTAGATTAATCTAGATATGTTCAATGAACATGCAATTTTAACTAAGAATTTATCTATGTGTTAATAGTTGGTGTATGAAATTTCATAATTTTTAATAATGATTTACTGTTTAAGAAAAATAGAAGAATACGAACTATTTGATCTATCCTAGTAACTCAAAATTTGTAAAAGTTGATAAATCTATTTAACAACCATACTAAACAAACCTTGAAAAATCTGAAATTTCACATACAAGATCATATATAGTACAAGACATATGGTTAGAAGTCATAAATTTTAATAAATGTTCAGTTATAAAAATAAAATTAAAAAGTGACACATCCAGAGTAATAGCTCAAAGGACAGAATTTGCAGTGTTGAATAGACAACTTGAAAACATAGAAAATGGATGTATAATATTTTGAAATTTTGTGAATAAGTTCCTATATATATGTCTAAGTTATGTGGCTAAAATTTCATAAATTTTAGTAAAAGTTTTATACCTAAAAAAATTGGAAAATATGTGCTACCAATGAGGTTGTTGTAGAAATGGAATCAGTAAGTTTAAAAGACCTAATTTTTAAATATAGTAAATGAACTTATAAAAACCTTAAATTTTAAATAAAAGTTTATATATGTGCCTAAGACTTATGTTTAAATTTTTATAATTTTTAGTGAAGATTTAATAATGAGAAAAAAATTGGAAAAGTGAAGATTTGAGTTGGGAGAAAAAGAAATTTAAATAATAATAATAAGAAAAGCCTTGCAAAATTGTGGTAATTAGCTAAATAACAAGTAATTACTATACAAATATCATAAATTAAGATGGACAAAGTGGGAAAAACAAATAGCAAAATATCAAAGTAAAAGAAATTAAAAAAAAAGTGAGTTTAAAGCTAAAGGGTTTGATGTATGAAACAAATGTGAATATGAATTAGAGTTAGCTATATTGGATGATTTTTCTGAGATACTTAGATAAATTCAATTGAGTTAAAATTTTTATGAGGAGTGTCTTTGTATATCTATTTGATGTGGTAAAAATTTAGAAATTTTTAGTGCTTGTTGATATTTTTAGAAAATAGAGAATTTAAGTATGCTTAAATAAATTCAATACAGATGGAAAAACATAACTTATGAAAGTTAAGTAATTTAAATAGTAAATGATTTTAGTTTCCCATAAAATTTTACATGTGAATTTATGTACATGTCACTAAATGTTCTACAAATTTTAGGGATTTTTGGAATTCATTTGTTAATTTAAATAAATTAGTATATATGGATGGACTATTGGAGACAAAATCAGGCAGATTTGGATTACTTTTGTAATTATGTTATTTGAAGGCTTGAATGGTGTTATATGTGGATGAAATAATTTGAGTGGACTTATACACATATTAAGAGAATTTCTTTAAAATGCTATGATTTTTTTTTAGAATTCATTTAATAATTTAAATAAATTGAGAACAGTAAATTGTTAGCCGAATAGTAAATGGTATGAAAATATGAAACTAAGTTTCTTTCATTAATTAAAATTATAAATGGTCATGAATGTAGATAAATTAATTTGTACATATTAATATACTTGTTATAATCATATTTCATGAATCACATAGCAAAATAATAAAGATTTATATGGTGAAAAAATTGATGGGCTATAGGCAGTTTATCTATTTATTTATTTATTTATTTTAAGTGAGATAGATTTATGGAGTCCTAGAAATTAATTCATTTTAGATAATTGATGATAGTGAAAATTTATGAAATCATTTGCAAAGCTAGTGTATATGTTAGGAAAATCTTATAATATTTTTGCATTGAATGGATTTGATTTTTTAAGGTAGATTAGTGGATCAATGAAAGTTGTTCAGTAGAGTTAAAATAATGCAAAATGGGAGAACTTAGGAAATGTATAAGGGTAAAGCGACAAAAGACCATAGAAATTAGTTAAATTTTTGTGTATAAATTCATATTTATGTTGTGATAATTATGGATAAAGAGAATGTGATTTAATAAGTAAGTAATTTATGAATTAAAAATGATACGGGTTGCTATAACTTTTGGAATAATTTGCATATGTAGATATAGGTAATATATTGGTGTGAGATTTAAATTGATTGACTAAAGTACAAATTGAAAAAATGTGGAGATTTGATAGTGACTAGCTTAAAGTATAAGTGGAATGGAATCTATTAAAGACTGTATTTGAGTCGACATGTTTGAAATAGAGTCTAAAGTAAAATAATAATGAAAAACTAAATTTTAATATTCAAAGTATATGAATAGAAATGACTAAGTTACTAAATTAATGAGTGTAACTATAAGCATTTGGTTACGAAAAATTTAATAAGTTGAAATTTTAATGAATATAAATGAATAAATATATAATTAAATAATAATTATGGAGTTGAATCTTTAATAATAAAAAACAAATACAGTTAATTGTTATACTTATATATAAAGTATGATTAAGCAATAAATTAGAAGAATAATTGTCATATATATGTAAGTTTTATAAAATGTCTGTGGATGTCAAGCATGTGTTTTATTTGGTCTATCAAGATCAAAGTGTAGCTTTGTTAGAGATCATATGCTATGATTTTGTGCATTTCTCTAAAGATGCCTGAGTTGAAAGGCCCTAAATATATTCATGCTTTTACTCAATAGTTTGGAAAATAAGACAATTAACATAAGAAAGCCACTAGTTTTTACTGAAGGAGATCATTAGTAAGTAATGAAATTGGAAATAAATTTGGTAATTAAAACATTGTGGAAAGGTTAAGGTATTCCTATAATTGGTGGACAACTAAAGATATTTAAAATCATAAGCAGAAATGATTCAGACAAATGGGTGAAGATGTTGGACAGGTACAATGATGAACAATAAGATTTGGTATTGGTTAAAATATAAGACTAAAGTCATGAATTATTATTGATAGAATATGTTTGAAAGTAACTAGTGTGTGAATGATGATCTATAATATAAGAATAATTATGACATTATTATATGAAAAGTGTGCATGAGTTGAAAGTTAAAAGTTATAAGAATTGGAAGTATTATGATGGTATTATAATGAGCTCGGTTTTTAGCTTTAATATCATTCATATTTTTAGTGTGAGTGAGTTATATCATTGTCAAACATAACCATACTTGAATTATAAGATAGTGGCATGATCAATAAGTAAATTTAAGGGTTAGGTCTAAAATGGTTATTCAAGTACTTTAAAATGATTTGTGGTGATAGCTAAGTAAGATTTTCAAAAAGAGAGATTGGTTGACTCAAGAATATTAGTTGTGATTCTTAGAATAGTATATCAGAGTATGCAATGAAGCATAAAGAACTTAATTTTCTATTTGAGGGCTTACTTGAAATAAAAACTTGAGGATGAATTTTAAAGAGATAAAGATTGTAATAACTTAAATTTTGAAATATTTAAAAATATCATTTAATAATAATAATAATAATAATAATAATAATTTAAGGAGAGTTTGGTTTGGACCATAATTGAAAATGGGGAAAATAATTAAAAGTTGATGTGAAAGTTTTAAAATTTAAAATAAAATAAAATAATAATATAATTATAACACTCTTATACCCTATATATATCATACATATACCCAGTATATATACAATATACATGTAAAGTATGAAGATGCCTTGTCATGATTCAGTTTTAACCTTACCTTTAAATATCAAACATGTATGTACATTTTATTAGCAAAATTATCCATTTATCAAAATAAACAACTATTAAAAATTATACTTCCCAAAATTGTTGTATATGCTTCCATTTGAACATAATCTGAATAAATATAAAATTTTTCAGAAAAATAATTATTGTGCTATTGTATTATTCATATGATTACATATATACATATTTACACTTTATCTCTAATATCCATTCTTTTATATATATAAATAATCACAATTACAAAGATTAATCTTGTATATGTATGCACTACCTTTTAGTTGGTCTCGTAGCACCCTAAACCTTCTCGTGGCAATAACAAGCGGTCTTCTACTCCATAAACTACTCACCTGTGCGATTCATATAATCGTGTTAAGCTTGAAAGTTTAGTGGTACAAATATGACTTACATGTACAAATATCATTCACATAATCACTTTTGTGTTTTACTACATACAAACCATATGCATATAAAATATCAAACTCACAATACAAACATCATTTATCTTTTTATCCTTTATTCTTTACTTTTTCTTTACTATCATTATCCTTGAATATATATTTCATTTTCCAACCACAAATCATAATATCTTTCTCATTTATCATAAAGACATGCATTGGGCCCAAATATCCTTATACAATAAACTAGTTTTAGAATCATTGTTTTGGCCTATCTTATCAATAACGATACCAATGTGTCTCGCTAGTGGATGTAACAATATATGTGGTACCTAATGTTTCATCCACAGTGTATCTCATCAACAATGACACCAATGTGTCTCACTCAGGGGCATAGCAATATCTATGATACTCAGTGTCTCACACCATTGCATATGGCATGCCAAACTACCAAACACAATCTTCTGGCAACTAATTAAAGTATAAGGTAAACACATTACACACTTATCATTTTATCACGTTTCATCATTTTTCATAATCATTTTCATCTCATTCTATTACATCATATTATCTCATTTCACCATGTTTAATTATATTTCCTTTTCCATAACCTTAGGCATATTTAAAATGTGACCTCTTTTCCTATATTTCTTAGGTATTTTTCTCACTTTCTCATATTTGTTGTATTTTCTTCATTAATTCATTATGTATTTATTTTCATCATTTAATAGTCCTTTTTATCATTCTCATATCATAACATATAAATATATTCCATTTGATATCATCATCAATACACTTTGCATATCACATAAATTAGTTCTTCACTCTATTCACACTGATATGTTCACCCATGAATGTCTAACACAAAGTTACTAAACATGACTATGTAAATCAACATACCATACTCGTATATCATGAAACTAGGTCAAAGTATCATTAAAACACCATATAGCTATGGTATCTCATACCCACACCCATGAGATATAAAATAAGGCTGTCAAACACCCTTAACCACTTCCATAGTCATGCACTTCAAGAACTGCACCCTTGGCTTTCAATACAACTCTATTTCTATAAAATCTCTAGCAAATAGAGTCAGTTCAAGAGCCCACGGCCGTGGCACTCAAGGGCTATGCCTATGACATCCTAAAATCATACTTTCACAATCTTAAACATTATTCCATACACACTTCACATTGTAGGATTGATATGTACTAACTAGAAATTATAGTAAACTAGATATGTGCAAACCTTGGCTATTTCCAAGCTTTACTCTTCTCCACTAGATCTCCCATGGCCTAAACACATAATCCAACAACAAACATCATATTATTCATCCATACAATCATCTATTTACCAATTATATATATACTTAAAACTCTCATTCCTTCCCTTATTACTCCTCTCTATATTCTCACTATCAATAAACACTTTAATTATTAATCATAAATTCATCATCCATATTTCAATTTAACAACAAAACAACTCATATACATTGGTGGCAAATTTGTGCTATCGCAGTGTTACCACAAGTGCACAGGTCGCGTAATTAATAAAGTAGTAAGTAAGATATCATTCCATTGGGGACAAGGTCAAGTACTAGTACACATTTCAACTGTTGTTCAGCAAATTAATAGTTTGTGATGATTAAAGTAAAGGATGAATTACTTAAAAATTAAAGTAAAGAAAAATTGAATATTGTGTATTAATAGTTGATGATGAAAATACTATTGATGATGAAAATACTATCCAGATATTTAATCCCCTTAGCCATAAAAATATTTATGAATATCAATTCAATTAAATCAAATAATAGTGTTGAATTGGCATTGCTCTAAATTAGATTAAAACCTCTCTTGAGTGAATTAATCCCTAAACCCTAAGTAGAATGCTAGAAATCTCTTCTCAAGCATAATTAAATAGATTTTGCAATAAGAACAAGGAACTTTAAACCAAAGGGTCTTGGAAGTCTATCTCTAGCACTCCAATCAACCCTCAATCCTAATGAGAATTCTAGTCATATCAAGCTTTCTCAAGTCAATAATATGAAAATTGTAACCAATTAGTAAGCATGCTATTCTTAATTGGAAATAAGAAATTAAGAATCAAAAGGATAAAACAAATCAATCAAATGATTTAATTTAATAAGAATTATTCAATCCATACAACAAGGCTAGGGTTCATCAATATCTAGATAGAAACAATTCAGCTCATGTTCATAACCATAAAACCAAAACAAAAGAAATAAGTAAAAGAATTCAAACAATCCATAATGAACGATTTGTGTTTCTTCACTTCAATCCTTGAATCTTGATTTAAATCTCGCATGAATTGGATCTTCACCTGCACTCTTAGCTGCCAAAAACTCTTTTTTTTTTCTCAGGAAGTCAACTCCTCACATAAAAACTGGATCCCTAATTTGCACTTTAGCTCAGATTTTATAGCCCATAAATTTTTGCCTGACATGTCCATTGACACAGGCATGTCTATGGGCGTGTCAACGGTGCTATTTCAAACTTTAATGACATGGGTAGGGAGACGTCCATGTTCTTGGGTGTGTCATTGCTACTGCAATGTTCAGTGACACGCCCATGTCTACGGGCATGTCGAAGCTTATGTAAAGTAGTTGAATGACATGGCCATTGTGTAATATCCCAAACTATACCCTTAAATTTTTGGAATACTTATTGTTGTTTTTGGATTAAATGTTATAATTGTATATATGTTTAAGTGGGAAGATAAGAAAGGTTAGAGGAGTGTGCAAATTAAAGGAAAAGAGGGACAGTAGCTGACACAGGCAGAGGACACGGCCAAGTCACTAGCCATGTCCCATACCAAGTTAAAAAGGAAGTCAAGACACAGTAGCTGACACACTCAAGGGACACGGCCAAGTCAGTGGCCGTGTCCCTCCAAAGATGCTCCAACACGGCCAAGTCACACCAACTTGGCCGTGTCTCACTTGGTTCCAAAGGAAAAGAAAATTGCAAATCTCACAGAAGCAAACACAAGCAAGGGACACGGCCAAGTCACTGGCCGTGTCCCTCCAAAAGGGTCCAACACGGCCAAGTCAAGCTCCAACTGGTAGTGTCACTCAACCAAAGAAGAAAAGAAGAAGGAATTCACACAGTAGGTGACACATGCAAGGGACACGGCCAAGTCACTGGCCGTGTCCCTCCAAAGACCACCAACACGGCCAAGTCACATCCAACTTGCCCGTGTCTCTCATGAACCAAAGCCGTAGCGGATTTTAAAGCGGATGTTTCATATATAAAGGAAAAAGAAGCTAGGGTTGTGGGGTGGCAATTTTGAGCTGAGATTGAGCCGTCAAAGAGAAAGTTTTAGGGTTTAACATTTGTTTTTCTTTGATATTTGATTACACTTGGATTAAACTAGTTAGATTAGATTGTTCTAGCCATTGATACATCCTTCTTGCAAGATTTGAATAAGAGATTCTTCAGAAGCTTCAAGGAGTTTGTAACTTGGTTTTGTTCTCGAACTTATTCTCTTTATTTTCATTGGAATTGTATTTATGGATATTATTATGTCTAAATTGATTTCTTTGATTATTAATGAGATGAGTATGCTTGATAGCAATATGAACTAATTTGATCTAGTCTAGGGTTTGTATGGATCTGCTATGATTGTATGAATTGGTTATTCTCTTAGCTAATAATTTCTTTAGCCTTGATTGAATGAAATATTATTAATATATAATTGATTGGCCACCAATTATGTGTTTTAGGTATTAGATGATGGATTGAGAGATGAAGTCTAATACTGGAACAATTCAATTAAGGACTTAGGTGAATATATAACCTATTAAAAAGATTATTTCAATTATAACAAGATTAGTTGAAAAAGTTTGAATGCGAAAGCTTATTTCCTTGACTCGATTAATTGAGTTGTTTGAGATTTAATCTTTGAAATTAAATTAGTTAAGAGAAATAACCGTTCATACATATAAGTAGTAGAGAAGTGCAAACCCTAGACCTTTCTATCAAGTGAATCAAATCATCAGTTTAATTTACTTTTATTCGTTTTAAACTTCAATCAATCTTCTTCATTAGTTAATAATTTAAATTTCTTCATTACTTGTTAATTATAATTTGATAATCAATTAGCCACTTTAGCTTCTTTGTGAGATGACCTTGGGGCGATCACCTTTACTACAGCTACCTCGTATACTTGCGAGTGACGCTTTGTGGTAGAGTTAATTCGAGCGCAACAAGTTTTTGGCGCCGCTGCCGGGGAAGCTGATTGGCGTAATTGTTTATTAGTCAAAAATATTCTAGATTATTTTTCACTGTTTTCATTTTATTTTATTTGTCTTTTGCTTTTAATAATTTCATTTTCTAGAAAAATTTTGTTTATGCAAGGCAGGAGATCACTCGAAGGAGAGCTACATCCATTTATTCCAGAAATTCAGAGAGTGAAAAGGAGCAGGGAAGAGTTTGAACTGTACACAGGATTTGATACTAAAGAGGAGGACACTTCTGATTTTGAGTCGAAATATGCACAATCTGTTAAAATGGCTGAAGAAAGACAAAGGACGATGAGAGACTTTGCTAGACCTGTCATTGGAACTTCCACCTCTTGCATAAGACTGATAGATGCAGTAAGAAACTATGAGTTGAAGAACATTCATTACAACATGCTGCCATCATTCTATGGAGTTCCAAATGAAGATCCTCTGAACTTTATTCGGGATTTTTATTCTACCCTCAACACTTTTCCTTTGGGAGGACTAATAGAAGATCAGTTGAGGATGAGATGTTTCCCTTATACTTTGAAGGATAGGGCAAAGAGCTGGCTTATGATGTTGCCCGAAAACTCTTTGACAACTTGGGAGCAAGTTTATAACAAATTCATGGGCAAGTTTTATTCACATCAAAAGACAGTTGAATTGAGAGGGAAGATCGCTACATTCTCTCAATTTGAAGGAGAGCCATTTCATGAGGCTTGGGACAAATTTAAGATGCTATTGATCTAGTGTCCGCATCATCACTACCCACTTCAACTTCTTAATCAGTTTTTCTATGATGGTCTAACCCAGCAATTTCAGAACACTGTTGACAATGCAGCTGGGGGAGCCATGGGAGAAAAGACAGCTGATGAGACTTATGAGATCTTTGAGATGTTGGGAGCTAATTCTCAACAAAAGAGTGTAAGGGGAAGAAGTAAAGGGGTGAATCAATTGGAAGCCAATAGTGAAATGGTTAGTCAAATAGCTGAATTGACAAGACAGGTGCAGATGCTGAACATGAAGAACAATATTTCTTCATCTACTCAAGAAGTGTGCGGAATCTATGGGACATTCGGGCATGGAGCAAATATATGCCCCTCTGCATATGAGTCTTTTGGTAATGAAGCTGAGTAAGTCAATGCTATGGGGGGATTTCAACCAAGGTCCCGGAATGATCCTTACTCCAATTCTTATAATCCTGGTTGGAGGAATCATCCAAATTTTTCCTGGACAACAAATAATGCTCAACACCCTTTCCATTTGCTCCAGAGAAAGAACCAACAGCAGGGTCAATCCTCCAATCAAGGGCATCCTAAGAGAGAGAGTTTGGAAAAAAGTTTGCAGGCTTTTATCCAAGTCAGTGCAAAAAATCAAGAGATGAACAATAAGAGGCTGGATTCCTTAGAAGCATCTTTTAAGAAAGTGGAGACTCAAGTAGGGCAACTTGCACAACAGATGCAGATTCAACAAAAGGGGAAATTCCCAAGTCAACCTGAGCAGGCACAATCAGTGACTATTCTTAGAAGTGGTAAGGTAATTAACACTAATGTTGAAAATAACTCTGTAAATGCAGGTGACCAAGGGAACAAGAAGGAAAGAGAACCAGAGAACAAAGGTGCTGGAGATATATCAATGGAGAAGTCCCCTTCAGCAGATTTACATAAAGCAAGCAATCCATACCGGCCACCTATACCATTCCCCAGCAGGTTGAAGGATGATAAACTAGATAAGCAATTTTTTAACATCTTCAACATGCTGTCTAAGGTAAGTATTAACTTACCCTTACTTGAAGCAGTAAAGAATATGCTGGCTTATGCCAAATTTTTCAAAGAGCTGATCACCAAGAAAAAGAGGTATGAGCCGAATGAAAAGGTGATAGTTTCAGAGGTAGCTAGTGCTGTTTTGCAGCATAAACTACCTCCCAAGCTAAAGGATCCTGGTAGCTTTATAATTCAAATTACTGTCGGGAATGGAAAGAGGACTGATGGCATGTGTGATCTAGGAGCTAGTGTGAACTTGATGCCTTACTCTGTGTATAAAGAATTAGAACTAGGGGAACTTAAACCGACCAAAATGGTGTTGTAATTAGCTGATAGGTCTTTTAGATTCCCGAAAGGGGTTATAGAAGATGTGTTAGTTAAGGTTGGTGGGTTAATAGTACCTGTGGATTTCATAGTTCTTGACATGGAAGGGAGTAACCCTGCACCATCAGCACACACTATTTTGCTGGGTAGGCCTTTCATGGCTACTACCAACACCTTAATAGATGTTAAAAATGGTAAACTATCAATGACTGTCTTGGGTCAAACTGTTGATTTTTCTATTTTTAACACTTCTCCCATTCCTACAACTGCTTTATATGAGGAATGTTCTTTAATTAATTGTGTTGAAGCAGTTGTTTCAGATGCTTTCTTGCAGACAGGTTCATCAGATAAATTGGAGCTGAAACTGACCTTAGAAGAGGGGGCTAAATTAGTGAGGGAGACCCAAAGGTGCCTTAACCTAAAGGCATATGAGAGCTCGAGGATTTACAAGGATCACACTAAAGCACTTAATGACAGATTTATTGTGCGACAGACATTGAGTCCAGGTATGAAAGTTTTACTTTTTAACTCTCGACTCCGTCTGTTTCCAAGTAAACTCAAATCTCGATGGAGTGGTTCTTTCGAGGTAACTAAGGTATGTCCTTCGGGTGCCATTGAATTGCTTAACTCTAGAACCAATAAGACTTTTAAAGCAAATAGACATAGAGTTAAACCATATAAAGAAGGATTTCAAGAAGTGAGGATCATTGACAGCACTTTGATCCACGATCCCTAGTCTTGCATGATGTCCAGCTTTATGACATTAAACAAGTGCTAAATGGGAGGCAACCCATCGGTTTGCATTTATTCTTCATAGTTGTAATTTTAAATTTAGCAAGTTTTGATTTTATGTTTAGTCTAAAAAAATGGAATGGGTGCTTTGATCGGTTTTTTTTTTTAATGTGTTTCAGGGTTAATCAAAGAAGAGGTTTGCAATTTCTTTGATATTTGGTGATATAAAATAAAGATTTCAAATTAAAATTAAAAAAAAAAAGTTGAAAAGGCAGAAGGAGACACGGCCAAAGGACTTGGCCGTGTCACCTCAACAATTTTTCTCCTTGTCACAGTAAGTGACACGGCCAAGTCTTCACCAAAAATTGCTCTTTGATTTTTTATTTTGCACCTCTAGTTCCAGTAGCAGACACAAGCATGGGACACGGCCAAGTCACTGGCAGTGTCCCTCAAAAAGCACATGACACGGCCGTGTTGCCCACAACTTGGCCGTCTCCCATATTTTCACTTTAAAAAGCCACGATTTTTGCATAGATGTTCCATTAAATCCCTAAATTCATGTTTCTTCATCTCTCTCGCTCCCTCGCTCTCTCTCTTGCAAACTCCATTCTTTGTGCTTCCAAGCTCAAAATCCTCTATTAAACCTCAAATTTCTTCACCAGAACTAAAAATAATCCATTAAAACTTCTTCTTTTCTCATAAAAGTTTGATTTGATCAAGTTTTGGTTTGAATTTTTTCAGATTTCTCAAGATGCCAAGAACAAAGATTGTTTCACACCGCAAGAAGAAGAGGCCTACAACCGAAGGAGCTTCTTCCTCATCATCAACTTTATCTTTGAAGAGAGCAAGTCTTTTGGCTCGGGGTTTTTTCCCGACAAGGTATGTTAATGATGAATCACTTGATGCTCTACAAATTAGGACTAATTTTTATCAATATGTGCAATTTCTTGGGTGGGAGACTCTAGTTTCCTTGAGACCTTTGCAGTTTGAGGAGCTTACTTTAGAATTTTTGACATCTCTTAAGGTTGAAAGAGATGATAAGAAAATCTGCACTATAATGAGTTTTAAATTGCTGGGTAAATCATTTGTGCTGAATATTGAACAGTTAAATGCTATATATAGTTTCCATCAGCATGGGGAAAGGTCGGTACCCAAAGAATTGGTACCCAAAGAATTTAAACAACAATTTGCTTGGGGAGCTTTAGGCTCGGGTACTTATGTGGCCAAATCGGCCAAAGCATCTAAATTAAGAAATTCCGCTTTGAGGTATTTGCATCGGTTTATGTCTTGTGGATTCTTTGCTCAAAAGGAGAGCCCGGGTGTGGTTGAATTAAGTGAGCTATTTTTCCTTGATTGTGCTTGTAATTCAATGCATGTTAGTTCTGGCTATTGGTTAGCCGATATTTTTGATACTGTGGCTAATAAAAGAAAGGGGGCAATTTGTGTTGGAGGGTTGATTACCACATTAGCAGTAGCCCTTGTTGAGGATTTTGACCCGAGTACTAGTCGCATGACTAGAATTTCCGGTAATGACTCTTTGGATTTAGCTACACTTGAGAAGATGCACATGGTGGTGCATAGGAGAGGGACTTATGTGATGCCTTCAGATGAGCCTGAAGCACCGGGGGACAGGCAGAAGAGAGCACGGATCGAAGAGGAGTCCAACTCGGATTCTCTAGATCTAGATGAGGATGCTCCGGTCTCGAAAACTCAAGAGGTACTTATTAGGATTGAGGCCTTGGAAGGAAAGGTAGATCGACTGGAGGGCAAGGTGGATCATAACCATGCTGAGGTCTTGCAGCAGTTGGAACAGATTAATAGCAACCTTGCGAAGATCTTGAGTCTCCATCCCTCGGTTGCATCATCTTCACGCCCGCCTTTTCCATAGATTTTGAGTTCCTTGCTTTATTTTGTTTAGTGTATTTTTGTTATTATTTTTCATTTTTGTTTTTCTTGTTAACATTTTATATTTGGATATTTTATTTTTATATATTGTACTTTTGTTTTTGAACTTTTGTGTTTCTGATGGAAAGTTAGGGTTTTGCCTCACCATGGTTCGATGGAAGACAGGTTGTCCTTTAACTCTTTTTATTTATTATTCTTGTTTTCCATTGAGGACAATGTAAATTCTAAAGTGTGGGGTACTCTTTAAGCTTTTCTTTAATTTTTGTTTGGTTTGTCTTAGTGTGTTTTATTGTGTGTTGTGCATGGTATAATTGTTGAAAATTTATTGATCTTTTCTGTGATTCTAGCATTGTAGTTGAGACTTTAGTATCTGCATAGAAATGAGCATTTGAATTCATTCAGGATCAATTTTCACATTCTGCAATTCATGACATATGTATCTTTGAGAACCCACCTGTGTGAGTTTTGAGCCTCATAATTTGATATTATTTTCAATTGATTTTCTTTTCTTAAGTGTGCACCTTCATGATTTTGCATCTCTAGAGTTTGCTTTTGCATACTAATTGAACTTACATTATGATTTCATCTCAAGTTTTAAAATGAAGAAGGCAAATTAGGCTAGCCCTTTAGCTTAAAAGGCCTCCCTTAATATTGATTTCCTTAGTGAGCCAAGTTGAGCCTTTGACCTTTTCTTGTTTGATCAACACAATTTTCAACTTAATATGTTCTTATTTTCATCATACCTGCATTAAGGAATGGAGTTTTATGATATGACAATAGGGTGGTTTTTTTCAAAGTGTGGGGTAAGCAAGTAAAAAAAAATAGTATTGCTATTTGGGTTGAAATGCATACTTTGCACATTGTATTTGATTAAGAGTTGATTATTCTTTTCCTCTACATTTTAAGCTAGATGTTTCATGCAAGTTTATATTTTGTATATATATATTAAAAAAATGAAAAAAAATGAAATGATAAAAATAAAAATAAAAAAAAGAAGAAAAAGTGAAAATAAAAAAAAAGTTATATATATATACAAAATCCATATATGTTCTAGCATTGGTCATCAAAAGAGGAATGTCGACTCATGTATTTTTCTTTAAGTATGCAAGTATATGAAAGTATTAAGGGTTGGAGAGTATGCCATTTGTGGGAGCTATGAGTTTCTTAGCAAGAGTATTGTCTAATGTAAATACTCCATTTCTTGATGCTCCAGCCTAAATGTCTTTTCTCACACCTTTACCTTAACCCCATTACATCCAAATGAAAGACCTTCGGATTATTTCTTGAGAAAATCAGTGAGGGAGATTGGATAATTAAGCAAGTTTATGGTAGTATGCAGTCATGAGTGGTTTGAGCGATTAACCTTTGAAATCGAGTGAAACACTTAGAAGAGAGATAAGGTTTGTATGTCTGGATTAAGGAATGAGTTAAGAAAATCTTGATTGAAGGAAATTGCAAATATTTATAGCTGAGTCTTAAAGGATTTCATCTTATATGCTGGAATTATAGTTAAGGTTGTTTGAGTTTTTAATTTATGCCATGTGAATTTGCTTGAGGACAAGCAAAGTTTTAAGTGTGGGGTAGTTGTTTTATTAGTTTGCATTATAGATTTGTGTCTTATTTATTATGATAATTATTGTTTTATTTAGGTATTTTGTTAGTTTTTATCGGTTTGTTTAGTGTTTTCATTAATTTTGTTAGTTTTAGTTTATTTCAGTGTTTATGTCATTTTTTATCTAGTTTTTAGTATGGTGTTTATGTTTTGTTGGTTATTGTTTTTTCACTTCTTGTTTAAAGTTTGTTTGAAGTTTTGTTTTAGGTTAAAAAAGGCAATGAAGCAAATTGAAGGAAAAGAGGGACAGTAGCTGACACAGGCAGAGGACACGGCCAAGTCACTGGCCGTGTCCCATACCAAGTTAAAAAGGAAGTCAAGACACAGTAGCTGACACACTCAAGGGACACGGCCAAGTTAGTGGCCGTGTCCCTCCAAAGATGGTCCAACACGGCCAAGTCACACCAACTTGGCTGTGTCTCACTTGGTTCCAAAGGAAAAGAAAATTGCAAATCTCACAGAAGCAAACACAAGCAAGGGACACGGCCAAGTCACTGGCCGTGTCCCTCCAAAAGGGTCCAACACGGCCAAGTCAAGCTCCAACTGGCCGTGTCACTCAACCAAAGAAGAAAACAAGAAGGAATTCTCACAGTAGGTGACACATGCAAGGGACACGGCCAAGTCACTGGCCGTGTCCCTCCAAAGACCACCAACACGACCAAGTCACATCCAACTTGCCCGTGTCTCTCATGAACCAAAGCCGTAGCGGATTTTAAAGCGGACATTTCATATATAAAGGAAAAAGAAGCTAGGGTTGTGGGGTGGCAATTTTGAGCTGAGATTGAGCCGTCAAAGAGAAAGTTTTAGGGTTTAACATTTGTTTTTCTTTGATATTTGATTACACTTGGATTAAACTAGTTAGATTAGATTGTTCTAGCCATTGATACATCCTTCTTGCAAGATTTGAATAAGAGATTCTTCAGAAGCTTCAAGGAGTTTGTAACTTGGTTTTGTTCTCGAACTTATTCTCTTTATTTTCATTGGAATTGTATTTATGGATATTATCATGTCTAAATTGATTTCTTTGATTATTAATGAGATGAGTATGTTTGATAGCAATATGAACTAATTTGATCTAGTTTAGGGTTTGTATGGATCTGCTATGATTGTATGAATTAGTTATTCTCTTAGCTAATAATTTCTTTAGCCTTGATTGAATGAAATATTGTTAATATATAATTGATTGGCCACCAATTATGTGTTTTAGGTATTAGATGATGGATTGAGAGATAAAGTCTAATACTGGAACAATTCAATTAAGGACTTAGGTGAATTAGAGATATAACCTATTAAAAAGATTATTTCAATTATAACAAGATTAGTTGAAAAAGGTTTGAATGCGAGAGCTTATTTCCTTGACTCGATTAATTGAGTTTTTTGAGATTTAATCTTTAAAATTAAATTAGTTAAGAGAAATAACCGTTCATACATATAAGTAGTAGAGAAGTGCAAACCCTAGACCTTTCTATCAAGTGAATCAAATCATCAGTTTAATTTACTTTTATTCGTTTTAAACTTCAATCAATCTTCTTCATTAGTTAATAATTTAAATTTCTTCATTACTTGTTAATTATAATTTGATAATCAATTAGCCACTTTAGCTTCCTTGTAAGACGACCTTGGGGCGATCACCTTTGCTACAGCTACCTCGTATACTTGCGAGTGACGCTTTGTGGTAGAGTTAATTCGAGCGCAACAATCTGTCACAGTCCTCATTAGAAGCAGACGAAAGGATCTCATGGTCATAAGTCGGGGGGCCTCTTGATGAAGAAGTGTTAGGATCCCTCATCACTTGAAATCGTAAGTCTCAAAAATTTTGTTCGGATTGATGATATAGATTTTCAAAATGAGAAGCCTGCTGACCACTTGCAGCCAACTCTTCTTGAAGTTTCCTATTTTGTTCTTCGAGCATCCGCTATGAGCCAGGAAGGAAAAAGGTAAGAGCATACAATACATATTTTCAGCATATGTAAAATATGCATATACAGTATAAAAATATCACAAACCGATTTAATAAAAATTTTGACATTTCTGTTTTAAGATTTCAAATACTAATATATAAAATAAATAGTATATAAATATTATTTGCTTGTTATAGGAGTCTAAAATAAATATTTTATATGAAAATCTCTGGGAAAACTTCGCCAGAGTTTTGTTTGTAATTTGAACGTTTCCAAAATTCAACAAAACACAACCTGCATAAAACAAACACTCCAAATAAAATCAATTCACCAATTCACCAATACTTCTCAATTTCTCCATATTTTCTTAAAATACTTATATATAGGTATATATATATCAACATTACATATAAAATCCCATCTTAAACAAAATTATTCAAATCATTCTTTACAATTTACAACATATGCTTCAAAATATATCATAACATACATAATATCAAAATAAATTGTAATATCAAATATCTACATGCTAGCAACTGGCTCTGATCTTGATGTACCAAAAATAAGTCTTCAAGCTTAATAAATACAAACCTAGACCTGACTAGGTCTCGTAGAACTATCCGGCTCTACCAAATCATCTATGACACCTGCGCGATGAATTACAATCACGCTAAGCCGAAGCCTAGTGGTACAAACTTTGATAATAACAATAAAACTCAATGCAATGTCAATGCACAATGCATATAGATGTCACATCATTCTACTTCCTTTTATTTTTCAAATATTTCATAATCACAACTCATAGCATTATTTTGCTCAAATGTATCACAATTCATAATTCACATTAAAGCAAAGACAAGCAAGGGCCCAAAAGGATCTAATATGCTATTCAAATTTTAGAGTTACTACTTTGGTCCATAATGACACCATGTGTCTAGCCCCATAGGGAATATATATATCCATGGATAATGTAACAGTCCTAGTCTCTTGGACCTCAACCCGGCTAGACCCTTAGGCCCCAGTATCTTGGTCCTCAACCCGGCTAGACTGCTACAGTTTTTGAGGCTTACGACCCAGTCTTTTCACCCCAAAAACATCATATTTATCAGCTGGCCTGGCTTACGACCCAGTCTTTTCACCATTCCAGCGTATAGCCCGTAGGCAATCATAGGCATGTCGCTGAACTCAGAACTCTGAAAAGTGAATAACATACAAGGCACACAATTTATTCATATTTCTCACTATTAATCTCTTTCTCATTTTTACATATTCAATCTAGGCACATTGCCTTATCTTTACATTTTTTTTTCTCACTTTTCTCATTTTTCACATCTTTCTCATTTTTCTCATTTTTCTCACTTTTCTCATTTTTATCAATATCAATTCATTTCATTATTACACATATCTCATTTTTGCATTCACAACACATTACCCAATTACTTTGGGTATTTTCATATAATATGCATATTTCATAAGTTACACAAATTAGCCATTATCAATGGCTTTACACAATGCATTTAACACATATATGACATTACAAATGTCATAGCATATTATTCATACACAATCAATGAACAAAGTAGCTTAACACATTTTTCAACCAAAATGTGTTAAGTCCAAATGTTATGCAAATATAGACATTATATTCAAAGTTTGTACATACATCCACTAATAACTCAAAGCAAGCTTAACACAACCTCCAATCCTATCCTTCCAACTTGCCCTTCACCACTTGGATGAAGCAAATCAACCTCCCTCAATGCCTATACCAAATGTGATCATGCATAATCGTTTAATATCACATTCTAAGGTATTCTCAACATCAAACCATAATTAAACATCACTCTAAACCAAATCCCAAAATTAAGCTTCACCTCACTTTAACTTTGAAAAACCATATCAAGCCATTTAAATTAGTGTTTTAAGTTTATTAATATCATTAGAAACATGTTTTAGCATGTTTAAACCAATTACATTAATTAACCACATGCTTATGTCCAAAACCCTAAAATGGCATAACCTTCACCATTGAGGGATCTCCATTCCAACTCAATCCAATTATCATTTTAATCTTATTTCTACCACTTATATCATTAAATAACATGATTTAAGAATTAAAATCAACAATTAATCATTCTTTGAAAATTCATTTTTCTAAAACCCTAAATCAATACTACCATTATCAAACTCCAACCAAATACAACCAAATCCAATATTTCACTTTAAAATACTTGTTTATGAATCAAAACAACACATTTGGAACAAATTTGCACAATTAAAGCTCATGTTTCTCCAAACCCAAAAGTTCCATAACCTTAAATTCTCTCTCTTCACCATTCTTTAACCAAACTCCATCATCTCTTCAATCTAACCTTAGAATCATTGTTAACTACCCAAAATAACATCATACACACCAATTCCAACAATTATAATATACTACATCAAAATTCAAATTCTCACATAATACAAATTTCCAAGGAATTCAAAGAAAAGAGTTGGAAACTTATTAGTTTTGGATGAAATCACCAAAAATCCACTTGAAACTTGTTAAATCCTTCAATTTATGGTGTATGGAAGAATCAAATTCATGCTCCAAACTCCCATGGAAAGCGTCCTAAAGGAAGAAGAAGAAGAAGAAGAAGAAGAGGACTTTTTTTTTTAATATTTCTTTTCCTTTTCATCTTTTTTTTAACCATATATATATATATATATATTAAAATAATTTAATAATTATTTATTTATTTATTTATTTAATAAATTAAAAGTCCTAAATTTTCTCTTCCATTAAAAAATAATTTATTTTTAAATTATTTTATTAATTTTGAATTTCTAAGATTTAAACCCTTTTACTTTGACTTTTCTTTTAAAAAGTGTTGACTTTTATATGTTGTATATATTTTATATATATATCACATATATGTTCCACTTTTTCATTTAAAACTCCTTCATTTTTCATTTAAAACCATTAATTAATTTATCCATTTAAATTATAATTTATTTTATCAAATTTCAAAAATTAGAACTTTTCAAAAATTGGAGATATTACACATATGCACAAGTAATGTGTATCTTATAAACATATCAAATATACCTTATATGTGTATTAAATATTAAGTATGTAATGTATTAATCCAACATATACAATTAATATACCATACGTATATGTTATATATACTCTAGATATATATATTGAGTGTATACAAGTTTATATCTCCAAAATCACGGATGTTACAATTTTCTCCCCCTTAAATAATTTCGTCCTCGAAATTATCCAGTATGGTAATAAATCATCCAAATCATTATTTTACCAAATTACATAATTTCCATTCTCCCCCTTAGTTCATTCTTAATTTCCTTTTTATGATTCCCTAACACATCATTATACTGTCTATTTACTCAAACAGTCACAACAAATTATCATATCATCAATCAAATTATCATTAGACAAAAATTAGTTCTTCTCTTTAATATATATACCCACATACCTATTGCATTCAAAATATTTGATCCTACTCTTTATACAATTACCACATATTAATTTGACATCACCATTATACAACAGCAAAATCTTATTTCCTTAATAAGATTCATTCCCATTATACTATAACTAACATTTTTCTCTTATAATTATTTGAAACTAATATAACTTAGCTCCTTTCATATGCATATACATATCATAATGCTGTATTAAACACATTATCATATAGCTTGCATATTCGTAATATAACTACACACATTGAATTTCAATAAATACTTGTAAACTTATTACATTTCAGATCAATTGATCTAACTATCACAATATGACCATCACAACCTTATTCTATTCTGACCAACCTTTAGTCTATTTTAAATTCATCAATCTGGTTTCAATTCATGATCTAATTCTATTAGGTCAAATTTATTCTCAAATTTTAATTCTCTTCGAATTCATCAATACAGATAATATTCACTTCCCATAGTTTCGTTTACTTTACACATAATTTTCATCAACTTATTCATTTTATACCACTTTCAAACATATTCAATATAACTCTTACTCATATTTCTTATAGTTACCCTATTTACACAAATCACTTTTCTTACACATCATTTAACGCTCATCATATTTTCACAATTCTCTTCTGTTTCCACACTTTCTATAATTAGAAACAAATTTCTAGTATAAAATTATATGATATAACTATGCAAACCATAAGTCTTGACCATGTTTCTTGAAGCATAACTATCAATCTCACCAAAACTATCCGACGGTCATGCCATAATAATGGTCACACCTGTGGCTTATAAATAAATACTGCCCTTCTATCATCCTTCTTCAAACATTTCCAATCACAATGTTAAGTTCGTATCGCAAAAATTACCTATTCATTTTCTAATCTTTTGCTACACAAAAAGTTAACACATTTCAGCTCTGTTTCAAAGCAATTTACTCTTGCTCACTTGATCATCATTAGTCTAACTCATGTTTCAACAATATTATCATTAACATCTCTTATATATACACATTCGTTCATATGCTAATTTACACAATTTCCATTTATTACTCCATTTCTAATCTATCTCTTATAAAAATTTTCATTCATATATATATATATATATTCCATTTCCAAACTTTTTTTTTATTATACTTTCCTTTTCCTTACAATCTCTCATATATACGCATATACTTTGGGCCCAAAATGCTATAAAATCATCAAGTTCAGTTGTTACAATAACAATTTCACTATCAGCGCTATTCGGGTCCATTCTCATTCTCAATTCATCACATGACCTAACTCTACGAGGTCAAAACCTAATTTCTGTTAGGTCTATTAATACATGCAATATCATTCTCAATATCACAAAACACGTATTTGTATAAGGTAGTAAACACTCAATAACATTTTTTTTAATCATCTACATACACCTTCGTAAGTCATAATCACAATGTGACTTACTTTCCACATTTTCTTACATATCATATTTGTGTTCATATAGAAAAAAATCTCATCACACAAATCATACAATTATACGAAATTCCTCTTTTACATACAACCTATACAAAGTTAACATTTATCACCTTTCAGAGAATATTATCATTTCTCATTCTTTTGACATTACTTAGGTTATTCATCAATTCAACATATATATACACTCTGACCGCAACATAATTAATATCTTCCTTATTTAATCGTCCATCTCTTAAATAAGTTTCTTATTATATATATATATATATTTTAACACCACACATAAATCTTAGTCACATTTCCAATGTGACATTTCTCTCACATTTTTTTATGCATTTATCATACCCTTCATATCCCTTTTCATCATTTCCAATGCAATTACCTAAAGTAACTCATTTTTACTTACTTAATCATTTTCCTTTTATTTCATAACAAATTTTTATATTATCAACCACATTACACGTTACATGATATTTTCATAAATAATATTACTCATTCAAAATTACTCCCATGCTTATTAAATATTAAACTATCAACATCTAAACAATCTTCATAAAAATTCTCTTATAACTCTAAATTTCCAACTTACTACTTTACTTAAACTTCATTCTATTAATCTCATTTTCAAGAGCTAACTTTATAAACTTTATTTTTATATTAATATAACATCAAAACACATCACTTTCACAATTATGGAAACCCATTTAAAAAATTCAAATTTCATATATTGCAACCAACAATATGAACCCCACCAAATCTCTTCCATGTCACATTTCCAGTCTTAAAATCATAACATTTACATATAAACAACACTAATTTATTTCATTACACTAATTAACATTATCCATTTAGATACTTTAATTTTACACACTCAACCCTAAATTATGCATCATTGTTCCATAATAAATAATTCACTATCATATATGATTTCACTCTTTGATTTTAATTATGAACTCATTGTTGCAAATTATTAAAAACTCCATATTCCTTCTATACTTATACCCATATTCATATAAATTTTTATAATTTTCTTCATTCATTTGTCTCATAAAATTAATTTATTACTTATACAAAACTGCATGGCTTCCTCAGTTTTATGTCAATCTCACTTCCAATTTTTATATTCCTTATCAATTCTTTATAAAAGCTTGTAAAAGTTTATCCATGTGCACTTGACACATATATGGACTTATATTTAAAGTTTTAGTTTTTTCCAAGCTGATTTAATATATTTAAAAATTAAATCTTCCAAAATCAGAGAATCTGTCTCTTTAATAATTTCTCTGGCAGCATCCAGTTGTCCATTTGTTTTAGGTATCAAACCTTAATAAAAATTCATGAAATTTTAACCATATGTTATATGAATACATATGATATTGTGTGTAAATTTTTAGATTTTTCTGGGTTGGTTTACCATAGTTTCTAAATTTATGTTTTCTCAATTTCTACAGATTCTGAATTTCTGGAACTCCTCCAACAATCTATGTTCTTCTACCTTTCTTAATTAGTAATTCATCTTTAAAAATTATGAAATTTTATACATTAGATTCTAACATATAGAAAAACTTTCTATTAAATGTTCAAACTCATCCAACATTTCTAGATTTGTCCAAAAATTCAGACAATATCACTTTACAGTACACCTATAAAATTTTCTGTAACTATCATGCTCATTTCTCTAACTTTTTTTTATATCTTAAATCATTTCCTAGATTGTTTCTCTAATTTCACTTATTCATTAATTGAATTGAATTTTAAATTTCAAATAAAAGTTCCAAAAATTCTTAATCCATAATCTCTAGAATGACGCTTCCACTGCGCTACTCTGATCTATGCAACCCAGACTCCATCTCAACTCATATCCATTATATCAAATGGACATTACCACATCAGGGATCAGATAAATTGCCAGTGCCAATACATGCATCACAATTGAAATTTATTTATTTTTATTTCAATTTTCTCTCTCTAACAACCCACCTAGGTCGAGAACCTCAAACCTAGGCTCTGATACCAAAATAAATGTAATACCCTTATACCCTATATACGTATAATACATATTTTCAGCATATGTAAAATACGCATATACGGTATAAAAATATCATAGACCGATTTAATAAAAAATTTCACATTTCTGTTTTAAGATTTCAAATACTAATATATAAAATAAATAGTATATAAATATTATTTGCTTGTCATAGGAATCCAAAATAAATATTTTATATGAAAATCTCTGGGAAAAATTCGCCAGAGTTTTGTTTGTAATTTGAATGTTTCCAAAATTCAACAAAACACAACCTGCATCAAACAAACACTCCAAATAAAATCAATTCACCAATTCACCAATACTTCTCAATTTTTCCATATTTTCTTAAAATATTTATTTATAGGTATATATATATCAACATTACATATAAAATCCCATCTTAAACAAAATTATTCAAATCATTCTTTACAATTTACAATATATGCTTCAAAAATATATCATAACATACATAATATCAAAATACATTGTAATATCAAATATCTACATGCTGGCAACTGGCTTTGATCTTGATGTACCCAAAAACAACTCTTCAAGCTCAATAAATACAAACCTAGACTTGACCAGGTCTAGTAGAACTATCCGGCTTCACCAAATCATCCATGACACCTGTGCGACGAATTATAATCGGACTAAGCCGAAGCCTAGTGGTATAAACTTTGATAATAACAATAAAACTCAATGCAATGTCAATGCACAATGCATATAGATGTCACATCATTCTACTTCCTTATATTTTTCAAATATTTCATAATCACAACTCATAGCATTATTTTGCTCAATTGTATCACAATTCATAACTCACATTAAAGCAAAGACAAGCATGGGCCCAAAAGGATCTAATATGCTATTCAAATTTCAGAGTTACTGCTTTGGTCCATAATGACACCATGTGTCTAGCCCCATAGGCAATATATATATCCATGGATAATGTAACTGCCCCAGTCTCATGGACCTTAACCCAGCTAGACCCTTAGGCCCCAGTATCTTAGTCCTCAACCCGGCTAGACTGCTACAGTTTTTGAGGCTTACGACCCAGTCTTTTCACCCCAAAAACATCATATTTTATAGCTGGTCTGGCTTACGATCCAGTCTTTTAACCATTCCAATATATAGCCCGTAGGTAATCATAGGCATGCCGCCAAATCCAGAACTCTGAAAATTGAATAACATACTAGGCACACAATTTATTCATATTTCTCACTATTAATCTCTTTCTCATTTATACATATTCAATCTAGGCACATTGCCTTATTTTCACATTTTTTTTCTCACTTTTCTCATTTTTCACATCTTTCTCATTTTTCTCACTTTTCTCACTTTTCTCATTTTTATCAATATCAATTCATTTCATTATTACACATATCTCATTTTTGCATCCACAACACATTACCCAATTACTTTGGGTACTTTCACATAATATGCATATTTCATATGTTATACAAATTAGCCATTATCAATGGCTTTACACAATGCATTTAACACATATATGACATTACAAATGTCATAGCATATTATTCATACACAATCAATGAACAAAGTAGCTTAACACATTTTTCAACCAAAATGTGTTAAGTCCAAATGTTATGCAAATATAGACATTATATTCAAAGTTTGTACATACATCCACTAACAACTCAAAGCAAGCTTAACACAACCTCCAATCCTATCCTTCCAACTTGCCCTTCACCACTTGGATGAAGCAAATCAACCTCCCTCAATGCCTATACCAAATGTGATCATGCATAATCATTTAATATCACATTCTAAGGTATTCTCAACATCAAACCATAATTAAACATTACTCTAAACCAAATTCCAAAATTAAGCTTCACCTCACTTTAACTTTGAAAAACCATATCAAGCCATTTAAATTAGTGTTTTAAGTTTATTAATATCATTAGAAACATGTTTTAGCATGTTTAAACCAATTACATTAATTAACCACATGCTTATGTCCAAAACCCTAAAATGGCATAACCTTCACCATTGAAGGATCTCCATTCCAACTCAATCCAATTATCATTTCAATCTTATTTCTACCACTTATATCATTAAATAACATGATTTAAGAATTAAAATCAACAATTAATCATTCTTTGAAAATTCATTTTTCGAAAACCCTAAATCAATACTACCATTATCAAACTCCAACCAAATACAACCAAATCCAATATTTCACTTTAAAATACTTGTTTATGAATCAAAACAACACATTTGGAACAAATTTTCACAATTAAAGCTCATGTTTCTCCAAACCCAAAAGTTCCATAACCTTAAATTCTCTCTCTTCACCATTCTTTAACCAAACTCCATCATCTCTTCAATCTAACCTTAGAATCATTGTTAACTACCCAAAATAACATCATACACACGAATTCCAACAATTATAATATACTACATCAAAATTTAAATTCTCACATAATACAAATTTCCAAGGAATTCAAAGAAAAGAGTTGAAAACTTACTAGTTTTGGATGAAATCACCAAAAATCCACTGCAAACTTGTTAAATCCTTCAATTTATGGTGTATGGAAGAATCAAATTCATGCTTCAAACTCCCATGGAAAATTTCTTAAAGGAAGAAGAAGAAGACTTTTTTTTAATATTTCTTTTCCTTTTCATCTTTTTTTTAAACTATATATATATTAAAATAATTTAATAATTAATTATTTAATAAATTAAAAGTCCTAAATTTCCTCTTCCATTCAAAAATAATTTATTTTTGAATTATTTTATTAATTTTGAATTTCTAAAATTTAATTACCAAAATACCCTTTTACTTTGACTTTTCTTTTAAAAAGTGTTGACTTTTATATGTTGTATATATTTTACATATATATCTCATATATATTCCACTTTTTCATTTAAAACTCTTTCATTTTTCATTTAAAACCATTAATTAATTTATCCATTTAAATTTTAATTTATTTTATCAAATTTTCAAAAACTAGAACTTTTCAAAAATTTGGGATATTACACATATGCACAAGTAATATGTATCTTATATACACATCAAATGTACCTTATATGTGTATTAAATATTAAGTATGTAATGTATTAATCCAACATATACAATTAATATACCATACATATATGTTATATATACTCTAGATATATATATATTGAGTGTATACAATTTTATATCTCCAAAATCACGGATGTTACATGGCATATCTAGCGGGCTAGAATGAGCAAATGAAAGGCATTAAAAAAAGGTCTAGCCTCAAGATCAAATGAACCAACAGCCTACAAAAATCATTAAAGAATCAAAAAAAAAAGAAAAAGAAAAAGAAAAAAAGAAGAAGAAAGAAGTAGTTGCAAAGGAAGAATGGTAAAAGTTTTACCTGAGAAGTACTAGCCCCGAGATGTGGAACAAACTCTCCTACATCTCTGTGATGTTCCTCTTCATCTCTACCCTCATCTTCTTCGGGAATCTTCCATATGCCAACAGGAGATACATCAAAGTTCAAGAGCCTTCTTTGAATAAAATGGGCATAAGATGCACTCGGCGGATAAAGAAATGTTTCAATACCATAACCGTACCGAGCAGGCCACCATGCATCCTCCGGCATCGACATATATTTAAAGTGTATTTCGGGCAAGGTATCAAAATCCTCCACTGCTCTGAACCGAGAAACCACTCATAAACTCTCTCTCTGAGAAACCAACCACTAGACACTGGGCCAGCGATGACTCGGCGAGAATGCTGGAAAGACAGCGCAGCCCTCATCAAAGGAGACCAGTTTGTCCGCTCTCCTGGGTTCCACTAGGCCAAATTCACCTACAAAATAACAAAAGGTAAGTAAACTTTCATATAAAATTTAAAGCATACTAATGTTATTTTACCTGGTCCCAGGTTAAGCGACTCAACACAAAGCAGTGAGTATGCACATGATGAGAGCCGGGAACGTCCACATGATCGGACAACCAGAAATTTAATCTCGGATACCCAACCCTATCTCGGGAAATACCTGGTACCCTCATGAGGTTGTATTCATATGCCCATGCCTACAACAACAATGAAGATAACATTCATGTAAGAAAAGAGTGGAAATGACATTGGTGGAAGAAAAATACCTCGACAACCGCCATCAAGCCGACAAAAGACTTCTTATTTTGGCAAAGTTTATCAAGACCATGGTAAAGACAGGCAAGACCAGCTTCACCCCAGCTAGAAGATGGTACCATTCTGAAATAAGAAAGGACCTTCAACACTGACAAATGGATGGAAGATTAGTGCTGCCTAAGATGGTCAATCCAAGCAAATATAACAAAAATCCTCGAGCATACTGTTGGGCCGTGTCTCTGTGAACCCGTCCTTCGTAGTTCATCCAATAGCTACGAATCGGTTCAATTTTTATCTTAACATGCCCTTTATATGATGGTTCCATACTAATTAATTCCTGAATTTCTTCAAATGTTAAAATATCGTTGGTCAGAGGGACCGGAACACCATCATATCGAAGGCCGGTTATAGTAGTAAAATAGACCGGACCAATTTGTCATCTCTCCAATGGGCAAGTGAAAAGTATGAGTTGTGTCCAACCATCATTCTGCAAGTGCTTGGACTACGCTCCGGTCTGTCTGATACTCCTCGAATGGAAATTGTAAGATGAAGCTCTCAAAGCCGCAATCTCGAATAATTTGCCTTACCCGAGAAGGCACTACATCATACCATTGACGGGCTTTGTAGATACACCCTCCGACCAGAACAACGTAACGATCACGCTAACACGGAGCCAGGTAAGTTAATACAAGGTAAGTACATATTATCCTATCTGCTTAAATTAATATATTTTTCCTAAATTTTCTAAAAAAGATAATAGTGTAAAAATATAAATAAAAATAAAGGCAAACACAATAATAATAAAAGAGCATAATATAGAAACATAAATCAAAAATCAAAAAACTAAAAATAAAAAATAAAAATAAAAAAAAGAAAGAGAAAATAAATAACAGAAAGATGAAAAATCAAGAAAAGAAAAAAGAAAGAAAAATATTACCGCACTCTTTTGGTTGGAACTACGATGAAGCGGCATCCCTGCTAGTAGATCTATATTTTCATCTTCATGATGCCGAATAAACTCTAATAACTCAACATTAGAATGAGTTACTGACCTTGAAGCATGCATTTTTTTTTTAAACTGTGCTAAAATTGAAAGAATTTGGGAGGATTATAGAAATTGAGAAATTTTGCTGTGAATCAAATGAAGGAATTCGTTGGTTTATATGGAGAAGCGGCAGGGAAAAATAAAATTCAAAAGTAAGTTTTACTATTCATGAATAGTAAACTTTACTATTGATAAATAGTAAATTTTACTATTAATGAATAGTGGTGCGCGCGAGCTACGCTATAGCAATACCGCAAGTGCATGGATCGACCAAGTAATAAAGTAGTGAGTGAGTTATCATTCCACTGAGGACAAGGTCAAGTACTATTGCAAATCTTAACTGTTGTTTAGCAAATCAATAGGTTTGTGATGTGGTGTAATTAAAAACAATTAATCTAATGACTGAAAGTAAAGGGAAATTAAATGTTAAGAGAAAAGGATTAATGGTAATAAAACTATCCAGATATTGAATCCCCCTAGCCTCAATGATATTTATGAACATCAATTCAGTTAAATCATTTAATATAGTTGAGTTGGCATTCCTCTAACTTAGACTAAAAACTCTCTCGAGTGAATTAATCCCTAATCACTAAGTAGAGTGTCGGAATCTCTTCTCAAACACAATTAATTAGATCTTGCATTAAGAACAAGGAACTATAAACCAAAGGATCTTGTAAGTCTATCTCTAATACTCCAATCAATCCTCAACCCTTATGAGTATTCAATTCATATCAAGCTTTCTCAAGTCAATAATATGAAAATTGCAACCAATCAATAAGCATGCTATTATCAATTGGAAATAGATTATTAAGTATCATAAGAATAAAACAACTCAATCAAATAATTCAACTAAATATAATTATTCAATCCATACAGATAAGCTAGGGTTCATCAATATCTAGATAAAGAATGAATTAGTTCATATTTAAAACCAGAAAAACAGAGCAAGAGAATTGAATAAAAGAAACCAAACAATCAATGGCGAATAATTTGTATTTCTTCACTTCAATCCTTGATTCTTGATTTAGATCTTGTTTAGAGTATGTCTTCACCCTCAATCTCAGCTCCAAAACTCTCCTCTTTGCTTTAGAAGTTGGCTCTAGGTTATAAGATATGAAATTCAGATGCTTAATTCGTGCTTCAGCGCAGCTTTTATAGTGTAGATAATTTCGCCTTACACGCCCATTGACACGCCCATGTCACTGGGCGTGTCATTGCTACTGAGATTTTGAACTTAAGGCACGTCAAGTGACACACCCATGTCACTGGGTGTGTCACAGCTACTGTGAAACATTGCAAAAGGCACGCTTGGTGACACGCCCATGTCCCTGGGCATGTCAATGCTTCTGTATGCAGCATCAAGGGCACGTTCATTGACACGCCCATGACCATGGGCGTGTCCATTGATGAATTTTGCTCTTTTCTTCTACTTTCATCCGTAATTCCTCCGAAATGTCCATAAGCCTCAAAATACAGAGAATTCCTAAAATTAACCCTAAAATACACTTTGAACAAACAAATTAAACTCAATTGGATAATAATCATATTAAGAAATAGAAATAAAATATCATCAATTGTGCACTTATCAAATTCCCCCACACTTGAGTTTTTGCTTGTCCTCAAGCAAACTAAATCACTGTAATAAGCAGAAATGATGGAGCCCTC
This sequence comes from Garcia nutans, assembly GCA_947685225.1. Taxonomy (NCBI): domain Eukaryota; kingdom Viridiplantae; phylum Streptophyta; class Magnoliopsida; order Malpighiales; family Euphorbiaceae; genus Garcia; species Garcia nutans. Next base: position 22,706,008 of record CANTUV010000026.1, read on the forward strand.
TATATTCAAAAAGAAAAGTAAAGTTTTGACAATACTCGAATCAGAAAACCTCGCTTTCTCAACCAAAAACTAATTCACAATCATAACAACTGAATCAAGAAGTTTCAAAACAAAATTTTCACAAACCTAAAACCTAAAAATCCAGAGTTAAAAGATTGAGCATAAAATTCTAGAAAATCAGAAAGCCATGAGCAAAGTACGAAAAATGTAAATTTTCTCTTAAGTTCCCTAACCCTCAAATTTTTATTTTTATTTTTTTTTCAAATGCATATACACACGTATATACATTTTAAGGAGCCCGACTTGTTTGAAATGATACTAACCTTTTGACGCGAAGGTAAACATTTGTGATGCCGACCCCCGGTTACTCAGCCAGAATCACCGTTCAAATTGCTACTAGCACTATTCATGATTCCAACTCATTTATTTTAATTCAAGAGTAAAAATCAGCGGAACAGGGATAAATTTTCAAAGCTCCTTTAATTAGAAATATTTATTTATTATTATTATATATATATTATTTTTTTTAACAACTCAAGGGTCAGAAACTTAAGGGTCATTCTAAGTCTGACTCAAGAATCTGGGAATTATAACATGCTCAAAAATGTAACTAAGGTTTTAAACTTTAGATGTGTCCAATTTCCATCAATCCACAACCCAACTATAGCTATTACAATCGATCCTCAGCAATTGGTCAAGATCACTGAGTTAACCTCAACAAGAAATTGTCATTTAGGAAATCTCAAATTAGTTCAACATATAAAGGGAAACCACATCAATTCACAGTTATTACAACAATCTAGCTTACTTAAATCCAAAAAGAAAAAAAAAATTTGCAGAAATTATTTGAGACAAATGAATCAAATAGAAAGAATGAAATAATAAAAATTCAATCAAGAAAGTAAACCTCTCCCCCACACTTAAGATGCACATTGTCCCCAATGTGTGTGCAAAACAAGAAATAATGAAGAGAGAGAAAAATTGCCCTTTTCATGTCCATGAATGGAAAAATATGAGTACGGTGCCAAGAGTATGGTGAAGGAGGATTTGCCTCAAAACAAAAATCTAAAATGCAAAAAGAAGAAAAAATAAGGTTAAGATATAAATAAATAAAATAACAAACAAAAAAAAACAATTCTTAAAGAAAATAACAATAGTCCAAAAGCAATGAAAAAGAAAGAAAACTAAAAAGAATATTAAACAGGCAAAGAAATGAAAATAAAATAAAAACAGAATAAAAATGTGGGCTAGTCAAAAAATTGGTGCATCGCCGGAATCATAACTGCCAGTCTCATCATCAGAAACATCAACTGGAGGTGCAGGTGTAGGTTCAGGGGCAGGTGCTGGTAATTTTTTCTCCTCCGCCAAAAATCCATACTTAAGTTGATCTGGAAGGAATTTTAGTTCCAAGTTGGGTGGATCAATCACTGATGGTTTTGGCTTCTCTTCCTTTGGCATCTCAATAGTCTCATATGCCTTGCCTTTGAACGAATTGCTTGCTTCAAGAAAAGCAAGCTGCTCCATTGCTTCTTGATCCTCAACATTTTTCTGCAATAAACACAACTCAAGGGGATCCTTGGAAACAATGTTAGTAACACAATTTACGGTCTCATGCTCAATAACATCATTGCATGATTCCGCCTCATCAAGTGAAAGTGAATGTTTCATAACATCATATATCCTAAAAATAACTTTATCATCACCCACTCTCAAAGTTAATGTGCCATCATGAACATTGATAAGGGCACGGGCTGTATTTAAAAACGGCCTACCAAGAATAAGTGAAACATCCTCATCCTCATCAATATCAATGACAACAAAATCATTGGGGAAAATGAAATCCCCGACTTTTACCAACAAATCTTCTATAATGCCACGAGGGTGGACTACTGACTTATCAGCAAGTTGGATGGTCATAAGTGTTGGTTTAGGTTTACCAATGCCTAACTCTTTGAAAATTTTATAGGGCATAACACTTATGCTAGCCCCCAAATCAGCTAATGCACTCTTGACCTCAAGGTTACCTATTAAACATGGAATGGTAAAACTACCTGGATCTTTTAACTTCTTAGGTAACCTCCTTTGCAAAATTGCTGAACTCTTTTCAAAAAATTGCACTAAAGTCACTTCTTCAAGTTTCCTTTTGTTAGAAAGGATGCCTTTCAAAAATTTAGCATATTTAGGCATCTGTGACAAAGCTTCAGCAAATGAAATATTAATGTGCAATTGTTTAAAAAGTTCAAGAAACTTACCAAACTGAGCATCAATCTTGTCCTTGTTCAACCTTGCCAGATAGGGTACTCTAGGTCGGTAATCCTTCAATATGGGGCTGCTTTCTTGCTACTACTGCTTCTCTTTCTCACTTTCCAATGCAGTTTTCTCTCCCGAAGTGATAGGAGGATTGTCTTCTTTTTCTTTTTCTTGTATTTCAACCCTTTTCTCTGCCACTTCTCATCTTTTCTCATCCATATTATCTTTGATTTCTTTTCCACTCCTTAGTGTAATTGCCTTGAGCTGCTCTTTAGGATTTGCCTCAGTGTTGCTAGGCAGACTTCCTTATGGTCTCTCACTGAGCAACTTGGCAATTTGCCCCACCTGATTCTCCAAATTATGAATGGAGGCTTGCTGATTTCTTATGGTGGTTTCAGTTGATTGGAGCCTAGTTTCAGAAGCTGCTATAAATTTCTCCATCATGTCCTCCAAATTACTCTTTCTTGGAGGGGCAGCTTGTTGATGTTGGGGCTGCTAGAATCTAGGGGGAGGTCTTGGATTATTTTGATTAGTCCATGAGAAATTTGGATGATTTCTCCACCCCATATTGTATGTGTTGCTGTAGGGGTTATTCTGTTGTTGCCTTGGCATATTTCCCACATAATCTACTTGCTCTTGCCTAGCAAACATTTTGCAATTTTGGCACTCTTGACTTTGATGTCCACCCCCACACCATTCATAAGACATCACTTGCATTACTTTCCCAGAAGAAGAAGCCAAAGAATCAAATTTTTTATTCAATGCTTCTAATTGGGTTGTCAAAGCCACCACAGGATCTGATTGGTGCGAACCCATGACTTTCAGCTTTCCTTTCTCCCTTGGGGTTTGCCATTGATAATTGGTGATAGCCATGTCTTCAATTAAATCCCTTGCTTGTTCAAGTGTCTTGTTGTTTATGGTACCACCAGCTGCTGCATTAATGGATTGCTTACTTACATAATTCAATCCATTGTAAAATGTTTGAATTTGAAGCCATAGTGGAAGTCCATGATGAGGACACCTTCTCAACAAATCTTTAAATCTTTCCCAGGCATCATAAAGGGTCTCACCATCTTGCTGCAGAAAGGATGAGATATCATTCCTCAACTTAGCAGTTTTGGACGGGGGGAAGTATTTTTCTAAGAATTTCTCTGCTAACTGACCCCATGTGGTGAAGGTTCCTAGAGGAAAAGATTTCAGCCACTTCTTTGGTCTATCTCTAAGGGAAAATGGGAATAACCTCAGCCTAATTGTATCCTCTGAGACATTATTTATCTTAAATGTGTCACATATCTCTAGAAAATTCTCAATATGTGCATTAGGATCTTCATCAGAAAACCCATCAAACTAACAAGTTTGCTGCACCATTTGAATTACATTTGCTTTTATTTCAAAGTTGTTTGTAGCAACTGTCGGCCTCCGGATACTAGATTCAGCTCCATTGAGATTGGGCTTAGCAAATTCCTGCATTGTTCCTGGCTCAGCTCCTTCCATAACTTCAAACTCTTCTTCTTCTGCTGCTATTTCCAGATTTAGTTCTGTTTCTGCGTCTTCCAAAACTGCCTCCTCTTCTTCCTTTTGCTTTCTCCTTAATGTTCTTTCTAACTCTGGATCTAATTCAAACAGTTGGGATGAGTTACCTCTGGTCATAAACGGGAGGAAATACCTAAAAATAAGCATGAACCAATGTTAAAAACAAATAAAAATAAAACTAAATTAACAGTCTTAATTATATTACTAATATTGAAACCGTTGCCCCGGCAACGGCGCCAAAAACTTGGTGCGCGCGAGCTACGGTATAGCAATACCGCAAGTGCACGGATCGACCAAGTAATAAAGTAGTGAGTGAGTTATTATTCCACTGAGGACAAGGTCAAGTATTAGTGCAAATCTTAACTGTTGTTTAGCAAATCAATAGGTTTGTGATGTGGTGTAATTAAAAACAATTAATCTAATGACTGAAAGTAAAGGGAAATTAAATGTTAAGCAAAAAGGATTAATGGTAATAAAACTATCCAGATATTGAATCCCCCTAGCCTCAATGATATTTATGAACATCAATTCAGTTAAATCATTTAATATAGTTGAGTTGGCATTCCTCTAACTTAGACTAGACCTCTCTTGAGTGAATTAATCCCTAATCATTAAGTAGAGTGCCAGAATCTCTTCTCAAACACAATTAATTAGATCTTGCATTAAGAACAAGGAACTATAAACCAAAGGATCTTGTAAGTATATCTCTAGTACTCTAATCAATCCTCAACCCTTATGAGTATTCAATTCATATCAAGCTTTCTCAAGTTAATAATATGAAAATTGCAACCAATCAATAAGCATGCTATTATCAATTGGAAATAGATCATTAAGTATCATAAGAATAAAACAACTCAATCAAATAATTCAACTAAATATAATTATTCAATCCATACAAATAAGCTAGGGTTCATCAATATCTAAATAGAGAATGAATTAGTTCATATTCAAAACCAGAAAAACAGAGCAAGAGAATTGAATAAAAGAAACCAAACAATCCATGGCGAATAATTTGTATTTCTTCACTTCAATCCTTGATTCTTGATTTAGATCTTGTTTAGAGTATGTCTTCACCCTTAATCTCAGCTCCAAAACTCTCCTCTTTGCTTTAGAAGTTGGCTCTAGGTTATAAGATATGAAATTCGGATGCTTAATTCGTGCTTCAGCGCAGCTTTTATAGTGTAGATAATTTCGCCTTACACGCCCATTGACACACCCATGTCACTGGGCGTGTCATAGCTACTGAGATTTTGAACTTAAGGCACATCAAGTGACATGCCCATGTCACTGGGCGTGTCACAGCTACTGTGAAACATTGCAAAAGGCACGCTTGGTGACACGCCCATGTCCCTGGGCATGTCAATGCTTCTGTATGCAGCATCAAGGGCACGTTCATTGACACGCTCATGACCATGGGTGTGTCCATTGATGAATTTTGCTCTTTTCCTCTACTTTCATCCGTAATTCCTCCGAAATGTCTATAATCCTAAAAAAAATAGAGAATTCCTGAAATTAACCCTAAAATACACTTTGAACAAACAAATGAAACTCAATTGGATAAATATCATATTAAGAAATAGGAATAAAATATCATCAATTGTACACTTATCAAATAGTAAATTACTATTGATGAATAGTAAATTACAATTTCCAATAGTAAAATACTATTTACGAATAGTAAGTTACTATTTATGAACAGTAAATAGTGCATGAACAGTGACTATACAGTAAATAAACAGTAAATTCAATTATTCAATTTAATCATTCAAATACTTGGTGTGTATAAATATTTTAACTCGCAAGGGGCAAAAAAGAAGAGGTGTGCATAAAAATTAGCCAAACTTTTTGAAATCAAAAAATTATTAGCTCAGGTCCAGAACCCAAATTTTCCTTAGGTCCAGAACCTAGAATCTTTCCTAAGTCTAGAACTTAGCTCGGGTCCCAAACCCAAATTTTTCTTAGGTCCAGAACCTAGAATCTCTTCTAAGTCCAGAACTTAGCTCGGGTCCAAAATCCAAATTTTCCTTAGGTCCAGAACCTAGAATCTCTTCTAAGTGCAGAACTTAGCTCGGGTCCAGAACCCAAATTTTCCTTAGGTCCAGAACCTATAATCTCTTTTAAGTCCAGAACTTAGCTCGGGTCCAGAACCCAAATTTTTCTTAGGTCCAGAACCTAAAATCTTTCCTAAGTACAGAACTTAGCTCGGGTCCAGACCCAAATTTTCCTTAAGTCTAGAACCTAGAATCTCTTCTAAGTCCAGAACTTAGCTCGGGTCCAGAACCCAAATTATCTTTAGGTCCAGAACCTAGAATCATTTCTAAGTTTAGAACTTAGCTCGGGTCCAGAACCCAAATTTTTCTTAGGTCTAGAACCTAAAATTACGCTTAGGTCTAGAACCCAAATTTTTCTTAGGTCCAGAACCTAAAATTAAGCTTAGGTCTAGAACCTAAAATTATCCTTGAGTCCAGAACTCGAACCGGGTCTAGAACCCAAACCTCAACCATCTCAAAAATTAAGTCTTATTGCTTTTCACTCTCTTTCACTAAAGTCTCAGATCGTTCAAGCAGAGGGCAAACTGTAGACTCTTAATTTTTAACCCAGTCTGGTCTAATATATTTTAATTATCCCAAAATAATTTTTGTGTTGTCCAATATATTTTAATTAGTCCAAAACGATTTTTGTTATCTTAATTAAATAATATTTTCTTTAGTATTTAATTTTTATAATTTTTTAAAAAATAATAATATAAAAAAAATAAAAATAAAAATAAAATCGGCGATGAAAACTTTTGTTCCTGAAAAGGGTTGCGGCGAAATGGCCAGCAGGCCAATTTTCGCCCCACTGCCTACAGCCAGCTGCGGCAGCTTTTTCGCCAGCGCAATTTTTTCCAGTAGTTTTTTTTTCGCCAGTGCAATTTTTCCGCAACAGTTTTTTTCGCCAGCAAAATTTTTCTGACGCAAATTTTTTGAAACCAAATACAATTAGGTTTCGGTTTCCTTTTCTTAACTAATGTTAGATTCCGTGAATAACTAAAATTAATCATAAAAATCTTCTATAAATAAGGACTAAAACAACACAAAAGGGGATCGGATTTTAGGTGAAATTTAAGACCGAAATTGAGGAGGAAAACTTTGAAAGGGAATCAGTTTGAAGAATTCCTTCTGGCAGTGAAATCGATCGGACTTTTGAGAGAGCAAACAAGCAATTCAATCCATCAAAGGTAGCAAAGCATGTCTTTGTTCTTGTTCATCCAAGAAGCAATTTTTTGGTGGAACCAACAAACGAATGTATGAATATCTAATCTCTTTTTTTTCTTCACAGTAGCTTCAATCACTAAAAATTAATAAATCGTTTCTTCTATTTCCAAAAACCCTAAAAATTATCCTTCTGTTTCTTCTAAACCTTAAATCCCTAATTTGTCTTTTTTGTTTTCAAAAACCCCAAAAACCTTAAATCGTTTCTTTTTTTCTCCAAAAACCTTAAAACCAAAACCCTAAACTCTATTCCAAAAGTCAGTAGCCTTATTTTTTAAACATTAAAAGCTTTAACCCTAATTAATCCTTCTTTCCAAAATCACACAGTAAGTATTATTCTTTTAAAAATAACACTAGTTTCTTCCAATTTCAAAACCCTATTTTTTTAAAATCTTAAACCCTAAAATCTTAATTTTCAACACCGAAACCTATAATCCTAGAAGCCAATTTTCAAAATCTTCTGGGTGCGGACCTAGACCTCGCAAGGGGCGCTGCCCCCTTAACCGTCACCCGTTAACCGGATAGCAGGACCGTGGTATGGGTTTAGGTCATTATTTATTTATGCATTATAAATCTTCATGTTTTACTTCCATTATTATGATTATTCAAAATACAAACAGTAAACCCAAAACCAATTAATCTAAAACTTAAATTTTCCTAATTTCATGATTTTACCCCTCAAATCCTAATTTTGTTAATCAAAGAACCTTATCAATCTCTTAAATTATAAAACTTTAATCCATTTTAATTCCCTTAAAACTTACAGTAGCTTAAACCAATAAATTCTAAAACCCTAAACATTAAATAAAGAATCTTAAATAAAAACAGTAGCCTTAATTTGTATTTTTTTTACTTGCTTTATTCTTAGATTTGATTGTGTAGTTCATTATATGATTTGATTTATTTTATATGCTTTAATTTATTTAAGTTCAATGCTTGGTTTATTTAGTTTATCATGGATGGATGTTTACGTTCTATTGATGTTTAATATCTTTGATGAATGATTTATTTATTATGAATGGTTATTTACTTTTATCGATTTATTTAGATTTTCAAATGTTGTAAGAGGTATGTTTCCACTTGGTGGGTACCTCATTAGTTAAATATCATGTAATTTAAATTGTTTTTCTATTTTAGAACCAATATAAAGGACATGTTTCTACCTTTCGGTGGGTGTCCTATTTAGGCATGGATTATGTAAGTGCATGTTTCCATCTTCGGATGGGTGTCCATTTATTTTTTTTTTGCTTGGACATTATTTTGATTTTCAATATATTGATGCTTTATTTTAATTATTGTGTGTAATATGGATAATGTTGTTATATTTAAGAATTTTATAATATTAAGACCTGTAAAGGAGGCCGGTTCCAATAAACCGGGCATTGTGGGGGTGCTGGGCCATTTATCACCTTCCCCACACGTATCCAACTTTCCGAACCCATTAGGGGGTTGGGGATTCCTTAGGAATCGAGTCATCCACCCTTTTCTTTTTACCAGCCCGCCGGGTGGCGACTCCATTTTCTCCGAACTTAGGTCCGTGTTCTCTAAGGCCCCGAGCCTAAACAGTGCCGAAATCGCAAGAACCATTCCACCGGGAGTGGGGGCAAAAATCCCCGCTCACATACCCGACACCACTCCGATACTAAACTCTACCTTTCTCATCAGAGGCAACCCTAGTAACTCATCTGGGAACACATCTAAAAATTATGCCACTTTTGGAATACTATAGAGCTTAAACTTCCCTGCTCTAATATCCATTATGTGTGCAAATAAGACTCACATCCCTTCTGAATCATCCTCCTCACTACCATAACAGAAAAAAAAAAAAAGTAGACAAGAGATGTCTTGGCTCACCCCTTACAATGACATCCTTCTCGTTAGGTGTTCATAAAGTAACACTCTTCTGGTAGCAATCAACTACCTCTCTATGTCTAGGCAACCAATCCATACCCAAGATAATATCATAATCCCTAAAGGGCATCTCAATCGGATCATTGAGAAATTTTTTATTCTGCACCACAACCAAACTATCTCAGTAAACTCTACTAACCAACACACTATGCCCTAAAGGATTAGTCGCCAACACATCAAATTCTAAGGACTCAGAATGCACATTCACAGGCAAGATAGATGCACTGATATAAGAGTGTGTAGATCCAGGGTCTATCGATGCATGAACAAATATGCCAAGTAAAGAAAAAGTACCAACTATAACATCTAAGGCATCTGGCTTCTTCTGCATCACATTTATCCTCTGAGCAGCTCAAGTCTCCTTCGGCCTACTCACTGATGCCAAATCTCCTCTCTGACTAAAACCTGATCTACCACCTCTACAACTACCTTGACCAGTCCTGCCTCCTCTGCTACTCTGTTTGGAACCTGCCATGTTAGTTAGACTATCCTCTAGTGGCTCTGGACAATATCTAATATAATGGCCTCAGTCCCACACCTATAACATCCATTGTCTGCACCAATCCCCTAACAAACACCTCTGTGCATCTGACCAAACTGTGCATAGGTAGGTGGTGGAGATCTCTAAGAAACTAGAGTCGGTGTGCTAGTTACTGAAACTATAGGCCTCTGCCTCTGCTGCTGTGATATACCAGACTATCTTTGGCCTCTGTCAAACCTCCGAGAATAACTAACTCTGTCTCTCTTTGAGGATGAAGATCACATCTCCATCTAAGCTCTCCTCACTCTACTTTCTTCTGCTCTCATTGTAACAGCAAGTCCTTGAGCTTTCTCTACATTCTATACAACATGTACAATCTTGAAAAAGTCATCATACTGAACTACTGCCACCTGACACATATTGGATAGTTTCAAACCTTCTTCAAATCTCCGACACTAGTCTACCTCATCAATCAAAATCCTTGTTGCATACGTGCTCAAATGGAGAAATTCTTCCTCATACTCATTTACCATCATCGGTCCTTGCTTCAAATTAAAAAATTCCTTCTTCTTTTTATCTTTATACTCTCGGGGAGTGTACTTCTTCCTAAGCTCTCTTAAGAAGTCATCATATGTTAAAATCGATGGTTGCTTAAACCCATCAGGAATGGTCTTCCACCAATCATAAGTATCAACTTGTAGAAGAGACAAAGCATAATCAAATTTCTCATCTGCAGTAGCTTGCAACTGAACAAACACTCTCTCCACCAGGTCCAACAACTACTCAGCCTTGGCTAGATCTGCAGTACCTACAAAATCAGTAGCCCCAAACTTCCTCAACTTTCATACTTCCTGGTTTGTTGCTACTGTTGAGTTGGGGCATGCAGTAATATTTCTACAATCTGCTGCACCCAGACTGGTGGTATCTCCCATATTACTGGTATAGTTAGCACTAATGCTTCCCTGGCAATTTCTACACTAGCTCCAGCCCTACCCTCTCATAGAGCAAAACTCTTTACATTACCTTCATCAGATCTATGTGACCCAAAAATGCTTACTACCTATATCAGTTACAACAACAAGGGTTGCCACATCAAAGACCAGTTCAAATTCCCATGTATATGCATGTATAATTCTTTAAAATCAACTTCAAAATCCCCGTTTTCTCTCACTTAAAAACCCACATAGGTTGAGAATCTCAAACCTAGGCTTTGATACCAAAATAAATGTAATACCCTTATACCCTACCAATATATAGTCCACATCCCCTTTAATATGTAGAATATGCTAGTAGGATACAAGAGTATCACTAAGTTATCATTATCAACCCATCACTTGTCTATGGCAATAAAGTAACTAAAAGCTAGTAATAAATGTATAGGAAAAATCCTTTGGAAATTTTGCTAGAGTTTTTTCTAAATTAGAATATAATTCAAATCTAATAAATTCAATCTATAAAGCAATTGTACTTCTCAAAGTATTTCTATACAACTCACACCACAAAAATCCCAATGATTATATAAATACATAGATGTATAATAAATACTATAAATACTTTATAAGAACTTATAAAGTTACATTACAATTTTACTTTATATCACAAAATACATAATAATAAAATAGATAACTAAAAAGAATATTTACATGCAATGGCAAAGGCTCTAGTCTGGTGGCAACATAAAAACTTCTAGTATCACTCCAACACACTAAACCTGTCCTGATCTAGAAGGACTCCCAGTCTCTGCCCTGTCACCTAAGCGATGAACAACTCGCACTCAGCTTCTCTCTCAGTGGTATATACTTTGATAATATAGCATTAACATCACAACATAATATAAATGTGCATCAAATTTTAGTGTCACATACAATTATCTTTATTTTATGAACAAACATGAAACATCCAACATGCATTGGGCCCAAATAACCTTATATAATATCTAGTCCTAGAAACATTGTTTTGGCCTATCTCAATAATACTGACACCACTTTGTCTCGCTAGTGGACATAATAATATTTGGATACCTAGTGTCTCATCCATAATGTAATTATTTCTCTAACACAAATGTTTCTTGCTCAGGGGCATAATTATTTTTGCAACACCCATTGTCTCGCCCCACAACATATGGCATGCCAAACCACCAAATCCAATGTTCTGATACTAATTAAAGAATAAGGTTACACATAATACACAATCAACATTTTACCTTTTTCCTCATTCCACATTCTCATCATACTTTTCATCTATTATCCTCATTTATATCATATTCTTAAGGTTACCAACAATTCAAACATTTTTCGAATCACATCCAAGTGCCACAGCCGTGCTTACCTGAAGGATATGCTCGTGCACTTTAAAATGCTTTTGCTCAAATTCTGAAATAGGTCTATGGTCGTGGCCTTTCTTAGGTCACTCCCGTGTCTTTGGAAATGCTACTGCCACTTGTCTAAACCAAGGCCACGACCATGCTTTCTATAAGGCCATCCCCGTGGCTTTTAATTCAGCACTGCCACTTCACAATTTTTCATAATAAACATGAATACGAACTTACAGTCGTGCCTTTCACAAGGCCACACCTATGGTCACCAAAATTTACACTAAATCACAATCATTCAATGCAAAACAATGCAAAAACCATAAAAGACATTATCAAAGGACATTATCAAAATGAAAGGATAACCTCCTTTCCAAGCTCAAATCAACCAAGTCTTCCCACATCTTCCAAGTGGTCTTCTCCTCTCCAATTGCTCACTCACTTCACTCCTAACCAAATTATAAGTTTAGATATAGTATTAGAAATTCATATAAATATCTTTTAACACATTGAACTACAACCAAACTCAAATTAGCCATAGCCCTTGCCAAACCCTAATTTCCATATTATTTCTTTAAAACCTAGCCTACCTAATTCAATCAATATCCTAAGTTTAAAATCATCACTGCTACATCAAATAACTTTATTCTAATTTAAACAATTATATAACAATTCCTCATAAAATGCTACTTAAAAGAAATTCATCTAAACTTAGAAAAATCTCACCTAGAACTTGAATTATGACCTAACATATCTTCAACCTTTGTTAAACCTTGCTAAACTTGATGTATGAGAGACTCAAAACTCCTCCCTTACTTAGCTATGGAATTCGGCCAAGGAGAGAGAAGGAAGAAGAAGATGATTAACTTTCTAGAATATTGACTTTTAATCCTCATCCACCACTAACATATATAATTATATAATTAATATACTAATTTCATAAGACATGAAATAAAATATTATTATCTTATATTTTAACTTTTCTACTTTTGACTTTTTACCTTTTTACTATTTACTTTTAACAATTTATATGTTATATATATTTCATTTATATTTTTATACATCTTCTCTCATCTCAATCTCCCCTAACCCCCAGCAACTAATATACTTAAATAAATTTAACAAAGCCTAGGCTGTTACATGATAATCCTTCCAAGGCTAACCCATAAGGACCCAAGCACATTTGGGTACCTAAAAAAATTAAATTTATTTGCTCTTATAGGCATGCCTAAAATCCACTTCTACAGTAAGCTGTGGATGGATGATAGTGGTAACTTAAGACATATGATTAGAAATGCAAATATTTTCACAAGCTTGAAGAAAAAGAAAGGTGGAATTGTCACTTTTGGAAACAATGAAAAAGGTAAAGGTAAGATTGTTGGCATTAGTTCATAGGTTAAAGTGGAAAATTTTAATTGATAATATGTTATTGATGGACTAAAATGTAATTTGTTGAGCATAAGTCAATTATGTGACAAAAGTTATAAAGTCACTTTTGACTTTAGGTGCCTTGTCTTTACTCTTATAGATGATCAAGAGATATTCAAAGGAGAAAGAGTGGGCAATACCTACGTAATTGACTTACATCATATTACTAATGAACATTTTGAGTGAAATGTCAATTAGCTCAGACTCTTGGCTATGACATATAAGGTTTGGACATATAAGCATGGAGACCATTCAAAGCCTTAGTAAGGAAGAACTAGTGGAGGACTTACCAAAGATGAAGTTCATCAAGGAAAGACTTATGGACCATATCAAAAGGGCAAGCAACACAAAAGCTCATTCAAGTTTGTAAACCCTTAATTTTGGCCCTAAGGTAATCCGATCTCAATTAAAGAAGGCCAAGCTAAATTTGGTTTGATTTTAGAAGCTTAAATCTAGTTTGTAGCTTTGAAATAGGTCAGTCCATTTTTAAAAGGCCTAAATTAAGTTGGTTCAATTTTTAAAACCCTAACATAGTTTGATTTAAAATTTTAAAGTACTAAATTAACTCCAGCTCAATTTTAAAAAGCTTGAATTAAATTTGTTCTGGTTTTAAAAGCCCGAACAAGTCCATCTAAGCTCGAAAAGCCATGCCACTTTGGACCCATGGCGAATTGGATTTCTAATTTTCCATGACTATTTGTCCATGTTTAATTGGGGATTCCAATTTGCCATGGATCAATGTCCATGGCGAATTAGGACCCTAATTAGCCATGGACTAGTGAGCATGGTGAATTAGGCAACCCTAATTCACCATAGCAAATTAGGCAATCCTAATTCATCATGGTCATTTAATTTTGGTTTTAATTTGTTTCAGGATAGATTAAAAGATTCCTAATTAAGATTGGACTTGGTTTGACCGTCAAATTAATGCATTAGAGTTTAGCTTTAAACTATAAATATAGAAGGAAACCACAGTTATTAGGGGAGCAGTGATAATTAGCAAAGGAGAGAATCAGAAAAAAGGAGGCAGCAAAGAATTATCAAAAACACATAGAGAGCAAAGACAAAGAAAAAACAAAGAAAGATAGTAACCACACAGTAACCAACGGAGGCATTATCCATCATCTCCAGATTGCTTCATCCCACCAAGATTAAAGTTGATTTAACAAATTGATAATGGTGAAATCTACAAATGGAGGTTTGAATTTATTATTGTTTTAAATTTATAGTAGTTGTTTTATTTATCAACCTTATTTTTTTAGAATCATAATAGCATTTAGTTTTCAATCATCTTTTCAATCACCATCGGACAGTAGCTTACAATTTATGCTAATAAGTTAAACTGTTATCATCTTTGTACAATGATCTATTAGACATCCAGTAGCCAAACCATTAGCAATATTAATTTCAATATAAAGATAATCTTGGTCACAGTTCATGCAACCCTAGTTTTTAAAACCATAAAACCCTAATTTTTATCTTAAAACCTTAGTTTAGGAAAAGCCCTAATTTCTATAAATATAAAATCATAGCTTACATAGAAATCTTAATTTCCCAACAAAACCATATTCTATAAACCGTTTACCTTACAGGGGTGCTATCTCCTTGACCCCCGCTCGCTAACCGGCTAGCTGGATTACCGTAAGCGTGACCCTCGTGGCCATGCCCTATATTTCATTAATGGGTTAATATTAAGATCTATTTGTAAATTTTAAGTTTTATAATTAACTTTATCTTCATTAGTTTAGCCCTAATTTATAATTGATTATGCAATGATTGGTTATTTGTTTGATTACTTGCTTTATCATGGATGATTATTAAGTATTTATTGATTGTATTTTTAATAGACTTGTAAAAGGCATGTTTTCACTCGTGGGAGCCTTATTTGTTTAATTTATTTATTTTTTAAAGTTTAATTTATTTAAAGACTTTGGGATAATTATATGGGACAAGTTTCCACCATATAGTGGGTGTCCTATTTTTATTTTCTTATACTTTGGACATTGGACATTATTGTAAAGGCATGTTTTCATTTTATATGGGTGCCCAATTTATTGGTTTGGACTTTCTTGATTTTAAAGAATATTTCTTTATTTCTATTGCATATTGTAACACCCTTATACCCTATATACGTACAATACATATTTTCAGCATATGTAAAATACGCATATACGGTACAAAAATGTCACAGACCAGTTTAATAAAAAATTTTCACATTTTCAATTTAAAATTTCAAATTCAAAATATATAAAAATTAAATAGAATAAAAATATTCTTTACTTGTTATAAGAACACAAAATAAATAATATATATATAAATCTCTGAAAAACAATTCACCAGAGTTTGTATGTAATTTGGATATTCCAAAATTTAGCAATTACTCAACCTGCAAAAAGAAAACACTCCCAAATAATTTTCAATCACCATCTCAACCATACTTCTCAATTTCTCCAAGTTTCTCAAACATTTATATATATAGATATATATAATTTAAAACACACTTACTCTCCCATTTCAAATACATTGACCCAAACATTCTTTATAATATACAATACGTAAAATCCAAAACATAATATATTATGCATAATACTCAAAATGTACAATAACATAAAAATATATACATGCTGCTGGTAGTGTTTCTGATCTCGATAGCAACTCAACAAGCTTAACTACAAGTCTAGACCCGACCTGGTCTAGAAGAACTCTCTGGCTTAGCTGGGTCTACCCTGTCACCTGTGTGATGGAAATAATCGCACTAAGCCGAAGCCTAGTGGTACAAACTTTGATAATAACAATATAACTCAATGCAATGCCAATGCACGATGCATATAGATGTCACATCATTCCACTTTCTCATATTTTGTAAATATTTCATAATCACAACTCATAACATTATATTGCTCAATTGTATCATAATTCATAATTCATATTAAAACAAAGACAAGCATGAGCCCAAAAAGGATCTAATGTGCTATTCAAATTTCAGAGTTACTGTATTGGTCCATAATGACACCATGTGTCTAGCCCTGTAGGCAAAATATCCATGAATAATGTAACAGCCCCAGTCTCTTGGACCTCAACCCGGCTAGACCCTTAGGGCCCAGTATCTTGGTCCTCAACCTAGCTAGACTACTACAGTTTTTAAGGCTTACGACCCAGTCTTTTCACCCTAAAATCATCATATTTATCAGCTGGCCTTGCTTATGACCCAGTCTTTTCACCATTCCAGCGTTTAGCCCATAGGCAATCATAGGCATGACGCCAAACCTAGAACTCTGAAAATTGAATAACATACTGGTCACACAATTTATTCATTTTCTCATTATTAATCTCTTTCTCTTTCTCATTATTAATCTAGGCACATTGCCTTATTTTCACATTTTTTTCTCACTTTTCTCACTTTTCTCATTTTTATCAATATCAATTCATTTCATTATTCCACATATCTCATTTTTGCATTTACAACACATTACCCAATTACTTTGGGTATTTTCACATAATATGCATATTTCACATTTTACACAATTTAGCCATTATCAATGGCTTTTCACAATGCATTTAACACATATATGACATTACAAATGTCATAGCACATTATTCATACACAATCAATGAACCAAGTAGCTTAACACATTTTCCAACCAAAATGTGTTAAGTCCAAATGTTATGCAAATATAAACATTATATTCAAAGTTTGTACATACCTCCACTAGCCACCCAAAGCAAGCTAAAAACAATCTTCAATCCAATCTTTCCAACTTGCCCTTCACCACTTGGATGAAGCAAATCAACCTCCCTCAATGCCTAAACCAAATGTGATATCAAATAATCATTTAGTATCACATTTAATGGCATTTTCAACATTAAACCATAATTACACATCACTCCTACAAATTTCCAAAAATTTAGCCTTTCCTTACTTCAACATTGGAATTCCATTCTCCTACAATTAAATTAGTGTTTTAAGTTTATTTATATTATTAAAAGCATATTTTAATACATTTAAATCATTTACATTATGAAAATACACTCTTATACACAAAATCTCAAAAATGGCATAACCTTCCCCCATTGAAGGTTTTCCATTCCAACACAATCCATTACTCATTCCAAGCTTATATTCATCACTTTTAACACTAAACAACATGCTTAAACAAATAAAATCACACAATTCAGCCACTTTGGAAAATCACTTTTCCAAAACCCTAAATCTCCACTTCCATTCTCAAACTCCAACCCAACACCACCAAATCCAATATTTGACTTTAAAATACTTGTTTATGAATCAAAACAACTCATTTAGAACCAATTTGCACAATTAAAGTTCATGTTTTCAAAACCTCAAAAATCCATAACCCTAAATTCTCTCTCTTTACCATTCTTTAACCAAACTCCATCATCTCTTCAATCTAACCTTAGAATCATTGTTAACTACCCAAAATAACATCATACACACCAATTCCAACAATTATAACATACTATATCAAAATCTAAATTCTCACATAATACAAATTTCCAAAGAATTCAAAGAAAAGAGATGGAAACTTACTAATTTTGGGGGAGATCACAAAAAATCCACTTGAAACTTGTTAAATCCTTCGATTTATGGAGTATGGAAGAATTAAATTCTTGGTCTAGCTCCCATGGAAAATTTGGCCAAAGGAAAGAGAAGAAGAAGAAGAAGAAGAAGTAGAAGAAGACTTTTAATATTTCTTTTCCTTTTCATCTTTTTTTAAACCACATATATATATATATATTAAAATAATTTAATATTTGATTATTTAATTATTTTTTAATAAATTAAAAGTCCTAATTTTCCTCTTCCATTCAAAAATAATTTGTTTTTGAATTATTTTATTAATTTTGAATTTATAAGATTTAATTACCAAAATACTCTTTTCTTTTAAAAAGTGTGACTTTTTATATATGTTATGTATATTTTGCATATATATATCACATATATTCCACTTTTTCATTTAAAATCTCTTAATTTTTCATTTAAAATCATTAATTTAATTTATCCTTTTAAATTATAATTTATTTTATCAAATTTTTCAAAAATTAGAAATTTTTAAAATTTTAGGATGTTACAATTCTCTCCCCCTAAAACAAATTTCATCCTCAAAATTACCTGTCCTCAAGTCTGTAATAATTGGGGAAACTGACTCTGTATCACCTGCTCACTTTCCCAGATCGCCTCCTCAGTGGCATGATTCCTCCAAAGGACTTTCACAAATGGCACCCTCTTATTCCTCAATTCTTTAACCTCTCGTGCCAAAATCGCCACTGGTTCTTCCTCATAAGTCAGATCTGGACTCACCTCATTGGACTCCACTGACAAGATATGAGATGGGTCAGACCTGTATCTCCAAAGCATCGAGACATGGAAAATATTATGTATTCGATCCAACTTAGGCGGCAAAGCTAGTCTATAAGCCACTGGACCAACTCTCTCCAACACCTCATATGGTCCTATGAAATGAGGACTCAACTTCCCTTTGCGGCCAAATCTCAGAATCTTCTTCCATGGAGACACCTTCAGAAATACTTTATCTCTCACACTGAACTCTATGTCTCTTCTCTTTAAATCTGAATAAGATTTTTGTCGGTCTGAAGCTGCTTTCAGACGACCTCGAATCACCTTCACTTTCTCCTCTGTTTCCTTAATCAAATCGGGACCAACCAGTTTACCTTCTCTAACTTCATCCCAACACAAAGGTGTCCAGGATGATAATCAATCAAACATTCATAGTCTTTAATCAACTCTAACCACCGTCTCTGCCGAAGATTCATCTCTCTCTGAATATCTAGGTATTTCAAACTCGTGTGATCCGTATAAATGAAACACTTTTCCCTATAAAGATAATGCTGCCAAATCTTCAAGACAAAAACTATTGTTGCTAATTCCAAATCATGCATCGGATAATTCAGCTCATGTAGTTTCAACTATCGAGAGGCATAAGCAATGAATCTACCCTTTTACATCAGAACATAACCTAAACCACTGTGTGAAGCATCACTGTATATCACATATGGTTTACCTTCCACAGGCAGGGTAAGGATAGAAGCCTATGTCAACACCTCCCTAAACTGCTCAAAACTCACCTGACATCAATCTGTCCACACAAATTTAACTTTTTTCGAAGTAATCTGGTGAGTGGTGTAGCTATTATAAAAAAAACCCTTCACAAATCGACGATAATAGCCTGCCAATCCTAGAAAACTTCTAACCTCTGTCACAGTCTTCGATGGACTCCAATTCAAGATAGCCTCAACTTTACTCGATCAACTCTAATACCCTCTGCTGAAACCACATGACCAAGAAAAGCTACCTGATCGAGCCAGAACTCACACTTAGACAGCTTAGCATACAATTGTTTCTCTCTCAGAGTCTGCAATACTATCCGCAAATGCCTATCATGATTCTCCACATTACGCGAATACACCAAGATGTCATCAATGAAGACTACCACAAACTGATAAAAAAATGGTCTGAATACCCAGTTCATCAAATCCATAAAAGCTGCTGGTACATTCGTTAATCCAAAGGGCATCACCAGAAACTCATAATGCCCATACCTTGTACGAAAAGCTGTCTTGGGTACATCCACATCTCTTACTCTCAACTGATGGTACCCTGATCTCAGATCAATATTAGAGAATACTATTGTTCCCTTCAACTGATCAAAAAGATCATCTATCTGAGGCAAAGGATACTTGTTCTTGATGGTCGCCTTATTCAACTGCCTATAATCTATACACAATCTCATGGTGCCATCCTTCTTCTTCACAAACAACATAGGCGCTCCCCATGGGGACACACTAGGGCGGATAAATCCTTTATCCAATAACTCTTGCAACTGCACTTTCAACTCTCTCAACTAAGCAGGTGCCATCCGATAAGGGGTGATAGAGATAGGAGTGGTACAAGGCAACAAATCAATACCAAACTCCACTTCTCTCTCAGGTGGCAACTCATCAGGGAAAATATCTGGAAACTCAGCAACTATGTGTATACTTTCAAGCAGGGATCCCACTACTCTAGTATCTACAACATGAGCAAGATAAGCCTCGCATCCCTTCCGAATCATCCTCCCAGCTAAAACAGCTGAAACAAACATGGATGAAAGATGCCTCTTCTCACTAGATACTATAACATCCCTACCATCCCGTGTTCTCAAAGTAACACATTTCTTCTGACAGTCCACCATAGCCCCATGCTTGGATAACCAATCCATGCCCAAAATTAGATCATATTCCCTAAAAGGCATCTTAATCAGGTCACCGAGAAACTCCTCATCCTGAACAACAACTGGACTATCTCGGTGCACCATGCTCACCACAATAATATGCCCTAAAGGATTTGTCACCAAAACATCAAATCCTAGGGACTCAAAATGCAATTCAGTCACAGGCAAGATAGATGTACTTATGTATGAATGCACAGATCCAGGATCTAATAGAGCAAGGACTGAAATACCAAATAAAGAAAATGTACCCGCAATGACAGCTGAAGCATCCGGCTGCCTCTGCATCACATAAACCAGCTGAGATGGCCCAGCCTCATCTGGCCTATTGCCTCCACATGTAGAGCCTCATCTCTGACTAAACCCAGGTCGATCACCTCTACTAAAACCTCTGCCACCATTACCCCCTCTAACACTGGGTCGAGAAGCTGTAGTATCTGCCTACCTAACCTCTGGTGGCTCGAGATAATCTCTGATAAAATGGTCTGACGACCAACATCTAAAACACACTCCCAAAGCACCTCTCCACTAGCAGACACCTTCGTGTACTCTACCACAATGAACGCAAGTAGGTGGAGCAGGCCTCTGAGCCACTGGAGTCGGAGCACTAGCTACTGAAACTATAGGTCTCTGTCTCTGTCTCTGCTGCTGTACTGACCTTTCAAACTGCCCCTGACTCCTACTAAACCTCTAAAAATATCCCCCTCGGCCTCTCTTCACTGATGAAGACCCTGCCTCACTCTGGAGTCTCCTAACTCTTGTCTCCTCAGTCCTGGCAGCTACTGCAAGACTCTGTGCCCTCTCAACACTCCTGGCAGTTGCAACTAACTGGGAAAATCCTATCTTAGACTCAGAAACTCCATCTTCTTTGCATCTTTATACTCTCTTGGAGTATACTTCTGCTCAAATTTCCACAGGAAATCATCATAGATTAGGACTAGTGGATCATCCAGAGTATGTGGAACCGTCTTCCACCAATCATATGCATCTCTCTGCAGAAGAGATCTGACATAATCAAACATCTCTTTTGGATTAACCTGTAACTGAATAAATATCCTCCAAATCCGGTCTAGCCACCGATCTGCTACAGTAGGGTCTGTAGTACCAATAAAGTCCTCAGCCCCATACTTTCTTAGTTTATCATATTGCCTCCCCGGCAACTGCTGCTGCTGCTGTGGCGGCTGCAAAACTGGAGCCTGCCTCAACAACTCTACCATATGCCATACCCAAGCAGGCGGAATCTCATCAGCTGCTGGCCTCATTGGCACAGAAATAGATGCCTCACTAGCATATACAACTCTAGCTCCATCTCTACCCTCATATGGAGCCACACTCTCTGTACTACCCTCAGCAGCCTAATGCGGCCGAGACAACATAACTACCTATATCTGCAAACATAGTAGAAAATACTATATAAGATATCAGAAACTACTAGTGCCAATGCATGTATTACAATTAAAAACTATTTTTCAAATCCCCCATTTTCTCTCTCTATCAACCCACCTAGGTCGAGAACCTTAAACCTAGGCTCTAATACCAAAACAAATGTAACACCCTTATACCCTATATACGTAAAATATATATTTTCAGCATATGTAAAATACGCATATATATGACATTACATATGCTGATGAGATATGTACAAAATATATATTTTCAGCATACGTAAAATAACAATAGCTTTTCACAATTTATATATATATATTTTCAGCATACGTAAAATATATATTTTCAGCATATGTAAATTTAGCCATTATCAATGGCTTTTCACAATGCATTTAACACATATATGACATTACAAATGTCATAGCACATTATTCATACACAATCAATGAACCAAGTAGCTTAACACATTTTCCAACCAAAATGTGTTAAGTCCAAATGTTATGCAAATATAAACATTATATTCAAAGTTTGTACATACCTCCACTAGCCACCCAAAGCAAGCTAAAAACAATCTTCCAATCTTTCCAACTTGCCCTTCACCACTTGGATGAAGAAAATCAACCTCCCTCAATGCTTAAACCAAATGTGATAGCAAATAATCATTTAGTATCACATTTAATGGCATTTTCAACATTAAACCATAATTACACATCACTCCTACAAAGTTTCAAAATTTTACCCTTTCCTTACTTCAACATTGGAATTCCATTCTCCTACAATTAAATTAGTGTTTTAAGTTTATTTATATTATTAAAAATATATTTTAATACATTTAAATCATTTACATTATGAAAATACACTCTTATACACAAAATCTCAAAAATGGCATAACCTTCCCCCATTGAAGGTTTTCCATTCCAACACAATCCATTACTCATTCCAAGCTTATATTCATCACTTTTAACACTAAACAACATGCTTAAACAAATAAAATCACACAATTCAACCACTTTGGAAAATCACTTTTCCAAAACACTAAATCTCCACTTCCATTCTCAAACTCCAACCCAACACCACCAAATCCAATATTTGACTTTAAAATACTTGTTTATGAATCAAAACAACTCATTTAGAACCAATTTGCACAATTAAAGTTCATGTTTTCAAAACCCCAAAAATTCCTAAATTCTCTCTCTGTACCATTCTTTAACCAAACTCCATCATCTCTTCAATCTAACCTTAGAATCATTGTTAACTAACCAAAATAACATCATACACACCAATTCCAACAAATATAACAAACTACATCAAAATCCAAATTCTCACATAATACAAATTTCCAAAGAATTCAAAGAAAAGAGATGGAAACTTACTAATTTTGGTAGAGATCACCAAAAATCCACTTGAAACTTGTTAAATCCTTTAATTTATGGAGTATGAAAGAATTAAATTCTTGGTCTAGCTCCCATGGAAAATTCATCCAATGGAAAGAGAAGAAGAAGAAGAAGAAGACTTTTAATATTTCTTTTCCTTTTCATATTTTTTTTTAAACCACACATATATTTATATATTAAAATAATTTAATATTTAATTATTTAATTATTTTTTTAATAAATTAAAAGTCCTAATTTTCCTCTTCCATTCAAAAATAATTTTTTTTAATTATGTTATTAATTTTGAATTTATAAGATTTAATTACCAAAATACCCTTTTCTTTTAAAAGGTGTTGACTTTTATACATGTTATGTATATTTTGCATATATATATCACATATATATTCCACTTTTTCATTTAAAATCTCTTCATTTTTCATTTAAAACTATTAATTTAATTTATCCTTTTAAATTATAATTTATTTTATCAAATTTTCCAAAAATTAGAAATTTTTAAAATTTTAGGATGTTACACATATAGTATGGATAATATTTTAATAAGTTAAGAATTTAATAATATTTAGACCTGAAAGGGAGGCCGATTCTAATGAACCGGGCATTATGGGTGTGCTAGTTTATTCTCACCTCCCCATACGTACCCTACTTTTCAAACCCAATAGAGGGTTTGAAATTCCTTAGGAATCGAGTCATCCACCCTTTTTTATTTTTTCGGCCAATCCGGGTGGCAACTCTCTTTTCTTCTGGTTTAGGCACGTGTTCTCTAAGGTCCTGAGCCTAACAGTGTCAAAGTCGCAAGAACCATTCCATATGGGAGTGGGGGTCAACAATTCCCCTCACAAAGTCCAAGAATGTTGTAAACACATCTAGACCATTAGAACTAATTCCTATGGATTTTTTTGGACTTGGTTGCTAGTATAAGGAGTATGCACTAAGCCTATGTGTTAGTGGATGACTACTCTAGATACACTTAGGTTAGTTTCATTACTCATAAAGATTATGCTTTTAACTTTTTCAAATCCTTGCTAAAAAGGTCCATAATGAAAAAAAAGGTTATTATTACCAAAATTAGAAGGGACCATGGAACCAAATTTGAAAAAGAATCATATTGTTGAATTTTGTAATGAATTAGGAATTTGTCACAATTTTTCAACTCCTAGAACACCACAAAAAAATAATATTGTAGAGAGAAAAAAATATAACATTGGTAGAAATAGCTAGAACTATTCTCATTAAGTATGGTCTTTCCTCATACTTTTGGGCAAAAGCCGTTAATACCACATGTTATGTTTCAAACCATATTTTCAAAAGACCAATTCCAAAGAAAACTTCTTATGAGCTATGTAATGGTAAAAAAAACTCAAAATATCATATCTAAGAGTGTTTGGTTGCAAGTACTACATTTTGAATACTAATGATAATCTTGGAAATTTTGCATCCAAATTGGATGAAGAAATTTTTCTAGGATACTCCTCTTCTAGCAAAGCTTATAGAGTCTTTAACAAAAGGTCCATGACAGTTGAAAAATCTATGAATGTTATCTTTGATGTGTCACATGCACTTGATATTGGGAGAGTTTTTTTTTTTTTTTTTTTTGAGATCTTATAGGTGTATTTAAAAAACATGAAGTAAATGATCATCCAAGAAATGAAGATGATAAACCAACGTAACAAGATCAAAAGAAGCAAGTTCCATAACAAGAGAAGGGCACTTGTGAGCTACTAAAAGATTGGCACTTGTAATATCCCAATGTATGCCCTAGAAGTTTTGAATATTATTGTTGTTTGATTTGAATTTAATGTACATATGTTTTAGCAAAGGAAATGATTGTGTTAATGGAATGTATATGTTGTATATATGTTAATATATATAACATATATGTTGGTCAAGTGTAAAGTCAAGGGAAGAAGATATTTTTTATTTGGGATGAGTGAAATTACTTAAGAGGGCAAGAGAGTTAAAGGAAGTGTGAACAAATAGAAAAGGGCATTTAAGTAATTGTGTTGATGGAATTGCTTGGTGGATATTTAAAGAAGAAAAGAAGGTTGAATTGTCTTCATTTCTTTTCTTTTCTTGGTATAGCCGGCCATTTCAAGGAAGAGAGCAAAAGTGAGATTTGCTTATTCAAGTTTCAAATTGAAGGAGAAATCAAAGGTTTTGGTTGGAGATTTGTGAAATTTCTTCATCTAAGGTAAGTACTCTCTTGTTTTCCTTTGGTATTTTGAAGATATGTTTGAAGTGATTTGTGATTTGATAATATTATGATTTGGTATGTTTGAGATGAGTTTCTAAATGTTGAAATTGATTGTGAGTTAATTTAGTGAAATTGATATGAGGCCATTGTGATTGGCTATGATAACTCAAATGTGATGTGAAGCCATTGTGTTTGGCTATGATGATTCAATTGAAAGAACATAAGGCATGTTTGCCTAATTGATGATGAGAATTGAGAATGAAACAATAAATGAATTGTGTGTCTAATGTGTTATTCATTTTCAGAGTTTTATTGTTGGTGGCATGCCTATTGGTAACATTCTCTTGAAGTTAGGTTGGATTTGATCCTTGAAGCCTAATTGAGATGTTACAACCCTTGAAGCTAGGTTGGATTGGTTCTTGAAGCCAAGTTGGGTTGATACTTAGCATGCTTTGTTCCCCTTGAAGCTTGGTTGAACCTAAATCCTTGAAGCCTAGTTGGGTTTATGATAATGATAAATGTGATAACAAAACCAAAGCATTAACTCTGAAAGTTGAATGGCATATTAGTGTGTCTTGGGCCCATGCTTGTCTTTGTTTAATGTGATTCATGTATGGTAAAATGATTAACTAATAAGATATATGGAAAGAATATTGAAATGTGGTATGTTTATATATGTGGTTAATGAAATATAAAGGTATGTTCTTAACCTTTCATCTATGATACTGATTTGAGTAATCAAATGTGTGACATTGCATTGCATTATAGTATAGTGTTGGTATATTTTGTACTACTAAGCCGTTTGCTTAGCGCGATATTGTTTAATCGCGCAGGTAACAGAGTTGAACCTGAGAGCTACTCAAGACCGAGTGAGAGTAGACATTGAAGTGTTATTTTGGGACTTAAAGATCAGAGAAGAGCTGCCAATCATGTATATATATATTCTATGTTTTGTAAACTTTGATTTATAATATACTTGTAATAACTTCCGCTGTGAATTAATAAATATTTTTATATGGTGTCTTTTGGATTTCTTTTAAATGTTTGAGATTGGTTTCACTTATTTACAAAGATATTTATTGTGTTTCTTTTTAAACTGTGGCATTTTCTATATTCAGTATACGTATGTTACGATCTTCTAAGCATGCTTGGTACGTATACGGTATATAGGGGTGTTACAATTGTTTTTGTATCAGAGCCTAGGTTTGAGATTCTCAACCTAGGTTAAGTGTAAGAAAAAGAGTATTTTGATTTTAAAAAGTGGATTTTTGAATAACATACATGTTTGGCATTGGCAGTCTCTGATCTTTAATGAGAGGTATTCTGCTGTGTTTGCAGATATAGGTTGTGATGGATTCTCACTCACGTCAGTCAGTTGAGGGTAGTGTGGAGAGTGTAGCTCCGAATGAGAGTGGAGAGGGAGTTAGAGTGGATAGTGTTGGAGAGGTACCTGTTTCTGTGTCGGGGAGACCAGCTGGTGAGGATGTTCCGCCAGTTTGGGTTAGGCATGTGATAGAGGCTTTGAGGCAAGCACCAGTGCAACCACCGCCACCACCCCCACAGCCTTTGGTATCAGTGAGACAGTATGATAAGCTAAGGAAGTACGTAGCAGAAGACTTCTTGGGTACTATTGATCCAGCTGTAGCTGAGCAGTGGCTAGATAAAGTACAGAGAATATTTGTTCAGTTACAAGCCACTCCAGAGGAAAAATTTGATTATGCAAGATCCTTGTTGCAGAAGGACGCATATGACTGGTGGAGGACAGTGCCCCATGCTATGGATGATCCACCAACACTGTCCTATGCTGATTTTCTAAAAGAGTTTGAATTGAAGTATACTCCTAGGGAGTACAAAGATGTGAAGAAAATGGAGTTTCTAAGCTTGAAACAAGACAACCGGTCAGTAACGGAATATGAGGTTGAGTTTATCCAGTTGAGCCATTATGCTGGGGGTATTATATCTGATGAGATTGATAGATGTAGGAGATTTGAGGAGGGATTGAGGCCCTCTATCATGTGTCATGTGGCTGGATCTAGATATCATGATTTTTCCCAGCTTGTGGCAGCAACTAGGAGCGTGGAAAGAGCTCAGGTTATTGCAGCTGCTTCAGAGGAAGAGATCAGGGTTAGAAGGCCCCAGTTTGAGGCAGGGTCTTCATCTGTGAAAAGAGGTAAAGGAAGTTTTGTTCCTTGAGTTAGTAGGAGTCAGAGGCCAGCGGGTAGGTCAGTACAGTTTCAGAGGCATAGATCTAGACCTACAGTTTCAGTGGCGAGTGCTCCGACCCCAGTGATGCAGAGATCCACCTTACCCATATGCATTCATTGTGGTAGACCACATGGTGGTCCTTGTTGGAGGACTAGTGTGACAGGGGTATGTTTCAGATGTGGGTCGCCTGATCACTTTGTTAAAGATTGTCCTGAGAGACAGGAGCGGATGTCAGTGGATACTGCAGCTTCCCGACCTAGTGTGAGGGGAGGTCGTGGAGGCAGAGGTTTCATCAGAGGAGGTAGATCTGGGTTCAGTTCTAGAGGAGATTCTACATCCAGGGAGAGTAGACCAGAGGAGGCTGGATCTTCTCAGAGGATTTATGTGATGCAGAGGCAACCAGATGCTTCGGCAGTCATAGCTGGTACTTTTTCTTTATTTGGTATTTCAGTACTTGCTTTGATTGATCCGGGTTCCACACATTCATATATTAGTGCATCTGTTTTGCCTGTGTCTAATGTGCATGCTGAATCCCTAGGATTTGATGTTTTGGTGACAAATCCTTTAGGGCATAGTGTGAATGTTAGTAAGGTGCACCGAGATAGTGTAGTAATGGTGCAAGGTGAGGAGTTCCTTGGAGATTTAATTGAGATGCCTTTTAAGGAATATGATGTGATTCTAGGCATGGACTGGTTATCTAGACATGGAGCTGTGGTAGATTGTAAAAAGAAAGTTGTTACCTTGAGAACTAGTGATGGTAGAGAGGTGTTAGTAGCTAGTGAGCAGGGACAGCTAGCATCCTTGTTTGTTTCAGCTGTTGCAGCTAGGAGATTGATTAGAAAAGGGTGTGATGCTTACCTTGCTTATGTTGTGGATACTAGAGTAAAAAGTTCTCAACTTGATGATATACCCACAGTTGCAGAGTTTCCAGATGTGTTTCCAGAGGAGTTGCCAGGGTTGCCTCCTGAGAGAGAGGTGGAGTTCGGTATTGAATTATTGCCTGGTACCACTCCTATCTCCATTACTCCTTATAGAATGGCACCTGCTGAGCTGAGAGAACTGAAAGTGCAGTTGCAGGAGTTGTTGGATAAAGGGTTTGTTCGCCCTAATGTTTCACCGTGGGGAGCTCCTGTTCTGTTTGTGAAGAAGAAGGATGGTACTATGAGATTATGTATCGATTATAGGCAATTGAACAGAGTGACTATTAAAAATAAATATCCTTTGCCTTGAATTGATGATCTCTTTGATCAATTGAAGGGTGCAGTAGTGTTTTCTAAAATTGATTTGAGATCAGGGTACCATCAGTTAAGGGTCAGAGATGAGGATATTCCTAAGACAACCTTTCATACGAGGTATGGGCATTTTGAGTTTCTAGTTATGCCTTTTGGTTTGACGAATGCACCTGCTGTTTTTATGGATTTGATGAATAGGGTGTTTAGGCCCTATCTTGATCAGTTTGTAGTGGTCTTTATTGATGATATTTTGGTGTATTCGGGTAATGAGGAGGAGCATGATAAGCATCTGCGGATTGTGCTGCAGATTTTGAGAGAGAAGCAATTGTTTGCTAAACTGTTGAAGTGTGAGTTTTGGCTTCACCAAGTTACTTTTCTCGTTCACATAGTTTCAGCCGAAGGTATTAGAGTTGATCTGAGTAAGGTTGAAGCTATTCTGAATTGGAGTCCACCAAAGTCTGTGACTGAAGTTAGAAGTTTTCTGGGTTTGGCAGGCTATTACCGGCGGTTTGTGAAAGGATTTTCTTTGATAGCTACTCCACTTACCAGATTACTTCGAAAGGGAGTTAGATTTGTGTGGACAGATCAGTGTCAGGTTAGTTTCGAACAGTTGAGAGAAATGTTGACTCAAGCGCCTGTTCTTACTTTACCTGTGGAAGATAAACCATATGTGATTTACAGTGATGCTTCACATAGTGGTTTGGGTTGTGTTCTGATGCAAGAAGGTACAGTGATAGCTTATGCTTCTCGACCCATGATTTAGAGTTGGCAGCCATTGTGTTTGCATTGAAGATTTGGCGACATTATCTGTATGGGAAAAAGTGTTTTATCTATACTGATCATAAAAGTTTAAAATATTTGGGTGTCCAAAGAGAGCTAAATCTTCGACAGAGGAGATGGTTAGAGTTGATTAAAGACTACGACTGTTTGATTGATTATCATTCTGGTAAAGCAAATGTTGTGGCTGATGCCTTAAGTCAGAAGTCTTTAGCAGGTTTGACTGCTTATTCGCTCTCGTTGCTTGTTGAGTTGAGAGCGTTGCATGCCAGTTTTGTATCTTGTGATGATGGTGCATTGTTGGCACAGTTGCAATTGAAACCAGTATTGTTGGATCAGATTAAAGAGGCTCAATTGGCTGATGAGAAGATTCAGAAGATTATTTCAGATTGCCAGAATGAAAAGGGTCGAGATTTTATTGTGAGAGGTGATGGGAGTCTTTGGTTTAAGAACAGAATGTGTGTACCTGATGATACTAATTTGAGAAGGGTCATTTTAGAAGAAGCACATCAGTCAATATTTGCTATGCATCTAGGCAGTACAAAGATGTATCATGATTTGAGACAGCATTATTGGTGGTCTGGTATGAAGAGAAACATTGCAGATTTTGTGTCTAAATGTCTCACATGTCAGAGGGTAAAAGCTGAGCATCAAGTTCCAACAGGGTTACTTCAACCTTTAGCAGTGCCTGAATGGAAATGGGATAGAGTAACCATGGATTTCGTATCTGGTCTGCCATTGACACAAAGAAAGCATGATGTTATTTGGGTGATTGTTGACAGGTTGACTAAGACAGCTCATTTTCTTCCGGTTCGGATGGATTACTCTTTGGAAAGGTTAGCTTAGCTGTATATCCATGAGATTGTGAAGCTGCATGGTATTCCAACTTCTATAGTGTTTGACCGAGATCCCAGGTTTACTTCAAGGTTTTGGAAGAGCTTACATGGTGCATTGGGTTCTCGATTGCATTTCAGTACTGCTTTCCATCCGCAGACAGATGGGCAGTCCGAGAGGGTGATACAGATTATCGAGGACATGTTGAGAAGCTGTGTTATTGATTTCTCTGGAAGTTGGGACGGATTCTTACCACTTGTTGAATTTACTTACAACAACAGTCATCAATCAAGCATTGGTATGGCACCATTCGAGGCATTATATGGTAGACGATGTAGGACACCTTTATGTTGGAATGAGCTTGGAGAAGGTAAATTAATTGGTCCTGATTTGGTCAAAGAAACTGAAGAGAAAGTGAAAGTGATTCGAGAGAGGTTGAAAACAGCTTCAGACCAACAAAAATCTTATTCAGATTTGAAGAGGAGAGACATTGAATATAATGTAATATCCTAAAGTATACCCTAAAAGTGTTGGGGTTATTGTTGTATTTGAATTCAATGTGTGTATTGAAGGGAAAGAGAAAAGAAGTGAAGAGAAGATTTGGGAATATAAATGCAATATATATGACATATACATATACTTACATATACATCACATATACATGATATATATAATGGTGTAGGAAAAGTGAGTTATATATATATATATGTGATTAATAATAATGATAATAAGGACAAAAAGAAAAAGAAGAAGAAAGTCAAAAGAAATGGTGTGTGGTGGAGATTTAATTGTATTAATATTAATATTATTATTATTATTATTGTTATTATTATTATTATTATTATTATTATTATATATGATAAGAATGAAAGAAAGAACGAGATCTTTCTTTCTTCTTCTTCTCCTTCGTCTTCTTTTTCTTAGTGAACGAGAGAGAGAGAGAGAGAAGCTAGAGAGAGAAAGATGATTTTGCTTCTAATTACACCAAAGATTGAGGATATCAAGAGATTTGCAAGTGGAGTTGAAGATTTGGCAAGCTATTCATGTAAGTACTTACCTTTTTAGTTGATTTTATTGATTATGTATATATAAATCTTTCTCTTCTTGTTTTGGATTTCTTTTGGATTGAGGTTATGATTGGTGTATAAGATGATGGAAATGAAAGATTGAAGTATGTAATTGTGTTGAATTGATAGTTAAGTGATGATATTGGGGTAATTGTGAAGATGGTGATGAATTGTTGAGTTAGGGTTTAGTATGAATAAATTGGTATTTGGAATAATTGATTATAGTGATGTATATATATATATATTGATTATTATGATGATATAATGAAGATATATAAATGTTAAAGTGATAGGGAATTGATAAATATGATTAAAGATGATGATTAAAAGGGTTGTGGTATGAATTTTGAAGGGCTTGGTCTTTAAATACTTGAAGGACACGGCCAAGATATGAGAGACACGGCCAAGTTAGGGCAAACTTGGCCGTGTTGGATGATTTTTGGAGAGACACGGCCACTGGCTTGGCCGTGTCCCTTGACTGTGTTTGCCACTGCCTATTTTATGTTGAGAGACACGGCCGTGTCCCTTGCCCGTGTCTGCTACTGGATTTTTGGTGTTGAGAGACACGGCCACTGGCTTGGCCGTGTCCATTGCCCGTGTTTGCTACTGTTTGAATTGGTGTTGTGAGACACGGCCACAAGCTTGGCCGTGTCCCTTGAGTGTGTTGGCTAAGGAAATTTATTCTTGATTATTCTTACATTGTTGAATCCTCCAAAGGTCTTTTTGTATCTGCACTTTAAATATACTTGAACAAAGATGACCTAAACTAATGTATATTGAGGATTCCAAATCTATGAATAAGGTAAATTATATATGTGTATATCAATGATTGATCATACTTTTGATGGTAATGAAGATGCATATGATATTATATAAACAATGTTATGTTATATGCATTGTGAATCTAGTGAATTGTAATGTGTTATATGAATGATGTACTTTATAATGTAAAGGATATGATGAGATAATTGATTATGTATAATTGAATAATGAAATATTATAGTATGATTTGAGACATGATATGATGTGAAGCCATTGTTATTGGCTATGATAATTCAATTGTGATGTGAAGCCATTGTGATTGACTATGATGATTCAAATGAGATATGAAGCCATTGTGATTGGCTATAGTGATTCAAATGAGATGTTAAGCCATTGTTATTGGCTATGATAATTCAATTGAGAATGAAATGAAAATGAAAAGATTTTGTGTCTAATATGTTGATTCAATTTTCAGAGTTTTATATTTGGCGGCATGCCTAGAAAATGTGAAAATGTAACAGTTTTGCCGGGTTGAGGATCTCTTCAATTTGAGTGAATTGAGGTCCAAGAGACTGGGTCTGTTACACTATGTGAATTATTGATACGAAATACATGAAAGGTAACAGTCTTGCCGGGTTGAGGATCTCTTTGCATTGAGATGAATTGAGATCCAAGAGACTGGGTCTGTTACTTGATAAAATGTGAAATGTGAATTGTAGTAACAGTCTAGCCGGGTTGAGGATCTCCTCGAGTTTAGCCGAGTTGATGATCCAAGAGACTGGGTTTGTTACGCTATCCATGGATAGAGATATGAGATATATTGCCTACGGGCTTGATCATTGTGATTATGGACCAATGCAGAAACTCTGAACTTTGAATAACATATTAGTGTCTGTTGGGCCCGAGTCTGTCTTTGTTGTCAGTGTGATATTTAAATGTTGAAATAAATGAGAAATGAGATCTATGGTTGCCTTTATTGCAAATGTGATTCATGATTGGTATGATATATAATATGATGTGTAAATGTATATGAATGTGGAACTTGTAAGAATTGTTTTCATGAAGGTTTGGATAAATCATTGAATGGTGACTTGTTGAAATAACGTATATGGATATGTATATGAGATAGAAATGGTAAGTATTGCTTGGTGAATGTTCTTTGTAAATATGTGTATAATTTATGAGATTAGTAGGAATATGTGAAGAATGCATTGAGAAAGGAAAACGGGGTAAGAGAAAGAAAATAAAATATGATGCTAAAAATATGAGGTATGATTCTTTAGTAAGGTATATTTTATTATTATTTATATTACTAAGCTTTCGGGCTTAGCGCGGTTGTGTAATCGCGCAGGTGGTTGCGGTTGATTTGGAAGTCCAGCTTTTTGCCACGAGAAAGGTATGAGTGTCTCGAGACCAACTAGAAGGTGATGCATAATTATATTGTATTTTGAGTTAATATATATTCATATGGATGAATGAAGTTTTGATAAATAAGAATATTGACTTTTGTAAATGTGTTTTAAATTAATGTTCAATTTTATGAATCTGGATAAAGGTTTTTAAATTGAAACTAAAAGTAACATTCTTATACTTTATATACGTAATGTATGTATACTAGGTATATGTATAGTACTTATATGGAGTATCAGGGTGTTACAATTATTTTGGTATCAGAGCTTAGGTTCGAGATTCTCGGCCTAAGTGAAATTAAAAAGAGAAAGTTTTGAAAAGCTTAAAGAGAAGTAAAAAGAAAAGTTTTGAATTGAAGTTTGTAATACATGCATATGCATTCACACCTAGGTTGGTCTCGAACGTGGCATTATGTGATTTGTGATGTTTCTGAACAATAGGAGATGGATGATAGTGTGTAAATGAGGTTTCATATGAAAGCAAATTTTGAAATGTTGATAATTGAGAGGTGATTGTGATATAAAGAATTGATATGGAAGGTATAAGTAAAAAGTTTGATTATTAATATGTGTATGACATTTAAAGAAATGGTTAGAAGAATAAAGTTGGAAATGAGTTAGAAATAAAATTAAGATTAAAGTATGTAATCTTTCCTTTATTATTTGAATCTCTTTCTAATAAACTTTATGTTTGGATTTCTAGAAAGAGGAAATATTGTTGGATGGGTAATATGGAAAGATACATTATTTAAATGCAAAGAGTACAGTGAAATATTGAATGAGTTGATTGGTATAGATTAAGTGTGATAATTTAAAGTGTGGATATGTAAAGTTAAGGTTTTGTTTAAAGGAGAAAGAGATGACGTTGGTCAAGTACGAAGACATGTTGGTGTTGTTTGTATTGTTATTTCAATGCAAACATGGTGATTTCAATGTTAGAGATGCGATAGGTTTGAATATAGTGAAAGCTCATATTAATGGTGGTAATATGTAACATTTAGATTTTTGGAATGAGCTTAATAATTGTGAAACTTATATGTATTGATGTTGCTTTGTGGCATATACATATAAGATGTTTTTAAAGTTGATATTGAGAGAATGAGATGAATAAATTGAAGTTTAAGTAAATTAGTAAGTTGAGATTTATAGTTTTAATGGAATGTGGATAAAGACCATTGATATATTGATAGTTTAATGTATTTAATACATGAGATATATGAAATGAATATTAGTGCACATGAAAGTATTAGGAATTGGGAGATGTGATTGTTAGTAGGAAAATTTGGTTTGAAAGTAAAGAAAAGGAATTGAGCAAAAGAAAGTGAGTTACTTTAAGTAATTTGATTGGAAAGGATGAAAAGGACTATGAAAGATGTGTTAAAGATATTTATAAACAAATGAGAGAGAGATATCACATTGGAAATGTGATTAAGCTCCTTGTGAAATAATATTATAAGTAGAGTGTATATATTTATTGAAGTTAATGAATAACTTAAGTTATGATAAACAAATGAGAATGATAATAGTCAAAGGAAAGTGATAACTATTAAATTTGTATAAACTATATGCAAAAGGGAAATTTAATAAATTGCATAATTATGTGTTTATATAAAGAGGATTTGTGAAATGAACTTTTTGATATGAATGTAATGGTTATATGTAAGAAAGGTGGGAAGTGAATCACATTATGAACGTGACCTATGAATGTGTATATAATATGTTTATTATTTTATACCAATACATGTTAAATGGTATTAGAAATGAGAATGGACTTGGGTAATATTGAACAGTGAAATTGTTATGTCAATAACTAAATGAGGCTATCATAAGATGTTTTGGAATTCAAAGTATTTGTGTGTGAAAATGTTTTATGTATAAGCGTATAATAAGAAATTGTAAGGAAAGAATATTGTATTTGAAAATTTTTAGAAGAGATGGTTTGGAAATGGAGTAATGAATGAAACTTGTGTAAGATTTGTATCTGATTAAAGGATAGGCGTAGAAAATGTTAAAGATAATATTATTGAACATGAGTTGGGTTAATGATGATTAAATAATCAAAAGCAAACTGTTTTGAAATGGAATTAAAATGTGTTAATTCTTGGTGTAATACAAGTTTGGAGAATAAATATATAATTTTTGTGATACAATCTAGCCTTATAATCGTAAAGGCTGAAACTCGAATAATAGAAGAATAATATTGAATTACAATCCCTAAGTGTGATTGTTAATATATTATGGTCATATGACTTGGTTAGTGTGATTAGTGGTTAGTTTTATTATCTTCAGAGTTAGAACTGAGATGATATGATTGTAATACCGATTTGGTGAAACTGAAATTTTGTTTGAAAAGTATAGTTAAAAGTTATGGTAGATAAAGTTGTACCTTAACATTTTATGTTAAGAATTTGGTTATAAATTATGAAGGTAAAGAGAGAAAAAGGAAAATTATGGAAATGTGTTGAGATATGGATAATATGACAAAAAGGTAATCAAAATAAATGTAACAATGTTTTGCAATTGATTATATTGTTAATATAATGTGACTAGTGTTATGACTTATATAGTGTGAAAGAGGCGAGGATCATTCAAAAGGTACGTGTAATGTAATTTGTTATGATAAATGTTTTAATAATAAATGATGTTAATGTGTTTTGAGAAATGATGAAATGTGATATCATCATGGTTGATGATATAATTGAAACATGTCTAGATGATACGATTGAATAATGAGATATTCAATATAGTTGATGATATATGTGTATACTATTTCGATGTGATGAGAAACCATGATTGTTGACAATGATGTTAGAAATAAATTATAATTGAGGTATAATGCCTAAATGATTATGAAAAATGAATTGTGAAAAGACAATTGAGCGGACTTATCTGCCTCCTGCGGAACCATGCGGACCCATTGTGTTGGGCAACCGAACTTGGACTACCGACCTGGTTGGGGGAAAGTTCGTATTTGAAGCCATAGTTGTTGGCTATATTGATAAACTTTGAATGAGTATGAGAGATGATGATATAATTATAATAATAATGAAATGTATATTTATAAGCATGATTCTTATTGATTGAATATATGAATCTGAAAAGATTAGAATTTGAAAATAAGTTTGACCTAATGGAATTAGGTTGTATATATATATGTATTGTGAAATCCAATGATAAATTTCGATAAGGTAATTGTTGGTTTGGATTAAATAAGGTTGAAATGTTAGTATGTTGTGATAGGTAGATCGATTGATCTAGATTTCGCTTAAGTTGCGAGTCAATATTGAGATTTAATACGTACTGTTGCATTGGGAGTGTAAAATTGAAATGGTAATGTGTATGATGTAATATTCTGGTTTATGAATGAACATAAATAAATTGAATTATATCAATTGTACTTGGTGAGAAAAAGGGAAATGTTGTTTACCTGTTAGGTAAGTTTAAAAGTATTATATTAATATGTATATTAAATGAGAAGCAACCTAAAGAAAGTAAGGATATTGTTATTCATTGAAGTTTGGTAAATATTTATTTTGAAAGTGATTGTAAGAACGGAATCAGCAATGCTAAGATATTAATTAATGATTTTTGAGGTTAAAGTTAAGAGAATATCTATAACCAGATAATGTGATAATCTGACTCATATACAAAGATAAAATTCATTGGAAATGTAATAAATTATCTTGATTGCTTTGTTGAGAAAGTACTAAGATATAAAGATATATATATATATATATCTATACAATGATGAATTATGAAAGTCAGAGAAGATGATTGTTTCTAAGGGGGAGAGTAGAAGTTATGTGACTTGATGAAATCATAATGTAAGAATACGATTATTTTCATATGATGGTGATTTGTTTTAAATAAGTTGTTATTACGCTGGATAATTTCGAGGACGAAATTATTTAAGGGGGAAAGAATTGTAATATCCTAAAGTATACCCTAAAAGTGTTTGTAATATCCTCATTTATGCCCTAGAAGTTTTGAGTATGTTGTTGTTATTGTGGTTGTTGATATATATATTGGGAAGTGAATGTTTGTGCATATATGTGTTAAATTGTAAGAGAAAAGAAATGGGAAGAGAATGTATATGTATATGTGTTTTGGAGAAGAAATTTAGGGTTTAGAGACAAATGTATATGTTGTTTATATGATGATATAATTAACATATACATTGGTCAAATGAAGAGTCAAGGTGATGGTTAAGTGGAAGAAGATATTTTTGGTTGTTAATGAAATTACTATAAAGGGCTTATATGAGACAAAGAGTTAGTTATATGGTTAAGGGTGTTTTGGTAATTTTCCTTGTAAGATGCATGGTGGAGATTAAAAGAAGAAAAGGTGTTTGACTTGTGCATTTTCTTCTTTCTTTCTTGAAGTGGCCGGATTCTCCATAGACAAAGAGAGAAAGAGAGGTGATCTTGAGGTTTGAAGCATTTTGAAGAAAGAAACAAGGGTTTTGGTTAAAGATTTGTGGATTTCTTCATTTGAGGTAAGATCTTTTCTTTAATTTCTTCAATTCTTTTGAAGTGGTGTGAGAAAGGAATTAGGGTTTGTTGGTTTGATGATGAGAAGTTGAGTTGGTGAAGGTGTTGGAAGTGATTGTGTTGAGTAAGAGTTGTGTTTAGTGAAATTGTTTCTGTTTTACAATTAGTAAAGGCTGTGATTTGTATGATTTTTAATTAATTATAGAAAAATGTTCTTGAAGTGACTTTTTGATATGTTGTGCCTCTATGAGTGTAGAATGACTGAAAAATATGTTGATTCGATTTTGGAATGGTTATGAGTTTAGAAAGATTATTTTTATTAGACCTGTTCCAGCAGGTACCTTAACTGAGACAGCTATACTTCGGGATTTTTAATAAAATGTAGAAAAATCATATCCAATCGAATTTTGGATATGTTGTTGCTTAGTGAGTCTAGTATTTGAGAAAAATAATTTGGAACCACGTTGATTGAATTTGATTTATGGAATTCACAAAGTTCAGAACTGCTGCCAGGATGCAGGGCAATTGGGGCAGTCTGGTTAGGTGAACTATTTGACCAAGATTTTGTGTTCAGTTTGATCTGAAATTTTAAAGGAATGATTTTTAGATACAAAACTAAATTCTGTAAAAATTTTAGAATTTTTAGTCAAGTAGATTATTTTATACAATTTTTCAAAATAAGGATAAAATGGAGTTTAAAACCAGAATGTACTATTCATATGAATCATATCAATTGTTCTTTGCCCTAATTGCATTGTTGAGATTGAACAATGTTATGTTATGCATTGTGAATGGTTATGTGTTTCATGAATAATATACATTGAAATTGAAATGATAATTCAAATAAGACATGATATGAGGCAATGCCATTGTGATTGGCTATGATGATGATATTGAAAGAAAGAAGGCATGTTTGCCTAAATGTGATGAGAATTTGAGAATGGAAATGGTAACTATATAATAAATGAATTGTTTGTTTAATATGTTATTCAGTTTCAGAGTTCTGGATTTGGGTGGCATGCCTAAGAAATGATAAAAGGTAACAGTCTTGCCGGGTTGAGGATCTCCTCATATGTGTTGAGTTGATGATCCAAGAGACTGGGTCTGTTACACTATGAGATATATGATTTGTAACAGTCTTGCCGGGTTGAGGATCTCCTCATATGTGTTGAGTTGATGATCCAAGAGACTGGGTCTGTTACACTATCCATGGATAGAGATACATGTATATACATTGCCTACGGGCGTGATTATTGTGACTATGAACCAAAGCAGTAACTCTGAACTCTGAATATCATATTAAATACTTGTTGGGCCCATAGGTGTCAGGGTTATATGAATGTCCTAAATAATGTTATGAGTTAATGAAATGAGATGTTGGTTATTGAGTATGATTGATTAATGTTGAATGTGGAAAGATGTTGAAATGTGGTATGCTCATATGACTATGATTTGTGAAATGCATAATTATGTGGTTAACTTTATATTTATGATATTGATCTTATCAATAACATATGTGGCATTGCATTACATTAAAGCATACCATTAGCATGTTTTATCTTACTAAGCCGTTGGCTTAGCGCGAATGTGATTCTTCGCGCAGGTGACAAGGAAGAACCAGAGAGTTCCTCTAGGCCGAGTCGAGCCTAGATTTTGAAGATTGAATAGTGGGCTTTAAGATCGAAGACTGACTGCCAAACATGTATAAATTTTATGTGTTGTAAAACTTGAGTTTTGATGTATATGAATTTGTAAATATTGTTACTTTCCGTTGCATAGTGAACAAAGATTTTATCTGCTGTATTTCATAATAAACCTTTACTTTATTTTGTACTAGAAGTGTAAATCCTTTTTGCAGGTTGTAGTTGAGGTTATAAGGGGGATTTATTGGAAGTGTACTGAGAATGATTTTGTTTGCATTGGTTTGTGTAAAAATGTTTTCAAAAATTAGAAAAAAACCAGTTTTGTCGACACTTGGGATTGAATTTTTAGGCAAAACTATGGCAAAATTTCTATAAAAATCGGAACAAAAATTTGACTAAGTAAAAGTGGTAGCAACATTAGGATAGGGTGGCGCCTCTACTCAGCTTACACACGTAGGTCGGGAAGGGGTGTTACAGTGTTGGGGTTATTGTTGTATTTGAATTCAATGTGTGTATTGAAGGGAAAGAGAAAAGAAGTGAAGAGAAGATTTGGGAATATAAATGCAATATATATGACATATACATATACTTACATATACATCACATATACATGATATATATAATGGTGTAGGAAAAGTGAGTTATATATATATATATGTGATTAATAATAATGATAATAAGGACAAAAAGAAAAAGAAGAAGAAAGTCAAAAGAAATGGTGTGTGGTGGAGATTTAATTGTATTAATATTATTAATATTATTATTATTGTTATTATTATTATTATTTTTATTATTATTATTATTATTATTATTATTATTATATATATATATATGATAAGAATGAAAGAAAGAACGAGATCTTTCTTTCTTCTTCTTCTCCTTCGTCTTCTTTTTCTTAGTGAACGAGAGAGAGAGAGAGAGAGAGAGAGAGAGAGAGAGAAGCTAGAGAGAGAAAGATGATTTTGCTTCTAATTACACCAAAGATTGAGGATATCAAGAGATTTGCAAGTGGAGTTGAAGTTTTGGCAAGCTATTCATGTAAGTACTTACCTTTTTAGTTGATTTTATTGATTATGTATATATAAATCTTTCTCTTCTTGTTTTGGATTTCTTTTGGATTGAGGTTATGATTGGTGTATAAGATGATGGAAATGAAAGATTGAAGTATGCAATTGTGTTGAATTGATAGTTAAGTGATGATGTTGGGGTAATTGTGAAGATGGTGATGAATTGTTGAGTTAGGGTTTAGTATGAATAAATTGGTATTTGGAATAATTGATTATAGTGATGTATATATATATATTGATTATTATGATGATATAATGAAGATATATAAATGTTAAAGTGATAGGGAATTGATAAATATGATTAAAGATGATGATTAAAAGGGTTGTGGTATGAATTTTGAAGGGCTTGGTCTTTAAATACTTGAAGGACACGGCCAAGATATGAGAGACACGGCCAAGTTAGGGCAAACTTGGCCGTGTTGGATGATTTTTGGAGAGACACGGCCACTGGCTTGGCCGTGTCCCTTGACTGTGTTTGCCACTGCCTATTTTATGTTGAGAGACACGGCCGTGTCCCTTGCCCGTGTCTGCTACTGGATTTTTGGTGTTGAGAGACACGGCCACTGGCTTGGCCATGTCCATTGCCCGTGTTTGCTACTGTTTGAATTGGTGTTGTGAGACACGGCCACAAGCTTGGCCGTGTCCCTTGAGTGTGTTGGCTAAGGAAATTTATTCTTGATTATTCTTACATTGTTGAATCCTCCAAAGGTCTTTTTGTATCTGCACTTTAAATATACTTGAACAAAGATGACCTAAACTAATGTATATTGAGGATTCCAAATCTATGAATAAGGTAAATTATATATGTGTATATCAATGATTGATCATACTTTTGATGGTAATGAAGATGCATATGATATTATATAAACAATGTTATGTTATATGCATTGTGAATCTAGTGAATTGTAATGTGTTATATGAATGATGTACTTTATAATGTAAAGGCTATGATGAGATAATTGATTATGTATAATTGAATAATGAAATATTATAGTATGATTTGAGACATGATATGATGTGAAGCCATTGTTATTGGCTATGATAATTCAATTGTGATGTGAAGCCATTGTGATTGACTATGATGATTCAAATGAGATATGAAGCCATTGTGATTGGCTATAGTGATTCAAATGAGATGTTAAGCCATTGTTATTGGCTATGATAATTCAATTGAGAATGAAATGAAAATGAAAAGATTTTGTGTCTAATATGTTGATTCAATTTTCAGAGTTCTGGATTTGGCGGCATGCCTAGAAAATGTGAAAATGTAACAGTTTTGCCGGGTTGAGGATCTCTTCAATTTGAGTGAATTGAGGTCCAAGAGACTGGGTCTGTTACACTATGTGAATTATTGATACGAAATACATGAAAGGTAACAGTCTTGCCGAGTTGAGGATCTCTTTGCATTGAGATGAATTGAGATCCAAGAGACTGAGTCTGTTACTTGATAAAATGTGAAATGTGAATTGTAGTAACAGTCTAGCCGGGTTGAGGATCTCCTCGAGTTTAGCCGAGTTGATGATCCAAGAGACTGGGTTTGTTACGCTATCCATGGATAGAGATATGAGATATATTGCCTACGGGCTTGATCATTGTGATTATGGACCAATGCAGAAACTCTGAACTTTGAATAACATATTAGTGTCTGTTGGGCCCGAGTCTGTCTTTGTTGTCAGTGTGATATTTAAATGTTGAAATAAATGAGAAATGAGATCTATGGTTGCCTTTATTGCAAATGTGATTCATGATTGGTATGATATATAATATGATGTGTAAATGTATATGAATGTGGAACTTGTAAGAATTGTTTTCATGAAGGTTTGGATAAATCATTGAATGGTGACATGTTGAAATAACGTATATGGATATGTATATGAGATAGAAATGGTAAGTATTGCTTGGTGAATGTTCTTTGTAAATATGTGTATAATTTATGAGATTAGTAGGAATATGTGAAGAATGCATTGAGAAAGGAAAACGGGGTAAGAGAAAGAAAATAAA
Organism: Garcia nutans; assembly: GCA_947685225.1. NCBI lineage: Eukaryota > Viridiplantae > Streptophyta > Magnoliopsida > Malpighiales > Euphorbiaceae > Garcia > Garcia nutans. Next base: position 22,748,881 of record CANTUV010000026.1, read on the forward strand.
ATATGATGCTAAAAATATGAGGTATGATTCTTTAGTAAGGTATATTTTATTATTATTTATATTACTAAGCTTTCGGGCTTAGTGCGGTTGTGTAATCGCGCAGGTGGTTGCGGTTGATCTGGAAGTCCAGCTTTTTGCCACGAGAAAGGTATGAGTGTCTCGAGACCAACTAGAAGGTGATGCATACATGTGTGATTTTAAATTATATTGTATTTTGAGTTAATATATATTCATATGGATGAATGAAGTTTTGATAAATAAGAATATTGACTTTTGTAAATGTGTTTTAAATTAATGTTCAATTTTATGAATCTGGATAAAGGTTTTTAAATTGAAACTAAAAGTAACATTCTTATACTTTATATACGTAATGTATGTATACTAGGTATATGTATAGTACTTATATGGAGTATCAGGGTGTTACATATAATGTGGGAGATAAAGTATTTTTGAAGGTGTCTCCTTGGAAAAAGATCTTGAGGTTTGGTCGGAAAGGGAAATTGAGTCCTCGTTTCATTGGACCGTATGAAGTTTTGGAAAGAGTTGGGCCAGTTGCTTATCGGCTTGCTTTGCCACCTGAGTTAGAAAGGATTCATAATGTATTTCATGTTTCTATGTTGAGGAGATACAGGTCGGATCCATCTCATGTGTTGCCAATTGAATCTATTGAAGTGAGTCCAGATTTGACATTCGAAGAAGAACCAGTTGCTATCTTGGCACGTGATGTGAAAGAGTTGAGAAATAAGAAAGTGCCTTTGGTAAAGATTTTGTGGAAAAATCATGGGAGAGAAGAAGCAACTTGGGAGAGTGAACAAACCATGCGAGATCAATATCCTCAACTATTTCAGACTTGATATCAGGTAATTTCGAGGACAAAATTTCTTTTTAGAGGGGGAGAATTGTAATATCCCAATGTATGCCCTAGAAGTTTTGAATATTATTGTTGTTTGATTTGAATTTAATGTACATATGTTTTAGCAAAGGAAATGATTGTGTTAATGGAATGTATATATTGTATATATGTTAATATATATAACATATATGTTGGTCAAGTGTAAAGTCAAGGAAAGAAGATATTTTTTATTTGGGATGAGTGAAATTACTTAAGAGGGCAAGAGATTTAAAGGAAGTGTGAACAAATAGAAAAGGGCATTTAAGTAATTGTGTTGATGGAATTGCTTGGTGGATATTTAAAGAAGAAAAGAAGGTTGAATTGTCTTCATTTCTTTTCTTTTCTTGGTATAGCCGGCCATTTCAAAGGAAGAGAGCAAAAGTGAGATTTGCTTATGCAAGTTTCAAATTGAAGGAGAAATCAAAGGTTTTGGTTGGAGATTTGTGAAATTTCTTCATCTAAGGTAAGTACTCTCTTGTTTTCCTTTGGTATTTTGAAGATATGTTTGAAGTGTGTTGTGATTTGATAATATTATGATTTGGTATTTTTGAGATGAGTTTCTAAATGTTGAAATTGATTGTGAGTTAATTTAGTGTTGGTTTGGTCTTGGTTGAAGATGGTAGGTTAAAAGTGATGTTGTTTTTTTAAGGTTTTGAAGTGGAAGGTGATTAAATGTGTTGATGATGGGTTGTTAAGGTGAATATTGTGGTAAACATGTGAAATATGTGTTTAGAACATGGATTACATTCATTTGAATTATGCTATATTGTGTATAATGTAATTGAGTGCAACCAAAGGGGACTTGGACATGTTAGGGTTTCAATTCATGAGAGACACGGCCAATTCATGAGAGACACGGCCAAGTCCATGGAAATTTGGCCGTGTTGGGTGATTTTTGGAGGAGACACATCCGTGTCCCTTGCCCATGTTGGTTTCTGTTGCTTTTGGTTGAGAGGCTTTTGGTTGAGAGACACGGCCACAAGCTTGGCCGTGTCCCTTGAGTGTGTTGGTTACTGTGTTTGGTTTTTGTTCTTCTTACATGATTGAGTTTGAACTTCCATTTGCTAATGCATATGATATTATATGAACAAGGTGATGTAATATGCATTGTGAAACTTGTGAATGGCAATGTGTTATATGAATAATGTATCTTGAAATGTTATACCAATGATGCTATGTGAATAATATGAATTGAGATATAATATGATGATGCTAGGTGAGTAATATGAATTGATATATAATATAATGATGCTAGGTGAATAATATGAATTGAGATACAACATGATATGAGGCCATTGTGATTGGCTATGATAACTCAAATGTGATGTGAAGCCATTGTGTTTGGCTATGATGATTCAATTGAAAGAACATAAGGCATGTTTGCCTAATTGATGATGAGAATTGAGAATGAAACAATAAATGAATTGTGTGTCTAATGTGTTATTCATTTTCAGAGTTTTGTTGTTGGTGGCATGCCTATTGGTAACATTCTCTTGAAGTTAGGTTGGATTTGATCCTTGAAGCCTAATTGAGATGTTACAACCCTTGAAGCTAGGTTGGATTGGTTCTTGAAGCCAAGTTGGGTTGATACTTAGCATGCTTTGTTCCCCTTGAAGCTTGGTTGAACCTAAATCCTTGAAGCCTAGTTGGGTTTATGATAATGATAAATGTGATAACAAAACCAAAGCATTAACTCTGAAAGTTGAATGGCATATTAGTGTGTCTTGGGCCCATGCTTGTCTTTGTTTAATGTGATTCATGTATGGTAAAATGATTAACTAATAAGATATATGGAAAGAATATTGAAATGTGGTATGTTTATATATGTGGTTAATGAAATATAAAGGTATGTTGTTAACCTTTCATCTATGATACTGATTTGAGTAATCAAATGTGTGACATTGCATTGCATTATAGTATAGTGTTGGTATATTTTGTACTACTAAGCCGTTGGCTTAGCGCGATATTATTTAATCGCGCAGGTAACAGAGTTGAACCTGAGAGCTCCTCAAGACCAAGTGAGAGTAGACATTGAAGTGTTATTTTGGGACTTAAAGATCAGAGAAGAGCTGCCAATCATGTATATATATATTCTATGTTTTGTAAACTTTGATTTATAATATACTTGTAATAACTTCCGCTGTGAATTAATAAATATTTTTATATGGTGTCTTTTGGATTTCTTTTAAATGTTTGAGATTGGTTTCACTTATTTACAAAGATATTTGTTGTGTTTCTTTTTAAACTGTGGCATTTTCTATATTCAGTATACGTATGTTACGATCGTCTAAGCATGCTTGGTACGTATACAGTATATAGGGGTGTTACAGCACTACTCCCGATGACCTCGTCATTGGTGACACTTCAAAAGGTGTAAGTACAAGGTCTAAACTCAAACTATTAAAGAATAATCTTGCTTTTGTTTCTCAAATTGAGCCACAGATCATTAGAGAGGCTCTTAATATGAATTTTGGGTGACTATTATACCAAAAAAAACTCAACCAATTTGAGAGAAATAAAGTTTAAGAACTTTTCCCTAGACCAAAGGATTATCCAATCATTGGATATAAATGGGTATATAGGAACAAACTAGATGAGATGGTCTCATTATTAGAAACAAAGCCCGATTGATTGCTAAAAGATACAACCAAGAAGAAGGCATTGACTATGAAAAGACCTTCACCCTCGTACCAAGATTAGAAGATGTTAGTACCTTTTTAAATAGTTATATTGATGAGGAAGTTTATGTCGAATAACCTCCAGGTTTTGAAGACCATAAACACTCAAATCATATTAGAGATATGAAAGGCAAGTGTAAGTACTTTCTTCATGCTATTGCTTAAAGCAGAAAGATGGCCAGAGTGGTTAATGAGAGTGAAGTGATCTTTCTAGAAGAAATTCCTAGACATGAACCTTCTAGAGCTCCTAACTCCATTTTTCTTCTTCATGAGATCAAGGATCAACTCTGAACAACTCTCTTCTCAAAACATAAAGGTAGACACTTTGATCAAAAGGATGTCTTTTCTTTATGTTGATATTCATGTTGTTTAAAAGCAATATGATGATAGCATATCTCCTTCCATTGAAACTATAAATTGTGATCTTAAGCAAAAAGGAGAAGAAGAAGAAAGCATTCCTAATTCACCTTAAAATCATTTTCTTTTGTTTCAAATCTTTTGTGCGTGGACTTTCTAATTTTGTGGCTTCTTAATGCTCATGATCACACATTTCTTTTGTATATGCTCTTTTAGATTAATGAAATGTCATTAGTTTTTCTTTATGGATGATGAGTTGTTTATCTTTATGGATGCATTACTTTAAATTCTTTATTTGTTTCCTTTTGTTTTTGTCTTTGTCAAAAGGTGAGATCACAAAAAAAAAAATTGAATTGTATCTAACTCTTAAACTTAATTGAATTTGTTTAGTTGAGGGGGAATCATATATTACGGGGGAGAAAAGAAATGATTCTTAAATCTTTGAAATTTTAAAGTAAGTTACGCATATTTTGTTTCTATATTCAATTTAATTCCAAAGTTAAAAAGAGATATATTGTTAATTGAGGGGGAGTCATATATTAAGGGAGAGAAAAGAAATGATTCTTAAATCTTTGAAATTTTAAAGTAAGTTGTACATATTTTGTTTTCAAATATAATTTAATTGCCAAAGTCAGAAAGGAGGAGATTGTTAGTCAAACTATTAGCTTCTAACTCTATTTCTATCTTAGGTAATTAAATTAAATATTGTTTAGTGTGCTATCAAGTGAACATGTCTATACAGTAAGTTAACATATTGTGAAAATCAAGATTTTAAAGAAGAGTAAAAATTTCCCATCAGACTATAGGCAACATGCCCTAGAAATTGATCAATAATATGATCCAGATACCACAGTAAGGATCATAGTCTTAATCATGGTGTAAAGGGGGCCATGATAACATCTCCTGACCTAGAAATCAATATCCCATTTGGGATATATCTAGAGAAAAACCCAATTCTATGTAGCAAGTTTCACGACTAGTTGTCGCTCTTTAAATCATAGCATGATAGAAATGGTCAGCCTATTTATCAGTAGCTTGATAGAGATGATCAAAAGGTAATTTTGTCAAAACCTCTAGTAAGGATCACTCTAAGCAACACATTTAATTTTTGGCATGGACAAAGAATACCAATTGGGTTAAGTAGAATTTCATATGGGATATTCATACTAGTCAAAGAAGAATAAGGCATGGAGCAAGCACTTAATGAGACTATGACAATTAGTAGTATCCTAAATGGTAGATGCATAGGCTTCAAAGTTCTCATCTGAAAGGGCTTTTATTTTGACTAGGACAAGTCTATAGGGGTAGGTAAATTTCAACCATTATGAGTCAACCTAATTGAAAAGTGTCACATGTACTAGCCGTTGATGATATATAGACACAAAGGTAGTCTTTTGACTGAGACAGCCTCATTTTGCCCATGAAAAGCAATTCCCAACTGGGATTAATGGCTAATAACCAAGAGGTTTGGTGTTTAAATGTCAATCTTCCCTTCATAGATTTGAAACTAGCAAATTGAGTTAAAAGACTATAAATACTCCTTCCTACCACTATTTATGATAACAAATTATATTAATTATAAGTAAACTCTTGTAAATTTATTTCTTGAGCTACTTTATTTTATTTTAAGTAATTTGTAAAGTTGTAAGAGCATTAAATGGTCATTGAGGGTTGGGTGTTAACCATTAAAACACTTGTGATGTTTGGTGTGAGTTTTTAAATATTAGATTGAGTGTGAAACTTGGGAAATGTTTATAAAGGGCTTGAGAGTAATCTTTAGAAACTTTTGTAAAAGTTTGGGACTTGAACTTGTAAAAACTCCAAGTGGTTAGTTGAACTTCAATTTCTATTAATTCTAAATAAATATATAAATTAATCTTTAATTATCAATTATGCTACAAGTATTTATTTTATTCCATAATCCTAAAATCTCCTCTAACCCTAAAATTCAATACTTGGATAATTCAATAATTCTTTTGAACATAATTTAAAGTTAAAAACTACACAAATAAACTTAGTTTCTGTAACATCCTAAAATTTTTGAAAATTTCTAATTTTTAAAAAAATTGGATAAAATAAATTAAAATTTAAAAGGATAAATTAAATTAATGGTTTTAAAGGAAAAATGAAGGGATTTTAAATGAAAAAGTGGAATATATATATGATATATATGCAAAATATATATAACATATATAAAAGTCAACACTTTTTTAAAAAAGGGTATTTTGGTAATTAAATCTAATAAATTCAAAATTAATAAAATAATTCAAAAACAAATTATTTTTGAATGGAAGAGGGAAATTAGGACTTTTAATTTATTAAAAAAATAATTAAATAATTAAATATTAAATTATTTTAATATATATATGTAGTTTAAAAAAGAAGATGAAAGGAAAAAGAATATAAAAGTCTTCATCTTCTTCTTCTTCTTCTTCTTCAAGGACATGGCTTCCATGGGAGTTTGAAGACCAAGGATTTTGCTTCTTCCATACTCCATAAATTGAAGGAATTAACAAGTTTCAAGCGGATTTTTTGTGATTTCCACCAAAATTAGTAAGTTTCCATCTCTTTTCTTTGAATTCCTTGGAAATTTAGATTATGTGAGAATTTGGATTTTTATGTAGGATGTTATAATTGTTGGAATTGGTGAGTATGATGTTATTTTGGGTAGTTAACAATGATTCTAAGGTTAGATTGAAGTGATGATGGAGTTTGGTTAAAGAATGGTGAAGAGAGAGAATTTAGGGTTATGGATTTTTGGGGTTTTGAAAACATGAACTTTAACTGTGCAAATTATTTCCAAATGAGTTGTTTTGATTCATAAACAAGTATTTTAAAGTCAAATATTGGATTTGGTGGTGTTGGGTTGGAGTTTGAGAATGGAAGTGGAGATTTAGGGTTTTGGAAAAGTGATTTTCCAAAGTGGTTGAATTGTGTGATTTTATTTGTTTAAGCATGTTGTTTAGTCTTAAAAGTGATGAATATAAGCTTGGAATGAGTAATGGATTGTGTTGGAATGGAAAATCTTCAATGGGGGAAGGCCATTTTTGAGATTTTGTGTATAAGAGTGTATTTTTATAATGTAAATGATTTAAATGTATTAAAATATGTTTTTAATAATATAAATAAACTTAAAACACTAATTTAATTGTAGTAGAATGGAATTCCAATGTTGAAGTAAGGAAAGGCTAAATTTTTGGAAATTTGTAGGAGTGATGTGTAATTATGGTTTAATGTTGGAAATGCCATTAAATGTGATACTAAATGATTATTTGTTATCACATTTGGTTTAGGCTTTGAGGGAGGTTGATTTGCTTCATCCAAGTGGTGAAGGGCAAGTTAGAAAGATTGGATTGAAGTTTGTTTTTAGCTTGCTTTGGGTTGCTAGTGGAGGTATGTACAAATTTTGAATATAATGTCTATTTTTAAATAACATTTGGACTTAACACATTTTGGTTGAAAAATGTGTTAAGCTACTTGGTTCATTGATTGTGTATGAATAATATGCTATGACATTTGTAATGTCATATATGTGTTAAATGCATTATGAAAAGCCATTGATAATGGCTAATTTGTGTAACATGTGAAATATGCATATTATGTGAAAATACCCAAAGTAATTGGGTAATGTGTTGTGAATTCAAAAATGAGATATGTGTAATAATGAAATGAATTGATATTAATAAAAATGAAAAAAGTGAGAAAAATGAGAAAGATGTGAAAAATGAGAAACATGAGAAAAAAAAGTGAAAATAAGGCAATGTGCCTAGATTGAATATGTAAAAATGAGAAAGAGATTAATAATGAGAAATATGAATAAATTGTGTGCCTAGTATGTTATTCAATTTTCAGATTTCTAGGTTTGGCGGCATGCCTATGATTGCCTACAGCCTATATGCTGGAATGGTGAAAAGACTGGGTCGTAAGCCAGGCCAGCTGATAAATATGATGTTTTTGGGGGAGAAAAGACTAGATCGTAAGACTCAAAAACTGTAGCAGTCTAGCCGGGTTGAGGACCAAGATACTGGGGCCTAAGGGTCTAGCCGGGTTGAGGTCCAAGAGACTGGAGCTGTTACATTATCCATGGATATATATATATATATATATATTGCCTATGGGGCTAGACACATGGTGTCATTATGGGCCAAAGCAGTAACTCTGAAATTTGAATAGCATATTAGATCCTTTTTGGGCCCATGCTTGTCTTTGTTTTAATGTGAATTATGAATTATGATACAGTTGAGCAATATAATGTTATGAGTTGTGCTTATGAAATATTTAAAAAATATAAGAAAGTGGATTGATGTGACATCTATATGCATTATGCATTTGGTATTGCATTGAGTTATATTGTTATTATCAAAGTTTGTACCACTAGGCTTTGGCTCAGCGCAATTATTTCCATCACGTAGGTGACAGGGTAGGCCCAGTTGAGCTAGAAAGTTTTTCTAGACCAGGTCGGATCTAGACTTATAGTTGAGCTTGTAGAGTTGCTACCGAGATCAAAAACACTGCCAGCAACATGTATATATTTTTATGTTATTGTACATTTTGAGTTTTATGCATAATATATTATTTTTGAATTTTACATATTGTATATTATAAAGAATGTTTGGGTCATTGTATTTGAAATGGGAGAGTAAGTGTGTTTTAAATTATATATATCTATATGTATAAATGTTTGAGAAACTTGGTGAAATTGAAAAGTATGGTTAAGATGGTGGTTGGAAATTATTTGGGAGTGTTTTCTTTTTGCAGGTTGAGTAATTGCTAAATTTTGGAATATCCAAAATTCAGACAAAACTCTAGCAAATTTTTCTCAGAGATTTATATATATATTATTTATTTTGGGTTCTTATAACAAGTAAATAATATTTATATTCTATTTAATTTTTATATATTTAGAATTTGAAATTTTAAATTGGAAATGTAAAAAAAAATTAGTAAATCGGTCTGTGACATTTTTGTACCGTATATGCGTATTTTACATATGCTAGAAATATGTATTGTACGTATATAGGGTATAAGGGTGTTATATTTGTTTTGGTATCAGAGCCTAGGTTTGAGGTTCTCGACCTAGGTGGGATGATAGAGAGAGAAAATGGGGGATTTGAAAAATAGTTTTTAATTGTAATACATGCATTGGCACTGGCAGTTTTTGATCTCTGATATAGTATTTTCTGCTTTGTTTGCAGATATAGGTAGTTATGGCATCTCGGCCGCATCAGGCTGCTGAGGGTAGTGCAGAGAGTGTGGCTCCAGATGAGGGTAGAGATGGAGCTAGAGTTGTATCTGCTGGTGAGGCGTCTGTTTCTGTGCCTGTGAGACCAGCAGCTGATGAGGTGCCGCCTAGCTGGGTATGGCATATGGTAGAGTTATTGAGGCAGGCTCTAGTTCCACAGCCACCACAGCCACAGCCGCAGTTGCCGGTGAGGCAGTATGACAAACTGAGAAAGTATGGGGCTGAGGACTTTGTTGGTACTACAGACCCTGCTGTAGCAGAGCAGTGGCTAGACCAGATTCAGAGGATATTTATTCAGTTACAGGCCAGTCCAGAAGAGAAGTTTGATTATGCCAGATCTCTTCTGCAGAGAGATGCATGTGATTGGTGGAAGACAGTTGCACATGCTCTGGATGATCCACCAATTCTGACCTATGATGATTTCCTGTAGGAATTTGAGCAGAATTATTCTCCGAGAGAGTATAAAGATGCAAAGAAGATGGAATTCCTGAGTCTGAGATAGGATACCAGGACAGTGACCAAGTATGAGATCGAGTTTATCCGGTTGAGTCACTATGCTGGTGGGATCATTTCTGACGAGTTTGACAGGTGTAGGAGGTTTGAGGAGGGACTAAGACCCTCTATCATGTGCATCATCGCAGGCTCTCGGTATCAGGATTTCTCCCAGTTAGTTGCAGCTGCCAGGAGTGTTGAGAGGGCGCAGAGTCTTGCAGTAGCTGCCAGGGTTGAGGAGACCAGAGTTAGGAGACCCCAGAGTGAGGCAGGGTCTTCATCAGTGAAGAGAGGCCGAGAGGGACATTTTCAGAGGTTTAGTAGGAGTCAGGGGCAGTTTGGCAGGTCAGTACAGCAGCAGAGACAGAGACAGAGACCTGCAATTTCAGTGGCTAGTGCTCCAACCCCAGTGGCTCAGAGATCTACTCCACCTACTTGCGTTCATTGTGGTAGAGTACACGGAGGTGTCTGCTGGTGGAGAGGTGCTTAGGGAGTGTGTTTTAGATGTGGATCATCATACCATTTTATCAAAGATTGCCCCGAGCCACCAGAGGTTAGGCAGGCAGACACTGTATCTTCTCGACCTATTGTCAAAGGGAGTCATGGTGGCAGAGGTTTTAGTAGAGATGGTCACCCTGGGTTTAGTCAGAGAGGAGGCTCTACATCCGGAGGCAGTAGGCCAGATGAGGCTGGGCCATCTCAGTGGGTTTATGTGATGCAGAGGCAGCCATATGCTTCAGCCGTCATTGCGGGTATATTTTCTTTATTTGGTATTTCAATCCTTGCTCTATTAGATCCTGGATCTACGCATTCATACATAAGTGCATCCATCTTGCCTGTGCCTAAATTGCATTCTGAGTCCCTAGGATTTGATGTCTTGGTGACAAATCCTTTAGGGCATAGTGTTGTGGTGAGCATGGTGCACCGAGATAGTCTAGTTGTTGATCAAGATGAGGAGTTTCTCGGTGACTTGATTGAGATGCCTTTTAGGGAATATGATCTTATGTTGGACATGGATTGGTTATCCAAGCATGGGGCTGGGGTAGACTGTCAGAAGAAATGTGTTACTTTGAGAACACGGGATGGTAGGGATGTTATAGTATCTAGTGAGCAGAGGTATCTTTCTTCTATGTTTGTTTCAGTTGTTTCAGCTGGGAGGATGATTCAGAAGGGATGTGAGGCTTATCTTGCTCATGTTGTAGATACTAGAGTAGTGGGATCCCTGCTTGAAAGTATACCCACAGTTGCCGAGTTTCCAGATGTTTTCCTTGATGAGTTGCCAGGGGTACCTCCTGAGAGAGAAGTGGAGTTTGGTATCGATTTGTTGCCTGGTACCACTCCTATCTCTATTACCCCTTATCGGATGGCACCTGCTGAGTTGAGAGAGTTGAAGGTGCAGTTGCAGGAGTTGTTGGATAAAGGGTTTATTCGCCCTAGTGTGTCCCCGTGGGGAGCACCTGTGTTTTTTGCGAAGAAGAAGGATGGCACCATGAGATTGTGTATTGATTATAGGCAGTTGAATAAGGTGACCATCAAGAACAAGTATTCTTTGCCTTGTATAGATGATCTCTTTGATCATTTGAAGGAAGCAGCAGTATTCTCTAAGATTGATCTGAGATCAGGGTACCATTAGTTGAGAGTCAGAGATGTGGACGTACCCAAGACAGCTTTTCGTACGAGGTATGGGCATTATGAGTTTCTGGTGATGCCCTTTGAATTGATGAATGCACCAGCAGCTTTTATGGATTTGATGAACAGGGTATTCAGACCATATTTAGATCAGTTTATGGTAGTCTTCATTGATGACATCTTGGTGTATTCGCGTAATGAGGAGGATCATGATAGGCATTTGCGGATCGTATTGCAGACTCTAAGAGAGAAACAGTTGTATGATAAACTGTTTAAGTGTGAGTTCTGGCTAAATCAGGTAGCTTTTCTTGGTTATGTGGTTTCAGCAGAGGGTATTAGAGTTGATTCGAGTAAAATTGAGGTTATCTTGAATTGGAGTCCATCGAAGACTGTGACAGAGGTTAGAAGTTTTCTAGGATTGGCAGGCTATTATCGTCGATTTGTGAAGGGTTTTTCTATAATAGCTACACTACTCACCAGATTACTTCGGAAAGGAGTTAAATTTGTGCGAACAGATCGGTGCCAGGCGAGTTCTGAGCAGCTGAGGGAGATGTTGACTCAAGCTCCTGTCCTTACCCTGCCTGTAGAAGGTAAACCATATGTGATATATAGTGATGCTTCACATAATGGTTTAGGTTGTGTTTTAATGCAGGAGGTAGAGTCATTGCTTATGCCTCTCAACAGTTGAAACCGCATGAGCTGAATTATCCAACACATGATTTGGAATTAGCAGCAATAGTCTTTTCCTTGAAGATTTGGCGGTATTATTTGTATGGGGAAAAGTGTTTCATTTATATAGATCACAAGAGTTTGAAATACCTGGGTGTTCAGAGAGAGCTGAATCTTCGACAGAGGCGGTGGTTAGAGTTGATTAAAGACTACGACTGTTTGCTTGATTATCATCCTGGTAAGGCAAATGTTGTTGCTGATGCCTTGAGTTAGAAATCTTTGGCAGGTTTGACTGCTTATTCGCTCTCGTTGCTTGTTGAGTTGAGAGCATTGCATGCTAGATTTGAGTCTTCTGATGATGGTGATTTGATGGCTCAGTTGCAGTTGAGGCCAGTCTTGTTGGATCATATTAGGGAGGCTCAATTAGCAGATGAGAGAATTCATAAAATTGTGATGGTTTGTCAGAAAGGGGAAAGTTGAGACTTTTATGTGAGGGATGATGGCAATCTATGGTACAGAGATAGATTGTGTATTCCTGATGATGCAGAATTCAAAAGAATGATATTAGAGGAAGCACATCAGTCACTTTTTGCTATGCACCCTGGGAGTACCAAGATGTATCAAGACTTGAAGCGACATTATTGGTGGTCAGGTATGAAGAGGGACATAGCAGAGTTTGTATCCAGATGTCTCACTTGCCAGAAAGTGAAGGCTGAGCACCAAGTTCCTTCAGGATTGCTCCAACCTTTATCAGTGCCAGAGTGGAAATGGGAGCGAGTGACAATGGATTTTGTGACTGGACAACCTTTGACTCAGAAGAAGCATGATGCAATCTAGGTGATAGTTGATCGAATGACGAAGACAGCTCATTTTCTTCCAGTTCGGATGGATTATTCTCTTGAGAGGTTGACTGAGCTGTATATCAATGAGATAGTCAGGTTGCATGAAGTCCCAGTTTCTTTGGTGTCGGATCGAGATCCCTGGTATACTTCGAGGTTTTGGAAGAGTTTGGATAATGCTCTGGGTTCTCGATTGCATTTTAATACTGCTTTCCATTCTCAGATAGATGGACAGTCAGAGAGAGTGATAAAAATTTTAGAGGATATGTTGAGGAACTGTATCATTGATTTTACTGGAAATTGGGACAGGTTTTTGCCATTAATTGAATTTGCTTATAACAATAGTAATCAGTCGAGTATTGGAATGACTTCTTATGAGGCTTTATATGGCAGGAGATGCAGGACACCTTTGTGTTGGGATGAAGTTGGAGAAGGTAAACTGGTTGGTCCCGATTTGATTAAGGAAACAGAGGAGAAAGTGAAAGTGATTCGGGGTCGTTTGAAAGCAGCTTCAGACCGACAAAAATCCTATTCAGATTTAAAGAGAAGAGACATAGAATTTATTATGGGAGATAAAGTGTTTCTGAAGGTGTCTCCATGAAAGAAGATTTTGAGATTTGGCCGTAAAGGGAAGTTGAGTCCTCGTTTCATAGGACCATATGAGGTGTTGGAGAGAGTTGGTCCAGTGGCTTATAGACTAGCTTTGCCGCCTGAGTTGGATCGAATACATAATATTTTCCATGTCTCGATGCTTCAAAGATACAGGTCTGACCCATCTCATATCTTGTCAGTGGAGTCCATTGAGGTGAGTCCAGATCTGACTTACGAGGATGAACCAGTGGCAATTTTGGCACGAGAGATTAAAGAATTGAGGAATAAGAGGGTGCCACTTGTGAAAGTCCTTTGGAGGAATCATGCCACTGAGGAGGCGACATGGAAAAGTGAGCAGGCAATGCATAGTCAGTTTTTCCATTTGTTCCAAACTTGAGGACATGTATTTTCGGGGACGAAATTTGTTTTAGGGGGAGAGAATTGTAACATCCTAAAATTTTAGAAAATTTCTAATTTTTAAAAAAATTGGATAAAATAAATTATAATTTAAAATGATAAATTAAATTAATGGTTTTAAATGAAAAATGAAGGGATTTTAAATGAAAAAGTGGAATATATATATATATATGCAAAATATACATAACATATATATAAGTCAACACTTTTTTTAAAAAAAAGGTATTTTGGTAATTAAATCTTATAAATTCAAAATTAATAAAATAATTTAAAAATAAATTATTTTTGAATGAAAGAGGGAAATTAGAACTTTTAATTTATTAAAAAAATAATTAAATATTAAATATTAAATTATTTTAATATATATATGTGGTTAAAAAAAAGATGAAAGAAAAAAAAATATAAAATTCTTCATCATCTTCTTCTTCTTCAAGGACGTGGCTTCCATGAGAGTTTGAAGACCAAGGATTTTGCTTCTTCCATACTCCATAAATTGAAGGAATTAACAAGTTTCAAGTGGATTTTTTGTGATTTTCACCAAAATTAGTAAGTTTCCATCTCTTTTCTTTGAGTTCCTTGGAAATTTAGATTATGTGAGAATTTGGATTTTTATGTAGGATGTTATAATTGTTGGAATTGGTGTGTATGATGTTATTTTGGGTAGTTAACAATGATTCTAAGGTTAGATTGAAGTGATGATGGATTTTGGTTAAAGAATGGTGAAGAGAGAGAATTTAGGGTTATGGATTTTTGGGGTTTTGAAAACATGAACTTTAATTGTGCAAATTGTTTCCAAATAAGTTGTTTTGATTCATAAACAAGTATTTTAAAGTCAAATATTGGATTTGGTGGTGTTGGATTGAAGTTTGAGAATGGAAGTGTAGATTTAGGGTTTTGGAAAAGTGATTTTCCAAAGTGGTTGAATTGTGTGATTTTATTTGTTTAAGCATGTTGTTTAGTCTTAAAAGTGATGAATATAAGCTTGGAATGAGTAATGGAAAACCTTCAATGGGAGAAGGTTAGGCCATTTTTGAGATTTTGTGTATAAGAGTGTATTTTTATAATGTAAATGATTTAAATGTATTAAAATATGTTTTTAATAATATAAATAAACTTAAAACACTAATTTAATTGTAGTAGAATGGAATTCCAATGTTGAAGTAAGGAAAGGCTAAATTTTTGGAAATTTGTAGGAGTGATGTGTAATTATGGTTTAATGTTGGAAATGCCATTAAATGTGATACTAAATGATTATTTGTTATCACATTTGGTTTAGGCTTTGAGGGAGGTTGATTTGCTTCATCCAAGTGGTGAAGGGCAAGTTAGAAAGATTGGATTGAAGTTTGTTTTTAGCTTGCTTTGGGTTGCTAGTGGAGGTATGTACAAATTTTGAATATAATGTCTATTTTTAAATAACATTTGGACTTAACACATTTTGGTTGAAAAATGTGTTAAGCTATTTGGTTCATTGATTGTGTATGAATAATATGCTATGACATTTGTAATGTCATATATGTGTTAAATGCATTATGAAAAGCCATTGATAATGGCTAATTTGTGTAACATGTGAAATATGCATATTATGTGAAAATACCCAAAGTAATTGGGTAATGTGTTGTGAATTCAAAAATGAGATATGTGTAATAATGAAATGAATTGATATTAATAAAAATGAAAAAAGTGAGAAAAATGAGACAGATGTGAAAAATGAGAAACATGAGAAAAAAAAAGTGAAAATAAGGCAATGTGCCTAGATTGAATATGTAAAAATGAGAAAGAGATTAATAATGAGAAATATGAATAAATTGCGTGCCTAGTATGTTATTCAATTTTCAGATTTCTGGGTTTGGCGGCATGCCTATGATTGCCTATGGCCTATACGCTGGAATGGTGAAAAGACTGGGTCGTAAGCCAGGCCAGGTGATAAATATGATTTTTTGGGGTGAAAAGACTGGGTCGTAAGCCTCAAAAACTGTAGCAGTCTAGCCGGGTTGAGGACCAAGATACTGGGGCCTAAGGGTCTAGCCGGGTTGAGGTCCAAGAGACTGGAGTTGTTACATTATCCATGAATATATATATATATATATTGCCTATGGGGCTAGACACATGGTGTCATTATGGACCAAAGCAGTAACTCTGAAATTTGAATAGCATATTAGATCCTTTTTGGGCCCATGCTTGTCTTTATTTTAATGTGAATTATGAATTATGATACAATTGAGCAATATAATGTTATGAGTTGTGCTTATGAAATATTTAAAAAATATAAGAAAGTGGATTGATGTGACATCTATATGCATTATGCATTTGGTATTGCATTGAGTTATATTGTTATTATCAAAGTTTGTACCACTAGGCTTCGGCTTAGCGCAATTATTTCCATCGCGCAGGTGACAAGATAGACCCAGTTGAGCTAGAGAGTTTTTCTAGACCAGGTCGGGTCTAGACTTATAGTTGAGCTTGTAGAGTTGCTATCGAGATCAAAAACACTGCCAGCAACATGTATATATTTTTATGTTATGGTACATTTTGAGTTTTATGCATAATATATTATTTTTGAATTTTACATATTGTATATTATAAAGAATGTTTTGGTCATTGTATTTGAAATGGGAGAGTAAGTGTATTTTAAATTATATATATCTATATGTATAAATGTTTGAGAAACTTGGTGAAATTGAAAAGTATGGTTGAGATGGTGGTTGGAAATTATTTGGGAGTATTTTCTTTTTGCAGGTTAAGTAATTGCTAAATTTTGGGATATCCAAAATTCAGACAAAACTCTAGCGAATTTTTCCCATAAATTTATATATATATTATTTATTTTGGGTTCTTATAACAAGTAAATAATATTTATATTCTATTTAATTTTTATATATTTAGAATTTGAAAATTTAAATTGGAAATGTAAAAAAAAAATTAGTAAATCGGTCTGTGATATTTTTGTACCATATATGCGTATTTTACATATGCTAGAAATATGTATTGTACGTATATAGGGTATAAGGGTGTTACAATTTCATTCATAATTAGATCTATAATCTATTTCTTTCACAATGGAGTTGCATAATTGAACTCTTCCCAATTTATTTTGTATTCAATTACTTTTATATGATAATCCATAAACAATTATTTTTACTAATTAATCCATGATCAATTATTTTCACTAATCAATCCATAACCAATTATTATTGCAATTAATCAATTATTTAACAATTTAGTCCATAATCAAATATTTTCATTAACTAATCTATAATCAATTACTATCATAATTTATCTTTAAACAATTACTTTACAAATTAATCTAAAGTCAATTATTATCACAAATTAGTTCATAATCAATTATTATTACAAACTAGTCCATAAGCTATTGTTATTGCCAATAATAAATTATTTTCACAATTATAAAGTCAATTTTTGCTAAAAACATTTCTTAAAAAGAAACTCATCTTGTCCTTACCAATCAATTGTTTCCCAAACCTTAACAATACATTTAAATAGACTCTTCTTTAATTAAACGAAACATATTTTATTTTAAAGCATATTCATGCAAAATATACTACAAGTAATTATTTTTCTTTTAAAACCCTAAACTTTCCATAACCCTAAACTTGCCAAAACCCTAATTTGTTCCGTAACCCTAAACCAACTTTTTCATAGGTCAAAAGTTCATTTAAGCATAGTTTTAAGTTAAAATTTATCCATATTCAATTCTTTCCTCATTTAGCTCTATATTCAATTATTTCTCAAATAGTTCAAGTAATCAAATCTATTACAATTAATTCAAATATTAGAGTTTAATAAACTTCTATAAGCATAAAGAATCAAATAAAATTCAAATAATAAAAATTATCAAATTTACAAGTACTAACCTCTTCAAGATAACTCTTTCCTTTCTCTTTTCTCCTTATCCTTAGTTTTATAGTAATTTTCTTGAAAACTCATACTAACTAAATCTTATCAAAATCATAAATTATTTCTAAAGTTTCCATAGTTTTCATGTAGAACATGAAATAATAAGAAAGAAAGGAGAAGAAGATGGTGAAGATGATGGTGGGTTTGGGTTTGAAGAAGGAAGGAGAATAAAGAAGTGGAATTAGTTTTTGATACTATCTTGGTTTTTATTTCATGTTTTGCATGTAACTTAACTTTGATACACCTACTTTCTTTAATTGTGTCTTAGTTTATTTTTTTATTCCATAAAATCTTAAAAACAATTGCTTTAATTATTTTAAATTTCTATTACCCATATTTCATATACCAATTACAGTAGAATTTTATTTTACGTCCACATAGGTATTTTTGTAATTCGTACCACTTTAAAATTCTTTCTCAGAAGTACCAAATAAATCTATACCTAGATTTAATTTTCTACTCTTTAAGGCTTATCCAACCTTATTTCTACCAATTTTAAATACTCGAGTCATATTTAATCTTATACACAATATAGTACATACTTACGTGCGCACATAATACAATAATCATTGCTTAAAATTTCTAGGCATTAAATAAAGTTTCTAAAAAAAATGAATGGGCATTATTTTCTAGTAACGCCCATTCATCTCATTATTTTTTTAAATTTTTTAAAAAATAATGAACGAGCATTACTTTCACAAAGCACATAAGTAATACCCGTTAGTTAATTTTGAATAAAATAATTGAAAATGACTGGCACATCAGCATTAACTCCAGTTACATAAATTTCCAACTGGTCATATGATAAAATTTAAAAGTTCGTAATTGAATTGAAAAAATGGGTAAAGTTTAAGCACTTTTCTTTTTCATATTATGGCCTTCTCTTTATTTTATTGTTCTTGTTTAACATCAATTAAATATGCTTATTATGAATATTTTTATTTATTTTACCTTAGGACTTTGATATTTAACTCAAATTGATCCAGATCAAATAGGATGATTTTGTCAATATGAAAAATAGAATTTTGGTAATCAAATAATGAGTTTATTTGATGTGCTTTTACTTGGATGCCCATGTCCATAATTGACTCTAAGTTTGCCTCTAGAATTTTTCCCTCAATTTTTTCTCCAACATCTATTTTAATGTTTGTTTCTAATTTTTAGATTATTTTTTGTTGTAACATTTATCTTTATTTAGCTAGCTAATTATAATTAAAAGACAGTCCCATATTTCTTGTTACTATTTTATATGATAATTTTATTCTTGATCATAGGAGTGGGCATTTGGTCGATTGACCAAACTGAATTTTAACTGATTCCTTCAAACTTGAATTTTTTACTAAATCAACTTATTTTCAATTTCGGTTGGTTCAATTAATTAATCGAACTGAGTCAATCGGTTTAATTAATTTCACATTTAACCGTATTTATTTTAAAATAAAAAATTCTATTTACAATAAAAACTAAATATAATTAAATAATTAAACAAAATTTATTGAAAAAATAAACAAAAAATAACGTTTATTTTGCAATAAAAAATTATATTTATAATAAATTAAAGAATTAAACAAATAATTAATAAATAACTAAAAAATTAATTTTTTATAATTTTCTGTCAGTGCTTAACTTGGCAAACTGAATTGGCTAATTATTAATTGAACCAAAAATTAAATTAATCCAAATTCTTTAACCGAACTGACTATGGTTTAATACGGTCTGTTAACTGAATAGAATGTTCTGTTAGTTAACCAAAATCCCTCACACATTGGATGCTACATAGGATCATTACCTACACAATCCACCAAAGGGCTAATGGAAATGAGAAAGTCACCAAAAGAGACTTGATCTTCCTATATGCTTTCACCCATAATATTCCTATGAACATACCAAAATTTTTTATTAACACCCTATATGATCATGCTACTACAAGAATAGGAACTTTCTTTCTTTCTCCCACATTACCCAAATAGCTAGACATTTAAACTTACTAAATGATCTTAACATAGCTTCCTTGAGGAATCCATTTGACCTTTCCTCTTGTGCCATCACTATGGAATACTTAGAGCTTGCTGGATGCGTTAGGAAGGTTGATCATTTTTATGTCTATTATTTTGGCAAGAAGGGTGTGGTGGATAGGCATAAGAAGAGGCCAAGGTATACCATATAAGGACAAGGAGAATCTATGGAAGTTGCTGTGGAGATGCCTCATAAAGCTTCAATCTCCAAGCCTAGCAAAGTTAGCTCTCCAACCAAACACATCCTTGAAGCTATTAAGTCTCTGTCCAAGCAATTTGCTCACTTCAAAAGGGATGTATCCAAGAGTTTTAAGCACTTGAACAAGAAGATTGATCTCTTATCCCATATACACCATGAACTTTATGACATGTAAGGCAAGTTAGAGTTGCCTCAATATGATTTAAAAGATTGGGATGTAAGTGATCATGAAGAGAGCCCCTTTGAAGAAGAATCCTTAGGAGATGACATTAGCACTAGCTCCAGCAATAGTGTGCATGCTCCTCTTAACAAGGGCAAGGCCCCTATGGAAGAAGAAGAGCATGATGAAGAAGAAGAATCTGATTAACTTGTCTATCGTAGCTTTATGTTTTATGTTATGTCTTATGTTTCTGTTTTTCCTTTGTTGTTTTATTTATCTTTCAATGTTTGCGTACTTCTTGTTTTTTAATGAACATTTAAAGTTTTCTTTTATTGGTATCTTTACTTTCATTTCTCTTTTTGCCTTTTTCAAAGGGAGAGAAGACATGATGATGATATGCTTGATGCATGGCAAGTTGTTTGAATTTAAAATGCAAAATGCAAATAATAAAATGCAATTCAAAGATGATCAATTGGCTAAAAGGAAGAACAATTAAAATGATTAATTGAAAGAAATCATCTTAGATAAAGCATACATTTAGGGGGAAATTAAGAAAATTTAAAAGCCATAAGTTGTTAACCTAAAAACAAAGATTGTTATTATCTTGTTTATCCTTTATCATCATTCCATTTGATTGCCAAAGTCAAAAAGGGGTAGATTGTTAGCCAAATAATATCAATTTTGATCTTTGACACTCAAATTGAATGATGCATTTAACATGTTTACAAGACACTTGTGCAGGAATAGGTTGCTCAACATATTGCCAAAACAGGGCAAAAGGTACGGTCACTATAGGCCAAAGAGCGACCGCCCCTGATGATTTGAAGAATAAGTTGTGTCACAGTAAAGTATACAATTAGAGTCTTGATCTTAGTAGCGACCGCTAGAGCAATATTCCCGACCATCAATTTTTTGGGACAATCGCACCTCAAGTGACCAAATCTCCAACATTTACAGTAGGAAATGTGGTGACAAGCGTGGTCTGAGGAGCCTTCTCTTTGTATCATGTCGCGACTATCCCTTTAATATTGCGACCATCCATCCATTTTAAGAGAAAATCACAAGGATTGGCAGTCATGTCCGTGACCTCAGGTGTGACCAAAAGTTCGATGTGAGACACCCAATCTGACCGATATTTCAGCCATAGCACGACCGCTATTTTCATATTTCGATGGAATTTTGCTTTGTCCAATGATAGAGTGCCACGTGGAATGACCATTGAAAGCCCACTTTCAAATTCAAAAAGGGTGACCTCCCCTGGACCTTAGGTGACCGTCCCGACAGCCACAACATGGATAAGATTCCACTAGTTGAGCACTCACATTTGAGTATTGAAAGATTTTCAAAAAGAACGACCATCCATAGATCAAGGGCGACCATCCTACTTGTCTGGGCGACCATCCTCTATGCCAAGATGACCGCTACTTGTGGATATTTTCTATCAACACAAGGAATAGCCTACTACAACACATCACATGGTGATTCTCATTTCTATTCTTCAATATATAATGAAAATAGATTTAAATTATCTATATACACATGCACATCAAGAAATATTATTTTGTCCATTAGAAATATTAATCTCTAATTCTTATGAAACTATATAATCTTAATTAAATTTCATAATATAGTGTATGTCTAATTAGATTGGATAATCATTCAAATTAAGAATGTAAGCTCATTGCTTTTTTGTTTCCCTATAATTCAAACTATGGGACTCTATCCATTTATTCACATCCATTTATTTACTCGATTTAGTGAAAATGGAAATAGACAAGATAATAAGATAATAATATAAATTTCAAAACAAATTATTTTTACTCTTAAATTACTTATTATAAACAAATCAATTCATAAATTTAATAAGAAGTTCCACGCATTGATATCAACATTTAAGTAATAAAAATTATAGAAATATGATACCATATATTATGAAATTCGTGAAAATTAAAAATTAGGATCTTTAACATTAAGGTTATTATTAGGTTCATAAGTTAGGGTCAAAAATAAATTACAAGAAATTAAGTATAACATTAAGTATCGCATATTACACTCAACACTAATATTAATATTAGGGTCACAAATTAAAGGCTAACATTAAGGTCATGAATTAAGGTCAAAATTAAAGTCGCAAGTTGATATTATAATTCACTAATATTGTATTCAATAAGCTATTAGACATTATATTATATATTGAAAGATATTGTTACATTTGTCAATATTTAAATTAAATGTGTGTACCTAATATATATATATATATATATACACACACGCACAATAAAAATATCATTTAGTATATAATTTCTAGTAAAAATATTTCAACGAAGAATTTCATTCTTATCTCTTGAAAAGATATGTACTTTTTGAAAATCTTTCCATGCACCACCATGTTCCAAGAAAAGTTAATGCTACTCCACATTGAAGAAATTTTATTTTTTTTATTAGCAATTTACCTTCTAAAAGTATCAAGGATAGCAAAAACATTTCAAGTGGCACTGACTGTGATTAATTATCAACAATATAATTAAATTGGTAAAAAATAATCCCTATTTATCTTGATCAAATTGAGCTAGGAACTATTATCATTTAGCTCATAAAAATTTTGCTTTTACAAGTTAATTTTTTAAGGGAAAATTACAGAAATAACTTTAAATTTAGTTTAAAAAATATTACAAAAAAAGTTTTAAAAACTGTATGCAAGAAATTATTTTTTCAAAATTATGGTGAAAGCGAACACATTAAAAACACAGGATCCTAAAATTTCAAAAATGGCATTATTTAGTTACTTATATGACACACACACACACACACACACACATATATATATATGTTACATATAAGTAGACATATATAATAGATTTGAGAGGAATAATAATTATATGTTTAGTTATATGGCATATCACTACAATATTTATCATATATAACTATGGAAGATATTGTAGCTAAAATAATAAATTAGCATTAGCTAATTGATTTTTCCATAAAATTATAATTCGTAGCCTACATAGCTATAGGTGGTGCAACTAAAATTTAGCTATGGAATTTAAAGATTTCATAGCTTTTGACTTTTCACTTTAGCCACACATGGAGATGCAAAGTAGCTAGAAAGAATTAGACATTTTGCTACTAAAATATTTAAATATAGTAAAATATACAAATCTTTTGCTACAAAAATCAAATTCCATAGCAACATTGGATTTAGCTATGACAATGTAAATGCATAACTAAAAGAATAATATTTTAGTTATAGAAATATAAATCCATAAATAAAAACATTAATGTATTAACTGTAAAGCATATTTTTTTCATAACAAAAACTCAATATATTTTAGCTACAAGTGTTATTAGTTCATGACTAAATTGAAAAAATAATAGCCAAAAGTGTAATAAACTCATAACTAAAACATCATTCTATTACCCCCCCAAATAATAATTTTATTGCTAAAACAAAAAGTATTTTGCTACTGGTGAGATAATTAATGCCAATTATAAGTAGTATTAGCTACACGTCCATACAAATCCATATCTAAAGATAAATTAATTTGTCATAATGTTTAGATGGACATATATAGCATCAGGTAATATTAATTTACAAAACCATATATATAAATAGAAACATATTTTAATATTATTGCTAATAGAATAAAAATAATTATTATCATTATGAAGTTTCAATAACAAAACATTATGAAGTTTCAATAACAAAACATGTAAAATAAAATTTTCTAATAATCAATATCAAGAGAATTACTAACTACAAATTAATTCAAATAACTTTAATCATTTGTTCAAGATCGTTGATTTCTCATTTGAAGTACTTCATTTAGTTTCTCTTCCCATTGTTTATTTATCTCTGCTATTTGTGCATCCATTTGTTTCTCTATTTCATTTATTTCATAACAAATGAAAGTGTTATGTTAGTAATAAAAGTAGAGCTGAAGGATCTATTGCAAAAGGATATATTATAGAAGAATGTTTAATATTTTTCTCAATGTATTTAAATGGATTAATACTAAGTTGAATAAAGTACCAAAAATTTGGAAGGCAACCATATTGATACAGGGAATGAGTCTTCAGTTTTTATATAACATGGTTATCCTTTAACAAGAGATACATCTACACATTTAAAAGAATATGAGCGTAAACAAGCACATCTTTATGTTCTAAAGAATTGTGAAGAAGTTCAACTTTTTCTACAGTAAGATATTTTCTTTACTATCATTTTTAAATTCTTTTATAATATATTATTTGTTATTACTTTTTATCTATAAATTATATATTTTTAGAGAATATGAAGAAGGCATGCATGATATTGAGTTTGATAGTCGGTTCTATGGCCAAGTAAGATTTCACATTTAAAAATATTTAATTCTCTAATTTAAAAAGTTATTTATTCATCTAGTTTGTTTACCTTTGTCATGACGTACAATTAATTAAAGAAGGAAATTCACAAATCGGTGAAAAATTTATCATCATTAGTACATTATCAATGGTTTTAGATTTCATATTAAGGATGTTGAAGGGTAAAGAACAAAGAAAAATTGTGTTTCAGTGAAAGGAGTAGTTGGTTCTGAGAATGCAAATTATTATAGAGTTCTTAATAAAATAATTGAACTTCAATATTTAGGAGAACAAAGAGTTATCTTATTTAAATGTGATTGATGGGATGTTCACAGTGTTGGAAAAGGTGTGAAAACAGATAAATATAGGTTTGTTAGTGTTAACACTTCTCGTAAGCTAATGACAAATGAGCCATATGTGCTTGCATGTCAAGCTTCACATGTGTTTTATGTAAATGATAGTCATAACCTGAATTGGAAAATTGTATTATCATAAATACTTTTATACAGAAGTATTTTAACAAGATGTCTCAGAAAATTTTCATGATTTTTGAAGTATGACTGAGGATCAAGATGACTCGACAATGTGGGAAAAACATGATATTGATGCCTTTAGTTCTACTATTAATTATAATGAAGAGCAAATTGTTGGAAATAATTAGCTAGAATTTGAAACTAAGATCGATGATGATGACCTATTGCTATAAACAGCACACTAATAAGATTCTTATTTTGTTCTTTCATTGTTATTCTTCAATTTTTGGAAGATCACTTTCCATATTCTTTTTAATACATTAATCAGGTTCTAATATATTATCATATTTACACATTAATATATATTTTTATTGTGCAGAGTTTGAAAGAGATTATTCCATCTTATTTCATGCATCTTGAAAACAATATGAACCTTGTTGTAGAAGAGTTTTTCATAATTTTAATGATTTGTTGATGGAAACAAGTGGAAAATTGCTTGACGTTTTACTCTAAAGTAGGTGAAGGGGTTTGTAGTTATGAATCTCGTTCATTATTTTGTGACCTTTTATATCTTGATCCCCTTAAATGTGAACTATATTTTTTGACTGACTCTTTGAATATTAGAAATCATGCTAATTAATTAAGAATATTATTTTGTCTAAAATGATGCATTTGCAATGTAGATGAGAAAAATCATATCTTTTTATATAATGATTATTAGAAATATTATATTGGTTGTTTTTCTATATTTAATACCTATACAATATTTGTTTCGATGTTGTATAATTACATTCCTAAATATTATCTATTCTAGCATGTATATTATTTTTATTTAACAAATCACTAGCTAATAATATTATGCCATATTATGCCACATAATTTGAGGAAAAAAATGATTACATAGGTGAATATTTTAGATTTGTCCCAGTTATATAACTATGATGCTAAGAAGTAAATTGATTTCTCTCTACAAAAATATCTCCATAAAAATTTTAGTTGCTCAATTATAACCATGTGAATGTATAATATGAAATTTTCTTAATTTAGAAGCACATGTATATTACACAATTAATAATTAATTAAATTTATTCTTTAATTTATTAGTATAAAAGTTCTTTCAAAATCATATGTCTTTCATATAATATAAACTTTTGGCAAAATTTAGCTATGGAAAAAATAATTTTGGTTTAGCTACACTAGTAATATTACATGGCAATTCACTTATTTTGAATTTTCATTGCTATAGTTTATATTGCTAATAGTTATAGTTCACTTTTGGCTATAAAAGAAATAAATGTAGTTCGTAGTGATATATGATATTATTGTAGCCATAAAATTATAAAAATTATGGCTAAATATTTTTAACTAGCTATAGAATTACAATAGTTAAAATAATGAAGCTCTTAAGTATCAATTGCTATGAAACTTTTCATATAGTAACAATTATAAAGAATTTGCTTCAAGAGTTTAACATGCATCACTATTTTTTTGCGCCATAAAATTAGTTATGAATGTTTATTCTTGTAGCTGCTACTACATATTAGCTACAATTTGGAAATTTGTAACTATGATTTGAAGCTATAAATGCAAAATGTTGTTGTGTAAATAGATATTTCATTTTCACTTCATTTGCTCTTTTCAAATATATGAATATCACAAGTTACCAATTTCATTTCAAGAGTATATATTTTATGTATACAATTCATATATCTTATTATATACATGTATGTTCTATAATGGATATATGTTTCCACTACAAACTATATTATTTTCTTCTAATATATTTTCTACTCTTTTATACATTTAGCTCAATACTAAAAATATCTTTTCCCTTAATAAATTTAACAATCAATATAACTTAACTCACTAAATGCTCTTATATACAATTTATAAATTATCTTATGATACTAAGTGGTATTGATGTCAGGCGTGCATTAGGTATACAGTCTGTATATTTAAACATTATTTCTAAAATTTAACCACTATTAATTATTTAATCATTCACTCTTTCCTTTTATCTTCTTTATCCTTCTTTCCAAACTATTTTAATTCACTAATGATTCATCACTCTATCAATCTTCTTACCTTGTTTCTCAAATTATTTATCCCCTAAGAATATTTCAATATTTACTAAACATATTAATACGTCCTAGTTAACCTTAGCAAATGTACTAGTCATATCAGTAATATAGATTTGTGAATCCGAATATCGTCCCACAAAGACCAAAGTTTAAAAGCCAATTATTATATTATTTTACTGTTATTTGAGAAATAATAATTAAATAAAAAGAATAAAAATAAATTGTAAAACTAAACTAAAATTTTAGAAAATTCAATAGCTTAAATAAATAAAGAACAATTCAATTAATAAAATATGTTAGAGTTCATAATTCCTCTAAACTTGATTAAGAAAATTTGAGTTAGGATTGACGGGTTATCTTTAAGCATAGCTAGCCTTATTTAGGGACATAACCTTTTAAATTAATATCGAACTCTTATTCAGTAACATTCGTAAAATTTACTAAAATAAAATAAAATTAAATTAAACTAAAATGAATAATTTGAGGGAGAAATGAAGATTTAGAATTGAGAAAAAAAATATTGTATATATTAAATATATGTGGCTATTGGAGATGGAGCCACTTGCCAATTCATCTTGGAATAAGATATAAATGTATGTCAATAAATATATACAAAGAACACGTTATGCGCCATGTGTTAAATTGTTAAGCTTGTAAAGTACAAACGTTGAGTTTTTCTATAGGAAATGCAACGTGCTTGATGGAAAAATAAGTTAGGGAACATAATTATGATATGAGAATCTAGCAAATGACTAAAACATATATATAATAAAATATAATAAACTTGTACTAGTTATAAGAAGACCAAAATTTCATTATTGTAAACGTGTATAGAAAATAAGAGTTGATGGACCATAATTATTATATTAATTAATAGGTAGGTATGATAGGAATCTAGGAAAAAAATAAGAAAGTAATATAAAATTAATAAAAATTTGTTAATCATCTCCAACGTGTATAAGAAGAATGTAGATAATGATAGTTTGCAATATGTTAGGTGACAAGTGTTAAATGTAGAATCTCAATAATTGACAAGTGTTGGATTTATAAGATTAAAGATTGACAAGTGTAGTTTAAGAAGCCAATTTCAATTCAATTTCTTATCTTGACATATATATATGTGTATATAAATATAAGATACTTCAGCTAAATATATTTCTTAAACCCAAACTAGATAATTAAGATAAAATAAAATTTTGAGATCTATTGTGAGCTTTAATTGATGGAGTTGGATTAAAATGGAAAAGGTGTGTATTGTTATTAGTTTGTTTAATTAATTTCAAGTATAAGAACTATGGAAATAAAAATCTATAAATAATTTCTTATGAGTTTTTGCTTAGAAACTCAAGTAAAATATGTCAAAAATGTCGCTATCTAAATTTAATTATAATAGATATCACAATTTGCTAATTAAAATAGAGAAATGTATTAAATTAATTTTTATTAGTTAGAATGTATAGAAATATGATTTAAATACATAACATATACTTACATTTGGAATAGGCATTGAGTGGATTATATTTGCCCAATATTAGTGGTGAAGGGCATTGTAGAAACTGGTAGAAAAGTATTGGTTTTGGTAGTTTGGAAGTTGCTTAAACAAGATAAGTACATACTTTGATAAATTGTATTGTAGTGAATTATAAATGACATATTGCATTGTATTTTGGTACTGATGCTTTGCCACTTTAATGTGTGAACTCACATGTAAAGTGCTTAGCTATATTTTAAAGACATGAATTGCATAATGTATGGACATTTAAGAAATTTTAGGATAATTAATGGCATTATTGAATGTGGTTACATGTAAAAGTGTTATATAACAAATAATAACCTTATATTGGTTACATTATGAAATTGGAATGAAATGTAAAATTTATGATTAGAAATGTGATAAATAGATGTCAAAAGAGTATATAGAATAAAAATTAGCATAATTGTCAAAGTATGAGAAAAATATGAAATTGTATATGCTATGTGTGAAACCGTATATAATATCATTTTTCAAAGTTTTGTGTTTGGCGGCATGCATATAATTGCCTTTAGGCTAGACGCTTGACATCACTGATATTTGATTTGCCTTCGGACAAGATGCTAGGTGACACCATTATATATTTTACCTTTGGGCTAAACACTGGGTGTCAAAAATAGTCTAAAACATTATCTCTGGAACCTGGATATTATACATGGTCCTATTGGCCCAATGCATGTGATTGTGTGAAAAGATAATTTGAAAAGATAAAAAACAAAGTATGCTTTGTGTGATTTTATTTATCATACATGTGACAAGATTAGTAAAAAAAAAAAGCCCTACTGGACCTGAGCAGGTCTAGGGAGTTCAAATTTTGCTGAAAGGTTTGTTTTGTTATTTAGGACCATAACTAGTTTGCAAGCATGTAAACATCCACTTGTAAAACTTATTTTAATTATGTCTATTATTTATGCATATCTAAAAATATTGCAAAATATAAAGTGTTTGGGATAAATGAGAAGTTTGCATATATATATTTTTAATGATGTATTTATATATATGTTTGTGTGATTTTGAGAAATACTGGAGGATGGTAAATATATGATTTTTTTTGGGAGTGCAAAATTTCTATGCAGATTGAGTTATTGATTTTTTGGTAATGTCCAAAATACAGCGGAAACTGTGGCAAATGTTTCGCAAAAAAATTTTCTTTAAACTTTGTATTTTCGTTAATTAAGTTATTTTTATATTTTTACTTATAAACTTGTTAAGCTATATTTACAAGATTCAAAGGTTTTCATATATATCGAAAACAGGTTATAACATTCTTGTATTGTATATATGTATTATACATATACAGGTTATATGTATTATATATATATAGGGTATAAGGGCGTTACATTTATTTTGGTATCAGAGCCTAGGTTCGAAGTTCTAGACCTAGGTGAGTTTTTAGAGAAAGCAAATGGAATTTTAATTGTGATTTTAATATGTCATACATGCATTTGCGCTGGCATTTTATCTGGTCCCTGATGCAGTAGTTCCTTTTGCATTTACAGACATAGGCGTACATAGCATCTTAGGCACATGAGTCTGGGGAAGGGAGTACAGAGACAGTGTTGGCCCCGAAGAGGGTGCTATTAGAGCCAGTGCAGAGATTGTTGGTGAGGCATCTGTGCTAGTTAGACCAGCAGTTGAGGAGGTTTCGCCAAGTTGGGTGCGGCATATGGTGGAGCTATTACTACAAGCTCTAGTACAATAGCCACAGTTACAGTCGCAGCCGCAGCCACCATTATAGCCACCGACTCGAAAATATGATAAACTAAGGAAGTATGGAGCTACAGACTTCATTGGTACTACTGATCCAGTTTGTAATATCCCAAACTATACCCTAAAATTTTTTGAATATTTATTGTTGTATTTAAATTAAATGTTATAATTGTGTATATGTTTAAGTGGGAAGATAAAAGATGAGAAGAGAAGTGTGTATATGTTGTATATATAGAGATATATACAACATATACAAGTCAATTAATGAATTGGTCAAAAGAAATATTTAATTAAATTAATTGAAATGGAAATTGATTAAGTGGAAGTGGATATTTATATATTATATTATTAAAATTGCTTGGTTGAGATTTAAAGAGAAGATTGAGTGGTTAAGAGTTGTTGTGAGTAGTTGACTTTGCTCTTCTTTCTTCATCTTCTTCTTCTTTCTTTGTTGGCCAGCTATCACCATAGTAAGAGAGGAAAGAGAGATTTTGCTCATCCAAACTCAAGATTGAAGGGCGTTTCAAGTGATCAAGTTAGAATTCTAAGGGTTTTCATTACTTTTGGTAAGTTTTCCACTTGATTCCTTGGTTTTCTTTTGAGTTTGTGTTTTGAGTTTGGTGTTTGATTGTTGATGGTATATGTATATTTGATTTTGGTGTATTTGAGAGTGTTTGATCTTATTGGTGTTGATTTTGGGGTTGGTTTGAAGGCAAGGTTAAGTTTGGTGTTGGAAGAGCAAGTGTTGTGTTTTGGGTATGTGTTGAATTGTGATGATGATTGTGATTTGTGTTTTGATGTATGTTTGAGTTGTTTTGGTGTTTTTGCAAGTTTATTATGGTTTATTAGTATGTTTGGTTAAGTTTGTTTGGAGTGGAAGATGGTACAAGAAAGAGGTTTGTTGGATGTGGTGTTGTTGTTGCCGGAATCAGGATTTTTGGCCTGACACGCCCATGAACACGGCCAAGTCTTTGGGCATGTCAATGGCTCTATTTTCTGGATGGGTGACACGACCAGTGACATGCCCATGTCACTGAGCGTGTCACAGCTTCTGTATTGTAGTAGCATTGACAAGGCCAGTGACACGCCCATGTCACTGAGCGTGTCATAGCTACTGTGATGTTAGTGGATTGATACGACCAGTGACACCCCCATGTAACTAAGCGTGTCATAACTACTGTGTTGAGGGAGGATTAACACGGCCAGTGACACGCCCATATCACTGAGCGTGTCATGTGTAGAGTTTGCCCTAGTTGGTTCTTAGCCTTATTATCTCATCTGTATCTTTAAGTGAGTGTGTATTATCCCTTTTGGATTAGGTTTTGAAGAGATTGAGTTGCCCTAATCCAAGTGTTGAAAGATTCTTGGAAGAGGAGTTTAGTGGTGTGTGAATTGCTCTTGAGGTAAGTACAAGCCCTACATGATTGCATACATTTACATGACTTTGGAACTTAACACATTTGGTTGTAAATGTGTTAAGTAATCTATTGCATTGTTGATATATTTGATTAATACTATGATTTGCATAATGTGAAAGATATGATGATCATTCAAATTATATGTACAATGTAATTGGTTATGTATACTCTAATGATGAGATGTGAAGCCATTGCTGTTGGCTATAAGGTTGCAAATGAAATAATTGGGGCATGGTTGCCTAGATAATTATGAGAAAATGAGAATGGAATTGATAATGATATAATGAAAGAATTGTGTGCCTAGTATGTTAGTCAATTTTCAGAGTTTTGTTGTTGGTGGCATGCCTAATAGTAACAATCCCTTGAAGCTGGGTTGGGCTTGGTCCTTGAAGCCAAGTTGGGTTAAAGTTTAGCATGCTTAACTCTCCTTGAAGCTTGGTTGGGTCTAGTCCTTGAAGCCTAGTTGGGATGTTACAAACCCTTGAAGCTGGGTTGGGTTTGGTCCTTGAAGCCAAGTTGGGTTGATGCTTAGCATGCTTCGCTCCCCTTGAAGCTTAGTTGGGCCTAATCCTTGAAGCCTAGTTGGCATAGTGATAAATGTGATAATTGAACCAAAACATTAACTCTGAAAGTTGAATCACATGTTAGTTTCTTTTGGGCCCATGCCTGTCTTTGTTTAAATGTGAATCAAGAATGGTGAAACAAATGAATAATAAGATTTAATGTAAGGTTTTGAATTTATGATATTCTTATGTATTGTTCATAATATTTGAATGTATGACATTGGCATTACATTAAAGTGTATTGTTATTGTGGTTTGTACCACTAAGCTGTTGGCTTAGCGCGATTGTGGTTCATCGAGCAGGTGATAGGATAGAACCGGAGAGTTCAGCTAGACCGAGTCAAGTCTAGGCTTGTGAAGTGTTGATAGTGGACTTCAAGATTAGAGACGAACTGCCAAACATGTATAAACTTTATAGTTTGTAAATATTAATTTTGATGTATATGTATGTAATACCGCTACATTTTTCGCTGCTAAATAAACAAATGTTTTATTTACTATGTTTTATAATATATCTTAAATGTTTTAAGTTTTCTCATATTATTGCTAAAAGGAAAGATTGGTTTGGTTAATATAAACCATGACACTCCTGTATCCAGTATACGTATATTACAGATGTGGTTGTATGTAGTGTGCGTAATTGGGTATGGGGGTGTTACACAGTTGTACTAGAGCAGTGGCTAGATAGTGTTCAAAGGATATTTATCCAGTTACAGGTCAGTACGGAAGAGAAGTTTGATTATGTTATGTCTCTTCTGCAAGGGGATGCTTATGACTGCTGAAAGATGGTTCCTCGTGGAGCAGAGGATCTTCTGGTATTGACATATGATGACTTTCTATAGGAGTTTGATAAGAAATATACCCCTTGGGAGTATAAAGATGCCAATAAGAAAGAGTTTTTGAGTTTGAAGCAAGAGTCAAAGATAGTGATAGATTATGAGAAAGAGTTTTTTCAGTAAGTATTCAGGAGGGATTGTATTTGATGAGATTGATAGATGTCGGAGATTTGAGAAGGGTTTGAGGCCATCCATCATGTGTTTGGTGTAGGATCACTGTATAAGGATTTCTCCAAGTTAGTTACAATTGCTAGAAGTGTAAAGAAAGCACAGAGACTTCTAGCAGTTGCTAGAACTGAGAGTAGAGACAGAAGACCTCATACTGAGGTAGGGTCTTCATCACCAAATAGGAGTAGAGGAAGTTTTTCACACAGGTCTGGTAGAGGTCAGGGGTAGCCTGGCAGGAGGTTTCAGCAGCAGAGACAGAGACAGGGATTTGCTATTTCAGTGGCTAGTGCTCCCACTCTAGCATCGTAGAGATCTACTCCACCTATTTGTGCTACATGTGACAGGACTCATAGGGGTGTTTGTTAGAGGGCTAGTGCATCTGTTGTTTGTTTCAGATGTGGATCACTAGATCACTTTATCAAAGATTGTCCAGAGCCACCACTAAATGACCCAATGTCAGAAGTGGTCATGGAGGTAGAGGCAGTGCTAGAGGTGGTAGGTATGGATTTAGCCAGAGAGGAGGATCTGTAGTGGGGACCAGTAGATCATAATAGGCAGGATCATTACAAAGAGTATATGTGATGCAGAGGCAGTCAGATGATTGAGCCGTGATAGCTGGTATTTTCTCTTTATTTGGTACTTCAGTTTATGCATTGATAGACCCTAGGTTGACATATTCATACATCAGTGCATCCATCTTGTCTATGAGTGATGTGCATTCAGAGTCCTTAGGGTTTGATGCATTGGTTACCAACCCTTTAGGACATAGTATTATGGATAGTAGAGTCTACCGGGACAGTTTAGTTGTAGTGCATGATAAGGAGTTTCTTAATGAGCTGATTGAGATGCCCTTTAGAGATTATGATCTCATTCTGGTATGGATTGGTTATCCAAATATCTAACAGTAGTAGATTGCCAGCAGAAATGTGTTGTTTTGAAAACACGTGATGGGAGAGATGTAGTGGTATCTAATGAGCAGAAACACTTCATATCCATGTTTATTTCAGCTATATCAATTAAGAAGATGATTTGGAATGGGTATGAGGCATTTTTGGCTCATGTTGTGGATACCAGCATGGTAGGGTCAAAGCTTGATAGTATACCTACAGTGACAAAGTTTTTGGATGTGTTTCCCGATGAGTTGCCAGGGCTACCACCTAAGAGAGAAGTGGAATTTGGTATCGATTTGATGTTGAGTACTACTCCTATCTCTATTACCCCTTACATAATGGCACCAGCAAAACAAAAGAAGTTGAAGGTGCAATTAAAGAGTTACTTCATAAAGGGTTTATCCGCCCTAGTGTGTCACCGTAGGGAGCACCGGTATTATTTGTAAAGAAGAAGGATGGCACTTTAAGGTTATGTACTCATTATCAACAGCTAAAAAAAGTGCCTACTAAAAATAAATACCCATTGCCTCATATTGATAATCTCTTTGATCAGTTAAGTGTGCAGCAGTATTTTCCAATATTGATCTGAGATCAGATGTGCCTAAGACTGCCTCTCACACAAGTTATGGCCATTATGAATTTTTGGCAATGCCTTTTGGGCTAACGAATGCACCAACAACATTTATGGATTTGATAAATTGGGTCTTTAGGCCATATTTGGAACAGTTCATAGTGGTATTTATTGATGATATTTTGGTTTACTCTCATAGTAAAGAAGAGCATGATAGGCATCTGCAGATTGTATTGCAAATATTAAGGGAGAAACGGTTGTATGCTAAGTTTTCTAAATGTGAGTTTTGGTTAGATCAATTGACCTTTCTTAGACATGTTGTTTCAGCAGAGGGTATTAGAGTTGATCCGAGAAAGGTGGAGGCAATCTTGAATTGGAGTCCACCAAAGAATGTGACTAAGATTAGAAGCTTTCTGGGATTGGCAGGTTATTACCGTCGATTTATGAAGCGATTTTCCATGATACCTTCACCACTTACCAAATTACTTCGGAAGGATGTGAAGTTTTTATGGACGGATCATTGTCAGGCGAGCTTTAAGCAGTTGAGAGACATGTTCACTCAAGCTCCAATCCTTACTTTACCTGTAGAAGGTAAACCATATGTGATCTATAGTGATGCTTCACATAACGATTTAGGCTGTGTTTTGATGCAGGATGGCAGAGTTATAGCTTATGCCTTCAGACAGTTGAAGCCTCATAAGCTAAATTATCTGATTTATGATTTGGAATTGACAGCCATTGTGTTTGTACTGAAGATTTGTAGACACCACTTATATGGAGAGAAATGTTTTATATACACATATCACAAGAGTTTGAAATATCTGGGTGTTCAGAAAAAATTAAATCTTTAACAGAGACGGTGTTTGGAATTGATTAAAGATTATGACTGCTTGATTGATTACCACCCGGTAAGACTAATGTAGTTGCTGACATCTTGAGTAGAAAATCTATGGCAGGGTTGACTGCCTATGCTCTTATATTGCTTGTTAAGTTAAGAGCTTTACATGCCAAGTTTAAGGTGTGTGATGATGGTGCTCTTTTAGCCCAGTTGCTGGTAAGGCCATTGCTGCTTGATTAGATTAAAGAGGCATAAAAAACTAATCAGAGAATTCATAAGATTATGGAAGACTGCCAAAAAGGGGAGAGTAAGAATTTTTATGTGAGAGATAATGACAATGTCTGGTAAAGAGATAGATTGTGTATTCCTGATGATATAGAATTAAAGAAGAGGATTTTAGAGGAGGCACATCAATCATCATATGCTATACACCCTGGAAGTACCAAGATGTATCAAGATTTGAAAAGGTATTATTGGTGGTCAGGGATGAAAAAGGACATAGCAGAATTTGTGTCTCGATTTATTACTTGTTAGAGAGTGAAAGCTAAGCACCAGGTTTCGTCAAGATTGTTACAGCCATTAATAGTTCCTGAATGGAAATGGGAGTTAGTGACCATGGATATTGTGGTTAGACTGCCATTGACTCAGAGGAAGCATGATGCAATCTAGGTAATAGTGAATAGATTGACAAAGTCAACTCACTTTCTTCCAGTTAGGATGGATTACTCATTAGATAGGCTAGTTGAGTTGTACATTAGTGAGGTGATAAGACTGCATGGAATCCCAGTATCCAGTGTGTCAGATCGAGATCCAAGGTTCACACCTAGGTTTTGGAAGAGTTTGTAGGATGCCTTGGGTCCTTGGTTATATTTTAGTACTACTTTCCATCCATAGATAGATAGATAGTCAGAGAAAGTAATACAAGTTTTGGAGGACATATTGAGGAGCTGTGTTATCAAGTTTACTGGAAGTTGGGATAGACACTTATCCTTGGCTAAGTCTATACACAATAATAACTTCTAGTCTAGTATTAGGATGGCTCCTTATGAGGCTTTGTATGGTGTTGTGCTCGAATTAAGTACTACTACAAAGCGGCACTCGCAAGTATATGAGGTAATTGTAGCAATGGTGATCGCCCCAAGGTCGTCTCACAAGGAAGGTTTTGTTCATGATAATTTGATTAAAGCAATTAAATTTAAATGAATGAGTGTATGATGATTGCAATATTATTTAAGTTGTAATAAAATTAAAATAGCGAGTAAAGAGTGATCGGTATGCTTAGAATTGGTTTAAATTTTGGAATGGTGCCTAGGGTTGTAGGTCAACTTAATCAAAGCTTAATTCTCAAATTATCTATTAATACAACCTTGTAAATTAATTTGTTCCTTGAATTTAATTAGTCAATTACCAATTCATTAGTTTTCACATTCATGAATTAACAATAACCAATTATTTTACATTTTCAAATTAATAAAACCCTAGAACTTATATTTCTAATTCATTCATAGGGTGGTTGATCATATAGTTTCGATATCGAATTTCACCTCTCGGTCTGTCATCTAATATTTAAAGATTAATAGGTAGCTAATCTATCAACCTAACATTCAATCCAATACAATCAACCATCAACAAGGTATATTAATGAAAATATCAAATCAAGTCATTCAATCAAATCTACTACAAAACCTAGGCATGAGTAAATTAGCTAATCATCATCAATTTAAAACATTCATCTCAATATAGTTCAAATCACAATTGTCCATTGAAATATTAATTCTCTTTGTAAACAACAATAATCTAGAAATGAATTAAAACAGAGAATAGAAAAACCACTTTTAGATGCCAAGAGTTGGACTACTTGTCTTTCTCCTAGCTCCACTTTGATGTTGATGAAGAACTCAAGCCCTCTTTAATTGATGATTCTACCTTTGAAAGATGGAATGGAGCTTTCTCAAGTCACCAAACCTTCAATGAAGCTTTCTTTAAACCCTAATCTTCAAGAGCTTGTTAAACCAATTTATCCCAAGAACCAAGTTAAAGTTTTATCTATGGAAGATGGAGAAGATGGAAATGGAGGATGAGGAAGAGAATGGTGTCTTCTTCTCCAAGAAGGAGAGGAATGGAATGGAATTGGAGAGTCTTTCCCTCTCCAACGTGTCATTTCCTCTTCATTCCTCTTCTTTTTAATTCTTTCAAAACACCAAGAATGCTTGCCGACTCACCACACTCCCTCTTGTCTCCCTCTTTTTTCATTTTTTAAATCCTCATCCCATGAAATTAGGCAACCTTTTTCTTCTTTTAATATTCCTTTTGGAAAAGCAAGGTCTTTGTCCCCCACTTGTCCTCCATTTGTGCAAGATAATTCAAAGATTCCATAAGTGACACGGCCAAGCTATGAGTGACTTGGCCGTGTCACTCAATTTCTTATGGACACGGCCAAGTTTGTTGGCCTTGTCCATGGCTGACCCTCTTTCTTTCTTTCTTTTCAAGAAGTGGCACAGCCAAGCACCTGGACGTGTCACCAGTGGCTTGGTCGTGTCCCTTGCCAGTGTCTCCTTCTGCCTTCTTTCTTTTCTTTCTTTGGTTTTGCTCTTTAGGTGAGACACGGCCAGTGGCTTGGCCGTGTCTCATGCCCGTGTCAGTCTCTACTTCAATTTCTTTGAGGGACACAGCCAAGCCAACTTGACTTAGCCGTGTCTCTTATTTGTTCCTTGCCTTGGTGAGTGACACGGCCAAGCTTGCTTTGACTTGGTCGTGTCTTGCTTGATTCATGCTTTTCCATTATTGTTTTGATCCATCCAAGGGAGTTTTTGCACTTCAACCTAAAACCAACACTTCAAACAAACTTTAAACACAAATCAAATGAAAAATTAACTAAAAACAAATAATATTACTTTAAAAATACAATCATAAATGATTCAAACAAATACCCCATACTTAATTCCATGCTTGTCCCCAAGCAAGGTTAAAATCAAAACAAACTAAATAAGAAAAATTT
Organism: Garcia nutans; assembly: GCA_947685225.1. Taxonomy (NCBI): domain Eukaryota; kingdom Viridiplantae; phylum Streptophyta; class Magnoliopsida; order Malpighiales; family Euphorbiaceae; genus Garcia; species Garcia nutans. The sequence continues at coordinate 22,787,393 of CANTUV010000026.1, forward strand.
AGTTAAGTTCAAGAGTTATAAGGATGTATCAAGACTTCTCTTTCCCTAAATCCGCAATCAATATTAAATCGAAACCCATGCAATTTAGTGGCTTTCCATGCATAACCAATGTTGTCACTCCCTCACCAACTCTTAAAAGTGTTTGATCATGGTGGTATTTACACTCATAACAATCAATGAAAGATTATCGCCATAGGCTTGCTTATCAATCAAATCTCCACCACCTAATTACAATCAAGCATCAATCATAAGGTCTTTCTTTGGGTTGTAATAGGGCTAAGGTAAAGGCATGGCATTTAGAAAATGTGAGCTTATTCATTAAGTTTAAGAGCACTTCAAGAATGAAGTAACCGATCATATGTATAACCCAACAATCCCAAAATACCTTTCACTCACCTACCACTTGACAATAAAGAGCTTTTCAAGGGAACTTACATATTAAATTTTGCAATGATCATTCCCAAACTTATTCCAACCCTACGAAAAAGAACAACTTCTATTATTTTGATTTTTCTCTCTCTTTGTTTTCCTTCTATTTTTTTTATTTTCTTTTTTTAATAGGGTTTGCAACTAAAGATAATAATTTGTAATTTTTAGCCCACTAAATTTAACCCCACACTTTATTTAACACAACACTCAATCATTAACGCTCTTAAAATGCTCTTGACCTAATGCAAGGGTAATAGTTAAAACAACAAGGTTCAAGCTAATGGTGTAATGAAAAAGAAAGAAAAGGAAAAATAAAATAAGCTCAAAATTGACTAACTAAGGTTATACATAAGGTTGGTCTTTTTAAGCCAAAATGGGTTCACCTAATTGCCTTAATCATATTGATGCCTAATTAAAATTTTTATGTAGTCTCAAAATGTATGTCCAAGTAAGTTCTAGCAATTCATCAATCAAAGATGTTCACACACAATCAAGAATAATAAGTTGATGTCTCAATTCCTCACTATTTTAAAGGTGATGCAAAGAATAACCATCAAAATTGACAATAAGCACCAATTCTAATCAGTTCTCAAATTCATGCTTCAAAAATTCAAAAATCATCTATCAACAATCTTATAACAATTGAACTTTTCAAAATTTATTTATTGAAAGAAAAACATTAACTAAACTCAAGCAAAGATAAATTAAAAGTAAAAGTACAAACTGCACCCCACACTTAAAGATTCACATAGTCCCCAATGTGATCATGCATAAATTGAAAGAGAGAGTTCAGATAAAACCTAATTTCCATCATTCCAATATGCGATATGAAGTGATCCTTCCATCCTTAATACAATTGTCGCCCATGTGTGAGAAGATGAATAGCATGCAACTCCAAAAGGCACCCAATGTATTGCAAAGCCTAGGTAGCATCCTTGGAAGAGCAATTGTCCAGAGAGAACATGTTAAGGTTGTCTTGTGGTGATCCTCCAATGCTATAGAAACTTGGTAAAAACCTTTTTCAGTCTGCAACATGGTTATATCCGTTTTTTGCTCCTCCTCACTACCGAGAGTGGAAGAGATGATCATCTGTTGCATACTGTTCTCCCCATCAAAAACATATTTCAAAATTTTTAGGGTCTTTTTAGGTTCAACCAAGTTTTGTTGATTCTCTTTCTCATCCTCTTTAGCAATCAGAAGTCCCCTCTCAACAACCTCAGTATTTAATATTAAATTGCACTCCTCAATTTCTGAATTGGAAATATTAGGCTCTACTTCCAAGGTCATGGCCATCTCAAGGTCATCTTCACTAACTTCCTTGGAGGGCATGTCGTAGAGTTTAGAAAGTTGTATACCTTGCTTCTCTTCCTTTAATATACTTGGGAATGGAATTGGTGGCATATAAAGATTTGGAGGTTCATGCAATTTTGTTGAAGTTGATGCTTTCAAATTCTCCTCCTCCTTTGATTGACTTGGCTCATTCGTGTTGGGTTATATCTCCTCGTCATGTTCTTCTTGATTAGTAACTACATGAAAGGAATCACAAAATTTGTTATATATCACCTGTTCACTCCTCAAATTTGTGATTGCATTGACTTGCTCTAATTGGCTAGGAAATTCCTTTTTTGTGTGTGTGCTTGGAGTTGATGTGCCAGTTGCCCAACTTGAATTTCCACCTTCTTTAATGATACCTCCAAAGAATCAAACCTCTTATTGATCCCTTCCTGATTTTGTGTGCTAATTTCAAGGAAAGCTTTCAAATTATCTTCCACTGTTGATTTCTTGAATTGATCTTGATTTTGTGCACTAATTTGAATAAAGGCATTCAAATTATCCTCCAAAGTGGGTTTCTTAAGGTGATTGTGATTTGAGCATTGTTCTTGAAGATTAGAACTTCTTTGGTAAGGTTGGAAATATTGTTAAGGTGGAATTTGCTGTTGGTTTTTCCAAGAAAAAGTTGGGTAGTTTCTCCAACTTGAATTATAAGGATCGAAATATGGGTCATTTCTACTCCTTGGCTGGAAACTTTCAAAGGCATATTCTTCTTCTTGCCTCTCTTGGTATTGTTCAAAATCAAATGAACACATTTTTGCACTATGTCCTACAATGCCACATGCTGGACATACTTCACGAGTAGGCATAGGTGCTTTTTCCCTTGCATTTAGCATCGTAAGTTGATTCATTAATTCTGCTAATTGCCATCCATGTCAGAAATAGAATTATCATCATAAAATCCCTCGTGCCTTGAGTACTGCATCTTTATGATAAAAACACTTAGTAATTCAAAGAAAACAAACAAATAATTAAATTTAAAAAATCAAACTATTACTACTTAAACAGCCTTCCCTGGCAGCGTCGTCAAAAACTTATTGCGCTCAAATTAAGTACTACTACAAAGCGACACTCGCAAGTGTACGAGGTAATTAAAGCAACGGTGATCTCCCCAAGGTCATCTCACAAGGAAAGTGTTGTTCGTAATAATTTGATTAAAGCAATTAAATTTAAATAAACGAGTGTGTGATGATTGCAATATTGTTGAAGTTGTAATAAACTTAAAATAGAGAGTAAAGAGTTATCGGTATGCTTAGAATTAGTTTAATTCTTGGAATGGTGCCTAGGGTTGTAGGTCAACTTAATCAAAGCTTAATTCTTAAATTATCTATTAATATAACCTTGTAAATTAATTTGTTCCTTGAATTTAATTAGTCAATTATCAATTCATTAGTTTTCACATTCATGAATTAACAATAACCAATTATTTTACATTTTCAAATTAATAAAACCCTAGAACTTATATTTATAATTCATTTATCAGGTGGTTGATTATATAGTTTCGATATTGAATTTCACCTCTCAGTCCATCATTCAATATTAAAAGATTAATAGGTAGCTAATCTATCAACCTAACATTTAATCCAATACAATCAACCATCAACAAGGTATATTAATGAAAACATCAAATCAAGTCATTCAATCAAATCTACTACAAACCCTAGGCATGAGTAAATTAGCTCATCATCATCAATTTAAAACAAACATTCATCTCAATATAATTCAAATCACAATTGCCCATTGAAATATTAATTCTCTTAATAAACAACAACAATCTAGAAATGAATTAAAACAGAGAATAGAAAAACCCCTTGTAGATGCCAAGAGTTGGACTACTTGTCTTCCTCCTAGCTCCACTTTGATGTTGATGAAGAACTCAAGCCCTCTTAAATTGACGATTCTACCTTTGAAAGATGGAATGGAGCTTTCTCAAGTCACCAAACCTTCAATGAAACTTTCTTCAAATACTAATCTTCAAGAGCTTGTTAAACCAATTTATCCCAAGAACCAAGTTGAAGTTTTGTCTATGGAAGATGGAGAAGATGGAAATGGAGGATGAGGAAGAGAATGGTGTCTTCTTCTCCAAGAAGGAGAAGAATGGAATGGAATTGGAGAGTCTTGCCCTCTCCACTGTGTCCCTTCCTCTCCATTCCTCTTCTTTTTAATTCTTTCAAAACACCAAGAATGCTTGCCAACTCACCACTCTCCCTCTTGTCTCCCTCTTTTTTCATTTTTTAAATCCTCATCCCATGAAATTAGGCAACCTTTTTCTTCTTTTAATATTTCTTTTGGCAAAAAAGCAAGGTCTTTGTCCCCCCGCTTGTCCTCCAATTTGTGCAAGATAATTCAAAGATTCCATAGGTGACACGGCCACGCTTTGAGTGACTTGGTCGTGTCACTCAATTTCTTATGGACACGGCCAAGCTTGCTGGTCGTGTCCATGGCTGCCCTTCTTTCTTTCTTTCTTTTCAAGAAGTGACACGGCCAAGCTCCTGGCCATGTCATGTGACACAACCAGTGGCTTGGTCGTGTCTCTTGCCAGTGTCTCCTTCTGCCCTCTTTCTTTTCTTTCTTTGGTTTTGCACTTTAGGTGAGACATGACTAGTGGCTTGGCCATGTCTCATGCCCGTGTCAGTCTCTGCTTCAATTTCTTTGAAGGACACGGCCAAGCCAACTTGACTTAGCCATGTCTCTTGTTTGTTCCTTGCCTTGGTGAGTGACATGGCCAAGCTTGCTTTGACTTGGTCGTGTCTTGCTTGATTCACGCTTTTCCATAATTGTTTTGATCCATCCAAGGGAGTTTTTGCACTTCAACCTAAAACCAACACTTTAAGCAAACTTTAAACACAAATCAAATGAAAAATTAACTAAAAACAAATAATATTTCTTTAAAAATACAATCATAAATGATCCAAACATATGGCAAGAGTGCAGAACTCCATTATGTTGGGATGAGGTCGGAGAAGGCAAATGGGTAGGTTCCAATTTAATCACAGAAACATAAGAGAAAGTGAAAATAATTAGGAATCATTTGAAAGTAGCTTTAGACCGACAGAAATCATACACAGACTTAAAGAGAAAAGATATAGAGTTTAGTGTGGGAGATAAGGTATTCTTGAAAGTGTCTCCTTGGAAAAAGATTTTGAGATTTGGACAGAAAGAAAAATTGAGTCCTCGTTTCATTGGTCCATATGAGGTACTAGAAAGAGTGGGACCGGTGTCTTATAAATTGGCTTTGCAACCTGAGTTAGACAAGATACACAATGTCAATGTCTCGATGCTTCGGAGGTACAAATTAGATCTATCTCATGTTTTATCAATGGAATCTATAGAGGTGAATCCAGATTTAACCTATGAAGAGGAACCAGTGGTGATTTTGGCAAGAGAGATAAAGGAACTTAGAAATAAGAAGGTGCCATTAGTTAAAGTTCTTTGGAGGAATCATTCCACTGAGGAGGCGACATGGGAAAGTGAGTTGACGATGCAGAACCAGTATCCTCAACTATTTTAGAGCTAATACCCTGTATTTTCGAGGACAAAATTCTTTTAAGGGGGAGAAAGTTGTATCATCCACAAATTTTGCTAAAATAAAATTAAATTAAATTAAACTAAAATGAATAATTTGAGGGAGAAATGAAGATTTAGAAGTGAGAAAAATAGATTGTATATGTTAAATATATGTGGCTATTGGACATGGAGCCACTTACCAATTCATCTCGGAATAAGATATAAATTGATGTCAATAAATATATACAAAGAACATGTTATGGGCCATGTGTTAAATTGTTAAGCTTGTAAAGTACAATCATTGAATTTTTCTATAGGAAATAAAACGTGCTTGATGGAAAAATAAGTTAGGGAACATAGTTATGATACGAGAATCTAACAAATGACTAATATATATATATATAATAAAATATAATAAACTTGTCCTAGTTATAAGAAGACCAAAATTTCATTATTGTAAACATGTATAGAAAAGAAGAGTTGATGGACCATAATTATTATATTAATTAATAGGTAGGCATGATAGAAATCTAGGAAAAAATAAGAAAGTAATATAAATTTAATAAAAATTTGTTAATCATCTTCAACGCGTACAAGAAGAAAGTAGATAATGATAGTTTGCAATTTGTTAGGTGACAAGTGTTAAATGCATAAGCTCAATAATTGACAAGTTTTGGATTTATAGGATCAAAGATTGACAAGTGTAGTTTAAGAAGCCAATTTCAATTCAACTATAGTTTAAGAAGCCAGTTTGCAAGCATATAAATATCCACTTGTAATACTTGTTTTAATTATGCAAATTATTTATGCATATCTGAAAATATTACAAAATATAAAGTGTTTGGGATAAATGAGAAGTTTACATTTATATATTTTTAAAAATATATTTATATATATGTTTGTGTGATTTTGAGAAATACAGGAGGATAGTAAATATATGACTTTTTTAGTGCAAAATTTTATGCAGATTAAGTTATTAATTTTTGGGGAATATCTAAAATACAGTCGAAACTCTAGTGAATATTTCTCAAAAATTTTTCTTTAAACTTTATGTTTTCATTAATTAATTTATTTTTACATTTTTACTTACAAACTTGTTAAGGTACATTTACAAGATTCAAAGGTTTTCATATAAATACGGGAAATTTTATAAATATCAAAGATGATAACATTCTTGTATTCTATATATGTATTATACTTATAGAGGTTGTATGTATTATATATATAGGGTATAAGGGTGTTACACAGACACTTTAATATTAATTTGCATATGATCAAACTTGGTTATTCGACCTTATTCAAGGACACAAATAGATGCCACAAGCTAATTTTAGATTATCTATTTGAACAAATCATCAATCAACTTGTTATACAAAATCCTAATAAACATGAATTTAAATTCCATTGATCATCAACCTTAACTTCTCTATTCGACATCTCATTAATGAATCAATCAATAAAATAAAAAACCCAAGCATTAAGAATAAGAAATTTTCATAAATCAACTCAAATTTAATTAACCCAAATCAATACCCATCAAAGCTTAGGGTTCATGTTTCCCCCCTAAAAAAAAAGAAATCTATTCCATACTTAAAACTAGAAAACTAAAACTAAAACTTAAAATAAACATGATAAAAATAAAAGCAAACTCTAGATTTGTGTCTTCATTTTAAGCTTGATCTCTTCTCCAATGGAGTTTTTGTTTTCAAGGAAGAAGAAGAGGCTTTTAACGTAAAACACCCTCCTCCATTTAAAAACAATGTGTTCCCTTTTATAATCCAATGATAAGTCCTACTTTTTCTAGGGTAAACTAAGAAAAATTCCTATATTTAGAGTTCTAAATAAAATAGGAAAGAAATAAAAAGAAATCCTACTGAATTAAGGAAACTAAAATCCCAAAATCTGTTGTAATTTTCATGCATAAGCAAGTGCAAAACCATGCATATGCTCATGCACCCTTCTGCCTTTAGAACTATACAGTGGAAAACTCAAACAGCAACATGCATGACCTTCTGCATGCCAATGCATCTGCCCACGTACATCTCTACCCTTTTGTGTTTTTACTGGATTTTTGTTATATTTTTCAAAATTAACCTACAAAAATATAAAATAAGACTAAATAATCAAAATAACCAAACAAAAAATAAGAAAAAACTAATAAAAACTAACAAAAACTAATGAAAACTAATGCAAATATTATCCTAATTGTGTATAAAATATGCATTTATCAACTACCCACACTTAGCTTTTTGCTCGACCTCAAATAAAGTGAAAATTAAACCAACTTTGAAAGATCATCTCAACATAATAGAGAAACTTCAAAATTCAACAACATGAGTCTCATACTCAACATCAATCATTAAAATTCCATTGAAGTTTAATTAAATGGAAGTTAAAGAATAAAAAAGATCATGTTGACAAAGAAGACAAACATTGCTCATCCATAAGACCACAAGAACTGTAATTTATCAAAATTTGACCCTTATCATTTATTTATTTATCTATTTTTAAAGTCATTGTATTTTGTTTCCTTTTCCTTTTTTGATTTGATACTCTCTATCATTGCAGTAACTTTTTACCTTTTGGCCACCATCTTTAAAAAGTGCTTTATTCATGTTCTTTAATAAATTTATATGAGTTTGAATCAAACAACGAAGCAACATCTACTTGGCTGGAAATTTTCTCTTATCATAGTTGCTTTTTGACCTCCACTTTTAAAAAGCCCCTTGCTCATATTCCTTAATGTTTAATATTAAATAAAATTGGAATAGCAGAGCAAAAATTGATTTATTCATATTCTAGCTAGTTTTTTGGCCTAAGAGTCCAATGGGGCATGTGTCGATCCCTAGTTACTTTATTAAGCTAGAACAACATAGCATAATCTCACAAATCATAGCAACTTCCTTAATGTTCATTTTAAAAATTCATTCAGAAAGGTTGAAAAGAAATATAGATATTACCAACAAGCAAAGTTGAAATTGCTTATAGAATTCACAAAGCTAATTTATGTATCAATATGATGCTAGAAATTTTAAAATTTCCAAGCAATTTAAACATCATGAAATAAATAAATAATAATAAATGTTAAATATAATAGACCTATAATATTAAATTAAGAGTTTTAGACATTGCATCAAAATTTTCAAACAAACAAAGGTTCAACAATTTGACAGTAAGCTCAAGTTTCACAAACAAATAACTAAGTATGAGTACATGCAAAAGTTTTAAACACCTCACTCTACACTTTTAAAAATTAGCATTGTTCTCTATGCAAAAAGCTAAAACTAAAGGAGAGAAGGAAGAAAATTAAAGGTGAGAATTCTCCCCTAAGATGTTATGAGGACAATTAGTATGCAATTGGTGTTAGTGCAAGGGAGATGGTCATTCTTAGCTATTCTCTTCCATATATTCTTCTAATTTTTGCTCAATCCTAGCCAAGTAAGAGAAAAACTAATTTAAACAAATTTAAACTCTCTTAAGATAAAATCCATAGAGTCAACCCCATACTTAAAATAATATTATAACAATTAGAATTTGGAAAAATGCATTAGAAACTATAAAAGAAAATTGCTTTTAAAAAACTAAGAAAAGACATAAAACTAGAAAAATAAGAGTAAATAAGTAGTTTTAAGTTGTAGTCATCAGCTTGACTTTCTTTAAGGGCTCAATGTCTCAACTTGTTATCATAGAGTAATAAATTTTTAACCGGTACAAACTCCTCTTTGACAATGCATCTATCATACCAATCAATTATTCTCTTCTTGTGGAAAACTACATTGTCATTTCTTAAATGATGTGATAAAGGCTTAAGCTTTATATTTGTTGTTTCAACATGTAGATCCTCTTTTATTCCTATCACAATGTCGGATAGTGGTTCACTCTCTAACTCTATTACTTCCTTTTTGAATATAGGATCCTCCTCTTCGATTGTGGTTGAAAGCATGAGACATTTGTCCTCCATTAGAACAATTTGTTGATATTCATCTTCCCCTTCCATACTTACATCAATCGAGTTTGAACAAATCACCTCGTCAGCTTTTACCTCTTACTTTGGTTCCTTCAACACCTTGCCATCTATTAGTGCTATGGTCTTGACATACTTCTTTGAATTTTCCTCTAAGTTACTTGGCAATGATCCTTAAGCTTTACACAATAGCAATGGCCAACTGTCTAATTTGTGTCTATATATATTTTGTAGAAGTCTCATGATTTTAAAGTCTTGCCTCAATGCTAGCAATGAATTTTGTCATCAACTCTTCCAAATTGGACTTATTTTCTTATGGAGAGAGTTGATATTGGGGCTGAAGTCTTATTGGTGATTGTCTCCCTTGATTGTTATTGTTATTTTATGAGAAGTTTAGGTGATTTTGCCAACTAGGATTGTAAGTATTACTGAAAGGATCATTTTGCCTACAAAAATTATTAATAAAGTTAGCTTATTCAGACATAATATTTATAGAAAACATATAACATGCTTGACATTCATGATTTGAGTGCTCTCCACCATAAAAATCACAAACAAATGCTTACTAGAGATGGTTTTTACAATTGTAGCCCTTCTATGTTCTTGTTCAATGCTTCCATTTGAGCTGCTAATACTGCAATAGCATCCACATTGTCCATCCCAGCCATATTAAGTTGAAACTATAAAGGAATATAAAAATAGAAAAAAATTAAACATAGTTAGAAATAAAAACCTCAAATTAATAGCTAAACAATATAATAATTTTTAGATAAATCTTTGATCTCCAGATATGGCGCTAAAAGCTTGATAAGTCCTAGTTAACCCTAACAAGTGCACTAGTCATATCAGTAATATAGATTTATAAATCCAAATATCATCCCATGAAGACTAAAGTTAAAAGGTAATTATTATATTGTTCTACTATTATTTGAGAAATGTTAATTGAATGAATAGAAATATATATATATATATTGTAATACTAAACTAAAATTTTAGAAAATTCAATAGTTGTATTAGTACCTTAGGGAGAGGGTCACCACTCCTCTCCTCCTAAGGCAAACCATGCCTATTGTAATTTCAGAATATTCAATAACTTGAATGAATAAACAATAATTTAATTAATAAAATATGTTAAAATCCACAATCCTGCTAAACTTGTACAAATATCAAAACTGATTAAGAAAATTTAAAATATCAAAACTGATTAAGAAAATTTAAGTTAGGATTGGCGAGTTATCTTTAAGCCTAGCTAACTTTATTCAGGGACATAGCCTTTTAAATTAACATCAAACTCTTATTCAAACACTTTAATATTAATTTGCATATGATTAAACCCGGTTATTCAATCTTATTCAAGGACACGAATAGATACCACAGGCTAATTTTAGATTATCTATTAGAATAAATCTTTAATGAACCTATTATATAAAATCTTAACAAAAATGAATTTAAATTCTATTGATTACCAAACTTACCTTCTCTATTCGACACATCATTAAGGAATCAATAAATAAAATAAAATAAAAAACCCAAGCATTAGGAACAAGGAATTTGCATAAATCAACTCAAATTCAATTAAACCAAATTAATACCCATCAAAGCTTAAGGTTCATGTTTTCCCTAACAAAAAAAAATCTTCTCTATAGCTAAAACTAGAAAACTAAAATTGAAACTTAAAATAAATATGATAAAAATAAAGTAAACTCTAGATTTGTGTCTTCGTCTTAAGCTTGATCTCCTCTCCAATGGAGTTTTCGTTTTCAAGGAAGAAAAAGAGGCTTTTAACGTAGAACACCCTCCTTCATTTAAAAACAATGTGTTCCCTTTTATAATCCAAGTATAAGTCCTACTTTTTCTATGGTAAACTAAGAAAAATTCCTATATTTAGAGTTCTAAATAAAATAGGAAAGAAAAATAAAAGAAATCCTAGTTACTTAAGAAACCTATAATCCCAAAATCTATAGTAATTTCCGTGCATGAGCAAGTGTATGACCATGCATTTGCTCATGCACCCTGCTGCCCTTTAGAGCTATGTACTAGAAAACTCTAACAGCAACATACATGACCATCTGCATGCCTATGCATCTACCCATGTGCATCTCTGCCCTTTTTGCACTTTTATTGGATTTTTGTTGTATTTTTTAAAATTCACCTACAACATAAAATAAGACTAAATAATTAAAATAACCAAAACCAAATGAAAAATAAGACCAAACTAATAAAAACTAACAAAAACTAAAAAAAAAAAAACTAATGCAAATATTATCCTAATTGTGTATAAAATATGCATTTATCACATATGCAATTATTATTTATCCATTATTTAACTATACACCCATTTTGAACATTCAATTATATATATCAATACTTTCCTCAAGTTTTCCCTACTTCTAAGTCTCACCATCTAATGGATTGATCTCACTTTAATCTTATAAACAAACTTTCATTAATTATAAATACTTTCAAGATTTGATCACTAATACAATACTAACTCTACTCACTTAAACCAAATAAATAATATCTAGAAAACAAAGAACTCAACTAAATTCAAGCCTAAACTTCCATAAACAAATCAACCAAGTATAATCCAATGCACACTACATTAAATTCCATTAAGTTAAATATTAGTCTTTCTTTCTCAAGTTAATTTTTCCACTTTAATTCTCATTCAATGGCACTTTCCTTTCTCCTTTCCTCACAATCTCTTGCTTATGCATTACTTAACCATATAATTCTATCAATATTATTATATTTCACTTTAGACATAATTCATTTAAACCAAAGTTTTGCTAATATATATATAATAGCTATTTAGCTTCATGTACATTTTCTATCCATAAACAAATAATTCAATATTTCAAAACTCCAAATTATTTTTAAACCCTAGTCATCTAATATAATTCAATTAACCGTTTAGTTCCATAAATACAATTCACTTCAAAATCAATCAATTTAACATTCCAACAGCTCTAAGTTCATTTAAACCATATTTATCAAGATAAAAGATTTTTCTTTCCTAAATACCAAAACTTTCATATTTTTATAATCCAACTCTAGGGTTTTTTTCCAAACCTGGTTTCAAGTTAATTATCTAGCAAACTCTCTTTTATTTATTATACATGTAATTATATTTCCAAAATAAAAGATTCTGTAATCTTAAATTCTTCCAAAACCCTAATTCATCCCTTAACCCTAAATCTTCACTTAAATAATTCAACGGTTCACATAAACATAATTTAAAATAAAGAATAACATAAACACTCTTTATATATTACAAAGATAGTTTACTTTCAAAGAATTAAGATGTCACTATCATCCTCTCCATAAATTACTTTATAAACGATTTCTTCACAAATAATCTTATTTAATCAAAATATAAGCTTCTTTAAGTAATTAAAATCAAGATAAATTCAATTAATGACAAAATAAGTGAAATACAAACACTAACCTTATTAAAATAGCTCTTTCATCATCTTCCATTCAATCTCTTGGCTTATTGATGATTTTCTTGAGAAATCATACATAAATCAACTATTCTCATCCAAAAACTAAATTATTTTCAAATATTCTATATTTTTTAAGTTAAATTTGGAAAAAGAAGAAGAAATAAGAAGATGGAGGTGGTGGAGATGATGACGGGTTCTGATATGGAAGGGAGAAGAAGAAACTATAAGGCCTTTTTATAATATTTAGGGTTTTTATGACATACAATGCTCATATTTTTTCTTCGATATAACTACTTTCTTTAATTTTCCCTTAATCTAATTTTTAACTCCGTAAAACTGTAAAAATTAATTACTTTAATTACTTTATAGCCCTATTATATATCCAAATTCCATATCCTAATTACAGTATAATTTAGGGCTATAAAGGTATTTTCATAATTTCTTGCCTCTTTAAAATTCTTTTCTGAATATACTAATTAAATCCATACTGTGATTTAATTTTTTTTACTTATTAAAGATTAACCAACCTTATTATAACTACTTCTAAATACTCAAACTACATATAACATCATAATAAGTTCGATTTATACTTATATATAAACTTAATATAGAAAAGTATTACTTATAATTTCTTGACATTTCAAAATAAGTCATTTAAAAATACAACATTATGTCACATTAAGAATATTCAACAATGTGAAGAAGTGAAGAACAAATTACAAAACTAGAAAAATCAATTAATTATTATGAGCATCATTAAAGTAATCATTCCACATACGAAGACCTATAGAGTCCCTAATCAATTCTCCTCTCCTAGTTTCCTCATTACTATCTCTAACATTAGCAACTTATTCATTTGGTGCATCTAAAAGTTCACGATCAACTTCTGCAAGTATATCATCAAATGGGTCTATGGTCCTCAACTAATTAAATAGAATGCAACAAGTAAATATGATGAGTTTATGTGCTTCAAGACGATGTGTAAGTTCAATTAAGCTTGAAATTGTTGGAAAATGCTTCTTAAATACTCCAAATGCTTGTTCAATACCATTATGTAATGATGCATGTCAATGATTAGACAATTCACGTCCATTATTAGGTAGATTTTTAAGTTTTTTTAGTGACAATGGTCCCCCTATACGGTGTAATAAGACCATTTATCAAAATGAATTTGATATCAATAAGATAGTATTTACCTATAGATAATGAATTGATGCTCATTATTATGAGCATAGTAAATATCTATCTCATAAATAATGTATCTTACAATTACAATTTCCTCCTGAAATTTTCAAAGGATTTTATAGCATTAATGCATCTTTAATGATTCATGAATCAGATGCTACCCAGCTAAGATATATTTAAATTTCAAGTCAAATGTGCCAGTTGCCAGCACATTTTGTGTGGAATGTTCCTTTCTCTCTTGAAACCTATGGGCTTTTTCTAGATACATTAAGACATATATGTATACCATAAATTACACCAATACAATCTTGACAATAATTTGCAATAATTAACATCCAAACAAACAAAAGTGATATCTAAAATTAATTAAATAATTCACTTTAATTACCTTAAAGTATAAATAAAATCTATTGCTATTAGTTATCTCCAAAGGTACTTCAAATCCATCTAGTTGCTTGAGAAATTTATCCTGCGATGCTAATATTGCTCTCAAACTATTATGGAAATGATTACTTGTTGCCTCATAGGCCATTTAAATGTAAATGAAAGAACACGATATTTGACACTATATCCTAATAAGTGAAGTGTCTTATTGACTTGTTCCTCTAATATTACTCAAAGAGTAGGTCTAAGACCACTCTGTTTCACTAATAAATCATATAAACTCATAAAGGCTAGAGCATTCTTCCTTATTATATGCCGATAATAGTCAGTTGGGACCAGATGTTTCTAAAATTTTCTCTTGCTTTTTCTTCTTATTGCCTCTATCTCATGAACCACAGTAATCTTTTAGGTCTCATATTGTATTCTAAATAGTTAATACCAATAAGCTACCAAACACATAAATTATGAAACTAAAGTAATCACTTGATGTGTTATTGTGAGCGGGGATTTTCGGCCCCACTCCCGGTGAAATAGTTCTTGCGACTTCGGCACTGTTTAGGCTCGAGGCCTTAGAGAACACAAACCTAGGTCCGGAGAAAATAGAGTCGCCACCCGGACGGGCCAAAAAAAAGAAAGGGCGCATGACTCGATTCCTAAGAAATCCCCAACCCCCTAATAGGTTCGAAAAGTTGGGAACGTGTGGGGAATGTGAGAAATGGCCCAGCACCCCCACAACGCCCGGTTCATTAGAACCGATCTCCTTTACAGGTCTTAATATTATAAAATTCTTAAGTATAACAATATTATCCATATTACACACAATACTTAAAAGAAAGCATCAATATATTAAAATCAAAGCAAGGTCCAAGCAAAACAAATAAATGGACATCCATCCGAAGATGGAAACATGTCCTTGCATCATATGCGTAAATAGGACACCCACCGAAAGGTAGAAACATGCCTACATAAGTTCTAAGATAGAAAAGAAAATTAAATTACAAGATATTTAACTAATGAGGTACCCACCAAGTGGAAACATACCTCTTACAACATTTAGAAACCTAAATAAATTGATAAAAGTAAATAGTCACTCCTCATAAATAAATCATTCATTAAAAGTATTAAATATCAATGGAAAATAAACATACATCCATGATAAATTAAATAAACCAAATATTGAACTTAAATAAATTAAAGCATGTAAAATAAATCAAAGCATAATCAAATATAGAATTAAATAAGGTAAATAAAAATCCAAATTATAGCTATTGTTTCCATTTAGGGTTCTTTATTTCATGTGTTAGGGTTTTGGAATTCATAGAATTAGGCTACTGTGACTTTTTTTAAGGAATTAAAATAGATTAAGGTTTTATATTTTAAAATATTGGTAAGACTCTTTGATTAACCAAATTAAGGTTTGAATGGTGAAATCATGAAACTAGGGTTTTGGACACTTTAAAATACTTTTGATTTGTGGCTTTAAATGATGATTTCAAGCTTACTGTGTAAATTTAAAATATTTGTGTTTTTATGGTTTTTAATGTTTTAAAGGATTAAGGTTTAGAAAAAGTTAGGATTTAAGGTTTTAAAGGGGTTAGAGTTTACCATTTTAGGTTTAGAAGTTGAATTTGGGTTTAGTGTTTTAGAATTTAGGGTTTCGGTGGATGTTTAGGCTTTTAGGGTTTGAAAATCAATTTGATACTTTTATGAGATCTTATGAAAGTAAACCAAATGAATTAAAGTTTTTATAAATAGAAAAGGTGTTTTTTAAGGCTTTTTGAAAGAAACAGAATTTTAATTTAAGGTTTTGAAAAGAAATATGTTAAATTAGGGTTTTAAGATTTTGATGAAACAAAAGTAGCAATTGTAAGTTTTTTTGGAAAACAAAGCAACGAAATAGTGTTTTCAACTTTAGAAAAACTAAATTAAAGGTTCTAGGATTTTTTTTTCTTTGATGAATTAAGCTACTGTAAAAAAAATAAAAAGAATTTAGAATTCATGTAATATCCCAAAGTGTGCCCTAGAAGTTTTGATATAATTGTTGTTTTATTTGGATTGAATGTATATGTTAAATTTGAAAGAGAAAAGAATTTAAGAGAGAGTGTATATGTTGTATATATGAAAATATATATAACATATACACAAGTCAAATAAGAAAGTCAAAAGAAGAAGATATTTATGTTTATTATTGTTGAATTAATTAATTAATGGAAAATAGAAATTTAGATGAGTAGAAGAGAGAAGATGGATTATTTTAATATTAAAAATATTTGGTGGAGAATTGAGAGGAGACTAAATATTTGACTTTGATTTATTTTACTCTTCATTTTCTTCTTTTTCTTTTGGGTTGGCCTGCACACCAAAGACACAAGAGAGCAAAACAGGTTTTGATTTCTAGGATCAAATTGAAGGAAGATTTCAAGAAAACAAGTTAGAAATTCAAGAAGTTCATCATTTTTGGTAAGTTTTCTCTTGATTTCTCTTGTTCTATTTGGAATTTTGTTTGAGTTTGATGGAGTGTTGTTGATGGTTGGAGTGTGTTTGTGTATGGTGTGTGTAAAAGTGTTGAAATTGAATTAAAGATAAGAAGTTAGGTTGGTGTTGGTGATGGAAGAGTAAGAGTTGTGTTTAGTGAAGTTGAAAGCATAGAATACATGAGTTTGGTACTTTAACCATTGAACTCCTTTTGAAATTTTTCTGTTTTACAATTAGTAAATGCTGTCACTTGTATGATTTTTAATTAAATATAGAAAAATGTTCTTGAAGTAAATTTTTGATATGTTGTGCCTCTATGAGTCTAGAATGACTGAAAAATATGTTGATTTGATTTTGGAATGGTTATGATTTTGGAAAGATTATTTTTATTAGACCTGTTCCAGCAGGTACCTTGACTGAGACAGCTATCTTTCGGGATTTTTAATAAAATTTTGAAAAATAATATCCAATTGAATTTTGGATATGTTGTTTCTTAGTGAGTCTAGTATTTGAGAAAAATAATTTGGAACCACGTTGATTGAATTTAATTTACGGAATTCACAAAGTTCAGAACTGCTGCCAGGATGTAGGGCAATTGGAGCAGTCTGGTTGGGTGAACTATTTGACCAAGATTTTGTGTTCAGTTTGATATGAAATTTTAAAGGAATGATTTTAAGATGTAAAACTAAATTCTGTAAAAATTTTATAGTTTTTAGTCTAGTAGATTATTTTATACAATTTTGCAAAATAAGGATTAAGTTGAGTCCAAAACCAGAATTTACTATTCATATGGTCATTTTGCTAATATTCCTTTTGGATTAGGTTGTGAAGAGGTTGAATTGCCCTAACCTAAGTGTTGAGGATTCTTGGAAGAGTAAGTGTATAGATTGGTGTGAGTTGGTTTTAAGGTAAGTACAAACTACATTATTGCATACATTCATATGATGTTGAGACTTAACATACATTTGATTGTAAATGTGTTAAGAAATCTAATGCATTGTTAATGCATATTAATAATGTATGTTTGGTATAATGTGAATGTTGTGATGAGCATGTAAAATGTGTGTGTTAATGCCATTGGTTATATACACTTGAGTGATGAATTGATTAATGTGATTTGAGATATAATGAGATGTAAAACCAATGTGTTTGGTTATAATGATGTAAATAAGATGGTTGAAGCATATTTGCCTATATGATGATGAAATGAAATATGGAATATGAAATGTGAAAGATATGATGATTGTGTGCCTAATATGTTAATTCAATTTTCAGAGTTCTGGGTTTGGCGGCATGCCTATGAATCACTGGATAGGTGAAAAGACCGGGTCGTAAGCGATTCCAGTTGAAAAATGTGAAATGATAAATGTGAAATATGATGTTTTTGGGGTGAAAAGACTGGGTCGTAAGCCTCAAAAATAGTAACAGTCTAGCCGGGTTGAGGATTTCCTCGGTTCTAACCGGGTTGAGGTCCAAGAGACTGGGTCTGTTACGCTATCCATGGATAGAGATATATATATATATATTGCCTACGGGCTTGATGATTGTGATTATGGACCAAAGCAGTAACTCTGAACTTTGAATAACATATTAGTGTATTTTGGGCCCATGCTTGTCTTTGTTTTCAATGTGAATCATGAATGTTTTGATTAATTATTAAATAATGTAAGATTGTGAAATATAATATTCTTTTGAATTGTTTATAAAACTTGATTGTGTGACATTGGCATTGCATTGAGGCATAATATTATAGTTGTTTGTACCACTAAGCCGTTGGCTTAGCGCGATTGTGGTTTATCGCGCAGGTGACAGGGTGGAACCAGGGAGTTCCTCTAGGCCGAGTAGAGTTTAGATTCTGAAGTGTGAATAGTGGGCTTAAAGATCAAAGACTGACTGCCAAACATGTATAAACTTTATGTTTTGTAAAATTTGAGTTTTGATGTATATGAATTTGTAAATATTGTTACTTTCTGCTGTATAGTGAACAAATATTTTATCTACTGTGTTTCATAATAAACCTTTACTTTATTTTGTACTAGAAGTGTAAATCCTTTTTGCAGGTTGTAGTTGAGGTTATAAGGGGGATTTATTGGGAGTGTACTGAGAATGATTTTGTTTGCATTGGTTTGTGTAAAAATGTTTTCAAAAATCAGAAAAAACCAGTTTTGTTGACACTTGGGATTCAATTTCTAGGCGAAACTATTGCAAAATTTCTGTAAAAATCAGAACTAAAATTTGACTAAGTAAAATTGGTAGCAATTTTTGGTTAGTGTGGCGCCTCTACTCAGCTTACACAGGTAGGTCGGGAAGGGGTGTTACAATTCAAACCTTCTTTCGTGGGGTTGCACCAAAATTGCTTCTTGGATCAACCAAATCAAAGGCTGTTGATACCTTTGATGAATTGTTTGAATTGATTTTTGGCTCTCTCAAAAAATCAGCTTGGTTCCCAGTTTTCCTTCACTGATTCGGTTTCCCCTTTATTTCCAGTTTATGTCCCTTCTTTTCTCCTAATTTTTGATTGCCTTTTCACTCTCTTTGCCTCCTTATTTATAGAAGTTTTTTTTTCATTGGGTTTTCCTAGTTACACACGGCATACCATATTTAATAAGAAAAGGAAACCGAAACCTAATTGTATTAGGTTTTGGAAAATTTGCGTCAGAAAATTTTGCTAACGAAAAAAAACTGCTGCGGAAAAATTGCGCTGGCGAAAAAATTTGCCGCAGGAAAAATTATGCTGGCGAAAAAATCTACCGCAGTTGGCTGCGGCTGTGGGCGGGGAATAGGCCTGCAAGCCATTTCGCCCGTAGGAAATTCCTGCGGGCGAAATGGCCCACGGCCAAGCCCGCTGGAATTTTCGGCGACGATTTTTTCGTCGCTGATTTTTATTTTTATTTTTATTTTTATTTTTATTTTTATTTTTATTTTTATTTTTATTTTTATTTTTATTTTTATTTTTATTTTTATTTTTATTTTTATTTTTATTTTTATTTTTATTTTTATTTTTATTTTTTGATTTTTATTTTTTGATTTTTATTTGTTTATTTTTATTTTTTTATTAATAAAAATTAGATAATAAAGCAAAAATTATTTAATTAAGATAACAAAAATAATTTTGGACTAATTAAAATATATTAGACAATACAAAAATTATTTTGGACTAAACCGGACTGGGTCAAAAATTAAGGGTCTACAGTTTGCCCTCTGCTTGAATGATCTGAAACATTAGTGAAAGAGAGTGAAAAGCAACAAGACTTAATTTTTGAGATGGTAGAGATTTTGGGTTCTGGACCCGGTTCGAGTTCTGGACTCAAAGATAATTTTAGGTGCTTGACCTAAGGGAAATTTGGGTTCTGGACCCGAGCTAAGTTCTGGACTTAGAAATAATTCTAGGTTCTGGATCTAATGGAAAATTTGGGTTCTTGACTCGAGCTAAGTTTTTGGACTTAGAAATAAATTCTAGGTTCTGGAGCTAAGAAAAATTTGGGTTCTGGACCCGAGCTAAGTTCTGGACTTAGAAACAAATTCTAGGTTTTCGACCTAAGAAAAATTTGGGTTCTGGACCCGGTTCGAGTTCTGGACTCAAGGAAGATTCTAGGTTCTGGACCTAAGAAAAATTTGGGTTCTAGACCCGAAAGGTTTGGATACTCTATCCTAAACTAAACTTAGATACTCAATCCTAACTGGATTCGGACACTCAATCCTAACTGGATTCGGATACTCGATCCTAAACTAGATTGGGATACTCGATCCTAAATTGGATTGGGATACTCAATCCTAAATAGGGTTTGGATACTCGATCCTAAACTGGATTGGGACACTCGATCCTAATTGGATTTGGACACTCGATCCTAAACTGGATTTGGATACTCGATCCTAACTGGATTTGGATACTCGATCCTAATTTGGATTGGGATACTCGATCCTAAATTGGCTTTGGATACTCGATCATAAACTCGATTGGGATACTCGATCCTAACTGGATTTGGATACTCGATCCTAAATTGTATTGGGATACTCGATCCTAAACTGGATTCGGATACTCGATCCTAAATTGGATTGGGATACTCTATCCTAAACTGAATTCGGATACTCGATCCTAACTTGATTTGGATACTCGATCCTAACTGGATTTGGATACTCGATCCTAAATTGGATTGGGATACTCGATCCTAAATTGGATTCGAATACTCGATCCTAACTGGATTTGGATACTCGATCATAAATTGGCTTTGGATACTCAATCTTAAACTGGATTGGGATACTCGATCCTAAATTGGATTCAGATACTCGATCCTAAACTTGATTTGGATACTTGATCCTAACTGGATTTGAATACTCGATCCTAAATTGGATTTGGGTACTTGGACCCGAGATTGGGTACTTAGACCTGAGATTTGAATTTGATTTGAGTATTTGGACCCGAGATTGGGTACTTGGACCCGAGATTGAATTGATTTTGATTTAATTTGGGTACTTGGACCTGGGATTGAACTTGATTTTAGGGTACTTGGATCCGAGAATGAGTTTGACTGACCTTTTATCATTTGAGAAGTCTGACTGCTCCGGCTGTTTTATGCATTGTGATTCTTCACCATCAAAATGGATCTTCATCCTTTAAGATCGGGTCTTCATCCTTGAAAATGAATCTTCATCTTTTGACATCGGGTCTTTACCCTTGAAAAATGGATCTTCATCCTTTGAGATCAGGTCTTCACCCTTGCAAATGGATCTTCATCCTTTGAGATTGGGTCTTCACCCTTGCAAATGGATCTTCATCCTTGGAGATCGGATCTTCAACCTTTGTAAATGGATCTTCATCCTTTGAGATCAGGTCTTCACCCTTGAAAATATGGATCTTCATCCTTTGAGATCGGGTCTTCACCCTTGTAAGTGGATCTTCATCCTTTGAGATTGGGTCTTCACCCTGGCTTCAGCTCTTTTAGATGTATTGATCTTTTGTCTTTTGCATCTTCATTCTTTTGAGAATTCTAATTTTCTTTTTTTTTTATTCCATTCTTTTTTATTCTTCCTTTGCACTTTTGCAAAAAATTCGGCCCTTTTTAGCTAGCTTTCATATCCCTGCGTGGCAAAATATTTGCAAGTGAGTTTGAAAATGTTTTATATATAAACTCAAAAAATTGAAAAGGAGAAACTTTGCCCCCTGTGTAGGCTCAAACCCATGATTTTTCTATGCGGACTCTGATTGATGGTGTTGTTGTCTAGTTCTTCGCACAAGCATTTATTTCTTCTCTTTGCAAGATCACTGGAGCTTTCTCACGCAATGAGCTTTTATGCCCCCATGATTTGATATCTTCTTTTGATTATGTACTTCTCAGGGTGTTTGCTGTTCATTTTGCCAAGGAATAGACAACACAAGACAAGAAAGTGCGATGTGCTATGCTCATGTATGCATGATATGCATGAATAATACTTACAGTTGTTCCATCGACTCACAGACCAAGGTGATCAATAGAAGTATTCTCATTGGTTCTGTTTTGATGCTTGTTCAAGTCTTTCATTGGAATGATCGAAAGCTTTTGCATTTGTGGCTTTTATCTTCAAGATGTTGAAAACATGAGTGGTGGAGACCCTAAGCAGCAGAGTCAGGGATACATCCTTTTCAAACTATGTCTCAGCATGTCAATTGATAGCTTCTTCATGACCTTGCCAATAATCAATTCAACATACTTCCCTTAGCTCGAAGGCTTTGTATGACAAAACACTTTTTTTCCTTTCCCTTTTTTGAATTTTGATTTTGAAATCAAATGTTGGCTTTGCCAAATTAATGTCAATGTACCTCAGGACTTGATTTTCCAAATTAACATATCTTTAACATGACAACCCTAGTTACCATACTAAACTCTAGAATTATTTATATTTAAGCAAGAATTGTTGCACTTCAGATAGGCACATACACATTACTTGGCCAAAGGTCTCATTGAATTTAAATATTGTCTATCTCATATGCATGTTTATTCAAACTATCTCCACTAATAGACTCTACCTATAAAGAGAGATCAACAGGTCTTTGATAGGCTTGAAATGGGGTCTATAAAGGACACGGGTTTAAATGAAGGCCATTTGTAAGTTAGAGCAGATGTGACACAATGGACAAACTTCACACTATAAATTTCTTGTTTAAACTTTAGGCAGCTTGGAGGCAATCTTGCTAGACTCCAAATTCCTTCTATCTTCTTGGTATTAATCTAGATCTTGATTAGGACAGTCTTTGCCCTTGCAAAAAGTTTAACCCCAAATTTATTTCTTTTCTTCTTTTCCCTTTTCTTTCCTCTTTATTTTTCTTATTCTTCCCTTTCTTCGAGCATTTTATCATTTCGTCCTTCTTTCTTGTAGGACTGTCAAATATAGAACTTTCAAGAATTGAATGGTCTTTCCCCTTTTTCTTTGATTTTGATCGAATCTTTAGTTGGGTTGGACCAATTCAAGTCGAACCGTCCTTATAAACCAAATGGAAGCCTTTTGATGCCTTAGGTAAAAGAGAACTCAGTTGGCTTTTTGAACCATTTTGGGGTTTCTTTTCTTTTTTTTCTTTTCTCTTTTTCTTTTCTCTTTTTTCTTTTCTTTTTCTTTTCTTTTCTTTTTTTTTGTTCTAGCTCTAAAAGAGTTGTCTTGTTTGTACCAACTTGGGCTTCCAATAATGGATGAGTGGAGGAACATAAATCTTCTTTAATAAGGATAAATCATTTATTACCCTAATGTTGATGTTGATATATTTGAAATATTAAGAAAACTTCAACTACCCTTATGGTCTTGAGAACTTCAACTACCCTTATGGTCTTGAGAACTTCAACTATCTTCATGATCTTGACCAATCATTGCTTTCTTTGATCTTCTTGCCTCTTTATCTTAGTGATCATAAGACTTGTCAAAAGTATCACAACAGCTCAGGGTAGATTATTGGGGTTTTTAAGCCAATGAAAAGAAAGCTAAAATTTTATGAAGGCTCAAAGGGACAACTAGGGATTGATATTTAATAAGGTGGATACTAGTTGTTGGCTAACATAATAGTTGTTGTCTAACCAAATAATGCCTAGAGCATTTCTCTCTTAAATACGTAGAGTTCAATTTCGCCTCAAAAGCTTGTCAAAGCATGTTCTAAGACTGACTAGGACCTAGACAAAGGTAATTATGCAGGAGCCCTCTCTAAGTAAGCATACACAACTCAATGCTATAGAGCAATTCCCTCATCTAGTAAAGTCATTCAAGTCATAATGCCTAGACACATTAATTTATGAACATCAAGCTAGATTCCTCATCGGTTGAGCACCAAAATGAACAAAGACCAACAAAATTTTTAATAAAAATAATTTATTCAAGCAACTTTGAATTTGAAAGATAAGATTGTTCCAATTTGAATATTAAAGAAAGTAAAATTGAAAAGCAACATTCAAGTTAAGGAAAGTTCGTTGAGTTTAAGCTTCTTTCCCTTTCACATCTTCAACATTCCCATCTTGAAAAGATGATAAAACAAAATCTTCTTCCAATCCTTTTCCCACCATGAAGGTTGCCGGTGGAGGTACTTTTCCAAACTTAGGCAAAGGGTTGTTCTTGGTATTGGGCTTATCCGGCTCAGGTAGCTTACCACTGTCGATTAAATCTTGGATCTCATGCCTTAAATGAGCACATTTATTTATTTCATGCCCTCACATTTGATGAAATTGACAGAAGGCCTCGGCATTGAAGTTTGGTGGCAATGGATTATGTAACGGTCGAGGAGCTAACGGTTGTAACAACCCTTTCTTTTGCAGCTTGCTAAAAGCCCAAGATAAAGTTTTCCCCAATTCTGAGAATTGTCTTTTATTTCCTTGACCGGTTACATTAACATCAACCTCCTTTTGCGTGCTTTGATTTTCGGACTAGTGATTCCCTTTCTCATTCCTTCTTATTGAAAAGCGATTCTTCTCTCTTTCTCACTCTTCAATTTGCAGACCAGCTTGGAGAAGATCTTTGAAATCCCTTATAAGGGTGTGAGACATCCTTTCACGGAGATTGGGCAAGACACTTCTCATGATCATCCTTATTTGATCAAATTCATCGGGCCTCTTCTTGAGCAAAGTGGCCTTATTTCTCCATCTCTTCACATAGTCCACAAAATTCTCATTTGGCCTTTGCCTAATGGACTCCACTTCCATTAAGGTAACTTCCAACTCAACATTATATCCATATTGTTGGATGAAGGCTTTGTAAAGTAGATCCTAACTCTTTTGTGTTCCATCATCTAAGGTATTGAACCAATTTTGGACAACAGGGTCCAATGAGAGCATAAAGTACCTTAGGGTTTGAGCCTTAGTAGCTCAGGCAGACTGCATGGCAGTGATATACTGCTTCACACGGAGATGAGGATTTTCAGTGCCATTGTACTTTGCAAAGGATGGCATCTTGAACTTGTACGGGACTTCTTCATCTTGTTCAAATAGTTTATCGATCTCAGACATCTCTTCGGTTTTCAGCTTCTTCTCAAATTTATTTTCTAAATCAGCAATCATCTTTTCAACATCGGATGTCTCGGTCTTTTCAATAGTTTCTTTCTCAATAACCTTTGGTTCTTTCTTCTTCTCTTGAACATCTTGGTAGTATTAAGCCCAATCATCATCATCATCAATGATCACTTTTTCATCATTAAAAACCACTTCACCAACTTTGGTCTTCCCTTTGTCCTTTGGCTTCTTAGTGCTAGCAGATGCCTCGGCATGATTCTCTAAGATTGCAGTCAACTAGTTCTCCATGGTCTCAGCTAGGGCCTCTTTTATTTCTTCCATCTTGGCGTTGAAGGCCTCATCCACCAACCTTTGAATTTATTCGGGATCCATTGTTTTTGGTGAGCAAGTGATTGAGTCGTTGCTAGATACTTCGTCTCCGGCGTAGGTCGAATTGTTGTAAGCTTTTGAACTATCGTAATCTAGGGTTGTGAGCCAGAGAGGATTAATGACATGAGATGCAAATGTATGCATGTATGTATGTATGTATGCATGAACAATTAACAAACAAGGACAAATAGGACATTCCTTCCAACCTTATAACATCCACACACGAATGGCGAGTCTCTTTTCCTAGGTATATGGTTAACAAGATACCAACATGGGGTACTTTGCTTTCGAATAATTCCCTCAGACGTTTCAACCAATAGTTATATTTTCGAAAGTGGAAATCAATTCATAATAATTCCCATTGATTAGGTTTTAATCCATTTATCCAACTAAAGTAGCCTTTATGCTATATTGGATTAAAACTAAATTAAGAGGTTTATTATAGATAGATTTCTCACTTGAAAAAGGTAACTAATGGTTAATGCCAAAAACAAGCCCATGGTTAATTTATTCTTAGTGTAAACTAAGCCCACAATTGATTTTTAGTATTTCATAATTGACCTAAATATTTTGCAAGCTCTTTGTAAGAAAAGATTGGGTGAAAATAGTTTTGTTTCTAAGCCCATTGTAAAAGATTTTAGAAAAATGGATTTTGGGCTTAGTATTTGGGCCATGGGCCAAAGATTTTTTGATTTGTTTTTAGAAAAGTCTTATGTCCAAAGACCATCTTGAAATATTTTGAAAATAGCTTTGGTCTTTTGGATTTAAAGAAAAAATTATTTTGAGCTTACAATGTACTTAGGTCATATTAAAAAAAGAACAAACCAAATAAGCCATGATTTAAGCCAAGATAAATGAACCATAGTCAAACAACATCCATTTGGGGTAAAAACCTAAGGAAAGTAACTAGGCCAATTACATGAGCTTTAGTCTTTGGGTTAAAAGGCTTAGGTTCCCATAGCAAGTATATACCAAATGGTACGAGGCTATGAGTAGTTATGACATGCTCGATCTCCATACCTTGAGTGAAAGTATGGTATCCCTTACATAACACAACACGGGTAACACGGGCGTCCTAACTCATGCACACAATGCAATCTAATATGATGCAATGGATAATATCATTATAAGAAAGAATAGAATAATATAAAAACCAACGGAATCAACTTCTCTTATCCCCAGTAGAGTCGCCACTGTGAGTGGGGATTTTTGCCCCCACTCCTGGTGGAATGGTTCTTGCGACTTCCGCACTGTTTATGCTCAGGGTCTTAGAGAACACGGACCTAGGTCCGGAGAAAATGGAGTCGCCACCCGGACAGGCCGGGAAAAAGAAAGGGGTGGATGACTCGATTCCTAAGGAATCCCTAACCCCCTAATGGGTTCAAAAAGTTGGATATGTGTGGGGAAGGTGAGAAATGGCCCAGTACCCCCACAACGCCCGGTTCATTGGAACCGGCCTCCTTTACAGGTCTTAATATTATAAAATTCTTAAGTATAACAATATTATCCATATTACACACAATAATTAAAACAAAGTATCAATATATTAAAATCAAAGCAAGGTCCAAGCAAAACAAATAAATAGACATCCATCCGAAGATGGAAACATGTCCTTACATCACATGCCTAAATAGGACACCTACTGAAAGGTAGAAACATGCCCTTTACATAAGTTATAAAATAGAAAAGCAAATTAAATTACATGATATTTAACTAATGAGGTACCCACCAAGTGGAAACATACCTCTTACAACATTTAGAAACCTAAATAAATTGATAAAAGTAAATAGTCATTCCTCATAAATAAATCATTCATTAAAAGTATTAAGTATCAATGGAAAATAAACATCCATCCATGATAAATTAAATAAATCAAGTATTGAACTTAAATAAATTAAAGCATGTAAAATAAATCAAAGTATAATCAAATATAGAATTGAATAAGGTAAATAAAAATCCAAATTATAGCTACTGTTTCCATTTAAGGTTCTTTATTTCATGTGTTAGGGTTTTGAAATTCATAGAATTAGGCTTATGTGACTTTTTTTAAGGAATTAAAATAGATTAAGGTTTTATGTTTTAAAAGGTTGGTAAGACTCTTTGATTAACCAAATTAAGGTTTGAATGGTGAAATCATGAAACTAGGGTTTTGGACACTTTAAAATACTTTTGATTTGTGGCTTTAAATGATGATTTCAAGCTTACTGTGTAAATTTAAAATATTTGTGTTTTTATAGTTTTTAATGTTTTAAAGGATTAAGGTTTAGAAAAAGTTAGGGTTTAAGGTTTTAAAGGGGTTAGAGTTTACTATTTTAGGTTTAGAAGTTGAATTTGGGTTTAGTGTTTTAGAATTTAGGGTTTCGGTGGATGTTTAGGCTTTTAGGGTTTGAAAATCAATTTATACTTTTATGAGATTTTATGAAAGTAAACCAAACGAATTAAAGTTTTTATAAATAGAAAAGGTATTTTTTAAGGCTTTTTGAAAGAAACAGAATTTTAATTTAAGGTTTTGAAAAGAAATATGTTAAATTAGGGTTTTAAGATTTTGATGAAACAAAAGTAGCAATTGTAAATTTTTTTGGAAAACAAAGCAACGAAATAGTATTTTTAACTTTAGAAAAACTAAATTAAAGGTTCTGGAATTTTTTTTCTTTGATGAATTAAGCTACTGTAAACAAAAAAAACAAAAAGAATTTAGAATTCAAATCTTCTTTCGTGGGGTTGCACCAAAATTGCTTCTTGGATCAACCAAATCAAAGGCTGTTGATACCTTTGATGAATTGTTTGAATTGATTTTCTGCTCTCTCAATAAATTAGCTTGGTTCCAAATTTTCCTTCACTGATTCGGTTTCCCCTTTGTTTCCAGTTTCTGTCCCTTCTTTTCTCCTAATTTCTGATTGCCTTTTCACTCTCTCTGCCTCCTTATTTATAGAAGTTTTTTTTCATTGGTTTTTTTCTAGTTACACACGGCATATCATATTTAATAAATAAAGGAAACCGAAACCTAATTGTATTAGGTTTCAGAAAATTCGCGTCGAAAAATTTCGCTGGCAAAAAAAAAACTGCTGCGGAAAAATTGCGCTGAAGAAAAAATTTACCGCAGAAAAAATTGCGCTAGCAAAAAAATCTGCCGCAGTTGGCTACAGGGCAGGGAATAGGCCTGCGGCCATTTCGCCCGCAGGAAACTCCTGCGGGCAAAATGGCCCACGGCCAAGCCCGCTGGAATTTTCGGCGATGATTTTTTTGTCGTCGATTTTTCAGTCTCCGATTTTTATTTTTATTTTTTGTTTTTTATTTTTATTTGTTTATTTTTATTTTTTATTAATAAAATTTAGATAATAAAGTAAAAATTATTTAATTAAGATAACAAAAATTATTTTGGACCAATTAAAATATATTAGACAATATAAAAAGTATTTTGGACTAAACCGGACTGGGACAAAAATTAAGGGTCTATAGTTATATTCTCTTCATCCATCTATAAATGAAACAAATTAGACTCTAAAAGAATTCATTTTTTTGTCAACAAAATTCAAGATTTTATCACCAAAGAATGAAGTGATCCTAATACCATCCAATAAATTATAATTTATTCAAATTTAATTATAACAGACTATTGATTCATAATGCCAAATAAGATGACAACTAGAATGGTCAACCTAGAAAAATTCACTAAGTGCACTGATTAAAGTCTTTCCTTTGATTAACAAAACAAAAGCCTAATAAGATCAAACCTTAATCTACAGTACGAAAATGATCAAAGAACTAATTGGTTTATTGACAACCCAATTAACACAAGCTTCATTTAATAGAATTCATTCTATTTATATTAATAGATAAGCTTGTGTTATTTTCTTGTTTCCATTTGGCAATATGAAAGAGTTTTCTGGTTTAAGTTGTCTATAATTTTTATGGAAACATCATTGACCTATAAAAATTACTTTGTTAATCTTTTCTTGTAAGTATAATCTTTAAAACTTTGATTTTCTGAAACAACACTAATTTACTATCTAGTTGGAAAGACAAATATATAATGCTAAAATAAAGGGCAATTAAAATGTCAAGTTCCTAACTACCATTTCCCCTTAGATGAATAAAGCTAATTATAATATTTTATTATTATTATTATTCTCGATCTTTTCGGGTGGATAACAATTGCTAATTGTTTCTCATTAAATATCTGAATGTGATCCCAAATTCCAGAGATTATAAAGTTAGTGATAATAAGGGTCCATGCTATGTAGAGTTTGGATTGGGTAAGTGTCAGTAAAACAAAGAAAAAAAAAGCAAATTTTTGAGCAAAAACTAATTAGATTTGGAGAAAGATTTTCAAGTGTCATGTTATTGTACTTGAAATTCAACATCACTCATTTCTTCACAACCATTGCATAACCGAACTACAGCATCCTCTTCCTTAAAACAAAGTTTTATATATATATATATATATATATATATATTATATTTAGCATCCTGTGTGATCACATTCTATTATAAATTTAGTCATATAGAGCATAGTTTATAAATTATAATAAATATTGGATGTTCAATTTAGAAACGTTAAAATTTTTATGTATAAAATAAAACTAGTTCATAGATAATATGCTAAGGGCATATTTCATGTATTTTTTCAAACACATTACTCTGCTAGAGTACAATATTAACCATCCAAAAAATATATTTCGTCCTAAAATTTCAAAAAATTTTAAAATTTTCCTATGCTTTTAGTATACAATTTCAAAAATCGAAGACCATCAGCATATAATAAACCAACAAATAGAAAACATTTAATTATAAATTCTCAATAATATTTGTGAAGTTAGTTAAACATAATTTCACCCCAAAAAAAAGCATTTGCCAAAGTGATAGTCATCATAATCTAAAAAAATAAGCAATTCAACACAAAAATAAGCAACAAGATGCTATCTTGTACATCAAAATGCAAGAACAAAGACACAAGTGGGAATTGTGAACTTAACACTCCAAATTTTTAGATACTAACAAAATATAGTACATAAACATAGAAAAATAAGCAAAGATGGCCAAAGAACTGCATAAACTCTAAGAACCTAGGTACATTAAAAAAAATATTATCCATGCATCCAAGAACTATATGTCCCTTCTAAAATTATGCAAGGCAACAACTGATTTGATGATCAGAGTCCCGGATACAATCACAGATATAACGGCCCATTGTGTATTAAAAGTGAAATAGAAAGAAATATCTTTAAATTGACAGTAGAAGCATAACTAACCAATGCGAAGAAGCACACTGACAATGGAAATGGATAATGGCTTGCAATGAAAGAAGATGAACTACGAATTAGGGAAGAAAGAAATTAAAATAGGGTTATCTTATATGATGGGTTTTGTGGGGGGTTTTGGAATTTAATTGAGGTTGATTTTTGCATTAAAAAACTATTCCAACACACCAAATTGGTAGTTCAACTAAAATTGTCAAAAATTGCCATTCTCACACAATGAGAAAACCATAATAAACCATGAAAATTGGGTGGAAATACTCACAAACATAGTTCATCTATAAACCACACTATACTAATCCATGGAAAACCCCATTGGAAATGCTCCCAAATAAAGTGTTAAGAAGGTGGTTGACGTAGGTTAAAAAAGGTAATCTATATAATATACTACATTTTAATTTTATTTTCAAATTTGTAAACTATATAATATACTACATTTTAATTTTATTTTCAAATTTACTTAACCTTCTACTTTTTATTTTTACCTTTTTTATTTTTTATTTTATTGCACTATATCTAGTTTAATTGTGAGTGCACAATATGAGAAACAAGTAATGCAATAGTGAGTAGAGTATCATTTCTATGAGGAAGGTGAATTCTAAATACCAAAATACTAAATTATTTATTATTTGGAAAGAAAGATTGATTTTA
The DNA here is from genome assembly GCA_947685225.1 of Garcia nutans. Classification (NCBI taxonomy): domain Eukaryota; kingdom Viridiplantae; phylum Streptophyta; class Magnoliopsida; order Malpighiales; family Euphorbiaceae; genus Garcia; species Garcia nutans. The sequence continues at coordinate 22,818,852 of CANTUV010000026.1, forward strand.
AATTTAAATTTAAAATTAGGTCTACTTTTTTTAACTCATATTCTTAACTATATTGTTCTTTTGATTATTAATTGAATTATTGATTATTGATTATTGATTATAGACTATGAATTTCCTAGGGTTTTGATTTAACTATATTATTCTTTTGATTGTTGATTGGGTTCTCCCAAATTAAGCTATAGTCTCTTTTAAGATGTAAAACTAACATTGAGATTATTTTCCATATCTACTCTCATAATCACAAGAATCAATTTAATTCTTTAAGTTCTATGAGAATCTTTAAATCAATCTCCTAAGTGTTCTTCTCATTCTGAGTAAAAACTACTTAAGATTGTTATCTCATTGGATTAATGTTATACTTTCATTTTTGCTCCATCGCACAACATCTCAAATTAAATAATTATTGGACAGATAAATATTAGCATTAAGCATTAAAAAATAACAAAATAATCAAAAGAAGAATTGAATTGAATCAAATAATTAAGAATTACTCCATAGAAAAATCAAAAGAAGGGTCTAACCCTAATTAGGGTTTTTAGTTACTCATAATTGAAAAACAACTAAAAGAGAAATTTAAGAAGATAATTGAAAACAGTGAAAGTAAATAACAAGATAAATCAAACTCTAAATCTTCTATGGATTGAATGAAACTCTTCTTGGATCTTGAAACTCTTCCTTGAACTAAGCATTTTTTCTTCCTCTCCAAAGAAATCTTAAGAAATAAGTAAAAAAATTCAATGAGAATTAGATGATCAATTGGAGAAGAAGGCTTTGGTTTATATAAAGGTTGGGAGATCTTCTAATCGAAGTAAGAAAGATCTAGAGCATATTTTATAGGGTTCCTGCTTGAATAGGAAATCTAATTATACCAGAAGTTGCATAATCATCGAGTTTATAGCCACCCTAGCATTTCCACAGTCTTGGATTTTAGACCTCACGACCATACGTAACTGCGCCTATCTATATCTTCATATAAGATTCCCTGACAATCCTTTCAGAAAACTATCAAAGAATGCTACTTAATACACTAACCAGTCTATAACCATTCAATATTCACATTTAGGCAATTCTAATAACAATCCAATCAAAATTTTGGCAGAGTTTCCTCTGCAGTTTCTACTATCCAAAAATTTTTAGCAACAACACAACCTATAGAATAGTATTTCTTATCCCAACAATCAAACCAAACTTTAAACATCTTCAATATGACCCAATGTTATTCATATATCATAGCAATCATCATAAAATCAATAATCCTAAAATGTAAATATATAACACATTATTAGGATTTAAAGTCAATCACTAAGACTCAAAATCTTAGACTTTAAATACATATGTTTTCTTTATATTTATAAATATTATACAATATTCCAATAAACCAATATAATATATACAATATATCTATCCATACTTACAATGTACATCAAGATCATCATCCGCATTACGGGTAATCCTGGATGTCTTCACTTCCTAATCCTTAACTTTCTCAGTTCCATTATACTTGGGTGTCAGAAAAATTCTATCACACTAAGCTTATAGCTTAGTGGTGCATGCATATACATTTTTTTGCCACTTATTGTTAAAGAAAACAATTTCAACAATATAGTAATAATTTCTCCTACAATGAAATTAGTTTGATAAATCAAACACTTCCATTAACAACTTAATTCAATATTTTGAATATATAAATAACAACTTAACTTTATAAAAGCAAATAACATTACACTACATTTTCAGTGTTATAATTGTTCACTTTTAATCTATTTTGTCACTTAAGCTTAATACTTATCTTTTAGCATCGTTTATATTACACTCTTTGTGTTTCTCAGTTATTCTCTTTTATCGATTTAATTTATGGAACATTCCCATTCAATCTAATATGTTGATACACTGGTTCAATGTAACATTCTAAACACTAGTTTCAAAATATCACTATAAACATTTTCAATCAATTTGACACTTAGAATACTATCAATCAATTTAATAATTGAACATGATCATTCTATTTAGTACTTCAACACTTTGGTTCAAAATACTAGTATAAACATTTTTAATCACTTCAATCTTTGAAATTCTATCAATCAATTTAATACATTTAGCAATAACTTTTATTTATCATTCTTACAGTGTTTCATATAATCAGTTATAGTAATGCTTTAATAATTCTATCTTTTCAATACAATTTAACAAGTACATTTGGTAATTGCATACTCATATATTATTTTGCCCTTGTTTACTGAATTTAAAATCCTAGAATCAAATAATGGGTTAGTAACAGTAAGTAAATGCCCAGTAGATCAATTAGTATGGCTAGTAGCCCAGTAATAGTAGTGACATAGAGTGTCCAGTATCAGTAGTGATACAAAGTGCCTAATAACATTAGTAGCAGAGAGTGCCAGTATCAGCAATGACAAAGAGTATCTAATAACAATAAGGACGTCTGCCCTTTAGCTAACCATTCAATCCAAAAACTAGGTTTACTATCAATATAATCAGGTAATACACTTACTTTGTTAAATCAAGATATTGCATAATTATAATATCAATTATTATAAAACATTTTCTCTTTGAATTATTTATCTATCATTATGAATTTATAGGGTATGAACAATTAATTCAATTAGTATGGTATCCCTTACACAATATAATATGGGTTACACATGGCATCCTAACTCACACAAACAATACAATCTAAGTGATGCAATAGATAATAACATAATAAGAAAGAATAAAATAATATAAAAACCAATGAAATCAACTTCTCTCATCCCTAGTGGAGTCACTACTTTGAGCGGAGATTTTTACCCCCCTCCCATTAGAGTGGTTCTTGCAACTTCGGCACTGTTAGACTCAGGGCCTTAGAGAACACTGACTTAAAGTCGGAGAAAATGGAGTCGCTACCTAAATAGGCTGAAAAGATAAAAAGGGGTGGATGACTCAATTTCTAAGAAATTTTTAACCCCCTATTGAGTTCAAAAAGTTGGGTATACATGGAAAAGATGAGAATAACCCAGTACCTCCATAGTGATCGGTTCATTGGAACTGGCCTCTTTTTCAGGTTTAAACATTATTAAATTCTTTAACTTATCATCGTATCATTCATTCTACATGCAATTAAAATAAACAAATATTCATTATATTAAAATCAATGAAGTTCAAACAAATCAACAAAATGGGCACCTATACAAGATGGAAATATGCCCTTACAATAATGTCCATTGTCTAAAATATAATAAAATAGGATACCCACCAAAGAGTGAAAATATATCCCTTACAACTGTCCCAAAGTCTATAAAATAAATTAAATAACAAACTAAACGGATAAGGCACCCACATAGTGTGGAAACATGCCATTTACATCATTTAAAACCAAATAGTAAATGATAATAAGAAAATATAATTTAACCATTCATACCAAATAATTAATTCAAACATATATAAATTACCATTAAAGAATCAAAAAGCATAAAACAATAAATCAAATAATAAAATCTAAAGTTTAATCTTAAATTAGATGCTAGACATGCAAATTAGGGTTTTACATATGAAACTAGGGTTTGTTGATGTAAATTAGGGTTTTGGTTCAATTTAGGGTTTTAAGATTTTGAATTAGGGTTTCTCATGAAAACCTAATATTCAATATGTAAGTTAAACTAAAACATGTAATTTTAGGGTTTGATATGCAAACTATAATTAAAACATGCAAGATTAGGGTTTTGGATTTGTGAATATAAGGGTAAAATAAATAATTAGCAATAATGTGAAGAATTTGATAAAAGAAACATTATAACAGTGAAACGAGATAATTGATGAAAGAAAACAATTGAGTTGAATTGGTTATGAGAAATTAAACCTGTGTTTGTTGACTCTACCAATTTGATGTGTTGACCCAAGCTATTGTTTTGCTACTGCCTAGACCACTTATTATATTGCTTTTGCTCTCTGTTTTTAATTGCTCTTTTTTGCTCTCTATGTTTAATTGCAATTCCTAGGGTCTATTAATCGTTGCTAGTCCTTTTTAATTATTTTTATTGTCCCCTCTAAATTCTCAAAAGTCCTTTGTATTTATAGGCAAATTTAGGGCTTAATGATGTTCCTTAATCCTAAACATGTTAGGAAACAGCCTTGAAACCATTTAGGATATTAAATTAAGCCAAAATTAAGGGCCCATATCGAATTAGACATCCAATTTGATATGGGAAAGCCTCATATTGAATTTATAATTCGATATGAGGTGGCTCATATCAAATTTATTCATGGCCAATTCGTTATGATCCTTGCTCATAACGAATTGGCCATAAAAAATGGCCAATCATCTTTCATTTTGGGTCAGTTTAGCTTTTTAATCGGACTAGAATTGGTTTTGGATTTGATTTAGGCTTTTAAATTGAATTAGATTAACTTGGGCCTTTAAGATTGAAACCAAACTTGATTTAACTTTTTTAATTAGAACAAAATTCATTTTGGGTCAAAATTAAGGGTCTACATGTCCTTACTAGATTTTCCTTTTATATTATCAATTCTTTTTTTCTATTATCATCAATCAGTATCATTTAGTTCTCTAACACTTCTATATATAATCTATGAATTATTTTAAATCTCCACATAATGTTTTTGTCAAGTATACAATATGTATACTATCACACTCTTACTTCCACTACTTAATCAATCCTTACATTCACCTCTTTGCTTTCCTTATCTTGCTTTTCAAACCATTTAAGATCACCAATGATTTATCTATTTATTAATCTTTTTACTTATTTCTCAAATTATCTTGTTCTTCACAAATAATACAATATTAACTAATCATACACAATTATCTTTTATTCTTTCTCGAACTATACGCTCATTTTTATTACCTAAAAACATATATCAACTTTTCTCATATAAATCTCATTTTCTAAGTCTCACCATTCAATAGATTGATCTCACTTCAATCTTTAACAACCTAAAATCAATTACAAACACTCCCAGGGTTACATTAACAATTCACTACTAAATTCACTCACTAAAGTTATTCATTTAAATCCAATAAACAATAATTAATTCTCCAAAAACACAATCAAATACAAACCCTAATTCTCAGTTATTTGCTTTTCCATTCCTCCTTCTTCATATTACTTTATATAGCTTAATCGTATATCTCTATGGAAAAATATTATCCTTAACTTTTAACATAACCTATGTAGCTCAAAGTCATCCTTTAGTGTAAAAAAAATGTGGTTTTACAAACACTTTCTATCAATAAACAAATAGTTCAACACTTCACTTCTCTAGCATGAATATATATATTTCAAATAATCATTTAGCTCCAAAAACACAATTTAATTCAAAATCAAGTGATTAATAGTGCAATAACTCCTAATATCATTTAAATCATGTATATTTACCAAGATAAGATTTATCTCTCTTATCAATTCTTTCATAATCAAGTAAATCATCATCTATTCAACTCAAAATTCTCTTCTACTTAATTCAAATTAAATAACCAAAAATAAATTTCATCTATTATAAACATATTCATATATTCAAGATAACAATTTCCATAACCTCAAAATCTTCCAAAACCCCAAACTTATCAAACCCTAATTTATTCCAAAACCTAAATAATAACTTATGTATATATATTTCAATAATTAATTTGGATACAAATTCATTTAAGAATCATATAAAATACATTTTTTTTAATTATAAAAGTAATTTTATCTTGAAAGAAATCAATTTCAATAATCACTTCTTTAAAATCACTTTAAATACACTTCTTTCACATATAACCATATGTAATCAAAACACAAGCTTCCTTCAATGATCAAATTAAAACCAATCTATAGCAAAATAAGTAATATACAAGCACTAACCTCACTTAAGTAGCACTTCCATCATTCTTATTTTCAATCCTTTGATTTGATGATGTTTTTCTTGATAAATCAAGCTTAAAGTAGCTAAAATCTATCAAAACTTAGTTTTTCTACAAAATCTCCATGATTTATAGGGTAAAGATTGGAGGAAAAAGAAAAATAAATGAAGATAGTGGATGATGATGTGTATGGCGGTTTGAAAGGTAAGAGAAGACACTAAAAATCCCTTTATATAGCCTTTAAGATTTTTATCTCATGTACTCACTCACACCATTATTTTGGTACACCTACTTTCTTTAACTATTTCTTAATCCAACTTTTTAACTCCATAAAATTGTATAAACAATTATTTTAATTATTCTAAAGCCCAATTATATAGAAATATCATTTATACCATATATAACATTTAAAACTCAAAATTCCAAATTTGGATCACACACCACGGCCGTGGCAAACTAAGGGCCACGCCTATCGAATTCAAACCATTATTGCCATATAGAAAATTTCTCTCAAATAAAATCATCCTTCAAACCACACGTGTTTTTCTGTGGACATGCCCATGTGAATCAAACAGCCACTACTGAATTAGAGAATTTCTTTGAAATAGTCCTACCTCCTATGCCACGGTCGTAGCACTCCAAAGCCACACCCATGAGAATGATGTAGCCACTAAATACACACTCCAAACAAATATAACACTCCAAGCAATCATGTAATTACACTTAATGCAGAAAAACCCATACTTAAAACTTCCAAGGCATTACACTTCAAAAATCACTTCACAGGCAATGGAAAACTATCATGCCATTGTAGTCAAGCGATCGTGGAATTTATTTGCTCTCTAGAGTTTCAACACCTTTCTTTTCTTTCTTCTGGCAGTCTCGAGATGGAGTCTAGGGGCATAAAAATTTATTCCCATGTGCTTGGAGTCAAACTTTATGTTATTTTCGCCCAAATATCTTTCTCTTAAATTGATAATCTAATTTCATGCTTCTTAACTTCTACATTTGGTCTAAATGCAGCCAAAAACTCATATTTTGCATTGTTAACTTCACTTTGAAATTTTATTCTAACTCTTTAAAGAAAACTTATTAAATTCAATTGGAAATAACAAAAATAGAGCTATAATAACTATAAAATTATATACAAAATATAGTTTTATCATATTTTTTCAAGAATATGATTTTCTCTTTTAGTTTATGTTTTCATACTTCCATAATTCTTTTTTTCTTCATTATTGCATCTTCTCCTTCATTACATAACTCTCTTTCAATTTCCTTTTATTTTTTTTACTTGTTTTTTTGTATGAGTGATATATTAATTACTGGTTTTTGCTTCAAATATCTTGCATCACTTACCATTTTATTCAATTGTGCTGGTTTTTTTTTTCCAACTTTTGTTGTCAAATTGACTAAAGTTGAAGACTACCAGGATCTTGTAACTACAAGAGATGCAAGTGTGGTTCATTATGCTTAATTCAATGCTTGGTGGAGGTGGGACGACTAGGTCTTCAATTTGGAGGTTGATGTTGAGTGGTGTACCAAAGGCCAAATTTCAAAAAAGTTCTTTTCTTTTCTTTGTGTTGCCCTTTTATTATCCTCACTTTTCTCTTTGTTCTTTGTTGTTTTAAATTGAACTTTTAGTTTTGAATTGTAATAATTGTTTTTTTTTTCAACCTAAATGCATATTACATATTCAATAAAATGCTTCAAAAAAATATTTTTTCAATTTTTCAATTTTTTTCATCATATTAACAGAATATATGTAATATATATAACATATAATAAATATATAATAGATTTGTATAAATTTTAAGATGAAATCCATCATATATATCTATTTATATGTAATATATATGTCATATAACTAAATATGTAATTATTATTCCTCTTCAATCTAACACTTATATCTACTTATATGTTATATATTTAAACATATAATTGTTATTTCTCTCCAATCCATAACATATATCTACTTATATGTAATATATATATATTATAATTTTTTGTTATGAACAGAATGTGAAATTGTAAATTGAGAAAATAAAATTAATATATGAGTAAAGTAGTCAAATTGTTCTAATATATATATATATATATATAATAAACAAGATAAGTGAATTTGAAAGAAATGTCTATAATTTATATAATTTATAAAAACATGTAGCATTGATTAAAAATCGATTAACAAATAAGTGCAATAGAAAGTGATTGAATAACAAACAAAAGCTTGAATATATATATATATATATATGTGTATGTATGTATATACACTTATATTATTTCTAAAAGTAATTTCATTGAGACTTAAATTTAACTTGTGATATATATAATTAGAATTAATTGAAATAAAGATTATTTTATTGTATTGCTAAAATGGAAAAAAATTAATAATTATTGAGAAAGAAATATGTTTATTTAAAATTAATATTATAATTATAAAATTATTTGGAATAAGAAAATAAATAAACTGCACGATTGTACAATAATTAAACATTACTATTATTGGGCATTTATGCCATTATGACTGGCATATTACTAAGTATTTAATTGCTATTACTGAGCCCATTATCTGAGTCTAGAGTGTGATATCATGCATATGAGGGCAAAAGTGTAACAATATTTGAAATTTATTAAAATATATTAGAATATATTAAAAAAATATATTGAGTGTCTATACTAAATTTTACTAAAAAATGCAATTTACTAAAGTTAACTAAAAGTTAAATTGTATAGAATAATATCAAAATGTTAAATTGATTAAAAGTGTTCAAAGTGTTATACTAAATGATAGTGCTCATCATATTAAATTCACAAGTGATATTTATATAAAATATGAAAAGTGTGATATGAATATAATCAAGAGTTGTATAATAAACTATAAGTGAAGAATACAATTTGTAAATGGAAAATACAAACTGCAATAGAAAACATAAATTGTAAGTTAGAAATACAATTATTAGAATTGCAAGGTTGAAAATTTCAAAGATTAATAATTAAATGTATTATAGTTATACCTTTTTTAATTAAATTGAATTTGAAATATGAGTATATAAATAGTGCAAGAACAATAATATTTTTAATAAACAAATGCAATGAGATTAATTTTTTTTATTAATGTTATCAAATTTGAAATTTACTGCTTGAGAAATAAGTTCAATTGAAAATATTTGATTTATTGATTTTTTTCCATTACTATTGAGGTTTATAGTTTTTATTATTGTGATTATCTTCTTTTAATATTGAGTGACAAAATAAGTATATACAAGCACTACTAAGCGTGTTAGATTTTTTTGACAAACAGATAATTTCAAAGCAGTGTTAGTAAATGAAGAGCTATTATTTTAAAGATCAACTGCAATATTGGAGGTGTTTTATTATAATAATTTTATGGTAAATATTTATAATTACAATTCACTTAACAATATTAATGTGTAAATAATGAATATATAATTTTGTTAATAATGAGGAATATATTCATTGTATAATTTATTTTAATTAAATTTAAGGATTGTATTAATTGTAAATGAGATGGAATATTTATATATATTTTAAGTTTGGAGTTATAAGATTTAGAAAATGATTATTATTTCAGATAATGTATTATATCTATATTTATATGTATAGATTTATATGTATGTATAATTTATTTTTATTTGTGGTGGATATTGAATTTATTGGAGTTATTGGTGTTGAGATTGGTATAAATTGAATCTAGAAGTGTTTTGTTTTCCTGCAAGTTATATTAGAATGTTGAATTTTTGGATAGCAAATATTGCAGAGGAAACTCTACCGAATTTTTTAGTCAGATTAAGTTGCATGGAATTGGATATTAGATTGTTATAGAATTATTTAGTGCACTGAGTAGCATTTTTTAATAGTTCTCTGAGAAGATTGTCAGAGGACATTGCATATTTGGTATTTAAAATTTTGAGTATTGTATGACATTGTGCTCTTATATAATATATATTGGCATATATATATTTTTACATAATTATTACTGCCATTTCTAGATATTAAAGTGCCAAAGAAAATACATACTTCAAATGGCTATACATTATCGTGGATGGACGCAATAGATGATGTGTTAGTTGATTCATTTTTGAATCAACAAATTCTCAGACATAGATCGGGGGCACAATATTATTGCACTTACAATTGAGTGCATTACCAATGACATGAAAAAAAAAATTAGATAAGCCATTTGACAAAGAGCGAATCCATAACCGCATGAAAGAACATTAAAAGAAGTTTTGCTAAATGGAATGACATATTCCAAATTGGTTTAAGTGGTTTTGCTTGGAATCCAGAGAAAGAAAAATTTGATGCCGAAGAGGAGGTTTGACAAGAATTAATTAAGGTAATTCTTATATGTTTGTTATTTGTAAAATATATTCAATTACATATAATTTCATATTAATTTTTGTTTCATTTTCTATAGGCTAAGCCTGAAGCTGTTGAATTAAAGAACAAACATTTGTGCAATTTCGACAAATTGGTTAAACTTTATGGAAAGGATGAGCTATTGGTAGGACTAGTGATGCCCCAGGTGATATGAGAAAGAAAGTTGTTAGTAATCTTCAGAAAAGAAAAAAAATGCCCCAAGCTCATTGACTATTGAGAACATTGACTTTATGATATTTGAAAACACTTATGGTTTATATAATACTGATGCATTTTAGAGTGAGACTTTGTTATGAAGATGCACCAACTCTTGAAACCCTTACATCGCAAGTTCATTCAGAGGCTCCAACGTCTAGAAAGAAAAGTTAAAACAAGTAAAGGAAAACACATTGAATATCTTGGAGTATGGTTTTGAATAAATAGCCACTGTAATTGATAACCTCTTCAACAAACTACCAACTAACCTTCTGACTTCAATTTATAGTTTGGATTTCGATGCAACTACGACTATAAAATCTTATACTCCTCTTATTCAAAATTGATACTTGATGAATGGTTTTCTTAATATTTCGCCCGAGCATCGTAGAGATATTTACTTGACCTGTTTAATAGTAGTTTGAAGCACGTTTAAGATATTTCTAAAAGATTATCATTTTAGGACTTAGGACTTATTTTTAATTATAGACTGTAGAAATTCAATGCATAACTTATATAGGATAATATTATGGACTTTATATATATTTTTATATTATTTTGGATGATGTTATGGGTAATATTAATGTTATGAATAATATTTTGTGATTTTAATAAATTAATTACATTATTATTTCATAGATTATTGATTTATTTGAATTTTATTAATATTTCTTATTTTCTTAGTAGCATGATCCCTTAAATTTACTATAAAATATAATATATTTTATTATTTTATCAATAAAATAAGTTTTTTCTAAAAATCTTACTTATTTTTTAGATGCAATTAATTAGTCTTATAATTTGCACATATATAAGATATTAGACAGAATGATATTCTAATTATTTTATTTATTTAAAATAAATCATAACATCAAACTAAATAAAAATAACTTAAAATATTGGTGGCCTTTGTTGAACTTTGTATTTTATTAAAGAGTTTATGTGAATGCATGTGTTTATCAATAATGGGGTTCTTTGAATTCATTGTAAAACATGAAAAAAAGTATTTTAGAGTTTCATGAACTTAATATTTTTTTGATATTGATCCATTAAACTTTATTTTGATAGAATTGAGTATTTAAAATTTACAATTCATAAAAATTAAACCCTCAACTAATAAAATAGACTAATAATATAAAATATTTTATTAGTTGAAATATCGACGCAGTTAACTAATTTTATTTGATGATTTAATTTTTATGAATTATAAATTTTAAAGGTTGAACGTCATCAAAATAATCAGAAATTTAATATCAAAAAGCTAGTTTGGCTCCAAAAATCATTTTTTTCTTAAAAAAAAAAAAATTAAAATACCATATCATCTTTCCGGAAAACTGCTACTACTATTTTATAGTATAGCATATCACGCTGTACTGTACAATGCTGCCAATGAAAGTGTAAAACCCTGATAATGGTTTTTAAATCATTTTTTTCCCTTTGTTGCTCTCTTCGCCGATTTCTGAAGAATATTGGGTTTTAAATCCTCGAGAAGAATATTTTGTTAATCTGCTGGTTTCTGGATTTGTTAATCCGTATCTTCTTTGCTGGTTCATTGGTTGAATGGAAAATGCATGTTGTTTTTATTGCAATGAAAAAGACATGTTAATCCGTGTTCTCTGTGTTGGACAGTTGTGTTGATTGAAAAATTGAGTGGACGAAGCTAATCTTAGAATTGATTTCTTCGATTCCCAGATTGTACCAAATTTAATTGAATTGTACCAAAAATTATTGAATTCCCAAACCAAACTGTTACGAGTTTTTGTCTTAAAGATCACGCATGCAGACTACAATTAGAAACTGTGTTTGAATGCGAGGAGGAAGGGAGATTAAATTAGGCATATCCCTCAACTGTTCATTTCATTTATAGAAGACAGAAACGCCATGGCCATTGAATGCCTCATTCTTGGTATTTTCTCTTCTTTTTCTTCTCTCTTCTTTTCGTTGTTCATTTCTATTCACTGAGTCTTACGAGTATTTATATTATATTGATTGTTTAGGTGCTGGCCAGGATGTGGGGAAAAGCTGTGTTTTAGTGTCAATCAACGGCAAAAGAATAATGTTTGATTGTGGGATGCACATGGGCTATGATGATCACCGTCGGTATCCCGATTTCTCTCTCATTTCTAAGTCCGGAGATTTTGATAATGCTCTCGATTGCATTATAATCACTCACTTGTAAACATAGCCCCTTCATTTGTTTATTTTCTCCTTTTTTTTGGGTTGGAGTTTAATTGACTTTTTCTGTAATTTTTGTATTTGATGTTGTGAAATTGTTGCAGTCATTTGGATCATGTCGGTGCTCTTCCTTATTTCACTGAAGTTTGTGGATATCGTGGACCAGTTTACATGACGGTAATGTCTTGAACATGTTTGAAGAAATGTTAGATTCATGATTTATATGCAATAGCAAAGCAATTGTTAAAGTAGGCTTATTTGTCATGGTTTTCGAGATTTGATGTCTTATTTTTGTCCTGAAGTCTAATTTAATGTTTGATGTCCCTGCATGTAAAATGCTCTCTCCCTCTCAACTTATGATCAGATATGCCTTGTTTTCACTGAATTTTTTTCTTTTTTTGTTATGTAATTTGACTCTTTATGATAGCCTGACTGGATCTTGTACACACTCCCAATCTCAAGACTCAAGTTGGAGTCTATATTTTGGTTTGATGTTCTTAGTGAAATTGTTTTACTGCAGTATCCAACAAAGGCATTGGCTCCTTTGATGTTGGAGGATTATCGGAAGGTAATGGTTGATAGAAGGGGAGAGGAAGAGCAATTTACTGCTGATCATATTTCAGCATGCATGAAGAGAGGTGCCTTTATCACCATCTTTTCCTATCAAATGCTTTTTTAGTTCAATTAATTGTTTTAGTATAGTTTAATACATGATAATTAAAGAATTGTCTTCAAGCAATCATCAGGGTTTTAAATCTTACATGCTTCATGATGGATTGCCGGTTTTTTAATGGAATTCTGGGATGTTAATACATGATTTCAATTTCTCTCTTGGTGTTTTTGCCAATCACAATGAAACAATAAGTGAAATGTGTAATGTTCTTTAATTGAGAATGTTAAAATGGCGGTAAGTCCTCAAGACCCTCTTTCTCTCTCTTTCTTTACATCCCATTGACTAGTATCTTTCTTTAGCTGATCCCTTTCTCATGTTTTCTCCAAAATGGCATATGCTCCTCAAAAGCTATTTCTTTTATGTGGTTTATATCCACCTTACATGCTCTGTTGTTTTATAAAATTATTCTTTAATTAATTATTCACTTAATATGTTGTACATTTTATTAATGTAATTGAAATTTCTGATCCAAGTTTTTTTTGCTAATGGCCTTAAAAACTTCATGGTACTCAACTCAACTACAACTCAACAAAGCCTTAATCCCAAGTCAATTAGGGTCGGCTATATGAATTCTTCTTTTCCATTCAATATGATTTAGGGTCATCTCTTCTAATAGATGTAACATCATAAGATCATTTTGGACCACCTTTGACCAACTCAGTTTAGGCCTACCTCTGCCTCTTTTAGCTATATCTACTCTAACTTGTTCGGTTTTTCTAACCGGCGCATCGCTAGGTTTTCGTTCTATATGGTCAAACTATCTCAATCTATGCTCTCTTATCTTATTCTCAATAGGTGCAACCCTCACTTTTTCTCTAATGCACTCATTGCGGATTCTATCCATTCTAGTATGACCACACATTCATCTTATCATTCTCATTTCCGCAACATGCATTTTACTCATATGTTGTCCTTTTACTGCCCAACACTTACTACCATACATCATCGCAGGTCGTATTGCAGTCCGGTAAAACTTTCCTTTTATTTAAAAAAGTACTACGAGGTACTGTTATTCCTTCTAAAATAATTTTGCCTATTTCTCTATTCTCGCTATTAAATCTATAATGCATATACTCAGTCTTAGTCCTACTTAGCTTAAAACCCTTAGATTCCAAAGTGCTTCTCCATAACTCCAACTTTTGACTTACCCCTGCTTGAGTCTCATCTATTAATACAATATCATCTCCAAACATCATACACCAAGGGATGTCATCTTGTATATGTCTTGTTAGCTCATTCATGACCAAAGCGAAAAGATAAAGGCTCAAAGCTGAACTTTGGTGTAATCCAATAGAAACGGAAAAATCCTTAGTATCCCCTCCCACAGTGCGGACACTGATGATGGCTCCCTCATACATATCCTTCAAGACTTGAATATATCGTATAGATATTCTCCTATGCTCTAGGATCCACCATAAAACTTCTCTAGGGACTCTATCATACGTCTTTTTCAAGTCATTTATCTCTCTATGCTTTTTCATCGAATCTCTTATAAGAAAAATAGCTTTCACAGTTGATCGACCAGGCATAAAGCCAAACTGATTTGAGGAAATACAAGTATCTAACCGCAAACGGTATTCCACAAATCTCTCCCACAATTTCATAGTGTGGCTCATAAGCTTTATACCTCTATAATTTGAGCAATTCTGAATATTTCCTTTATTCTTAAAAATAGGTATTAAATTACTTTGTCTCCATTCATTAGGCATTTTCTTTGTACTTAAGATCTTATTGAACAAAGATGTCAACCATGCAACTCTTTTATCTTTCAAACATTTTCAAACCTCAATAGGTATCACATCTGGTCCACAAGTTTTACCAACTTTCAATCTCTTCAAAGCTTCTTTAACTTCCGAAAATCTAATCCGTCTAGTGTATTTCACATTTTTTTTCCGACCTAACGTCTAAACCCTCAATGTTATCACTATGGTTACCATTAAGAAGTTCCTCAAAATAGCTTCTCCATCGTTCTTTAATATCCTCTTCTTGAACCATAACCTTATTCTCTTTATCTTTAATGCACTTAACTTGGTTTAAATCACGACATTTCTTTTTTCTTATCTTAGCCAATTTATAGATAGCTTTTTTTTCCTTCATTTGTTCAAGTTTCTCATACAAACTCTCTAAAGGTTATGCTCTTGCTTGACTAACTGTCTTTTTAGCATCTTTTTTCGCTTGTTTGTACTGCTCAAAAGCATCATTGTTATTACACTTGGGCAAATTCTTATACCATTCCCTTTTACTTTTTACCGCTTTTTGCACTTTATCATTCCACCACCAAGACTCTTTCGAGTGATGTCCATACCTTTTAGATTCTCCAAGAATCTTTCTAGCTACTCCTTTAATTGTTGTAGACATGCCTATCCACATATCATTTGATGACATACTCATATCTTCCTCTCACCCTCCAGCTTTGACTAGCTCATCCTTGAACAACTATTGTTTTTCACCTTTTAAAGTCCACCTAATCTTAGGAATATTGTTCCTCCTTGGCCTACTAGTCAACCTCTTAAACTTAATATCCAAAACCACTAACCTATGCTGAGTGGTCAAAGCCTCATCTGGAATAACCTTACAATATTTGCATCGAGTTCGATTGGTTTTTCTTGTGAGTATGAAGTTAATCTGACTTCTATTTTGCTCACTTTTAAAGGTCACTAGATGTGATTCCCTTTTTATAAAATATGTGTTTGCCAGAATCAAACTATAGGCTAAAGCAAAATCAAAGATACTCTTACCTTCTTCATTTCTAATTCCAAAACCATACCCTCTATGTACCTCCTCAAAACCTACTCTGTCTTTTTCTTCATGTCCATTTAAGTCTCCTTCTATGAAAATATTTTCATCATTTGGAATCCCTCGCATAAGTTCATCCATATCATCCCAAAATATTTGCTTGCTCTCCCCATCTAATCCAACTTGAGGGGCATATGCACTATGTTAATGGTCTCATTCTGGAGCACAAGTTTAATTGAAATAATTCTATCGCTTACTCTTTTCACCGCTACAACCATCTCCTTTAAGTTCCGATCCAAAATTATACCTACTCCGTTTTTACTTCTATTTGTATTTGTATACCACACTTTATACCCAGTATTTTCAACTTCTTTACTTTTTTCTCCAACTCATTTAGTTTCTTGAATATAAGTAATACTAATTTTCTTTCTCTCCATAGTATCAACAAGTTCTTTCAGTTTACCTGTAAGAGATCGAATATTCTAAGTTTCTATTATGATCTTATTCCCTACTTGTTCTTTCTTATGCTTCTTTCTATAGAATCTTTTACCATCATCTGAATATACATCTCTCGTATTCGTATTTTGGACTAACTTCTTTACCCACACCCGTCTATGATATGAGAACCCTTGTTTATTATATACCACATCCTGGTGCCGACATGGCGCGTCGCATTTGGGGAACGCCCTACACCATTGCTTATTCTTCACTACACCCGGGCTCCGATGTAGTGCGTCGCAAGTAGGGAACGTTCCAACGATATTATTATTAGAATTCATATCATGAGATGTGACAAAAGTTTTACGTTGGATATCACCTACCGCAACCCTCCTCCTTTACTCGGGCTTGAGACCGGCTATACACAAGAAACTCATGTATAGGCGGAGTTAAAAACTTCATGGTAGTAGTAATCAAATCGGTTTGATTCATACTGATTCCACTTCACTGTTTCCATTTCTGTTTGTTTCTGATACTATTGTGTCTGAGTGTTGTTGCACTGAATGGAGGTTAATTTGCTTGTTCATTTACTGCTTCATAGAGATCCCTGATTTTGTAAATGAATTTCAAGATACATTATTTTCCATTTCTCTATGGGTGATTAACTAATCATCTTCAAATGGTAAATGAATCGTATAATGCTTTCTTTATTGCAAAACAGAATGGAAAAAACTCATCATCACATGAGCAAGTATACTTTCTTTCTTAAATTACCTATTTCTCACATTTTCTCCAATATAACATATGCTTCTTAAAAGCCTTTTCCTCTTGTGGTTTTTATTCGCTAATACTCCAAGTGGTCCCTTCTTTTCATCTTGTATACTCTATTAATTCATGAAAGCGTTAAGGTCCAAATATACCTTTATAGTGTTTCGAAAATCTCACTTAGACATCAAATTTTTTTTGATCCATTAAGCCCTTTCTTTTTTTTAGGGGGGTTAAAAATGGCTCTAACAGGTCCTTGCTATCACGGCAGACAAATTTAACCATTAACTCTCACCTATGTGGTATATGTGCCCTTTTTTTACACGTGTCTCTGCCTCATTGGTTGTAAATAAAAAATAAAAGTCTTCTTCTATGTTGCCATCACCGTCCATCCATCACCTAGCCAAATCTAGGCTTTAAAATCCAAATCACCATCAACGTTTGAAAACCCCAATCACCACCACCATAGGACTCGAAAACCCCAATTACCACCACCATAGCATTCGAAAATCCAAATCCAAATCACCATTGCCGTTCGAAAACCCAAACCCAAATCACCATTGCTACTCGAAATTGTTCTCGTCCATTACTTGAAAAGGAGAGAACAAATTAAAATACAATTCTCCCATCAAAATTATTGGGAAATCTAGAATCAAGATTGAAAATTGTTTTAAAAAAATTAATACTATTGGAAAAATGTATTTCAAAATGTCCATTAAGCTGGGAAAGATGACTTATTAGACACATGGAGAAGCTGGCTAGATTTAAGGACCAAATCCTATATTCGGCCTTACCCATGAGACCCTTTTACGGAAATCTCTCAATTTCCATGGCCGTGGCTGTGGAAATTTACCAATCTCTCAATTTTGGCTTTACCCGCAAGGCCCTTACTCGCTGCCCTCCTTGCAACTTTCTTATTTTCTCTTTTGTATGTAAATTTAATTGATTTGTTAAAATTGGGATGGTTGTGGAGATATTTTCAAATTTCAAAGGTGTTGGGGACTTTTCGATGGGTGATGTTGCTTGTGGTTATGGTTGTGCTGCAGTGGAGAAGAAGATAACAATTTTGATTTTGATTTTATTATATTATCATGATTTGATTTAATTATTTAATTATTATTTAATTTAATTATTTTATAATAATTATTATTTTTTATAAACTAATGATAACGGGATGCATGCAAAAAATGAGACTGACGTAGGCAAAAATTAACGGTTAAATTCATCTACCATGACGGCGAGGGCCTATTTGAACCATTTTTGACCAAAAAAAAC
Source organism: Garcia nutans (assembly GCA_947685225.1). Taxonomy (NCBI): domain Eukaryota; kingdom Viridiplantae; phylum Streptophyta; class Magnoliopsida; order Malpighiales; family Euphorbiaceae; genus Garcia; species Garcia nutans. Next base: position 22,837,370 of record CANTUV010000026.1, read on the forward strand.
TAAATGGATTAAAAAAAAAAAGGTGTTTAAGTGAGATTTTCGAAATGTTATAAAGGTGTATTTGGACCTTAACCCTTTCATGAAATGTTTCTTTAGGTTATTTTTACTTAATTTTGTTGCAAATTAAATTATTGGAAATTTCTGATTTGAGCGATTTGCTAGCAGTTTTAAAAAATTCACAATCAAACTGATGCATACCAATTACATTTCACTGTTTCCATTTCCTATTCTATTATTTAAAACCCTGGAGCTATTGTGAATTTGATATTCTACCTCTTTTATTTCAAATAAGATTGAAATTCAGTATTGTTTCTTTTTAGCTGAGGTTAGTTTGCTAGTGCTTCATTTACTATTTCTCAGCGATCCTGGTTTTTTAGAGGAATTTGGATTATTTTCCATTTTCTGCAGGTGATTCACCAATCACTATGAAACACTAAATGAACATGTGATGTCTTCTAATTGAGAAACATCAGAATGATATACACTCCTTAAAACCATCTCTGTCTTTTTTTTTTCTTGGTTGCTCTCATCCCATTGACAAGTGTACCTTTCTTAGCTTACATATTTCTCTAATTTTCGCCGAGACATGTAAAAGCCTTTTTTTCTTTTGGTTTATATCCACTAATACTCCAAATGTTTCCTTTTTTAACCTAACATGCTCTACTAATTTACGGAATGTTTCTTTAGGTTATTATTCGCTTAATTTCCATAAGCTTTTTTTACATTATTTGAAATTTCTGATTTGATTGTTTTTGCTAATGGTCTTAAAAATTTCATGGTAGCAGGGGGTTAGATCAGACAGATTCATACGAATTACACTTCACTATTTCCATTTCCTATTCTATTATTCGAAACCCTGAAGCTATTGTGTCTGAATTTGTTATGCTACCCTTTTTTTTATCTCAAAGGAGATTGAAAATCAGTATATTGTCATACTGAATTTTGGTTAATTTGATAGTGATGCAAACTGCTTTTCTGAAGCATGATCTGTGGAATTATTGAGTGCTTGACATTGTCACAAACTTATCAAATCTGTATTAAATGACAACAGATAGAACTTCTGAACAGTCAAGCCTTCCCCACAAGAATGTGTCAGAAACTTGCATTATATCATTGAAAGAGCATAAATGAACCCATGTCACATGTAATGTGAACTTTATATAGGCATCCAGCTGTGAAATTCCAAATAAATTGTTTTCTTTTTATGACACCCTAAATTGAGGTTCATGCTTAAGTGTTGAATTCTTGCTAGAAGCTTTAATGAAGATTGCTAAGAAGCAACCCATGTTGTGTTAAACAATATGGTGCCAGCTATTTTGGCCAATTAACACATAAAACAATGCATCACTTAAATTTCTCTGTCTTCATTATTTTGTTGGAGTTGTGGATCTTTTCTGTCCAACTTGTTTTAGATTTCGTAAAGTTGAGCTTATTACTTGAGCTAAGAGGTCAACTTCTCTTTAAAGCAGTAGAGAATTAATATGAAACACGGCTCAAATGTATTTCAGTGTTTCATAAATATATATAGGCAGAATACACAACTATAGTTAGTAGGATAACTATATACAGCTGTTTAGGTTTATCACAACAACTTATACAGCTAATCATACAACAGTAAGCGTTATCACTATATCATAACCATATCAGGCCCCCTCAATTCAAGCATCATTGGATGATGATTGAATTGACAAACTTGTCATTAAGGCTTTGTGCCGTATTTTTGACAATGGTTTTGTCAAAATATCTGCTAGCTGGTCCTTGGAGCAAACAAATTGATCTTTGACTTCATTCTTTTGTACCTTGTCACGAGCAAAGTGATAATCTACCTCCAAGTGCTTGGACCTTGCATGGAAAAGGGGATTCGCCGTGAGATAGGTGGCTCCAATATTGTCACACCACAAGTTTGGTGTTTGTTTAGAAATATAACCTATGTCATGCAGTAATGATTGAATCCACACAAGCTCGGTAATTGCAAGTCCTATAGCACGATACTCAGCCTCCGTGGAGGATCTTGCTACGGTTTGTTGCTTCTTTGAATTCCACGAGGTTAAATTCTTGCCCATAAAAATTACATATTCGGAAGTTGACTTCCTATCATCAAGACTACTAGCCCAATCAGCATCAAAGTAGACATTGATACTAGTGTCATAGGATTTGGACAAGAATAAGCCATAATTGAAGGTTGCTTTCAAATATCGAAGAATTCTTTTCACTAACGACCAATTTTCTTCTGTTGGAGAATGCATGAATTGTGATGCTTTATGAACAGAAAAGCACACTTCAGGCCGAGTAAGACTAAGATATTGTAAACCCCCAACAATTGCACGATATAACGTAGGATTATCAAATGGTTTCCCTTGTACAGATACCTTGTCTTTCGTACTAAAAGGTGTTGCAATTCCTTTGCACTCATGCATCTTAGCCTTGGTAAGCAAATCCATAATGTATTTCTGTTGTGTAAGGAGTAATCCACCAGGCTGCCATTTTGCCTCCATGCCCAAAAAATAGTCAAGTTGCCCTAAGTCTTTGAGAACAAATTCAGTTTGCAATGACTTGATTAGTTGCCCAATAAATGTTGAATTTGACCCGGTTATAATCATATCATCAACATAGACAAGAATGAAGACAATGATACTACTTGTATGTAGAACAAACAAGGACAAATCAGCAGAAGACATGCGGAAACCACGAGATATCAAGGCTGAAAACAGTCGCTTATACCATTGCCTTGGTGCTTGGCGAAGTCCATAAAGAGACCGACGCAATCGACACACATGATTTGGCTTCGAAGGATCTTGAAAGCCGGGAGGCTGCTCCATAAAGACTGCTATATCCAGATCACCATGTAAAAAAGCATTGGAAACATCCAATTGCTTCACAATCCAGCTTTTGGAAACTGCAATAGATAGAATTAACCGTACGGTGGTAGGTTTAACCACAGGAGAAAACGTCTCCACAAAGTCTCTCCCTGGACGTTGATGAAACCCTTTAGCTACAAGCCGAGCCTTGTGACGTTCTATACTCCCATATGCTTTTTCTTTAATTCGAAAAACTCATTTGCACCCAACAACATTCTGTGCTTGATGTCGAGGGACAAGCTCCCATGTTCTAGTTTGAATAAGAGCATTCAACTCATTAATCATTGCTTCTCGCCAGTGAGAACTCTTAATTGCTTGAGAGTAACATGTTGGAAGAGAAACAATTGAGCTCACTTGATTTGCTCGTGGAGACCATGGAAGTCTAGTTTTGGAGGTACCAGTTTGTTGTCGTGTGAGCATAGAATGTGTCTTCATCGGATTAACATGTCTTGGAGAAAAAGTTTGGCCTTCGGCAGTAACAGCAGGAATGATAGCTGCTTCAGTTGATTGTGTTTGATCCAGATTGTCTGCTATATTTTCAGAATTCAAGCTTGTTGCAGCTGGGAATGTTGAATCAACAGCCATAACCGTGTCAGTCAGCAAGGGAGATTCACTGGATTGAGAATCTGAGGGCATTGGCTGCGAATTTTCTTGAATTAAAGCAACCTGGTTACTCAGTTCATTGTTCTGATCTGCTGGTTGTTGCTGTCCAGCTTCAGGTGCACGACAAGAATGTGCCGAAGCGGGAGTTTGACTTAGGTTAGCAGCTGAAACAGATTTGCTGATTGTAGAAGCAGCTGGAACAGCTGTACTACGCGATGAGATAGCCTGAACGGAAGTATTTTGAGCAGGAACAGATCCAAGAATACCATTGGTATTCAAATTAATCGGTACTGGTGGCAATGGGATAGAAGTTGGCTGTGCATTTGACTGGACAGTTGTATCACTTGTTGTCTGAAACGGGAACACCTGTTCATAGAATAAAACATGACGTGAGATAAATTTTCGACGAGAAAGAAGATCAAGACAAATGTACCATTTGTGAAGTTTACTATATCCAAGGAATACACAACGAGAAGACTTAGGTGCCAATTTGTGTGGAGCATAAGGCTTTAACCAGGGATAGCAAAGTGACCCAAAAACTCTTAATTCATCATAATTTGGTGATGTTTTAAATAGAATTTCGAAGAGAGTTTTGGTAACATGCTGTGTAGTTGGCAGCCTATTTATTGTGTATACAGCGGTGTCAAAGGCATATGTCCAGTAAGGATAAGGAACAGAGGCATTATGTAATAGGGCTCTACCCAATTCAACAATATGACGATGTTTACGTTCTGCACACCCATTTTGTTCTGGTGTGTGTGGACACGACACTCGTTGTGTGATTCCATGTTCTCTTAGGTATTTACTTAATTATTGAAACTCTCCCCCCCAGTCTGATTGAAAAGTTTTAATAAGCAACCCAAAGAATTTCTCGACTTGAGTCCGAAAGCTAATGAAAACAGACAAAACATCGGACTTTTGCTTAAGAAAGTATATCCAGCAGTATCGACTAAAATGATCATAGAATAAAACGTAATATCTATAATCATCCACAGAAATAATTGGCGAAGGCCCTCAAACATCACTACAAATCAATTCTAATGGTTTCGAAACAACAGAATCAAACTTAAAAAATGGTAATTTGTGAGACTTGCTCACACTACAACCATGACAATACTCATTGAAATGTTTGGAATCAAAGGAAAGATTATTATTCTTCAAAACTTTATTGACAATTCTAAAGTTTGCATGGCCAAGACGCTCATGCCAAAGAGAAACAGTAGCTGGAAAAGCCTTGGGTGAAAAGGAGCGAATTTGCTGCAGTGGAAAATAGTAGAGTCCATCCTTACTCCGGCCTTGGTATAACACCTGTCTCGTGGGGATATCCTTCACAAAATAGACATTAAGGAAAAACTCAATTGAGGCATTATTATGAGTGGTAAAAGCAGACACAAAGCAGATTATTAGCAACAGATGGTGAATAAAGCACATTATTGAAATGGAATTTATGACCATTAACAAAAGATTTCGAAGATCCATGAGACAGGATAGGAAGGTTTTTACCATCTGCAATAGTTAGGGTCGTGTTATTATGAACTGGAGTTGAGTGATGAAGATGCTCCGGATCTGCCACCAAGTGATAATTAGCTCCAGAGTCAACTGTCCAGTGTTGAGATGCTGCATCAGCTTTAGCCTTGACCACATGTGCTTGAGGAGGATGTTTGGGTGAAGGACACTGTCGTGCAACATGCCCAGAACCATTACAATTATAACAGGTTATGCTACCAGCATCAGAATGGTTACGCCCTGTATTATTGATGGAAGAATATTGATTTTCACGTCCAAGACCAGAATAGGCACTACGGCCATCACGTCCACCTCGGCCTCTAGAACGGCCACCTCCACCACGTCCTGCATGACCATAGTGTGCAGTCGGAGGAATAGCAGCAACAATCGACAAAGAATCAAGCTTCTGCTGTGTTTCTTCACTTAGTAACAGGGCAAACAGTTCATCAAAGGAAATGGATGTGTTTCGTGCCTCAAGAGCTCGAGTAAAAGGTCTGTAATCAAATCCCAGACCCTCAATAATATCACAGATAAGTGTTTCATCTGAAACTGGACTACCAAAAGCTTCAAGTTGATCCGAGATGGACCTGGCCTTCTTCATGTATTCATCAATAGTATCCGTTCCTCTGGTAAGGTGTTTCAACTCCTTACGTAGCTGCTGGACCTTTGTCTTTGCACCCTTGGAATAAATATTCAGAAGTTTATCCCAAGCAGACTTTGCAGTAGGGCACCTTCTAATCTGATACATAATAGACTCAGATACAGAGCAATTAATCCAGCTTTTCACAATCTGATCTTGAGCAAACCAATCAGAGTAAGCTGGATTAAGTGTACCATCCGGCAGAGTTTTGGATGGCTCAGGAGAAGATCCATCGACATGAGCAGTGAGTCTATAACCATGTAATAACGGCATAATCTATGCCTCCCACAGCAGATAGTTGGATGAAGTTAACTTCACAGTTAAAAACTGCGTTACATTAGGGATCTGGACCATGGATCCCGCAGGTAGGGAAGAAGAGGGAGTTGTCGAGAGAGCAGGTGAGGTTGAAGATTGAAGACTGGATTCAGTAGTCATCATGTCGACTAACCAAATAAAGAAGATCGATAGAAAAAGGAAGTCGGAAAGAAAGAAAGAGAAGACCGACAGAAGAAAAGAGACGGAAAGATCAGAAATAGGAGAGCAGTAGCCTAGCAGGTAGCGTGCTCTGATACCATAAAGCAGTAGAGAATTAATATGAAACACGGCTCAAATGTATTTCAGTGTTTCATAAATATATATAGGCAGAATACACAACTATAGTTAGTAGGATAACTATATACAGCTGTTTAGGTTTATCACAACAACTTATATAGCTAATCATACAACAGTAAGCTTTATCACTATATCATAACCATATCACTCTTATAGCCATGGAATGAGGGTAATTAAAAAAGCTAACTAAAGTTGGATAAGGTACATGAGAATTCTTAAATTTCTTTGAAGGGAGCATAACAGAATTTTTTTGATGTTCGGCAATAATTGATGGGACTATTAGGCTCAATATTGCAGGCACAGTTGCTTTGAACTTTTTGATTCTCTTTATAAGAAAACATGTAATAACATAGTTTAACAAAATTGAGATTACAGACTGGGTATATGCTTATGGTCTCAATTTTTGTGACCATGTGTAAAATCTGTTGACATTTTCTGCAATCAAAATATTGCAATTGACATAAAAACGTGCAATATTAATGTGTGTCTGTTAATATAGCTTTCTTTATAGTTCTACATCTAATGTAAGATCTACTGCTTTCATATGATTTTGGATTGCAGTCATAGCAGTGGATCTGAAGCAGAGTGTGCAGATTGATAAAGATCTTCAAATCCGTGCTTACTATGCAGGTCATGTAAGATACTCTTCACTAAATTTCTACTAGAGCAGATTCATTGGCAGCCTCTGTTTGTATATAGTTGCAAGATAATTACTCTCTTGCAGGAAGTTGTTTCTTTCAGAATTGGATGGTTATCTTCTTTTTTTTGAATTTTTTTCTTTTGTCAGATAAATATTTTTAGAAAGACCAATAATTGGCTGACTGCTAGCATTAAAATAATGTAATTTTAGCTAAACTACTGCTACAACCTCTCCAATTCTGTATAGAAATAACTTTTCATTGGAACTGTTGCACATCTTTCTTTTGCCTCTAGTTTTCTCATGATTACATCCTGATCATAAAGTTTTCTACATTCTCCCAGAAAATAGGGTTCGGTGAAACTGAAATTTGCTGAAGCTAATTCTTTGTGCTATTTGTATTGACAGGCTGAATTGTACCTTCTTCAAGCATCAAACGCCTAGGAATAAGGCACTTTTTTACGTGAAATTTTGCAGAAAAATTAATGTTTATCGAGCAAATCAGGTCTTGTTGCACGTGATTTCTTTGTTTTCTTTTCAATATTGTCTTACAAATTGTACAACCAAATTAGGGTTAGGGTTAATTAATAATTTCTCATTTCTATTATTAATTGTATTTCATCTATGGAATTCGGCACTATAATTGTCTTTTCATTGTTGAAATTGATTAGTATTTTTTACGGGAACTTTATCATTGAAAAAAGTAAATATGTATGATCAATGTAGTTAAAAGCACACCGTGCATGCACCACGGTGCTAAGGCATGGTGTGGTGAGGATAGGAGTTAGCACTATAATTGTCTTTTCATTGTTGAGATTGATTAGTATTTTTTATGGGAACTTTATCATTGAAAAAAGTAAATATGTATGATCAGTGTAGTTAAAAGCACACTGTGCATGGACCTCGGTGCCAAGGCAAGGTGTGGATAGGAGTTAGCACTTCTAAATCACCTGGGCAAGGTGCTGCGGTGCAAGCCTAATGCGTTTAGGCGAGCGCCTTGCGGTAGGCGAGGCGAGAGGCACACATGGCGTGCGCCTGTCTAAATAAATCCCAGGAGTTATTAATTTCACTTGAAACACTGATATTGTTATAAAATAAGATTTTATATTTTCTAGGGTACCTGCTTTGACTTTTGGCTCGTCTTTTATAATTTCTTTTCTTCACTCAAATACTCAAAAGAACTAGAGGAATAGCAGTTCATTCAAACAAAAGTTCCTGCATGGCTAGTGACAAAGTCGTATTATTTTCTATACACAGTTTGTTCAAAACTTGCCTTGTTAAGAGTGTTTCTCCTCTAGTCCTCATCTTGCCTTTTGTTATGTTTTTTTACTGTTTTTCAGTTATCTCTCTCTCTCTCTTTTTGAAGATTTTGAGATAAATCTGAACTTCTTATTCTCAATCTCTTAAATTTACAATAGGTTTTGAATTGATATTTATAGACTAATCATATTGCTATTAGAAATATACAAAAAATAGAAAAAGAATAAAGGCAAATATAGTGGCTTAAATACAGCCATAAAACCAGGATATCCCAACATTATGGCTTAAATAAAGCCATAAATTAAGGATATATTCCAACACTCCCCCTCAAGCTGGAGCATAGATATCATAGGCTCTTAGCTTGTGAAAAATGTATTCAATCCGAGGTCCTCTTAAAGCTTTAGTGAAAATATCAGCCAATTAATCATTTGAACTGACAAATTTGGTAACAATGCAGCCAGATTCAATCTTTTGCCTGACAAAATGACAGTCTACTTCTATATGTTTTGTCCTTTCATGAAAAACTGGATTTGAAGCAATATGAAGTGCTGCTTGATTATCGCATATTAATTGCATTGGACTCATATTTTCACGTCTTAATTCTCGAAGCAATTGTTGTAACCAAATAAGTTTACAAGTAACTAAAGCCATAGCTCGATATTCTGCTTCTGCACTTGATCTTGCTACAACATCTTGCTTTTTAGTTTTCCATGATATAAGATTTCCACCAAAAAATACATAATACCCTGAGGTTGATCGTCTATCTGAGGGAGAATCTGCCCAATCAGCATCTGAATATCCCACAATTTGTTTATGTCCTCTATTTTCATACAACAAACCTTGTCCTGGTGTTCTCTTGATATATCTAAGAATGCGTATTGCTGCATTCCAGTGACTATTACACGGAGTTTGAAGGAACTGACTTACCACACTCGCTGCAAAGGAGATGTCTGGGCGCGTGATACTGAGATAATTGAATTTTCCAACCAACTTCCGATACTGAACAGGGTCTTTTATTGGCTCTCCCTGTCCAGGAACAAGTTTAATATTTGGATCTATAGGGGTTTCCACAGGTTTATAATCCCACATTCCAACGTCTTCTAAAATATCTAAGGCATATTTTCTCTGTGAGATAACAATGCCTGTAGATGATTGAGCTACCTCAATACCCAGAAAATACTTCAACTTTCCCATGTCTTTAGTTTGAAAATGACCGAGAAGATGTTGTTTGAGTTGAGCAATTCTTTCATTATCATCACCTGTTATTGCAACATCATCCACATATACCGCCAAATAAATACACTTGCCATGAGCTGTATGATGATAAAATACTAAATGATCTGCTTCACTTCTACGCATCCCAAATTCTTGAACCATAGAACTAAACCGTCCAAACCATGCGCGTAGAGATTGTTTCAGACCATAAAGAGACTTCTTCAATCGACAAACCAACCCATACTTCCCCTGAGCAATAAACCCGGGCGGTTGCTCCATATAAACTTCTTCTGCTAGGTTTCCATTAATGTCCAGCAGGTAAATAGGCCAGTGATTTATGGCAGCAAGAGAAATAAGAAGCCGGACAGAGGCAATCTTTGCAACAGGAGAGAAAGTGTCACCATAATCAAGGCTAAGAATCTGAGTATATCCTTTGGCAACCAAGTGGGCTTTTAAGCGATCAACCTTTCCGTCAAGACCAACTTTAACAGTATAAACCCAACAACAACCAACCACAGATTGCCCAGATGGAATGGAACAAGCTCCCAAGTATCATTATCATGAAGAGTAGTCATCTCTTCAACCATTGCTTGTTGCCAACCAGGATGAGCTTGTGCTTCATCAATAGATTTTGGAATAGATATAGTAGACAAAGTAGAGACAAAAGTATAGTATGAAGGAGAAATACGGTGATAACTCAGAAAATTATAAATTGGATGAGGATTACGAGAAGAACGAATACCTTTCCGAAGAGCAATAGGTAGAGCGGGTTCTTCTGTTAGAGGCAAGACCGGCATAGGAGAAGTTGTTGGCGGAGGAGATGAGTGTATGACATCTGTACCTGCAAGAGAAACATCAAGTGTGGGAAGAGAAACTCGTCTAGAGTAAACTTGTAATGGCTTATGAAAGGATCGATCATCTGAAATAGGAAGAGTGGGAGCTGATAGAGCCTCAACAACACCTGTCTGATTGGTGGAGAAATATGAGGATGCTTCAAAGAAGGTCACATCTGCTGAAACATAATATTTATTAGTTATAGGATCATAACATTTGTAGCCTTTATGGAGGTGAGAATACGCTAAGAAGACACAATTAATAGACTTGGGTTGGAGTTTATCTTTACCAAGGGTATGATTATGAACAAAACAAATACACCCAAACACACGAGGAGAGAGAGGATAAGATTGTTTATTGGGAAACAAAATAGAATGAGGACTCTGATTTTGCAGTGCTGAAGAGGGCATCCGATTAATTAAGTAACATGCAGTTAGAATTGCATCTCCCCAAAAACGAAGTGGCACTTTATGATGAATAAGCATTGTGCTGGTGGTTTCAATGAGATGTCAATTCTTTCTTTCAGCAATGCCATTTTGTTGAGGGGTATATGCACAAGAAGATTGATGAATGATTCCTTGCGAAGCCATAAATTCTTGAAAAGGAAGAGATAAATATTCTCGTGCATTATCACTTCGCAAAATTTTGAGGGAGACATCAAATTGATTTTTAATTTCAGCACAAAAATTTTTGAAAATGGTAAATAGTTCAGATCTATTTTTCATTAAAAACAACCAAGTATAACGAGAATAGTCATCAATGAAAGAGACAAAATAATGAAAACCATAAATAGTACCAACACGACTTGGACCCCATGTCTGAATGAACAACACTAAACATAGACGAGGCTCTATTATTTAAAGATTTTGGAAAAGAACTACGAGTATGCTTTCCAAATTGACATGATTCACACTCAAGAGGAGAAAGTGTAGGGACACCAGAACCAATTTCTGAAGTTTGGAGAGGCTAGGATGACCAAGACGACTATGAAGTAGGCAATTGAAATGGCAGAAGTAAGGGCAGTGGATGTTGTAGGATAGGAGAGAAGATACAAGCCATTGGACTCATTACTTCTCCAATCATCTTCCCCGTATAGCGGTCCTGCACAAAAACAGAATTAGATTCAAAGATTACTCTACAATTAAGTTGTTTTGATAATTTACTAATGGAAATCAAATTATATGGACATGCAGGGGCATGTAAGGCTGATACTAAAGGCATAGAAGAGAGAGGTTTACTTTCTCCTACTCCTTTAACCATTGTTTGTGACCCATTAGCCAAGGTAACTGTTGAAAATTGGGAATTAATTGTAGTAAGAGAGGAGAAAAGATTTGGATTACCAGAGATGTGAACAGAAGCACCGGAGTCTAAAATCCAAAATCCAGTGGGTGAAGATTGTGTGAGACAAGCAAAGGAAGTACCCGGTTGAGCAACATAACCTGTTGGAGAAGATGACTATTGTTTCAATACTTGATATTGTAAGTATTCATTATAATCAATCTCAGTTAATGTAACTGAGTTAGGTTTCGATGCTTGAGTCGTGGGTAGAGGAAGAATACCATCTCCTTGAGACTGGACTATATTAGCAATTGGACGATTACTCTAATTAGGTTTGGGAGGTCGTCCATGAAGAGCCCAACAACGGTCACGTGTATGACCCCCCTTATCACAATAGGAGCAATGGAATTTGGAGCCTTTTTCCTTCTCTTTTCGACTATCTACCTGCTGACTATTCTTCTGTATAACTAACAAAGAAGTTTCAGTTTCAGTATTGCTGGAGGAGATGCGAAGTAAACGAGCAAAGACTTCATCTAATTTTGGGATGATTGGGCTAGCAAGAATATGATCTCTTACAATAGCCAAATCTGCTCGAAGCCCTATGAGAGCTAATACCATAAAAAAATTTATCTCGTTGATTCTCTTGCTCAGTGGCATTTGAAGAAAAAGGCATGAGAGAGTTAAATTCATCCTTCAAAGTTTCAACTTGACCTAAATAGCTGGGCATATCTTGAAAATTTTGTTGTAAATGAACAATGTCATAGACAACCTTATAAATACATTGAATATCATTACTATAAAACGTTTTAGCCTTGGTCCGGACTTTAAAACAAGTTTTACAAGACTGAAATAGAGTAAGTAACTTTGGTTCAAGAGAATGCTATAGTAGACTACATAGTTGTGCATCAATTTTAGTCCATGTTGTCCTATCTTTTTCATCAACATCAGTTGCATTTTTAATTAAGTGATCACTATAACCTTGACCCATAAACCGAAGTTCAACCGATGCAGCCCATGAAACATAATTATCACTACCTTGCAATTTTACAGTAGTAATGACAGGAGAACTGGAAATAGAAGAGAACAGAGGTTTGATCAAACCTGATGTATCTGAACCAGAAGCCATTTTAAAGAAGAACCAGAAGAAAAACCTGAACTGAGATACAATTTGAATCCACTGCCAAAAGAGGGTCAATTTCGAAAGAGGTCAAAAATTTGAATGGAGGTCACACACAAACTCGGAATGAAGAGGCGAGGCTGCTGGTGAAGTTTCGTCGAAAAAGGATGCCGGAAACTTATTCACGTGCCGGCGCGTGCTACTCCCGCCAGAACTTCAATCTGCGCGTATGGTCCCACGCGCTACACTCCGGCAATGAGATTTTACAGTCGAGCTCGTCGGCGTCCTGTGCACCTGATATGGGTGGTGGTGAGAGAAAAGAAACGCCGGAAATGGATGGTGAACCTTCACAGTGACGGTGAAGGAAAAAAAAGAAAAAAAAAAAGAAGGAAAGAAGAAGAAAGAAAAAGAAAATCAGTAGCAACCTTGCTCTGATACCATGAAGATTTTGAGATAAATCTGAACTACTTATTCTCAATCTCTTAAATTTACAATAGGTTTTGAATTGGTATTTATAGACTAATCATATTGCTATTAGAAATATACAAAAAATAGAAAAAGAATAAAGGCAAATATAGTGGCTTAAATACAGCCATAAAACCAGGATATCCCAACATTATGGCTTAAATAAAGCCATAAATTAAGGATATATTCCAACACTTTTAATTTTACTCCTTCCACTGACTTCTAGTTATTTCTCTCCATTTGTTTAATCCTTCCATGGATCTGATTCAGAGTTGTTTAAGCTCCTTAATTCTCTGTTCTCTCCCTCCTTATCCATCTCTAGTCTCTCTTTTATATATTACATAATTTGTGCTGTACTCCTTTTTGCCTAATTTTTTTGTTTCTCCTTCTATTGTATATATATGTCCCTTTTTGTCTTCTCAATTCAAAAAATCAAAAGTTTAACAATATTTCTTTTTATCCTAAAATATATGCTTATTTGTTTATATATTTTGTATTAATGTTTTTGCAGTTTTAACATATTAATGGGTTCTTTTAGAAATTTGCTCCTGGCTTGGTTTTTTTAGCACCCTGTGCCTCAGGGAATGAAAGGATCTGCCTTGTTGAGTGTAACTCTCGCTTTTGGATATCTTGTATATAACTTTTACATTATGATTTCTAGAGGCCATTGTTTGTTGCAATGGTGGAAGAGTTGGTCAGCCAATCACAAGTCTACTATGAGTTATTGGGTTGAATGTGAAGGTTACTGTTGTTTCTGGATTAACCACTCCCAGTGTCTTGCTTTGACCTGTTGGATACTGTGTATGATGCAGGAAATGCTAAAACTTTAAGTCATAACAGCTTTTGTACAAAAAGCCCTTAGGATTGCATAAAATTGACAAATAGTGTTTGGCATTGTTGAGGGAAATTTCATCAACCTTTGGACCAGTTTGCTTTTTGGTTTTGTGCTTTATGAGTTTCACAAACTAATCCCTATTTGAAAAGTAATCTTGACAATGACTGCTGTCCCTCTTTCAGTCTGTCTAACTAAATTAAACGTTTAGTCTTAAACTCTCAAGTTCCTTGTTACATGTTTTTCGGGTGAATATACTTTTAAGACTTCTCTTTTGCAATCTTAAATATTTTCAATATTTTGGGAACTGCAAATTTTATGATCAAACATAATAAAATTTTACTATTATGTGCTTCTTTCTTGTTCTATTAGTGATATGTTTTAGCTTATAAAACTTATCCTGCATTACAATATTTTATAGTCCTTACAAAACTGGATTTTCTAAACTTTTACTATCTTGTTCTTATAAATTCCTCTCACAGGTCTACATATGCAACGACAATACGTGATTCAAAATATGCTCGGGAGAGGGAATTTCTTAAAGTTGTATGTAAAAAAACTTGTCAATTCTGTATTTTGCACATATTTTTGGATCTTTGTTATTTCCTGCGTCATTATGCATAAAGATCCTTTTTATTCTTTCGCTTAATTATAGCTTCTGTAGATGTACTTGAAGAAAAGAGGCAAATTCTATCATGTGTTAATAACTGTGGCATGTGTTTCTCTTTCATTAAATGCTTTGAAGATCATTGACAGGAGGAAATCAGTAGACAGTAGTGGATGGATCAGTGAACTAAAATTTTATATTACTGGTATTTATTATAAACATTGCTTTTCTTTTGATATGCATATGTTCCTTGCTGCAGGGATGGTTTACTTCAGTGTTGCATTGTTGACAGATATTAATTGCTTATAAGAACATGATCAGAATTACATGTCCAGAGATGGATAATTTTCTAGTTGAGGTCAATATTTTCTCATCACCAACTATATATTTTGGAAATCCAATTACTGTAGGTTCATAAATGTGTTGCTGGTGGTGGCAAAGTAGCTTATTCCTACCTTTGCACTCGGAAGAGCTCAGGTATTTCCTCAGCATAGCTATTTGTTTCATGTTAGCCACAATTTTCCTACACTTGGCCGTGCAATTGTAGAATGTAGCTTACTGATGCTATATGTTTAATTCAAGTGGCTTAAATCTCTGAGAGACCATTGTTAGCTGAAACCATTGAATCCTAGGCCTTATCATTATCCTCACATATCCTTAAACAACAACAACAACAACTAAGCCTTAGTCCCAAACAAGTTGGGGTCGGCTGTATGGATCCTCAACAAAATAAGCTCAAAAGACACCAAAAAAGATACTCCAGCCTTAGGCCCCTTCCAAGACACGGATTTTACGTCTCCATTCAAGTCTGTCATTAATCAAATCCGCATCAAGATCTAAGGCACGTAAGTCTCTTGCTATCACCACATTCCACACAGTTCTAGGTCTTCCACGACCTCTAGCCCCCTCAATCAACAAATTCTCACACTTACGAACCGCAGCATTAGGAGGTCTTCTTAAAACATGCCCATACCATCTAAGTCTTCCTTCCCTCACCTTATCTCCGACATCCGCTACTTGGACTTTTTGTCGAATATGAACATTCTTAATTTTGTCCAGTCTAGTATGTCCACACATCCATCTTAGCATCCTCATTTCTGCCACACTCATCTTATGCAAATATTGTCCCGTTGGTGCCCAACACTCACTACCATAGAGCATCGCAGGTCTAACAACCATCCTATAGAATTTACCTTTCACTTTCAGAGGTATTTTCTTATCACATAGAACCTCAGTCGCACCCTTCCACTTCAACCACCTTACCTGTATTTTGTGAGCTACATCTTCATCTATACGGCCATCATTCTGGAACACCGAACCCAAATATTTGAACTGCTTGGTTTTAGGAACCAAAACTCCATCCAACTTAACCTCATGTTCCTGTTTCTTCCTTAGACTGAACTCACAGTGCATATATTCCGTTTTACTCCTACTTAACTTAAAACCCTTGTCCTCGAGGGTTTTTCTCCACACTTCCAACTTACGGTTTACACCAGCACTAGTCTCATCAATTAAAATAATGTCATCAGCAAACAACATACACCAAGAAACATCGTCTTGTATGCTTCTGTTTAGCTCGTCCATAACCAGGGTAAATAAATATGGACTCATGGCCGAACCTTGATGCAATCCGGTAGTAATGGGGAAAGCCTCAATGTCTCCACCAGGTGTTTTCACACTAGTGGCTGCATTCTCATACATGTCCTTGATGATGTTGATATATTTGCCGCTGACTCCTTTCCTCTTCAAAACCCACCATAACACTTCTCTTGGTACTCTATCATAGGCTTTCTCCAAGTCAATAAATACCATGTGGAGATCTTTCTTCTTCTCTATCACATATCCTTAAAGAATTATGTAAATTTGCAGCTATTCGTGGAGCATTCTGATTGTTGCTGGGAATTATGAATCATCATCTCTCCATTAACTTCCAGAATGTTTCTTTCTTTAATGGTTGGGTCATTAAATGTTAGCATTATAGTGTTTTTTTTTTCCTTAATTATAAGCAAATCAAAGGGACTTTGTTCTAAACTTGAATATTTGAATCTCAAAATGAATGTTTTGAGGACTATTCCTAATCCCAAGGGAGGTAAAATCCTTGTTTTTCTCATTGAACCCTTATGTTAGACGGCAAAGTTCTAAATTGTACTGTGTTTTAATTGTTATAAGCACATGCATACATCAATTTTCTTGTTCTCTTTCTTTTGCGATTGAGTATTCATTTTAATTTGTTGCTGTTATTTTAATATTTGCTTGACTTCTGTATGCATCTAAGCTCTTTTTTTTGGTATGGAATGTTACATATGTCTTGAATCTGTCAATTTTTCCAACTCTGGCCATGCACTTGTTTTGTACATCTCTTCAATTTTTCATTCAGGAGCTTTGTATATTGTTGGATGATTACTGGGAGCGTATGAATCTAAAGGTTCCTATATACTTCTCTGCAGGTATGCTCTATGCCCTTAATTGGTCAAACAATGTGTTCTTAATTATCAAATACCTCTCTTATGATCCATTCTTTTTTTTTCAACGTATTTCCTATCATTATGACATAAAACTTATTTCCCTTTGCGTGGTGAAGTTAATGATAGTGTCGTTGCTACCCAGATTTGTATGATTGTATAATTAAATTAGTAGGTCTTAAATGCATTGTTTACTATCGTCTTAAAATTTTGACCTTTTGAAAGAGGATAAGCTCTTTTCTGTGGAACTAGTATATATATTTATACAGATGGATCTCTTTTAACAAATTGTTATGATCTGGATGGGTACACACATCATCTTCTGTTGGATTTGTGATCCAAGAGGTTTTCCTTTGAGACCTGCAAAGCAGTATTACAGTCACTGCAAACACTATCTTACTCGCATGACTGTCATTATTGGCTTTGAAATGGAAGAATTCCAGAGCAGCATTTTTATACAATAAGAATGTAATTGTATCTCTTTTGTTTCCTATCACTGTTTGCCCACTTGAATCCATTTTTCAAGCAAGTCTCATTAACACTAATCTCTTTGTAAATCTCATCGTTAGGCATCTAAAGTGTATTCATAATTTATTTAGGACTGCTCTTAAGGATTTAATAGTTTTATCAAGATGTTGCTGTGTGTGTGTTTGTCTGTGTCCTTATTCCTTTTTCCTTTACAGATAGGGGCATGATACCCAAGCTTATGAACGTGATTTGCATTATTTTTCAGGTTTAACCATTCAAGCTAATTTGTACTATAAAATGCTCATTGGCTGGACCAGCCAGAAGGTCAAAGAGATGCAAACTAAACGCAATTCTTTTGATTTTAAAAATGGTACTTCAGGCAGTTATCTTCAAAATGTAGTAATGCTTTTTAGGGTATATTCTTATATTACTTATGCATGATATCAGGAGAAAACATCACTAAATATACCTGTTTGGAACCAATTAAGCAAAGAAACCTTTTTACACAATTCATATGTAATGAAATGGATGCTGGAATTGCATTTTTTTTTATTTAAATCAAGGATTTTGGGATTCTATAGAAAGTGATAGGACGTGTAATTTCCTAGTTTCTAATGCTGTTGTTCACATGACTGAAAATTAATACTCAAAATGCTCATATTGATCAAAATAATAATAAAATTTTCTACTATCACCACCCTCTTCCACCACCACCACCATGTTACCATCACCAGTACAACATCTCAAATTACCACTAATCCCAGCCGTTACTTTCTCCCACATTCATAACTGGTCTCACAAAGTAAATTCTTCTTGTTTCTGAAATTCAATTTCATACTCTTGGGATTTGTTCTAAAGATAAAAGTCGGAACTTGAGACCTATTTAGACTTCATTTACATAATAGATCTATAATTATATTAAGAATTTATTCCAAAGGAGTGGCACCTTTCAGATGTTATGAAGATGAAGCTAGATTAGATGGCTTTGGGTGATCCTACAGTTTAGTTTTTGAAATAGAAGCTATAAAGAATTGAATGATGTTAACAATCCTCTTCATTTTCCTTTTAACATTCTAATATGTAAAGCAGTTTCAGATGAAGTTATCAAAACTGTAAGATAATTAATTGAAGATATCAGGCCAGCTTGAGAGTAATGAATGAAGCAATGTCCTGATTCAGAATACATGCCTAGTGACTTGTATGAAATATCCTGATTCAGAATACATGCCTAGTGACTTGTATGAAATATGACTGATCGGATAATCGGATAATTATTCTGTTTTTTTTTAATACTTGCATAGTAAGTTCTGTTTCTCATTCAGGGGTTTGATTTTGCAGTTCATAATTTTGAACGTTCTCTTATCGATGCTCCTGGACCTTGTGTTCTCTTTGCCACACCTGGGATGATTAGTGGTGGCTTCTCTCTTGAGGTTTTCAAGCATTGGGCTCCTTCTGAGATGAATCTTGTAACATTGCCTGGGTAAGAATTTAACTACCAATTGTAACCTAATTGAGAAAAATCATACTACCACAGCATAATATTATAAGCTTCCATTTCATGCTTGTGACCACGTAAAAATTAAATATTTACTATTTATCTTTGTTTGACATCTTTTTCTATAACAAAGAGAAGCAACTCAAGACTTCTAGGTGAAATACACATGCATGGTGTCAAATCATTAAAAAAAATTTCAGCACAGAAATATTCAAATTCTTTTTAGGCACATTAAATGATAATGCATGCTGAACATCTCCTACATGTTCATGGAATCATTTATTGTATAATTCATATTGCTCTGCTTTTGGTTCTTGAAGTGTGATAAAAAAAAATACTTATTCGATCACGATTGTACTGGTTGATGCATATGTACTGGAATGATGCACAGGTTAGGTATTCAAAATATAAGTAAAACAGTTTGTTATATCTAGCTGCTTTTAGATCTTTCTTTTTTTTTTCGTTCTTATGTTTTGGTATTTCTTTTATTGCCTGAAATGTTGCTTTTTCAGATCCAATAAACTTTATTGAAATATTTCCAAATTCACCATATCTCTCTCTCTTCAGATATTGTGTGGCTGGAACCATAGGACATAAATTGATGTCGGGTAAACCCACTAAAATTCATTTGGATAAAGACACCCAAATTGATGTGCGATGCCAGGTGCATATTCCTCTCCAGATTCTTTTATTATGCAGGTGCATGCTGCATGAAGGCAGCTGTATATACGTGCATCTCTAGGAAAGCCTGAATGTTCTTCTGTGCTGGTTATTCTACTCTATTCTAAGTAACATTACTGATCTTATCTTTATATTGGCAGATTCATCAATTGTCTTTCAGCCCTCATACAGATGCCAAAGGGATTATGGATCTTGTTAAATTTCTCTCTCCTAAGCATGTGATACTAGTACATGGTGAGAAGCCTAAGATGGCTACTCTTAAAGAAAGAATTCAGTCTGGATTGGGAATTCAATGTTATGTCCCTGCAAATGGTGATACTGTGTGCATCCCTTCCACTGTGTTTGTGAAAGCAGATGCCTCAGACATGTTTATCCAGAGTTGCTTGAGTCCTAATTTCAAGTTTTTGAACACAAGTTCAGAAAATACATCTGATTTAATTTTGGATAGCACACACTGCACCTCTCGGCTTCAGGTAACTGATGAAAGAATTACCGAGGGAATCTTGGTTATGGAAAAAAGTAAAAAGGCTAGGGTTGTGCACCAAGATGAACTCCTACTCATGCTCGGAGAAAAAAGATACAACATTCAGTCTGCGTATTGTTGTCCTGTAACTGTTGACAACTTAGATGAAGCTAGAAGAGATCTTGACTCAACAGGTGGAGTGCTTGGGCTCTCACAGAATTGCTTTTGGCTTCAGCAGTTATTCAGAGAACTAAGTATTGATTTTACTGGAAGGAACATTCAAAATCTTGGGGAACATCTTCAAGTTGAGTCATTTCATGTGTCTGCATGTTTAAAGGATGAATGCCCTTACAGAATAATTGATAGTCCTCAAAGAGTATCAACAGCAATTTTCTTTTGCTGCACTTGGTCTCCGTGTGATGAAAATTTTGCTTGGGAGATCATTAGGACCATGGAGAAGTGCCATTTGACCGTGTAAAAAAATTCAATGAAATTAGCAGTTGGCAATAAGCTTGTAAGAATCAACCTTTGACTTGTGGAGCACCGTGGAACCAGCTGCTAAACCTCGGTAATCCTTCGGGAAGTCAGTTTTATCCAAGTAATGTTGTGGTGACTGAGGGATGAGGCTTTTGAGAATCATATTCTCTAACTTGGGATATTTTTACTGTCCGATGTCTCTGTAGTAAATGCTAAAAAGGTGTAAAGCGACGCAGCACCATCTTCTACTTAATTCATCTGGATTGAAACCGAAACTGCATTATTGGGCGTGCTGTTTTCTTTTAGAGGAAATTATACTGTATACATTTTTTTTTATACATATACATTTTTTTATACTTTCAATTTTCAATTTTATTATACTTTTTTTTTTCATTTTTATATTTTTTTTTTAGTTTTACTTTTCATATAATTTTTTTAAATATATCTTTTTTCTTTTTTTTTTCTTTATCTGCGTGTTTTTTTTTCAATCTCTTGTCTTCGCTCTCTCTTCTTCTTTCTTTCTTTATTTTATTTTCTTTTTTATTTATAGAAAATTGATTTGTTTTTTATATTATATAATATTTTGTAAATATATTTATATTTTTTTCTGTTTTTGTTCTTCAATTATAATATTAAAGATTTTGTTATTTTTTAATTATAATATATTTTACATGTTTGATAAAATATTTTAAAGAAAATTTTTTCTTTTGTGAATTTATTTATTTATTCTTTTTTCAATATGTTGAGTGGTATGTTTTTTTGAGTTGTATTTATTTTATTTTAATATTTGCTTGAGTTAATTTGTTATTTCAATGTGAATTTAATTTTTTTAAATATATATACATCATATAGAGATATATTCACATCATATAATCAATATATATTTGACATACATAGCATACACAATATTCACACACAATATATGTATATCATCTATACAAATACGAATATATGTGTGTATGTTGTATATATATATATATATATATATATTTTATGTTGTATTTTAAGAATAATTTTAATGTGATGTATATGTGTATTTATACTAATATATGTTGAATTATAACTAATAAAAATTATAATACTCTTTTATTGTTTTGTAGATAATGCTTTTTTACTGTTTTATAGATGTTATATAGATTTTTTTATTATGGTATATTTTTAATTTTGAATCATATTATTTTTAATATGATGAATATTTTATATATTTGTGCTAAAATAGGTTAAGTTTATTATTAGTAAGAGGTATTATTTTCTTCTATTATGTATATGTTCTGTTTATTTTATGTATATATTTTATTTTTTTTATATATATTATGTATTTTAACTACTGAATTACATAGTATTTTAATTTAAAATAATGAAATTATGAACTTAAAATATAAGAAAATAATTAAATAGCAAAATGTGTATATAGTAATTCTCTTAATCAATATCTACATAAGATTTATGTAACATATACAGAATAAGGAGAAAAAAATCATCGGTATTTTTAAAAGTTTAATGCGTTTTTTTAGTAAAAATGAAAAACAAATTCGTTACTGTATTTTTGAAAAAAAAAATCGCTTTTATGAGTAGTTATATAAAATTTCCATTAGTTTAAGCAAAAGACTGTTCTCAAGAAGGCCACATGAATGAGAAAGGTCTTTTAATGTTTACAAATGAGGTTACCAAATTTCATACTTTTAGGGCGAAATATTTTCAGGAGACTTTTTTGCAAGTTAATTCCCACAGAAGCTCATGTTTGGGCTAATTTTTAAGAAAAGCAAGAGTATGATTGGACATAATTTTCATTGTTGTCTAAGAACATAGTATTATAAACTGTATTATATAATATGTTAAGTTGTAATATATTTAATGCGATCTATTTTGAAATACTTGTGATGTATTACTTGATTATCTGCCTTTCATGTTTCTTTATAGTGGGACACTAGTTTACTTGGGAGAGAGGGAGGGGGACAGATAACTGGGTTGAGGAGAGACTTGATATTTTGTTTACATTTGTTACTGTGTATAATTTGGAGGCCTTATGTTCGGATCATTCCCCTCTTTTCTTTCAAATTCAAACTCATCAATTTGTTACTTGGGTCAAGGCAATTCCGATTTGAAAATCTTGGATTTAAGATGGTGAATATCAAGAGATTGTTACTGCAGTTGGAATCAATCTATTAGATTTCCAATCTATTTGAGACTTGCTAAGTGTAGTGAGGATCTATCTAGGAGGGGTGGGTCAGCAGTAAAAGATTTTAAGAAGCGACTTGACCAGTGTATGGAGGTGTAACACAACTTGAAGGGTTTGCTATAACAGCTTGGTCCGATACTGGCTTCAAATAACCTGCTCATGCCGATCATTGGTTCTAAAATTGTTAATCCGAGTTATTTAAATAGTATTGAGTTGACCAATATAAACTATTTCTCATCTCATCCCAAATTCGATGTAGGATTTTTTTTTCCTACACTTGACATGTTAGTCTTAAGCTACCTCAAGCAAGCATCTCTCTTGACTAGCTCCTCAAGTTAGCAAGTCACTCAGTCAAGGGTGTTAACATTTATGTAATAAGGTTTTGGTGGAATGATATAAAGTAACTTAGGCCAAGTATCTTGCAAACCTCCAACAGCAATTTTTGGAGGCAAAGCGTGAAGCAACACTGGTTCCAGTGAAGTGACTTGAATTCTTAATTTTTTTTCATTCTTCAATCTCTGATAGGCGAAGGAAAATTCTATTACTTGACTTAAGGATGATAAAGGGTCATGGTGGTACCATGATTCTAGGTTTGATCAATTTGTGCTTGATTATTTTGAGACCTTGTTCACATCTTTATGCTTTAGAAAGTGATCTGATTTTAAAATGTGTGGAAAATAAGATTACTGATGAGTATCAAAGGCATTTGGAAGCTTGTTTCATTGTTGATGAGGTTCGAAGAGTTGTGTTCTCAATGCATAAAGATAAATTGCCTAGCCCAGACAAAATGAATCCAGGGTTCTGCCAAGTTTTATGGGATCTAATTGGTACTGATTTTACAAATGTGTGTCTAGGTCCTTCGAATAGGATCAGTGTCTAAACAGTGGAATTTGACCTCTATTGATCTTATTCTAGAGAAACCCACATCCTAAGAGAGTTACAGATCTTCAGCCGACAACTCTTTGCAATGTAATTTATAAGATAGCGTTGAATGTCTTGGCTAATTGTTTTAAGGCAGTTTTACCTGATATTATTTCACCTTCACAAAGTACCTTCATCTCGGTGAAATTGATTACAGATAATGAGTTGATTGCACTGGAGATTTTTCATTATCTAAAGCATAAAACCCAAGGGCATATGGGTTGGGTAGCGTTAAAGCTTAATATGAGTAAGGCATGTAAACATGTTGAATGTTTTTTTCTCTTTTGAGAAACTGGTGTCCAGATTTGGATTTCATAGTAGATGAATTCAGCTTGTCATGATGTGTGTAATTTGTTAGCATTTTAAGATAAATGTAAATGGGTGTGAATCAGGCCCTATAATTCCTATGAGGGTTCTTCAACAAGGAGATCTCCTATCTCTTTACTTGTTTGTACTATGTGCTGAAGGTTTATTGTCTTTGCTTAGTAAATTTGAAGTTTCGAAAAGGATCCATGGCTGCAAAGTTGCTAGAGGTCCCTATCTATTTCTCATATCTCTTCCAATTTGCTGGTATCAGAGTCATCTTCTTTTAGGGGTGGTAGTAGATAGATATAGAACTGTTTACATAGTTAAATTTTTGACTTTTAGATCTAGAAGTGGACTTAGTGTTGTCTAGGTATTGGATATGCAGTAAGACCCGTGTCAGCCGATGGATAGGCGTTTAGGGCAGTAAGTCAGTGGTCGCTACCAAAACCAACATTAATAAACTTTAAAAATCTATTTTTCAAAAATTTAAAAATGGAACCATTTCTATGTAAATCTGATAGTACAACTAAATCAGATAGTTCTGAGTCATCAGAAGTTAAAAGGATAGTTAACAGAAATGAAGTAATTTTAGAAGATTTTAATAAAGCAATTGATAATTGGGTAATACCAAAAATAGATAAAGAACAGATTTATAAAATACCAAAATTAAATATATTTAAAAATGATTATATAATTAAAGCTGAAGAAAGAGATGTACAGTTGAGTAAACCTTTTGAGAAAATAACTTTACTTTCTGCAGAATCAATAAAGCATCAAAAAATAAAAAATACAAGTATATACACATAGGACTAGTACAAATAGGTATAAAACATTTAACTAGAGAATGATTAAATACTAGTATACTGGTTGTGGTCAGAGATGCTAGGTTTGTAAATTTTAATGACTCATTATTAGGAACTATAGAAACCAGTCTGAGTAGTGGTCCAATTTCATTTGACTGCTTCACAGATATAACAATTTCGTTAAATGATCCAAATATACTAAAAAGTGTAGTTTTAGAAATTAAAACACATAATTATAAAATGCTTGAAAGATCTATTCCTGTAGCATTAATGTATAAGATAAATTATAAAGCTATGGTATCTGCTTTTGCTACAAAATATATAATGCAACCTAAATTAGGAGAAACTAAATTTTTACAGACAGACTTAAGTAAAGCTAATACAGTAATTCCTAAGACTATTCAGTGGAAAGATATTAGTCTCCCTGATGAATGGGTTTTAGAGAATGTTGTTCCTCTTCCTGAACCAAAGACTATAGTTAAGCCCAATATAGAACTCAGTAAAATTGAACAGTATAAAGACGGTAAAGTTAAATTAAAATTTAGTTGAGATAGTATAAGCAGTAGGTATTCAGACTCCTCCTCCTCTGTATCAACAGTAGATATAGGTAGAGCCTCACAGTTACCTTCTGTAATATATGCTTCATATAAAGAAAATGAACCTAAACCTGTATTACAAACAGTAGTAAAGTCTAGGTATTCTACATCAGATATACCTGAGTCTAGTAATAAACTAAAAGGTGTAGATTATAGTACAACAGTTCCACACTTATATTATAATCCAACAGGAACAATGAACCCTTTGGAACCAAACTCTAATTATAATCAACCTCAGAATATAGAACACTCACCTTCTCCACCCATGTCACCTACAGCTTCCTTCATGACAGGAAATGTAGAAAGTATAGATAGAGAATTAAATATAATTAATAAAGAATTTATTTTTAACTATGAAAAATTAAATAAAGAATTAACAGCAACTAAAAATAAAGATAAACTAGAAAATGTAATGAAAAAGGTGAAAGACTTTGAATCAGTTAAAGAAGAATATGTTGACTTTATAAGAAATTATGAAGTTAATATGAAATTCTTTGATTGGTTTAAAAGAATTTATAGAGGTAAACTTAAAGCAGAAAAATTAATAAATCTTGTAACTATTAGGAATAAAAATACAGAATGGAAAGTAAAAGATAAAATCATACAGAGTGAACATCCACCTAAAACATCAAGTGTATTTTTACATGGAGATAAAGAAATAAACATAGCACTATTTAAAATAGTCTCTGAAGATGATCCTAATAGAAAAATATTAGAACAGAATAATTTTAGTAATGCACATCTATTAAGTATAGGACAACAATTAAACAGAATAGAAGATACTATTAAAGAAAGTAAAATAGTAAAAATTGAAAAGGATATAAAAGATAAAAAACTTAAATCTCATGTTTTTAAACCTTTTGAAATTTCTAAAACAGGACAAAAAGAAGTAAAATCTAAAGATTCTGATTTTGTTAAAGCAATTAAAGAACAATTAAGTAAAATTGACTTTTCTTCTGGGTCAAAGCAGGTAGTTCAAGAAACACCTCAATCTAAAGCTTCTAAAACCATTAGTATAGTCACCCAAGAACAAGAATCAGAATCAATTGAGGATTCTCAGCCTGAATCTGAAGATATTGAAACTTTTAGTAAAGCCCTAGAGCCACAGATAAATCGTATAACATATAATCAATCTATAGTACCTAGAATGTCTGCCCCAGACTTAGGTATAACAGATAGACCAAATGTCCTATCACAATATAAATATAATGCCTCTTCAGTATATGAATGGAACATTGATAGCCTATCAGAATATAATATTCTGAGTCTTCTTCAACAGATGACAATGGCTGCTAATGCTTATAGAACTCAAACAGGAACTTCAGATAGAACTATAGCTGAACTTCTTATAGATGGCTTTACAGGACAACTTAAAGGTTGGTGGGATAATCATCTCACTGATAACAACATTTAGAAATTTTAAATGCCATAAAAACTTATGAAGATGGAATACTTATATTAGATGAGCTTGGTGATACTATTCAAGATGCAGTGGCAGCACTAATCTTGACTATATCACTTCATTTTATAGGTGATCCTACTCATTTAAAGGATAAAAATGCAGAATTACTAAGTAACCTTAGATGTAAGAAACTTAGTGATTTTCAATTTTATAAAACAACTTTCCTAACTAGGATAATGCTTAGAGAAGATTCTAACCAGGCCTTCTGGAAAGAAAAATTCTTAGCAGGATTACCCTTCTTCTTAGGAGAAAAAGTTAGGAACCATATAAAACAGGAATTTGAAAACCCTATTCCTTATGACCTATTGACCTATGGACAACTGTTTAGTATAGTTCAAAAAGAAGGATTAAAACTTTGTCAAGATATAAAACTTCAAAAATCATTAAAATATGAAATGAGAAAAACTAAACAAGAATTAGGTTCTTTCTGTAAACAATTTGATTATAGTATAACATAGAAACATAAAGATTGTAATGGACAATGTTCTACTACAAGAAAATATAAAAACCTTATAAAAAATATCACAAAAAGAGTTATAAGAAAAAATTTGATAAAGATGATTATTATAAAAAAAACAAAGACCTTATAAACCTTATAAGTATAGAAAACCTAGTAGAAAACTATATAAACAAAAAGATAAAAAATTCACATCATATAAAGATTTAACATGTTATAAATGTGGAAGAAAATGCCACACATCAAGATTTTGCAAATTTGATAAAAAATTACAAGAACTAAATTTAGAAGAATCTGTATTAAATAAAATTTATGAATTATACTTAGATTCTGAAGATTCTGAAGATTATTCAGACTCTGAAGAATTAAACCAAATAGATGATATAGGATCAGAATCAAGTTCTGAATATAGTAGTAAATCATTAAATGTTTTAACTAAAGAACAAGAGTCTATATTAGAAGCAATAAAATATATAAGTGATCCTAAAATTCAAGAAAAAATGTTAAATAAAATATTAGAAAATGATAAACCTAAAAACTCTATGTTACCTAGTACCAGTAAACAAACATATGATTTGACTACAATATTAAACAAGAATAAAACAGTAAAAAATAAACAAACCATAAATGACTTACAAAAAGAGATTAAAGAAATTAAATTAGAATTAAAAAGAATTAAAAAATAAACAAGAACAAGATTCACAAATAATAAAATCTTTAATGAACTCAACCTCTTCTTCTTATGAAGAAGCTGATGAAGATATTGAACAAATAAATGATAAAGAAACTGATAATGAAATTAGTTTAATTAGTAAAGATAAAATCCCTGATAATTTAATTTTTATGTTGCATGAAATAACATCTAGGAAATATTTATAAAAATAAAATTAAAATTTTCAGATAATTATAATATAGAAACTATAGCATTGTTTGATACAGGAGCTGATTTAAACTGCATTAAACCTAGTTTAGTACCAAAAAGATTTTGGCAACAAACTAATGAAAGTTTATCAGCAGCAAATAAATCTAAACTAAATATACTTGGTAAAGCAGAAGCATCAATTATAGATAAAAATTTAGAAATAAAGAATATATTTATCTTAACCAACATTCATCATATGGTAATCTTAGGAACACAATTTATGAATTTAATAACACCTTATTCAGTAAATGATGATAGTATAAGTTTTAAAGTCAGAAAACAAAAGATAATTTTTCTATTTTTAGAAAAACCTAAAAAGAGGAATTTAAATCTCTTAAAGGCACATTCAATTAATGAATTACAAATAAATGCTCTTATAAAAGCAAAGTCTGAACAACTTTGTAATTTAAAAAATAATTATCATTTACAAAAAATAAATGAATAGTTAAACAATAAATTTACGCAAGAAAAAATTAATAAATTAAAATCTCAAATAGAAAAAGATTTGTGTGCTGATATTCCAAATGCATTTTGGAACCGAAAGCAACACATGGTTGATTTACCTTATGAAATAGGCTTTGATGAAAAGTCTATTACAACTAAAGCTAGGCCCATTCAGATGGCGCCTGATTTAATTGAATTTTGTAAAAAGGAAATAAATGATTTAGAAAATAAAGGATTAATAACTAAATCTAGAAGCCCTTGGTCTTGTGCTGCATTCTATGTAAACAAGGCCTCTGAAATAGAAAGAGGTGCACCTAGATTAGTAATAAATTATAAACCTTTAAATAAAGCTTTAAAATGGATTAGGTACCCTATTCCAAATAAAAAAGATTTATTAGGAAGATTATATAAAGCAAACATTTTTAGTAAATTTGACATGAAATCTGGTTTTTGGCAAATTCAGATTAACCCTAAAGATAGGTATAAGACTGCATTCACTGTTCCATTTGGACAGTATGAATGGAATGTTATGCCTTTTGGTTTAAAGAATGCACCCTCTGAGTTTCAGAGAGTGATGAATGATATTTTTAACCCTTATACTAAATTTTATATTGTTTATATTGATGATGTTTTAATATATTCAACAACTATAGAAGAACATTTTAAACATTTAAAAATATTTTTTATGGTAATAAAACATAATGGTTTAGTATTAAGTAAAACGAAGATGTCTCTGTTTCAAACTAAGATTAGGTTCTTAGGACATTATATAGAACAGGGAATCATAGAACTTATAGAAAGAAACTTAGCCTTTGGGGATAAGTTTCCTGACCAGATTATTAATAAAGCTCAGTTACAAAGATTTTTAGGTTGTCTAAATTATGTTATAGAATTTTTTTACAAACTAAATAGAACCATTAAACCTCTGCATGATAGGTTAAAGAAAAATCCAGGTCCATGGACTGAGGTCCACTCTGGCATAGTTAGACAAGTTAAAGACCTAGTTAAAACTATTCCTTGCCTACATATAGCTGATTCCTTAGCCTCCAAAATAGTAGAGACTGATGCATCAGACATAGGCTTTGGTGGGATTTTAACACAGGTTAAAGAGGGTAGAGAAGCCATAGTCCAATTCTATTCAGGACATTGGAGTCCAACCCAATTAAATTATTCTACTATAAAGAAAGAAATTTTGAGTATTATTTTATGCATTTCAAAATTTCAATCTGATTTATTAAATCAAAAATTTCTATTGAGAATTGATTGTAAAAGTGCAAAAGATGTTTTGCAAAAAGATGTTAAAAACCTTGCCTCAAAACAAATTTTTGCTAGATGGCAAGCTATTTTAAATATTTTTTATTTTGATATTGAATTTATTAAAGGAGAAAACAATAGTTTACCTGATTTCCTTACTCGTGAATTCCTTCTCAGGAATCATGGGGAGAAAAAAGAAAACAGCCAATAAAGAAAAGGAAACCCTTAAAGATGACTCTCCTAAAGCTCTATCTGATCATTCAGATAGTATATTGAACCTTAAACCCATAAAGTCTTGGGTTGATGCTGTCCAAGAAGAAAATAAAGCAAAAATAGAGCATTGGGTCTCTCAGCTGGCCCAATCACCTGAAGTGATTAAAGCTCTCTTAAGGATGGGACACGAACCTCCTCCAGGGGTTCCAGGTAAAGATTCCTTAATCCCTTATTTAAAAAACCAAATTGAGATAGGAGAGTCTTCTTCTCAAAAAACCCTATCTCAGAGTATTTCTAAAAATGAGTTGGATATTTCAAAACCTTCAACTCAAATTGTTTCAGCAAATTTTCCTTTAAAGCAAAAATCATTTTGGTATAATAAAAATTTTTGGTTTACAGAATTAATTCCTGATTTTGGGACTGTTCAGCAGAACCCATGGTCTATAATAGAGTCTGTATATCCTAAAGGATGGTTTTTTAAACCTAAAGAATCTTTAAAACCCTAAGAATATTATCTTCATATTCTTGTGGATTCAGGCTCCTTATTTCTAAAGCACAATTACCTTCAGTAAGATAAGGCTGTCATAGCCTATTCTTCTTTTAAAATAAAGAAAATTCTCCATCCTTCTGAATGGGAAAAACCTTTGCACATTCCTGTGCAATTTAAAACCCTTCCTTCTTTATCATGCTGTTCCTCATATAACTATTGAGATTATATAGAAGCCTGGACCAAAGCCCTGTTTTTCCAAAACCCGGGTAAAACCCATTCCTGGCTCATCTATAATGAAACCAATTTAAAGATTAATAACCTCCCATCTTGGTTCGTTGATTGGTGGCATTATTGTGGAAATGATGAAAGAACTCTTCCACAAGATGTACTATTAGCTTACCAGCATTTTAAAGCCCATTTAAATTCTACACCTTTTGAGAGGAATTTTCCTCCTCTGCTTCTTTTTTGCTTAAATTTCAATATACCTTGGGTATATCAATGGTATTTTGACTATTCATTTCAGTCAGGTACCAGTATCCCTGTTATATTGAGAAAATCTAAAGTCAAGTGGTGGTCTGCCTTTCGCAATTCTACCACTATCGAAACTATTAAAGAATGGCTCCTTAAGAGAAACCATGGTGGTCTTGACCCAAGGCTACAAGCCTCTTTTGGAGCTCAAAGAGCCCAGAACATTGCCCTTCTTGCAGCTGCCAAGACTGCAGAAGATTATAAAGCCTTAATGGAACAGATGGTTGGGTCTCTTCCCTCAACATCTGAGCCCATTAAGCCAGTAGAACCTGCTCTGCTGGATCTTCAACTAAAGTCCATTCTAAAGTTTCTAAAGCCTCATCCAGAAGAAGAAAATCTCCTTCTTCTTCTTCGGATTCCTCTACATCATCCATGACATCATCTTCCACCGAGACATCTGACTCGGATTACTGTCCCAGTAACAAGGATGATTGCTATGGTATATTGTCCCCCATTAAAATAAAGAGTAAAGAAAAAGTAAAAAGAAAAGAAAAGGAAAAGAATAAAGAAAAAGAAAAGAAAAAAGAGAAAAAAGAAAAAGAGAAGAAAAGAAAAAGAAAAAGAAAAAGAAAAGAAAAATAAAGAAAAGAAAAATAAAAAGAAAATTGAGTCAAAAGTTGAATCTGACTCAGATTCGTCTGATTAAAGGCAGGAGAAACCTCATTTCTCCACTCAGATTGATAAAGTCAATAAAGATGGTGTCCACTGACAAGATACTGTTCATCTACAGTATTCACCAGAGGGATTCCAACAGTAAAGTCAGAAGAACTGTTCATCCACAGTTCCCCACAGTAAAGTCAACAGTACCCCAGACAAGGTACTATTCATCCACAGTTCCGGACGCGTGAAGGTACAGTAAAAGCAAATAGTAACTACAGGTTACTATTCCTCTACAGTGCCAAAACATGTGACAAGAATAGTGAAATTTTAAAGCCTCTGTCTATATAATGAAGCTTATTCTGAAGGTAAAGAGGATCCGAAACACTTTTCTCTCAACACAGAAGACATTCAAGAACCTCTCAGCCTAGTTTTAGCTTCTTCCTTCCCTCTCTTCTTTCATTTACTATTTCTCCAGTTCTGTACTCCACACCTATTGATCTCCTTATATAAGGTAGTCTTAGTTTATAATTTATAATTTATATTTTGTATTCTTATTTTATTCTGTATTGTATTTTGTTTTCATTTATTTAAATAAATTTAAATTTTTATATCTCATTTCTCTCATCCACCTATAAGTATGCTCTGTTCTAGTTCTTGCAAGCAAAAAACGAGCAAGTTGAGCTTGATCTGAAACTAAAACATCAGAAATTATATTTGCACTACTTACAGACTGAAAATGACTTCTATATTCTATCTTTTTCTGTCTTTCTTCCCTCTATACTCTATGCTGTATACTTATACGGGATCCGTATAATTATACCACATATAGTATAATTAGGTATACTAAAACAAATAGACTTAAGAGTGTGTTTTGATAAAACTTAAATAAAATATTTTAGACTTAAGATACAAATTTAATTAAAGATTTAATTGTAATCTTTAAAGTGGTATATAAGGCTGGAAACCTAAATATAAATTGGAGCAACGTCAGACGTGCACTTGTCTGAAGTCCTCCTTTGCACCAGGTATGAAACAACGCCTATATATATATATATATAAATTCAGAAGATTCTTTTCTTTTCTTTTAGGCCTCAAAATAGGAAAATTAGAGCATTCAACAATCTCTCTCTTGGTATGAGATGGCCTCAGGACAAGTGATTAACTATCAGTCTATTGTTTTCTTTTTCAACTCTAATACACCAAATCAAGATCATGATGCTATTAGTAATAGGTTGAATGTTCCTTTTTAACTCTTTCTGGTGGCGCCTTAATAGTCAGCAATGTGGTCTTCATTAGCTTGGGGGAGTGTTAGGTTTTGGATTCTCTCCTATGTGAAAAATTCATATTTTGAGCCCGCTTATTAGCCCATTAGGCTATTAATGTTTAGCATATTTATATACTAATATCACCCTAAGTTACAAGTGTGTGAGTGTCATTTTTATCAGCCACCAAAAGAGAAAAGAGAAAAGAGAGAGAGAGAGAGAGAGAGAAAAGGGATAGAAAAGAAAGAGAGAAATTTCTGCTGGAAATTCTCAACAAAGCAGTTTCGGTTTTTCGACGATCTAACAACCATCCGTGCTCCGATCAGGCTGAAATTTGGACAACAGTTAGAGAACTCATCGTTCTTCATTCTGAATGGTGGATATTTCTTTTTGACGGTTGAATTTCCGATATTTTGTGGCTCGAAATATACTATTCACGTGCAGTTCTGCAACAGCGACCAGTTTGCCTTTCTTTGACAATCGGACATCATTGTGGTCGGATTTGACTTAATTTTAGTGAGCACGTTTAGAATTGATTTTTCTTTAATCTGAACTGTGGAGATCAGGTTTGAACAACCGGAGCTCATCCATTGGCATGAACAGTAGCTATTTTTTGGTGATTTTTATCCATTCTCTTATTTATTTCTTGATGTTTGGTTGATTTGGTGTTGCTACTTTAGTTGAGGGTTGTTGTAGTAGCTTGTAGTTGTTGTAAACATTGATTTTGATAGTGAAGCTCTTTTACTTAGACCAAGAGAGGTCCCGTGGTTTTTATCCTTCACACTGAAGGAGTTTTTCACATTAAAAATTCTTGTGTTTTTGTGTGAATGATTTTGTGCATCTTGAGGTAGAGTATGTGAAATATGATTGTTGAATTTTATTTAGTCACTCCTCATAGATTCATTCAAGTAGGAAAGAACTTATTCCTATTCCTTTCCCACCAGGGGGAAGTGTTGGTTTAAACTGAAGGGTGAATTAGGTTAGGGAGGGCAAAATTTGTAATAGGCTGAATGTTCCTATTTTGGCTTTTATTATTGGAAAAACAGGGATGGCATCTGTTGGTTAAATATAATACATGTATATATCTTGCTATTAAATATTTTAGAACCTCATCCTTTCTTGAAGCTAATCTTGGGAGTAACCTAAGTTATGTGTGGCAGAGTATTATGTCGGCTCAACAAGTACTTAAGAAGGGTTGTCGATGGAGGATTGGCTCAAGGTTAGACGTTTTCATTGCTGGTGAATCACGACTTCCAAATTTTGACAATCCTTATATCATGTATGATCTTCCCTTAGATTTTCAGGCGGCAACTATAGGTCAATCGCTGCAAGCACAAAGGAAGGCTTGGGATTGTGATATGGTGAGGAGATTGTTTGTTCCAAAGAATGTTGATTGTTTGCTCCCAAGAATGTTGATTTGATTTTAAATATCCCACTTTTTAAGTCTGCTTCAGATGTGTGGGTGTGGCGCTGGGATAAAAAAGAAATTTTCTCTGTGCGTTCTTGCTACCATAAGCTTATGCAGACATTTAAGATTCAAGGAATGGCATCTGATCAAACTTTTTGAAAGTCTCTCTACAATATTAGTGTTCACCCTAAGAGCACTCGCAAGGGATGCTCTTTCATGGTCCCAGTCCCTCCTTGGGACTAGGATTGTGGACTTGTGGGACTTGCTCCGTAGCCCTTTATAAAAATAAAAATAAAAATTTCGGCAACTTAAATTTCCGCAACCCTTTGTTATAAAATTTTTTATAATTAATTTTCGACGACTTAAATTTTTTAAATAAAAATAATGATTTTAAT
Organism: Garcia nutans; assembly: GCA_947685225.1. NCBI lineage: Eukaryota > Viridiplantae > Streptophyta > Magnoliopsida > Malpighiales > Euphorbiaceae > Garcia > Garcia nutans. Next base: position 22,872,120 of record CANTUV010000026.1, read on the forward strand.
AGTTTTTAATAATAATAATAATTTTTAAATGAAAATAATAATGTTTTAATAACAACTTAATTTTTTTAACAAAAATAATATTTTTTTATAAATAAATTAATATTTAAAATTTAATTATTAAAGATAAAAAATAAATATAAAAATGAGATACCCTAAGGTGGGATACTTTCATTTGAGTCCCAATTTATATATTTTAGTGGGATCCAATAAAGAGGGATAAGTCCTCCATTTGGAGATGTTATAAGGTCAAATATTTTGTCCAGTGAATTTGTAATGGTTGTTTGTCAACTAAATATCTCTAATCTCCTTTGTCTTTGCCATATTGAGGTAAATACTCTTTGCCCTTTTGTGTAATGTGTGAGGAAAATAAAAGAAGTTAAAGAAAATAATTTGAGAAGTACCAAAAAGCTCTTAAAAATCAGGAGAATACTAATTAAATTACTCTCAAGAAAACATAAAATATATTTTCAGAAAAACTTATTCTCTAGCTGCAATATTATGCATACCTATTGTATGTAATGCATCTTAATGAAATGAAAGTGAGATAATTTGTACAATGGTTAATTCCTTTGAATTGCCAATCAAAGTGATAGCTACTGAAGTGCAAAATCCCCTTGTGAATGATTGAGACAAGAGTCAAATGAAGGAGAAATTAAAATTAAGCTGTGATTAACTTCAAGTTGATTCACAGGAGAAAAAAAAAACAATATTCGTTCCCTCCTGATTTAGAAAAGTGTTCCTATTCATTCTTCTTTCTGAACTTATTGAGATCAAATTCTTGTAGGAAAAATGTAATTTTGTTATATTTGAATCCAATAATTATAGAACTTTTACGGATTAGAATTTAGCACCATTGTTTTGATGGATAAGCTATCAATAATAGATAAAATTTAGGAACGCCAAGTTCAATATCAAAATAAAAAATAATACTAAATATTGTTTTATAGTATACTTTAAGAATATATTTTTTATTTAATTATAGAATTACAATCATGTAACAATAAGTAACATATTTTCTGCAAAATCAGTAGAGCTTTTTGGTAATTTGATCATGACTCAATATAACAAAATATTTTGCTTGTCTACAAAGTTACGCATTAAGAATTGCCAAAACTTGAGTCTTGTAATAGAAATTCTGCTACCACATCTCTACAGAGTGCGCTATCAGCGTCATTTCTTCATAATAGTTTGCTCTGTCAGATACCTGCGTAAGAATGCAAAGTCTCACAAGATTAAGATATTGTTTGAACCATAGTATGATTTAATAATATATGCTATAATATGATACTGTAAATATTATTTATCATATTTGAAAAGATTATATGATATAATATGATACAATTTATGTAAAATCATATGAAATTAGTATATTTGGTATTTAGAAAATTTGTAAAATCCTATTAAATATATATTTGATATTTAGAAATTTTTTGATAATACTTTTAAAAGATAAAAATTTAAAACTATAGAAAACCACCAAATTGATGATTTAAAAAACTTATCAAAATTCCTAATTAATTTTGAAATCTTGAGATTACCATGAGAAATTATGCTATAGAGATGGAAGTTAAAACAAATAAAAAATTAAACTATACTATCCCTGTGAAACCATGACAAATAATGAAGCAAACAAGGTGTAAAGTGGATAATCATAAATGATACGAACCAGCCACGAGGCAAGGATCCATTGGTGCTTTCAAATGGGCCATTGACTAGGAGCAGATCTAAGAAGTTTGGAGCAACTATGGGATTGCATATTCAATATCAAATTTCAAAGGAAGTGACTGAAATCGCAATGGAAAAGTGCACAATAGAGCTTGAAGAAGGCACACCAAAGCTGATTATAATGCTTAATGTGAATATGGAAGCTAAAGGCTAGCTAAAGAGGTCCAACGTGCAAGAAAGGTCTGTGAGGGTTCATATACAGCCTTGAGAAGTAATTTAAGGCCCATGGACAGCCCAAATAGTGTGGGGCGTGTTCTTATTTTGAAGGGATTTAGTTTGGCCGAATTTTGGCATCTTTTTGGCCTTTTAGTATAAAGGGATGTGTGGTCCCCTATTTAGTTATTTCAGAATATTAGTTTGTTTCCATACTTTCTACTTTCCTTAGTGGGTTAGGATTTTGACTTTGTAGCTTTCCTTTTCCCATTAGAATTAGGGATTCGGATTTTATTGGCCTTTTAGTATAAATAGGGCCTTATTTTCTTGTAAGCAGATTATTATTGGACAAATTATATTCTCAATTTTCTTATTGAAAATTTCGGCCATCATAGAACAAGAGTGGATTCTCTTTTTCTTCTGATTGCATCAAGAATTAGAATTACTTATCAATTTCGATTGTGGCGTTCTTCTAATTCGAGCTTCCTAAATCCTTCCGTTATAAGTGTTCGTGCTTTGCTAAGCAATTGGGTGCTTTAGAAGGTGGTTTTTTCCTTCGTTCTTGGTTTTCTTCTATCAATCGTGCGTTGGGGTTTGAGGCTTTCATTGCCATAGGGTTCCGCGTCATTTGGTATCAGAGCCAATTACAAGTAAATCTTTATCTATCTATCTTTCTAGAGTTGTTTTAATTGTTCCGTTAGGGTTCTAATTTGGGATTTCGAATTGGGTTAGAGTCTATATTATTCCGAATTGGGTTGTTCTATTTGTTCTATTTTGGATTTTTGAATTGGGTTATAGAATTCTTTGTTCAATTTCGAAATTGTGTTCTTGCCTTTTGATTTGAAATATGTTTTTCTTATTCCAAATTGGGTATAAATTGGATTGATGGCTTTGTGTTTAGTTAGTGATCAAAGGATAGTGACCAGATCCTAAAAAAAATAAAAATAAAAAAGAGTACAAAATCACTTCAACAAAAATTCTTTGCTTTTCTAGTAATTTAAGGTATTAGAATAGTTTTGAATCAGGTTGAAAGTAATCAAAATTTTGGCCACCAATTTCGGCCAATTGAGGGGCTGTTTTATTACGTTTTTCTTGCTGATTTGGAAGTTTTCTTTTCGAAATTGAATTCTTGGGGAGTCTTGATACTAGCTTTCTTGGGTAGAATTATTAGGTCCATAAACTAACTTGCTAAGGTGAGTTGGTTTTGATACATTTTGACCAGATTCATCATAATTTTGACCTCTTTGTTTCTATTTCTTGTTTGAGCTACCGTTTTGATTCCGTGACATTGCTAGAGTATTATTTGTTTGATTCTATACTCTGGATTATATAATCGTGTGACACAAAATTTTCTTGTGTTGCCTCCAAAATTGTCAAGTTTCTTTCTAGGTGTCATTCTAGGATTTAAGTTCTAGTTCCCCTTGAACGTGCTTGGTGATTGATTTGTGAGCCTTTGTTCTAAAGTGCAATCGAAGAATTAGCGAAGGTGAGGTAATGAGTAGCAATTCTAGTAGAGATAAAGGCATAGCAGTTGAGAAAGAAGAGATGAGTATCCGGGATATTGCAGATGATCTTGAGACGTACAAGCAAGCAAATAAAGACAATATGGAAAAAATAGCAAATACGTTGGCTAGCTTGCAGCAGTCCATGGAACGCTTAATGCAAGCACAACAACCTATTCTAATAAGGCTAACACAGAGAATTCTACAACCAGCAAGAGCTGAAGAGAGAGAAGAGCCAGTTAGGAGGAGGGCACCAAGAGGTGCATATGAGAGAGGCCGTGTGGCTGATTATGGATTTGAAGAAGGAGAGGCTGAAATTTATCAAGCACCTATCAATGATAATGATTTGACTTCCATCAAAATGAAGGTTCCTGAATTTAGAGGGAACAACAATGCTGAAGAATACATTGAATGGGAGCGCAAAGTAGAGCAAATTTTTGAGTGCCATAATTATTCTGAAAAAAAGAAGTCACACATAACAGCTGTGGAGTTTAAGGGTTATGCAACATTCTGGTGGGATCAACTAAAATCCACTAGAAGAGGCAAGGGGTTGAGAGACGTACCCGCATGGGAGGAGTTGAGAGACCTGATGAGGCAGCAATTTATCCTTTCTCATTATTATAGGGATCTTTATAATCGCTTAGCACGACTGGTGCAAGGTGACAAGAGTGTAGAAGAATACCACAAGGAGATGGAGATGATCATGGCTAGAGCTAATATTGAGGAAGATGAACAACGGATGATGTCTAGATTTCTTGGAGGACTTAATCAGAATATTGCAAGTGAGTTGGACATGTATGATTACAATACCATGGAGGAGATGGTTGATAAAGCTATGAAGATAGAGAGGAGGTTAAAGAGTAAGAGTTCCACCAAACTTGGCTGTGGGAGACCACAAAATGTGTTTGGGAGTAATTCGGCCTATAGAGGACCCCAATATAGTGGTGGGGCAAATTCAGCCAATAGGGGTGAAGAGAAAGGGGAGTTCAAGAATTCATTCCAGAAAAGCAATGCTGCAACCTCCAGTGGAAAAGGGCCATCTAGTGGTCCAAACAAGCAAACAGGTACGCCTAACACTACCACTCCTAGTAGAGAGATTAAATGTTTTAAGTGTTTAGGGAATGGGCATATTGCATCCCAATGTCCAAATAGAAGAGTTATGATTGCTACAGCTGATGGTGATGTTGTGTCTGATTCTAAACCTAGTGATAATGATAATGATGATGTTGGGAACTTTGATTCTCCTATATATGATGATGTTGGTAGTGATGAGCATGTTGATTGTACTTTGTTAGCTTAGCGTGGTGAATTGTTGCTAGGCGTGCATTGAATATGCAGGTGAAAGAGGAAAGTCTAGTACAACTTGATAACATTTTTCATACTAGATGCTTACTGAATAATAAGGTTTGTACACTTATTATTGATAGTGGGAGTTGTACTAATGCTGCAAGTACTACTATGGTTGAAAAATTGGGGTTAGAATGTATGAAGCATCCCAATCCTTATAAGTTGCAGTGGTTTAATGATAGTGGTGAGGTGAAAGTAACTAAGCGAGTGAGGGTACCATTTTCAATAGGCTAGTACAAAGATGAAGTTGATTGTGATGTAGTTCCTATGCAAGCTGGACATATGTTGTTGGGCAGACCGTGGCAATATGATCGGAGAGCGCAACATGATGGGTTTTCTAATAGGTACACATTTACCTATGAAGGAAAACAGGTCACTCTTGTTCCATTATCACCCCTAGAAGTGTATGAAGATCAAAGAAAGATGATTGAGACAGAGAGGCAAGTTAGGGCTACCAATTCAAAAATTAAGGGGAGTTTGAGAGAACATGATAAGGTGAGTGAGAGTGAAAAACAAATGGGAAAAGAGACCAGAAAATAAACAAAACAAATAAATGGCCCATTGGTGAGAGAAAATAAGAAAGAAGGGAGAGCAAAACAAACTTTTTATGCAAGAACGAGAGAGGTTAATTTTGCAATGTCTATTGGGCAGCCATTATTGCTCATTAGATACAAAGAAACTTTGTTTGCTGACACTAATGTTTCGCTTGATAGTTTGCCTTCTAGTTTTGTGTCTTTGTTGCAGGATTTTCAGGATGTGTTTCCAGATGAATTACCTAGTGGATTGCCACCGCTAAGAGGAATTGAGCATCAAATAGACTTCGTGCCTGGTTCTACCATCCCAAATAGACCAGCTTACCGGAGTAATTCCATGAAAACGAAAGAGATGCAAAAGCAAGTAGATGAGTTACTGGAGAAAGGGCTGATTAGAGAGAGTTTAAGTCCGTGTGCTGTTCCTGTATTGTTGGTTCCAAAGAAAGATGGAACATGGAGAATGTGTGTTGATTGTAGGGCTGTAAATAAGATCACAGTGAAATATCGGCATCCTATACCACGACTTGATGACATGTTGGATGAGCTGCATGGTGCCAGGTATCTTTCTAAAATTGATCTTATGAGTGGATATCATCAAATTCGTATGAAACCTGGTGATGAATGGAAAACAATATTTAAAACTAAATATGGCCTATATGAGTGGTTAGTAATGCCTTTTGGATTGTCTAATGCACCTAGTACTTTTATGAGACTAATGAACCATGTTTTGAGAGCTTATTTGGGCAAATTTGTTGTAGTCTATTTTGATGATATTCTGATTTATAGTAAGACTTTGGATGACCATGTTGAACATGCTAGGCTAGTTTTGGAAGTATTGAGAAATGAAAACTTATATGCCAAGCTTAAGAAATGCACATTTTGCATAAATAGACTTGTGTTTCTTGGTTTTGTTGTGAGTGCGCAGGGCGTTGAAGTAGATGAAGAGAAAGTGAAAGCTATAAAGGAGTGGCCAACTCCAAAGAGTGATGGACGTGAGGAGCTTTCATGGATTAGCTAGTTTCTATAGGAGGTTCGTGAAGGACTTTTCTACTATTGCAGCACCGTTAACTAGCATAATCAAAAAGGAAGTTGGGTTCCAATGGGGAGAGGAGACAAAAAGCCTTCGACTGCCTGAAAGGGAAGTTGACATCCGCTCCTATTTTATCATTACCTAATTTTGAGAGTACATTTGAGATTGAGTGTGATGCTTCTGGCGTAGGCATTGGAGCTGTGTTGATGCAAGAGAAAAAGCCCATAGCCTATTTTAGTGAGAAACTCAATGGTGCACAATTGAACTATTCCACTTATGATAAGGAGATGTATGCCTTGGTGAGAGCATTGGACGTGTGGCAGCACTACCTCCTTCCAAAAGAGTTCGTGATACATACGGATCATGAGTCCCTCAAACACTTGAAGGGACAAGGTAAGTTGAACAAGAGGCATGGTAAGTGGATAGAATTTATAGAACAATTCCTTTATGTTGTTAAATACAAGCAAGGAAAGGATAATATAGTGGCTGATGCGTTGTCTAGAAGATATACATTACTATCTGTGTTGAGTTCTAAATTGCTTGGCTTTGAGTACGTTAAGGACTTATATGTAGGTCATGTTGATTTTGGCAATGTGTATGTTGCATGTGAACATGGAGCTTTTAATTCATTTTATAGGCATGATGGATATTGTTTAAGGGAAATAAATTATGTGTGCCTAAATGTTCCATGCGTGATTTGCTTGTGTTAGAATCTCATTGTGGGGGATTGATGGGACATTTTGGGGTAGCTAAGACTTATGATATCTTGTTTGAGCATTTTTATTGGCCGTCTATGCGTAAGGATGTTGAGAGATTGTGTTCTGCTTGTATTGCTTATAGACAGGCGAAATCTAAGTCTATGCCTCATGGTCTATATATGCCTTTACCTGTACCTAGTTCACCTTGGATTGATATTAGCATGGATTTTGTGCTTGGATTGCCTAGAACTAGAAAAGGTAGGGATACCATTTTTGTAGTTGTTGACAGGTTTAGTAAGATGGCACATTTTATTCCTTGTCATAAAACTGATGATGCGATTGTTGTAGCCGATTTGTTCTTTAGAGAAGTGGTTCGACTACATGGGGTGCCTAGGACTATTGTGTCTGATAGAGATGCTAAGTTTTTGTCCCATTTTTGGAGAGTTTTGTGGGGTAGATTAGGAACTAAGCTTTTATTTTCTACTACTTGTCATCCACAAACAGATGGGCAAACAGAGGTAGTTAATCGTATACTTGGTACATTGTTGAGAGCTATAGTGGGAAAGAATTTGACTACTTGGGAAGATTGTTTACCTTTTATTGAGTTTGCTTATAATCGTTATATTCATTCTTCTACAGGTTATTCGCCATTTGAGCTTGTTTATGGTTTTAACCCATTAACTGTACTTGATCTTATTCCTTTACCTTCACATGAGCTTGTTAGTTTAGATGGAGACAGAAAAGCAGAATTGGTGAAGGCTATGCATGAGAAAGCTCGAGTTAATATGGAGAAAAAGAACAAGTCATATGCTGATCGAGTGAATAGAAGACGCAAGAAGATAGTGTTTGCTCCTGGGGATTGGGTTTGGGTACACTTCCGAAAGGAGAGGTTTCCAAATCAAAGGAAGAATAAGCTTAATGCACGTGGTGATGGTCCATTTCAAGTGTTGGCAAAGATCAATGATAATGCATACAAGATAGAATTGCCTGGTAAGTATGGTGTTAGTGCTACTTTTAATGTGTCTGATTTATCTCCTTATGATGATGCAAATTTGAGGACAAATCTTTTTGAAGAGGGGGAGAATGATACGAACCAGCCACGAGGCAAGGATCCATTGGTGCTTCCAAATGGGCCATTGACTAGGAGCAGATCTAAGAAGTTTGGAGCAGCTATAAGATTGCATATTCAAGATCAAATTTTAAAGGAAGTGACTGAAATGGCAATGGAAAAATGCACAATAGAGCTTGAAGAAGGCACACCAAAGCTGATTATGATGCTTAGTGTGAATATGGAAGCTAAAGGTTAGCTAAAGAGGTCCAACATGCAAGAAAGGTCCATGGGGGTTCATATACAGCCTTGGGAAGTAATTTAAGGCCCATGGACAGCCCAAATAGTGTGGGGCGTGTTCTTATTTTGAAGGGATTTAGTTTGACTGAATTTTGGCATCTTTTTGGCCTTTTAGTATAAAGGGATGTGTGGTCTCCTATTTAGTTATTTCAGAATATTAGTTTGTTTCCATACTTTTTACTTTCTTTAGTGGGTTAGAATTTTGACTTTGTAGCTTTCCTTTTCCCATTAGAATTATAGATTCAGATTTTATTGGTCTTTTAGTATAAATATGGCCTTATTTTCTTATAAGCAGATTATTATTGGACAAATTATATTCTCAATTTTCTTATTGAAAATTTCGGCCATCATAGAACAAGAGAGGATTCTCTTTTTCTTCTGATTGCATCAAGAATTAGAATTACTTATCAATTTCGATTGTGGCGTTCTTCTAATTCGAGCTTCCTAAATTCTTCCGTTATAAGTGTTCGTGCTTTCCTAAGCAATTGGGTGCTTTAGAAGTTGGTTTTTCCTTCGTTCTTGGTTTTCTTCTATCAATCATGCGTTAGGGTTTAAGGCCTTCATTGCCATAGGGTTCCGCGTCAATAAATATGCCATAATCAATTCATAGTATCGACACACCCCAATATCAGAACTCTACATGAGTAGCAAAATAGATGAACAAATTACATTGATCTCATCAGTTTATCATGAAATTCATATATGCATTCTCCAAAAACAAATCTGAACTTACATTTTACTTCAACAAGATTTGTAGACTCTGGGACTTCTTCCCTATAATAATCCATCCTTATATAGCTTAGATTTTGATATGGGTTTCTTGGCCTTGTTATAGTTGGGCATTAAGTAAACTTAAGCCCAAAAAGATTAAAAAAGTTGCTGAAGAAGAAATATATTAGAGGGGGTTGGTTTGACAGGTAAACCAAAGGTTAGGGGTCGTGGGTTCAATACCTACTACCCACACAATTTCTCTTGTATGGACAAGAATTTCATATCAGATAAATGAATCTTGTAGCCAAGATTTACGCTTATGTTTGGCTATTTATCAAACAAAATAACTTAGGCTTGCAACAACTCCAATCATATATAATTTAATTGTTAAACAAGCCTAAACCAAATTATTTGTTTTAACAAACTTAAGTTTTATTTTAGAAAAAAATATTCAACACAACTCAACAAAACCTTAATCTCAAATTGGGCTCAGCCATATAGATTCTCTTTTTCCACTCAGAGTGATTATGGGTCACATCTTCAGAGAGATGTACAGTCGTAAATCCAAATTAGTTTAGATTTACTCATGCCACTCTTCACTCTATCCATCTTAAACTTGTCTAGTCTTTTAGTCTTTTAATTTTGGTAAAAAAATAAACTTTTTATTTAAAAAAATAAAATATTAGTAATATTTATTATCAAATATTTATTATTTCAATTATTTGTATGATGAAATGTGTTATTTTTAAAAGATGATATAGTCAGTACACATTACAAAATTGACAGAAATACAACTGATTTAAAGTGTTATGCAGTAAGTACCTCTATGCTTATTGTAAATAAAAATATATTGATCTTAAATTCAAAATCAAGTAACTAGTATACTTATATGTGAGTTGACTCGTAAGCCTAAAAACGACCATAACCAAGCTAAATTTTTAACTAATTTAGACTTGCATAATTTATTAAACATGCCTTCAAAATGAGCGTCACTTGGCTCACTAACCATAATGAACAATCTCAAATGAGGTTTCATCAAACCAAGTTCCAAGCACCTTGGATTATTGCAGCCCTAGCACCCCGAAAACTCAGCAATTATTGCATCGCTTATCAAACAAGTTCTATTCTAATTACATATTTACCCTGAAAATGCCTTCTGATCGGATTCCTAGATTAAGTTAGATTAAGAATATGGAGCAAAGAATCTCGACGAAGAAAAATGAAATGATAACTTACTTGCCCGTGTAGAAGCCAGCAGAGTACCAAGCATTTAAAACAACACCCAGATCTGTTCCAAAGCTGGTTGTTCGAGACATTTCCTCCTCGCTGCCTTTCCCTTTCTCTTCCCCTGTATCACATGGGAAAACACTGAAAAACAGAACAGAATATTCAAGAAAGCACATCTAGAAGCATTGTCAATGCTTGAGCATATTTCTTTAACTTCCTATTCAATGAGGTCATCTTTAAAACTAGAACTACTTGGCTTTCCAAGTACTGGTTGAACGGTTGACCCTTAATTTTATTTATCATTCTAGTCATTGCACATGAAAAAACTTATGAAGTTCAAATCAGTGATAAAGAAAAATGATCCCCAATGATCATTCTAGTCAATGCACATGAACATTAATTAGAAAAATTGTCCAATTATTCACAAACAATTTGAAATTAGCATTTTATCTTTTATCTTGTAGCCAAGTACTTGAAAGCTTGGTCAAACTGAATGAAAAATATGATTTCAATAGTAATGTTCTATGAGCTTCAAGTCAACAAATCCAATCATTTGCATCCTTTATTAAAAAGCTCTCTATGTCTTCCCAAAAAAAAAGAGAGGTGGAGAGGGATGGAGAGGGAGAGAGAGAGATCACAATCAAAGTTTCAATCCCATAAATAAGCCCAATATCCTCAACTTAACAAGGAAACATAAAAATGGATCCCACGGTAATTTGGAATCTCAACAATGGCATGCAGCTGCAGCCAAGAGATAAACTTTTCTTCTGTACTGAGTCAGCAGCTTATGTAAGAGGGAGGGGGAAAAAGGCTAGTTTATGCAGGATTCTACCAAAAAAGACATGGGCTTAAACTTCATTATATCGTGTGATATATCAAGTTTCAAGGGTCCATGATATGATATTAAACTGTTACATTCTTTTAGCACAATTTCTTGACATATGTTCATTTATCAAGATTTATCGTGATAAATAAATTTAAGATATCATTTGATATCAGAGATAAGAATGAAACTATGAAAGCTATAGTTCAAAAGTATTTTTGGCTATAGAACCAACAAAGCAAATTAAGAAAGTAATAGGTAAATTCCATTATATATAACTCTATGATAATAACAAAACTAAACCTACAACAATATGACAATTATATATATATATAGAGAGAGAGAGAGAGACACACACACACACACAGAGAGACACATACACACACACACACACACACACATACATACATACACAACTCAACCTCAATCCCAAAATAAATTGAGATTGGCTATATGGATCTTTTGTTTCTACTCCAACCAAACGATTTTGGACTATGAATTTTGATAATTATAATGCCTTTAAATCATATTGTACTCGTCTCCCTCCAAGTTAGTTTTAACTCTACCTCTTACTTTATCCTCTTATCTATCACAATGTGCTCCACTTATTCCTCCTAAACATCCTGATCCTAAAGAATTATGTGGTGAGACTTTGATTCTTGATAATTTTAATTCTCAGTTTAATCCTTTTGCTAATGATTTTGATCTTTCTATTGCTGTAAAAAAATGAGTTAATACTTGTACCAAACAGCCTATATCCAAACTATGACTCTTTAACTCCTTCTCATGGAGCCTTTCTTTAGTTTGTTTTCTCTGTTTCTATGCCATAGGAAGAAAACACCTTAGTCCAAAATGGAAGACACGGCTATGGGAAAGGATATGAAGGCTTAAGCAAAAAATGAGTTGGATGTAAACGGGGGTTCACTATAAAGCACAATGAAGATGGTACCATTGAAAGATGTGAAGATATATTAGTGGGAATCACCTAGACATATGTGGGTGAATTATCAAGAAACTTTTTTAACAATTTCAAAAAATGAATTCTATCAAATCTCCTTGTCATATGCAGCAAATCTTGAATGGGACCTACAACAATTTCATGTTAAAAATGCCTTTCTGCATACTTGGAGGAAGAAGAATACATGAAAGCCCCTTAAATGTTTGATGATGAGCAAACTAAAGGGAAAGTCTGTAGACTAAAGCAGTCACCAAAAGCATAGTTTGATAGGTTTAGTAAGGCCATGATCTCCTTTGGATGCTATCAAAGAAATGTTAATCATGCTCTATTTATAAAACACTGCAAAGGTATGACTTGCTTATTGTCTATGTTAATTGCTTATTGTCTATGTTAATGACATTGTTGTGACATACTAAAATGAGATGACAAGGATGAGATTGTCCATCTAAAGGAACTTTTTGCCCAAAGATTTTGAGATTAAATACTTGGGCAAATTAAAATACTTCCTTGGAATAGAGGTGGCTAGATTAGACAAAGGAATCTTCATTTCTCAAAGGAAACTAGAATATTAAGATGTGAAGCCGTGGAGTTCCCTATTGAAACTAATCACAGAGTACAAGCAAAAATTGGGTAATCTGTTAACTTGGGGAGATACCAGAGGTTGGTTGAGAGAATAATTTTGGTTGAAAGATTAATTTGTCTCTCTCATACTAGACTAGATATAGCCTACACAGTGAACCTAGTAAGTCAATACATGCACGACCCTAGAGAACTTCACTTCGAGTTTATTTTTCGTATTTTGAGATATTGAAATCTGCAATTGGAAAAGGACTTCTATTTTCAAAACATGGTCACTTCTAGATAAAAACCCTTTACAACTGCAAATTGGATTGGATATCTTGATGATAAGAGAACAACATCAGGTTATTGTACCATTATTGGTGGAATCTAGTAACTTGGAGAAGAAGCAAAATGTGATGACAAGATCCAATGCAAAGACAACGTATAGAGCCATGGAACAAGGCATTGTGAGTTAATGTAGTTAAGAAAATTGGTGGAAAAATTGAAGTTGTCGGAGATGAACAATTTGTCTTTATTTTGTGACAATAAAGTTACAATCAATATAGTGCACAATCCAATTTAACATTATCGGACCAAACAAATAAAGATTGACCTATATTTCATAAAGGAAAAGTAGTGAATGGATCATTGAGTGTCTCTCATGTGTTCAAAAGAGTAACTGGCAAATGTGTTCACTAAGGGCCTAAGCAGCAAATGAGCCCATATTATAGTCTGCAAGTTGAGGATGTCTAATATACATGAACCAACTGAGTGGTATTGTCGGAATTACAAACTGGTATTACAGTTGGAATGATCCTCTGTAATTATGCCTGATTCTGTGCTTGACAGCGCTTGAAATTGCCCCTTTCCTTGTACATATTTTTCCTTTCCTAGCTAGGTCAGTGTGTATTTGACCCTTGTGCATAAATCATTATGCACAAAAATAAAGAGAATTCTTCTTTGTTCTACTACATCGAATTAATTGTTCTTTATATCTTGTTTTATATATCACCCATGAACTTCTCCTCCTCCATATGCTTAAAAAAACTATATTTCAATTTCTAAAATATCAAGGGGTTGTATTTATTCAATTTATATATAATATTTTAAAATTTAAAAAACATATATATAAATTAATACCTCCTACCTCTTAAAAAAATTAAAATAATTTTATTTTAAATTTAAAATCACTAATAATATCTTTCTGAAATACCAATTTTCTGTATGTTGAGGTTTTTTAGAAGCACAATATATTAATCAAAATCAAAATTAAAAGCCTTGAAAAAAGATAAGGAAGACTCCCAATATTGAAAGCCTTGAAGCCTTCCACTTGAGAGAAACGGCCCTCATAGGTATTTTCCTGTAAACCAGAAATACAATTCTGATCCAACTAAAGATAAAAAAGCAGGCAGTAACTTATAACGAGATGTTAACAAATTAGATTTTCTGTACCTTCAATAATCAGGATCAAATAAAGATTAGGAAATTGGTCAAGTTCAGGGGATATTCACCATTCTCCCCATTTGTTACCCCAATCTCTATGTTACTCCTACATTTCTTTCTCGGAGTTGTTATTTTACACAAAGAAGAACATTTCTATCTCAATGTTTGAGGTCAAACTACTAAGAAAAAAGATAAGTAAAATGCAATCAAATACCTCTCTAAAGGAAAACTTGAATCCTACTTATTACCTAAGCTCTTCTTCATATGAATAATGATCGCATAATTCACAAGCCTTATGATTCTTTAAAGGGTTCCGTGCATATTAAGAACATTAGTTTTGCCATTTAGTCTTCCCATTTGCTTTGAGGCATCAAACAAATGTTTATCATTTTCCCATTTGCAAAACAAAAACGGAAAAACAGAATTACCCTTGGATACCAAACAAGTCCTATATTACATTTCTGTTGACAAAAATAGTCAATTGTCTACACATGATAATCTGTTGCTGATAAGATCAGCAATAATTTTCTAATCTAGAAAGAACAAGTGCTTAGATTTAATGCACCTAACTAGGCCCAAAAGAAAATTTTAAAGGTAAGGAATGTGCTTCAAGATCAGTCATAGTGGGTGTTTGTTTTGATCTTCACGTGTTTGTTTTGATCTTCACTTTAGTCATACAACAAAGCTTCAATATTTAATTCAAAGACATGTCCATCCAAGAATATCAGCAATTAGGTTCATATAAAGTGACCAAAGACACGCACAAAGATATATTGATATTCAATGTAATAAAAATGTAAGTGTTGATCAATGCCCAATGATGACTGCTATATTTCCTATAAATGTCAAGTGAAGTTCAAAACCTCTCTATTTTCTTTTATTGTGAAGAAAAATGGGAAGCGTAAAGTATTTCCATAGAAAAGATTATTTTGGAAAAGTTGGGTTTACCTTCTGTACCAGAATTAGGGGATGGCATTGTCTTCATAGAGGATATTGCTTTTTCTGCAGCTTCCATTGCTGTTTTAACAATTTCACCGTCTATAACAGGGCCACACCTTTCAGGACCAATGACAGCAGAAGAGTCTGGAAATGGTTTGACAGCACATGTTCCAACAGAAGAACAAGCTGGAAATGAGGTGCATGGAGCGGCTGAACAATGACAAGCATATGGGCAATATGAACAGCAGAAATTTGGCATAGAAGGTTGGCTGGCATGAAAAGAACAATCTTGAGAATTGGAGCAGCTACCCCAATGCTGACTAGAACCAAACCCTTCAGCAGGAGGATGTTGGTAGTCATAACCACCAAGTTGCTGAAGCTGATGCAGAATCCTTTGCCTCTTCTCCTCAAGATCATAGTACTGATTAAGCAACTGGTTATAATCTTGTCCATTATGTGAATGTGAGTAGCCATTGACAGCTTGGGTGTATTGGCCAATTGACGAAACTATACAAGGTGCAAGCTCAACAGAAGCTGTACAATGATTTTCCTCAACTTTTGTGGGATTTTCAGTCTCTCCTAATTCTATTGCAGTGTCTGATGCAGCATTATTGTTATCTGCATCTCTACGTACATTTAACATTTAAACATCATATCATATAAATGAGAACTTATTCACTAAAAGACAATCCAAAACTAATTAAACACGTACACACATATTCAAACTGAATTCAATGAACTAAACCAACACTATTATATATAAAATTTTAAATTTCAAAAATAATTACAACTAAATAAAAACATTTTTTTCCAATTTCAATACCTTGGCTTCCACGACATTTTATAAGGAAATGAAGCAAAAATGAAAAGGGTTTTTGGGTTTCAGGATACCTAATAGCCTCATGACTTTCATCTGCAATAATTCCTCCATCCTTGCTTTTCTTAACATGCATTTTCTGTAGACGGAAAAAGAAGATTAATTACTGCAAAAAAAATAAAAAATAGAGAGAAATAAAACTTAAGAAAAGACCTTGTATTTAGATACGGCATCGTCGAAAGCCTTAATAAGAGCGGAATCATCCCATAGTTCTCCTTCTTTTCCCATATCCTCTCCTCTCCGCGCTTGTTTATGCCGAGTTATCAGCCAAAGCCCCCAAGCGAAATAAAAGCTAAACTGCTGTTTATTGCTTTGTGGAGTCGAGTTGTGTACTACTTGCTTTGTGGAGTCGAGTTGTACTGATAAACTAAACGCATTTAAAATATTTCGAGTTGGATTTAATTAATTTGGTTATATACCAAAACAAATAGTAGTGAATTTTAATCCAATATATTCAAATAATCAGGACTTATTAATTCAAAATAGTAATGACAAGTATATAATTTCTCCGCGCTAACCTGAAAAAATAATTTATGTATTAATATACATAAAAATAGTATTAAAATTTTTTATACTTATATATTATAAAAATATGGTCAAAATAAAAAAATTATATTTTATTTATGTTTTAAATAATATGGCAAATTTTTAGATTTGACATTTTTTTTTCATTTTATCATATTATCCGTTAAAATTATACAACTTAATAAAATATTAATGTATCAGTCGTTTTTCAATATTTTTCAATATCTTTCTATACTTTATTTTTCCCAAAACTATAATACTTAAAATTTTAAACAATAAATTTTTTAACTAATATTGAAAATTGATTATGCATATTAATAAAAGTGAGTTGAATAAATGATATGAGTAAAAAATGATGAATAGTAGATCTTAAAGAAATGAGAAAAAAATAGAAAGAAATGAGTTTTTGAAAAAGGTATGTGCTTATGTATTATAGTTTGCCAATATTTGAGTTTCTTTGAGTTTTAAAGTTTGAATTAGTTATTTGAGTCACTTAAATGAGTTATTGTAACACCCTTATCCCCCGTATACGTACACTACATACTACACCTGTAATATACGTATGTCGAATACAGGAGTGCTACGGTTTATAATAAGCAAACCGATCTTTCAATTTAGCAATATTATAAAAAAACTTAAAACATTTAATTTGTATTATATAGTACAATAAATAAAACATTCATTCATTATGCAGCGGAAAATGTAGCGGTATTTACAATTATATATACATCAAAAACCAAATTTTACAAAAACATAACATTTATACATGTTTGGCAGTTTGTCTTTGATCTTTAAGCCCTCTATCAACGCTTCAGAATCTAGACTCAACTCGGTCTAGCTGAACTCTCTGGTTCTACCCTGTCACCTGCGCGATGAACCACAATCGCGCTAAGTCAACGGCTTAGTGGTACAAACAACAATAGCAAAATGCTTCAATGCAATATCAATGTCACACATTTCAACAATAAAGACAATATTCATAAATGGTATATTAATATTTTTCATAACATTACATTCCATTATTTTATTCAATTGTTTCACCATTCATGAATCACATTGAAATAAAGACAAGCATGGACCCAAAAGACACTAATATGTTATTCAAAGTTCAGAGTTACTGCTTTGGTCCATAATCACAATCATCAAGCCCGTAGGCGATACATATATATCTATCCATGGATAATTCAACTAGAATTGAGCTTACGACCCAGTCTTTTCACTCTATTTAGCTTCAAGGATTTATTTTTGAGGCTTACGACCCGGTCTTTTCACCCCCAAAAACATCACATTTATCAGTTGGATTCAGCTTACGACCCGGTCTTTTCACCTATCCAGTGATTCATAGGCATGCCGCCAAACTCAGAACTCTGAAAATTGAATAACATATTAAGCACACAATTATTTCATTATATCTCAATTCACATTAAAGCAATTCATCATAACTCTCACATTATGCAAATCATAACATTATTCAAATGTATTAACAATGTAATAATTTACTTAACACATTTATAACTAAATGTGTTAAATCTCAAAATCATATGAATGTATGCAATCATGTAAGTTTGTACTTACCTCAAGAACAACTCACACCAATCTATATACTTCCTCTTCCAAGAATTCTCCACTACTAGGATTAGGGCAACTTAACCTCTTCACCACCTAATGCAAAAAGAATAATACACACTTATTTAAAGATAAACAAGAATTCCAATACAATCATTCACCTATTAGTCTCATACTAGACCCATAGATCACAAATTATAAGCCAACACAACTATCTAGGACCCACGGTCGTGGCCTCACACCCCCACGGTCGTGGCCTCAAAACCCCACGGTCGTGGCCTCACAAACCCCCATGGTCGTGGGTTAGCAAACGAATCTGTCCAATTTGCTTAACACCCCCACGGTCGTGGCATCCAAGGGTCACGGGCGTGACATCCATTTTGCTTCTGTTTCGGACCAAACTCATGTATTCTATGCTTTAAACTTTATTAAACACAAACATCTTGAAGATCTACCAAAAATAATTGATCAAACACAATATTTGCATCAATTACCAATTCACAATTCTAACTCTTCCAAATCCAAACCTAACTCCATCTCTTCAATTCAACCCCAAAATCACAATCAAATATACCCAACACACTCAAACACACCACAATCAAACATATTCATACCATCAACAATTAATCATCAAACTCAAACACAACTTAAAATAAAACAAGGAATCAAGTGGAAACTTACCAAAGTTGATGACATTTCTTAAATTTCCCACTTGATTACTTGAAATCTCCTTTAATCTTGAGCTTGGAAAACAAAAACTCTCTTTCTCTCTATTGCTTTAGTGATACACGGCCAAGAAGGAAAAGAAGAAGAGAAGAAGAAAAATGAGAAGCAAAGTCAAACACTCTTATTCTCCACTTAAACCTCCACCAAGCAAATAATATTAAAATAATCTAAAATATCCTCTTCCATTCATTAATTTTCCTTTTAATTAATTTAATTAATTATAAATAATTTATTTATTTTCTTTTGACTTCCATTAGTTTGACTTGTATATGTTATATATATCACTATATATATAACATGTACACTCTCCTCTTCTTAACTTTTATCTCTTTCCATATAAACATATACACTTATAACACTTAATCCAATTATAACAATAATACCAAAACTTTTAGGGTATACTTTGGGATATTACAATTCTCCCCCTCTAAAAAGAAATTTCGTCCTCGAAATTACCTGATATCAAGTCTGAAAAAGTTGAGGATACTGATCTCGCATCGCTTGCTCACTCTCCCAAGTTGCCTCTTCCTTTGCATGATTCTTCCAAAGAACTTTCACAAGTGGCACTTTCTTATTTCTCAGCTCTTTCACTTCATGCGCCAAAATAGCAATTAGTTCTTCTTCAAAAGTCAGATCTGGACTCACCTCAATAGATTCAACTGGCAAGATATGAGATGGGTCTGATCTGTACCTCCGCAACATAGAAACATGGAAGACATTGTGAATTCTATCTAACTCAGGTGGCAAAGCAATTCGATAAGCAACTGGTCCAACTCTTTCTAATACTTCATAAGGTCCAATAAAACAAGGACTTAACTTCCCTTTTCTACCAAATCTCAAAATCTTCTTCCAAGGAGACACTTTCAAAAATACTTTATCTCCAACATCAAACTCTATGTCTCTCCTCTTCACATCGGAATAAGATTTCTGTCGATCTGAAGCTGCTTTCAACCGATTCCAAATTATCTTCACTTTCTCTTCCGTTTCTTTAATCAAATTAGGACCAACCAATTTGCTTTTTCCAACTTCATTCCAACATAGAGGCGTCCTACATCTTCTACCATATAATGCCTCATATGGTGCCATTCCAATACTGGATTGATGACTGTTGTTGTAAGCAAATTCTACAAATGGCAAAAATCTGTCCCAACTTCTAGAGAAATCAATGACACAGCTTCTCAACATATCTTCTATAATTTGTATCACTCTCTCTGACTACCCATCTGTCTGCGGATGAAAAGCAGTGCTAAAGTGCAATCGAGAACCCAAAGCACCATGTAAACTCTTCCAAAATCTCGAAGTAAACCGAGGATCTCGATCAGACACTAAAGAAATTGGAACTCCATGCAATTTCACTATCTCATTGATATACAGCTCAGCCAACTTCTCAAGAGAATAATCCATTCTAACCGGAATAAAATGAGTTGTCTTTGTCAACCGATCAACAATCACCCAGATAACATCATGCTTCTTCTGAGTCAACGGCAAACCAGACACAAAATCCATTGTCACTCGCTCCCATTTCCATTCAGGTACTGATAAAGGTTGAAGCAACACAGTTGGAACTTGATGCTCAACTTTCACCCTCTGACAAGTGAGACACTTGGATACAAACTCCGCTATGTCTCTCTTCATGCCTGTCCACCAATAATGTTGCTTCAAATCCTGATACATCTTTGTACTTCCAGGGTGCATAGCAAAAACCGACTGGTGTGCTTCCTCTAAAATAATCTTTCTTAATCTTGCATCATCAGGAACACACAATCTATCTTTAAACCAAAGACTACCATTATCTCTCACACGAAAATCTTGGCTCTCCCCATCTTGGCAATCTGACACAATCTTTTGAATTTTCTCATCTGCCAATTGAGCCTCTTTAATCTGATCCAACAACACCGGTCTCAAATGCAACTGAGCCAACAATGCACCATCATCACATGATTCAAAACTAGCATGCAACGCTCTCAACTCAATAAGCAATGAGAGCGAATAAGCAGTCAAACCTGCCAAAGACTTCCGACTCAAGGCATCAGCAACAACATTCGCCTTACCAAGATGATAATCAATCAATCAGTCATAGTCTTTAATCAATTCCAACCACCGTCTTTGCCGAAGATTCAGCTCTCTCTGAACCCCCAAATATTTCAAACTCTTATGATCTGTATAGATAAAACACTTCTCTCCATACAAGTAATGTCGCCAAATCTTCAATACAAAAACTATGGCTGCTAACTCCAAATCATGCGTCGGATAATTAAGCTCATACGGCTTCAACTGCCGAGAAGCATAAGCTATGACTCTACCTTCTTGCATCAAAACACAACCTAAACCATTATGTGAAGCATCACTGTAAATCACATATGGTTTATCTTCCACAGGCCAAGTAAGAACAGGAGCTCGAGTCAACATCTCCTTCAACTGCTCAAAACTAGCTTGACACTGATCTGTCCATACAAATCTAATTTCCTTTCGAAGTAATCTGGTGAGTGGAGTAGCTATCAAAGAAAAACCTTTCACAAAGCGTCGATAATAGCCTGCCAAACCCAGAAAACTTCTAACTTCAGTCACAGACTTCGGTGGACTCCAATTCAAAATAGCTTCAACTTTACTCGGATCAACTCTTATACCATTTGCTGACACCACATGACCCAGAAAAGTCACTTGATCAAGCCAAAACTCACACTTCGACATCTTAGCATACAATTGCTTCTCTCTCAAGATCTGCAATACAATTCGCAAATGCTTGTCATGATCTTCTTCATTACGTGAATACACCAAAATATCATCAATGAAGACCACTACAAACTGATCTAGATAGGGCCTAAACACCCTATTCATCAAATCCATGAGAGCTGCAGGTGCATTCGTCAATCCAAAAGGCATCACTAAAAACTCATAATGTCCATATCTTTTGCGAAAAGCTGTCTTAGGAACATCTTCCTCTCTGACCCTCAACTGATGGTACCCTGATCTCAAATCAATCTTAGAGAAAACTGCTGCTCCCTTCAACTGATCGAAGAGATCATCAATCCTTGGCAAAGGATACTTATTCTTGATAGTTACCTTATTCAATTGTCTATAATCGATGCACAACCTCAAAGTACCATCCTTCTTCTTCACAAACAGCACAGGAGCTCCCCACGGAGACACACTAGGGCGAACAAACCCTTTATCCAACAACTCCTGCAACTGCACCTTCAACTCTCTCAATTCAGCAGGTGCCATTCGATATGGAGTAATAGAGATGAGAGTGGTACTAGGCAACAAATCGATACCAAACTCAACCTCTCTCTCAGGGGGTAACCCTGGCAACTCCTTAGGAAACACATATGGGAATTCAGCAATTGTGGGTATACTATCAAGTTGAGAATCCACTACTCTGGTATCCAAAACATGAGCAAGATAAGCATCACACCCTTTTCTAATCAACTTTCTAGCTACAACAGCTGAAACAAACAAGGATGTAAGTTGTCTCTGCTCACCAGATACCATCACATTTCTACAATCACCGGTTCTCAGGGTAACACACTTCTTTTGACAGTCTACTACAGCTCCATGCTTAGACAACCAATCCATACCTAAAATCAAATCATATTCCTTAAAAGACATTTCAATCAAATCACCTAAAAACTCCTCTCCTTGCACCACAACTGAACTATCACGATGCACCTTACTCACCATAACACTATGTCCTAAAGGATTTGTCACCAACACATCAAATCCTAAGGACTCTGATTGTAATTCAGACACAGGCAAGATAGATGCACTTATGTATGAATGAGTAGATCCTGGATCAATCAAAGCAAGAACTGAAATGCCAAATAAAGAAAATGTACCCGCAATGACTGCTGAAGCATCAGGCTGCCTCTGCATCACATACACTCTCTGAGAAGACCCAGCCTCATCTGGCCTACTGCCTCCGGATGTAGAGCCTCCTCTCTGACTAATCCCAGGTCGACCACCTCTGCTGAAACCTCTGCCCCCCTCGACCACCTCTGCTAAAACTAGGTCGAGAAGCTGCAGTATTAGTCTGTCTATCCTTCTGCATCTCAGGACAATCTCTAATGAAATGGTCAGGCGATCCACATTTGAAACACACAGCTGATCCACTAATCTTCCAACAAACACCCCCATGTATCCTACCACAATGAACACATGTAGGTGGAGTAGACCTCTGAACCACTGGAGTCGGAGCACTAGCTACAGAAACTGTAGGTCTCGGTCTCTGCCTCTGATACTGAACTGACCTACCCGACTGCCTCTGACTCCTACTGACTCTCGGAACAAAACTTCCTCGGCCTCTCTTCATAGATGAAGACCCTGCCTCAAACTGGGGTCTCCTAACTCTGGTCTTGTAACATCCCAATACCCCATATAAGTACTATACATATACCCGGTATACATACAGTAAGTATATAAAGTATAAGGATGTCATTTTTCGTTACAATTTAAAAACCTTTAACAGAGTTCAAACCACATTATATAAATTTAAAGAACATTTACAAAATCATTATACTTTTAATGATCTTACATATATATAATAATCATATCTTTATCAAAACTCCATTTATACATATACATACACTCTTGTCAGAAATACATCCCAATTAAAAGTTATACATGTATGCATCACCCTCTAGTTGGTCTCGACAAATTCTTACTCTTCTCGTGGCATAACGAAAGACTTCATATCTTCCACCTAGTCATCTGCGTTGTTACACATCTACGCTAAGCCCAAGAGCTTAGTAGTACAAATATAACATATAAACATACATTATAGAAATTCTAACATATATTGATATATCAGTTTCATGTACCATTAGTTTCTTACCATGTTTTTCCTTTTTAATTGCACCTTTCATATATCTCGTCTAATTTCATATATTATAAACGTATATCCATATCATTATCACCAGCCACAATCCATTACTAATACTCACCATCAATATATCTATACACACATTACATATCATACTTCATAACATTGTTTTATTCACAATTCACCAATCATGAATCACATTTCCAACAAAGGCAATCATTGATCTCATTACTCATTTATTTCCACATTTGTATATCACATTCAATCATTGATCTCATTACTCATTTATTTCAACATTTGTATATCACATTCAATCATTGATCTCATTACTCATTTATTTCAACATTTGTATATCACATTCAATCATTGATCTCATTACTCATTTATTTCAACATTTGTATATCACATTCAATCATTGATCTCATAGACAGACTCGGGCCCAAAAGACACTAATATGCTATTCGACTTTCAGAGTTAATGCTTTGGTTTAATTATCACATTTCATCAATATCATTATCCCAACTAGGCTTCAAGGATTAGGTTCAACCAAGCTTCAAGGGGAACAAAGCACGCTAAGTATCAACCCAACTTGGCTTCAAGAACCAATCCAACCTAGCTTCAAGGGTTGTAACATCTCAATTAGGCTTCAAGGATCAAATCCAACCTAACTTCAAGAGATTGTTACTAATATTAGGCATGCCACCAACAACAAACTCTAAAAATGGAATAACACATTAGCCACACAATTCATTTATCAATTTCATTCTCAATTGAATCATCATAGCCAATCACAATGGCTTCATATCATATTTGAGTTATCATAGCCAATCACAATGGCATCACATCACATTTGAGTTATCATAGCCAATCACAATGGCATCACATCACATTTGAGTTATCATAGCCAATCACAATGGCATCACATCACATTTGAGTTATCATAGCCAATCACAATGGCATCACATCACACTTACTAAACAAACATATCATTATTCAATCATATCATCTAGGCATGCTTCAATCATATCATTCAGAACATTAGTTTCACATCTCTTTAAGTCTCAATTTACATCAAAGTAATTCATCATAAAAGTATTTATCATAATAAATTGCATTGCACATACCTTTTTGAATGATCCTCATCTCTTTCACACTATATAAGTCATAATACTAGTAACATTATATTAACAATATAATAAATTACTTAACATTGTTTTAAGTCTCAAAATCATATAAAATAATGCATTTAGGTAAGTTTGTACTCACCTCAATAACAATTTACACAACTCTAAACACTTTCATTTTCCAAGATTCTTCACTTCCCAAATTAGGGCAAATCACCTTCTTTCAAAACCTAATCCCAAAAATGATACAATACATCAATTCCAATACAATTTAACACTTGTTAACCTCATCATAGACCTTTAGATTACAAATAATAACCCAACATCACACACTATAGCCCACGGTCGTGGCCATCTCAACCCCCACGGGCGTGGGTTAGGTTATGATTCTGCCTCCCATGCTCCACACCTCCACGGCCATGGCTACAATTGGCCACGGCCATGGCAACCAAGGCCACGGGCGTGGCATCCACAATGCTACTGTCTTCGGCCAAAATCACTTTTCTAAGCTTACAACTCCAACCAACATCACAAAACCCTAAAACAATCTCAACTCCAATACTTCCAAAATCAACAACAATTTAACTTCTTAACTTACAATCAATTTCAACACGTATAAACATATCACAACACATATAATCATAATATTAACCAATCATAACTCATTTCAAACACAAGTTCAAAAAGAACAAAGGAAAACAAGAGAACACTCACCAAAATTAAGGAAATTTCACAAATCTCCAACTTAATCCTTTGATTCCTCCTTCAATTTGATTTTAGAAAACAAAACACCTCACTTGCTCTCTCTTTCCTTTGGTATAGCCGGCCACCAAAATGAGAAAAGAAGAAAATGAAATAAGTCAAACTTCTTTTCTTCTTTAATTCTCCACCAAGCAATTCTAACAAAGCAATTACTTAAATGCCCTCAACCATTTAACTTAACCTCTTTTAACTTATATACCCATTTAAGTAATTTCACAAATCACAAATAAATATCTTCTTGCATTGACCATCCATTTGACTTATGTATATGTTATTTATACTACCATATATGCAACATATACACTTCCTTTAAAAATTCTTTTCTCTTTCAAATTAACATATACATTCAATCCAATTAAAACAACAATAATATTCAGAACTTCTAAGGTACATTTTGGGATATTACAGGTCTCCTCTTCAGTAGCAGCTGCTATAATACCCTGTGCTCTCTCTACACTTCTAGCTGCTGCAACTAACTGAGAAAAATCCTGATACCGAGAACCAGCAACAATGCACATAATAGAGGGCCTCAATCCCTCCTCAAATTTCCTACACCAGTCAATCTCATCAGAAATAATCCCACCGGCATAGTGACTCAATCGGATATACTCAATCTCATACTTTGTCACTGTCTGGTTCTCCTGCCTCAGATTCAAAAATTCCATCTTCTTGGCATCCTTATACTCCCTCGGAGTATATTTCTGCTCAAATTCCCTTAGAAAATCACTATAAGACAATGTAGGTGGATCATCCATGGCATGAGGAACCGTCTTCCACCAATCATAAGCATCTTTCTGCAGAAGGGATCTAACATAATCAAATTTCTCTTCAGAAGTGGCTTGCAACTGGATAAATACCCTCTGCACTCTATCTAACCACTGCTCAGCTACTGCAGGATCTGTAGTACCAAAGAAATCTTCAGCCCCATACTTCCTCAATTTATCATAATGTCTCACCGGCACTTGTGGCTGTGGCGGCAGTGGCGACTGCTGCACCGGAGCTTGCCTTAACAATTCTACCATATGTCTTAGCCAAACTAGCGGAACCTCATCAGCAGCTGGTCTCTCTGGCACATGAACAGGTGCCTCTCCAACTCTATCAACCCTAGCTCCATCTCTACCCTCTTCAGGAGCTACACTCTCTGCACTACCTTCTAAAGACTGACGTAACTGAGATGCCATCACTACCTATATCTGCAAACACTGTAGAATATACCTCATTAAAGATCAGAGACTGCCAATGCCAAAACATGTATCTTATTCAAAAATCACATTTTAAAATCAAAATTTTCTTTTTCTTACAATTTACCTAGGTTGAGAATCTCAAACCTAGGCTCTAATACCAAAACAGTTGTAACACCCCTATACCCCGTATACGTACACTACATACTACACCTGTAATATATGTATGCCGAATACAGGAGTGCTACGATTTATAATAAGCAAACCGATCTTTCAATTTAGCAATATTATAAAAAAAAACTTAAAACATTTAATTTGTATTATATAGTACAATAAATAAAACAGTCATTCATTACGCAGCGGAAAATGTAGCGGTATTTACAATTATATATTCATCAAAAACCAAATTTTACAAAAACATAACATTTATACATGTTTGGCAGTTTGTCTTTGATCCTTAAGCCCTCTATCAACGCTTCAGAATCTAGACTCAACTCGGTCTAGCTGAACTCTCTGGTTCTACCATGTCACCTGCGCGATGAACCACAATCGCGCTAAGCCAACGGCTTAGTGGTACAAACCACAATAGCAAAATGCTTCAATGCAATGTCAATGTCACACATTTCAACAATAAAGACAATATTCATAAATGGTATATTAATATTTTTCATAACATTACATTCCATTATTTTATTCAATTGTTTCACCATTCATGAATCACATTGAAACAAAGACAAGCATGGGCCCAAAAGACACTAATATGTTATTCAAAGTTCAGTGTTACTACTTTGGTCCATAATCACAATCATCAAGCCCGTAGGCGATACATATATATATGTCCATGGATAATTCAACTAGATTTGAGCTTACGACACAGTCTTTTCACTCAATCTAGCTTCAAGGATTTGTTTTTGAGGCTTACGACCCGGTCTTTTCACCAATCCAGCGATTCATAGGCATGCCGCCAAACTCAGAACTCTGAAAATTGAATAATATATTAAGCACACAATTATTTCATTTATCTCTTTATCATTCTCTTTATCAATTCATTTTTCATTTCATATTCCATAATCAAATAAGCAATCATGCCCCAATTATTTTATTTGCATTATCATAGCCAACAACAATAGCTTCACATTTCATCATATCTCAATTCACATTAAAGCAATTCATCATAACTCTCACATTATGCAAATCATAACATTATTCAAATGTATTAACAATGTAATAATTTACTTAACACATTTATAACTAAATGTGTTAAATCTCAAAATCATATGAATGTATGCAATCATGTAAGTTTGTACTTACCTCAAGAACAACTCACACTAATCTATACACTTCCTCTTCCAAGAATTCTCCACTACTAGGATTAGGGCAACTTAACCTCTTCACCACCTAATTCAAAAAGAATAATACACACTTATTTAAAGATACACAAGAATTCCAATACAATCATTCACCTATTAGTCTCATACTAGACCCATAGATCACAAATTATAAGCCAACACAACTATCTAGGACCCACGGTCGTGGCCTCACACCCCCACGGTCGTGGCCTCAAAACCCCACGGTCGTGGCCTCACAAACCCCCACGGTCGTGGGTTAGCAAACGAATCTGTCCAATTTGCTTAACACCCCCACGGTCGTGGCATCCAAGGGCCACGGGCGTGGCATCCATTTTGCTTCTGTTTCGGACCAAACTCATGTATTCTATGCTTTAAACTTTATTAAACACAAACATCTTGAAGATCTACCAAAAATAATTGATCAAACACAATGTTTGCATCAATTACCAATTCACAATTCTAACTCTTCCAACACCAAACCTAACTCCATCTCTTCAATTCAACCCCAAAATCACAATCAAATATACCCAACACACTCAAACACACCACAATCAAACATATTCATACCATCAACAATTAATCATCAAACTCAAACACAACTTAAAATAAAACAAGGAATCAAGTGGAAACTTACCAAAGTTGATGAAATTTCTTAAATTTCCCACTTGATTACTTGAATCTCCTTTAATCTTGAGCTTGGAAAACAAAAACTCTCTTTCTCTCTATTGCTTTAGTGATACACGACCAAGAAGGAAAAGAAGAAGAGAAGAAGAAAAATGAGAAGCAAAGTCAAACACTCTTATTCTCCACTTAAACCTCCACCAAGCAAATAATATTAAAATAATCTAAAATATCCTCTTCCACTCATTAATTTTCCTTTTAATTAATTTAATTAATTATAAATAATTAATTTATCTTCTTTTGACTTCCATTAGTTTGACTTGTATATGTTATATATATCACTATATATATAACATATACACTCTCCTCTTCTTAAATTTTATCTCTTTCCATATAAACATATACACTTATAACACTTAATCCAATTATAACAATAATACCAAAACTTTTAGGGTATACTTTGGGATATTACAGTTATTTCTTAAGATATTGAAAAAATGAATTTTGTTGTGAAATATATAATAATTGAATGTGTTGATGTTGTATTTAATCTTGGATTATGGTTGTGAAATCTAATTGTTAATGATTTGATAATTGAAGAATAGGTAAAGTATTTGATGAGAATCTCTTTTATGTCAAACTTTTGGTTTTAATACAACTTTATCATAGATGTTCAATATGTTTATATTTTATAGAGTTTAATGTACGAATTACATAATTTTAGGATGCCATGGCCCTTAAGTGCCACGATCGTGGGCCTTGGATCTAGTTTATTTTCTTGAAAATTGTTTAAGAAACAGTGTTGTGTTGCATGCCATGAGCGTGGTCCTTGAGTGCCACGACCATAGGGGTATCCAAAAGTATTTGGCAGCCTCGTATTGTATTCCACGGGCGTGGGGTTGAGTTGTCACGGTCGTGGGGGTGCTTGGGTAATGTTTTTAACTTGTATTTTATGATATACGGGCATGGTATGAGGCTTATATGTTTGTGTTTCTTACCCTTGTATTGAGAATTCATGTATTTATGTTAAAAATATAGAAAAGAATAGAAAACGATAAGTGTGTGTTAAGTATAAACAATTTTAAATGTGGAAAGTTAGGATTGGATAAAGAGTGTGAAGATCGGAGGAAAGTAATTATTTATAACATATTAAGAAAATATGTTTCTAATAGAAGATGGGTTTGGAAAGTATACAATTTGGAATATTTTAGAGTTAAAGGATTTGATATCTTCAAAGTAAGGTTATGTTTATGATACTTGGAGTTGTTGAAGTATTAATTATTTAGTTTGAAAGTGATTTATATTTTAGAGCCAAATAACTATCTAAAGTATACCACTTAGGAAAATTAGAGTGGTAAACTAATTATTTATTAACCGAAAGTATATGTGAAGCTAAATGATTAATCCACTAAAGAAAAATTTTGAGTTAAGAAAGTTATGTTTAAAGTTATGTGTAAAGTGATTATATAGTTATATGGTTAAACTATGCAAAAATAGGATGATAAAGAGTCTGAGGAATGAAAGTATTATTGATTGATAATCAAGGCTCAAATTGAGTTGTGTGATTGGAGAGAGTTTGATATTAATTATTTAGTTTAGTAAGTGAAATTTATAAGAGAAAATTAATATATGTTCTTTTAATCAAAACAAGTGTATAGTTAGAGAAGGATTAAAAGATAATGGTATGAGATTAGTGGATTTTATAATACTTATCTAAGGGATAAAATGATTTGAGAAATAAGATATGAAGAATGATATACCAATGAATTATTATTTGTTCATTTATCACTGTAAATTTACAGGTTACAAATAATTAAGAACAATTACTTCAAACACATTATCATATGTATTTACATAACATTTGTATCCAATTAATTTAGTTAATCTTATTTATTCCTCAATCATTATTTTTCAATTCACTTTCACATTTCCACTATAATAATGAAATCTAAATAGATTTTCACTTCTATTTATTTAATTCTTTCTTTAACATAGTAAAAATCTATGAACTATTATTTCACTTTAAGATTTTGTATACATATATATAATGTAGTCACTACGTTTAACACATTCACATATATTGATATATACATATTTCTATATATATATATATAGATACATTTCACTAGCAATGCATTTTCATATTATAAAATTTTACTAATTTCTTGTACATAATGTTTACTTTCTTAAATATATATATCACTAATTTGATCCTTGAGATATTGGTTCACTATAAAGAATAAACTATTTTCGAATATAATTATATTCTTTCTTTTAACATTATGAATTCCTTTCTGTATATTGTCATTAATCAGTATCTATCAACTCTTTAACATTTTTATATATACTCTATAACTCATCTTCAATCACCAAATAATATTACAATAAAGTATATGATGAATATACACTATGTGTATTTCATATTCTTATTTCCATCACTCAATCAATTCTTACAGATACTTCTTACTTTCCTTATCTCGCTCTCCACACCTTTTTGAATATCAGTGATTTATCAATCTATATAATTTAACTCTCTAAACACTTCTGTATATAATCAATGAATTGTCTTAAATTATCAAACGATATTGTTATTAACTATACGCAAGGTATATGACTTGTATACCTTTACCACACGAATTCCACAAATAAACTAATCACTTTATTCTTCTCTTGAATTTTCTTAACTCGCTCTTTGAATTATTCAATAATATTGGCATTTAAGCCATCGGTGGATGCTTTGCGTCATAGAGGACTTTTGATCCCTTTTCTCTATAGTCGGCCTTCGGCCATATACTTACAATAGACATTTTATTTGCTGTCAGTGATCCGCTATCTGGACCTAAAATTTACAGCTGAGCATATGAGGGCAAGAAAATATATGTGAATATGATGTTATATATATATATATTTAAAGAAACATGAAACAATATTATAAGTCAATTATTTAAAATTGACTTACTATGTTTTAATGTGAAAATGATTGATAATGTATATAATAACAATTCAAAAGAAATTGCTAAAGCACTGAATAAAATAGTTATGTTCAAAATATTGAATTAATCAATAATTTTCTAAGTGTTATAATAATTGAAAGTGCATATAGTGATAATTGAAATAAAGTGTACCAAACTATAGTACTAAATTAAAGTGCAAAAGTTATAAAATTGAACTTATATGTCCTATATGTAAATCTGAGAAGTGAGACTTACTAAATAACATAGTAAATGTAATAAGAATAATGTTAACAGATGTGAAAATAAGTCTTAAATAAAATAGTTTAATTAGGGTAAAGTTACAATATTGAAAGTGTAATTTAACATGATTGGTTTTTATAAAGTTAAAATTATTATTTTGTGTAATCAATATATTGCATTAGTTTGTTATTGAGAATACTTGATATATTGAAATGTTTTGTTAAAATTGAATTTTATTAGTATATTTTTATAAATATTTTCTTCAATATTGAGTGGTAAAATATATTTATATAGGCACCACTAAGCTATTGGCTTAGGATGTTAGAATATTTCTGATACGTAGGTATAATGGAATGAAAAAAAGTTGAGGATTTAAAGTGAAGATGTTCGAAACTAGTGGTACTGCAGCGAATAATTCTTATATATATAAATTGTTTATAGAATTGATGTATCGTTTAGTGCAATAGATAATATTGGAACGTTTTACAAATTTGTAAGCATGGTTAAAACATTTATATTTAGAGACTTAATGACGACAAATTCTGACCACATTTGATATATATTGTATTGTAAACTATTGAGTTTATATATATTCTATTGGAGATATTATTGTTGGATTTAATGTAAAAAAAATGTTATGTGATAAGTTATGATTTTATATTGGAAAATTTTGTTTTGTGACAATTCCAAAGGAAGCTTTATCGATAGTTTGATCAAACTGCTAGTAGTATTTCTTAAAAGTAGTATTCTAAATGGTTACAAGGTAGATAGTATGTTAAGTGACATTCTCTAGTAGTTTTATGTGAGAATTGTTAGAGGATGTTACAAAAATACTTCCCTCACTTAAACCACTTGGATTTTCTCCATTCTACATGTTCTTCCTCCTTTAATTTTTGGAAAGAAATAATTTGAAAATTGGCAATGAAGATCCCAATTGTTATAGAAAATTGGAAAAACATGCTCAATGCATCTTTGTATTTCTAGGGTGTCACTTCCAAATGAAAAATTGATGCCTTAACCTCTCTTATTTGTAGGGTGTCACTTCTTGCATCTAAACTCCTATTTGATCTCTTAAAATAAGTGTTTTTTTCAATTTAAGTCTATTATTCTCTTTGGTCATTTGGTGCAAGAAGTTAGTTATTTGCTTCAAATCTATACTTATTTAGCTTTGGAAATTTTTGAAGCCTTTATGGCATTTGATTTGGTAGGTTTGGTGTGACTGGCTTTCCATTTTAGAACTCATCATTTTGATTATTATTTCCAGAAACCTAATTGATTCAAAACATACCATTTTTCTCATCACCATTATTGATTATGTTGCCGACACCGCAGTACCTGCCGCTAACTCCATGATCACTGATACTTTATGCTACGAATGAACCAATTTGAATACTACTACTACTACTACCACTAATAATAATAATAATAATAATAATAATAATAATAGTGACATGATGAATAATAAAAGTGAAGGAAGTTGGGTGGTTAAGAGTGGTGGTGGTGGCAGCGGCGGCGACAACAGCAAAGATGGAGTTGTTAACTGGAAAAATGCAAGATATAAGGCAGAGATACTAGTGCATCCATTGTATGACTAGTTGTTGTCGGCACACATGGCTTGTTTATAGATTGCCACTTTGGTAGATCAGTTGCCAAGAATCGACGCCCAATTAGCTCAATCACAAACATGTAGTAACCAAATATTCAGCCCTTGGTAGCAGAGCTCAAGGCTTGATTAGTGATGATAAAGAACTTGATCAGTTCATGGTAAGTTAATTAATTAGCTTACCCTGTTTTAAATTTTCTACCTTTAATCTAAAAATTCAATCTTCTTTCATCAAAATTTGTCAATTTATTATTTTTTTCCAATTTCATTACATGGGAAAGCCATTGAACTGGATTTTTAGCTCAATTATTGGTTTATAAATTATAGGATTTTTTTGGAATCCTGGATTTATCAGAAGTAAGCTGAAGCTATCTTGTTCTTTTCTTTTCTTTAATTTTCTTTAGTTTTCTTCTTTTCTTCAATGATGAAAAATATGTGAAATGTATTGGTTATTTTTGTAGTGACACAGTTCTAATCTTCATTTCTTGATTCTATACAAAGTAAGATAAATTAAAGGATCAAACTTTTAGTTTAAAGCTTACTCTGCTTCTTTCAAATCTGGCTACAGGAGCGCTTCTACTTACATGACACCCCAAGTATAGATTATACCAAATATTCATCATGACACCATTCTGCTAGGAGACTACTTTGTCCAGCTTCTTCATATGGCGAGTGGGTTGATTGGATCCATTCATGAGATGCAATCAACATCCTTGGTTAGTACCTTGATGAAAGATTACCCATGTCAACCTTCGAACATATATGATGTATGTTCTTTTGCTACTTTTCATTGAGGCACTTGCTATGATACTTGTCAACTAGACTGCCAGTATAGAGTCGGGCCTCGAGGTTTTGAATTCACTCCTTATTTGGATATGCCTTACTTGACTAAAGCCTTCTTGGATCATCTGAGGAAGAGTTGGCATACGCATTACACTTACCAACTTCCATGAGTTCTGCATTTGTCAGTTCTTTAGATAAAATGATATCAGGATGAAGAATAAAAGATGTTTTCCCTTATTGTAAGTTTGTCATCACTTTTTGCTATTTTGAAATTTATTTTACCTGTTAGTTAAATATTTAAAATAGTGTACGTAGAACAGTTTTATTATGAAATCTGTCTCATTAAATTAGGAATAACCACAAACATGTAAAGTCAATATGCACAAAATTAATCATGTCGCCAACTAGCCCTTTCGGGTTTTCTAATTATCAATTTTCTCTAATTTTTTAGCCCTAATTATTACCTAGCCTGTCTTTTCGAATTTCTAAACTAGTGGGCTACTTTAATTTTTGCCCAGGTTACCCTTTCGAATTTCAAAACTGGTGGGCTACTCTAATTTTTGCCTAGGCCGCCCTTTTGGATTTTTAACATAGCAAGCTATAATTTTTCAATTTTTTTATTTTTTCCTTTTATTTCAAACATAAAACTTCTTTAGCCTATCTATATTTATTAGTTCGTAAACTCATTCTCATTCATATGTGACAACTTGACCGCCCCACCCTTCTTCATTGCTTCTTTTACAACATATGACCCTTCCCAACTTGGTCCAAACTTTCCCCTTGAATCAGAAACATTCAGTTTGTATTATGTTGCACACGGGGTGACGGGGAGCCGGCAGGAGATATCGATTTGATTAGTTTGCTTTATCGGCTTATATTTAGTTATTATTTTATTTATATTATGAGTTGTCATAAATCAATTATAAGGTTTGATTGGATACCTAGTAATGGTTTGCGTTTCTAGGTTCGGAGGTTGATTATGTATAGGGAAGGAAAAATATCCTACAACGTCCAAAATTAGTACTATAATTCTTGTGATATTTTATTATCTATTTTTTATAGGATGAATTATATTTACTATATGAATATAAGTATTAATTATATTTTTTTATTTATATTTATATTTTTCACTATATATATATATTGTCTGAAAATAAATATTTCTTTTTTAGTTAAATTTTTATTGTTTATTGCTTTTAACAAATTTGTTGTCATTATAGGTACAATTTTTGTTTTTATTATCTAATGACTTAGCTTCCACATTCAGTTCCTGAATATAGGAGTTTTATACTTTAATATTTATTGAATTTATTAATATTATTAGTTTGAATAATGTTCACTTCCTGAACATAACTCTTTATGATTTCTATTTTAATTCCATATTTTTATTTATTTTTGATGATTTCATTATCATATTGGATATATATTTTATTTATTAGTTAATGATTTAATAATTATATGTAATATCTGAATATATAAAGATTTTATAACTTGAGATTTGTTAAATTTATAGTTATTTTTTAAAATTATGCCCATTTTATGGACATAATTGTGATAATCTCATATTTTATTAAATATATTTTTATTATTTCTTAATATATTTTTAGATAAGAGTATTTTTTTTAATTAAAGTGGACTTGAATTTGAAACTTAATTTCAAATATCTATATATCCGCTTGACGGAATCAAAGTCCTCATAGTTTGATGATTTTTTAGTAAATACGTTTTCCATATAGTTTATTATTATTTTTCATTATTGTTATTATTGTTGTGTTATTGTCGTCGTCGTCGTCGTCGTTATGTCCGCTTCATGGATATAATTACTTATTTATTTATTTATTTTATTTATGTTATAGACTTTTTTTTTCTTTTTATTTGATTCGTAAAATATTTTAATTTTGCTATTTATTGTCACTTTTTATTTGTTATTAGCTTGTGTGCATATATATATTTTTCAAATTAAATTCACTGCTTGGATATAATATTTTTTATATAGCATTTATTTTTTATTATTAGTTAATAGACATGTATTTTCTAATTACAAATTTAATAATCATTATATCTACTACTTGTATATCATAATCTTATTTCTTTACCTTCACAGGACATTTATTTTTAAAAAGCCTGATATTTTTGAAATAGCACGTGCAAGATAAAATATTTTATTACGAGTAATCGAGATATTTTATAAAATAGAATTAAATAAGAGAGCCACAATAAAATTAAGAATATTAGGGGTAATAGATTTGTCAAAAACAATAATAGTAATAATTATACTGCGGTGACATATAAATTGGAGGATGCGGTTAGTTTAATCCTATGAACTTAACTCCATATTTCATCATCAATCCCATTACGATAAACAAAGAAACCTAAAAAAACAAAATTTCCAAGAATTAAACAAAAAAAAATCATAATTAACCATTCATAAAAATTGTGCTAGCAAAATATTTAAAGAGTAGAGATAGTTGCTTAAATAGATTCAAATATTTAGATGGAAACAGAAAAAAATTATAAAAAGCCATCCATTAACACCACTTAAAAGAATCAAAAGTACAGTAATCCAATCTAAATGCAAAAATCCTAAAAAAAAATTTATCATGTACCTATACGATTTGAAATCCATTAAAAACAATGTTTACAATGTTCCAAGATTTGAGCAGCCAAGATTACTAAAAAAATCATCTAGCAGATCAAGAAGTCCCATGTCTCAAAACTTGGGCAAACAAAGTTACTTAAAGGAAAAAAAATCACACAAAGTCAAGAGACATAACAACCTCATGACATCAGACATAACAACCTAATGACATCAAGAGGTTTTTAAAAGAAATGAAACAAGAGCCAAATTTGCTTGTTAGCTCCACTGTGATACTCATTAACATACAAGTAAATGAACACTGAAATTTGTTTGTACCAAATAGTTTAACTCATGTTAATTAGGTCAATATCAAATTATTATTCACATATTTTATTTTACAATAATATTTTTTATATAATTAATACCCTTAATAATTTTCAGAAGATATATTTGAAGTTAAGACTTCTTTTTGTGATTATTATTATTATTATTATTTTTTTTAATATTCATAACTTGTGATAATGGTTTGGTCAAGATAAGCAAAAAGTCCAAATGAATGAAATAAGCCGAAAATCAAACATGATATGCTTCTATCTTAATCTTCATCTCAAACAGCCAATTCGAGGAAAATATTTAGATGTCCACTATGGGTATATACATCAGATTAATGGTTGGTATTGTTTAGAAAATTCCTTCATCCCTCCCATTAAATTGCTTTAAACTCAACCCTTACCAAATTCTGACTAATTGCTAAACTAAAACCACAACATAAATATGAATATTTACAGCAACATGTCAACTTATACCTGTCGCATTCAGCCGTATATGCGTATGTATCCCACTATATTTTCAAACTTTCACAAATAAAGGACTTTCAGTTCATAAATCTTAGGAAAATTCTTTCTCTTGAAACAAATAACCGGACATGTAGCATTAACATATACTTGCAATTGCGATTTAAAACAATATGAACACAGAAACAAATGGAAGAAATCTAAAAATAAAACAAGCCCAGAAAAAGATGTTTTAGAATTTACAAATAAAAATACAAAATCAAACAAAAAAAGAAGATGAAAATTTCTTAAATAAGAAAGCAAAGAACAACGATATCTTAACAGCGACACTTATTAATAGATGAGAGCAAATAAATTTACCAAACGAAACAAAAATCTGAGTGAAAAGAAAAATTCTTTGGCTATTGATCCCAACTCCACGCAGAGCAACCTAAACAAAATTTAGGTTAAATCCAAACCCAAATAGCTATCTTTCTGATGAACGGTGGCAGTGGTGAAGGATTTCTATCGAGTACACTTCATATACTTGATAGAACCCAAGTATAATTATATTCTACAGAGGATGATTTGATTTTTTTTTTGAAAATTTTTCCTTCAGAATTTCCTCTATCAGGAAACAATTTTTGAAGATTTTCCGATCTCTATTTTCATTCCCCTTTTTTCTCCCCTTCATCCTTCTTTCTTCTTATATTTATAGTAGAACGACCTTCCCTTCCTTATCTTTCCTTAGTTCTTATTTTACAAAGCTTTTTTTTTTCTTTTTTAAACTTTTTACCATTTCCATGTTTTGTAGTTGATGAGTTACAACTGGATAAAGGGATAAACTCTTGATGAATGGTTCTCTAAGCTCTGAAGGAATCTCTGCATTTTTATTGTTAGTTTTTTTCAAGGTTTTCGTCTCTTATGCATAAACTTCTGAATACAATTAACATTATTATTTTTATATTATCTAAAAACTAATTTAATTATTATTATTTTTATTTAGTTTTTATTACTTTTATCCTGACATATTCTTATCATGTTAATGGCCTGTTATTACTCATGGAATGGGTCCTAAAATAGGCTATTAAGCTTGGCTTTGATAATTAGATTTTGTGTTAATATCCACTCTTAAATAAACCAATGAGAGAAATTTTTAAGCAATAATTAGATTTTTATGGCGACCTTCGATTAATTATAAAAAATAATGAGCAATAAAATTTCGAAAACAAAAACAGAGATATTGAATAAGAGAGAGCGAACTTGGGTCGATAACGAAAAATTAGTTGGATAATGAGAAAATAGTTGCACATGTATAATGCTGATAAAAATGGACTTTGTTAATGTTGGGGTGACGATGCTTGACTCAGTTATGAATAAACCAAAGAATAAGACGAGATCAATTTAAGTGAGGATTGGTTTACTACTCATTGTTTTAATATTAAGTCTCTGGGCTTAAATTTTCTGATTTAGACTCTTTTATTGTAAGCTCGTGCTATCTTCCTTTAATACAACTAGCGATGATACAATGCCTTCAGCCTTTTTGTAGACCCTTAATTTTGGCCCTAAGCTAGTTTGATCTCGATTAATAAAGGCCTAGTCAAGTTTGGTTCATTCTTAATGGCTTAAACCTAGTTTAAAGCTTTTAATTAAATTGGTCCAGTTTTACAAGGCCTAAAATAAGCCGGTTCAACTTTTAAAGCCCTAAAATAGTCCTATCTGAAGTTCAAATGAGTTTGGTTCAAGTTTATTCAGATATGCGCCATGTAATGTCGAATTGGGCCTACCCAAATCGATATGGACATTGTCCATATCGAATTGGATCAAGTCCAATTCGATATGAATGTGTTCATATCGAATTGTCCATATCAAGTGCAATTCAATATGGACACCATCCAAATCGAATTAAATAAGATTTAATTCGATATGGATGGGTTTCATGTTGAAATAAATTGATTTTAATTTGATATGGTTCCTGTTTTGGGACTTAATCTGAGCCGTGCTTAAATTAGAAATCCTGATTAAGGTTAGTCTATGTATTGATGTTTAACCTAATTTGTTCCTTGTAAATAGGAGCTTAAGAAAGAATTAAAGCAGCAAGAATTATCAAAAGAGGGTGGAGACAAGCATCAATAATTAACAATAGACACCGAATACTATCAACACAAAAAAAATAAACACATAGTAGAAGGCAGTAGACATTGTCTTCACCTCACTCAGCCAAAACTCAAGATTAAATTAAGCAGTAAGGTAGTAGCTTTAAATTTGGTGGAGCCAACAAATGAAGGTGCATTCTCTGCTTTTAAATTATTTACATCTTGCAGTAGCAATTGTTTGCTTCACTGAGTAGCAATTTTCAATTCCTTAAAACAATGATATCGTGCAGTAGCTTATTTAAACAAACATCTAGTCGTTATTTATTCTAAAAAATCCAGTAGTTAAATAACGGTTGTAATATGATTATTTAGTCTAGTAGTCAAATAATATTGGTTATGATTTTACACAAACCTTAATAACATATCACATGAATTCATAGATTTTGAGCACGGTAGCAAGATTAAGTATAAAACCCTAGCTTCCATCTTAAACACCTAGTATTCATTTAAAAACACTAACCTTGTTTTCCAAAACATAAAACCTTAGCTTGCGTATTTTTTTTAAAACCCAAAATCCTAATTAGTCCATCCAAAGTCCTACTTGCATGTTTTTAAAATCAAAATCCTAACTTGATCCCCAAAACCCTAAATTTTAGTTTAAAACCCTAATTTTGTTTTAAAATCCATAAAATCATAGTTTTCATCCAAAATCCTAATTTCACCCTAAAACCCTAGTTTTCAGTCCAAAAATCCTAAGATATGGAAACCTTTATTTTATATGTTTAATGCTTCATATAAGATTAAAATCTAGATTTGATTATTTGATTCATTATTGTATGTTTATGATGAATGATCTATTGATGTTTTATTTATGATGAATGGTTGAATGCTTCAGTTAAATTATTTGGATTTCAAGGATGTAAGAGGTATGTTTCCATTTCGTGGGTACCTCATTTGTTAAGTTTAATGTAATTTAATTTATTTTAAGTTTTATGGATTAATGTAAAGGATATGTTTCTACCAAATGGTGGGCGTCCTATTTTATTTAGTTTCAGACATTAGACATTATTGTAAGGGTATGTTTTCATCTTGTATGTGTGCCCATTTTTTATTTATTTGTTTGTACCTTATCTGATTTTAATACAATGAATATTTACTTTAAATTGTATATAGTATGGATAATATTTTAATAAGTTAAGAATTAATAATATTTAGACTTGAAAAGGAAGCTGGTTCTAATGAACCGGGTGCTATGGTGGTGCTAGGTCATTCTCACCTTCCCATACATACTCAACTTTTCAAACCTAGTAGGGGTTGGGGATTCCTTAGAAATCGAGTCATCCACCCTTTTCTTTTTCCCGGTCCATCCGGGTGGCGACTCCATTTTCTTCGGATTTAGGCCTGTGTTCTCTAAGGCATTGAACACAATGTAAGGGACATATTTTCACCAAATGGTGGGTGTTCTATTTTATTTAGTTTTGGACATTATTGTAAGGGCATATTTCCATCTTATATGGGTACCCATTTTTATTGGTTTGTTTAGACTTTCTTTGATTTCAATATGATAAATATTTGTTTATTTCTATTGCATGTAGTATGGATGGTATGATAATAAGTTAAAAAATTTAATAATATATAGACCTAAAAAGGAGGCCGATTTTAATGAACCAGACGCTATAGGAGTGCTAGATCATTCTCATTTTCCCCATGCATACCCAACTTTCTGAACCTAGTAGGGGTTGGGGATTCCTTAGGAATTGAGTCATCTACATCTTTCTTTTTCCCAGCCCGTCCAGGTGGTGACTCCATCTTCTTTGGGTTTAGGCACGTGTTCTCTATGACCCTGAGCCTGATAGTGCCGAAATCGCAAGAACCATTCCACATGGGAGAAGGGCAAAAATCCCCGCTCACAGTGGAGACTCCACTGGGGATAAGAGTAGTTGATTTCGTTAGTCTTTATATTATTTTATTATTTATTGTTATAATATTATCCATTGCATGATTTAGATTGTATTGTGTGTGTGAGTTAGGATGATCTATATAACCCGAGATATATTATGTAAGGGATACCATACTTTCACTCAAGGTATAAAGATCGAGCATGACATAACCACTCATAGCCTCGTGCCTTTTTATATATACTTGCTATGAGAATCTAAACTTTTCAGCCAAAGGCTAAAGCCCATGTAATTGGCCTAGTAACTTTCCTTAGGTTTACCTCAAATGCTTGTTGTTTGATTATGATTAACATATCTTAGTTTGAGTTATAGTCCATTTGGTTTGTTCTTTTTCTAATATTACCTAATTATGGTGTAAGCCCAAAATAATTTTAAAAGCCTAAAATAATTTTAAAAGCCCAAAATGAGTTTACACTTTTTAAAATCCAAAAAGCCTAAATGACTAAAATATTTTCAAGCTCTTTTCTAAGATGGTCTTTTGGACATAAAATCTTTTTTCAGGATGGGTTAAAAATCCTTTTCTACCTCAATGGCCCAAGCTTAAAGCTCAAAATTTATTTTTAAAACCTTTTTTATTGCTTTGAGACACTTTTTTAGGCTAAAAAATGTTTTTCATTTCATGGCTCAAATTCAAGCATTTTCTTAAATGGGTATACAACTAGTTAGGTTAATTATAGAATAATAAAATCAATTGTGGACCTGATTTATACCAAGACTTGTTAATCATGGGATTATTTGTAACACCCCTATACCCAATATACGTACACTACATACTCCCAATATATGTAATATACGTATAGAGAATACAAGAATGTCATAACCATTTTAAGCAATCAAATAATCAATTATAAAATTTGTATAAATATAAAATATACAATTGATATCATAAAAATAATAGATGAAACATTACTTCATTACCAAAGGTTTATTCAAAACATTTTTAATAGTTTGCGGAATATACATATTTATATACATCAAAATCAATATGTACAAAAATATAAAATATATACATGCTACAGTTTGTCTCTGATCTTGATGTTCCACAATCCATACTGCACTCATAAACTCAAGCCTAGACTCGACTCGGTCTAGCTGAACTCTCCAGCTCAACTGGATCTACCCTGTCACTTGTGCGATGAATCACAATCGCGCTAAGCCAAAAGCTTAGTGGTACAAACTTTGATAACAATATAGTTCAAATGTAATGCCAATGTCAAACTTTTAAGAACTAGAAACAATACACAAGGATATCATATTTCATAACATTATATCTCATTATATTGCTCAATTATTCTACTATTCATAATTCACATTAAAGCAAAGACAAGCATGGGCCCAAAAAGGATCTAATATGCTATTCAAATTTCAGAGTTATTGCTTTGGTCCAATATAACAACATTTGTCTAGCCCAAAGGTGAATCATAATCACAATGAGGATTGCCTCATATGTAACATCCCAACTAGGCTTCAAGGACTAGGCCCAACCCAGCTTCAAGGGTCTGCTACATCATGTAACACCCAACTAGGCTTCAAGGACCAAGCCCAACCCAGCTTCAAGGGGCTGTTACTTCATAGGTATGCTGCCAAACACAAAACTCTGAAAATTGAATAACATACTAGGCACACTATTCTTTCATAATTTCATTATCAAATCCTTTCTCATTTTCTCATGATCAATCTAAGCACAATGCCTCAAATATCTCATTTATCTCAGTTTAGCCATCACCAATGGATTTACATACCATTATTAGTGTATACAAAATAAATTGCATTATCCATACATTTTGAATCATCATCATATATTTCACAAAGTTCACATTATGCATTTGTAACATTACAATTCATAGCATTTTTCTCATGCACCAATAATGTAGTAGATAACTTAACACATTT
This sequence comes from Garcia nutans, assembly GCA_947685225.1. Lineage (NCBI taxonomy): Eukaryota > Viridiplantae > Streptophyta > Magnoliopsida > Malpighiales > Euphorbiaceae > Garcia > Garcia nutans. Next base: position 22,915,546 of record CANTUV010000026.1, read on the forward strand.
TTCAACCAAATGTGTTAAGTCCCAATGTCATGTAAATATAAATAATTATTCAAAGTTTATACTTACCTCTAAGAGAAACAAACACCACTTCAAACCTCCTCTTCTAAGATATCCCTCAACACTTGGATTTGGGGTAACTCAAGTCTCTTCCAAACCTAAATCAAATGTGATTATAAATAAAAACTAAGTGATACAAGAGGAAAATAAGAAAAAGAACCATCTAGGAAAAACTCTACATATGACACTCTCAATAACATGGGTGTGTCCATGACCGTGCCCTAAATCCACAACACAGAAGCTTTGACACGCTCAGTAACATGGGCGTGTCACTGCATGTGTAAAAACTCCAACAACACAGTAGCTATGACATGCTCAGTGACATGGGCGTGCCACTGCTCGTGTCAATTCTCCTCCAACACAGTAGCTATGATACGCTCAGTGACATCGGCGTGCCACTACTCGTGTCAATTCTACAACAACACAGTAGCTGTGACATGCTCAGTGACATGGGCGTGTCACAACTCGTGTCACCAACACTGAAAATAGAACCATCAACACACCCAAAGACATGGCCGTGCCACCGGGCGTGTTAGGCCAAAAATCTAAAATCGACACAAAAATGCCACATCCAACTATCATCTTTCATTAAAATTTTCAACTCCATACAAACTCAACCAAAACCATCATCAAACCACATAATACTTGTATGAACATCAACATAACTCAATTAAAAGCACAAATATACACAATCACAACCAAGACTTCTCAATTCAGAGTTACACAACTCACAACTTTTATTCTCTTCACCAAACTTAACATTTTCTTCAATCCAACCCCAAATTTCAAAGTTAACAAGACAAAACAACTTCAAACATACCAAAATCAACCATAAACACAACTACATCAAACATCCAATTCACACATACAATCTTCCAAAGGAAATCAAGGAAACAAGTTGGAAACTTATGAAATATGGAGAAAATCCTTAAAACTCCAACTTGAACACTTGAAATCCTTCAATTTCTTGAGTTAGCAAGAAGCAAAATCTCTTTCCCTTTGATGGTGATGGTGGCCGGCTACAAAAGAAAAGGAAGAAGAAGATGAAAATAGTCAACTGTTCCACTAATCTCACAAACCTCTTAAAAACCACATAATCTCCTCTCTTAATCTCTACCAAGCAATTATATTATTAATATAATTAATCTCAAATATCCTCTTCCACTATCCATTAATATTAATATCTCATTAATTAAAATGTCATTTGACCAAGTTAACTTGTTGACTTGTATATAATGTGTATATCTTCATATACATAACATATACACATCTTCCTTTTCTTTTTTCTTTTTCACTTAATCAAATATATTGTTGCGCTCGAATTAACTCTACCACAAAGCGTCACTCGCAAGTATACGAGGTAGCTATAGCAAAGGTGATCGCCCCAAGGTCGTCTCACAAGGAAGCTAAAGTGGCTAATTGATTATCAGATTTAAAGTAACAAGTAATGAATAGATTTAAATTGCTAAATAATGAAGAAGATTGATTGAAATTTAAAACGAATAAAAGTAAACAAGAGCTGATGTTTTGATTCACTTGATAAAAGGGTCTAGGGTTTGCACTTCTCTACTACTGATATGTATGAACGGTTATTCCTCTTAACTAATTTAATTTCAAAGATTAAATCTCAAACAACTTAATTAATTGAGTCAAGGAAATAAGCTCTTGCATTCAAACCTCTTACAACTAATCTTGTTATAATTGAAACAATCTTTTTAATAGGTTGTATCTCTAATTCACCTAAGTCCCTAATTAAATTGTTCCAGCATTAGACTTCATCTCTCAATCCATCATCTAATACCTAAAACACATAATTGGTGGCCAATCAATTATATATTAACAATATTTCATTCAATCAAGGCTAAAGAAATTATTAGCTAAGAGAATAACCAATTCATACAAACATAGCAGATCCATACAAATCCTAGACTAGATCAAATTAGTTCATGATGCAATCAAACATATTCATCTTATTAATGTTCAAAGAAATCAAAATAGACATGATAATATCCATTAATACAATTTCAAAGAAAATAAAGAGAATAAGTTCGAGAACAAAACCAAGTTACAAACTCCTTGAAGCCTCTGAAGAATCTCTTGTTCAAATCTTGCAAGAAGGATGTCTCGATGGCTAGAACAATCTAATCTAAGCTAAGTAATCAAAAGTGTAATCAAAATTAGAGAAAACAGTTGTCAAAACCCTAAGCTCACTCTCAGACGGCTAAAACTCTTCTCCAAATCGTCAACAGTCCCTCAAACCCTAGCTTCTTTTTCCTTTTATATGAATCGTCCGTTTAAAATCCGCTGCGTGTTTGGTTCATGAGGGACACAGCCAAGTCAGATGTGACTTGGCCGTGTTGGAGTGCATTGGAGGGACACAGCCACTGACTTGGCTGTGTCCCTTGCATGTGTTCACTTCTGTTGCTTTCCTTCTTTCTCTTCTTTGGTTGAGTGACACGGCCAAGTCAGAGGTGACTTGGCCGTGTTGGACCATTTTAGAGGGACACGGCCACTGACTTGGCCGTGTCCCTTGCCTGTGTCTTCCACTGTGAGATTTGCAATTTCTTTTCCTTTGGAACTAGGTGAGACACGGCCAAGTTGGAGTGACTTGGCCGTGTCTGGGCTTCATTGGAGGGACACGGCCACTGACTTGGCCGTGTCCCTTGAGTGTGTTCCTCTCTGTGCTTGATTTCCATCTTTAGCTTGGTATGGGACACGGCCAGTGACTTGGCCGTGTCCTCTGCCTGTGTCAGCTACTGTCCCTTTTTGTCTTCAATTTGGTTCCTTGGCTTTTATAACCTAAAACAAAACTTGAATAAACTTTAAACAAGAATTAAATAAACAATAACCAACAAAACATAAACACACACTAAAAACTAGAACAAAAACAACAAAAACACTGAAATAAACTAAAACTACCACAATTAATGAAAACACTAAACAAACTGATTAAAACTAACAAAATACCTAAATAAAACAATAATTATTATAATAAACAAGACACAAATCTATAACAAAAACTAATAAAACAACTACCCCACACTTACAACTTTGCTTGTCCTCAAGCAAATTCACATGGCATAAATTAAAAACTCAACAACCTTAACTATAATTCCAGCATATAGATGAAATACTTTAAGAGTCAGACATAAATAATTGCAATTTCCTTCAATCAAGGATTTTCTTAACTCATTCATTAATCCAAACATACAAATCTTATCTCTCATCTAAGTGTTTCACTCAATTTCAAAGGTAAATCACTCAAACCACTCATGAGTGCATACTGCCATAAACTTGCTTAATTATCCAATCTCCCTCACTGATTTTCTCAAGAAATAATCTGAAGGTCTTTTATTTGGATGTAATGGGGCTAAGGTGCAGGTGTGAGAAAAGGCATTTAAGCTGGAGCATCAAGAAATAGAGTATCTAAATTAGACAATACTATTGCTAAGAAACTCACAACTCCCTCAAATGGCATACTCACCAATCCTTAATAATCTTACATACTTGCACACTAAAAGAAAAGTACATGAGTCAACATTCCTCTAATGCTAGAAAATATATGAATTTTGTATATATATATCTCTTCTTTTTTCTTTCTCTTTTTTTATTATTATTTTATCATCATTTTTTTATTATATATATATACAAAATATAAACTTGCATAGAACATCTAGCTTAAAATGTAGAGGAAATGAATAATCAACTCTTAATCCAACACAATGTGCAAAGTATGCATTTCAACCCCAAATAGCAATACCATTTTTTTTTATTTTTTTATTTTTTTTACTTACCCCACACTTTGAAATAAACTACCCTATTGTCAAATCATAAAACTCCATTCCTTAATGCATAGGTATGATGATAATAAGAACATGTTAAGTTGAGAATTATGTTGATCAAACAAGAAACGGTCAATGGCTCAACTTGGCTCACTAAGGAAATCAATATTAAGGGAAGTCTTTTTAAGCTAAAGGGGCTAACCTAATTTGCCTTCATCATTTTAAAACTTGAGATTAAATCATAATGTGAGTTCAATTAGTATGCAAAAGCAAACTCTAGAGATGAAACATCATGAAGGTGACACTTAAGAAAAGAAAATCAACTGATAATAATATCAAATTATGAGGCTCAAAACTCACACAGGTGGGTTTACAAAGATTTATATGTCATAAATTGCAGAATGTGAAAATTGATCCTGAATGGATTCAAATGCTCATTTCTATGCCGAAACTAAAGTCACAACTATAATGCTAGAATCAAAGAAAAGATCAATAAGATTTCAACAATTATGCCATGCACAACAGACACAATAAGCAAAACAAAACAAAAATTAAAGGAAAGCTTAAAGAGTACCCCACACTTAAAATTTACATTGTCCTCAATGTGAAACAAGAATAATAAATAAAAAGAGTTAAAGGACAACCTGTCTTCCATCGTACCTAGTGAGGCAAAACCCTAGCTTTCCATCACAAACACAAAAGTTCAAAAACAAAAGTACAATATATAAAAATAAAATATCCAAATATAAAGTGTTAACATGAAAACAAAAACGAAAAAATAAGAACAAAAATACACTAAACAAAATAAAACAAGGAACTCAAAATCTATGGAAAAGGCTGGCGTGAAGATGATGCAGCTGAGGGATGGAGACTCAAGATCTTCGCAAGGTTGCTATTAATTTGTTCCAACTGCTGCAATACCTCAGCATGGTTACGGTCCACCTTGCCATCCAGTCGATCCACTTTGCCCTCCAGGGCCTCAATCCTCAGAAGTACCTCTTGATGTTCCGAGACCGGAGCATCCTCATCTAGGTCAAGAGAATCCGAGTCGGACTCCTCTTGGACCCATGCTCTCTTCTGCCTGTCCCCCGGTGCTGCAGGCTCATTTGAAGGCATCACATAAGTCCCTCTCCTATGCACCACCACATGCATCTTCTCAAGTGTAGCTAAATCCAAAGAGTCATTACCCGAAATTCTAGTTATGCGACTAGTACTCGGGTCAAAATCCTCAACAAGGGCTACTGCTAATGTGGTAACCAACCCCCCAACACAAATTTCCCCCTTTCTTTTGTTAGCCACAGAATAAAAAACATCGGCTAACCAATAGCCGGCACTAACATGCATTGCATTCAAAGCACAATCCAGGAAAAATAGTTCACTCACTTCAACCACACCCGGGCTCTCCTTCCGAGCAAAGAATCCGTAAGCCATAAACCTATGCAAATATCTCAAAGCGGAATTTCATAACTTAGATGCCTTGGCCGATTTGGCCACATAAGTACCCGAGCCTAAAGCTCCCCAAGCAAATTGTTGTTTAAATTCTTTGGGTATCGACCTTTTCCAGTGCTGATGAAAACCATATATATCATTTAACTGGTCAATATTGAGCACATAAGATTTACCCAGCAATTTAAACATCAATCTAGTGCAGATTTTCTTATCATTTCTTTCAACCTTGAGAGATGTCAAAAATTCTAAAGTAAGTTCCTCAAACTGCAAAGGTCTCAAGGTGACTAGAGTTTCCCATCCAAGAACTTGCATATATCGATCAAAATTAGTCCTAATTTGCAAGGCATCAAGAGATTCATCGTTAACATACCTTGTCGAGAAAAAACCCCGAGCCAAAAGACTTGCTCTCTTCGAAGATAAAGTTGATGAAGAGGAAGAAGCTCCTTCGGTTGTAGGCCTCTTCGTCTTGCGGTGTGAAATAGTCTTAGTTCTCGGCATCCTTAGAAATCTGAAAATTCAAACCCAAAACTTGATTAAATCAAAATTATATGAGCAAAGAAGAAGTTTTAAGTGATTATCTCTAGTTTTGGTGAAGAAATTTGATGTTTAAAGGAAGATTTGGAGTTTTGAATCACAAGCTATGAGTTTTGAGATACAGAGAGCGAGAGAGCGAGAGAGACGAAGAACAGGAAATTAGGGATCTAATGAAAAGAACTGGGCAAAATCGGGTTTTTTAAAGTGTAAAAATAAGGGACACGGCCAAGTTGTGGACAACACGACCGTGTCATGTGATTTTTGAGGGACACGGCCAGTGACTTGGCCGTGTCCCTTGGGCGTGTTTGTCTCTGGAAGAAAGGTGCAAAGTAAAAAAAGTAAAAAGCAAATAAGTGAAGCTTGGCCGTGTCCAAGTGACACGGCCAAGGGATGTAACACCCCATCTTAGCCTATGTTTATAGACCAAGATGGACTGTTATCTCGTAGTGGTTGTATCTTAATATTTTACTTAGCCAATTGTAAGTGCAGATTTTTAAACATTTTTCTAGAGTTTCCCCTATATTTGGGGGTCCCAAGTGTCGCCAAAACTGACTTTTTGATTTTTGAAAATAATTTTGATCTCAATCAAACAATCTCAATCAATCTCAAACACTTCCATAGTCGAACTCCTTATATCCTCCACCACAACCTGCATTAAAATTTCACACTTCTACACACACATCCATACACACTAATTCATACAACATACATTAGTTAATATACTTAGCACATGTACTTTGGCCTTTTACTAGTCATACATACAATTCTTAGTTACACTAACATATGTACATGCCATTCTAGTTACATTACTTATAATAACTTTCTATCCGAAGAGTTGCCAACACCAGCTGCTCGGAACACTGCAGAAAACAGCTTCTCGCTCAACCTACGAGTTTAGAAAAGAAACTAAACTCACTAAGCGTTTGCTTAGTGGGTACTTAAATCATTGCATTTCATAATAAAATAAAACGAGTAATTCAAAACATGCATTTGAATACTTTAAATAAATGAATAAGATATAAACATAATGATAAAAGATTAAATCCCATATTCTGAATTTATAAATTACTCCTTTTGCTTTTATCAATATAGGTGCTCTACTGGTCTAACAGAACATCAGCGGATAAGGAAGGGTCATGATAAACATATCTCATCATGATCATGTTTCATTATCTTTCATCATAATTCTTGCACATGTGCCAATGGCCATTATCATTGCATCATTGATCATGTCATTGTTATCATCGGCCTTCAGCCGGAATATCATATCCTGTCATAAGCAGTACTGTAGTAATAGTATGATGCATCATACCCTTATCTCAAGGGTTCTGATATACCAAGTAGAGCATAAATAATTTATTAAATTACTTTGGTCATGATATTCAATAAGTCATGATTTTTCCATAATGCATATATTACTAGGATAACTTCTCATGATGCTTTTCTGATTATTCCAAACCCCTTTCGTGTCATTTTAAATGATATAACATCAATATATATCATAATATTCAAGTTTTAACACATTTAGAAAAATGACCAAATGAATAGTAGCGCGGTGCGTAAAATCGGCAACGCAATGGCGCGCGACAACTAAATAGTAAAATCTGTTTTTACTGCTGAAAATCAGTCAACTTTGGCAACAGTTTTGACTAGGTAAACAACCTTATTTTTGGATGAATTTTTTCAGGAAAACACTTTCATAAGTTAACTAAAGTCATGTAAAATTTCGTCAAAAAATTCTTTCGTTTGCCCCTTCAACGGACTGCCCAAAATGAAGGCTGCAGAATGGTGCCCAAAAGGGACCATTCTGCCCAATTTTCAAAATTTGAGGGAAATTCATTTTTTTCTTGCAAAATTGATTTTTAGACTCCTTTTGTGATACCATTGAAAGACTAAGGGTCCCTCTTTCAAAAATCAAACTAAAGGAGTGATTAAAAGTTCATCAAAGTTTATGGATAATTGAGCAAAGTTTAGCTAGTTTGTTTTGTTTTCATTCTTTTCACAATCAATTGATTACAAATGGTTCAAGAGCACTTTCCCACATATTTACCACACATAATAACATTATTTCAAAACCGTGTCGCACTGTTGCTACCCGATTTTTCTCTACTTTCCATTTCTGGAGTCTGTTATGTGCACTATTAAGGACCTCCAGAACGACTTTTGGTAATTACAGTCACCTCCCCAAAACTTTGCAATCTTTTCAAATAGGTCCTTTCAGTTCTACAGAACTTCCCTTCACTTCGCGCTCTTGAGTTGCTTCTCGGGATGGTTCCTCTTACTGTACATGGACGTACTGTACATATGTACAAATTGGGTCGTGACATTTCTTCCCCTCTACAATTTAAGCTTCGTCCTGAAGCTAGTCAGTTGTAAACAAATGCGGGTATTGCTGCTTCATAGTTCCTTCTCTTTCCTAGGTTGCCTCTTCTACCTTATGATTTCTCCACAATACTTTAACCAGAGGAATTTTCTTATTTCTCAATTCTTTAACCTCTCGTGCCAAAATCTTCACTGGCTCCTCTTCATAAGTCAAGTCGGGCTGGACCTCGATATCTTGTGTCTTGATGATGTGTGCAGGGTCTGAACGATATCGTCGTAACATCGAAACATGAAAAACATTATGTATCCTGTCCAATTCAGGTGGTAGGGCTAGCCGATAAGCTACTGGGCCTATACGTTTGATGACTTCGTATGGTCCAATGAATCTAGGACTTAACTTGCCTTTCTGCTTAAATCTCAGTACTTTCTTCCATGGAGAAACTTTAAGGAAAACTTTGTTCCCTACTGCAAATTCTATGTCTTTTCGTTTCAGGTCTGCGTACGACTTCTGTCTATCTGATGCAACCTTTAGTCTGTCTCGAATGATGTTAACTTTCTCCTGAGTCTCCTTTACAATGTCGGGTCCAAGAACTTTTTCCTCACTTAGTTCTATCCAACATACTGGCGTTCTACACTTTCTTCCGTACAATGCTTCATAGGGTGCCATCTGTATGCTGGATTGGTAGCTGTTGTTATATGCGAATTCCATTAGGCTTAGGTATCTATCCCAGCTGCCTTTAAAATCCATAACACACGCTCTCAACATGTCTTCCAAAATCTGAATTACTCTTTCAGATTGCCCATCCGTTTGAGGATGGAAAGCAGTGCTATAGCTTGCTTGGGTTCCGAGGGCTGTTTGGAGCTTTCTCCAAAAGTTCAAAGTGAACCATGGATCTTTGTCTTAAATAATGGATGTTGGGACTCCATGCAATAGTACAATCTCTTTGACGTATATTTCTGCCAACTTATCCATTGAATAGTCCATTCGCACAGGCAGAAAATGAGCTGACTTAGTTAATCGATCGATAATTACCCATACAGCGTCATGTTTATCTCTCGTCATTGGCAATCCTGTGACAAAATCCATAGTGATGCGTTCCCATTTCCATGTCGAAATTGTAATTGGCTGTAATAGTCCTGATGGCACCTGATGTTCTGCTTTCACTTGCTGGCATGTCAAACACTTAGTTACGAAATCTATGATGTCTCTCTTCATTCCTGGCCACCAATAGAATTTCTTCAAGTCTTGGTACATTTTTGTAGCCCCTGGGTGCATTGCGTAAGAACTACTGTGGGCTTCATGAAGAATCTTCTTTTTTATATCTCCTGTTGCTGGTATTATTGTCCGACTTTCGTAATATAAACTGCCGTCTCTTAAAATTTGAAACTTTGTACTTTTTCCTTCTTGTACTTGCTTGAACCATTTTTGGACTTGTTTATCTTTTTGTTGTGCTTGGTGGATTTCCTGAAAAAGCGTGGGTCATGTTTGCATTTCTGCTAGCAGTGCTCCTTCTTCTGTTGGTCTCAAACTGATCCTCATAGCACTTAAAGCTTGCATTGATTTCCTACTAAGTGCGTCAGCAACGACGTTCGCCTTTCTTGGATGATAGTTTATGATATAGTCATAATTTTCCAAAATTTGGATCCATTTCCTTTGTCGCAAATTGAGGTCCTTTTGTGTTGGCAGATACTTCAAGCTTTTGTGATCTGTATAAATGTAGCATTTTTCTCCATACAGGTAATGTCTCCACATCTTGAATGCCAATACAATAGCTACCAATTCTAAATCGTGTGTTGGATAATTCTTCTCGTATGGTTTAAGTTGCCGGGAAACATACACGACCACTTTACCTTCTTGCATGAGTACACAACCTAAGCCAATGTGCGATGCATCGCTGTATATCACAAAGTCCTTACCGGACACTGGTTGCGTGAGTATTTGGGCATTTGTTAGCTTTCCTTTCAGTTTCTCGAAGCTTCTTTGACATTCATCTGTCCACTGAAATCTAGCATTCTTCTGAAGCAACTTGGTCATTGGGGCAGCGATAATGGAAAATCCTTTCACGAATCGTCTATAGTATCCTGCCAATCCTAGGAAACTTCTCACTTCTGTTACTGTCCTTGGCGGTTTCCAATCCAAAATAGCTTCTATTTTCTTAGGATCCACTCTGATGCCCTCAGCAGTTACAATGTGTCCCAAGAATGTCACTTCTTCCAGCCAAAATTCACACTTATTGAGCTTGGCATATAGTTGTTTTTCTCTCAATGTTTGCAATACAATGCGGAGGTGTCGATCATGCTCTTCTTTGTTCTTTGAATAAACAAGAATGTCATCTATAAACACCACTACGAATTGGTCAGGTATAGATGGAAAATTCGATTCATCAAATCCATAAATACTCCTGGTGCGTTTGTAAGCCCAAAAGGCATTACAAGAAACTCATAATGTCCGTACCGAGTTCTGAAAGCAGTCTTTGGAATGTCCCTCTCCTTAATTGGCAGCTGATGGTATCCAGATCGGAGATCTATCTTTGAAAATACACTGGCTCCTTTGAGTTGATCGAATAAATCGTCAATGCGCGGTAGTGGATACTTATTCTTGATTGTGAGCTTGTTCAACTGTCGATAATCCACGCATAGCCTTAAGGATCCATCTTTCTTCTTGACAAAAAGTACTGGTGCGCCCCATGGGGAAACGCTTAGTCGTATAAAGCCTTTGTCGAGTAGTTCTTGTAATTGCATCTTCAATTCCTTGAGTTCCGCTGGCGCCATTCGGTATGGGGCAATCGACACTGGTGCAGCTCCCGGATAAACATCTATGGTGAATTCCACTTCTCTCTTAGGTGGTAGTCCGGGTAGCTCATATGGGAAAACATCGAGAAAATCACGCACCGTCGGTATGTCTTGGATCTTAGTAGCATCTTTCTTTGCTTCCATGGCGCTTACTAGATATGCCTCGTATCCTTTTTGTATTAGCTTCCTTGCCGTCACTGCCGATATTATGTTGTTCAAATAGTCGCCTCTTTTTTTGACTACTGTCACTTCCTCTCCGCGAGGGGTATGGAGTGTCACTCTTTTCTTCTCACAGTCAACTATTGCTTTATGCTTTGCTAACCAGTTCATTCCTAAAATTATGTCAAATTCCCAAAATGGTAATTCCATCAAATTTCCAGGAAATACATTTCCGTGTATCTCTATAGGGCATTCTTTGATTACTTTGTTCGTAACTATTTCATCTCCTATAGGGTTTGTAACTAGTATACCAGACTTGACATATTCTACTGGTAATCCTTCTAAATTCTCACTATGCATGCATATATACGAATGTGTGGATCCGGGATCAATTAAAGCATGTATAGGTTTGCTGAACATATAAAACGTACCAACAATGACGTCCGGTGCTTCTTCTTCTTCTCAGGTTCTCATCGCATATACCCTTGCTGGTGCACTTGTACTAGGCTGGTTAACAGTCTCTGATTGTGCCTTTTGAAAGTTTGGATTACCTCCTCTTCCTCTACCTCGGCCTCTGCCAAAGGTAAGCTGTGACCTCTCCGTTGGTGCAGGAGTATTCATCTATATTTTAGGGCAGTTCACCTTTATATGGTCTAGTGCTCCACATTCCCAGCATCCTTAAGTTAAATACCAACATTCGCCTCCATGTTTTCATCCGCAATGTTCACATAGAGGAAAAGTATATCCTTCAAAACCCGTGTTTCTTCCAAATCCTCCACTAATTCCTGGATTGTTACTTCTTCCTCTGCCTCTACTTAATCCTCTTCCGAAGCCTCTTCCAAACGACCCAGGTGCACTGGCTACAGATGTTTGATAACTCATACCTCGGCCTGACCTCTGATTCTGAAATCGCCCGCCTTGTTGCATAGAACTACTTCCTCCCCTGAATCTCTTTTGGGCTTGCTGAGGTCCTCCTAGACCTCGAGTTTGCGTCCTTTTTTGCTGCATGCGCTGGTGCCTATTCCTCTCATCCACTTGTACTTTCTCAACGTCCAAAGCCTTTGCAACAAGCTTGGAAAATTCTGATATATCTATGGCTACCAATTGCACTTTGATTTCATTGTTTAATCCTTCTAAGAATCTCTGGCATCTTTCCTGTTCTGTTTCTATCATTTTCCTAGCGTACTTACTAAGACGAGTGAACTCTTTTTCATACTCGGATACAGTCATTCTTCCTTGCTTTAAGTACGTAAATTCATTCCTTTTTGCATTTAAGTACGTCTCGGTGATATATCTCTTCTTAAACTCGGTTTGGAAAAATTCCCATGTCTGCTGTTCTGGTGGCACGCGTTGCTGTGTAGTCCCCCACCAAATGTACGCTTCTTCAACCAACAGAGACGTGGCACAAACAAATCTTTCCTCTGGCGTGCACCTTAATTGATCCAACATTCTAATAGTACTATCTAACCAGTATTCCGCTTCCTCAGATCCTTCTTCCCTACTAGCTTTAAATTCCTTAGCCCCATACCTCCTTAATTTCTCGATTGGGGGCTTTCTCTCTCTTTCGGCAGCAGCAGCAGGTACCATTCATGCCATTTGTTGAAATGCTGCTGCCATATGTCGTAAATAAGCATCGGGACCTTCCGCGGCCGCCGCTGCTGGTTGTGGCATATTTTCAAGACTCTCCTCTACATTTATAGGCACGGAGGCACGTGACTCGCCCTCTTCGTCTATGGCTCTCTGTGATTCAACTTCTTGCGACATTCTACAATCATATACATGTATATCATAATAAAGTTAGTAGCTGGTTTGGCTTGACATATAAAATTTCCTATATGGCATGTACATAGATAAATTCCAATCGTAATTTCAGATCATACACTTAATATAAACATAACCTTATTTATTCACATAATCGCGTTTTCATACATATTTAACATACATCATCACATACTCCTACTTATGGCATATTTTACATCTATATACAGCAAAATGGCCTATCTACTGTTGCATTTTTATCCGCCTATATACATAACCCAAAAGGGTAGCAAAATCCTCAGCCCATCACAGCTAATAAGTAGGAGCTCGGGGAGAGGTAGCACTATCTGAAGCAAGCTCCATCGGATCCGAATCTACCTCGTTAGACTAAACTCTAGGAAGGTTACGAGGGAGTTCGTCCATTCTATCCTGTAACGCCTCTACCCTTCCTTGTAAGGTCCTAGCCAAATGATTCACATTCTCAAGCTCGACTGTAGTTTGCCTCTTATCCACTTGTAACGCCCTAACATCTTCCATCAAGAGCCTACTATTATCCAGGGCTAACACTAAGTCTTCCCGGTCCTGGAGTCTCAAGTCTCTCAACTGATCTATTACTTCCTCTTGCTCCTCCTGTTTCCTCTTCATTCTAACTAATTCCACTTTCAACTCTGCTATTTCCCGCTCTCTGGCTTCCATTTTAATTTTCTGGCGCAGATTCTCCTTCCCCAATTCAAAAAGCTTCTTATCTATGGCTTGTTCCTCACTTGTGCTGGCCCGAGAATAAGGTTTAGGACCTAAAGCCAATTTAGCTGGTTGCTTCGAATCACTCATCTTCGCTCCTGTTCTCAATACCATAATATCACTAATAAGCATCATAAACATAAACATCAGCTTATTAAAATTCCCTTCCTAAACCTATGTGTCATGCATTCACAGTTTGATTCAACTAACTACCCAGAATCGACTAAACCTATGCTCTGATACCACTAAATGTAACACCCCATCTTAGCCTATGTTTATAGACCAAGATGGACTGTTATCTCGTAGTGGTTGTATCTTAATATTTTACTTAGCCAATTGTAAGTGCAGATTTTTAAACATTTTTCCAGAGTTTCCCCTATATTTGGGGGTCCCAAGTGTCGCCAAAACTGATTTTTTTGATTTTTGAAAACAATTTTGATCTCAATCAAACAATCTCAATCAATCTCAAACACTTCCATAGTCGAACTTCTTATATCCTCCACCACAACCTGCATTAAAATTTCACACTTCTACACACACATCCATACACACTAATTCATACAACATACATTAGTTAATATACTTAGCACACGTACTTTGGTCTTTTACTAGTCATACATACAATTCTTAGTTACACTAACATATGTACATGCCATTCTAGTTACATTACTTATAATAACTTTCTATCCGAAGAGTTGCCAACACCAGCTGCTCGGAACACTGCAGAAAACAGCTTCTCCCTCAACCTACGAGTTTAGAAAAGAAACTAAACTCGCTAAGCGTTTGCTTAGTGGGTACTTAAATAATTGCATTTCATAATAAAATAAAACGAGTAATTCAAAACATGCATTTGAATACTTTAAATAAATGAATAAGATATAAACATAATGATAAAAGATTAAATCCCATATTCTGAATTTATAAATTACTCCTTTTGCTTTTATCAATATAGGTGCTCTACTGGTCTAACAGAACATCAGCGGATAAGGAAGGGTCATGATAAACATATCTCATCATGATCATGTTTCATTATCTTTCATCATAATTCTTGCACATGTGCCAATGGCCATTATCATTGCATCATTGATCATGTCATTGTTATCATCGGCCTTTAGCCGAAATATCATATCCTGTCATAAGCAGTACTGCAGTAATAGTATGATGCATCATACCCTTATCTCAAGGGTTCTGATATACCAAGTAGAGCATAAATAATTTATTAAATTACTTTGGTCATGATATTCAATAAGTCATGATTTTTCCATAATGCATATATTACTAGGATAACTTCTCATGATGCTTTTCTGATTATTCCAAACCCCTTTCGTGTCATTTTAAATGATATAACATCAATATATATCATAATATTCAAGTTTTAACACATTTAGAAAAATGACCAAACGAATAGTAGCGCGGTACGTAAAATCGGCAACGCAATGGCGCGCGACAACTAAATAGTAAAATCTGTTTTTACTGCTGAAAATCAGTCAACTTTGGCAACAGTTTTGACTAAGTAAACAACCTTATTTTTGGATGAATTTTTGCAGGAAAACACTTTCATAAGTTAACTAAATGGATATAAAATTTTGTCGAAAAATTCTTTCGTTTGCCCCTTCAATTCTTTCGTTTGCCCCTTCAACGGACTGCCCAAAATGAAGGCTGCAGAATGGTGCCCAAAAGGGACCATTCGGCCCAATTTTCAAAATTTGAGGGAAATTCATTTTTTTTCTTGCAAAATTGATTTTTAGACTCCTTTTGTGATACTATTGAAAGACTAAGGGTCCCTCTTTCAAAAATCAAACTAAAGGAGTGATTAAAAGTTCATCAATGTTTATGGATAATTGAGCAAGTTTAGCTAGTTTGTTTAGTTTTCATTCTTTTCACAATCAATTGATTACAAATGGTTCAAGAGCACTTTCCCACATATTTACCACACATAATAACATTATTTCAAAACCATTTCAAAAGTCCCATAATGCAAAATATGTGAATTAATTGAAAAGGCAATGATTTAAGTACCATACCTTAATTCTTTTCACTTGTTTCTAGTTCTTTTATGTCTTCTTTGCTTCCTTCTCTCTCACTTCTTGATTTCCTATAATTTTCATAAAATCCAAGTCAAGAACATAATACAATTTAAGTGCTTCATGCCTTATTTTTCTAACTAATACTACTAGTCATCCTTTTTATCCTTAATCTTATATGTGCAAATCATCTCTTTCACTTTTCTTCAACTTCTTAAATTTTCTATAATCATCATATTTATTCTTTCATTTTTATCTTACAAATACTATAACCAATGAAAGAAATAGAACCATAGATGAATTTCCTTACCTTAAAATCTTATTCTCCACCCAAGTTTGCAACCTCTCTTTATTCTCCAAATTTAGCTACTTGAAAAAAAAAACAATCTCTCTCTCTTTTGCCTTTCTCTTATTTTCGGCCAAGCAAGAACAAAGAGAGTTCTTGGCTTTATTTTTGTGGTGTTCTCTCCTCCAAATGGCAGCCAAGAGAGGGTAATATGTCATGGTGTAAATGTTGATTTCCCATTGGTACACGTATGTGGGAAAATGGCTAATTCTCATTGGTCCAAATGTCTCCTTCTTTTATTTATTTACAACCCAAGCCCTTGGACTTCATTTTAATTATATTTTGGCCCCTCAACCTCCTTGTGCTGTAATTTTATGGTCTAAGATTTGAAAAGACCAAAATACCCTCCGGCGGTTACTCGTTCGTAACTTTTAAACCGCGCACTTTCGCCGAATGCTGTGGTACACTTTTTGACTCAGTTTTTCCTCTACTTTTCATTTTTGAGATCCATTATTACTTTTGAGACACTTTTAAAAATGACCATGATGCCCCTGGTCAAAATCCCCTATATCTTCCAAACCGTGCGTTTTCGGGAAAAACTGTGTCGCACCGTTGCTACCCAATTTTTCTCTACTTTCCATTTCTGGAGTCTGTTATGTGCACTATTAAGGACCTCCGGAACGACTTTTGGTAATTACAGTCACCTCCCCAAAACTTTACAATCTTTTCAAATAGGTCCTTTCAGTTCTATAGAACTTCCCTTCACTTCGCGCTCTTAAGTAGCTTCTCGGGGTGGTTCCTCTTACTGTACATGGACGTACTGTACATATGTACAAATTGGGTCATGACAAGGGACACGGCCGTGTTCCTTGGCCGTGTCACTCACTGTGACAAAGTTCAGAAAAGTTGTATTATTGGGGCTTGGCCGTGTCCAAGTGACATAGCCAAGTCCTTTGGCCGTGTCTCCTTCTGCCATTTCAACTTTTTTTTATTATTATTTACAAATCACCAAATATCAAAGAAATTGCATCCTTCTTCTCCGATCAACCCTGAAACACATTAGAAAGATAAAAACCGATCAAAGCATCTGTTCCATTTATTTAGACTAAACATAAAATCAAAACTTGCTACAATTAAAATTACAACTATCAAAAATAAATGCAAACCGATGGGTTGCCTCCCATTAAGCGCTTCTTTAATGTCATATAGCTAGACATAATGCAAGGCCTAGGGATCATGAATCAAAGTGCTATCAATGACCCTCACTTCCTGAAATCCTTCATTGTATGGCTTAACTCTCTGTCCATTCACTTTAAAAGTTTCACTTGTTCGAGAGTTAAGTAATTCAATGGCACCAGAAGGATACACTTGAGTTATCTCAAAAGGACCACTCCATCGAGACTTGAGTTTACTTGGAAAAAGACGGAGTCGAGAGTTAAAAAGTAAAACTTTCATACCTGGACTCAATGTCTTTCGCACTATAATTCTGTCATGAATTGCTTTAGTGTGATCCTTGTAAATTCTCGAGCTCTCATATGCCTCATTTCTCAGCTCATCTAACTCTGAAATTTGCAGAAATCATTCTCTCTTCGCTTTGTCAAAGTCCAACTCCACTGGTAAGTGACAAGCTTTTCCAAACACCAATCGGTATGGACTCATACCAAGAGGAGTCTTGAAAGCAGTCTGATATGCCCATAGTGCATCATGCAATCTGTTTGCCCAATCCTTCCTTGATGTGTTGACTATTTTCTCCAGAATTCCCTTAATCTGCTTGTTGGATGTTTCCACTTGTCTAGAAGTCTGTGGATGATATGGGGTTGTCACTTTATGCTTAACACCAGATTTGTGCATTAACTTCTCAAAAAGCCTGTTGCAAAAATGGCTCCCCCCATCACTGACTATCACCCTTGGCGTACCAAATCTGCTAAGAATATTTTCCTTCACAAATTTAACAACTACATTAGCATCATTAGTACGGGTGGGGATTGCCTCCACCCATTTGGCAACATAATCAACAACAACTAAAATATACTCATATCCAAAAGACTTGGGGAAAGGACCCATGAAGTCTATTCCCCACACATCAAACAATTCAACAACAATATATGATTGAAGGGGCATTTCATTCCTCCTCCCAATGTTACCTACTCTTTGGCAACGATCACAGTGCTTACAATACTCTTGAGCATCTTTAAATAAAGTAGGCCAGTAAAAACCACTTTGTAGCACCTTTTCTGCAGTCTTTCTTCCTCCAAAATGACCCCCCACAGTGAAGATCATGACAAAATTGAAGAACACTCAGTTGTTCTTCCTCAGATACACACCTGCGAACTATCTCATCTTTGCATATCCAGAATAGATAAGGTTCATCCCAAAAATAAAACTTACTCAAGTGTAAAAACCTTTTCTTTTCCTGAAATGACATTTTAGTATGCAATATTCCACAAGCAAGATAGTTAGC
The DNA here is from genome assembly GCA_947685225.1 of Garcia nutans. Taxonomy (NCBI): domain Eukaryota; kingdom Viridiplantae; phylum Streptophyta; class Magnoliopsida; order Malpighiales; family Euphorbiaceae; genus Garcia; species Garcia nutans. The sequence goes on from CANTUV010000026.1 coordinate 22,933,912, forward strand.
AATATCTGCAAACCAAGGTGTATCAAATACCACAAAAAGCTGCTCATCAGGAAATGCTTCTAAATTTTTATGAATGCTATCAAATGCAAGATTTTCACTAAAGAAGGGTAATCTAGATAAATTATCAGCAACAACATTATCACTACCCTTAGTATCTTTGATTTGGAAATCAAATTCTTGCAATAACAACACCCATCTAATTAAGCGCGGTTTAGCATGTTGTTTTGTTAAAAGATATTTTAGAGCTGCATGGTCAGAATGCACAATAATTTTTGACCCAATTAAATATGCTCTAAATTTGTCTAAAGCAAAAACAACAGCTAACATTTCCTTTTCAGTTGTGGTGTAGTTCATTTGTGCACTATTCAGGGTCAAACTGGCATAATATATTACTCTCAAGTATTTATCAACCCTTTGCCCAAGAACAACTCCTACTGCATGATTAGAGGCATGACACATGATTTCAAAAGGTAAAGTCCAAACAGGAGCTACAATCACTGGTGCACTAGTCAATTTTTCCTTAAGGGAATTAAAAGCTTGCATGCATTGTGCTGTAAATTCAAATGGAACATCTTTCCCCAACAAATGGCACAATGGTTGGCTTATTTTGGAAAAATCCTTAATAAACCTCCTGTAAAATCCTGCATGCCCTAGAAAACTTCTTATTCCCTTAATAGAGGTAGGTGGGGGTAACTTAGCAATTAATTCAATTTTAGCCTTATCCACCTCAATCCCTTTACTTGACACCACATGACCTAAGACAATGCCTTGAGTAACCATAAAATGACTCTTTTCCCAACTTAAAGTGAGGTTACATTCAATGCATCTCTCAAGCACACGAACAAGTTTATCAAGGCAATTATCAAAAGAATTACCAAAAACAGAAAAATCATCCATAAATACCTCAATAAAATCATCTATCATATCTGAGAAGACAGACATCATGCATCTCTGAAAAGTTGTAGGTGCATTGCACAAGCCAAAGGGCATACGTCGAAATGCATAAGTCCCAAAAGGGCAAGTAAAGGTTGTCTTGGACTGATCCTCTAGAGCTATTGGCACCTGATAGTAACCTGAAAGGCCATATAGAAAACAATAATGTGAGTGCCCAGAAAGTTTATCTAACATCTGATCAATAAAAGGAAGAGGGAAATGATCTTTCTTTGTAGCATTGTTCAACTTCCTATAATTGATGCACATTCTCCACCCAGTAGTAGTCCTAGTAGGAACCAATTCATTATTCTCATTTTTCACCACAGTGATTCCAGATTTCTTAGGAACTACATGTACTGGGCTCACCCACTCACTATTAGCAATTGGATAAATTACTCCTTCATCCAGCAATTTGAGCACTTTCTTCTTAACCACTTCACTCATATTTGGGTTAAGTCGCCTTTGGGTCTCCCTCACAGGTTTAGCTCCCTCTTCTAAAGTGATTCTATGCATGCACATTGAAGGGCTAATACCCTTGATGTCACTCAATCCCCAGCCTATTGCTCTCTTTAATCTTTTAAGCTCACTCACCAACCTCATCTCCTCCCCTTCACTAAGTTCACTAGATATTATCACAGGCAAAGTGTTGTGATATCCTAAAAACACATATTTCAGGTTCTTAGGTAACTCTTTCAGCTCTAACTCTAGTGAGGGGTTCTTCTCTTCTTTTTCAATGGGGGAAAGTTCAAAAATTGGGTCCTCCTTAAGCTCCTCTATTTCAGCACCCTCTAAAGTCTCAAGGCAACTGGCTATTTCTGCATCAAAAATATCCACATCACTCTCTAAGGTCAATGCCAGCTCCAATTTATCAGAGGAACCTGTCTGCAAGAAAACATCTGAAACAACTGCATCAACACAATCAATGAAAGAACAATCCTCATATAAAGCAGTTGTAGGAATAGGAGAAGTGTTAAAAATAGAAAATTCCACAGTTTGTCCCAAAACAGTCATTGATAATTTTCCATTTTTAACATCTATCAAAGTGTTGGTAGTCGCCATAAAAGGCCTACCCAGTAGAATGGTGTGTGCAGATGGTGAAGAATTACCTACTTCCATGTCAAGAACAATGAAATCCACAGGTACTATCAAACCACCAACTTTAACTAACACATCTTCTATAACCCCTTTCGGGAATCTAAGAGATCTATCAGCTAATTGCAACACCATTTTTGTTGGTTTAAGTTCCCCTAATTCCAAATCAAGATAAACAAAATAAGGCATTAAATTCACACTAGCTCCTAAATCACACATGCCATCAGTACCTTTTCCATTTCCTATAGTAATTTGAATAATAAAGCTTCCAGGATCCTTTAGCTTAGGAGGTAGTTTATGCTTCAAAACAGCACTAGCTACCTCAGAAACTATCACCTTTTCATTCGGCTCATACCTCTTTTTCTTGGTATTCAGTTCTTTGAAGAATTTAGCATAAGCCAGCATGTTCTTAATTGCTTCAAGTAAGGGTAAGTTGATACTTACCTTAGACAACATGTTGAAGATATCTGAAAATTGCTTATCTTTTTTTATCATCCTTCAACCTGCTGGGGAATGGTATAGGTGGCCGGTATGGATTGCTTGCCTTGTGCAAATCTGCTGTAGGGGACTTCTCCATTGATCTTTCTTCAGCACCTTTGTTCTCTAGTTCTCCTTTCTTTTTATTCTCTTGCTCACCTGCATTCAGAGAATTATTTTCAACATTGTTATTAATTACCTTGCCACTCCTAAGAACAGTCATTGCTTGTGCCTGTTCAGGTTGACTTGGAAACTTCCCCTTTTGTTGAATCGGCATCTGTTGAGCAAGTTGCCCCACTTGGGTCTCCACCTTCTTAAAAGATGCTTCCAAGGAATCCAGCCTCTTGTTGTTCATCTCCTGATTTTTAGCACTGACTTGGATAAAAGCCTGTAAACTTTCCTCCAAACTCTCTCTCTTACGCTGACCTTGATTTGAGGATTGACCCTGCTGTTGGTTCTGTCTCTGGAGCAAATGGAAAGGCTGTTGAGCATTATTTATTGTCCGGGAAAAATTGGGGTGACTCCTCCAACCAGGATTGTAAGTGTTGGAGTAAGGATCATTCCTTGCTCTTGGTTAAAATCCCCCCATAGCATTAACTTGCTCAGTTTCATTCTCAAAAGACTCATATGCAGAGGGGCATATATTTGCTCCATGCCCAAATGTCCCACAGATTCCACACACTTCTTGAGTGGATGAAGAAATATTGTTCTTCATGTTTAGCATCTGAACCTGCCTTGTCAACTCAGCTATTTGACTAACCATTTTAGTATTGGCTTCCAGTTGATTCACCCCTTTACTTCTTCCCCTTACACTCTTTTATTGAGAATTAGCTCCCAACATCTCAAAGATCTCATAAGTCTCATCAGCTGTCTTTTCTCCCATGGCTCCCCCAGCTGCATTGTCAATAGTGTTCTGAAATTGCTGGGTTAGACCATCATAGAAAAACTGATTAAGGAGTTGAAGTGGGTAGTGATGATGTGGACATTGGATCAATAACATCTTGAATCTGTCCCAAGCCTCATGAAATGGCTCTCCTTCAAATTGAGAGAATGTAGCAATCTTCCCTCTCAACTTAGCTGTCTTTTGGTGTGAATAGAACTTGCCCATGAACTTGTTATAAACTTGCTCCCAAGTTGTCAGTGAATTTTCAGGCAACATCATGAGCCAGCTCTTTGCCCTATCCTTCAAAGTATAAGGGAAACATCTCATCCTCAACTGATCTTCTGTTAGTCTCCCCAAAGGAAAAGTGTTGAGGGTGGAGTAGAAATCCCGAATAAAGTTCAAAGGATCTTCATTTGGAACTCCATAGAATGATGGCAGCATGTTGTAGTGAATGTTCTTCAACTCATAATTCCTTGCTGCATCTGTCAGTCTTATGCAAGAAGTGGAAGTTCCAATGACAGGTCTAGCAAAGTCTCTCATCGTTCTTTGCCTTTCTTCAGCCATTTTAACTGATTGTTCAGATTTCGATTCAAATTCAGAAGTGTCCTCCTCTATATCAAATCCGGTGTAGAGCTCAAACTCTTCTCTGCTCCTTTTCACTCTCTGAATTTCTGGAATGAATGGATGTAACTCTCCTTCGAGTGATCTCCTGCCTTGCATAAACAAAAATTTCTAGAAAAAGAAATATCAAAAGCAAAAGACAAATAAAATAAAATGAAAACAATGAAAATAAACCAAAGTATTTTTTTTAATAAACAAATTTGCCAATTAGCCTCCCCGGCAGCGGCGCCAAAAACTTGTTGCGCTTGAATTAACTCTACCACAAAGCGTCACTTGCAAGTATACGAGGTAGCAGTAGCAAAGGTGATCGCCCCAAGGTCGTCTCACAAGCAAGCTAAAGTGGCTAATTGATTATCAGATTTAAAGTAACAAGTAATGAATAGATTTAAATTGCTAAATAATGAAGAAGATTGATTGAAATTTAAAAACGAATAAAAGTAAACAAGAGCTGATGTTTTGATTCACTTGATAAAAGGGTCTAGGGTTTGCACTTCTCTACTACTGATATGTATGAACGGTTATTCCTCTTAACTAATTTAATTTCAAAGATTAAATCTCAAACAACTTAATTAATTGAGTCAAGGAAATAAGCTCTCGCATTCAAACCTCTTACAACTAATCTTGTTATAATTGAAACAATCTTTTTAATAGGTTGTATTTCTAATTCACCTAAGTCCCTAATTGAATTGTTCCAACATTAGACTTCATCTCTCAATCCATCATCTAATACCTAAAACACATAATTGGTGGCCAATCAATTATATATTAACAATATTTCTTTCAATCAAGGCTAAAGAAATTATTAGCTAAGAGAATAACCAATTCATACAATCATAGCAGATCCATACAAACCCTAGACTAGATCAAATTAGTTCATGATGCAATCAAACATAATCATCTTATTAATGTTCAAAGAAATCAAAATAGACATGATAATATCCATTAATACAATTTCAAAGAAAATAAAGAGAATAAGTTCGAGAACAAAACCAATTTACAAACTCCTTGAAGCCTCTGAAGAATCTCTTGTTCAAATCTTGCAAGAAGGATGTCTCGATGGCTAGAACAATCTAATCTAAGCTAAGTAATCAAAAGTGTAATCGAAATTAGAGAAAACAATTGTCAAAACCCTAAGCTCACTCTCAGACGGCTAAAACTCTTCTCCAAATCGTCAACAGTCCCTTAAACCCTAGCTTCTTTTTCCTTTTATATGAATCGTCCGTTTAAAATCCGCTGCGTGTTTGGTTCATGAGGGACACGGCCAAGTCAGATGTGACTTGGCCGTGTTGGAGTGCATTGGAGGGACACAGCCACTGACTTGGCTGTGTCCCTTGCATGTGTTCACTTCTGTTGCTTTCCTTCTTTCTCTTCTTTGGTTGAGCGACACGGCCAAGTCAGAGGTGACTTGGCCGTGTTGGACCATTTTGGAGGGACACGGCCACTGACTTGGCTGTGTCCCTTGCCTGTGTCTTCCACTGTGAGATTTGCAATTTCTTTTCCTTTGGAACTAGGTGAGACACGGCCAAGTTGGAGTGACTTGGCCGTGTCTGGGCTTCATTGGAGGGACACGGCCACTGACTTGGCAGTGTCCCTTGAGTGTGTTCCTCTCTGTGCTTGATTTCCATCTTTAGCTTGGTATGGGACACGGCCAGTGACTTGGTCGTGTCCTCTGCCTATGTCAGCTACTCTCCCTTTTTGTCTTCAATTTGGTTCCTTGGCTTTTATAACCTAAAACAAAACTTGAACAAACTTTAAACAAGAATTAAATAAACAATAACCAACAAAGCATAAACACACACTAAAAACTAGAACAAAAACAACAAAAACACTGAAATAAACTAAAACTACCACAATTAATGAAAACACTAAACAAACCGATTAAAACTAACAAAATACCTAAATAAAACAATAATTATTATAATAAACAAGACACAAATCTATAACAAAAACTAATAAAACATATATACACTTATCATTTAATTAATTTTTCAACAATTAGTATTTCCAAAATTTGGGGTATTATATGGGATATTACAATTTTCCCCCTCTATAAATGAATTTCGTTCTCGAAATTACCTGCTCTCAAGTCTAAAATAATTGGGGATACTGATCCCGCATCATCTGCTCACTCTCTCATGTTGCCTCTTTAGTTGCGTGGTTCTTCCAAAGAACTTTCATAAGTGGCAATTTCTTATTTCTCAACTCCTTCACTTCATGTGCCAAAATAGCTACTGGTTCTTCCTCATAAGTCAAATATGGACTCACCTCAATGGACTCCACTGACAAAATGCGAGATGGGTTTGACCTGTACCTTCGAAGCATAGAGACATAGAAGACATTATGAATTCAATCCAAATTAGGCGGTAAAGCTAGTCTATAGGCCACTGGTCCAACTCTTTCCAGTACCTCATAAGGTCCTGTGAAATGAGGACTCAACTTCCCTTTATGGCCAAATCTCAAAATCTTCTTCGAAGGAGACACTTTCAAAAATACTTTGTCTCCTACATCAAACTCTATGTCTCTTCTCTTCAAATCTGAATATGATTTTTGTTGATTTGAGACTGTTTCAAACGATCCTGAATTATCTTCACTTTCTCTTCTGTTTCCTTAATCAAATAGGGGCCAATCAATTTACCTTCTCCAACCTCATCCCAACATAGAGGCATCCTGCATCTCCTACCATACAATGCCTCATAAGGTGCCATTCTAATACTAGACTGATGACTGTTGTTATAAGCAAACTCAATCAGAGGCAAAAATCTGTCCCAGCTCCTAGAGAAATCAATGATACAGCTTCTCAACATGTCCTCTAAAATCTGTATCACTCTCTCTGACTGCCCATTTATTTGAAGATGGAAAGCAATACTAAAATGCAATTGAAAACCCAAAGCATCATGCAAACACTTTCAAAACCTCAAAGTAAACCGGGGATCTCGATCCGACACTAAAGAAATTGGGACTCTATGCAATATCACTATCAAAATGGCCTTATAAGGTTCCATTCTAATACTGGACTAATGACTGTTGTTATAAGCAAACTCAATCAGTGGCAAAAATCTATCCCAGCTCCCAGAGAAATCAATGATACAGCTTCTCAACATGTCCTCTAAAATCTGTATCACTCTCTCTGACTGCCCATCTATCTGAGGATGGAAAGCAGTACTAAAATGCAATCGAGAACCCAAAGCATCATGCAAACACTTCCAAAACCTCGAAGTAAACCGGGGATCTCGATCCGACACTAAAGAAATTGGGACTCTATGTAATATCACTATCTCATTGATATACAGCTCAGCCAACCTCTCAAGAGAATAATCCATTCTAACTGGAAGAAAATGAGCTATTTTTGTCAACCGATCAACAATCACCTATATTGCATCATGCTTCTTCTGAGTCAATGGCAAGCCAGTCACAAAATCCATTGTCACTCACTCCCATTTCCACTCTGGCATTGATAATGGCTGAAGTAATCCCGAAGGAACTTATTGTTTAGCCTTCACTCTCTGACAAGTGAGACACATGGATACAAACTCTGCTATGCCTCTCTTCATACCTGACCACTAATAATATTGTTTCAAGTTCTGATACATCTTAGTACTCCCAGGGTGCACAACATAAGTTGACTGATGTGCTTCTTCTAAAATTACCTTTTTAATCTTGCCTTATCAGGAACACACAACCTATTTCTATACCACATACTGCCATCACTTCTCACATGAAAGTCTCGACTGACCCCCTTTTGGCAATCCAATACAGCTTTCTGGATTTTCTCATCTGCCAACTGAGTCTCCCTAATCTGATCCAACAACACCGGCCTCAATTACAACTGAGCCATCAATGCACCATCATCACAACACTCAAATCTGGCATGCAATGCTCTTAACTCAATAAGCAATAAGAGAGAATAAGCAGTCAAACCTTCCAAAGACTTCCGACTCAAGGCATCAACAACAACATTTGCTTTACAAGGATGATAATCAATTAAATAGTCGTAGTCTTTAATCAACTCTAACCATCGTCTCTGCTGAAGATTCAGCTCTCTCTGAACACCCAGGCATTTCAAACTCTTATGATCCATATAAATAAAATACTTCTCTCCATACAAGTAATGTCACCAAATCTTCAAAGCAAAAACTATAGCTGCTAACTCCAAATTATACGTCAGGTAATTTAACTCATGTGGCTTCAACTGTCGAGAAGGATAAGCAACGACTCTACCCTCCTGCATCAAAACACAACCTAAATCACTATGTGAAGCATCATTGTAAATCACATATAGTTTACCTTCCACAGGCAGAGTAAGGATAGGAGCCTGAGTCAACATCTCCTTCAACTACTCAAAACTAATCTGGTGAGTGGAGTAGCTATCATAGAAAATCCTTTCACAAACCATTGATAATAGCCTACCAAACCCAGAAAACTTCTAACATCTGTCATAGACTTCGGTGGACTCCAATTTAAAATAGCCTTAACTTTACTTGGATCAACTCTAATACCCTCTGCTGAAACCACATGACCAAGAAAAGTCACTTGATCAAGCCAAAACTCACATTTAGATAGCTTAGCATGCAACTGCTTCTCTCTTAGAGTTTGTAATACAATCCATAAATGCTTATCATGATCCTCCTTATTACGCGAATACACCAAAATATCATCAATAAAAACTATCACAAATTGATCTAGATAGGGTCTGAATACCCTGTTCATCAAATCCATAAAAGTTGTTGGTGCATTCGTCAACCCAAAAGGCATCACCAAGAACACATAATGCCCATACCTCGTATGAAAAGCTGTCTTGAGTACATCCACATCTCTGAATCTCAACTGATGGTACCCTGATCTCAATTCAATCTTAAAGAAAACTGCTACTCCATTCAACTGATCAAAGAGTTCATCTATCCTAGGGAAAGGATACTTATTCTTGATGGTCACTTTATTCAACTGCTGGTAATCAATGCACAATCTTAAGGTGCCATCCTTCTTCTTCACAAATAAAATGGGTGCTCCCCATGGGGACATACTAGGGCAAACAAACCCTTTATCCAACAACTCTTGCAACTGCACCTTCAACTCTCTCAACTCAGCAGGTGCCATACGGTAAGGAGTAACAGAGATAGGAGTGGTATTAGGCAACAAATTGATACCAAACTCCACTTCTCTCTCAGGAGGTATCCTTGGCAACTCCTCAGGAAAAACATCTGGGAATTCAGCAACGGTGGGTATACTGTCTAACTGGAAACCCATTACCCTGGTATCTACAACATGAGCAAGATAAGCTTCACATCCTTTCTGAATCATCCTCCTAGCTAAAACAACTGAAACAAACATGGATGAAAGATGTCTCTGCTCATTAGATACCATCACACTTCTACCATCATGGGTTCTCGGGGTATCACACTTTTGATGACAATCTACCATAGCCCCATGCTTAGATAACCAATCCATGCCTAAAATTAAATCATACTCCTTAAAAGGTATCTCAATTAAGTCATTAAAGAACTTCTCATCCTAAACCATAACTAGACTATCTCGGTGCACCTTGCTAACTACAATACTATGCCCTAAAGGATTTGTCACCAAGACATCAAATCCTAAGGACTCAGAATGTAATTCAGTCATAGGCAAGATGGATGCACTAATGTATGAATGCGTTGATCCAGGATCTATCAAAGCAAGAACTGAAGTACCAAATAAAGAAAATGTACCAGCAATGACGGCTGAAGTATCCGGTTGCCTCTACATAACATAAACCCATTATGATGGCCTTGCCTCATCTGGTCTACTACCTGTGGTAGAACCTCCTCTCTGACCTCCTTTGCTAGCACCTCTGCCACCACGACCCCCTCTAACACTGGGTCGAGAAGCTGCAGTATCAGTCTGTCTATCCTCTGGTGGTTCAGGGCAATCTTTGATGAAATGATCTAGTGACTCACATCTATAAAACACTGCTGGTCCACCAGTCTTTCAGCATGCACTCCCATGTGCCCTACCACAATGGACACAAGCATAAGAAAGTGGTCTCTAAACTGCTGGAGTCGGAGCACTAGCCATAGAAACTGTAGGTCTCGATCTCTGCCTCTACTGCTGTATTGACCTACTAGACTACCTCTGACTCCTACTGAACCTCAAAAAATAACCTCCTCAGCCTCTCTTCATAGATGAAGACCCTACCTCACTCTGAGGTCTCCTCATCTCTAGCAGCTGCTGTAAGACCCTGTGCTCTCTCAACACTTCTGGCAGTTGCAACCAACTGGGAAAAATTATGATACCGGGAGCCTGCTATAATGCACATAATAGAGGGTCTCAACCCCTCCTCAAATATCCGACACCGGTCAATCTCATCCGATATGATCCCACCAGCATACTAACTCAATCGGGTGCACTCTATCTCATACTCCGACATAGTCCTGATATCTTGCTTTAAATTCAAAAACTCTATCTTCTTCACATCTTTATACTCTCTCGGAGTATACTTCTGTTCAAACTCTCGCAGCAAATCATCGTAGGTCAAGGTTGGTGGATCATCCAGGGCATGTGGAACCGTCTTCCACCAATCATATGCATCCCTCTGCAGAAGAGATCTGGCATAATCAAACTTTTCTTCTGGAGTAGCCTGTAGCTGGATAAACACTCTCTAGACTCTATCTAGCCACTGCTCAGCTACAGCAGGGTTTGTAGTACTAGTAAAGTCCTCAACTCAAAACTTCCTCAATTTATCATATTGCCTCATCAATACTTGCGGCTGCAGCTATGGTGGCGGCTGTTGAGCTGGAGACTGCCTTAACAACTCCACCATATGTCATACCAAAGCCGATGAAATCTAATCAACTACTGGTTTCTCTAGCACAGGAGCAGGTGCCTCTCCAGCTATCTCAACTCTAGCTCCATCTTTACTCTCAATAGGAGCCACACTCTTATCACTATCCTAAATAGACTGATGCATCTAAGACGCCATAACTACCTATATCTGCAAGCACAACAGAAATTGCTACATCAGAGATCAGAAACTGCCAGTGCCAAAGCATATATCTTATTTAAAAACCATATTTAAAAATCTAAAACAAATGTAACATCCCTATACCCAATATACGTACACTATATACTCCCAACATATGTAATATATGTATAGTGAATACAAGAATGTCACAACCATTTTAAGCAATCAAATAATCAATTATAAAATCTGTATAAATTTAAAATATACAATTGATATCATAAAAATAATAGATGAAACATTACTTCATTACCAAAGTTTTATTCAAAACATTTTTAATAGTTGCGGAATATACATATTTATATACATCAAAATCAATATGTACAAAAATATAAAATATATACATTCTTGTAATTTGTCTTTGATCTTGATGTTCCACAATCCACACTGCACTCACAAACTCAAACCTAGACTTGACTCGGTCTAGCTGAACTCTTCGGCTCAACCAGATCTACCCTGTCACCTGTGCGATGAATCACAATCGCGCTAAGCCAGAAACTTAGTGGTACAAACTTTGATAATAATATAGTTCAAATGTAATGCCAATGTCAAGCTTTCAAGAACTAGAAATAATACGCAAGGATATCATATTTCATAACATTATATCTCATTATATTGCTCAATTGTTCCACCATTCATAATTCACATTAAAGCAAAGACAAGCATGGGCCCAAAAAGGATCTTGTAACACCCCTTCCCGACCTACATGTGTAAGCCGAGTAGAGGCGCCACACTATCCAAATGTTGCTACCAATTTTACTTAGTCAAATTTTTATTCCGATTTTTCAGAAATTTTGCCAGAGGTTTGCCTAGAAATTTGGATCCCAAGTGTCGACAAAACTTGTTTTTCTGATTTTTGGAAACATTTTACACAGACCAATGTGAATACAATTAGTTTCCAATATACTCCCAATGAATCCACCTTATACCCTCAACTACAACCTGTAAGAAAAATTCACACTTCTAATCCAGAATAAAGTAGAGATTTATTATTATCACATACCAATAACGTACAGTATCACATACTGACTCTCAATCTTATATACATATACATGCCACAACTAGTTAACTCATAATGGAAACTAAAGGCTACTCTGAGGTGCTGCGCTGTGATGTGCTGCTCGATGCTAATCACCGAAATCTACTGCTCCAAACCTACGAGTCAAGAAAACTCAACTCGCTGAGCATTGTCGCTCAGTGGGTACTTTACCAATAAAAATAAAAGTAGTATATGAAAGTATTCGAAATCAAAGGAAATAATTAAATCCACAATCAACCAACTTTATACCAATAGAAATCGTGATACATTCAGTGTGATATGCTTTCAATAATGTAAAATCATAATTCAAACTCATTGGCATTATATAGTTTAACGAAAAATAATATGTCTTTGATTCAGGCTCTACTGGTATATAGGAAACCACAGTGATAAGGCAGTGGGCCTCCCCACTGTAACATAGGTGGCCCTCACCACCTATATCAGATCACAGGAATGGGCCTCCTCATCCTGGTTGTAACAAATTCCGCTCTACGGCCTATACCCGTAGGTAACCGCCGGAGCATTTCAATCACACTTTCATAATATCTACGCTCCACGGCCTACACCCGAAGGTAACCGCCGGGGTGTATCAAACACAATAAGTGGCAGTACTGCATAAGTTAGTATAGTGAACCATACCTTTATCTACCACTCCCACTATCCAGTAGAGAAAAAAGATTAAAATGATTCAATTGAAGTCTCAACTTCATTTTAGAATGATTCAAGAAATCAATTTAAATTCTCATTGCGCTTTGCCATTTATGCCGAGCACCACTTTCTTTGGTCAAACCGTTACTCTTTTTCACATATTTAACATCCACAATAAACACATCAAACATTTCAAAGCATTCCTCAAAAGATCACAAATTGACCAAATGAATAGTGTTGCGGCGAGAAAAATCTGCAACGCAAAATGGCATGACCACATGAATAGTAAAATCTGGGTTTTCGTCAAAATTTCAGTCCATTTCAGTTATGCATTTGACCAAGTAAATGATCTTATTTTTGGCTGAAATTTTACAGAAAACTTATTTCATATGTTGACTAACTGCATGTAAAATTTCGTTGAAAAATTCATTCGTTTTCTGCCCCAAACAATTGCCACAAAAATAGTCCAGAAGCTGTCACTTTGGGACCATTTCGGCCCAAACATTTGAAATGCATAGGATAGTTTATTTTTCTTTTGCAAATCAATATTAAGGCTTCTTTAATAGTAAAGTGAAGATTCAAACACTTCCTTTTAACAATTTTTTTGCATGTTTAACTCAAATCAAACTAATTAAAGTCCAAACAACTTACCAAATCAACTTGCCAAATTTTCTCAAAACATTTGGTTTCAATTAAATTTAACAACCCAATTGCCATAAGAAAACAAGAATATAACTCAAATATTTAATTTAAACTCAATCAATATATTTAAACATCAACTTCAAAACTTCCATAAACCAAAGTTTGTAAGCAAATAGAATTTCTTTTATGGTAAAGCACCAAATCAAAAGTAATTATTCAAAGGTAAAGTACCAAACCTTATTCTTGTACTTCCCCTTAGCTTTTCCTTCTTCTCCTTCCTTAATTCTTTATTTCAACTTCAATAAATTCAAGATACAACATAAACCTTAGAAATTCAAAATAATAAGTTATCCTCCATTTCTTTTCCAACTGAAACCCTAATCCAACCTTATTAATCTTTATACATCTTGCTTCTTCCATTTAATTAATTAATCTCATCACTTACTTAAAATTTTTCCAATTCCACATAAAGACTCTAATCTCCAATCTCCCAATAAATATATAAATACCTAAAATTAATACTAAAATTAAAGTCTACATACTTGAAAACCTTAAACACTTACCTTAAAAATCAAATTTGGAGAAACTTGGAAGTCCTTTGGTGTTTCCCTTTGTTGGCCGAAATTTGTAAGCGGAAAAGAGAGAAATTGGTTCTTCATTTCACATATATTTATATACAAAGGAAATGATGATCACCTTATGTGTTGGTTGAACCCTTTAAGACCACTTGTCCACCTTTCTCTTTCTTCATTTATTACACATGCTAAATGGTTACTTTTGATTGGCCAACATTAGATTTTTATAGTTTTCTTTTCCTTTACTTCTTTCCACTTGTCCCTCTTCCCATAGGATATCATAAAGTTGTCCCGGGTTACCCATCCGGTCCCGACACGAAACCGGGCCCACTTTACGTTTCGGCGATTAATCGATCATATCTTTTAAACTGTATAGTTCCACGAGTCAAACTACATATAGTTTTGATCCTTTCGACCTCTACTTTCTATTTATAAGGTCTATTTTAGGTTTCCAAGTCATTTGGAAAAATTACCTATAAGCCCTCGACTTTTTATTAAATTCCCTTTAGGTCCTATTTTTGCTCGGGTTTTCTCCGGCTCCATTTCTACTGACAATCATTTTATATTTAACCCCTCGCCATTCTCTACGTACTCACATTTTTATTTCCTACCTTAAATTCATGTATAACTTTAATTGATAATGACCAAAATGCCCCTAGTCAACATTTCTTCATTTTTCTTTAACGAGACATTTCCTGGAAAAACCGTTACACGTCATTGCGATCCGATTTTTCTCTACACTCCATTTTTGGAATATGTTATATGCACTATTAAGAACATCCGGTGCAATTTTTTTGAAATTACATCTATGTCCCCAAACTTTTGAAAATTACAATTAGGTCCCTTTGGTCATACAACCTTATCTAGGCTGTTATCAAGAATTATCTTCTCCTTTCCCCTTCTCTCGCTATGCACGTGACTACTCTGCATAATTACGGTAGGCAGATGTGACAGTTCCTTCCTCGTTAATTTAGGCTTCGTCCCGAAGCCCATCATATTGAAGTAAACATGGGTATTGCTTCCTCATAGTTTCTTCGTGTAGCTCCTTCTACTTTGTGATTCCTCCAAAGCACTTTGACCAATGGAATCTTCTTATTCCGCAACTCTTTGCTTTCCCGTGCTAAGGTTTCTACCGGCTCTTCCTCGTATGTCAGGTCGGGATGAATCTCGATATCTTGAGCTTGTATATCATGGGTTGGATCTGAACGATACCTCCTTAGCATTGAAACGTGGAAAACATCATGTATTTTACTTAATTCGGGTGGTAACGCCAATTGGTAAGCTACCGGACCTATACGTTCAATGAATATGTAAGGCCCAATAACCTTGAACTTAGCTTACTCTTTTGTTTAAATCTTAGCACTTTCTTTCATGGTGAAACCTTAAGAAATACCTTATCACCAACATTGAATTCTATGTCCCTTCTCTTCAGGTCTGCGTATGATTATTATTATTATTATTTTTTTCTATCCGTCACAGCTTTTAACCGATCCCGGATAATTTCTACTTTCTCCTTGGTCTACTTAACTATCTCCGACTCAAGATCTTTGCTTCGCTTAATTTCATCCAGCAAATTGGAGTCCTGCATTTTCGTCCTTATAGTGCTTCATAAGGAGCCATCTATATGCTGGACTGGTAGCTGTTGTTGTAAAAGAACTCCATTAAACTTAAATACTTCTCCCAGCTACCTTTGAATTCTAATATGCATGCTCTTAACATATCTTCCAAGATTTGGGTTACCCTCTTTGACTGTCCGTCCGTTTGTGGATGAAACAACATACTCTAGTCCGTTCGAGTTCCCAAAGTCGTTTGGAACTTTTGCTAAAAGTTCGACGTAAAGCGTGGATCTTTTTCCTTTATGATTGATGTTGGACTCCATGAAGTCGTACAATCTCTTTAATGTACAAGTCCGCTAACTTATCCAGGGAGTAGTCCATCCTTTCTGGTAAGAATTGAGCTGACTTAGTTAGCTGGTCTACTATCACCCATATTGCATCATGTTTGTCTCTTGTCATTGGTAGTCCCGCCACAAAATCTATAGCTACGCGATCTCATTTCCATGTTGGAATCGTAATAGGTTGTAGAAGTCCCGAGGGTAGTTGATGTTCTACCTTTACTTGTTGGTAGGTTAAACATTTTGCCACGTAATCTACCACATCTCTCTTGATCCCTGGCCACTAATAACATTCTTTCAAATCCAATACTGCTTCTACCTTCTTAGAATCAACTCTTATTCCTTCCGCCGATACAATATGTCCTAAAAAGGCCACTTCTTCTAACCAAAATTCACACTTGCTGAATTTGGCGTATAACTGTTTCTCCCTCAATGTTTGTAACACGATTCTCAAGTGCCGGTCATGATCCTCTGCATTCATTGAATAAACCAGTATGTCATCGATGAATACCACGACAAATTGATCCAAATAAGGATGGAAAATTCGGTTCATCAAATCCATGAATACCGCAGGTGCATTCATGAGCCCAAAAGGCATTACGATTTTAACACCCCTTCCCAACCTACATATGTAAGCTGAGTAGAGGCGCCACACTAACCTAATGTTGCTACCAATTTTACTTAGTCAAATTTTAGTTCCGATTTTTACAAAATTTTTGCCATAGTTTCGCCTAAAAATTGAGTCCCAAGTGTCGACAAAACTGGTTTTTTTTTTTATTTTCAAAAACATTTTACATAAACCAATGCAAACAAAATCATTCTCAGTACACTCCCAATAAATCCCCCTTGTAACCTCAACTACAACCTGCAAAAAGGATTTACACTTCTAGTACAACATAAAATAAAGGTTTTGTGACAACCCCCATATTTAAATATTACACAGCGGAAGTTATAAAATATTTACATATTTACAAATTCATATACATCAAAACTCAAGTTTTACAACACATAAAATTTATACATGATTGGCAAGTCTGCTCTGATCTTTAAGCTCCCAAAATGGATTCTTCAAGGTCTACTCTCACTAGGTCTTGATGAACTCTCGGGTTCAACTCTATCCACTCTACTACCTGCGCGATTAAACACTATCGCGCTAAGCCAACGGCTTAGTAAGATAAAACATGCTAATGGTATGCTTTAATGAAATGCAATGCCACATATGTTATTGATAAGATCAACATCATAAATATAAAGTTAACCACACAATTATGCATTTCACAAATCATAGTCATATGAGCATACCACATTTCAACATTAATCAATCATACTCCATAACCAACATCTCATTTCATTAAAATCATAACATTATTTAGGACATTCATATAACCTTGACACCTATGGGCCCAACAAGTATTTAATACGATATTCAGAGTTCAGAGTTACTGCTTTGGTTCATAGTCACAATTCTCCTAGTGTAACAGACCCAGTCTCTTGGACCATCAACTCAACACATTTGAGGAGATCCTCAACCCGGCAAGACTGTTACAATCATATATCTCATATTCACAATTCTCATAGTGTAACAGACCCAGTCTCTTGGACCATCAACTCAACACCTATGAGGAGGTCCTCAACCTGGCAAGACTGTTACCTTTCATCATTTCTTAGGCATGCCACCCAAATCCAGAACTCTGAAACCGAATAACATATTAAACAAACAATTCATTTCCATTCTCAATTCTCATCACATTTAGGCAAACATGCCTTCTTTCTTTCAATTACATCATCTTAGCCAATAACAATGGCTTCACATTTCATTTCACAATATAACATCTCATTATTCAAGTATATATATATATCTCATCCATGATCACATTATATCTCACATAGCATGATTCATAAATATCAACATTTCATTCCACATTACTCATGAAACACATTACCATTC
Organism: Garcia nutans; assembly: GCA_947685225.1. NCBI lineage: Eukaryota > Viridiplantae > Streptophyta > Magnoliopsida > Malpighiales > Euphorbiaceae > Garcia > Garcia nutans. The sequence goes on from CANTUV010000026.1 coordinate 22,951,658, forward strand.
ACAATGCACAACATAACATTGTTCAATCTCAACAATGCAATTAGGGCAAAGAACAATTGATTATAACATTCATTGATTCAAGTGTGTTTAAAGTGTTTAGGGTTGGGTTTAAGGACCAACCTACCTTTGGAGAACCAAAGTAATGCAAGAAGAACAAAGAATTAAAACCCTAACCATAAATAGTACATTCTGGTTTTAAACTCCAATTTATCCTTATTTTGAAAAATTGTATAAAATAATCTACTTGACTAAAAATTCTAAAATTTTTACAGAATTTAGTTTTGTATCTTAAAATCATCATCCCTTTATAATTTCAGATCAAACTGAACACAAAATCTTGGTCAAATAGTTCACCTAACCAGACTGCCCCAATTGCCCTGCATCCTGACAGCAGTTCTGAACTTTGTGAATTCCATAAATCAAATTCAATCAACGTGGTTCCAAATTATTTTTATCAAATACTAGAATCACTAAGCAACAACATATCCAAAATTCAATTGGATATGAGTTTTCTACATTTTATTAAAAATCCCGAAATATAGCTGTCTCAGTTAAGGTACCTGCTGGAACAGGTCTAATAAAAATAATCTTTCTAAACTCATAACCTATCCAAAATCGAATCAACATATTTTTCAGTCATTCTAGACTCATAGAGGCACAACATATCAAAAATTCACTTCAAGAACATTTTTCTAAAATTAATTAAAAATCATACAAGTCACAGCCTTTACTAATCCTAAAACAGAAACAATTTCACTAAACACCAATCTTACTCTTCCATCACCAACACCAACCCAACTTCTCATCTATCAAGCAAAATCAATACTTACAATCATACCATAAGCAACTTAATCATACCACTTCAAAAGAATTGAAGAAATTAGAGAAAAGATCTTACCTTAGTTAAAAACTTCTTAAATCAACACTTGAACACTTAATCTTTCTTCAATTTAAGCTTGAAATCATCAAAACCATCACTTGTCTCTTTCTTTCTCTTTGGCTATGGAGGGCCGGCCATCAACAAGAAGAAGAAGAAGAAATGATGAAGAAAACACAAGTCAAACCTTCTTTAAATATTCACCATGTGATTTTATCCAAGCAATTACCAAAGTGCCCTTATTCACATAATTATCTTTTTGTCCTATATGTGCCCAATTAAGTAATTTACCAATCTCAAATAAATATCTTCTCTTGCATTGACCAAGCCTTTTGACCACTTTATATGTCATATATATTAACATATACACAACATATAAATTTGTCTCTAAACCCTATTTCTTCCCAAAATACATATACATATACTTTCTCTTCTCAATTTCTTTTCTCTTACAATTTAACACATATATTCAATCCAATATATAACAATAACAACAACAACAATATGCAAAACTTCTAGGGCATAAATGAGGATATTACAACGATAAACTCATAATGTCCATATCGGGTTCTGAATGTAGTCTTTGGTATATCTTCATCTTTAATCTTTAGTTGATGATAGCCGGATCGCAGATCAATCTTTAAAAAAACTCTCACACCTTTCAATTGATTAAATAAATCGTCTATCCGGAGTAGCGGGTATTTATTCTTAATTGTAAGCTTATTTAACTGCCGATAATCCACACATAGTCTTAGGGACCCATCTTTCTCTTTCACGAACAGTACACTAATGCCTTATGTTTGGCCAGCTCATCCATTCCAAGTATTGCATCAAATTCCTGGAATGGCAACTCAAACAGATCACCTAAGAAAGTGTGTCCGTGTACTTCTATCGGACAATCCTTTATTACCTTCCTGGTAACCATCTCACTACCCAAAGGATTTATAACTAACACTCCATCTGTTTCAAGTTCTACTTCTAAATCCTTTACATTTTTCATGCATATATATATGAATGTGAAGAACCTGGGTCTATTAAAGCATAAATCGGCATTCCAAACATAATTAGCTGACCTGTTATGACATTCGGAGCCTCTTCTTCCTCATGCGCCCTCATTGTATACATCCTCGCAAGGGCTCTTGGCTCGGGTCTATCCACCGTCTCTGACTGTGCCCGCGATGGATTTCCTCCTCGACCTCTGCCTCGACCTCTACCAGCTATGGCTCGAGATCCTTCGATATTATCTAGTGTGTTTTGCTGTCTTAAGGGGCATTCTCATTTAAAGTGGTCCTTCGCTCCATAATTAAAATATACCCAGGCCTTGCCCCAACATTTTCCTGAATGCCTACGCCCACATTGAACACAGCGTAGATGGGTGTTTTCACTTCCTCCGATAGTTTCGAACTGAGCAAAGTTACCTCCACCTTGGCCATGCCCTCTTCCTTATCCTCTCCCAGACCTACCAGTACTAGCTACAAAGGTAGCTTGACTCGGGCCGCCCCGAATCGACCTTTGACTGGATATCCTGCTCTGATTTCCTCCCATGGAACTACCTTCTCTAAACTATTTCCTTGTTTGCTGGAAATTTTCTGAATAACTCTAAGTATCCCTTCTTGGTCTTACCCTCTGTCTCCTATTTCGCTCATCCTTCTGACATTGCTCTACTTCCAGAGCCCTAGTGACCATCTCAGAAAATTCCTTGATATTAGCAGCAATTAGCTGCATCCTAATCTCATTATTCAAACCATCCTGGAATTGCTTACACCTATCATGTTCGTCTTCAATTGTCTTCTTGGCATACCTACTTAGCCTAGTAAATTCTCTCTCATATTCAGCAACGGTCAGTCGACCTTGCTTTAAGTGTAGAAACTCCTTTTTCTTGGCATCTAGGTATGCCTCCGATATAAACTTCCTCTTGAATTCATTCACAAAGAAATCCCATGTCCTCTGTTCCGGTGGAACTCGTTGTTGCACTGTGTCCCACCAGACATACGCTTCTTCCACTAATAAGGAAGTAGAACATACCACTCGCTCCTTTGGAGTACACTGTAACTGATCTAAGGCTCTTACCGTTCCTTCCAGCCAATACTCGGCTGTAGAAGAATCATCATCCCTTCGGGCCCTAAACTCCTTCGCCCCGTACTTTCTTATCTTTTCGATCGGGGATTTCCTTTCCCCTCCTACAGCAGGTACTGGTATGGGTGCTGGCGCTGGTGGTAGTGCCGGGGCAACGCCCGCTATCTGTCGCAGTGCTACAGCCATCTGTTGCAACATCTCATTCGGAAGAGGAGCTCCCGCTGAGGGTTGCTCAGCCTCCGGTGTTTCAGATACATACGTCTCTACAATATGTGATGCTCGAGATTCAACTTCCTCCTCTACGGCTCTTTGAGAGGACTCTCGCGACATCTATATTCTAACACATAACTCACAGTCAAAAGCAGCACAGCTCAGCAGCACTATTAAACCCTATGTGGCATGTATATAAAGACAAAACACTTAATAAAATATATGCAAACATTCCCTTATTTATTTTTCCTATATTTCCTTCCTGAATGATGCCTACTTTTTATCTCCTATTTACTACAGGATATCTCATTTTACTTTGGTAATGGCCACTCCCGACATAAAACGTACATCCTCCTATGTTGGATTACCCAGAAGTGGCTAAACCGGAGCTCTGATACCACAATTGTAACACCCCTTCCATACCTACATGTGTAAGTTGAGTAGAGGCGCCACACTATCCAAATGTTGCTACCAATTTTACTTAGTCAAATTTTTGTTCCAATTTTTCAGAAATTTTGCCAGAGGTTTGCCTAGAAATTTGGATCCCAAGTGTCGACAAAACTTGTTTTTCGGATTTTTGAAAACATTTTACACAGACCAATGTGAATACAATCAGTTTCTAATATACTCCCAATGAATCCACCTTATACCCTCAACTACAACCTGTAAGAAAAATTCACACTTCTAATCCAGAATAAAGTAGAGATTTATTATTATCACATACCAATAACGTACAGTATCACATACTGACTCTCAATCTTATATACATATACATGCCACAACTAGTTAACTCATAATGGAAACTAAAGGCTACTCTGAGGTGCTGCGCTGTGATGTGCTGCTCGATGCTAATCACCGAAATCTACTGCTCCAAACCTACGAGTCAAGAAAACTCAACTCGCTGAGCATTGTCGCTCAGTGGGTACTTTACCAATAAAAATAAAAGTAGTATATGAAAGTATTTGAAATCAAAGGAAATAATTAAATCCACAATCAACCAACTTTATACCAATAGAAATCGTGATACATTCAGTGTGATATGCTTTCAATAATGTAAAATCATAATTCAAACTCATTGGCATTATATAGTTTAACGAAAAATAATATGTCTTTGATTCAGGCTCTACTGGTATATAGGGAACCATAGTGATAAGGCAGTGGGCCTCCCCACTATAACATAGGTGGCCCTCACCACCGATATCAGATCACAGGAATGGGCCTCCCCATCCTGGTTGTAACCAATTCCGCTCTACGGCCTATACCCGTAGGTAACCGTCGGAGCATTTCAATCACACTTTCATAATATCTACGCTCCACGGCCTATACCCGAAGGTAACCGCCGGGGTGTATCAAACACAATAAGTGGCAGTACTGCATAAGTTAGTATAGTGCACCATACCCTTATCTACCACTCCCACTATCCAGTAGAGAAAAAAGATTAAAATGATTCAATTTAAGTCTCAACTTCATTTTAGAATGATTCAAGAAATCAATTTAAATTCTCATTGCGCTTTGCCATTTATGCCGGGCACCACTTTCTTTGGTCAAACCGTTACTCTTTTTCACATATTTAACATCCATAATAAATACATCAAACATTTCAAAGCATTCCTCAAAAGATCACAAATTGACCAAATGAATAGTATTGCGGCGAGAAAAATCGGCAACGCAAAATGGCATGACCACATGAATAGTAAAATCTGGGTTTTCGTCAAAATTTCAGTCCACTTCCGTTATGCATTTGACCAAGTAAATGATCTTATTTTTGGCTGAAATTTTACAGAAAACTTATTTCATATGTTGACTAATTGCATGTAAAATTTTGTTGAAAAATTCATTCGTTTTCTGCCCCAAACAATTGCCACAAAAATAGTCCAGAAGCTGTCACTTTGGGACCATTTCGGCCCAAACATTTGAAATGCATAGGATAGTTTATTTTTCTTTTGCAAATCAATATTAAGGCTTCTTTAATAGTAAAGTGAAGATTCAAACACTTCCTTTTAACAATTTTTTTGCATGTTTAACTCAAATCAAACTAATTAAAGTCCAAACAACTTACCAAATCAACTTGCCAAATTTTCTCAAAACATTTGGTTTCAATTAAATTTAACAACCCAATTGCCATAAGAAAACAAGAATATAACTCAAATATTTAATTTAAACTCAATCAATATATTTAAACATCAACTTCAAAACTTCCATAAACCAAAGTTTGTAAGCAAATAGAATTTCTTTTATGGTAAAGCACCAAATCAAAAGTAATTATTCAAAGGTAAAGTACCAAACCTTATTCTTGTACTTCCCCTTAGCTGTTCCTTCTTCTCCTTCCTTAATTCTTTATTTCTCCTTCAATAAATTCAAGATACAACATAAACCTTAGAAATTCAAAATAATAAGTTATCCTCCATTTCTTTTCCAACCGAAACCCTAATCCAACCTTATTAATCTTTATACATCTTGCTTCTTCCATTTAATTAATTAATCTCATCACTTAAAATTTTTCCAATTCCACATAAAGACTCTAATCTCCAATCTCCCAATAAATATATAAATACCTAAAATTAATACTAAAATTAAAGTCTACATACTTGAAAACCTTAAACACTTACCTTAAAAATCAAATTTGGAGAAACTTGGAAGTCCTTTGGTGTTTCCCTTTGTTGGCCGAAATTTGTAAGTGGAAAAGAGAGAAATTGGTTCTTCATTTCACATATATTTATATACAAAGGAAATGATGATCACCTTATGTGTTGGTTGAACCCTTTAAGACCACTTGTCCACCTTTCTCTTTCTTCATTTATTACACATGCTAAATGGTTACTTTTGATTGGCCAACATTAGATTTTTATAGTTTTCTTTTCCTTTACTTCTTTCCACTTGTCCCTCTTCCCATAGGATATCATAAAGTTGTCCCGGGTTACCCATCCGGTCCCGACACGAAATCGGGCCCACTTTACGTTCCGGCGATTAATCGATCATATCTTTTAAACCGTACAGTTCCACGAGTCAAACTACATATAGTTTTGATCCTTTCGACCTCTACTTTCTATTTATAAGGTCTATTTTAGGTTTCCAAGTCATTTGGAAAAATTACCAATAAGCCCTCGACTTTTTATTAAATTCCCTTTAGGTCCTATTTTTGCTCGGGTTTTCTCCGGCTCCGTTTCTACTGACGATCGTTTCATATTTAACCCCTCGCCATTCTCTACGTACTCACATTTTTATTTCCTACCTTAAATTCATGTACAACTTTAATTGATAATGACCAAAATGCCCCTAGTCAACATTTCTTCATTTTTCTTTAACGGGACATTTCCTGGAAAAACCGTTAGACGTCGTTGCGATCCGATTTTTCTCTTCACTCCATTTTTGGAATATGTTATATGCACTATTAAGAACATCCGGTGCAACTTTTTTTGAAATTACATCTATGTCCCCAAACTTTTAAAAATTACAATTAGGTCCCTTTGGTCATACAACCTTATCTAGGCTGTTATCAAGAATTATCTTCTCCTTTCCCCTTCTCTCGCTATGCACGTGACTACTCTGCATAATTGCGGTAGGCAGATGTGACAGATCTGATATGCTATTTAAATTACAGAGTTATTGCTTTGGTCCAATATAACAACATTTGTCTACCCCGAAGGCGAATCATAATCACAATGAAGATTACTTGATATGTAACATCTCAACTAGGCTTCAAGGACTAGGCCCAACCCAGCTTCAAGTGTCTGCTACATCATGTAACACAAAACTAGGCTTCGAGGACCAAGCCCAACCCAGCTTCAAGGGGCTGTTACTTCATAGGCATACTGCCAAACACAAAACTCTAAAAATTTAATAACATACTGGGCACACAATTCTTTCATAATTCCATTATCAAATCCTTTTTCATTTTCTTATGATCAATCTAGGCACAATGCCTCAAATATCTCATTTATCTCAGTCTAGCCATCACCAATGGCTTTACATACCATCATTAGTGTATACATAACAAATTGCATTATCCATACATTTTGAATCATAGCACATTATGCATTTGTAACATTACAATTCATAGCATTTTTCACATGTACCAATAATGTAGTAGATAACTTAACACATTTTTCAACCAGATGTGTTAAGTCCCAATGTCATGTAAATATAAACAATTATTCAAACTTTATACTTACCTCTATGAGAAACAAACACCACTTCAAACCTCCTCTTCTAAGATATCCCTCAACACTTGGATTTGTGTTTAGGTCATTTTTGTATTACTTTTTAGTATGATTTTATGTGTGTTTTAGTTAATGTTTTGATTAATTTTTGTTTTAAGTGTGTTTAAAATGTTTATTTTAGGCTTAGGTGCAAAAAGACCCTTGGAGGATCAAAACAGTGCAAGAAGAGCAAAGAACGAAGAACAGTAGCTGACACACTCAAGGGACACGGCCAAGTCACTGGCCGTGTCCCTCCAAAGAAGCCCAGACACGGCCAAGTTGCTCAAGCTTGGCCGTGTCCCACTTAAATCCCAAGCATAGAAGAAGAAACTCTCACAGTAGGTGACACATGCAAGGGACACGGCCAAGTCACTGGCCGTGTCCCTCCAAAATGATCCAACACGGCCAAGTCACTCCAAACACGGCCGTGTCACTCAACCAAAGAAGAAAAGAAGAAACTCTGAGACAGAAGCAAACACAAGCAAGGGACACGGCCAAGTCACTGGCCGTGTCCCTCCAATTCACCTCCAACACGGCCAAGTTCCCTCAACTTGGCCGTGTCTCTCATGGACCAAAGACTCAGACATGGCTAAGTCTCCTTTAACTTGGTCGTGTCACACCAAAATGCTATAAATTCTTTCGCACGATGAAAAGAGAAAGTACAGACTGGAGAGCGGCTAGGGTTTTGAGAACAAAAAGAAAAGAGAAGAAAGGGAGGCAAACACAAACTTGGGATGAGGAGAGAGTGACTCTCTCCTTGTCCCTCATCTTCATCCTCCATCTTCATCTTCTCCATCTTCCATTGACAAGCTTCAATTTGGTTCTTTGGGATCAAGTGGGTCAATAAGCTCTCAAAGGTTGAAGAAGCTTCATTGAAATGATTGGTGACTTGAGAAAGCTCCTTTCTATCTTCCAAAGGCACAATCAATTGAAGTATTGGTGACTTGAGAAAGCTCCTTCCTATATTGCAAAAGGGAAATCAACCATTGAAGAGGGCTTGAGTTCTTCATCAAATATCAAAGTGGAGGTAGGAGGAAGACTAGCAATCCTACTCTTGGCATCTTCACAAGGGGTTTTTCTATTCTCTCTTTTAATTCAGTTCAATATTGTTTTTGTTGTATTAAGAGATTGATATTGCAATGAACAATTTGTATTTGTTTTATATTGAGTTGAATGAATGTTTTAAATTGATGATGTTGAGCTAAGTACCCATGCCTAGGTTTGTAGTATATTTGATTGAATGTCTTGAATTGATATTTCCATTGATGTTCCTTGTTGTAAGGTTGATTGCATTGGAATGTATGCTAGGTTGATAGATTAGCTACCTATTGATCTCTAGATATTGAATGAAGGACCGAGAGGTGAAATCCGATATCAGAATTATGCAATCGACTACCCTATGAATGAATTAGAAATATAAGTTCTAGGGTTTCATTAATTTGGTAACGTAAAATAATTGGTTATTGCTAATTCATGAATGTGAGAACTAAAAATTGGTAATTGACTAATTAACCTTAAGGAACAAATTAATTACAAGGCTGTGTTAATGGATAATTGAGAATTGAGCTTTGGTTGAATGGACCTATGACCCTAGGCACTTTCCGAAGAACTGAATTGATCTTGTGCACCCATCACACACATCAAACCCTACGTACGTTAATCTTAGGTTTAAATTGTTATTTTGCATTCCAAACAACAAACTCTCACTTTTAATTTAATTGCTTTAATCAAGCTATTACGAACCACACCTTCTTGGGGAAACGACCTTGGGGCGATCACCATTGCTACAGCTACCTCGTATACTTGTGAGTGACGCTTTGTGGTAGAGTTAATTTGAGCTCAACAAGTTTTTGGCGCCGCTGCCGGGGAAGGCTGTCGCAGTAGTAATAGTTTGAATTTTCTTTTCATTGTTTGTTTATTTTCTGTGAATTGTTTGTTTGTTCTGTTTTTCTTTCAATTTAATTATTTGTTTGTTTTCTTTAAAGTTGCTAAGTGCCTTGTGTAAATATGCAATTTTCAAGGTACTCAGGGGTTTACGATGATAGCCCTAACTCTGACATGGCATGGCATTTAGCAGAATTAATGAACCAACTTAAGATGCTAAATGTAAGAGGACAAACACCTATGCCTACTCGAAGAGTATGTTCAGCATGTGGCATTGCAGGACATAGCGCAAACATGTGTTCATTTGGTTATGGACAATATCAAGAGAGGCAAGAGGAAGAATATGCCTCTGAAAATTTCCAGCAATGGGGTAGAAGTAACCCATATTCCAATCCTTGTAATCCAAATTGGAGAAACTACCCAAATTTTTCTTGGGAAAACCAGCAGCACATTCCACCTCCAAATTTTTTTCAACCTTACCAGAGAAGTTCTTACTCTCAAGAACAATATTCAAATCAAGATTTCCTTAAGAAACCCACTTTGGAAGATAGTTTGAATACCTTTATTCAAATTAGTGCACAAAATCATATTCAATACAAGACGTCCAAAGTGGAAGATGATTTGAATGCTTACATTCAAATTAGCACAGAAATTCAGGAAAGAAGCAAGGAGAGGTTAGATTCTTTGGAGGAAACATTGAAGAGGGTGGAAATGCAACTTGGGAAACTGGCACATCAACTCCAAGAACACCAAGAGGAGGAATTTCTTAGCTAATTGGAGCAAATAGAGGTAATCACAAATTTTAAGAGTAAACAGGTGATATATAACGATTTTTGTGATTCCTTTGATGCAGGAACTAACAATGAAGAAGATGGCGAGGAAATGCAATCAAACATAGAGGAGTTAATTCATTCAAAGGAGGAGGAGAATTTGGAAGCATCGACTTCGACAAAATTGTATGAACCTCCAAATCCTTGTATGCCACCAATCCCATTCCCAAGTAAGCTGAATGCAGAGAAACAAGGTATGCAACTTTCTGAACTCCATGATATGCCCTATAGTGAAGATAGTGTAGATAAGCTTGAGGTGGCCATGACCATAGAAGTAGAGCCTAATTCTTCCAAATTAGAAATTGATGAGAGCAATTTACTAGAGAATAATGATATTGTTGAGGGAGAACTTCAAATTGCTAAAGAGAATGTAGAACACATTCAACCAAACTTGGTTGAACTTAAAAAGACCCCAGGAATTTTGAAAGATGTTTTGGTTGGGGAATACAGTATGCAACAAATTATCATCTATCCCACTCTTGGTGGTGAGAACGAGCAAAAACCATATAAAACCATGTTGCAAACTGAAAAAGGTTCTTACTACGTCCCTATAGCATTAAAAAATCAAGCTAAGACAACCCTCACATGTTCTTTTTGGACAATTGCTCCCTTAAGAATGCTACCTAAGCTTTTCAATATATTGGGCACTTTTCAAAGTTGCATGGTGTTCATCCTCTCAGTCATGGGCTCCAATTGCATTATGGGTGGAAGGAGCCCCACACATCGTATATGGGAACGATGGAAATCAGGTATCATCTAAACTTTCTCTATAGTATGCATGCTCACATTGAGGACAATGTGAATTTTTAAGTGTGGGGTGCATTTGGTGTTTTATGTTTTTACTTTTAATTGCATTTTGTGTTTTTGTGTTTTTACCTTTAATTTGTTTTTGTTTAAGTTTAGTTAATGTTTTTAATGTTTTTCGTTGAATAAATGAATGTTGAGAAGTTCAATTGTTTTAAACATTGCTGATAGATGACCTTTGAATTTTTGAAGCATGATTTGGAGAATTGAGTAAATTGGGTGCTTATTGTCAATTTTGTTGGTTTTTCCTTGCATTGCCATTAACCTTGTGAGGAATTAAGCCATTAACTTATTATTCTTTTTTTGGGTGAACATCATTGATTGATGAATTGCTAGAACTTGCTTTGACATGCATTTTAAGACTACATAAAATTTTTAATTAGGCATCAAGATGATTAAGGCAATTAGGTGAACCCACTTTGGCTTAAAAAGACCAACCCTATATTTTTAACTTTAGTTAGCCAATTTTGAGCTTATTTTATTTTCCTTTTCTTTCTTTTTCACAACACCATTAGCTTGGACCTTGTTGTTTAACTCTTACCCTTTGATTAGGTCAAGAGCATTTTAAGAGCGTTTATGACCGAGTGTTGTGTTGAATTAAGTGTGGGGTTAAATTTAGTAGGTTTGAGATTGCAAACTATTATGTTATTTAGTTTCAAACCCTAAAAATAAAAATAAAAATATAAAAAAAAGATAAAAAAAAGAGAAGAAAAAAAATATTTATATATATAATAAAAAGAATAATTGTTGTTCTTGTTGAAAGGGTTTGAATGTATCATTGCAAGATTTAATAAGTGAGTTCCCTTGAAAAGCTCTTGAATGTTAATGGGTATATGAGGGGAAGGTGTTTTGGGATTGTTAGTTACACATATGATCGGTTACTTCATTCTTGAAGTGCTCTTGAACTTAATGATTAAGCTTACATTTCCTAAATGTCATGCCTTTACCTTAGCCCCATTACAACCAAAAGAAAGACCTTTTGATTGATGCTTGATTGAAATTTGGTGGTGGAGATTTGATTGATAAGCAAGCCTATGGTAATAATCTTTCATTGATTGTTATGAGTGTAAACACCACCATGATCAAACACTTGTAAGAGTTGGTGAGGGAGCGATAACATTGGTTATGCATGGAGAATCACTTAATTGCATGAGTGTCGATTTTGTTTGATTCAATATTGATTGTGGATTTAGAGATAAGGAAGTCTTGATGCATCTTTATAACTCTTGAACTTAACAAAATTCATCTCGTTAGTGTGTTCTGATTTTAGTCTTGCTTGGGGACAAGTAAGGAGTTAAGTGTGGAGTAGTTGTTTAGGTCATTTTTGTATTACTTTTTAGTATGATTTTATGTGTGTTTTAGTTAATGTTTTGATTAATTTTTGTTTTAAGTGTGTTTAAAATGTTTATTTTAGGTTTAGGTGCAAAAAGACCCTTGGAGGATCAAAACAGTACAAGAAGAGCAAAGAACGAAGAACAGTAGCTGACACACTCAAGGGACACGGCCAAGTCACTGGCCGTGTCCCTCCAAAGAAGCCCAGACAAAGCCAAGTTGCTCAAGCTTGGCCGTGTCCCACTTAAATCCCAAGCATAGAAGAAGAAACTCTCACAGTAGGTGACACATGCAAGGGACACGGCCAAGTCACTGGCCGTGTCCCTCCAAAATGATCCAACACGGCCAAGTCACTCCAAACACGGCCGTGTCACTCAACCAAAGAAGAAAAGAAGAAACTCTGAGACAGAAGCGAACACAAGCAAGGGACACGGCCAAGTCACTGGCCGTGTCCCTCCAATTCACCTCCAACACGGCCAAGTTCCCTCAACTTGGCCGTGTCTCTCATGGACCAAAGACTCAGACATGGCTAAGTCTCCTTTAACTTGGTCGTGTCACACCAAAATGCTATAAATTCTTTCGCACGATGAAAAGAGAAAGTACAGACTGGAGAGCGGCTAGGGTTTTGAGAACAAAAAGAAAAGAGAAGAAAGGGAGGCAAACACAAACTTGGGATGAGGAGAGAGTGACTCTCTCCTTGTCCCTCATCTTCATCCTCCATCTTCATCTTCTCCATCTTCCATTGACAAGCTTCAATTTGGTTCTTTGGGATCAAGTGGGTCAATAAGCTCTCAAAGGTTGAAGAAGCTTCATTGAAATGATTGGTGACTTGAGAAAGCTCCTTTCTATCTTCCAAAGGCACAATCAATTGAAGTATTGGTGACTTGAGAAAGCTCCTTCCTATATTGCAAAAGGGAAATCAACCATTGAAGAGGGCTTGAGTTCTTCATCAAATATCAAAGTGGAGGTAGGAGGAAGACTAGCAATCCTACTCTTGGCATCTTCACAAGGGGTTTTTCTATTCTCTCTTTTAATTCAGTTCAATATTGTTTTTGTTGTATTAAGAGATTGATATTGCAATGAACAATTTGTATTTGTTTTATATTGAGTTGAATGAATGTTTTAAATTGATGATGTTGAGCTAAGTACCCATGCCTAGGTTTGTAGTATATTTGATTGAATGTCTTGAATTGATATTTCCATTGATGTTCCTTGTTGTAAGGTTGATTGCATTGGAATGTATGCTAGGTTGATAGATTAGCTACCTATTGATCTCTAGATATTGAATGAAGGACCGAGAGGTGAAATCCGATATCAGAATTATGCAATCGACTACCCTATGAATGAATTAGAAATATAAGTTCTAGGGTTTCATTAATTTGGTAACGTAAAATAATTGGTTATTGCTAATTCATGAATGTGAGAACTAAAAATTGGTAATTGACTAATTAACCTTAAGGAACAAATTAATTACAAGGCTGTGTTAATGGATAATTGAGAATTGAGCTTTGGTTGAATGGACCTATGACCCTAGGCACTTTCCGAAGAACTGAATTGATCTTGTGCACCCATCACACACATCAAACCCTACGTACGTTAATCTTAGGTTTAAATTGTTATTTTGCATTCCAAACAACAAACTCTCACTTTTAATTTAATTGCTTTAATCAAGCTATTACAAACCACACCTTCTTGGGGAAACGACCTTGAGGCGATCACCATTGCTACAGCTACCTCGTATACTTGCGAGTGACGCTTTGTGGTAGAGTTAATTCAAGCGCAACATTATGCCATGCTCGATCTCCATACCTTGAGTGAAAGTATGGTATCCCTTACATAACATAACACGGGCAACACGGGAGTCCTAACTCATGCACACAATGCAATCTAATATGATGCAATGGATAATATCATTATAAGAAAGAAAAGAATAATATAAAGACCAATGGAATCAACTTCTCTTATCCCCAGTGGAGTCGCCACTGTGAGCGGGGATTTTGGCCCCATTCCCGGTGGAATGGTTCTTGCGACTTCGGCACTGTTTAGGCTTGGGGCCTTAGAGAACACAAACCTAAGTCCGGAGAAAATGGAGTCGCCACCCGGACGGGCCGAGAAAAAAGAAAGGGGTGGATGACTCGATTCCTAAGGAATCCCCATCCCCATAATGGGTTCGGAAAGTTGGGTACGTGTGGGGAAGGTGAGAAATGGCCCAGCACCCCCACAACACTCGGTTCATTGACACCGGCCTCCTTTACAGGTCTTAATATTATAAAATTCTTAAATATAATAACATTATCCATATTACACACAATAAAAAGAAAGCATCATTATATTAAAATCAAAGCAATGTCCAAACAAAACATAACAAATAAATGGACACCCATCCAAGGATGGAAACAAGTCCTTACATCACATGCCTAGATAGGACACCCACCAAAAGGTAGAAACATGCACTTTACAAAGGCTCTAAAATAGAAAAGCAAATTAAATTACATGATGTTTAAATAATGAGGTACCCACCAAGTGGAAACATACCTCTTACAACTTTTGAAAATCTAAATTAATTGATAAAAGTAAATAATCATTCATCATAAATAAATCATTCATCAAAAGTATTTAAATATCAATAAAATAAACATCCATCCATGATAAATTAAATAAATCAAGTATTGAAATTAAATAGATTAAAGCATAAGAGATAAATTAAGGTATAAGTAAATATGGAATTGAATAAAGCAAATAAAGGTTAAATTATAGCTACTGTGACTTTTTAAGGAATTAAAATAGATTAGGGTTTTATGTTTTAAAAGATTGGTAAGACTCTTTGATTAACCAAATTAAGGTTTGAATGATGTAATCATGAAACTAGGGTTTTAAATACCTTAAAATACTTTAATTTGTGATTTTTGGTTTATTGAACTTTAAGCTATTGTGTAATTTTTGAGTTTTTATGTTTTTATGTTTTTTAATGTTTTAAAAGGATTAGGGTTCATAAAAATTATGGTTTAAGATTTTAAAAGGATTAGGGTTCATTATTTTAGGTTTAAAACTTGAATTTTGGATTTAGGCTTTGAAATTAGGGTTCTCGGGTAAAAGGTAATTTTTAGGGTTTTAGAAACCAATTTGATATTTTATGAAGTTTTATGAATTTAAACACATGGATTGAAGATTTTACAAGTAGGAAAGATGTTTGTTTTAAGGCTTTTTGAATGAAATAGAACCTACTTTAAAAATTTGAAAGAAACAGAATTTTATTTTGCTTTTGTAGAAAAATATGTTCAATTAGAGTTTTAAGATTTTTAAGAAGAAAAAATAACAATTTTGAGTCTTTTTGGAAAAGAAGGTCACGTTTTAGTGTTTTAACTTTGGAAAAATTAAATTCAAGTTCTAAGATTTTTTATTTAAAAATTTAAATTTTATAGATTTGCTACTGTAAAACATGAATCAAAAAGAGTTTAACATACCTTCTTTTGTTGATTCCTCCAAAAACAATTCTTCTTGGATGAACTAGGTCCAAAGACAAGCCCTTGTTGCCTTTGAATTTCTTAATTCGTGGTGCTCCTCCCTTAAAAATCAATTGAATTGATTTTTTGCTTTTCCTTCCTTGATTTGGTTTCCATCCCAAGCTCATTGTGAAAAATTTTTCCTCCTTTAATTTTAATGCCTTTGGTCCTTATTTATAGTGGTTTAAGGTTATTTATTCCTAATTAATTAAGTTAAGTAATATTTATAAAAAAAGAAATTAAAACCTAATTGGATTAAGTTTCAAAAAATTGCGTTGAAAAATTTTGCGCTAGCAAAAACTGTGGCAGCGGGCCCGTGGCTGGGCGTGCCAGCCTGCAGGGGGCGTGCCGCGCGACCACTTTTTGCTGCCGATTTTTTTTCCGACTCCGACTCCGATTTTTATTTTTATTTTTATATTTTTATTTGTTTATTTTCATTTTTTATTAATGAAAATTAGATACTAAGGTAAAAAATATTTAATTAAAATTATTTTGGACCAATTAAACAATAAAAATTATTTTGGGCTAAATAAAACATATTAGATCGGATTGGGTCAAAAATTAAGGGTCTAAACTACCTGAGCCAGATAAGTCCAACACCAAAAGGAATCCTTTGAATAAATTTGGAAGAGTGCCACCGCAAATAACCTTCATAATAGGGGGAGGTTTGAAGGAAAGTTTTATCTTATCATCTTTTCAAGACATAGATGGAGAAACTACTAAAGAGGAGGTGCTACTAAGTAAGCTTTAACCAATTGCAGATGATGAGGCAATGACCATTTTATGGTAGAGAAATCCTTACTCCCGATGTAGCCAAGTAGATGAAGTATTTTTAACTCCAACTCAACAAACTTCCCTTGGCTTGTTTGATTTTTCATTTCTTTTGCTTCCTTTGATGATTTCTAGAACAATTATGTTTATTAAATTAAGATTGTTTGAATAAATTAATTTCATTAAATTTTCATTGGTCTTTGTCTTTGTTCATTTTTTTGCTCAACCAATGATGAGTCTAGCTTGATATTCATAAATTAGAGTATCTATGCATCATGAATCGAATGACTTTACTAGGTGAGGGAATTACTCTGTAGCTTTGGATTGTATATTCTTAGTTAGAGAGGGCTCATACATAATTACATTTTTCTAGGTCTTAGTCGATCTTAGAACATGTTTTGATGAACTTTTGAGGCAAAATTGAACTCTGCTTGTTTAAGAGAGAGATGATCTAGTTATTGTTTGGTAAGCCAATAGCTAAAATCCATCTCATTAACATTAATCCGTAGTTTGTCCCCTTTGAGCCTTTATAAGATTTTAGCTTACTTTTTATTGGCTGGTAAATCCTAATAACCTTTCCTGAGCTGTTGTGACATTTATGATAAGTCTGGTGATTACTGAGCTCTACGGGGCAAGAAGATCAAGGAAAAGGATGCATATCTAAGACCATAAAGATAGTTAGAGTTTACTTGAACTAGATTAATATCTTTGATCTCTATAATCATTGAGATAAAGTCAGGACAATGAAGGATTCATCCTTACTAAAGTAGACCTATGCCACTCCACTTATCCATAGTAAGAAGCATAAAATGGTACTAATAAGACAACTCTCTTAGAGCTAGGATAAAACAACAACAACAAAAAATAATAAAAAAAAAGAAAACAAAAACAAAAATAAAAAAAGAAAGAAAAAAAGAGAAAAGAGAAAAAAATAAAAGAAACAAAGAAAAGAAAAAGAGAAAAGAAAATAAAACCTGAAAAGGGCAATTCAAAAAGCCAACGGGGTTATTTTTATCTAGACAGATTGAATTGAATTGGTTCAGCCCAGCAAAAACTCAAATAAAATCATAAAAATAAGATAAATACCATCTTTCATTTTATCCAAAATAGCTCTAAATCTGCAATCTTAAAAGTCTTAGACTTGATATTCCAAAGAGGAACAAGATGGAATGATGGTCCTGAGTTTTTTACAAAAGGAAAAAAATCAAGATCGTACTAATTAAATATATATTTTTGCTAAAATAATGGAAGAACATTCAAGCTCTGTCTTTTCATGAAGCAAGATAATAAGATGCCTAGTAAGGGAAAATGATATCCAGAATTTAAGAATACTTTCAACAACATATAATTTTGAGGAAAATTCTATAGTTAAAGATTTATCAGTAGTGTCAGATCAGTTCTAGCTTAAAAATGGCCTTCACTTAAATTATGTTCCTTATAGATGTTGCGCTCGAATTAAGTACTACTACAAAGCAACACTCGCAAGTATATGAGGTAATTATAGCAACGATGATCGCCCCAAGGTTTTCTCATAAGGAAGGTGTTATTCGTAATAATTTGATTAAAGCAATTATTTAAAGGATGGGAATGTGGTGTTTACAATATTGGTGAAATTATAACAAAAGTAAAATAGCAAGTGAATGATTAACGGTGTGCTTAGAATTGGTTTAATTCTTGGAATGGTGTCTAGGGTTGTAGGTCAATTCAATCAAAGCTTAATTCTCAATTATTCCATTAACATAATGTGAGCGGGGATTTTCGCCCCCACTCCCGGTGGAATGGTTCTTGCGACTTCGGCACTGTTTAGGCTCGGGGCCTTAGAGAACATGGACCTAAGTTCGGAGAAAATGGAGTCGCCACCCGGACGGGCCGAGAAAAAAGAAAGGGGTGGATGACTCGATTCCTAAGGAATCCCCAACCCCCTAATGGGTTCAAAAAGTTGGGTACATGTGGGGAAGGTGAGAAATGGCCCAGCACCCCCACAATGCCCGGTTCATTGGAACCGGCCTCCTTTACAGGTCTTAATATTATAAAATTTTTAAATATAACAATATTATCCATATTACACACAATAATTAAAATAAAGCATCGATATATTGAAAATCAAAACAATGTCCAAGCAAAACAAATAAATGGACTCCCATCCGAAGATGGAAACATGCCCTTACATAATCCATGCCTAAACAGGACACCCACCGAAAGGTAGAAACATGTCCTTTACATTGGTTCTAAAATAGAAAAGCAATTTCAATTACATGATATTTAACTAATGAGGTGCCCACCAAGTGGAAACATACCTCTTACAACATTTGGAAATCAAAATAAATCGATAAAGTAAATAACCATTCATCATAAATAAATCATTCACCAAAGACATTAAACATCAATCAAAATATAAACATTCATCCATGATAAATTAAATAACTTAACCATTGAAATTAAATAAACCAACAAAACATTGAAAATAAGTTAAAGCATATAATAGACTTCATAATCAAATATAAAATTAAATAAAGCAAGTAAAGATTCAAATTAGGGCTACTGTTTCTATTTAAGATTCTTTATTTAATGTGTTTAGAGTTTTGGAATTCATGGGTTTAAGCAACTGTAAATTTTAAAAGAATTGAAATGGAGCAAAATTTTATAATTTAAGAGGTTGATAAAGTTCTTTGATTAACCAAATTAGTGTTTGAGAAGTGAAATCATGAAACTAGGGTTTGGATACTTTAAAACATTAGGTTTATGATTTACGGTTACTGGATTGTTGTTTTTAGGCTTACTGTGTTTGAATTTTAATATTTAGGTTTATAATATTTTAAGGTTTAAAGGATTAGGGTTTAGAAAAATTAGGGTTTAATGGTTTTAAGGGAATTAAGGTTTAAGAAAACTAGGGTTTAATGTTAGCTAGTTTAGGGTTTACTGTTTTGGGTTTTGAAGTTGAATTAGAGTTTTAGTGTTTCGGAGAATGTATTTGATTTTAGAATTTGGAAAAACAATTTATAGTTTTATGAGAATAAATAAAACGATTTAAAGTTTATAGAAACAGAAAAGATATTTTGTTTTTAGGGTTTGTGGAAAGAAAACGATTCAATTTAGGGTTTTGAAAAATTGGAAGGCAGATTAAGGTTTTAAGATTTTGAAGAAACAAAAACAACAATTTTAAGATTTTTGAAAAACAAAGAAACGAACTAAGGTTTTTAAGCTTTAAAAAAGGTAAATTAAGGTTCTAGGGTTTTTTGAATCAAAAGAGACAATTGGATGATTCAAGCTACTGTGAAGAAATTAGACATTCATACCTCCGTTTGTTGGTTCCACCAAAAATTACTTCTTGGATGAACAAGAACAAAGACAAGCTTTGCTGCCTTTGATGGATTGAATTGCTTGTTTGCTCTCTCAAAAGTCCGATCGATTTCACTGCCAGAAGGAAATTTTAAAATCTGATTTTCTTTCAAAGTTTTCCTCCTAAATTTTGATCCCTAAAATTTTTCTTCCTTTTGTGTTGTTTTTGGTCCTTATTTTGATGATTAATTTCACTTGTCATGAAATCTAACATTGATTAAGAAAAGGAAACCGAAACTGAATTGAATTTGGTTCCAAAAAAATTTGCGTCGAAAAAATTTCGCTGTTGAAAAAAAAACTGCTGCGGAAAAATTTTGCTGGCGAAAAAGTTGCCGCAGGAGCTAGAGGACTACGGCCGGCAAAATTGCCTGCGGGCCATTTCGCCACCCCCTTTTCGGCGACGAAATTTGTCGTCTCTGATTTTTATTTTTATTTATTTATTTATTATTATTATTATTTATTTTTATTAATTATAAAAATTAAATACTAAAGCAAATATTATTTAATTAAGATAACAAAAATTATTTTACACTAATTAAAATATATTGGACAACACAAAAATTATTTTGGACTAATTAAACTAGATTGGACCGAACTAGGTCAAAAATTAAGGGTCTACACATAATCTTGTAAATTAATTTGTTCCTTGAATTTAATTAGTCAATTACCAATTCATTAGTTTTCACATTCATGAATTAACAACAACCAATTATTTTACATTTTCAAATTAATAGACCCTAGAACTTATATTGCTAATTCATTCATGGGGTGGTTGATTATATAGTTTAATATCAAATTTCACCTCTCGGTCCGTAATCCAATATTAAAAGATTAATAGGTAGCTAATCTATCAACCTAACATTCAATCCAATACAATCAACCATCAACAAGGTATATTAATGAAAATATCAAATCAAGTCATTCAATCAAATCTACTACAAACCCTAGGCATGAGTAAATTAGCTCATCATCATCAATTTAAAACAAACATTCAACTCAATATATTTCAAATCACAATTTCCCATTGAAATATTAATTCTCTTAATAAAAAACAACAATCTAGAAATGAATTAAAAGAGAGAATAGAAAAACCCCTTGTAGATGCCAAGAGTTGGACTACTTGTCTTCCTCCTAGCTCCACTTTGATGTTGATGAAGAACTCAAGCCCTCTTCAATTGATGATTCTACCATTGAAAGATGGAATGGAGCTTTCTCAAGTCACCAAACCTTCAATGAAGCTTTCTTCAAACCATAATCTTCAAGAGCTTGTTTAACCCAATTTATCCCAAAGAACCAAGTTGAAGGTTGTCTATGGAAGATGGAAAAGATGGAAATGGAGGATGAGGAAGAGAATGGTGTCTTCTTCTCTAAGAAGGAGAAGAATGGAATGGAATTAGAGAGTGTCACCCTCTCCCAATGTGTCCCTCTTTCTCTCCATTCCTCTCTTTTTAATTCTTTCAACGTACCCACCATGTTTGCCAACTCGCCACACTCACCTTTGTCTCCCACTTTTTTTCTTTGTTTAATATTTCTTCCATCAATTCATCCACCTTTCACTCTTTTTTTATTATTTATTTTTAAAAGATAATACATGTTGTCCCCCACTTGTCCATACCTCGTGTAAAATAATTCAAAAATATCAGGGGTGATCAAGGGTGACACGGCCAAGCTTCTGGCCGTGTCTCTCAGTTTTCTTGGGACACGACCAAGCTTGCTGGCCGTTTCTATTGCTGCTCTTCCTTCTTTCCTTCTTCTCAAGAAGTGACATGGCCAAGCTCCTGGCCGTGTCATGTGACATGGCCAGTGGCTTGGCCATGTCTCTTGCCAATGTCTCCTTCTGCCTTCTTTCTTTTCTTTCTTTAGATTTTTGCATTTTTGGTGAGACACGGCTAGTCTCTGCCTTAGTTTCTTTGAGGGACATGGCCAAACCAACTTGACTTGGCTGTGTCTCTTATTTGTTCCTTGCCTTGGGACACAGCCAAGCTTGCTTTGACTTGGTTGTGTCTTGCTTGATTCATGCTTTTCATCATTGATTTGATCCATCCAAGAGAGTTTTTGCACTTTAACCTAAAACCAACACTTCAAACAAACTTTAAACACAAATCAAAAGAAAAATTAACTAAAAACAAATAATATTACTTTAAAAATACAATAATAAATGATCTAAGCAAATACCCCACACGTAATTCCTTGCTTGTCCCCAAGCAAGGTTAAAATCAAAACAAACTAAACAAGAAAAGTTTAGTTAAGTTCAAGAGTTATAAGGATGTATCAAGACTTCCCTTTCCCTAAATCCGCAATCAATATCAAATCGAACAAAATCGATACCCATGCAATTTAGTGGCTTTCCATGCATAACCAATGTTGTCACTCCCTCACCAACTCTTAAAAGTGTTTGATCATGATGGTGTTTACACTCATAACAATCAATGATAGATTATTACCATAGGCTTATTTATCAATCAAATCTCCACCACCTTATTACAATAAAGCATCAATCATAAGGTCTTTCATTTGGTTGTAATGGGGCTAAGGGAAAGGTATGACATTTGGGAGAGTGAGTTTATTCATTAAGTACAAGAGCACTTCAAAAATGAAGTAACCGATCATATGTATAACCCAACGATCCCAAAACACCTTCCTCTCACCTACCCCTTGACATTAAAGAGCTTTTCAAGGGAACTCTCTTGTTAAATCTTGCGATGATTATTCCCAAACTTATTCCAACCCTACGAAAAAGAACAACTTCTTTTATTATTTTATTTATTTATTTATTTATTTTCTATATATTTTTTTTGTTTTTTTAAGTAGGGTTTGCAACTAAATATAATAATTTGTAATTTTTAGCCCACTAAATTTAACCCCACACTTTATTTAACACAACACTTAATCTTTAACGCTCTTAAAATGCTCTTGACCTAATGCAAGGGTAATAGTTAAAACAACAAGGTTCAAGCTAATGGTGTTGTGAAAAAGAAAGAAAAGGAAAAATAAGCTTAAGATTGACTAACTAAGAATGGATATAAGGTTGATCTATTTCAGCCAAAATGGGTTCACCTAATTGCCTTAATCATATGGATGCCTAATTGAAATTTTTATGTAGTCTCAAAATGCATGTCAAAGTAAGTTCTAGCAATTCATCAATCAAAGATGTTTACATACAAAAAGAATAATAAGTTGATGGCTCAATTCCTCACTAGTTTAAAGGCAATGCAAGGAAAACCAATAAAATTGACAATAAGCAACAATTCTAATCAATTCTCAAATCATGCTTCAAGAATTCAAAGGTCATCTATCAACAATTTTATAACAATTGAACTTTCCAAAATTCATTTATTCAAAGAAAAACATTAACTAAACTTAAACAAAGATGAATTAAAAGTAAAAACACAAACTGCACCCCACACTTAAAGATTCACATTGTCCCTAATGTGAGCATGCATAAATTAAAAGAGAGAGTTCAGATTAAACCTAATTTCCATCGTTCCCATATGCGATATGAAGTGCTCCTTCCATCCTTAATGCAATTATCGCCAATATTTGAGAAGATGAATACCATGCAACTCCAAAAGGTTTCTAATGTATTGCAAAGCCTAGGTAGCATCCTTGGAAGAGTAATTGTCCAAAGAGAACATGTGAAGGTTGTCTTGCGGTGATCCTCCAATGCTACAGAAACTTGGTAAAAATCTTTTTTAGTCTGCAACATTGTTATATTCATTTTTTGCTCCTTCTTACCACCGAGAGTGGAAGAGATGATCATTTGTTGCATATTGTTCTCCCCATCAAAAACATATTTCAAAATTTTTGGGGTCTTTTTAGGTTCAACCAAGTTTGGTTGAATCTCTTTCTCATCCTCTTTAGCAATCGGAAGGCCCCTCTCAACAACCTTAGAATTTAAGATTAAATTGCACTCCTCAATTTCTAAATTAGAAATATTAGGCTCTACTTCAGAGGTCATGGCCATCTCAAGCTTATCTATACTATCTTCACTAACTTCCTTGGAGGGCATGTCATATAGTTCAGAAAATTGCATACCTTGCTTCTCATCCTTTAATCTACTTGGGAATGGGATTGGTGGCATAAAAGGATTCAGAGGCTCATGCAGTTGTGATGAAGTTGATACTTCCAAATTCTCCACCTCCTTTGATTGACTTAGCTCCTCTATGTTGGGCTGTATCTCCTCACCATTTTCTTCTTGATTAGTACCTGCATCAAAGGAATCACAAAATTTGTTATATATCACCTGTTCGCTCCTCAAATTTGTGATTACATTGACTTGCTCTAATTGGCTGGGAAATTTCTCTTTTTGGTGTACTTGGAGCTGATGTGCCAGTTGTCCAACTTAAGTTTCCACCCTATTCAATGATACTTCCAAAGAATCAAACCTCTTATTGCTCCCTTCCTGATTTTGTGTGCTAATTTGAAGGAAAGCATTCAAATTATCCTCCACTGTGGGTTTCTCGACTCGATCTTGATTTTATGCACTAATTTGAATAAAGGCATTCAAATTGCCTTCCAATGTGGGTTCCTTAAGTTGATCTTGATTTTGTGTGCTAATTTGAATAAAGGCATTCAAACTATCTTCCAATGTGGGTTTTTTAAGGTGATCTTGATTTGAGCATTGTTCTTGAAAGTAAGAACTTCTTTGGTAAGGTTTAAAAATTGTTACGGTGGAATTCGCTGTTGGTTTTCCCAAGAAAAAGTTGGGTAGTTTCTCCAATTTGAATTATACGGATCAAAATATGGGTCATTTCTACCCCTTGGCTGGAAACTTTCAAAGGCATATTCATACTCTTGCCTCTCTTGATATTGTCCAAAACTAAATGAACACATGTTTGCGCTATGTCCTGTAATCCCACTTGCTGAACATACTTCACGAGTAGGCATAGGTGCTCTTCCTCTTGCATTTAGCATCTTAAGTTGATTCGTTAATTCTTCTAACTGCCATACCATTACAGAATTATCATTCGCATCATAAACTCCCTCGAGCCTTGAAAACTGCATCTTTACAAAAAAAAACACTTAGCAATTTTAAAAAAAAAACAAACAAACAATTAAATTAAAAAAAATAACTATAACTACTTAAACAGCCTTCCCCGGTGTAACACCCCCACACCCGGTACAAGCACACTACTACACCACAATGTAGCATACGTGCACCGAACATAGGGATGCTACTGCTTTCCTTAACATTCAAAACATTTTAGAAGATACTATAATCTTTATCATATCTATTATAGAAAATAGGTCATTAACTTGTAATTTAAAACAAATTAGATATACAGATACATTTAATTAGTACACAGCGGAAGTTATAAAATATTTACATTATATGAAAACTTTTAAATTCATATTTACAAATATACATATATTTACATTCTAAACAATATTTTACAAAACATAAAGAAATTATACATGATTGGCAGCTTCCTCTGATCTTTAAGTTCCAAATAAACTCTTCAATTTCTACTCTCACTCGGTCTCGAGGAGCTCTCAAGTTCAACTCTGTTACCTGCGCGATTAAACACTATCGCGCTAAGCCATCGGCTTAGTAGTACAAATCATGCCAATATTATGTTTAATGCAATGCAATGCCACACAAATTATCAATAAAGGCCACTTCATAAGTGAAAAGCTAACATCACACCTTTGCATTTCACAAATCATAATCATATGAGCACACCACATTTCAACATTTTTCCATAACCCTATTAGTCAACCATTTTACCATTCATGACTCACATTAAACAAAGACAAGCATGGGCCCAAAACACACTAATATACCATTCAATTTTCAGAGTTAATGCTTTGGTTTTGTTATCACATTTATCAATATCATCAACCCAACTAGGCTTCAAGGATTAGGTTCAACCAAGCTTCAAGGGGAGCAAAGCATGCTAAGCATCAACCCAACTTGGCTTCAAGAACCAACCCAACCTAGCTTCAAGGGTGGTAACATCTCAATTAGGCTTCAAGGATCCAATCCAACCTAACTTCAAGAGATTGTTACACTTATTAGGCATGCCACCAACAACAAACTCTGAAAATGGAATAGCACATTAGCCACACAATTCATTTATTATTCAATTATCATTTCCATTCTCAATTCTTATCATCATTTAGGCAAACATGCCTTATTCCTTTCAATTGAATCATCATAGCCAACCACAATGGCTTTACAACTCAATTCACAATATATCACTCTTCATTATTCAAGTACACATTTATAACAACAATTTTATTTGACATCAATGAAGTCAACATGGCACTGAACATTCTTTAAGCAAACATACCTCAATCATATCATTTCCATTGTTATAACTCATAACATTAATTCCATATTAAGGTAAATCATCATCAATAATCACATTATATTCCACATAGCATCATTCATAATATCAACATCTCATTCCACATTATACACAACATATCATTATTCATATGCATCATCAATATGAGCAAATGTAGGTTAAATCCCAACATTATATGATTGTATGCAATTATGTAATTTGTACTTACCTCAATCACAATTCAGATAACTCTAAACACTTCCCTTTTCCAAGATTCTTCACTTTCCAAAATTAGGGCAAATCACCTTCTTTCAAAACCTAATCCAAGGAATGATACAATCCATCAATTCCAATACAATTTACCACTTAATAACTTCTTACTAAACCCTTAAATCTCAAAATTACACTTCAACATCATACATTAGAGACCACGGTCGTGGCCACCACAACCCCCACGGGCGTGGGGTACAAAACGGTTCTGCCCTTTTTTCTTCACTCCACCACGACCATGGCTACAATTGGCTATGGATGGCCACGGCCATGGCACCCCAAGGCCACGGGCGTGGCATCCAGAAGGCTACTGCCTTCGGCCAAATTCTCACTTCCAAAGCCTACAACTCCACCAAACACCAACAACAAGCAAGGCTATGAAAATAAACAAGCAAACTCAAGTTAAACTTCATATAACACTTCAAAACCCTAAAACCAATTCAACTTCAACACTTCCAAAATCAACAACAATCCAACTTCTTAACTTAAAACCAATTTAAACACTTGAAAACACATCACAAACACATCTCATCATCAAATCAACAAACCCTAATTCATTTCAAACACCACTTCAAAAGAATAGAAGAAATCAAGGAAAAGATCTTACCTCAAATGAAGAAATTTCACAAATCTTTAACCAAATCCTTTGATTCCTCTTCAAGTTGCTTCTAGCATCAAGAACACCTCTCTCACTCTCTCCTTTCTTGAATGGCTGGCCAAGAATGCAAAGAAAAGACAAAATGAAGACAAGTCAACCTCTTCTTCTTCTTTAAATCTCCACCATGCAATCCAACAAGGAGAAATTACTTAATTGCCCTTAACCATTAAACTAATCTTTTGTCTCTTATATGCCCAAATAAGTAATTTCACATGCCACATAAAAATATCCTCTTCCATTGACTCCTAATTTGACCAACTTATATGTTATATATATTAAAATATAATCAACATATACACTTTCCTTTAATTTCTTTTCTCTTGCAATAAGACACCTACATTCATTCCAATTTAAAACAACAACAACAACAACAATAGTAACATTCAAAACTTCTAGGGCATATATGGGGATATTACAATTCTCCCCCTCTAAAAAGAAATTTCGTCCTCGAAATTACCTGATATCAAGTCTGAAACAACTGAGGATATTGATCTCGCATGGTTTGCTCACTTTCCCAAGTTGCCTCTTCCTTTCCATGATTCTTCCATAAAATCTTCACCAATGGCACTCTCTTGTTTCTCAACTCTTTCACATCACGTGCCAAGATAGCAACTGGTTCCTCCTCAAGTATCAAATCTGGGCTCACTTCGATAGATTCAATTGGCAGCACATGAGATGGATCTGACCTGTATGTCCTCAACATAGAAACATGAAATACGTTATGAATTCGATCCAACTCAGGTGGCAAAGCAAGCCGATAAGCAACTGGCCCAACTCTTTCCAAAACTTCATACGCTTCGATGAAACGAGGACTCAATTTCCCTTTTCGACCAAATCTCAAGATCTTTTTCCAAGGAGACACTTTCAAAAATACTTTATCTCCCACATTATACTCAATGTCTCTCCTTTTTAAGTCTGAATAAGATTTCTGTCGGTCTGAAGCTGCTTGTAACCTTCCTCGAATCAACTTCACTTTCTCTTTAGTTTCTATAATCAAATCAGGCCCAATTAACTTACTTTCACCAAGCTCATTCCAACACAGAGGTGTCCTACACCGTCTACCATACAGTGCTTCGAATGGTGCCATACCAATGCTGGATTGGTGACTGTTATTGTAAGCAAACTCCACAAGTGGTAGAAATCTGTCCCAACTTCCAGAGAAATCAATGACACAGCTTCTCAACATGTCCTCGATAATCTGTATCACCCTCTCTGACTGTCCATCCGACTGTGGATGAAAAGCAGTGCTGAAGTGCAGTCGAGAACCCAAAGCTCCATGCAAACTCTTCCAAAACCTGGAAGTAAA
The DNA here is from genome assembly GCA_947685225.1 of Garcia nutans. Classification (NCBI taxonomy): domain Eukaryota; kingdom Viridiplantae; phylum Streptophyta; class Magnoliopsida; order Malpighiales; family Euphorbiaceae; genus Garcia; species Garcia nutans. Next base: position 22,980,007 of record CANTUV010000026.1, read on the forward strand.
CCGGGGATCTCGATCAGACACTATAGAAGTTGGAACACCATGCAACTTTACAATCTCTTGGATATACAGCTCAACTAATCTCTCCAAAGAGTAATCCATTCGAACCGGAAGAAAATGAGCTGTCTTAGTCAATCTATCCACAATCACCCAAATAGCATCATGTTTCCTTTGTGTCAATGGTAAACCAGACACAAAATCCATGGTTACTCTCTCCCATTTCCATTCAGGCACTGACAAAGGTTGAAGCAACCCGGTTGGAACTTGATGCTCTGCTTTTACCTTCTGACAGGTAAGACATTTCGATACAAACTCCGCTATGTCTCTCTTCATACCAGACCACCAGTAATGTTGCTTCAAATCATGATACATCTTGGTATTGCCCGGATGCATAGCAAACACTGACTGATGTGCTTCTTCTAAAATGATCCTTCTCAAATTAACATCATCCGGCAAACACAATCTGTTCTTAAACCAGAGACTCCCATCATCTCTCACAACAAAATCTCTACTCTTTCCATTCTGATAATCTGAAACAATCTTCTGAATCTTCTTATCAGTCATCTGAGCCTCTTTAATCTGGTCCAACAAAACTGGTTTCACATGCAACTGTGCCAATAATGCACCATCATCACAAGATACAAAACTGGCAAACAATGCTCTCAACTCAACAAGCAACGAGAGCGAATAAACAGTTAAACCAGCTAAAGACTTCCGACTCAAGGCATCAGCAACAACATTTGCTTTACCTGGATGATAATCAATCAAACAGTCATAGTCTTTAATCAATTCCAACCACCTCCTCTGTCGAAGATTGAGCTCTTTTTGGACACCCAAATATTTCAAACTTTTGTGATCAGTGTAGATAAAACATTTCTCCCCAAACAAATAGTGTCGCCAAATCTTCAATGTAAACACAATGGCTGCTAGCTCCAAATCATGGGTCGGATAATTGAGCTCATGCGGTTTCAACTGCCGAGAAGCATAAGCTATCACTTTACCTTCTTACATCAGAACACAACCCAAACCACTATGTGAAGCATCACTGTAGATCACATATGGTTTGCCTTCTACAGGTAAAGTAAGAACAGGCGCTTGAGTCAACATCTCTCTCAACTATTCAAAGCTAGCCTGACATTGATCTGTCCACACAAATCTAACTCCCTTTCGAAGCAATCTGGTGAGTGGAGTAGCTATCAAAGAAAATCCTTTCACAAACCACCGGTAATAGCCTGCCAAACCCAGAAAACTTCTAACTTCAGTCATAGACTTTGGTGGACTCCAATTCAAAATAGCTTCAACTTTACTCGGATCAACTCTAATACCCTCTGCTGAAACTATATGCCCGAGAAAAGCTACTTGGTCAAGCCAAAACTCACACTTTGACAATTTAGCAAACAACTGCTTCTCTCTTAAAATCTGCAACACAATCCGCAGATGCTTGTCATGTTCCTCTTTATTCCGCGAATACACCAGAATATCATCAATAAACACTACCACAAACTGATCCAGATAGGGCCTAAACACCCTATTCATCAAATCCATAAAAACTGCAGGTGCATTCGTCAAACCAAATGGCATTACTAGAAACTCATAATGCCCATACCTGGTCCGAAAGGCGGTCTTAGGAACATCTTCAGCTCTGACTCTCAGCTGATGGTACCCTGATCTCAGATCAATTTTAGAAAACACAGCTGCACCCTTCAATTGATCAAAGAGATCATCGATTCTAGGCAAAGGATATTTATTTTTAATAGTCACCTTATTCAATTGCCTATAATCGATACACAACCTCATAGTACCATCTTTCTTCTTCACAAATAAAACAGGAGCTCCCCAAGGTGAGACACTAGGGCGAATAAATCCTTTATCCAACAACTCCTGTAATTGCACTTTCAACTCTCTCAATTCTGCTGGTGCCATTCTATAAGGAGTAATAGAGATAGGAGTGGTACCAGGCAACAATTCAATACCAAACTCCACCTCTCTCTCAGGAGGCAATCCTGGTAACTCTTCTGGAAACACATCTGGGAACTCTGCAACTGTAGCAATACTATCAATAGGGGAACCCTTCACTCCAGTATCTACCACATGAGCAAGATAGGCATCACATCCTTTCCTAATCAACCTCCTGGCTGCAACAGCTGAAACAAACAAAGATGCTAACTGTTTCTGCTCATTAGATACTATCACATCTCTACCATCAACAGTTCTCAAAGTCACTACTTTCTTTTTACAATCCACCACAGCTCCATGTCTGGATAACCAATCCATGCCTAGGATCACATCATATTCCTTAAATGGCATTTCAATCAAGTCTCCAAGAAATTCCTCACCCTGCACCACTACTGCACTATCCCGATGCACTTTACTAACAATCACACTATGCCCTAACGGATTTGTCACCAATACATCAAATCCTAGGGACTCAGCATGCATATCATACACAGGCAAAACAGATGCACTAATATATGAATGGGTGGATCCGGGATCAATCAAAGCAAGTACTGAAATATCAAATAAAGAAAAAGTACCAGCTATAACTGCCGAAGCATCCGGCTGCCTCTGCATAACATATATCCTCTGGGAAGACCCAACCTCCTCTGGTCTACTCTCCCTGGATGTAGAACCTCCTCTAGCACTGAACCCAGATCTTCCTCCTCGGCTGAAACCCCTGCCTCCTCGACCTCCCCTCACACTAGGTCGAGAAGCTGCAGTATCAACTGACATTTGCTCTTGCCTCTCAGGACAATCTCTCACAAAGTGATCTGGTGATCCACACCTGAACATACCCCTGCTACCCCTGTCTTCCAACAAGGACCACCATGTGGCCTACCACAATGAATGCAAATGGGTAGGGTGGATCTCTGAGTCACTGGGGTCGAAGCACTCGCCACTGAAGCTGCAGGTCTAAATCTCTGCCTCTGAAACTGCACTGACCTACCAGCTGGCCGCTGACTCCTACTGACCCTAGGAACAAAGCTTCCTTTACCTCTCTTTGCAGATGAAGACCCTGTCTCAAACTGGGGCCTTCGAATCCTAACCTCTTCCTCAGAAGCAACTGCAATATTCTGGGCTTTTTCCACACTCTGAGCTGCTGCTACAAGCTGGGAAAAATCATGATATCTGGATCCAGCTACCAGACACATGATAGAGGGCCTCAATCCCTCCTCAAATCTCCGGCATCTATCTATATCATCACATATAATGCCCCCAGCATACTGGCTCAACCGAGTAAACTCTAACTCATACTCAGTTACGGTCCGGTTATCTTGCTTCAAGCTCAAGAACTCCATCTTCTTCCCATCTTTGTACTCCCTCGGAGTATACTTCAATTCAAATTCTCTTAAAAAATCAGCATAGGACAGTGTTGGTGGATCTTCCATAGCATGGGGCACTGTCTTCCACCAGTTATATGCATCCTTCTGCAACAAGGATCTTGCATAATCAAACTTTTCTTCGGGAGTGGCTTGTAATTGAATAAATATTCTCTGAACTTTATCAAGCCACTGCTCAGCTACAGCGGGATCAGTAGTGCCTACAAAATCCTCTGCTCCATACTTCCGTAGTTTATCATATTGCCTCACTGATACCAAAGGCTGATGGGGTGGTGGTGGTGGTTGCACAGGTGCTTGCCTCAAAGCCTCTACCACATGCCTAAGCCGAGCTGGCGGAACCTCCTCACCAACTGGTCTCCCCGACACCGAAACAAGTGCCTCCCCAGCACTATCAACTCTAGCTCCCTCTCTTACATCATCAGGTGCCACACTCTCGGCACAACCCTCAATTGACTGACGCGAATGAGGATCCATCACAACCTATGTCTGCAAACACAGCAGAATACATCTTATTAAAGATCAGAGATTGCCAATCCCAAACATGTATGTTATTCAAAAATTCACCTTTTTAAGTAAAAATATTCTTTTTCTTATACGTGACCTAGGTTGAGAATCTCAAACCTAGGCTCTGATACAAAAACAACTGTAACACCCCCACACCTGGTACAAGCACACTACTACACCACAATGTAGCATACGTGCACCGAACATAGGGATGCTACTGCTTTCCTTAACATTCAAAACATTTTAGAAGATACTATAATCTTTATCATATCTATTATAGAAAATAGGTCATTAACTTGTAATTTAAAACAAATTAGATATACAGATACATTTAATTAGTACACAGCGGAAGTTATAAAATATTTACATTATATGAAAACTTTTAAATTCATATTTACAAATATACATATATTTACATTCTAAACAATATTTTACAAAACATAAAGAAATTATACATGATTGGCAGCTTCCTCTGATCTTTAAGTTCCAAATAAACTCTTCAATTTCTACTCTCACTCGGTCTCGAGGAGCTCTCAGGTTCAACTCTGTTACCCGCGCGATTAAACACTATCGCGCTAAGCCATCGGCTTAGTAGTACAAATCATGCCAATATTATGTTTAATGTAATGCAATGCCACACAAATTATCAATTAAGGCCACTTCATAAGTGAAAAGCTAACATCACACCTTTGCATTTCACAAATCATAATCATATGAGCACACCACATTTCAACATTTTTCCATAACCCTATTAGTCAACCATTTTACCATTCATGACTCACATTAAACAAAGACAAGCATGGGCCCAAAACACACTAATATACCATTCAATTTTCAGAGTTAATGCTTTGGTTTTGTTATCACATTTATCAATATCATCAACCCAACTAGGCTTCAAGGATTAGGTTCAACCAAGCTTCAAGGGGAGCAAAGCATGCTAAGCATCAACCCAACTTGGCTTCAAGAACCAACCCAACCTAGCTTCAAGGGTGGTAACATCTCAATTAGGCTTCAAGGATCCAATCCAACCTAACTTCAAGAGATTGTTACACTTATTAGGCATGCCACCAACAACAAACTCTGAAAATGGAATAGCACATTAGCCACACAATTCATTTATTATTCAATTATCATTTCCATTCTCAATTCTTATCATCATTTAGGCAAACATGCCTTATTCCTTTCAATTGAATCATCATAGCCAACCACAATGGCTTTACAACTCAATTCACAATATATCACTCTTCATTATTCAAGTACACATTTATAACAACAATTTTATTTGACATCAATGAAGTCAACATGGCATTGAACATTCTTTAAGCAAACATACCTCAATCATATCATTTCCATTGTTATAACTCATAACATTAATTCCATATTAAGGTAAATCATCATCAATAATCACATTATATTCCACATAGCATCATTCATAATATCAACATCTCATTCCACATTATACACAACATATCATTATTCATATGCATCATCAATATGAGCAAATGTAGGTTAAATCCCAACATTATATGATTGTATGCAATTATGTAATTTGTACTTACCTCAATCACAATTCAAATAACTCTAAACACTTCCCTTTTCCAAGATTCTTCACTTTCCAAAATTAGGGCAAATCACCTTCTTTCAAAACCTAATCCAAGGAATGATACAATCCATCAATTCCAATACAATTTACCACTTAAGAACTTCTTACTAAACCCTTAAATCTCAAAATTACACTTCAACATCATACATTAGAGACCACGGTCGTGGCCACCACAACCCCTACGGGCGTGGGGTACAAAACGGTTCTGCCCTTTTTTCTTCACTCCACCACGGCCATGGCTACAATTGGCTATGGATGGCCACGGCCATGGCACCCCAAGGCCACGGGCGTGGCATCCAGAAGGCTACTGCCTTCGGCCAAATTCTCACTTCCAAAGCCTACAACTCCACCAAACACCAACAACAAGCAAGGCTATGAAAATAAACAAGCAAACTCAAGTTAAACTTCATATAACACTTCAAAACCCTAAAACCAATTCAACTTCAACACTTCCAAAATCAACAACAATCCAACTTCTTAACTTAAAACCAATTTAAACACTTGAAAACACATCACAAACACATCTCATCATCAAATCAACAAACCCTAATTCATTTCAAACACCACTTCAAAAGAATAGAAGAAATCAAGGAAAAGATCTTACCTCAAATGAAGAAATTTCACAAATCTTTAACCAAATCCTTTGATTCCTCTTCAAGTTGCTTCTAGCATCAAGAACACCTCTCTCACTCTCTCCTTTCTTGAATGGCCGGCCAAGAATGCAAAGAAAAGACAAAATGAAGACAAGTCAACCTCTTCTTCTTCTTTAAATCTCCACCATGCAATCCAACAAGGAGAAATTACTTAATTGCCCTTAACCATTAAACTAATCTTTTGTCTCTTATATGCCCAAATAAGTAATTTCACATGCCACATAAAAATATCCTCTTCCATTGACTCCTAATTTGGCCAACTTATATGTTATATATATTAAAATATAATCAACATATACACTTTCCTTTAATTTCTTTTCTCTTGCAATAAGACACCTACATTCATTCCAATTTAAAACAACAACAACAACAACAACAACAACAATAGCAACATTCAAAACTTCTAGGGCATATATGGGGATATTACACCCGGCAACGACGCCAAAAACTTATTGTGCTTGAATTAAGTACTACTATAAAGCGATACTCATAAGTATACGAGGTAATTGTAGCAACGGTGATCACCCCAAGGTCATCTCACAAGGAAGGTATTGTTCATAATAATTTGATTAAAGTAATTAATTTAAAGGATGGGAATGTGGTGTTTGCAATATTGGTGAAATTATAACAAAACTAAAATAGCAAGTGAATGATTAACGATGTGCTTAGAATTGGTTTAATACTTGGAATGGTGCCTAGGGTTGTAGGTCAATTCAATCAAAGCTTAAATCTCAATTATTCCATTAACATAACCTTGTAAATTAATTTGTTCCTTGAATTTAATTAGTCAATTACCAATTCATTAGTTTTCACATTCATGAATTAACAACAACCAATTATTTTATATTTTCAAATTAATAGACCGTAGAACTTATATTTCTAATTCATTCATAGGGTGGTTGATTATTTAGTTTAGATATCAAATTTCACCTCTCGGTCCGTCATCCAATATTAAAAGATTAATAGGTAGCTAATCTATCAACCTAACATTCAATCCAATACAATCAACCATTAACAAGGCATATTAATGGAAATATCAAATCAAGTCATTCAATCAAATCTACTACAAACCCTAGGCATGAGTAAATTAGCTCAACATCATCAATTTAAAACAACATTCATCTCATTATAGATCCAATCACAATTGTCCACTGAAATATTAATACTCTTAATAAACAACAACAATATTGAAATGAATTAAAAGAGAGAATAGAAAAACCCCTTGTAGATGCCAAGAGTTGGACTACTTGTCTTCCTCCTAGCTCCACTTTAATGTTGATGAAGAACTCAAGCCCTCTTCAATTGATGATTCTACCTTTGAAAGATGGAATGGAGCTTTCTCAAGTCACCAAACCTTTAATGAAGCTTTCTTCAAACCCTAATATTCAAGAGCTTGTTTAACCCAATTTATCCCAATGAACCAAGTTGAAGGTTGTCTATGGAAGATGGAGAAGATGGAAATGAAGGATGAGGAAGAGAATGGTGTCTTCTTCTCTAAGAAGGAGAAGAATGGAATGGAATTGGAGAGTGTCACCCTCTCCCAACATGTCCCTCTTTCTCTTCATTCCTTTCTTTTTAATTCTTTTAAAGCACTCACCATGCTTGTCAACTCACCACACTCACCTTTGTCTCCCACTTTTTTTCTTTGTTTAATATTTCTTCTATCAATTCATCCACCTTTAACTCTTTTTTATTATTTCTTTTCAAAAGATAGTACATGTTGTCCCCCACTTGTTCACACCTCATGCAAAATAATTCAAAAATATCAAGGGTGATCGAGGATGACACGACCAAGCTTCTTGCCATGTCTCTCACTTTTCTTGGGACACAGCCAAGCTTGTTGGCCATGTCCATTGCTGCCCTTTCTTCTTTCCTTCTTCTCAAGAGCTGACACGGCCAGTGGCTTGGCCATGTCTCTTACCAATGTCTCCTTCTGCCATCTTTCTTTTCTTTCTTTGGATTTTTGCACTTTAGGTGAGACACAGCCAGTGGCTTGGCCGTGTCTCTTGCCCGTGTCAGCCTCTGCCTCAGTTTCTTTGAGGGACACAACCAAGCCAACTTGACTTCACCATGTCTCTTGTTTGTTCCTTGCCTTGGTGAGTGACACGGGCAAGCTTCCTTTGACTTGGCTGTGTCTTGCTTGATTCATGCTTTTCATCATTGTTTTGATCCATCCAAGGGAGTTTTTGCACTTCAAACCTAAAACCAACACTTCAAAACAAACTTTAAACACAAATCAAAAGAAAAATTAACTAAAAACAAATAATATTACTTTAAAAATACAATCGTAAATGATCTAAACAATAGACCCCATTTCAAGTATATTAAAGGCATGTTAATCTCCCTTGGTATGTAGAGTCTATTAGTGGAGATTGTTTGAATAAGCATGCATATGAGATAGACAATATTCAAACTTGATGTGACCTTTAGCCAAGTAATATGTATGTGCCTATCTAAAGTGAAATAGTTCTTGCTCAAATAGAAATGATTCCCAAGTTTTCTATTGTAACTAGGGTTGTCATGTTATAGATATGTTAATTTAAGAAAATCGAGTCTTGAGGTATAATGATACTAATTTGAGAAAGCCAAAATATGATTTTCCAAAAAAGAAAAAAAAGCAAAAAAAATATTTTTGTCATACAAAGCCATCAAGTTAAGGGAAGTATGTTGCATTCACGTCCCTTAAAAGGCACATTGGGAAAAAATGGGCTAATGAACAGAATATTTACAAGGTCATGGAGAAGTTATCAACTAATGTGCTGAATCATGGGCTAAAATAGGTATCTCCCATGTTTTTGACTATGATGCTTGTACCCCCATTACTCATGCTTTCATCTTGAAGATAAAAGCCATAGATGTGAAGTCTTCTACTATTCCAATCAAGACCTGAAAAAGCATCTGGAAAGGACCAATGTGTAATATCCCTAACTTTTAAAAATTTCTAATTTTTAAAAATTAAATTAAATAAATTATAATTTAATTAGATAAATTAAATAAATGATTTTAAAAGAAAAATGAGAGGATTTTAAGTGAAAAAGTGAAATGTATATATGATATATATGCAAAATATACATAACAAAATTCAATTTTTAAAAAGTTAAAAGTCAAAGTCCAATGGCATTTTTATAAATAAACTTTGAAAATTTAAAATTATATAAATTATTCAAAAATAAATAATTTTGAATGAAAGATGATATTTTGGGGTTTTAATTAATTAATTAAATAAGTAAATAATTAATTATAATATATATTATAATAATATATATAAGGTGGAAAATTAAAGTGGAAAGAGAGAGAAATCATTTTAATCTTCATCTTCTTCTTCTTCTCTTCAAGGCCAAACCTTAATGGATGTAAAGCTCTAGGATTTTGCTTCTTCTACACTCCATAAATTGAAGGATTTCAAGTGTTCAAATTGGATTTTTAAGGATTTCATCCATATTTACTAAGCTTTCTAACTTTTTCTTTGAATTTATATGAAAATAAGAATATGTTTGTTTTGGGTTTGTGAAGTAGTATGATTTAATTGTTGCAATTAATATGTAATAAGTTATTTTAAGTGGTTAGCAATTATTTTAATGTTGGATTGAAGAAATGGTTAAGTTTGAGTAAAGATTGGTGAAGAGAGAGAATTTAGGGTTATGAAATTTTAGGGTTTGTGAAATCATGGGTTTTAATTGTGCAAATTGATTCTAATGAGTTGTTTTGATGCAAATAAGTATTTAAAAGTTAAATGTTGGATTTGGCTAAGTTTGATTAGAGTTTGGGAATGGAAGTGTTGATTTAGGATTTTGGAAAAGGACATTTTCAAAGTTGTTAAATTGTTTTATTTTGTTGGACATTTTATGTAATAACATTAATGATGAATATAAGCTTGAAATGATAATGGGATTGAGTTGGAATAGAAAACCTTCAATGGTGAAGGTTATGCCATTTTAGAATTTTGGACATAAGTGTGTGTTTATGTAATGTAATTGGTTTAAACATGTTAAAATATGTTTTTAATAATATAAATAAACTTAAAACACCAAATTGAATGGCTTAATATGATTTTCCAAAGTTAAAGTAAGGTTAGCCTTAACTTTGGGATTTTAGTTCGAATGATGTTTAATTATGGTTTAAGATTAGAAATACCTTTAAATGTGATACTAAATGATTATTTATGATCACATTTGGTTTAGGCATCTAGGATAATTTATTTGCCTAATCCAAGTGTTGAAGGGCAAGTTGGAAGAGAAGGTTGATGATTGTTTTGCGGCTTGCTTTTGGAAGCTTTTAGAGGTAAGTACAAACTCTGGATAAATTGGTTATGTTTGCATTATATTTGGGCTTAACACATTTTAGTTGGAAAAATGTGTTAAGCTAATTGATGCATTAAACATGCATGAACATTGTACTATGTTATGTGATTTGTTTTGAATGCATATGCATTATGAAAAGGTTTTGGTAGAGGGGGTCCTGGTGGCAGAGGTTTTGGTAGAGGTAGTAGATCTAGGACTGGTCAGAGATGAGATTCTACTGCTGGGAGTAGACCAGATGAGGTAGGGCCATCGCAAAGGGTCTATGTGATGCAAAGGCAGGCAGATGCTTCATCTGTTATTGCCGGTACTTTTACTTTATTTGATACTGCAGTTTATGTATTGTTAGACCCTGGATCGACTCATTCATATCAATGAATCCATCTTGCCTATGAGTGATTTGCATTCTAAGTCCCTAGGATTTGATATTTTGGTCACAAATCCTTTAGGGCATAGTGTTGTGGTTAGCAGAGTGCACCAAGATAGTCCGGTTGTGGTTCAGGATGAGGAGTTTTTTAGTGACCTGATTAAGATACCTTTCAAGAAGTATGATTTTATTTTGGGTATGGATTAGTTATCCAGGCATGGAGCTATGGTAGACTGTCAGCAAAAATGTGTTACCCTAAGAACATGTGATGGTAGAGATGTAGTGGTATCTAGTGAGCAGAGACACCTATCATACATGTTTATTTTAGTTGTTTCAGCTAGGAGGATGATTCAGAAGGGATATGAGGCATATCTTGCTCATATTATAAATACCAGAGTAGTGGGGTCCCAGCTTGATAGTATACCCATAGTTGTTGAGTTTCTAGATATTTTCTCTGATGAGTTGCCAGGAGTAACTCCTGAGAGAGAGGTGGAGTTTGGTATTGATCTGATGCCTGGTACCACACCTATCTCTATTACCCTTTATCGAATGGCACATACAGAATTGAAGGAGTTAAAGGTGCAGTTGCAAGAGTTGTTGTATAAAGGGTTCATCCAACCTAGTGTTTCTCCGTGGAGAGCACCTGTTTTGTTTGTGAAGAAGAAAGATGGCACCTTGAGATTGTGTACTTATTATAGATAGTTGAATAAGGTGACCATCAAGAACAAGTATCCATTGCCTCGGATAGATGATCTCTTTGATTAGTTAAAGGGAGCAACAATATTCACTAAGATTGATCTTGTAACACCCCCACATTCAGTACACACACACTACAACACCACAATATAGCATATGTGCACCGATCATAGGAGTGCTACGGCTTTTCATCAATATTCAAAACATTTTTATATAATACCATCATCTTTCTCAGTATACATTATAGATATATAAATATATTTAAGTAGTACACAGCGGAAGTTATAAAATATTTACACATATGAAAACATTTGAGTACATATTTATCATTACATATATATTTACAATATAAACAAAATCTTTACAAAATATAAAAGAGTTATACATGATTGGCAAATCTCCTCTGATATTTAAGTTCCCAAAATCAACTCTTCAAGGTCTACTCTCACTTAGTCTTGATGAACTCTCGGGTTCACCCCTATCAACCCTATTACCTGCGCGATTAAACACTATCGCGCTAAGCCAACGGCTTAGTAAGATAAAACATGCTAATGGTATGCTTTAATGTAATGCAATGCCACATATGTTATTGATAAGATCAACATCATAAATATCAAGTTAACCACATAATTATGCATTTCACAAATCATAGTCATATGAGCATACCACATTTCAACATTAATCAATCATACTCAATAAACAACATCTCATTTCATTAACTCATAACATTATTTAGGACATTCATATAACCTTGACACCTATGGGCCCAACAAGTATTTAATACGATATTCAGAGTTCAGAGTTACTGCTTTGGTTCATAATCACAATAATCACGCCCGTAGGCAATATATATACATGTATCTCTATCCATGGATAGTGTAACAGACCCAGTTTCTTGGACCATCAACTCAACACGTATGAGGAGATCCTCAACCCGGCAAGACTGTTACAAATCATATATCTCATATTCACAATTCTCATAGTGTAACTGACCCAGTCTCTTGGACCATCAACTCATCACATATGAGGAGATCCTCAACCCGGCAAGACTGTTACCTTTCATCATTTCTTAGGCATGCCACCCAAATCCAGAACTCTGAAACTGAATAACATATTAAACAAACAATTCATTTATTATATAGTTACCATTTCCATTCTCAAATTCTCATCACATTTAGGCAAACATGCCTTCTTTCTTTCAATATCATCATCATAGCATCTTTGATATAACATTTCAATATACATTATTCATGAAACACATAACCATTCACAATGCATAACATAACATTGTTCAATCTCAACAATGCAATTAGGGCAAAGAATAATTTATATCAGTCATAGGTTTAAGATCTTCCATATGCATTTGTTTAGGTCAATCATTGTTTAAATGTGTTTAGGTTTAGGTTAAGGTACCAACTTACCTTAAAAGGACCAAAACAATGCAAATAGAACAAAGTATAAAAACCCTAACCCACACATTTGAGGGACACGGGCAGCCACTTGAGGGACACGGCCAAGCTTATGGCCGTGTCACTCAACCCACTTGGACAGTAAGCAACACGGGCAAGGGACACGGCCAAGCTTGTGGCCGTGTCTCTTAAACCAAAACTCACAGTAGCTAACACGGCTTGGGAACACGGCCATGTCACCTAGAAACTAATCCAACACGCCCAAAATCCCTTGGCTTGGCCGTGTCTCACATTGCTTTTGGCCGTGTCTCCCAAAACACAAACCCTAATATGTACAACTCTCCTCCAATTGCACTCAAACTCATCAAACACCATATAACATGTTTCAAATATATGGAATCAATGTTCTAAACACAAATTCTACATGTTTAACACAATATTCCTTATTAAAACACATCAACCAAATCATTTAAACACATACCATCTCAAACCCTAAAACCAACTTTACACTTGAACTTCCACTATCAAAATCCATTTAAACTTACAACCAAACCAACCTCAATTCAATCTTTTAACTAACAATCAACTTTAACACTTGTAAACACATATTAAACACGCCAAATCATCACATCAACAAATCACAATTCAATATAGGCATAACCTCAAAATTACCAAAGGAATTCAAGAGATTTCTTACCTAAGATGAAGAAATTCCACAATTCTCTTGTCAAATCCTTTGATTGCTTCTTCAATATGCTTCTAGCACCATGAATACCTCTCTTGCTCTCTCTTCTCTTCAATGGCCGGCCTCTTCAAGAAAGAAAGAAGAAAATGCACAAGTCAAACACCTTTTCTTCTTTTAATCTCCACCATGCATTCCACTTCAAGCAATTACTCATATACCCCTCATCACTTAACTTAGCTTTTGTCTCTTATAAACCCAATTAAGTAATTTCACATGCCATATAAAAAATCTCCTCTTGCATTGACTCTCTCCCTTTGACCATTTTATATGTTATATATATCACCATATACACAACATATAAACTTGTCTCTAAACCCTATTTCTTCCCAAAACGCATATACATATACTTTCCTTTCCTCAATTTAAACCAACAACAACAACAACAATAACAACAATAACAATAACATAATCAAAACTTCTAGACCACAAATGAGGATATTACAGATCTGAGATTAGGGCACCATCAGTTGAGAGTCAGAGATGTGGATGTACCCAAGACAACTTTTTGCACGAGGTATGGGCATTATAAGTTTCTGGTGATGCCTTTTGGATTGAAAAATGCACCAGCAACATTTATGGATTTGATGAACTGGGTGTTTAGACCATACTTAGATCAGTTTGTGGTGGTCTTCATTGATAATATTCTGGTGTATTCGCATAATGAGAAGGATCATGATAGACATCTGCAAATTGTATTACAGACTCTGAAAGAGAAGCAGTTATATGCTAAGCTGTCTAAGTGTGAGTTCTAGCTCGATCAGGTGACTTTTCTTGGTCATGTGGTATCAACAAAAGGTATTAAAGTTTATCCGAGTAAAGTTGAGACTATTTTGAATTGGAGTTCGCCAAAGACTATGATAGAGGTTAGAAGTTTTCTAGGTTTGGCAAGCTATTATCATCAGTTTATGAAGGTTTTTCTATGATATCTACACCACTCACCAGATTACTTTGAAAAGGAGTTAGATTTGTATGGACAGATTGATGTTAGGAGAGTTTTGAGCAGTTGAGAGAGATGTTGACTCAGGCTCCTATCCTTACCCTGTCTATGGAAGGTAAACCCTATGTCATATATAGTGTTACTTCACATAGTGGTTTAGGTTGTGTTCTGATGCAGGAGGGTAGAGTCATTGCTTATGCCTCTCGACAGTTGAAGTAACATGAGTTGAATTGCCTGACTCATAATTTAGAGCTAGTAGCCATAGTTTTTGCATTGAAGATTTGACGGCATTATTTGTATGGGGAGAAGTGTTTCATTTATACTGATCATAAGAGTTTGAAGTACATGGGTGTTCAGAGAGAGCTGAATCTTCAGTGGAGAAGGTGGTTAGAGTTGATTAAAGACTATGAATGTTTGATTGATTATCATCCTGGCAAGGCAAATGTTGTTATTGATGCTTTAAGTCGGAAGTCTTTGGCAGGTTTTACTGCTTATTCTCTCTCTCTTCTTATTGAGATGAGAGCCTTGCATGCCAGATTTGAGTCTTATGATGATGGTGCATTGATGACTCAGTTGCAGTTGAGGCCACTTTTGTTGGATTAGATTAGGGAGGCCCAGTTGGCAGATGAGAGAATCCAGAAGATTATTTTGGATTGCCAAAAGGGGGAGAGTTGAGACTTTCATGTGAGAAATGATAGCTGCTTGTGGCACATAGATAGGTTGTGTATTCTTGACGATGCAAAATTAAAGAGGATGATATTAGAGGAAGCACATCAGTCACTCTATGCTATACATCCTGGTATTACTAAGATGTATCAGAATTTGAAGCAACATTATTGATGGTCAGGTATGAAGAGGGACATAGCAGAGTTTGTATTCAGATGTCTCACTTGCCAGAGAGTAAAGGTTGAGCACCAGGTTCCTTTAGGGTTACTTCAGCCATTATCTGTACCAAAGTGGAAATGGGAACGAGTGATGATAGATTTTGTGAATGGACTGCCTTTGACCCAGAAGAAGCATGATGCAATCTAGGTGATTGTGGATTGGATGATGAAGATAGCTCATTTTCTTCCATTTTGGATGGATTATTCACTTGAGAGGTTGGCTGAGCTGTATATCAGTGAGATAGTGAGGTTGCATGGAGTCCCAGTTTCCTTTGTGTCGGACTGAGATCCCTGATTTATATCGAGATTTTAGAGGAGTTTGCTGGATGCATTGGGTTCTCAGTTGCGTTTTAGCATTGCTTTCCATCCTCAGACAGATGGTCAGTCAGAGAGAGTGATATAGATTTTAGAGGATATATTGAGGAGTTGTATCATTGATTTTATTGGGAGCTAGGACAGATTTTTACCACTGATTGAGTTTTCATATAACAACAGTCATCAGTCAAGTATTGGAATGACACTTTATGAGGCCTTTTATGGCAGAAAATGCAAGACACCTCTGTGCTGGGATGAGGCTGAAAAAGGTAAATTGGTCAGTCCCGATTTGATTAAGGAGACTAAAGAGAAAGTTAAGGTGATTAGGGGTCATTTGAATGCAGCTTCAGACCGATAGAAATCCTATACAAATTTGAAGCGAAGAGGTATGAAGTTTAGTGTGGGAGATAAAATGTTCCTGAAGGTGTCTCCATGGAAGAAGATTTTAAGATTCAACCATAAAGGAAAGTTGAGTCCTCATTTCATAGGACCATATGAGATACTAGTGAGAGTTGGCCCAGTAGCTTACAGATTGGCTCAGCCGCCTGATTTGGATTGGATTCATAATATCTTTTTTGTCTATATGCTTCAGAGATACAGGTTAGACCCATCTCATATCTTGTCAGTGGAGTCCATTGAGGTGAGTTTGAATCTGACTTTTGAGGAAGAACCAGTGATGATCTTTGCACGAGAAGTGAAAGAGTTAAGGAATAAGAATGTGCCACTTGTGAAAGTCCTTTGGAGGAATCATGCCACTGAGGAGGTGACATGGGAGAGTGAGCAGACGATGCGGAGCCAGTATCCCCAGTTGTTCCACACTTGATAGCAGGTAATTTTGCGATCGAAATTTTCTTTATGAGGGAGAGAATTGTAATATCCCTAATTTTTGAAATTTTCTAATTTTTAAAAATAAAATAAAATAAAATATAATTTAATTGGATAAATTAAATAAATAATTTAAATGAAAAATTGGAGGATTTTAAGTAAAAAAGTGAAATGTATATGTGATATATATGCAAAATATATATAACATATACAAAGTCAACAAAAGTCAATTTTTAAAAGTCAAAAGTCAAAGTCTAATAGTATTTTTGTAAATAAACTTTGAAAATTTAAAATTATTTAAGTTATTCAAAAATAAATAATTTTGAATGGAAGATGATATTTTAGGGTTTTAATTAATTAATTAATTAATTAATTAATTAATTAATTAAAATTATATTATAATAATATATATAAGGTGAAAAATGAAAGTGGAAAGAGAGAAAATATTTTGATCTTCATCTTCTTCTTCTTCTTCTCTTCAAGGCTGAACCTCCATGGATGCAAAGCTTTAGGATTTTGTTTCTTCCATACTCCATAAATTGAAGGATTTCAAGAGTTCAAATTGGATTTTTAAGAATTTCATCCACATTTAATAAGCTTTCTAACTTTTTCTTTGAATTTTTATGAAATAAGAATATGTTTGTTTTGGGTTTATGAAGTAGTATGATTTAATTGTTGGAATTGATATGTATGAAGTTATTTTAAGTGGTAAGGTTGGATTTAGGAAATGGTTAAGTCTGAGTAAAATTTTGTGAAGAGAGAGAATTTAGGGCTATGGAAATTTTAGGGTTTATGAAATCATGGGTTTTAATTGTGCAAATTAATTTTGAATGAGTTGTTTTGATGCATAAACAAGTATTTTAAAGTCAAATGTTATATTTGGCTAAGTTTGATTAGAGTTTGGGATTGGAAGCATTGATTTATGGTTTTGGAAAAGGGCATTTTCAAAGTTATTGAATTTTTTGATTGTGTTGGTTAAATCATGTTATTTAATGACATTAATGATGAATATAAACTTGAAATGATAATTGTATTGAGTTAGAATGGAAAACCTTCAATGGTGAAGGTTATGCCATTTTAGGATTTTGAATATAAGAGTGTGTTTATGTAATATAATTGGTTTAAACATGTTAAAATATTTTTTCAATAATATAAATAAACTTAAAACACCAAATTGAATGGCTTAATATTGTTTTCTAAAGTTAAAGTGAGGTTAGCCTTAACTTTGGAATTTTAGTTTGAATGATGTTTAATTATGGTTTAAGATTGGAAATGCTTTAAATATGATACTAACTGATTATTTATGATCACATTTGGCTTAGGCATTGAGGAGAATTGATTTGCCCAATCCAAGTGTTGAAGGGCAAGTTGGAAGAGAAGGTTGATGATAGTTTTGTGGCTTGCTTTTGAAAGCTTTTAGAGGTAAGTACAAACTTTGGATAAATTGATTATATTTGGATTACATTTGAGCTTAACAAATTTAGTTAAAAAAATATGTTAAGCTATTTGATGCATTAAACATGCATGAACATTGTACTATGTTATGTGATTTGTCATGAATTCATTATATGCATTATGAAAAGCCATTGATAATGGCTAAATTGAGTAAAATGTGAAATATGTGAGTTATGTGAAAAATAACCCAAAGTGTTTGGGTGATAGGATTTGTTATGTTTGCATTAAAGGCATTGTGAAAAGCCACTGTTAATGGCTAAAGTGCATAAAATATTATTTATATGTGAATTATGTGAAAATACCTAAAATATTTAGGTAATGTGCTTTAATGTAAAATATGATACATTGTGATGAAATATTGAGAAATGATGAAATGAAATAATATGACATTGAAATGAATGAGAAAAAAGAGGAAGTGAGGCAATGTGTCTAATTGAAAAATGAGAAAAGAGGCAAAGTGCCTAATTGATTATGAGAAAATAAAAAAGAAAATGATAATGGAAAATATGAAATAATTATGTGCCTAGCATGTTATTTAATTTCTAAAGTTTTGTGTCTGGCGGCACCTATGAGGTTTTCCTAATTATTTGCCTTCAAAGCTAGCTTTTGAGAAATTATTTGATTTGCCTTCGGGGCTAGTCGCTTGGCGTTATTATGATATGATTTGCCTTTAGGGCTAGCTTTTGAGCAATTATTATGATTTTCCTTTGGAGATAGACACATAGTCACCAGAACAGTAACTTTGGGTTTTGAATAGCATATTGGATCCTTTGGGCCTATGCTTGTATTTGTTTTTATGTGAATTGTAAAAAGATTGAAAAATATGCTTAAAATGAAATGGTATGCCACATGGTGACATGATATACATAAGCATTGTGCATTGGCATTACATATAAGTTTTATTATTATCAAAGTTTATACTGCTAGGCTTTTGGCTTAGCGCTATTGTAACTCATCACACAGGTGACAAGGGAGATCCGGTAGAGCTAAAGAGTTCTTCTAGACTGGGGCGAGTCTAGATTTGAGGTCTTGATTGTAGAGTTAATTTTTGGGCATCAAGATTAGAGATACTGTCAGCATGTATATATTTTATATTATCGTACATTTTGACATTATGGATATTATATTATGTTTTGATGTATATATTGTAAATTATAAAGAACGGGTTAAATAATTTTATAATGTGCGTTTATATGTGTTTTGAAATATATATATATATGTATATTTATATGTATAAATGTTTTGAGAAACTTGGAGAAATGGAGGAGTATGGGTGAAATGTATGAATAATTTTTAATGGGAGTGTTTTTTGATGTAGATTGTATTTTGTTGATAATTTGGGAATGTCCAAATTACAGACAAAACTTTGATGAATTTTTCCCATAAATTTTTATGAAAAATACTATTTTGGAACCTATAGTTAATAATAAATATTTTATTTGTTATTTAAATACACATTTTAAAGTATTTAAGATTTTAAATTGAAAAAGTGAAAATTTTCATTAAACCGGATTGTGAGTCAATGGAACCACTGTAAATATCATCCATGCATATCATGCATACATGAGCATATCATACAACATTTTCTTGTCTTGTGTTGCCTTGAATAGAATACTCTATGAAGCAAACATAAGCAGATATGGAATCAGGGGAGCATGAAAGGCCCATCACTTGAGAAAGATCCAATCACTTTGTAGAAATGGAGATGCATGCTTGTGCAAAAAATGAGATAAAACACAAACATCAATCAGAGTTTGCATGGAAATAAAATTATTGGTTTGAGCCTATATAGGGGCCAAAGCTTCTCTTTTCAATTTTTAATTTTATGCATGAACAAAATATTTTAAGACTCACTTTTAATATTTTTCCATGTAGGCGGCAAAAAGAAGATATGAGGGCTAGCTAAAAAATAACTGAATTTTTTTTACAGAAGGAAGAACTAAAAGAATGAAAAAGAAGAAAGTAAGAACTCCCAAAATAAATAATGATGCAAAAGACAAAAGATTAGTCTAGCTAGAAGAGCTAAAGTCAATACAAGAAAAATGTCCAAAGATTAAGGTCCATTTTGAAGGGTGAATACCCAAATGTCTAAAGGATGAAGATCCATTTTGAAGGGTGAAGACTCAAATGTCTAAAGGATGAAGATCCATTTTAAATGGCAGAGACCCATTGTCCAAGGATGAAGATCCATTATCCAAAGGATGAAGATCCATTTTGAATGGTGAAGACCCAATGTTCAAGGATGATGCTCCATTATGAATGGTGAAGACCCGATATTTGAAGATTCATTGTGAAAGGTGATGACTTGATGTTTAGGCAGAAGAGCTAGAGTTAATGGCTAGAAGAAAGCTAGAACTCTCAGATGATAGAAGGCTAGCAGAATCCATTGAAGATCAGAACAACAGGGTAAACAGTGCCGAAGTCGCAAGAACCATTCCACCGGGAGTGGGGACGAAAATCCCTGCTCACAGTGGCGACTCCACTGGGGATAAGAGAAGTTGATTCCGTTGGTCTTTATATTATTCTATTCTTTCTTATAATGAAATTATCCATTACATCATATTATATTGCATCATGTACGTGAGTTAGGACATCCGTGTTACCCGTGTTGTGTTATGTAAGGGATACCATACTTTCACTCAAGGTATGGAGATTGAGAATGGCATAACCACTCTGTAGACCTTCAATTTTTTACCCAGTCCGGTCCAATATATTTTAATAAGTCCAAAATCATTTTTGTGTTGTCCAATATATTTTAATTAGTCCAAAACAACTTTTGTTATATTAATTAAATAATATTTGCTTTAGTATCTAATTTTTATTAATAAAAAATAAAAATAAAAATTGTTATTGTTAGACAAATGATCTCAATTTTGATCCTTGACGAATCAAATGAATGATCCATTTGACATGTGTTTGGAGAATCTTGTTGCAGGCTTAGGTTACTTCAAATAAAGCTGAACAGAACACTTCTAGCGGTCGCACCAAACCTGATACGACCGCACCATTCAATTAAAGGATGAAACCTTATCACAGTAGGTTTCGCAGTCAGAAGCCCGACCTCCGTCGCGACCGCTCATAAAGACGAGCGACCGTCCCAATTTATGGACGACCGCTACCTAAGGAACTCAAATCATTCTAATCACAGTAAGGTTCGCGGTGACAAGAACGGCGAATGACTCGGCCTTGCTTACCAGGTGCGTCTAGAAGTTCGACACGACCGCTCTACCAATTCAAGAAGAATTTGCTTAAAGAGACAGTAGTGTTCGCATCCTCAGGTGCATCCAGAAGTTCGACGTGAGAATCTCAACTCGACCGCGAGATGCTACCTAGGGCGACCGCGACATTCAAATTTTGGCGGACATCTCTTCTGCCCTGTCAGAGAATGACACGTGACATGACCGTTATAAACCCACTTCAATATTCAAAAAGGGCGACCGCACCTTTGCTAGGCGCGACCGTCCCGACAATCACAGCATGGGCAAGATTCCTACTGCAAAGCACTAAAATTCGACCGTTGAAGCTTTTTAAATGCAGCGACCGTCCCTTGTCCAAGGACGACAGCGTGAGGCATGAGCGCGACCATCCTTGTATGAAGGACGACCGCTAAATGCTTCGGACAGTTTAAGTAAAGAAGGTCTAAACTGCCAAGACTTTATTCTCACTATCAATAACGGCTAGTAAGACCACATTGGCTATAAATACAGTGCTTCTACAAGAAAAGCATAAAGACAAGTGAAGCAAAATAGAATTTGATAGCCAAGCAACAACTTTTCTTTTACTTAAACTTACATTTGAATTGTAATGAATGTTAGGTGTAAGCATTGAAAACACCATTGTAAGTTTGAGTGTGAGCTTGGAAAAACACTTGGGTTGTGAGAGTAATCCTTGTAAAACTCTTGTTTGGGTTGTGAGAGTGAGCCTTAAAAACTCCTTTAAAGGTTCTTGAGTGTAAGCCTTAGAAAACACTTGTGAAGTTAGGTGTGAACTTGTGAAAACACCAAAGTTGGAAGTGAGCTTGTAAAAACTTCAAAGATTAGTGGAACCTTAACAAGTTGTTAAGGAAGTGGATGTAGGATTGAAGTAAATCCGAACCACTATAACTCTTGTGTGTTCTTTCTTTCTTCCATTACTCAACCATCTCTTAATTCCGCATTTCTATTTTGTTGAGTTTTTTAATTGTCATTATTTCTTGAGGAAACCAATTCACCCCCTGTAATATCCTCATGTATGCCCTAGAAGTCTTGGTTATGTGGTTGTTATGGTTGATGTTGTTGTTAGTGTTGTTGTTGTTATATATTGGATTGAATATATGTGTTAAATTGTAAGAGAAAAGAAATGGGAAGAGAATGTATATGTATATGTGTTTTGGAGAAGAAATTTAGGGTTTAGAGACAAATGTATATGTTGTTTATATGATGATATAATTAACATATACATTGGTCAAATGATGAGTCAAGGTGATGGTTAAGTGGAAGAAGATATTTTTGGTTGTTAATGAAATTACATATAAGGGCTTAGATGAGACAAAAGGTTAGTTAAATGGTGAAGGGTGTTTTAGTAATTGCAAGGTTAAAAACACTTGATGGATATAAGAAGCCAAATTTGACTTTGCTCTTCATATTTTCTTCTTCTCTTCATGTGTGGCCGGATTCTCCATAGACAAAGAGAGAAAGAGAGGTGATCTTGAGGTTTGAAGCAATTTGAAGAAGGAAGCAAGGGTTTTGGTTAGAGATTTGTGGATTTCTTCATTTAAGGTAAGTTTTCTCTTGTTCTATTTGGAATTTTGTTTGGGTTTGATGGAGTGTGTTTGTGTATGGTGTGTGTAAAAGTGTTGAAATGGAATTAAAGATAAGAAGCTAGGTTGGTGTTGGTGATGGAAGAGTAAGAGTTGTGTTTAGTGAAATTATTTCTGTTTTACAATTAGTAAAGGCTGTGATTTGTATGATTTTTAATTAATTATAGAAAAATGTTCTTGAAGTGAATTTTTGATATGTTGTGCCTCTATGAGTCTAGAATGACTGAAAAATATGTTGATTCGATTTTGGAATGGTTATGAGTTTAGAAAGATTATTTCTATTAGACCTGTTCCAGCAGGTACCTTAACTGAGACAGCTATATTTCGGGATTTTTAATAAAATGTAGAAAAATCATATCCAATCGAATTTTGGATATGTTGTTGCTTAGTGAGTTTAGTATTTGAGAAAAATAATTTGGAATCACGTTGATTGAATTTGATTTATGGAATTCACAAAGTTCAGAACTGCTGCCAGGATGCAGGGCAATTGGGGCAGTCTGGTTAGGTGAACTATTTGACCAAGATTTTGTGTTCAGTTTGATCTGAAATTTTAAAGGGATGATTTTAAGATACAAAACTAAATTCTGTAAAAATTTTAGAATTTTTAGTCAAGTAGATTATTTTATACAATTTTTCAAAATAAGGATAAAATGGAGTTTAAAACCAGAATGTACTATTTATGGTTAGGGTTTTAATTCTTTGTTCTTCTTGCATTGCTTTGGTTCTCCAAAGGTAGGTTGGTCCTTAAACCTAACCCTAAACACTTTAAACACACTTGAATCAATGAATGTTATAATCAATTGTTCTTTTCCCTAATTGCATTGTTGAGATTGAACAATGTTATGTTGTGCATTGTGAATGGTAATGTGTTTCATGAGTAATGTGGAATGAAATGTTGATATTTATGAATGATGCTATGTGAGATATAATGTGATCATGGATGAGATATATATATATATATATACTTGAATAATGAGATGTTATATTGTGAAATGAAATGTGAAGCCATTGTTATTGGCTAAGATGATGTAATTGAAAGAAAGAAGGCATGTTTGCCTAAATGTGATGAGAATTGAGAATGGAAATGAATTGTTTGTTTAATATGTTATTCAGTTTCAGAGTTCTGGATTTGGGTGGCATGCCTAAGAAATGATGAAAGGTAACAGTCTTGCCGGGTTGAGGACCTCCTCATAGGTGTTGAGTTGATGGTCCAAGAGACTGGGTCTGTTACACTATGAGATATATGATTTGTAACAGTCCTCATATGTGTTGAGTTGATGATCCAAGAGACTGGGTCTGTTACACTATCCATGGATAGAGATACATGTATATACATTGCCTACGGGCGTGATTATTGTGACTATGAACCAAAGCAGTAACTCTGAACTCTGAATATCGTATTAAATACTTGTTGGGCCCATAGGTGTCAAGGTTATATGAATGTCCTAAATAATGTTATGAGTTTAATGAAATGAGATGTTGGTTATGGAGTATGATTGATTAGTGTTGAATGTGAAAAGATGTTGAAATGTGGTATGCTCATATGACTATGATTTGTGAAATGCATAATTGTGTGGTTAACTTTATATTTATGATGTTGATCTTATCAATAACATATGTGGCATTGCATTTCATTAAAGCATACCTTTAGCATGTTTTATCTTACTAAGCCGTTGGCTTAGCGCGATAGTGTTTAATCGCGCAGGTAGTAGAGTGGATAGAGTTGAACCCGAGAGTTCATCAAGACCTAGTGAGAGTAGACCTTGAAGAATCCATTTTGGGAGCTTAAAGATCAGAGCAGACTTGCCAATCATGTATAAATTTTATGTGTTGTAAAACTTGAGTTTTGATGTATATGAATTTGTAAATATGTAAATATTTTATAACTTCCGCTGTGTAATATTTAAATATGGGGGTTGTCACAAAACCTTTATTTTATGTTGTACTAGAAGTGTAAATCCTTTTTGCAGGTTGTAGTTGAGGTTACAAGGGGGATTTATTGGGAGTGTACTGAGAATGATTTTGTTTGCATTGGTTTGTGTAAAATGTTTTTAAAAATAAGAAAAAAAACGATTTTGTCGACACTTGGGACTCAATTTTTAGGCGAAACTATGGCAAAAATTTTGTAAAAATTGGAACTAAAATTTGACTAAGTAAAATTGGTAGCAACATTAGGTTAGTGTGGCGCCTCTACTCAGCTTACATATGTAGGTTGGGAAGGGGTGTTACAATTGTTTTGGTATCAGAGCCTAGGTTTGAGATTCTCAACCTAGGTAAAATGTAAGAAAAAGACTATTTTTACTTAAAAAGTGAGTTTTTGAACAAAAATACATGTTTGGGATTGGCAGTCTCTGATCTTTAATAAGAGGTATTCTGTTGTGTTTGCAGACTTAGGTTGTGATGGATTCTCACTCTCGTCAGTCGATTGAGGGTAGTGCCGAGAGTATTGCTCCTGCTGAGGGAGCTAGAGTTGATAGTGTTGAGGAGGCACCTGTTTCGGTGTCGGGTAGACCAGCTGGGGAGGAGGTTCCGCCAGCCTGGTTTAGGAATATGATGGAAGCTATGAGACCAGCACCTGTGCAACCACAGCCACCACCCCCTCAGCCTTTAGTTTCTGTGAGGCATTATGACAAACTGAGGAAGTATGGAGCTGAAGATTTTGTGGGCACTACTGATCCAGCTGTGGCAGAGCAGTGGCTTGACAGAGTACAGAGGGTATTTGTTCAGTTACAAGCCACTTCAGAGGAAAAGTTTGACTATGCAAGATCTTTGCTACAGAAGGACGCCTACGATTGGTGGAAGACGGTGCCACATTCGATGGATGATCCACCAACCCTGTCTTATGCGGATTTTCTGAGAGAATTTGAGTTGAAGTATACTCCTAGGGAGTATAAAGATGGGAAGAAAAGAGAGTTTCTAGATTTGAAGCAAGATCATCGGACCGTAACTGAGTATGAGGTTGAGTTTACTCGACTGAGCCAGTATGCTGGAGGTATCATTGCTGATGAGATTGATAGATGTCGGTGATTTGAGGAGGGATTGAGGCCCTCGATCATGTGCTTAGTGGCTGGATCCAGATATCAGGATTTCTCACAGCTTGTGGCAGCAGCTCGAAGTGTAGAGCGAGTTCAAGTTATTGCAGCTGCTTCAGAGGAAGAGGTTAGGGTTAGGAGGCCCCAGTTTGAGGCAGGGTCTTCTTCTGCAAAGAGGGGTAGAGGAAGTTTTGTTCCTCGGAGTAGTAGGAGCCAGAGACCAGCGGGTAGGTCAGTGCAGTTCCAGAGGCAGAGATTTAGACCTGCAGCTTCAGTAGTGAGTGCTCCTACTCCTGGAGTTCAGAGATCCACCTTACCTGTGTGTAACCAGTGTGGTGGAAGACATGGGGGCGTTTGTTGGAGGCATAGTAGATCAGGGGTATGCTTCAGGTGTGGATCACCTGACCACTTTGTGAGAGACTGTCCTGAGAGGCAGGAGCATATGCCAGTTGATTCTGCTGCTTCTCGAGCTAGTGTGAGGGGAGGCAGAGGAGGCAGAGGTGCCAGCCGGGGAGGTAGACCAGGATTCAGTTCTAGAGGAGGTGCTACATCCAGGGAGGGTAGACCAGAGGAGGTTGGATCTTCCCAGAGGATGTATGTTATGCAGAGGCAGCCAGATGCATCGGCAGTCATAGCTGGTACTTTTTCTTTATTTAATACTCCAGTACTTGCTTTGATTGATCCGGGTTCCACACATTCATATATTAGTGCATTTGTTTTGCCTGTGTATGATATGCATGCTGAGTCCCTAGGATTTGATGTGTTAGTGACAAATCCGTTAGGGCATAGTGTGGTTGTGAGTAAGGTGCACCGGGATAGTGTAGTGAGGGTGCAGGGTGAGGAGTTCCTTGGAGATTTGATTGAGATGCCATTTAAGGAATATGATGTGATCTTAGGCATGGATTGGCTATCTCGACATGGAGCTGTGGTGGATTGTAAAAAGAAAATTGTTTCTTTGAGAACTGGTGATGGTAGAGAGGTAATAGTATCTAATGAGCAAGAACAGCTAGCTTCCTTATTTGTTTCAACTGTTGCAGCCAGGAGATTGATTAGGAAGGGGTGTGATGCCTATCTTGCTCATGTGGTAGATACTAGAGTAGAAGGTTCTCAAATTGATAGCATTGCCACAGTGGCCGAGTTCCCAGATGTTTTTCCAGAGGAGTTGCAAGGATTGCCTCCTGAAAGAGACGTGGAGTTTGGTATTGAATTGTTGCCTGGTACCGCTCCTATCTCCATTACTCCTTATAGAATGGCACCAGCAGAATTGAGGGAGTTGAAAGTGCAATTACAGGAGTTGTTGGACAAAGGATTTATTCGCCCCAGTGTTTCTCCTTGGGGAGCTCCTGTGCTTTTTGTGAAGAAGAAAGATGGTACTATGAGGTTGTGTATCGATTATAGGCAATTGAACAAGGTGACCATTAAGAATAAATATCCTTTGCCTAGAATCGATGATCTCTTTGATCAGTTGAAGGGAGCGTCAGTGTTCTCCAAAATTGATTTGAGATCTGGGTACCATCAGCTGAGGGTAAGAAGTGAAGATGTTCCTAAGACTGCTTTTCGGACCAGGTATGGGCATTATGAATTTCTAGTTATGCCTTTTGGTCTGACGAATGCACCTGCAGCTTTTATGGATTTGATGAATAGGGTGTTTAGGCCCTATTTGGATCAGTTTGTAGTGGTCTTCATTGATG
Organism: Garcia nutans; assembly: GCA_947685225.1. Taxonomy (NCBI): domain Eukaryota; kingdom Viridiplantae; phylum Streptophyta; class Magnoliopsida; order Malpighiales; family Euphorbiaceae; genus Garcia; species Garcia nutans. Next base: position 23,007,554 of record CANTUV010000026.1, read on the forward strand.
ATATACTGGTGTATTCGCGGAATGAAGAGGAACATGATATGCATCTGCGGATTGTGTTGCAGATTTTGAGAGAGAATCAGTTATTTGCCAAATTGTCGAAGTGTGAGTTCTGGTTGGATCAAGTTGCTTTTCTCGGACATATTGTTTCTGCAGAAGGCATTAGAGTTGATCCAAGTAAAGTTGAAGCTATTCTGAATTGGAGTCCACCCAAGTCTGTGACAGAGATTAGAAGTTTTCTGGGTTTGGCAGGCTATTACCGACGGTTTGTGAAAGGGTTTTCTTTGATAGCTACTCCACTCACCAGATTACTTCGAAAGGGAGTGAGATTTGTGTGGACAGATCAGTGTCAGGCTAGTTTTGAGCAGTTGAGAGAGTTGTTGACTCAAGCGCCTGTTCTTACTTTACCTGTTGAAGGCAAACCATATGTGATCTACAGTGATGCTTCACATAGAGGTTTGGGGTGTGTATTGATGCAGGAAGGGAAAGTTATAGCTTATGCATCTAGACAGTTGAAACCGCATGAGCTTAATTATCCGACCCATGATTTAGAATTGGCTGCCATTGTGTTTGCATTGAAGATTTGGCGCCACTATCTGTTTGGGGAGAAATGTTTCATCTACACTGATCACAAGAGTTTGAAGTATTTGGGTGTCCAGAAAGAACTCAATCTTCGTCAGAGGAGATGGTTAGAATTGATTAAAGACTACGACTGCTTGATTGACTATCATCCAGGTAAAGCAAATGTTGTTGCTGATGCCTTGAGTCGGAAGTCTTTAGCTGGTTTAACTGTTTACTCGCTCTCGTTGCTTGTTGAGTTGAGAGCTTTGCATGCCAGTTTTGTACCTTGTGTTGATGGTGCATTGTTGGCACAGTTGCTTTTGAAACCAGTTTTGTTAGATCAGATCAAAGAAGCTCAGTTGATGGATAAGAAGATTCAGAAGATTATTTCAGATTGTCACGATGGAAAGACTAGAGATTTTGTTGTGAGAGATGATGGGAGTCTCTGGTTCAAGAGCAGATTGTGTGTACCCGATGATGCTGATTTGAAGAGAGTTATTTTAGAAGAAGCACATCAGTCGATGTTTGCTATGCATCCGGGTAATACCAAGATGTATCATGATTTGAGACAGCATTATTGGTGGATTGGGTTGAAGAGAGACATTGCTGAGTTTGTATCTAAATGTCTCACTTGTCAGAAGGTTAAAGCAGAGCATCAAGTTCCAACCGGGTTGCTTCAACCATTGTCAGTGCCAGAATGGAAATGGGAAAGAGTGACAATGGATTTTGTGTCTGGTTTGCCATTGACACAAAAGAAGCATGATGCTATATGGGTGATTGTGGATAGATTGACGAAGACAGCTCATTTCCTTCCGGTGCGGATGGATTACTCTTTGGAGAGATTGGCTTAGCTGTATATTCAGGAGATTGTGAAATTGCATGGTGTTCCAACTTCTTTAGTGTCTGATCGAGATCCCCGGTTTACTTCAAGATTTTGGAAGAGTTTGCATAGTGCTTTGGGTTCTCGACTACACTTCAGTACTGCTTTTCATCCACAGACGGATGGACAGTCAGAGAGGGTGATACAGATTATTGAGGATATGTTGAGAAGCTGTGTCATCAATTTCACTGGAAGTTGGGATAGATTCTTACCTCTTGTGGAGTTTGCTTACAACAACAGTCACCAATCTAGCATTGGTATGGCACCGTTCGAGGCATTGTATGGTAGACGGTGCAGAACACCTCTTTGTTGGAGTGAACTTGGTGAAGGTAAAATAATTGGACCTGATTTGATTCAAGAAACTGAGGAAAAAGTGAAGTTGATCCGAGGTAGGTTAAAAGCAGCTTCAGACCGACAGAAGTCTTATGCAGATCTGAAGAGGAGAGACATTCAGTTTGATGTTGGAGATAAGGTGTTTTTGAAAGTATCTCCTTGGAAGAAGATTTTGAGGTTCGGTCGGAAAGGAAAATTGAGTCCTCGTTTCATTGGGCCGTATGAAGTGTTAGAAAGAGTTGGGCCAGTTGCATATCGACTTGCTTTGCCACCTGAGTTGGATCGTATTCATAATGTATTCCATGTTTCTATGTTGAGGAGGTACAGGTCAGATCCATCTCATGTGTTGCCATTTGAGTCTATCGAAGTGAGCCCAGATTTGACATTTGAAGAAGAACCAGTTGCTATCTTGGCACGTGATGTGAAAGAATTGAGGAACAAGAAAGTGCCATTGGTGAAGATTCTTTGGAAGAATCATGCAAAAGAAGAAGCAACTTGGGAAAGTGAGCAAACTATGCGAGAGCAATATCCTCAACTATTTCAGAGTTGATATCAGGTAATTTCGAGGACGAAATTTCTTTTTAGAGGGGGAGAATTGTAATATCCTCATGTATGCCCTAGAAGTCTTGGTTATGTGGTTGTTATGGTTGATGTTGTTGTTAGTGTTGTTGTTGTTATATATTGGATTGAATATATGTGTTAAATTGTAAGAGAAAAGAAATGGGAAGAGAATGTATATGTATATGTGTTTTGGAGAAGAAATTTAGGGTTTAGAGACAAATGTATATGTTGTTTATATGATGATATAATTAACATATACATTGGTCAAATGATGAGTCAAGGTGATGGTTAAGTGGAAGAAGATATTTTTGGTTGTTAATGAAATTACATATAAGGGCTTAGATGAGACAAAAGGTTAGTTAAATGGTGAAGGGTGTTTTAGTAATTGCAAGGTTAAAAACACTTGATGGATATAAGAAGCCAAATTTGACTTTGCTCTTCATATTTTCTTCTTCTCTTCATGTGTGGCCGGATTCTCCATAGACAAAGAGAGAAAGAGAGGTGATCTTGAGGTTTGAAGCAATTTGAAGAAGGAAGCAAGGGTTTTGGTTAGAGATTTGTGGATTTCTTCATTTAAGGTAAGTTTTCTCTTGTTCTATTTGGAATTTTGTTTGGGTTTGATGGAGTGTGTTTGTGTATGGTGTGTGTAAAAGTGTTGAAATGGAATTAAAGATAAGAAGCTAGGTTGGTGTTGGTGATGGAAGAGTAAGAGTTGTGTTTAGTGAAATTATTTCTGTTTTACAATTAGTAAAGGCTGTGATTTGTATGATTTTTAATTAATTATAGAAAAATGTTCTTGAAGTGAATTTTTGATATGTTGTGCCTCTATGAGTCTAGAATGACTGAAAAATATGTTGATTCGATTTTGGAATGGTTATGAGTTTAGAAAGATTATTTCTATTAGACCTGTTCCAGCAGGTACCTTAACTGAGACAGCTATATTTCGGGATTTTTAATAAAATGTAGAAAAATCATATCCAATCGAATTTTGGATATGTTGTTGCTTAGTGAGTTTAGTATTTGAGAAAAATAATTTGGAATCACGTTGATTGAATTTGATTTATGGAATTCACAAAGTTCAGAACTGCTGCCAGGATGCAGGGCAATTGGGGCAGTCTGGTTAGGTGAACTATTTGACCAAGATTTTGTGTTCAGTTTGATCTGAAATTTTAAAGGGATGATTTTAAGATACAAAACTAAATTCTGTAAAAATTTTAGAATTTTTAGTCAAGTAGATTATTTTATACAATTTTTCAAAATAAGGATAAAATGGAGTTTAAAACCAGAATGTACTATTTATGGTTAGGGTTTTAATTCTTTGTTCTTCTTGCATTGCTTTGGTTCTCCAAAGGTAGGTTGGTCCTTAAACCTAACCCTAAACACTTTAAACACACTTGAATCAATGAATGTTATAATCAATTGTTCTTTTCCCTAATTGCATTGTTGAGATTGAACAATGTTATGTTGTGCATTGTGAATGGTAATGTGTTTCATGAGTAATGTGGAATGAAATGTTGATATTTATGAATGATGCTATGTGAGATATAATGTGATCATGGATGAGATATATATATATATATATATATACTTGAATAATGAGATGTTATATTGTGAAATGAAATGTGAAGCCATTGTTATTGGCTAAGATGATGTAATTGAAAGAAAGAAGGCATGTTTGCCTAAATGTGATGAGAATTGAGAATGGAAATGAATTGTTTGTTTAATATGTTATTCAGTTTCAGAGTTCTGGATTTGGGTGGCATGCCTAAGAAATGATGAAAGGTAACAGTCTTGCCGGGTTGAGGACCTCCTCATAGGTGTTGAGTTGATGGTCCAAGAGACTGGGTCTGTTACACTATGAGATATATGATTTGTAACAGTCTTGCCGGGTTGAGGATCTCCTCATATGTGTTGAGTTGATGATCCAAGAGACTGGGTCTGTTACACTATCCATGGATAGAGATACATGTATATACATTGCCTACGGGCGTGATTATTGTGACTATGAACCAAAGCAGTAACTCTGAACTCTGAATATCGTATTAAATACTTGTTGGGCCCATAGGTGTCAAGGTTATATGAATGTCCTAAATAATGTTATGAGTTTAATGAAATGAGATGTTGGTTATGGAGTATGATTGATTAGTGTTGAATGTGAAAAGATGTTGAAATGTGGTATGCTCATATGACTATGATTTGTGAAATGCATAATTGTGTGGTTAACTTTATATTTATGATGTTGATCTTATCAATAACATATGTGGCATTGCATTTCATTAAAGCATACCTTTAGCATGTTTTATCTTACTAAGCCGTTGGCTTAGCGCGATAGTGTTTAATCGCGCAGGTAGTAGAGTGGATAGAGTTGAACCCGAGAGTTCATCAAGACCTAGTGAGAGTAGACCTTGAAGAATCCATTTTGGGAGCTTAAAGATCAGAGCAGACTTGCCAATCATGTATAAATTTTATGTGTTGTAAAACTTGAGTTTTGATGTATATGAATTTGTAAATATGTAAATATTTTATAACTTCCGCTGTGTAATATTTAAATATGGGGGTTGTCACAAAACCTTTATTTTATGTTGTACTAGAAGTGTAAATCCTTTTTGCAGGTTGTAGTTGAGGTTACAAGGGGGATTTATTGGGAGTGTACTGAGAATGATTTTGTTTGCATTGGTTTGTGTAAAATGTTTTTAAAAATAAGAAAAAAAAACGATTTTGTCGACACTTGGGACTCAATTTTTAGGCGAAACTATGGCAAAAATTTTGTAAAAATTGGAACTAAAATTTGACTAAGTAAAATTGGTAGCAACATTAGGTTAGTGTGGCGCCTCTACTCAGCTTACATATGTAGGTTGGGAAGGGGTGTTACACCCCCCCTCTTGGTTGCCATCTTGGGACAACAATTGGTATCAGAGCCTGAGATTTCTTAAACTTAATTGTGAAATTTGATCCACTATGGCAACTTCTTCTTCATCAAACTCTCATGGAAATCTTAACACTATTCTTAGACCCTACTTTGATGGAACTGATTATTCATACTGGAAACACAAAATGTATTTGTTTCTAGACAGTCACTACAAAAAAAAGCGCAATCAGCGACGCATTCTGCGACAACTCTTATTTCGTCGCTGATTAGCGACTTTATCAACGACAACTTAACGACAAAGAATCAAGATAAGCGTCTTTCCAACATTCCGTCGCTGAATGGGTAGCTAAATGTGTCACTGATTAACGACAAAAACAATGGTCGTAGAATCTGTCGCTGAATAGCGATAAAAGGTTGTTTCTCGCTGAATGTGTCACTGAATTTTGCGCCAAATTTTGGCGCCAACAATCAGCGACGACGTTACGACTAATTTACGACAAATTAGCAAAGAATGTGTTTATTTTTTATTGGAAAGTTTTTGGTCGCTAATTCGTCGCTAAATGCGTCGCTGATTTGCGAGAAAAATAGTTAGTCGCAGATTAGTCGCTAATTTGCGAGAAAATATCGACCGATTAGCGAGAAATTAATTTTTTTTTCTATTTTAGAGTGATTGGTCGCTAATTCGTCGCAAAATGCGTCGCTGATTTGCGAGAAAAATAGTTCGTCGCAGATTAGTCGCTAATTTGCGAGCAAATAGCGACCGATTACCGAGAAATTAATTTTTTTTTCTATTTTAGAGTGATTGGTCGCTAATTCGTCGCTAAATGCGTCGCTGATTTGCGAGAAAAATAGTTCGTCGCAGATTAGTCGCTAATTTACGAGCAAATAGCGACCTATTACCGAGAAATTAATTTTTTTTTCTATTTTTGAGTGATTGGTCGCTAATTCGTCACTAAATGGGTCGCTGATTTGCGAGAAAAATAGTTAGTCGCAGATTAGTCGCTAATTTATATATTACAGTGCATAATATATATATATATATATGTATATATATATTCATTTTGGAAATCCGCTGGGGTTAGTCCAGCGGGCTAGCGATCCAACCCACTAGGGGAAGGTCGCGGGTTCGAACTCCCAAAAAATATATTTTTGGGGGTTTGAACCTTTTTAAAAATAATAAATATATATATATATATTCATTTTGTATTCTTGAGAAATCAAAATGGAGACCAGGACGAGAACGAACAGCCCAATATCAATACATCTATTTCATATGAAGGTCCAGAAAGAAAAATCCATTCAGTAATTAGGCCAAATATATATGAACTAGAGATGATTATTCAACAGAATAAATTTTTTTATATTTCAATTATCCATGGGATTTTATTTTCAAAAGTTTAAATTTAAATATTTAAAATTAAATATTAACTTTATAGAAAAAATAAAGCTCAACGAGAAAGACTTATACCACACACATGTTATTACATGGGGAAATATGTGTCTGTCCACCCATAATTTATGGATAAATTTATAGCTAAGAAGGGTTAGAAATAAAATAACAATTTAATTATTTTATATCTTACTTTTAATATTTGCAATGTTTAGTATAATTTTATTACACGATCTGAAACGGGATAAACTCATGAATATATACACTTATCCTTCCTCACTCTTAAATAGTAAGAATTTTTTATACTCCCATAGAAAAATATATCTCTAAAAAAAGAGTATTTTTGAAATTAAAAGTTGAATTTTTTTTAAAATTTAAATTAAAAAAATATATTTTTGAAAATATTTTTATTTTTTAGGATTTTTTTGAAACAATTTCAAAAGAAAGACGAGTGTTGCAAAACCCAAGTAGCGGCCCAACAACAATTGATAAAATAATCAGCCCACCTATAAAATCTCTTAGTCTAAGCAAACAATTGGAAAAAACTTTGCAATGCCGACAATGGCGTCCACCAAGAAATCCGATAACAAACCAGACAAGGAGAAGAAGAGCAAAGAAGCAAAAGAGGTCTCAAAATCACCAAAACAAGAGCAATTTGGGTTAGAACTGTTGCAGTTTAAGGGTTAGGGTTAGGTTTTTTTCCCCTCTGTTTTTGAATTTATTTTTTCGTTAGGAAATTAGAAAGAAAATTAGTTGGTTTTGTTTTCTTCTATTATATTTTTGTTGTAATGAGTGTTATAATGTTGTTTGGCTTGTTGGTTGCAGGAGAAATTCATTGAGCAATTTTGCGAGGATGCATATGATTGTTCAGTTCGGGATCGAAAGAAATCTCTTGGCTACAAGCACTTATGTATTCTCTTTCCATTGTCACTCTCTGTTTTTTTTTCCTCTTTATAGCATTTCTGTGAACTCATTCTTGATTCGGCTTTTGATCTTTCTATCTGTTACTAGAAATAAAGTTCTTTACTTTAAGGAATTCTTCCCCATGACTGTTGTAATTAGAAATCAGATTCTGAAGAATTTTTTGATTTAGTACTGTAGTTTGCTATTGTGATTTAGTAGTTTGCTTGAGAGAAATTGAGTTCTACAAGAGCTACTCTGATATGAAGTCTTAAATCTAAAAGATTCTCAGAACCTTTATGCAGCTTGAAACTTAATTAGTGTTTTGCTTGTTTATATATATTTTTCAACTACACAATAAATTGTTCATGTTTTGGCTTTGCTATAACACTAGATATCTCAAGCAATAAAGCAACTGTTTGTGACTTCCAAATTGTGTCACCTTGTAAGCCTTCAGCGAATGCCTAATAACTAACTAGTGAAAGTCAAAGACCATATAATTATTAGAATGCACATTGCAAAATATAATTCTCATATTTAATTGACATGGTATTAAGATGCTTTCTTTTGGTTTTTGATTTCAGCATCAGTTGTTAGTGAGCAGTTGTCTGTTCTTATCTCAAGGGCAGAAAATTGTTCATGTTTTGATTTTGTTCTTGCCCAACGGTTTCTTAGTTGTTGGTTAGATAAATAGTTGTGTGAGTCCTTTCTGTAAACAAATTTTCATCTTAGCCTCTGGAGGGATAAATTATATTGTCCATTTATTAATCAAGATTAACTCGATGATTATTCACACAACTGTTTTTACTTTCTTTAGTTGTTTGGTATAACATTAAATCCCACTTTTATTAGTACCAACTGATATATTATCTTTTATATTGGTTTTTCCCGTACAGAAATCATTCAATCATGACAGGCAAGGTGGGAGTCATCTTACATTGAATGCTTATCCTGTGCAGCAAGATGTGCATTCTGTGCATCATCCCCATGATCTGAAAATGTTTCCAGTCTCCAACCATGCAACTTCTATTTCTATTGGCAACCCTTTTTTCAAGAATTATTATGCAACCACCGGCCCAAATATGGCTAGCACCACCATAAAGCCACAATTACTTGGTGGAATTCCTGCCACAGCTCCACAAACAATTCTTCCTACTGTTGGTTCTGTTTTTGGGATAATGGATTCTTGGTAATGTATCATTTTTGCTGTATTGGGACTTAAAACCTACAAGATTGAGATTTGTTAGAGTTCTAATTGAAATGTGTTTCTACATACAGTGTGAAATCCTCAGGATCTCCTGCTCAACTAACCATATTTTATGCTGGCACAGTGAATGTTTATGATGATATATCACCTGAGAAGGTTTTCATTTTCTTTCTCTTCCTGAGAAATACTTTGCTGGCTATTTACTCTCTAATGGAGCTGTGATAAGCTTAAACTCAAAATTTTATTCAGTCTCAGGCTATCATGTTCTTGGCAGGAAATGGCTCTTCCATCTCCTCTAACATGGTACAGCCAAAAATTCAAGGCCAAGTGCCAAGCTCAAAGCCAGTGGAAACTGATATTAGTCCTGTGAGCCAGCCTGTAACTACTCCACCGTGCTCTCACCTCTCAAGCCCTTTATCTGTTTCTTCACATACTGGTGCTTAGTCAGGGAGTGGATATACTAGTACTGAAGAAATCTTGGCAGTTAAGAACACTGGAACTGTAACTACTACTGTTAGTAAACTGGACTCTCCCAAAATTGCAAGTGCAATGGGATCTGTTACTGCAACAACCATGATACCATCTGGTACGAAATAATATTCTTGAATATATATTTGTAGAAGTTTCCAATTTTGAAGGAGTCTTGAATTTTATGTTTCTCTGCTGAGCACACAATACGTATCGTATACAGATTAGATTTATGAGTATTGTATTTGCCTTGTATAAGTGATATCTCATTTATTGTGCAGCAGCGCCCCAGGCTCGAAAGGCATCCTTGGCTCGGTTTTTGGAGAAGCGCAAGGAGAGGTAAGTTATATAAACCCAAGCAAAACAAAATATGCTTCTCACAGTTTGGTTGACTAATCCTTGCTATCTCTTTAAAAATTATTGATCGGAAATATCTTTCAACTCAAACTCTTCTCTTTTTTAGCTGTAGCTCAACTCAATTAATTAAGCCTTAATATCAATTTTTCTCTGGGGTCAGCGAGGAAAATCAATTTTTCGTGTTAAAATTTTCATTCTTTGAAAAACTGAACATAGTTTTAAAGATGATTTGTGGCCTGGAGTTCTAAAATTTTTTTCTGAGCAAAGGCTTCGGGTTCTGTTCTGCTGCAATTCTATTCGAGTTTTTCGTAAGGATTTTTCAGTATCTGCCTTCTGCTTGCTTGATAAGAAACAAGACAGTGATTTTCCATTTTCATATAATTGTATAGTTGTCCATTTTATTTTTCCATTCAAGGAGTGTAGCCTCTACTGGCATATGTGGGTTTTGTGAGAAACTAGTGTTTCACATCAGAATATATGTTGTGAGTAAACTGTGTTTCTAACTGATCTAAATGTATGTCTAGCAAAGTTTTCTCCTTCCAATAATAATAATGGAAAGCCTCGTTTTTATGATAATCATTTCAATGAAGGTTGGAATTTGACTTCAGGCCATTGTTTGTGCGTGCAGGGTGATGAGTGCAACACCATACAGCCTCAGCAAGAAATTTCCTGAATCCCCCATCCCGAATCCAGTTGACTGAATAGCTCTCTCACCAAGTAAGGAGAGTAATCACAACAAATGAAGCCAAATTAGAAAGTAATCATTTCAATTTATGTAGTTAGTTAAAGATGCAAGCAAATTTTTTTTTTTGGTTAACTAGAATAACTGTAATCCCTTGTTTGATCCCAAAACTTTCCTTATATATATATAGAGAGAGAGAGAGAACAGAGAGAGAGAGAGAGAAAGAGAAGCTGCAATGGTGTCTTTCCCTTTTTTTTTTTCTGTAATGGTTTTCCTTTTAATTATTGTGTTTGAAGAAATTAAGCATATTTTGTGACGATGTAACTTTTGTTACATTTTGGAAATAAAAAATACAAGATTAAGATCACGTTTAATGTCTTCATTACAGTTATTTAGTCCACTTTATCTTTTTTTTTTTTGGGAATTTGAGACATCTTTTTCTTTTAAGGTTTCTTTTTGTTGGCTGCACAAGCTTTCCTAATAAACTGGGTGATTTATGTCATTTTATATCTTCATTGACTTGTTAATTTGCAAGATTGCCTTATTTGATCAATTTTTTTTCCCATTTTATACTACAAATTAAACTATTAAATGACTCGTCAACTGCTTCACAATTGATTATGTTGAACTAAACTAGTTTAAGGCTATGACATTATGCTTAGCGGTGATGATAGACTCTGTATAAAATTAGGATTTTACTCTGTCAAAGCTAATTGCTTTTCATAATCACTATTTATTTATTTCTTTCTTTTTGGGCTTGAGATAGGAATCATCTCTAAAAATTTCTTCTTTAAATTGACACGTCAAGGTGATAACCTGCGTGGAAAAGTATTTACTTTTTTCTTGATTGGGACACTATTCTTATGGCAACACTTGAGTTTGAATTTAAGTGTAAAAAGACTTGCCGAAAAGAAATAAATCAAAGCTTTTGTTTGGCAAATATTCATAATGACAGTAAAGCAAGCACATGCCCTTGTAAAAGCCAATCAGTATTTGGAATTTAACTTATACACTGAACCAAAACTGCCCTGGCCCAGTTTGTTATCTACAGAGAAGTTGTCAGTGGCAGCAAGGATGATGCTGAAATCAAAAAATGCTATATCAGGAGGACGACTGCTCTGCCCAAATTCACTTGCCACCAAAGTATTTTTGTGGTAGATTGAAGCTTTTTTTTTTATCCTTGTGTTAGCTGAAATTGTATTGATCTCTTTGTTGTTTCATTTGAGGGTTCATTTGATTTTTTATCATTTGAGGGTTCATATGTTTATACCATTGTTAAAAGTAGATCCAAATTGTTTATCCTATTTTAGATTAATTAGTTAAAAATGTAATTTGATTTGCATATATCTTTGGCAGGAGAAATACCAAGAACTTAAGAATGCCGAGCCTAAGTTGCAGACACTTGAGGCTGAGGAGGATGATATGCCTTCATTAACACCAGCCCAAATAGAGCTTGAGCGACGCGTGTTTGTGGAGGCTGCTGGTGGCACCGGTAAGACATCTCGTATTTATGGGCTGGGTTCTTCCTCATCCCATTATTCATGCTATGAACCATCTGGGTCATCATTTTCTGCAACGTCTGCTAATCGCAATGACTCTGAGGTATTGGAAACTATGAAAGTATTACAACAAAAGGTAGAAGAGCAAGCCAAGGTTATAGCATCAATGAATGAAGTTATAGCTAATGTGCGCTCGGTGAATGATGTTTTAGATGATATGCGCTTATTCTTTTCTGAGAAAAGAAGGAAAACAAATGCTCCTCCTGCTCCGGCAAATGACAATGTGGAGGAAGACGATGTTCGTATGTAGGATATACTTGATAGTTGGTGTTTTCTTTATTTGTGTTTGGAGTGTCGAATTAATAAAGTTGGTGTTCTCTTTGTTTGTGTTTGGAGTGTCGGATTATTAAGACATCATGTGTTCAATATACTTTCTTAAGGGGTAAACTTTACATTCGAATTGTTTATGTATACTTATTGCCACTAATAACTTAATTATGAATGTTGTGTTATTTGATTATTATTGTAATGAATGACTATTTTATAAACAGGTTTGGTTATTATATTTGAAATTCAACAGGTTCTTGAAAATGAGTAAAAAAAAAATTTGGAATACTGGAAAAATATAGCCAAACAATTACAAAATTTGCGACAAAATCAGCGACTAAAGGTGTCAAAAAAAATAATGAATTCTGCGACGAATCAACGACTGAAACAACGAGGAAATATTGCGACATATTCTGTGACACATCAGCGACAAACTTTAGCGAGCAAATTAGCGACCAATTCAGCGACTAAATCAGAGACAAAACAGAGACAAATTCAACGACCAAAGCTAAATCAGCGACGACTTTCAGCGGGAATAAATAATTCCCGCCAAAAATAAAAATGTCGTTGAATTTGTCTCTGTTTTGTCGCTGATTTGTCGCTAATCAACGACACACACAATTGGTCCCTGATTTGTCGTTGATTTTTTAGCGACCAGGACATTACCATCCGCTCAATTTTTCTCGCTATTCGTCGCTGATATTGTCGCTATCGTATTTTGGTCGTTGATTTCGTCGTTAATGGTGTCGCAGATTGCGTCGCAGATTGCTGTTTTTTTTGTAGTGAGTGAAGGGATTGAACTATGGGATTTCGTGGAAAGTGAGTGGAAACCTCCCACTTATGAAGTTGACGGTATTTAAGTTCCACTTCCCAAAGCACAATGGTCAGCTAGCAATGTCAAAGATCGATTCAAGAACAATAGAGCTGCTTCCATCTTGATGAATTCCATTTCAAGAGAAGAAGGTGGAAGAGTTCAACATTTAACTTGTGCACATTGCATTTGGAAAACACTCGAAAACTACCATGAAGGTATGACTCAAGTGAGATTTACCAAGAAACAAATGCATGTCCATGAGTATGAGCTATTCAAGATGAAACCAAATGAAAATGTCACCGACATGACAAATCGCTTGCTTGCTATTGTCAATGAACTAAAGAAGTATGGCAAGGTATATGATCAAGGTGATGTAAACAGTAAAATCTTGAGAGCCCTAAGAGCTAGAAAAAACTTTGAATTAAAAGTATCATCCATAGAAGAAGCTAATGATCTCAGCACATTAAGAACCGACGAGCTAGTTGCTAAACTACTCACATTTGAGCTACACAGTGAGAAAGAAGAAGATCAAGGTGAAAAAGAAAAGAGAAAACCAATTGCACTCAAAGCAATCAAAGAAGTTGAGAGCTCAAGCAATGAAGGTACTGATGATGAAGATGAAATGGAAATGTTCTCAAAAAGAATCAATGAATGGAAAAGGAAGAAAAGATTACAAGCAAACAAAGGTACACCTCCAAAATTCTCCTTCAAAGATAAAGAAAAGAAAAATGAGGTAAAATGCTATGAATGTGGAAAAACTGGTCACATTAAATCGGATTGCTTCAAATTAAAGAACAAAAAGAAATGGGATAAAGAAAAAAAAAAGTCTCTCAAAGCCACATGGGATGACTCTTCTTCAAGTGAAGAAGAAGAAGAAGAAGGAATTGCAAATCTATGTCTCATGGCTATTGAAGATGACTCCAATGAGGTAAGTACTCAATCCTTTGATCTAGTAGCACATAATGATACAAATGATATAGATGATAGTGATTTGATTGAGCACATGAACTTTAAAATAGAAAAATATTTTTCTAAAATGATGCTTTATAAAGAGAAAAACTCTAAGTTAGAAAAAGATTTTATATGCTTAAAGAACTCTACCTTAGAATTGAAAACCTCAAATGAACACTTGATGAATACGATAGGAGAGTTAAATAAAAACTCACATGACTTAGAAAAGATTATTAAAGAAAATGAAACATTGAAGCATGAACTAAAAGAACTAAAAGAATCAATTTCCAGATTTCATAAAGGAAAGGAAGCATTAAACACATTAATTAATAACCAAAGATCACCTTCCTTAAAATATGGATTAGGATTCAATGGCTCAACCAACATTGCACCAAGCAAACCAACATTTGTAAAAGCATCTACAATTGAAATTCCTGATGTTCATATCAAAGATGCTTGCACCAAGTCTAAAAGTACCACAAGAACTTCTTATGGTTTGCTAGGAAATAAAGCCAAAAATAATTATGCATTTTTATACACTAAACTTGCACAAAAGAAATCACATACTTGTAGTTGTATGCATGATACCTTAAATACAAAAAGAAAAATGCAGAAGTATAGAATACCATGGCAATGCACATATTGTATGAAATTTGGACACAAAAATTTTTCTTGTTATATAAGAAAGGCTCATCTCAAGTTAGAAGGCACTTTTACTACTAACCATCAAGGACCCAACTTCATGTGGGTACCTAAAAGAAGATGATCACTATTGCCTTGCAGGTATGCTTAAAATCTACTATCAACGAAAGCACATGGCTTGTGGATAGTGGATGCTCAAGGCATATGACTGGAAATGCAAAGCTCTTTATAAGTATTACCTACAAACATGGAGGTAATGTAACTTTTGGAAACAATGCTAAAGGTAAAATTCTTGGTGTTGGCTCCATTGGTTCTATTGGTAAGGATTTAATAGAAGATGTATGGCTTGTTGATGGTTTGAAACATAACTTGCTAAGTGTTAGTCAACTATGTGATAAAGCATACTTTGTCAATTTTGATTCCAAGGAATGCAAAATCACGAATTCAAATGATATTATCATATTTAAGGGTACTAGAACAAACAACACTTATAATATCAACATTCATTCAAATCATACATTTAAATGTTTAATGTCCACTAATAATGATGCATGGTTATGGCATAGAAGACTAGGACATGCTGGTATGGATCAATTGAAATATATCTGCAATGAAAACTTAGTTGATGGCTTACCTAAGATAAAATATGATAAAGATAGGATTTGTGAACCTTGTCAACATGGTAAGCAACATAAAAGCTCATTTAAATCAAAGAGTGTTATAAGCACCTCTAGACCTTTAGAGCTCATTCATTTGGATTTGTTTGGATCAAATAGAGTTACAAGCTTAGGAGGCAAATCATATGCATTTGTTCTTGTTGATGATTACTCTAGATTCACATGGGTTAATTTCGTAGCTCAAAAGAATGAAGCCTTTAATTACTTCAAAATGTTTTCAAAAAGAGTTCAAAATGAAAAAAGATATGTGATCACATCTATTAGAAGTGATCATGGCAAAGAATTTGAGAAAGAAAATTTTGAAGGCTTTTGCAATGAACTTGGCATTTCACATAATTTTTCTGCTCCTAGAACTCCACAGCAAAATGGTGTAGTTGAAAGGAAAAATAGAACTTTAATTGAAATGGTTAGGACAATGCTCAATGAATATGATTTACCATCTTATTTTTGGGCAGAAGCAGTTAATACAGCTTGTTACATTGCAAATCGTGTTTACAAAAGGCATTTAACTAATAAAACTTCTTATAAGCTATGGAATGGAAGAATACCCAGAATTGGATATTTTAGAGTATTCAGATGCAAATGCTTCATATTGAATACCAAGGATAATCTTGGAAAATTTTCATCCAAATCAGATGAAGGCATATTCCTAGGATATTCATCATATAGCAAAGCATATAGGGTATTTAACATGAAAACTCTAGTTATAGAAGAATCAATGCATGTTGTATTTGATGAATCATCTAATCGTGATCAGAAGAAAGGTATTACTTTCAATGACCCTGCAGGTACTCTTGAACCTCTTGAATCTATTGATGCTCCAAAGATCAATCAGCATGAACTTGAAGAAAAGACTCAAGATCTACCTAAGGATTGGCAATACAAGAAAGACCATCCTAAGGAACTCATCATTGGAGAAACATCTAAGGGAGTAATTACTAGAACTAAAATTAATCATGTAGATGTTAATTTTGCTTTTGTTTCTCAAATTGAGCGAAAGACTGTTGAGGAGGCTTTAAATGATGAAAATTGGATAACTGCAATGCAAGATGAACTTAATCAATTTGAAAGAAATAATGTTTGGCAACTTACTCCTAGACCTACAGATCACTCTATAATAGGATGCAAATGGGTCTATAGGAATAAGCTTGATGAGAATGGTCACATTGTTAGAAATAAAGCAAGATTGGTAGCCAAAGGCTATAATCAAGAAGAAGGTATTGACTATGATGAAACCTTTGCCCCTGTAGCTAGATTAGAAGCTATTAGAATATTACTTGCTTTTGCATGTCACTTGAACTTTAAGCTTTTTCAAATGGATGTTAAAAGTGCGTTTCTAAATGGACTTATAAGCGAAGAAGTTTATGTAGAACAACCTCCTGGTTTTGAAAACTACAAATTTCCTGATCATGTTTTCAAACTTACCAAAGCTTTATATGGATTGAAACAAGCACCAAGAGCTTGGTATGATAAACTTAGTGCATATTTACTTGAAAATGGTTTTTCAAAAGGAAAAGTAGACACAACTCTCTTTGTTAAAAAGGACAAGCATAAAATTTTAATTGTACAAGTTTATGTGGATGACATAATATTTAGAGCTACTAATGAAGCCTTGTGCAAAGAATTTGCTTCTTGTATGACTAGGGAATTTGAAATGAGCATGATGGGTGAACTCAAGTTCTTCCTTGGACTGCAAGTCAAGCAATGTGAAGATGGGATCTTCATCAACCAATCCAAATATACAAAAGAACTCATTAAGAAATTTGGAATGGATGGCTGCAAAACTAGCAAAACTCCTATGAGCACATCCTTGAAATTAGGTAAAGATGAAAATGGTAAAGCAGTAGATGAGAAGAAATATCGAGGTATCATCGGATCACTACTTTACTTAACCGCTTCTAGGCCTGATATAATGTATAGTGTATGTCTTTGTGCTAGATTTCAAACTAGTCCTAAAGAATCACACTTGAATGCCACTAAGAGAATTTTGAAATATTTGAATGGTACAATGCATTTAGGACTTTGGTATCCTAAAAACACATCATTTCATATCATAGGCTTTTCAGATGCAGATTATGCTAGTAGTATCTTAGATAGGAAAAGCACTACAGGAGCATGTCACTTTCTTGGTAATTGTCTAGTTTCTTGGCATAGTAAGAAACAAGCATCGGTTGCTTTATCCACAACGGAAGCCGAATATGTTGCAGCATGTTTTTGTTGCACACAAGTATTATGGATGAAACAACAATTGCTTGACTATGGTAAAGTATTTAACAATATCTCCATTAAATGTGACAACACTAGTGCTATCAATTTGACTAAAAATCCTATCCAACACTCTAGATCCAAACATATAGATATTAGACATCATTTCTTGAGAGAAAATGTACAAAATCAGAATATAATCCTAGAATTTATAGACACACAAAATCAACTTGCTGATATCTTTACAAAACCCTTGAATGAAGATAGACTTAACTTCATTAAACTTAATTTAGGAATGATTGATGGAACCACCTTGAATTAATTGCCTATCAATAAAGTTTCTATGTGCATTTATTTATTTTATTTCTCTAAACATTAGAAAAATCTTTCATCTTTCCTTGAATCTTTCATTTCTAAGTCAGTCGCGTTCGCTCCAGTGTCCATAGCGATCGCTATCTCATCTGCCAGATTCATTCAAACAAAAATCTATGTGCACGGTCAAGAAAATTTGTGCGCGGGCGCAATAATTTGAACAGTTTCGACCGTTACAGATAGTTTCTTCCCCCGCAAGCGTACTGATCATGCTAATGGTTGCTAGACCGCATTTCGCGATCGCACCCTTCAAAATCTGCGACCGCTCTCTGTACACTCTGCTCAAAATTTTGTAACCGTTGGCTGTATGACAGGTCGCAACTCTTAACTTTCAACAGTCATAAACGGCTATTTTCTTAATTTCTTCTATTTAAGAGTATGTTACATCAGTTTCTTGGATATTTTGGTTATTAAAGCATATAAACTTCCCTCTGAATCTCAAAAATCTTCTCAAAATCATCTGTTTCTCATACACCCTCTGTTTTCCAGTTTTCTTCTTTTTCTTTCTATTCTAATGGCTCCCAAAAAGAAGACAACCTCCAAAATAAAAGGAAAAGCAAAGAGAGCTCCAGGAATCACAATAAGAGAACCTATAGTTGATCCTCCATCTCCTCCACAATCTAAAAGAGGTGAGAAAATTCACAAACCTCACCACCAAACTTCTGAGGAAGATGTTAGATATGCTATGCTGAAAAGAAAGAAGGTTGAGGGAACCAAATCTCCTTTTGGTGGGATGCTTTCTGCCCTAAATATCAAGGATGAGATTGAGAGATTACTAGATGTCCTTGGATGGAGAAAGTTTGTATTTCCTGAAGAGGTAGGTTATTCCAGTCTAAGCAAGGAATTTCTTATGTCTTTCCAAATAGAAAAGAGTGCTAACTCTGCACTGGGATGGTATGGGGTTAGGTTTAAACTGTTTGATCAATACCAAGCCTTAACCCTAGAAGACTTTGGAAATATTTGGAACTTTCCTACTGATGGTATAACCTCTTACAATGATCAAATCTTTTCAAACCAAACTCTCTCTGCATTCTGGCAAGAAATTTCTGTGGAAACTTCTTTTGAAAAAGAATCAAAAGCCAGACACATCAAATCCCTCACCCATTGGATGCTCCATAGGATTATCACCTACACCATCCATCAAAGAGCAGATGGGAATGAAAAGGTAACCAAAAGAGACCTCATCTTTTTATATGCTTTCACCCACAACATCCAAATGAACACAACCAAGTTCTTGATTGACACCCTCTATCATCATGCAGTTACAAGAACTGGAACTTTCTTCTTATCCTCACAAATTACTCAAATAGCTAGGCACCTGAACCTTCTAAATGATCTGAACCTAGCTACATTGAGAAACCCTTTCAATCTTGCCTCTAGTGCCATCACAATTGATTATCTAGAACATGTTGGATGTGTAAGGAAGATTGAAGGCACATATGAATACGACCAAACAGTTTTAAGGCACCAAACCTGAATACGACCGTACCATTCAATTAAAGGATGAAACCTTATCACAGTAGGTTTCGCGGTCAGAAGCCCGACCTCCATCGCGACCACTCATAAAGACAAGCGACCGTCCCAATTTATGGACGATCGCTACCTAAGGAACTCAAGTCATTCTAATCATAGTAAGGTTCGCGGTGACAAGAACGGCGAATGACTCGGCCTCGCTTACCACTTTAGCAACCGCCCATTCAGAGTCGCGACCGCTCTACCAATTCAAGAAAAATTTGCTTAAAGAGACAGTAGTGTTCGCGTCCTCAGGTGCGTCCAGAAGTTCGACGCGAGAATCTCAACTCGACCGCGAGATGCTACCTAGGGCGATCGTGACATTCAAATTTTGGCGGACATCTCTTCTGCCCTGTCAGAGAATGACACGTGACATGACCGTTATAAACCCACTTCAATATTCAAAAAGGGCGACCGCACCTTTGCTAGGAGCGACCGTCCCGACAATCACAGCATGGGCAAGATTCCTGCTGCAGAGCACTAAAATTCGACCGTTGAAGCTTTTTAAATGTAGCGACTGTCCCTTGTCCAAGGACGACCACGTGAGGCATGAGCGCGACCATCCTTGTATGAAGGACGACTGCTAAATGCTTCGAAAAGTTTAAGTAAAGAAGGTCTAAACTGCCAAGAATTTATTCTCACTATCAATAACGGCTAGTAAGACCACATTGGCTATAAATACAGTGCTTCTACAAGAAAAGCATAAAGACAAGTGAAGCAAAATAGAATTTGATAGCCAAGCAACAACTTTTCTTTTACTTAAACTTACATTTGAATTGTAATGAATGTTAGGTGTAAGCATTGAAAACACCATTGTATAAGTTTGAGTGTGAGCTTGGAAAAACACTTGGGTTGTGAGAGTAATCCTTGTAAAACTCTTGTTTGGGTTGTAAGAGTGAGCCTTAAAAACTCCTTTAAAGGTTCTTGAGTGTAAGCCTTAGAAAACACTTGTGAAGTTAGGTGTGAACTTGTGAAAACACCAAAGTTGGAAGTGAGCTTGTAAAAACTTCAAAGATTAGTGGAACCTTAACAAGTTGTTAAGGAAGTGGATGTAGGATTGAAGTAAATCCGAACCACTATAAATCTTGTGTGTTCTTTCTTTCTTCCATTACTCAACCATCTCTTAATTCCACATTTCTATTTTGTTGAGTTTTTTAATTGTCATTATTTCTTGAGGAAACCAATTCACCCCCCCCCCTCTTGGTTGCCATCTTGGGACAACAATAATAATAAACAAAAAAATAAAAATAAAAATAAAAATAAAAATAAAAATAAAAATAAAAATAAAAATAAAAATAAAAATAAAAATAAAAATAAAAATAAAAATAAAAATAAAAATAAAAATAAAAATAAAAATAAAAATTGGTTTTGTTTTCTTAATTAATGTCAGATTCTGTGAATAACTAAAATTAATCATAAAATTCTTCTATAAATAAGGACTAAAACAACACAAAAAGGGGATCGGATTTTGGAGGAAAAAAAAGGAAAAACTTTGAATCGATCGGAGAAACTTTTGGCAATAAAATCAATCATACTTTTTGAGAGGAAGCAACCAAGCAATTCAATCCATCAAAGGCAATCATCTTGCCTTTGTACTTGTTCATCCAAGAAGCAATTTTTGGTGGAACCAACGAACGAAGGTTTGAATATCTAATTTCTTTATTTTCTCACAGTAGCTTTAATAAATCGTTTCTTCTATTTCCAAAAACCCTAAAAATCATTCTTCTATTTCTTCTAAACCTTAAATCCCTAAAACGTTTCTTCTAAACCTAAGAACCCTAATTTGTTTCTTCTATCTCCAAACACCCTAATTCGTTTCTTTTGTTTTCAAAAACCATAAAACCTTAAATCATTTTTTTTGTTTCCAAAAACTTCAAAAACCCTAAATCATTTTATTAATTCCCAAAACCCTAATCTCTATTCCAAAAAGTCAGTAGCCTTATTTTTAAGAATAAAAAGCTTTAACGGTAATTAATCCTTCTTTCCAAAATCACATAGTAAGTATTATTCTTTTAAAAATAACACTAGTTTTTTCCAATTTCGAAACCCTATTTTTTTTTAAAATATTAAACCCTAAAATCTTAATTTTTAACACCGAAACCTACAATCCTAGAATCCTAGGACCCTGCAAGGGGCACTGCACCCTTGACCCCCGCCCGCTAACTTGCTAGCGGACCGCCGTATGGGTTCAGGTCATTATTTATTTATGCATTATAAGTCTTTATGTTTTACTTCCATTATTATGATTATTCAAAATACAAACAGTAATCTAAAAACTTAAGTTTTCCTAATTTCATAATTTTACCCCTCAAACCCTAATTTGATCAATCAAAGAAACTTACTAATTTCTTAAATTATAAAACCCTAATCCTTTTCAATTCTCTTAAAACTTACAGTAGCCTAAAAAAATAACAATAATAATATCTTAAGATTCCAAAACCCTAAATATTAATTAAAGAAATTTAAATAGAAACAGTAACCGTAATTTGTACCTTTACTTGCTTTATTTACTTTTAGATTTGATTGTGTAGTTCAATTTTTGCTTTGTATTTTATATGCTTTGAATTATTTAAGTTCAATGATTGATTTATTTAATTTATCATGGATGGATGTTTACTTTCTATTTTGATTGATATTTAATATCTCTGATGAATGATTTATTTATTATGAATGGTTATTTACTTTTATCAATTTAATTAGATTTCCAAATGTTGTAAGAGATATGTTTCCACTTGGTGGGTACCTCATTAGTTAAATATCATGTAATTTAAATTACTTTTCTATTTTAGAACCAATGTAAAGGACATGTTTCTACCTTTCGGTGGGTGTCCTTTTTAGGCATGGATTATGTAAGGGCATGTTTCCATCTTCGGATGGGTGTCCATTTATTTGTTTTGCTTGGACATTGTTTTGATTTTCAATATATCGATGCTTTATTTTAATTATTGTGTGTAATATGGATAATATTGTTATATTTAAGAATTTTATAATATTAAGACCTGTAAAGGAGGCCGGTTCTAATGAATCGGGCGTTATGGGTGTGCTGGGCCATTTCTCACCTTCCACACATGTACGCAACTTTTCGAACCCATTATGGGGTTGGGGATTCCTTAGGAATCTATTCATCCACCCCTTTCTTTTTCCCGGCCCGTACGGGTGGGGACTCCATTTTCTTTGAACCTAGGTCTGTGTTCTCTAACGCCCCGAGCCTAAACAGTACCGAAGTCGCAAGAACCATTCCACCTGGAGTGGGGGCGAAATTCCTCGCTCACAGTGGTGACTCCGCTGGGGATAAGAGAAGTTGATTCCGTTGGTCTTTATATTATTCTATTCTTTCTTATAATAAAGGTTATAAGATTGCATCGTGTGCGTGAGTTAGGACGCCCGTGTTACCCGTGTTGTGTTATGTAAGGGATACCATACTTTCACTCAAGGTATGGAGATCGAGCATGGCATAACCACTCTGTAGACCCTTAATTTTTGACCCAGTCCGGTCCAATATATTTTAGTAAGTCCAAAATAATTTTGTGTTATCCAATATATTTTAATTAGTCCAAAACAACTTTTGTTATCTTAATTAAATAATATTTGCTTTAGTATCTAATTTTTATTAATAATAAATAAATAATAATAATAATAAACAAAATAATAAATATAAAAATCAGCGAATCGTCGCCGAAAATCAGCGTGGACGAAATGGCTTTGCCATTTCACCCACAGGAATTTCTTGCGGGCAAAATGGCCGCTGGCCAATTTCAGCCGCCGCAGCCGCTGCCCCCTGGACAGCTTTTTTGCCAGCACAATTTTTTCGCAGCAGTTTTTTTTGTCAGTGCAATTTTTCCGCAACAGTTTTGTTTTTTTACGAGCGAAATTTTTTCGACATAAATTTTTCCAAAACCAAAGACAATTAGGTTTCGGTTTTCTTTTCTTATTTAATGTTAGATTCCGTGAATAACTAAAATTAATCATAAAATTCTTCTATAAATAAGGACTAAAACAACACAAAAAGGGGATCGAATTTTGGAGGAAAAAAAAGGAAATACTTTGAATTGATCGAAGAAACTTTTTGCAGGAAAATCAATCAGAATTTTTGAGAGGAAGCAACCAAGAAATTCAATCCATCAAAGGCAATCATCTTGCCTTTGTACTTGTTCATCCAAGAAGCAATTTTTAGTGGAACCAACGAACGAAGGTTTGAATATCTAATTTCTTTATTTTCTCATAGTAGCTTTAATAAATCGTTTCTTCTATTTCCAAAAACCCTAAAAATCATTCTTCTGTTTCTTCTAAACCTTAAATCCCTAAAACGTTTCTTCTAAACCTAAGAACCCTAATTTGTTTCTTCTGTCTCCAAACACCCTAATTCGTTTCTTTTGTTTTCAAAAACCATAAAAACCTGAAATCATTTCTTTTGTTTCCAAAAACTTCAAAAACCCTAAATAATTTTATTAATTCCTAAAACCCTAATCTCTATTCCAAAAAGTCAGTAGCCTTATTTTTAAGAATCAAAAGCTTTAACGCTAATTAATCATTCTTTCCAAAATCACATAGTAAGTATTTTTCTTTTAAAAATAATTTCAAAACCCTATTTTTTTTTTAAATCTTAAACCCTAAAATCTTAAATTTCAACACCGAAACCTACAATCCTAGAATCCTAGGACCCCGTAAAGGGCTCTGCCCCCTTGACCCCCGCCCGCTAACTTGCTAGCGGGACCGCTGTATGGGTTCGGGTCATTATTTATTTATGCATTATAAGTCTTCATGTTTTACTTCCATTATTATGATTGTTCAAAATAAAAACAGTAAACCCAAAACCAATTAATCTAAAAACTTAATTTTTCATAATTTCATAATTTTACCCCTCAAACCCTAATTTGATCAATAAAAGAAACTTACTAATTTCTTAAATTATAAAACCCTAATCCTTTTCAATTCTCTTAAAACTTACAGTACCCTAAACAAATAACAATAATAATATCTTAAGATTCCAAAACCCTAAATGTTAATTAAAGAAATTTAAATAGAAACAGTAACCCTAATTTGTACCTTTACTTGCTTTATTTACTTTCAGATTTGATTGTGTAGTTCATTATATGCTTTGATTTATTTTATATGCTTTGATTTATTTAAGTTAAATGATTGATTTATTTAATTTATCATGGATGGATGTTTACTTTCTATTTTGATTGATATTTAATATCTTTGATGAATGATTTATTTATTATGAATGGTTATTTACTTTTATCGATTTATTTAGATTTCCAAATGTTGTAAGAGGTATGTTTCCACTTGGTGGGTACCTCATTAGTTAAATATCATATAATTTAAATTGCTTTTCTATTTTAGAACCAATGTAAAGGACATGTTTCTACCTTTCGGTGGGTATCCTATTTAGGTATGTTTCCATCTTCGGATGGGTGTCCATTTATTTGTTTTTCTTGGACATTGTTTTGATTTTCAATATATCGTTGCTTTATTTTAATTATTGTGTGTAATATGGGTAATATTGTTATATTTAAGAATTTTATAATATTAAGATCTGTAAAGGAGGCCGGTTCCAATGAACCGAGCGTTGTGGGGGTGTTGGGCCTTTTCTCACCTTCCCCACACGTACCTAACTTTTCAAACCCATGAGGGGGTTGGGGATTCCTTAGGAATTGAGTCATCCACCCCTTTCTTTTTCCCCGCCCATCCGGGTGGTGACTCCATTTTCTCCTGACTTAGGTCCGTGTTCTCTAAGGCCCCAAGCCTAAACAGTGCCGAAGTAGCAAGAACCATTCCACCGGGAGTGGGGGCAAAAATCCCCGCTCACAATGGCGACTCCACTGGAGATAAGAGAAGTTGATTCCGTTGGTCTTTACATTATTCTATTATTTCTTATAATGATATTATCCATTGCATCATATTAGATTACATCGTGTGCATGAGTTAGGATGCCCATGTTACCTGTGTTGTGTTATGTAAGGGATACCATACTTTCACTCAAGGTATGGAGATCGAGCATGGCATAATCACTCATAGCCTCGTACCATTTGGTATATACTTGCTATGAGAACCTAAGCCTTTTTACCCAAAGACTAAAGCTCATGTAATTGGCCTAGTTACTTTCCTTAGGTTTTACACCAAATGCATGTTGTTTGACTATGGTTAATTTATCTTGGCTTAAATCATGGCTTATTTGGTTTGTTCTTTTTCTAATATGACCTAAGTATATTATAAGCTCAAAATAATTTTTTCTTTAAAGTCCAGAAGACCAAAGCTATTTTCAAAACTTTCCAAGATGGTCTTTGGACATAAAACTTTTTTAAAAACAAATCAAAAATACTTTTCTCACGATCCAAATACAAAGCCCAAAATATGTTTTTTCTAAAATCTTTTTACAATGGGCTTAGAAACAAAATTATTTTCATCCAACCTTTTCTTGCAAAGAGCTTGCAAATTATTTAGGTCAATTACGAAATACTAAAAATCAATTGTGAGCCTAGTTTATACTAAGAATAATTAATCATAGGCTTGTTTTTGTCATGAATCATTAGTTACCTTTTCGAGTGAGAAATCTATTTATAATAAACCTTTTAATTTAGTTTTAATCCAATATAGCATAAAAGTTACTTTAGTTGGATAAATGGATTAAAACCTAATTAATGGGAATTATTATGAAATGATTTCCATTTTCAAAAATATAACTATTGGTCGGAGGGAAATATTTGAAAATAAGGTACCCCATGTTGGTATTTTGTTAACCATATACCTAGGAAAAGAGACTCGCCATTCGTGTGTGGATGTTATAAGGTTGGAAGGAACGTCTTAATTGTCCTTGTTTGTTGATTGTTTATGCATACATGCATACATACATACATTTGCATCTCATATCATTGATCCTCTCTGGCTCACAACCCTGGATTACGATAGTTCAAAACCTTACAATAATTCAACCTACGCCGAAGACGAAGAATCTAGTAACGACTCAATCACTTGCTCACCAAAATCAATGGAGCCTGAACAAATTCAAAGAATGATGGATGAAGTCCTCAATGCCAAAATGGAAGAAATAAAAGAGGCTCTTGCTGAGACCATGAAGAACCAATTGCCTGCAATTTTAGAAAATCATGCCGAAGCATCTGCTAGCACTAAGAAGCCAAAGGACAAAAGGAAGACTAAAGTTGATGAAGTAGTTTTTGATGATGATAAGGTGATCATTGATGATGATGATTGGGCTGAATACTACCAAGATGCTCAAGAGAAAAAAAAACCAAAGATTGTTGAAAGATCAACTATGGAGAAGACCGAAACTTTTGATGTTGAAAAGATGATTACTAATCTAGAAAAGAAATTTGAGAAGAAACTAAAAACTGAAGAGATGTCCGAGATTGACAAATTATTTTAGCTAGATGAAGAAGTTTCGTACAAGTTCAAGATGCCATCTTTTGCGAAGTTTGATGGAACCAAAAATCCTCATCTCCATGTGAAGCAGTATATCACTGCCATGCAGTCTGCCCGAGCTACTAAGGCTCAAACTCTAAGGTACTTTATGCTCTCATTGGATCATGTTGTCCAAAATTGGTTCAATACCTTAGATGATGGAACATAAAAGAGTTGGGATTTGCTATACAAAGCCTTCCTTTGGCAATATGGGTATAATGTCGAGATGGAAGTTACCTTAATGGAAGTGGAGTCCATAAGACAAAGGCCAAATGAGAATTTTGTGGACTATGTGAAAAGATGGAGAAACAAAGCCTCTTTGCTTAAGAAAAGGTCCAATGAATCTGATCAAATAAGGATGATCGTAAGAGGTGTCCTGCCCAATCTCCGTGAAAGGATGTCTCACACCCTTCTAAGGGATTTCAAAGATCTTCTCCAAGCTGGTCTACAAATTAAAGAGTGGGAAAGGGATAAGAATTGCTTTTCAATAAAAAGGAATGAGAAAGGGAACTACCAATCGGGCAATCAAAGCACACAAAAAGAAGTTTATGTTAATGCCACTAGTCAAGGAGGAATGAGGCAGTTTTCAGAATTAGCGAAGCCACTGTCTTGGGTTCTAAATAAGCTACAAAATAGGGGATTGTTATAACCCTTGACTTCTCGTCCTTTGCCTAATCCTCTTCCACCTAACTTTGATACTAATGCATTTTGCCAATTCCATCAAAGGCCTGGACACGAAACGGACAATTGTATGAAGTTGAGGCATGAGATCCAGAATTTAATTGATAATGGCAAGTTGCCTGAGCTGGACAAGCCCAATACCAAAGGTAATCCATTTCCAAGGTTCAATAGGATGCCACCACCAGCAACCTTCATGGTAGGAAAAGGATTAGAAGAGGATTTTGTTTTATCATCCTTTCAAGATGGGGATATTGAAGATATGAAAGGAAAAGAAGCTTAAACTCAACAAACTTTCTTTAGCTTGAATGTTGCTTTTCAATTTTACTTTCTTTAATTTTAATTGGAGCTATCATTTTTTTCAAATTTAAATTTGTTTGAATAAATTACTTCTAGCTTGACAATTCATGAATTAATATATTTATGCATCATAACTTGAATGACTTTACTAGGTGAGGAAATTGCTCTATAGCATTGAGTTGTGTATGCTTACTTAGAGAGGGCTCCTACATAATTATCTTTGTCTAGGTCCTAGTCAGTCTTAGAACATGCTTTGACAAACTTTTGAGGCAAAATTGAACTCTGCTTATTTAAGGGAGAGATGATCTAGGCATTGTTTGGTTAGCCAACAACTAGTATCCACCCTATTAAATATCAATCCCTAGTTGTCCCTTTGAGCCTTCATAAAATTTTAGCTTTCTTTTCATTGGCATATAACCTCAACAACCTACCCTGAGCTGTTGTAACACTTTTGAAAAGTCTTATGATCACTAAGATGAAGAGGCAAGAAGATCAAAGAAAGTAATGATTAGTCAAGATCATGAGGATAGTTGAAGTTCTCAAGACCATGAAGATAGTTGAAGTTCTCAAGACCATAAGGGTAGTTGAAGTTCACTTAATATCTCCAATATATCAAGACAACATCAGAGTAACAAATGATTCATCCCCGTTAAAGAAGATTTATGTTACTCCACTCATCCATTATTGGAAGCCCAATTTGGTACAAACAAGACAACTCTTTTAGAGATAGAACCAAACAAAAAAAAACAAATCAAAAAAAAAGAAGAAAAAAAAAGAAAAGAAAAAAAGAAGAAAAAAGACAAAAAAAACAAGACAAAAAAAAAAGGAAAAATAAAACCTGAAAGGGCGGTTCAGAAAGCCAATTGAGTTCTCTTTTACCTAAAGCAGCAAAAGGCTTACATTTGGTTTATAAGGACGGTTTGACTTGAATTGGTCCAACCCAACCAAAGATTCGATCAAAATCAAAGAAAAAGGAGAAAGATCATTCAGTTCTTGAAAGTTCTATAGTTGATAGTCCTACAAGGAAGAAGGAAAAAATTATAAAATGCTCGAAGAAAGGAAAGAGTAAGAAAAATAAAAAGAAAGAAAAGGGAGAAGAAGAAAAGAAACAAATTTGGGGTACCAAACTTTATGCAAGGACAAAAACTGTCCTAATCAAGATCCAGATTAATGCCAAGAAGATAGAAGGAATTTGGAGTCTAGAAAGATTGCTCCCAATTGTCTAAAGTTCCAACAAGAAATTTGTAGTGTGAAGGTTTGTCCTTTGTGTCACACCAGCTCCAATCTCAAAATGGCCTTCATTTAAACCCATGTCCCTTATAGACCCCATTTCAAGCCTATTAAAGACCTGTTGATCTCTCTTGGTAGAGTCTATAAGTGGAGATAGTTTGGATAAGCATGCATATGAGATAGATAATATTTAAACTCAAATGAGACCTTTGGCCAAGTAATGTGTTTGTGCCTATCTGAAGTGCAACAGTTCTTGCTTAAATAGAAATGATTCCAGAGTTTAGTACGGTAACTAGGGCTGTCATGTTATAGATATGTTAATTTGGAAAATCAAGTCCTAAGGTGCATTGACATTAATTTGGCAAAGCCAACATTTGATTTCAAAATCAAAATTCAAAAAAAAATCAAAAGAAAAAAAAAAGAGTTTTGTCGTACAAAGCCTTCAAGTTAAGGAAAGTATGTTGAACCTCCAATGGACACATTGGGTAAAGGAAATGATTATTGGCAAGGTCATGAAGAAGCTATCAACTGACATGGTGAAACATAGTTTAAAAAGGATGTATCCCTGACTCTATAACTTGGGATCTCCACCACTCATGTTTTCAACATCTTGAAGATAAAAGCCACAAATGCAAAGCTTTCGATCATTCCAATGCAAGACTTGAACGAGCGTCAAAAAGGAACCAATGGGAACACTTCTGTTGATCACCTCGGTCTATGAGTTGATGGAATGACTGAAAGTATTATTCATGCATATCATGCATACATGAGCATATCACATCGCACTTTCTTGTCTTGTATTGTCTATTCCTTTTCAAAGTGAACAGCAAATACCTTGCAAACTAAAGAATCAAAAGAAGATATTGAATCAAGGGGCATGGAAAGCCTATTTGCTTGTGGAAGCTCCAGTCATTTTACAAAAGAAGAAATGTGTGCTTGTGCGAAGAACTAGACTGCAAAAACATCAATCAGAGCCCGCATAGAAAAATCATGGGTTTGAGCCTACACAGGGGGCAATGCTTCTCCTTTTCAATTTTTGAGTTTATGCATAAACAAAATATTTTGAATATCTTGCCACACAGGGGGCAAGGAGAAGATATGAAGGCTAGCTAAAAAGGCAGAATTTTTTTTATTCATTAATGAACAAGAAAAAGAATTCTCACAAGAATAAAAAATCATCATCAATCAAAAGAAAAAAGTAGAATGAAAATGCAAAAGACAAAAGGTCAGTCCAGCTAAAAGAGCTGAAGCTAGGGTAAAGACCCAATCTCCAATGGATAAAGGTCCATGTTCCTAGGGTAAAGACCCAATCTCCAATGGATAAAGATCCATGTTTCAAGGGTAAAGACCCGATTTGCAATGGATAAAGATCCATGTTTCACGGGTAAAGACCCAATCTCCAATGGATAAAGATCCATATTCCTAGGGTAAAGACGCAATCTCCAATGGATAAAGATCCATGTTCCTAGGGTAAAGACCCGATTTCCAATGGATAAAGATCCATATTTCAAGGGTAAAGGCCCAATTTTCAATGGATAAAGATCCATGTTTCAAGATTAAAGACTCGATTTTCAATGGATAAAGATCCATATTTCAAGGGTAAAGACCCGATTTCTAATGGATAAAGATCCATATTTCAAAGGGTAAAGACCCAAAGTCCGAAGGATAAAGATCCTTGTTTCAAGGGTAAAGACTCGATTTCAAATGGATAAAGATCCATGTTCCTAGGTTAAAGACCCAATTTCCAATAGATAAAGATCTATTTTTGGTGGGTAAAGACCTACCATTTATAAAAATGGAACAGTCGGAGCAGTCAGACTTCTCAACTGATAAAAGGTTAGTCAAACTTAGTCTCGGGTCCAAGTACCCTAAAATCAAGTTCAATCTCGGGACCAAGTACCCAAATCTAATCCAATCTCGGGTCCAAATACCCAAATCAAATTTATTCCCGGGTCCAAGCACCCAAATCAAATTTATTTTCAGGTCCAAGAACCCAAATCAAATTCAATCTCGGGTCCAAGTACCCAAATCAAATCAATCTCGGGTCCAAGTACTCAATCTCGGGTCCAAGTACCCAAATCAAATTTATTCTCGGGTCCAAGTACCCAAATCAAATTTAATCTCGGGTCCAAGTACTTATTATCGGGTCCAAGTACCCAAATAAAATCAATCTCGAGTCCAAGTACCCAATCTCGGGTCCAAGTACCCAAATCAAATTCAAGCTCAGGTCCAAGTACCCAAATTCAATCCAATCTCGGGTCCAAGTACCCAAATCAAATTCAATCTCGGGTCCAAGTACCCAAAACAAATTCAAATAACCATCTCATCAAAAATTAAGTCTTATTGCTTTTCACTCTCTTTCATTAAAGTCTCAGATCGTTCAAGCATGGGGCAAACTGTAGACCCTTAATTTTTGACCCAGTCCGGTCCAAAATATTTTAATAAGTCCAAAATCATTTTTGTGTTGTCCAATATATTTTAATTAGTCCAAAATAATTTTTGTTATCTTAATTGAATAATATTTGATTTAGTATCTAATTTTTATTAATAAAAAATAATAATAATAAACAAAATAATAAAAATAAAAATCGGCGACGGAAAAATCGGCGAAGAAAAAATCGTCGCCAAAAATCAGCATGGACGAAATGGCTATGGGCCATTTTGCCCGCAGGATTTTCTTGCGGGCAAAATGGCCCGCAAGCCAATTTCACCCGCCACAGCCCGCTACCCCCTGCGGCAGCTTTTTCGCCAGCGCAATTTTTCCACAGCAGTTTTTTTTCTCTAGCAAAATTTTTCCGACGTAAATTTTTTCGAAACCAAATACAATTTGGTTTTGGTTTCCTTTTCTTAATTAATGTTAGATTCCGTGAATAACTAAAATTAATCATAAAATTCTTCATAAATAAGGACTAAAACAACACAAAAAGGGGATCAGATTTTGGAGGGAAAAAAAAGGAAAAACTTTGAATCGATCGGAGAAACTTTTGGCTGTAAAATCAATCGGACTTTTTGAGAGGAAGCGACCAAGCAATTCAATCCATCAAAGGAAATCATCTTGCCTTTGTACTTGTTCATCCAAGAAGCAATTTTTGGTGGAACCAACGAAAGAAGGTTTGAATATCTAATTTCTTTATTTTTCTCACAGTAGCTTTAATAAATCGTTTCTTCTATTTCCAAAAACCCTAAAAATCATTCTTCTGTTTCTTCTAAACCTTAAATCCCTAAAATGTTTCTTCTAAACCTAAGAACCCTAATTTGTTTCTTCTGTCTTCAAACGGCCTAATTCGTTTCTTTTGTTTTCAAAAATCATAAAAACCTTAAATCGTTTCTTTTGTTTCCAAAAACTTCAAAAACCCTAAATCATTTAATTAATTCCCAAAACCCTAATCTCTATTCCAAAAAGTCAGTAGCCTTATTTTTAAGAATCAAAAGCTTTAACGCTAATTAATCATTCTTTCCAAAATCACACAATAAGTATTATTCTTTTAAAAATAACACTAGTTTTTTTCAATTTCAAAATCTTATTTTTTTTTAAATCTTAAACCCTAAAATCTTAATTTTCAACACCGAAACCTACAATCCTAGAATCCTAGGACCCCGCAAGGGGAGCTGCCCCCTTGACCCCCGCCTGCTAACTGGCTAGCAGGACTGCCGTATGGGTTTGGGTCATTATTTATTTATGCATTATAAGTCTTTATGTTTTACTTCCATTATTGTGATTATTCAAAATACAAACAGTAAACCCAAAACCAATTAATCTAAAAACTTAAGTTTTCCTAATTTCATAATGTTACCCCTCAAACCCTAATTTGATCATTAAAAGAAACTTACTAATTTCTTAAATTATAAAACCCTAATCCTTTTCAATTCTCTTAAAACTTACAGTAGCCTAAACAAATAACAATAATAATATCTTAAGATTCCAAAATCCTAAATGTTAATTAAAGAAATTTAAATAGAAAAAGTAACCCTAATTTATACCTTTACTTGCTTTATTTACTTTTAGATTTGATTGTGTAGTTCATTATATGCTTTGATTTATTTTATATGCTTTGATTTATTTAAGTTCAAAGATTGATTTATTTAATTTATCATGGATGGATGTTTACTTTCTATTTTGATTGATATTTAATATCTTTGATGAATGATTTATTTATTATGAATGGTTATTTACTTTTATCGATTTATTTAGATTTCCAAATGTTGTAAGAGGTATGGTTCCACTTGGTGGGTACCTCATTAGTTAAATATCATGTAATTTAAATTGTTTTTCTATTTTAGAACCAATATAAAGGACATGTTTCTACCTTTCGGTGGGTGTCCTATTTAGGCATGGATTATGTAAGGGCATGTTTCCATCTTCGGATGGGTGTCCATTTATTTGTTTTGCTTGGACATTATTTTGATTTTCAATATATCAATTCTTTATTTTAATTATTGTGTGTAATATGGATAATATTGTTATATTTAAGAATTTTATAATATTAAGACCTGTAAAGGAGGCCGGTTCTAATGAACTGGGCGTTGTGGGGGTGTTGGGCCATTTCTCACCTTCTCCACATGTACCCAACTTTTTGAACCCATTAGGGGGTTGGGGATTCCTTAGGAATTGAGACATCCACCCATTTTTTTTTCTCGGCCCGTCCGGGTGGTGACTCCATTTTTTCCGGACCTAGGTCCGTGTTCTCTAAGGCCTCGTGCCTAAACAGTGCCAAAGTCGCAAGAACTATTTCACCGGGAGTGGAGGCAAAAATCCCTGCTCACACACTCATAGCCTCATACCTTTTGGTATATACTTGCTATGGGAACCTAAGCCTTTTAACCCAAAGACTAAAGCTCATGTAATTGGCCTAGTTACTTTCCTTAGGTTTTTACCCCAAATGCTTGTTGTTTGACTGTGGTTAGTTTATCTTGGTTTAAATCATGGCTTATTTGGTTTGTTCTTTTTCTAATATGACCTAAGTACATTGTAAGCTCAAAATAATTTTTTTTCTTTAAAGTCTAAAAGACCAAAACTATTTTCAAAACATTTCAAGATGGTCTTTGGATATAAAACTTTTCTAAAATCAAATCAAAAATTCTTTTGCTCATGGCCCAAATATCAAGCCCAAAATCTATTTTTTCTAAAATCATTTTACAATGGGCTTATAAACAAAATTATTTTACAAAGAGCTTGCAAATTATTTAGGTTAGTTACGAAATAACAAAAATCAATTGTGAGCCTAGTTTATACTAAGAATGATTAACCATGGGCTTGATTTTGGCATGAACCATTAGTTACTTTTTTCAAGTGAGAAATCTATCTATAATAAACCTCTTAATTTAGTTTTAATCCAAAAGCTACTTTATTTGGATAAATGGATTAAAACATAATTAATGGGAATTATTATAAATTGATTTCCATTTTAAAAAATATAGCTATTGGTTGAAACGTCCGAGGGAAATATTTGAAAACAAGGTACCGCATGTTGGTATTTTATTAACCATATACCTAGGAAAAGAGACTCGCCATTCGTGTGTGGATGTTATAAGGTTGGAAGAAACGTCCTAATTATCTTTCTTTGTTGATTGTTTATGCATACATGCATGCATGCATACATTTGCATCTCATATCATTGATCCTTTCTGGCTCACAGCCCTGGATTAAGACAGTTCAAAAGCTTACGACAATTTGACTTACGCCGGAAGCGAAGAATCCAGTAACGACTCAATCACTTTCTCACCAAAAACAATGGATCCCGAACAAATTCAAAGAATGGTGGATGATGCCCTAGCTGAGACCATGAAGAACCAATTGACTGTAATTTTATAAAATCACGCTGAAGCATCTGCTAGCACTAAGAAGCCAAGGGACAAAGGGAAGACTAAAGTTGGTGAAGTGGTTTTTGATGATGAAAAGGTGATAATTGATGATGATGATGATTGGGCTCAATACTACCAAGATATAAAAGACAAGAAGAAAGAACCGAAGATTGTTGAAAGATCAGCTATGGAGAAAACTGAAACTTTTGATGTTGAAAAGATGATTGTGGACTTAGAAAAGAAATTTGAGAAGAAACTAAAAACTGAAGAAATTTCCGAAGTTGACAAATTATTTTAGCTAGATGAAGAAGTTCCATACAAGTTCAAGATGCCCTCTTTCGTGAAGTTTGATGGAATCGAAAATCCTCATTTCCACGTGAAGCAGTATATCACTGCCATGCAGTCTGCCCAAGCTACTAAGGTTCAAACTCTAAGGTACTTCATGCTCTCATTGGACCCTGTTGTCCAAAATTGGTTCAATACCTTAGATGATGGAACACAAAAGAGTTGGGATTTGCTATACAAGGCCTTCATCCAACAATATGGAGTCAACGTTGAAATGGAAGTTACCTTAATGAAAATTGAGTCCATTAGGCAAAGGCCAAATGAGAATTTTGTGGATTATGTGAAGAGATGGAGAAACAAGGCAGCTTTGCTCAAGAAGAGGCCCGATGAATCCGATCAAATAAGGATGATTGTGAGAGGGGTGTTGCCTAGTCTTCGTGAGAGGATGTCTCATGCACTCATCCATGATTTCAAAGACCTTCTCCAAGCTGGTTTGCAAATTGAAGAATGGGAGAGAGAGAAGAACCATTTTTCAACAAGAAGGAACGAGAAAGGAAACTATCAATCTGGTAGCCAAAGCATGCAAAAGGCGGTCAGTGTAAACGCTACTAGCCAAGGAATAAGGAGGTAATTTTCAGAATTGGGGAATCCAATGTCTTGGGTTCTCAATAAGCTTCAAAGAAAGGGATTGCTATAACCCTTAAATCCGCATCCTTTGCCTAACCCTCTCCCACCTAATTTTGACACTAAAGCATTTTGTTAGTTTCATCAAATGCAAGGGCATGACGCGGATAGATGTGTGAGATGAAATCCAAAATCTAATTGATAGTGGGAAGCTGCCCGAGCCCAATAAGCCAAACACTAAAGACAATCCATTACCAAAGTTCAATAGAGTACCACCACTGGCAACCTTTATGATTGGAGGAGGTTTGCATGAAGATTTTGTCATGTCTTCTTTTCAAGATGTGGGTGGAGAAGCAACCAAAGAAGAAGAGGTATTTGGCGAAATTAAACAAGCTATGAAGTAATGAACACTAGATCCGGTAAGCCTTATGCAAGGCCACCACCTAAGGAGGTAGAAACTAATAAGGGAAAGGAAGTTGAAGTAGGAAATAAAGAAGAAGAAGATGATGTTGTGCTCAAGCAATTGAAAAGAACCCAAGCAAGTGTTAGTATTTGGGACTTATTGGCTACTTTTAAAAAGTATCGAGAAACTATGGCCAAAGCCTTAGCTAGCATGCCAATTTCTACCTCCACAACACCGGAGGAGCTGATCAACTTCATAAAAATTGGAGGGGTAATGAAATGTGAAGAGGTTCAAGAGAAGAGTGAAGTTAATATGGGAGCAGTTTCTTTCTCAGATGCAGATTTACCGGAAGAGGGGAGAGATCACATCCGCCCTCTCTTTATCAAAATAGGAATCAAAGGGAAATGGACTCTATGTGTAATGGTCGATGATGGGTCTTCCATAAATGTTTGTCCACTTAAAATATTGCCAAAGCTAGCCATGTCAACAAGGGATCTAAACCCGACCGAGGTAACCATTCGGGCTTATGACAACACTAAGAGACATGACGATGAAACTTTCAAATTTGCTGTCAAGGTTGGCCCAATTGAATATATGGTTGAATTTGTTATTTTGGACATACCTGTTACCTTTGCCTTACTCTTGGGATGACCATGGTTTCACCCTCTCGGTGGAGTTCCTTCCACCCTTCATCAAAAGATCAAGTTCCCTAACGGAGATGAGACAGTTGTCATCGAGGCCGAAGATAATGAGATTGTTAACACTCTAATGATTGAGAGGCCTCTCAATGGTTTTCAAGTAGCTGCAATTTCTGATGATGAAGTAGTAGACTACAAAGTCTTGAATATGATGAAGTTCATGAACTACCTTCCTTGAGCAGGTCTTGGAAAGAGTAAGGCCGGTTTGACAAAGCTGCTAGATTTTAGAACTCAAACTTCCAAGAAGGGGTTGGGATATGATGAAGCCAACAATGTCCAGCCAAAGAAAAATGAGAAGATGAGCTTCCCACCACTTGAAGAGATCTTTGTCAAAGCTCCAGACATGGGACCACTCCAAGGAAAGCCGGAGCCAATCATGTTCATGGGAAAGTTGATCCCGGGTTTTGAAATTTTTGCAGATATTGCTGTGCTAGTGGAGCAAGTGAAGAAAGAGCTCATCCTGTCAGCCAACAAAGAATCCAATCCGAAAGAGAAGAAGGAAGTTGTCCTGAAAGCCGAGAAGACTCCGGAGGAGATTGCTGCCCTGGTTGAAGAGAAGTTTGAAGACATTCTGCCTTATGATTTCGAGAATAATGATTTTGATTTTGATTTTAATTTGTTTGCTTTGTATGAGGATGATGATGTTTTCTTTTCCAAAATGAATACAATAAAGTCTAATTTTGCTTACTTGTGTGATGTTTCTCATGATGGTTGCATACATTCAAATAGTAGTTACATGAGCATCTTTAATATTAATTCTATTAACACACAATCATTAAATTTGGGAACAATCGAAAATCCTAAAAACATTAGCATAGCATTCGACCTTACTCCTAATGAGAGAGAGAGATTTGAAAAAATATTCAAAAAATATGAAGAAGTATTTCCTTGGTCTTATGAGGATATGCCTGAAATAGATCGAGACATAGCCGAACATCTTATTCCTACTTACACTCACATGAAACCTGTCAAACAAAAGCTTAGGCGATTAAGATCAAAATGGGCTGAATTGGTTAAAGAAGAGGTCACTAAACAAATACAAGTGAAGTTCCTTGAAGTGATAGAATATCCAGATTGGCTAGCCAACATAGTACTTGTGGCAAAGAAAGATGGAAGAATAAGGGTCTGTGTGGACTATACAGATTTAAATAAGGCTTCCCCTAAAGATGATTTTCCTTTACCTCATATAGATGTTCTCATTGATAATGCAGCCTCTAGTGTGCTACACTCGTTTGTAGATGGATTTTTCGGATACAACCAAGCGTTAATGGCCCAAGAGGATAAAGCTAAAACTGCTTTCATTACTATGTGGGGTATATTTTGTTATAGGGTAATGCTGTTCGGCTTAAAGAATGCTGGAGCAACCTACCAAAGGATGGCCACCACACTATTTCATGATATGATGCACAAAGAAGTTGAAGTATATGTTGATGATGTGATGATGAAATCGGATACAAGGGAACAACACTTCTAAAGCTTAGAATTATTCTTCGATAGAGCATTGAAATATAAGCTAAGATTAAACCCGAAGAAGTGTGTGTTCAGGGTTACCTCAGGTAAATTATTGGGACATGTGATTGGTCCGAATGGCATTGAGATTGATCCTGACAAAGTTAAAGCAATCAGGGATATGCTAGCCCCTATGACGGAGAGAGAAGTTCGGGGATTTATTAGTAAATTGCAATACATTAGCAGATTCATAGCAAAACATACAATAATCTATGAGCCTATCTTCAAATTGCTTAAAAAGAATCAGCTGGTCATATGGAATGAAGAGTGTTAAAAGGCCTTTGAGCAAATAAAAGAGTATTTGATAAATCCACCTGTTTTGAAACCACCTAAACACAACAAACCTCTATTACTATACTTAGCAGTAGAAGAAGAGTCAATAAGAGCCATGCTAGCCCAAGCAGATGCGTCAGGGATTGAGCATGCAGTTTACTATTTCAGTAGAAAGCTCCTACCTTATGAAATTAAGTATAGTATCATTGAAAAGACCTGTATAGCCATGGTTTGGTCTTCTAAGAAGTTGGGGCATTATTTTCAATCGTATAGTGTGCAAGCAATCTCCAGGTTGGACCCAATGAAATACTTAAGGGAGACACCCTCTTTGATTGGGAAATATGGTCGCTGGTTGATAATATTAGAAGAATTTGAGATTGAGTATGTAACCAGGAAAACGATCACAGGTAGAGCGATGGCAAAATTCTTGGCCCAACAGCCATTACCAGATAGCAAAGAGGTAATCTTGGAATTTCTGGATGAACATTTAAACGTAATTGAAGTACAAGGGTGGAAAATGTATTTTGATGGAGCAGCAAATAGGAAAGGAGCAGGTCTGGGAGTCATACTAGAATCGCCCGAAGGAGAACTTATCCCTTTAGCCGAAAAGTTAAAATTTAAGGAAACCAATAATATGGTGGAATACAAAGATTGTATCTTTGGTTTAGAAACCCTAATGATTATGAAGGTGGATAAGGTGGAAGTTTTTGGCGATTCATTGCTAGTAGTATCCCAAGTAAATGGAGAGTGGGAGTTGAAAGAGGAAAACTTAAAACCATACCACCCTTACCTGACCATGATGAAGAAGAACTTTAAAGAGTGTAGGTTTGTACACCTATCAAGAGAAGAAAATCAGATGGATTATGCCCTAGCCACATTAGCTTCGGTATAGGAAAATCCTGTCAGTTTATTCCTTAAGCCTCTGATTTTGACCAGTTCATCAACTCCTTGCTATGAATATGAGACAATCATGGAAACTAATATAGACCATGATGCATGGTACGATACTATAAGATGATTTTTGGAGGAAAGGGAATACCCGTCGGGGGCAACAAAGAAAGAAAGAAGAACCATAAGATGGTGGTCTTTGCAATACATCACATTCCATGGAGAGTTATATCAAAGATGGCCTGATGGGGGTGCATTTGAGATGTTTAAGGAAGCCTGAAGTGGAGCATATCATGTCAGAAATACATGCGGGAAGTTGCAGTCCACACATGAGTGGTTTGACCCTAGTAAAGAAGATTATTCGACAAGGTTACTACTGGTTGACCATGGAGAGAGATTGTATTGAGTTCGTAAAGAAGTGCCAACAATGTCAGATGTATGGTAACTTGAATCACATGCCTCATGAAGAATTGCATTGTATGTCTTCACCCTGGCCCTTCGCCACTTGGGGTATCAACATTATAGGAGAGATACATCCGACAGCCTCAAACGGTCACCGTTTCATTGTAGTAGCAGTAGATTATTTTTCAAAATGGGTCGAAGCCGAATCCTTTAACAAACTGGGTGCAGTCAAATGGCTAGATTTATTGAAAAGAACCTCATTTGCAGGTACGGGGTCCTGCACAGTGTGATATTAGACAATGGGGTACAGTTTCAATGAGCAATTAAGGATTTATTCTCAAAGTACTGAATCCATCATCACAGATCCTCTCCTTATAGACCAAAGGCTAATGGTGTGGTAGAAGAAACAAACAAGACAATTAAGCAAATTTTGTCCAAGATGACCAAGACTTATAGGGATTGGTCAGAGATGCTTCCCTTTGCTTTGTGGGGATATAGAACAAGTGTGCAAACACCTACTAGAATGACATCGTTCTCTTTAGTTTACAGGATGGAAGCAGTGTTGCCAATTGAAATAGAGATCAAGTCATTGAGAGTAGTCTTGGAAGCCAAACTGCCTGAAACGAAATGGGTAGCAAGCAAATACACACAGTTAGCTTTACTAGAGGAGAGAAGGTTAAAGGCACTGTATCATCACCAACTGTATCAAAAGAAGATAGCTCGGGCCTACAATAGAAGGGTTAAGATTAGAAAACTCAGAGTTGGGGATTTGGTGTGAAACAATGTAAGCCTAATGTATCTAATCCGAGAGGGCCATATGTTGTGAAATGAGTCATGAATAAGGGTGCAGTGAAGTTATTAGACATGGACGGGAACGAGTTTAATGAGCCAGTGAACATTGATAGGTTGAAGAGGTTTTATGTATATAAAAAAAGAAGAGAATAAGAAAAAAGAGAAGAAAAATAAAGAGAGCTGGCTAGGTTGAAAACCCAAAAAGGGTGGCCTAGGCAAAAGTTAGAGCAGCCCGCTAGTTCCGAAAACCCTAAAGGGCAGGCTAGGCAACAATTAGGACTGAACGAGAGAAAATCATTAATTAGAAAATCCGAAAGGGCTAGTTGGCAACATGAGTAATCTTGCATATGCTGGCTTTATGTTTGGTTGTTCCCCAATTTAATAAAACATAATTAATGCTAAAATTGTTCTATGTGCACTGTTATAAGTATTTGACCATATATGGATGAAATAAATAAACACAATAGCAAAAGGTGATGACAAATTATAAATGGAAAAGAAGCATCTTTTATTACTTTAATTGTTTTTTTTTTCATCCTAACAATACACTTTCTGAATTGACAAATGTAAAATCTATGGCAAACGATAAGTGTAACGTGTAGGCCAGCTTTGCCTCAGCCGATCCAAGTAAGCTTCAGTCAAGCAAGGCATGTCTAAATCGGGAGTGAATTCAAAATCACGAGGCTCAGCTCCATACTGACGGCCAAGTCGGTAAGGATCATAGCAAGTACCTTGACAAAGAGCAGCAAGAGGAGCATACATCAAGTATGTCCGCATGGTGATACGAGAAATCTTCCACCAAGGTACCAACCAACAGATGTTGACTTCAGCGCGTGAGTGGATCCAGTCAACCTAGTCAGCATATGAAGAAGCAGGATGGAGTAACTTCCTAGCAGAATGATGTCATGGCAGATATTTGGCAAAATCCATAGATGGAGCATCAAGCAAGAAAAGACGCTCCTGAAGCTAAATCTATGAGGAAAGAATTAAATTAAAAAAAAAGAGTCCGCTAAGTTAAAAACCCACAAGGGCAGCTTAGGTAATAACTAGGATAGCTCTCTAGTTCCGAAAACCTACATGGGCGGACTATGCAAAAATTAGAGCAATATAAAAAAAATATATAAAAAAAGAGTCCACTGAGTTGAAAACCCGCAAGGGCAGCTTAGGCAAAAATTAGGATTGCTCGCTAGTTCCAAAATCCCACATGGGCGGACTAGGAAAAAATTAGAGCAATATAATATATATATATATATAATAAAAAAGGGGTCCGCTAAGTTGAAAACCCGCAAGGTTAGCTTAGGAAAAAATTAGGACAGCTCGCTAGTTCCGAAAACCCACATGGGCAGACTAGGTAAAAATTAGAGCAATAAAATAAAAAAGAATAAGAAAAAGAAAACCTAAATTAAAAACCCGAAAGGGCAGTTTAGGTAATTACCTGAAGCAGCAACATACTCCCAGTCAGTCTCTTTGACAATCCTGACTTAAGTTGGTCTAATCCAACTAAAGTCTCTGCTAAGATCACAGGTACCGGTGACAAGCCTCCTTCCATTTAGTCCATAATATCCAACACTCATGGATCATTATCGCCGTCAGAAGAAACAAGCAAGAATTGGCCAAGAAATCAAAGACAGAGCATGTGCCCCCATGCCTTAGTAGGAGCCAAATGAGAGAGACAAAAATCAATCAAGGGAGCAAGTAAAATTTTCTCACCTCTCATTAAATGAAGAACTTCGGGCTTTGAAATTTGAAATAACATCTGCATCTTCTGTTGAGTCTTGGAAATCAATGTGGGTAATGCCATTTGTTAATTATTTGGATATCCAAGGATGACCTCAAACTCTTCAATCAAGGGACATATTTCAAAGCCATTAATTTTAAATGTCCTAGAATCCATATTCCAAAAAGAAGTCATGGCATGTAAAAAGGAGTGGTCCAATTTAACATTTTGAAAACACTTTAAAATATCAAGTTTTGACCAAGACATTTGCTCCCAGTGAATAGCATCCATATTCTTAATTAGAATTTTTATCTTTTTTAAATAAAGTTCGGTCATGGTTGATGAATGAAGGAAAATCAAAATTGTTAAAAAGGAGTTTTTACGTTGAAGTGGAAAGTCTTTTGGATTCTGTATGAAATTATGGCATGAAGAGCAATTTATATAGTAGAAACATCCTCTTCCAAAATTGATAAGGAAAAGGTGATAAGGAAAAAAAATGAGACCGTGATGCAGGAGGAAAAGAATTAGCGACAAAATTACTTTACCGTGTTGCATTTTGTTTTAGCTAAGTAATACGGCTGTGAATTGTGAAAAGGAAATTGTGGTGCAATGTTTATGATGTGATATATATATATAAAGAGAAAGAAAAAGAGTTACAGTAAAGGTGGAAATTATATATTATGCTTATTGTACAATGTTTATACAATTGATACAATATTTAAACATCACTAAGAAGGTGGTGGTGGGTCATCAAATAAAGCCCTGAAAAAATATCGCCCGTCGAAGGAGGAGGCAAATTACTCGTCCCGAGTCCGTCCGAAGCAGGAGCACCAAAATCCCTGTTACCTTGGAGTTTCGATCTGTCACGGTACTCATTAGAAGTAGATGAAAGGATCTCATGGTCATCAGTTTGGGGACCTCTAGATGAAGAAGCACCAGGATCCATCATCCCTTGAAATTGGAAGTCTCGAAAATTTTGTTCTGATTGATGATACAAATTTTCAAAATGAGAAGCCTACTGGTGACTTGCGGCCAACTCTTCTTGAAGTTTCTTATTTTGTTCTTTAAGCATCTGCTATGAGCCAGGATGAAAAAAGTAAGAGCATACATAATCATGCATGCATATAGCATAAATTACCATGAAACAAGAAAACCAAGTAATTCATATCAATGCTCTGAGAATGAGATGACATATCTGGAGAACTAGAATGAGCAAATGAAGGAGCAGTAAAAGAAGGTCCAGCCTCATGATTAAATGAGCCAACAGCCTGCAACAATCATTAAAGAATCAAAATAAGTTAAGAAAGAAGCGATTATAATGAAAAATGGTAAAGATTTACCTGAGAAGTGCTAGTCCCGAGATATGGAATGAATTCTCCTACCTCTCCATGATGTTCCTCTTCATCTGTACCCTCATTTTCTTCGGGAATTTCCCATACACCAACAGGAGATACATCAAAGTTCAAGATCCTCATTTGAATAAAATGGGCATAAGATGCACCCAGCTGCTAGAGAAATGTTTCAACACCATAACCGTGCCGGGCCAACCATCATGCCTCCTCCGGCATTGATATAATATTTAAAGTATATTTCAGGCAACAGATCGGGACTCTCCGCTGCTCTAGACCAAGAAACCACTTATAAACTCTCTCTCCAAGAAACCAGTCACTAGACACTAGGCTAGCCATGACTCGGCGAGTATGTTGAAAAGATAATGCAGCATTCATGAAGGGAGACCAATTTGTCCGATCTTCTGGGTTCCACCAGGCCAAATTCACCTGCAAAATGACATAAAGTAAGTAAATTTTCATATAAATTTTAAAGCATACTAATGTTATTTTACCTAGTCCCAGGTAAAGTGGCTCAACACAAAGCGTTGGGTATGCACATGGTGAGAGCCAGGAATGTCCACGCGATCTGACAATCAGAAATTTAATCTCGGATACCTGACTCTATCTCGGGAAATACCAGGCACCCTCACAAGGTTGTGTTCATATGCCCATGCCTACAACAATAATAAAAATCAAATTCATATAAGAAAAGAATGGAATTGACATTGGAAGAAGAATACCTCGACAACCACCATAAAGCCGACAAAAGACTTCTTATTTTGGCAAATTTTGTCAAGACCATGGTAAAGACAGGCGAGACCAGCTTCACCCCAGCCATAAAGTGGTACCGTCCTAAAATAGGAAAGGGCCCTCAACACTGACAAATGGATGGCAGATTCAGTGCTGCCTAAGATGGTCGATCCAAGCAAATATAATAAAAATCCTCGAGCATACTTTTGGGTCGTGTCTCTGTGAACCCATCCTTCGTAGTTCATCCAATAACTATGAATTGGATCAATTTTTATTTTAAAAGACCCTTTATATGATGGTTCCAAACCAATTAATTGTTGAGTTTCTTCAAATGTCAAAATATCATTGGTAAGAGGAACTGGAACACCATCATACCGAATGCCGGTTATAGCAGCAAAGTTGACCGAACAAATTGTCATCTCTCCAACGGGCAAGTGAAAAGTATGGTTTGTGTCCAACCGTCGTTCTACAAGCTCCTGGACTACGCTCCGGTCTATCAGA
This sequence comes from Garcia nutans, assembly GCA_947685225.1. Classification (NCBI taxonomy): domain Eukaryota; kingdom Viridiplantae; phylum Streptophyta; class Magnoliopsida; order Malpighiales; family Euphorbiaceae; genus Garcia; species Garcia nutans. Next base: position 23,052,363 of record CANTUV010000026.1, read on the forward strand.
TACTCCTCGGATGGTAATTGTAAGATGAAGCTTTCAAAGCCGCAATCTTGGATAATCTGCCTTACCGAGAAGGCGCTACATCATACCATTGTCGGGCTTTGTAGATACACCCTCCGGCCCGAACAACGCAACGATCACGCTAACATGGAGCCAGGTAAGTTAACACCAGGTAAGTATATAATTATTCTATCTACTTAAATTAATATATTTTTCCTAAATTTTCTAAAAAATAGAAAAATATAAATAATAAAGACAAAAAAATAAAAAAAAAATGAAAATAAAATAAAACAGAAAATCAAAAAGAAATAAATAACAGAAAAAACGAAGAAAAGAAAAGAAGAAAAAATAATTACCTAGCTCTTTTGGTTTGAACTACGATGAAGCGGCATCCCGACTAGTAAACCTATATTTCCATCTTCATGATGCCAAATAAGCTCCAATAACTCAGCATTAGAATGAGTTTCTGATCTTGAAGCATGCGTTTTTTTTTTAAAACTATATTTGAGAGAATTATAGCTATTAAGGAAAGGAATGAAAATTTGATGTGAATGAAATGAAGGAATTCGTTTGTTTATATAGAGGAACGGCAAGGAAAAAAATAAAATTCAAAAAGTAAATTTATTATTGATGAACAGTAAATTTACTATTGATGAATAGTATATTACTATTTATAAATAGTAGGTTACTATTTACAAATAGTAAATAGTGTATGAACAGTGTCTACACAGTAAATAAATAGTAAATTCAATCACTCAATTTAATCATTCAAATACTTGCGTGCATATAAATATTTTTTTATACTATTAAAATATTTTTACACACAGGGGGCAAGGAGAAGATATGTGCATAAAAATCAGCTAAATTTTTTGCAAATAAAATTTATATGCTACTCACTATAATTATTTTTTGCAGACAATTAAATCTCTCGGGACCAGAACCCAAATTATCCTTAGGTCCAGAACCTAAAATGTAATATCCCAAAGTATGCCCTAAAAGTTTTGGAATAATTGTTGTTGTATTTGGATTTAATATATGAGTTTATTGGAAAGAAAAAAGAAGTGAAGAAAGTGTATATGTTGTATATATGGAAATATATACAACATATATACAAGTCAAAGTGTGGAAGTCAAAGAAGATATTTGTTTTATTATTAATTAATTAATGGAAAATGGAAAATTAAAATAAGTGGAAGAGAGGAAATTGATTATTTTATTATTAAAATACTTGGTGGAGTTTTAAAGGAGGTTTGAGTGGAGATAAATGTTTGACTTTGCTTCTTTTCTTCTTCATTTTCTTCTTCTTTTCCTTTCTTGGCCGGGCATCACTAAGACAAGAGAGCAAGAGAGAGTTTTGATTTTCTAAAATCAAATTGAAGGAAGATTCAAGTGATTAAGTTGGAAATTTGTGAAGTTTCATCATTTTTGGTAAGTTTTCTCTTGATTTCTCTTGTTTTAATTGAAGTTGTGTTTCAGTTAGGTAGATTGTTGTTGATAGTAAGAGTGTGTGTGTGATTGTGGTGTGTTTGAGAGTGTTGGATTTGAATTGAAATAAGGAGTTAGGTTGGTGTTGGTGTTGTAAGTGTTGTGGTTGTGTTTTGGGTTTGTGGTGATAATTATGATTTGTGTTTGATGTATGTTTTGAGTTGTTTTGGTGTTTTTGCAAGTTTGTTATGGTTTTTGGGTGTGTTTAGTTAAGTTGGTTTGGAGTGGATAATGGTGGAAGTAAGAGGTTTGTCGGATATGTTGTTGTTGTTGCCGGAATTTGCATTTTTGGCCTGACACGCCCATGAGCACAACCAGGTCTTTGGGCGTGTCAATGGTTATGTTTTCGGGATGGGTGACACGAGCAGTGACACGCCCATGTCACTGAGCGTGTCATAGCTACTGTGATGTTGGTGGATTGACACGGCCATGAACACGCCGGTGTTGTTGGACGTGTCAATGTTTCTGTGAGACAGAATGTATTACAAGTTCAGTGACATGCCCGTGGTTCTAAGCATGTCAAAGCTTCTGTGGAGTTAGGGCACGGTCAGGGACACGCCCGTGTTGTTGAGCGTGTCATGCTTAGAGTTTGCCCTAGTTGGTTCTTAGCTTTATTATCTTATGAGTATCATTCTTTTTGAATTAGGTTATGAAGAGGTTGAGTTGACCTAATTCAAGTGGTGAAGGATTCTTGGAAGAGAAAGTGTATAGATTGGTGTGAGTTGGTTTTGAGGTAAGTACAAACTTACATGGTTGCATACATTTACATGATTTTGATACTTAATACATTTGGTTGTAAATGTGTTAAGTGATATATTGCATTGTTGATATACTTGATAAATGTTATGATTTGTATAATGTGAATGATATGATGAGCATTTAAAATGTATGTTAATGTAATTGGTTATGTACAATTGAATGATGAATTGAGTTAATGTGATATGAGACATGATGAGAAATGGAACCCTTGTTGTTGGCTATGATAGTGCAAATGAAATAATTGAGGCATGGTTGCGTATTTGATTATGGAATATGAAATGAGAAATGAAATGAGAAATGAATTGAGAAAGAGATTGATAAAGAGATAAATGAAATAATTGTCTGCTTAATATGTTATTCAATTTTCAGAGTTCTGGATTTGGCGGCATGCCTATGAATCACTGGATAGGTGAAAAGACTGGGTCGTAAGCCGATTCCAGTTGAAAAATGTGAAATATGTGAAATGTGATGTTTTTGGGGTGAAAATACTGGGTCGTAAGTCTCAAAAACAGTAACAGTCTAGCCGGGTTGATGATCTCCTCGGGTCTAGCCAGGTTGAGGTCCAAGAGACTGGGTCTGTTACACTATCCATGGATAGAGATATATATATCGCCTACGGGCTTGATGATTGTGATTATGGACCAAAGCAGTAACTATGAACTTTGAATATCATATTAAATGCTTTTTGGGCCCATGCTTGTCTTTGATATAAATGTGATCCATGAATGATGAAACAATTAAATAATATAGATGTGACTCATGAATAGTGGGATAGTTGAATAATATAATGAAAGGTAATGTTATGAAATATGATGTTCTTGTGAATTGTTTATAATGTTAGAAAGTTTGACATTTGCATTTCATTATAGCATATTGTTATTGTGGTTTGTACCACTAAGCCGTAGGCTTAACGCGATTGTGGTTCATCGCGCAAGTGACAGGGTAGAGCCAGAGGGTTCAGTTAGACCGAGTGGAGTCTAGCTTCTGAGGTGTTGATAGAGGGATTAAAGATCAAAGACAAACTACCAAACATGTATAAATTTTATGTTTTGTAAAACATGGATTTTGATATGTATATGTAATTGTAAATACCATTATATTTTTCGCTGCGTATTACATAAATGTTTTATCTATTGTACTTTATAATATGATTTGAATATTTTCTAGTTTTCTCATATTATTGTTAAAAGGAATGAGTGGTTTGTTTAGTAAACTGTAGCATTCCTATATTCAGTATACATATATTACAGATATGGTGGTATGTAGTGTGCGTATACAGGGTATAAGGGTGTTACAATTGTTTTGGTATCAAAGCCTAGGTTTGAGGTTCTCAACCTAGGTAAATGTAAGAAAAAGCAAATTTTGATTTTTAAATATGGATTTTAAATAAGATACATGTTTTGGCATTGGCAGTTTTTAATCTTTAATGAGATATATTCTGCTGTGTTTGCAGATATAGGTAGTGATGGCGTCTCAGTCACGTCAGTCTATAGAAGGTAGTGCTGAGAGTGTAGCTCCTGAAGAGGGTAGAGATGGAGCTAGGGTTGATAGAGCTAGTGAGGCACCTGTTCCAGTGCCAGAGAGATTAGCTGCTGATGAGGTTCAGCCGATTTGGTTACGGCATGTGGTAGAATTGTTGAGGCAAGCTCCAGTGCAGCCACCATCGCCACATAGCCACAAGTGCCGGTGAGGCACTATGATAAATTGAGAAAGTATGGGGCTGATGATTTATTGGGCACTACATATCCTGCAGTAGCTGAGCAGTGGTTGGATAGAGTACAGAGGGTATTTATCCAGTTACAAGCTACTCCTGAAGAGAAATTTGATTATGCTAGATCCTTATTGCAGAAAGATGCTTATGATTGGTGGAAGATGATTCCTCATGCTATGGATGATCCTCCTACATTATCTTATAGTGATTTTCTGTGGGAGTTTGAGCATAAATATACTTCGAGGGAGTATAAGGATGCTAAGAAGATGGAATTTTTGAATCTGAGATAAGATAACCGGACTGTGACAGAGTATGAGGTAGAGTTCATCCGATTGAGTCACTATGCCGGTGGGATTATTTCTGATGAGATTGACCGGTGTAGGAGATTTGAGGAGGGGTTGAGGCCCTCTATTATGTGCATTGTTGCTGGTTCCCGGTACAAGGATTTTTCTCAGTTGGTTGCAGCAGCTAGAAGTGTTGAGAGAGCACAGGGTTTACAGCAGCTACTACCGAGGAGGAGACCAGAGTTAGGAGACCCCAGTTTGAGGCAGGGTCTTTGTCTATGAAGAGAGGCAGAGGAAGTTTTATTCTGAGAGTTAGTAGGAAACAGAGGCAGTCTAGTAGGTCAGTTCAATATCAGAGGCAGAGACCGAGACCTACAATTTCTGTAGCTAGTGCTCCGACTCTAGTGGTTCAGAGGTCTACTCCACCTGTATGTGTTCATTGTGGTAGGATACATGGGGGTGTTTGTTGGAAGATTGGTGGATCAGCTATGTGTTTCAGATGTGGATCGCCTGACCATTTCATTAGAGAGTGTCCTGAGATGCAGGAGCATAGGCAGGCAGATTCTGCAGTTTCTCAAGAGGAGGTCGAAGTGGGAGAGGTGTTAATAGAGGTAGTCGACCCGGGATTAGTCAGAGAGGAGGCTCTACATCCGGAGGCAGTAGGCCAGATAAGGCTGGGTCTTCTCAGAGAGTATATGTGATGCAGAGGCAGCCAGATGCTTCAGCAGTTATAGCGGGTACATTTTCTTTATTTGGCATTTCAGTTCTTGGTTTGATTGATCCAGGATCTACTCATTCATATATAAGTGCATCTATCTTGCCTGTGTCTGAATTGCATTCAGAGTCCTTAGGATTTGATGTCTTGGTGACAAATACTTTAGGACATAGTGTTGTGGTGAGTAAGGTGCATCGTGATAGTGCAGTTGTGGTGCAAGGTGAGGAGTTTTTGGGTGATTTAATTGAAATGCCTTTTAAGGAGTATGATTTGATCTTAGGCATGGATTGGTTGTCTAAGCATGGAGCTGTGGTAGATTGTCAAAAGAAGTGTGTTACTCTGAGAACCGGTGATGGTAGAATTGTGATGGTGTCTAGTGAGCAGAGACAACTTGCATCCTTGTTTGTATCAGCTGTAGCAGCTAGAAAGTTGATTAGAAAAGGGTGTGATGCTTATCTTGCTCATGTTGTGGATACCAGAGTAGTGGGTTCTCAACTTGATAGTATACCCACGGTTACGGAGTTCCCAGATGTGTTTCCTAAGGAGTTGCCAGGGTTACCCCCTGAGAGAGAGGTTGAATTTGGTATCGATTTGTTGCTTGGTACCACTCCCATCTCTGTTACTCCTTATCGAATGGCACTTGCTGAGTTGAGAGAGTTGAAGGTGCAGTTGCAGGAGTTGTTGGATAAAGGGTTTGTTCACCCTAGTGTTTCTCCATGGGGAGCTCCTGTTTTGTTTATGAAGAAGAAGGATGGTACTTTGAGGTTGTGCATTGATTATAGGCAATTGAACAAAGTGACTATCAAGAATAAGTATCCTTTGCCTAGGATTGATGATCTCTTTGATCAATTAAAGGGAGCAGCAGTGTTTTCCAAGATTGAATTGAGATTAGGGTACCATCAGTTGAGAGTCAAAGCTAAAGATGTTCCTAAAACAATTTTTCGCACAAGGTATGGGCATTATGAGTTCTTGGTGATGCCTTTTGGGTTGACGAATGCATCTGCAGCATTTATGGATTTGATGAATAGGGTGTTTAGGCCCTATCTAGATCAGTTTGTGGTGGTATTTATTGATGATATTTTGGTGTATTCGCGTAATGAAGAGGAACATGATAAGCATTTACGGATTGTGTTGCAGACTTTGAGAGAGAAGCAATTGTATGTTAAGCTGTTGAAGTGTGAGTTTTGGCTGGATCAAGTTACTTTCCTGGATCATATAGTTTCAGCAGATGGTATAAGAGTTGATCCGAGTAAAGTTGAGGCCATTTTGAATTGGAGTCCACCAAAGTCAGTGACTGAAGTTAGAAGTTTTCTGGGTTTGGCAGGCTATTATCGATGCTTTGTGAAAGGTTTTTCTTTGATAGCTACTCCACTCACCAGATTGCTTTGGAAGGGAGTTAGATTTGTGTGGACAGATCAGTGTCAAGCTAGTTTTGAGCAGTTGAAGGAGATGTTGACTCAAGCTCCTGTTCTTACTTTGCCTGTGGAAGATAAACCATATGTGATTTACAGTGATGCTTCACATAATGGTTTAGGTTGTGTTTTAATGCAAGAGGGTAAAGTCATAGCTTATGCTTCTCGGCAGTTGAAGCCGCATGAGCTTAATTATCCGACGCATGATTTGGAGTTAGCAGCCATAGTTTTTGCTTTGAAGATTTGGCGACACTATTTGTATGGAGAGAAGTGTTTCATTTACACGGATCATAAGAGTTTGAAATATTTGGGTGTTCAAAGTGAGCTGAATCTTCGACAGAGATGATGGTTGGAGCTGATCAAAGACTATGACTGTTTGATTGATTATCATTCTGGTAAGGCAAATGTTGTTGTTGATGCCTTGAGTCGAAAGTCTTTAGCAGGTTTGACTGCTTATTCGCTCTCATTGCTTGTTGAGTTGAGAGCGTTGCATGTTAGTTTTGAATCATGTGATGATGGTGCATTGTTGGCTCAGTTGCAGTTGAGGCCAATATTGTTAGATCAGATTAAAGAGGCTCAATTGGCTTATGAGAAAATTCAGAAGATTGTTTCAAATTGTCAAAATGGGGAGAGTCGAGATTTCCATGTGAGAAGCGATGGTAGCCTTTGGTTTAAGGATAGATTGTGTGTTCCTGATGATGCAAGATTGAAAAAGATTATTTTAGAGGAAGCACACCAGTCAGTTTTTGCTATGCATACTGGGAGTACTAAGATGTATCAGGATTTGAAGCAGCATTACTGGTGGTCAGGTATGAAGAGAGATATAGCAGAGTTTGTATCCAAGTGTCTCACTTATCAGAGAGTGAAAGCTGAGCATCAAGTTCCAACAGGGTTGCTTCAACCTTTATCAGTGCCTGAATGGAAATGGGAGAGAGTGACAATGGATTTTGTATCTGGTTTACCATTGACTCAGAAGAAGCATGATGCTATCTGGGTGATTGTTGATCGGTTGACAAAGACAACTCATGTTCTTCCAGTTAGAATGGACTATTCTCTTGAGAAGTTAGCTGAGCTGTATATTAGTGAGCTAGTGAAGTTGCATGGAGTCCCAATTTCTTTAGTGTCTGATCGAGATCCCCGGTTTACTTCGAGGTTTTGGAAGAGTTTACATGGTGCTTTGGGTTCTCGATTACACTTTAGCACTGCTTTTCATCCGCAGAAAGATGGGAAGTCAGAGAGAGTGATACAGATTATAGAGGATATGTTGAGAAGCTGTGTCATTGATTTTTCTGGAAGTTGGGACAGATTTTTGCCACTTGTGGAATTTGCTTGCAACAACAGTCATCAATCCAGTATTGGAATGGCACCATTTAAGGCATTGTATGGTAGAAGATGTAGGACGCCTCTATGTTGGAATGAAATTGGAGAAGGCAAGTTGGTTGGTCCTGATTTGATTAAAGAAATAGAAGAGAAAGTGAACTTAATTCGGGATCGGTTGAAAGCAGCTTCAGATCGACAGAAATCTTATTCGGATTTGAAGAGGAGAGACATAGAGTTTGATGTTGGAGATAAAGTATTTCTGAAAGTGTCTCCTTGGAAAAAAGTTTTAAGATTTGGTCGAAGAGGGAAGCTAAGTCCTCGTTTTATTGGACCTTATGAAGTATTAGAAAGAGTTGGACCAGTTGCTTATCGACTTGCGTTACCGCCTGAGTTAGATAGAATCCATAATGTCTTCCATGTTTCTATGTTGCGGAGGTACAGATCAGATCCATCTCATGTTCTGCCAGTTAAATCTATTGAAGTGAGTCCGGATCTAACTTTTGAAGAAGAACCAGTTGCTATTTTGGCACATGGAGTGAAAGAGTTGAGACATAAGAAAGTGCCACTGGTGAAAATTCTTTGGAAGAATCATACAAAGGAAGAGGCAACTTGGGAGAGTGAACAAGCGATGCGGATTAGTATCCTTAACTGTTTCGGACTTAATATCAGGTAATTTCGAGGATGAAATTTCTTTTTAGAGGGGGAGAATTGTAATATCCCAAAGTATGCCCTAAAAGTTTTGGAATAATTGTTGTTGTATTTGGATTTAATATATGTGTTTATTGGAAAGAGAAAAGAAGTGAAGAAAGTGTATATGTTGTATATATGGAAATATATACAACATATATACAAGTCAAAGTGTGGAAGTCAAAGAAGATATTTGTTTTATTATTAATTAATTAATGGAAAATGGAAAATTAAAATAAGTGGAAGAGAGGAAATTGATTATTTTATTATTAAAATACTTGGTGGAGTTTTAAAGGAGGTTTGAGTGGAGATAAATGTTTGACTTTGCTTCTTTTCTTCTTCATTTTCTTCTTCTTTTCCTTTCTTGGCCGGGCATCACTAAGACAAGAGAGCAAGAGAGAGTTTTGATTTTCTAAAATCAAATTGAAGGAAGATTCAAGTGATTAAGTTGGAAATTTGTGAAGTTTCATCATTTTTGGTAAGTTTTCTCTTGATTTCTCTTGTTTTAATTGAAGTTGTGTTTCAGTTAGGTAGATTGTTGTTGATAGTAAGAGTGTGTGTGTGATTGTGGTGTGTTTGAGAGTGTTGGATTTGAATTGAAATAAGGAGTTAGGTTGGTGTTGTTGTTGTAAGTGTTGTGGTTGTGTTTTGGGTTTCTGGTGATAATTATGATTTGTGTTTGATGTATGTTTTGAGTTGTTTTGGTGTTTTTGCAAGTTTGTTATGGTTTTTGGTGTGTTTAGTTAAGTTGGTTTGGAGTGGATAATGGTGGCAGTAAGAGGTTTGTTGGATATGTTGTTGTTGTTGCCGGAATTTGCATTTTTGGCCTGACACACCCATGAGCACAACCAGGTCTTTGGGCGTGTCAATGGTTCTGTTTTCGGGATGGGTGACACGAGCAGTGACACGCCCATGTCACTGAGCGTGTCATAGCTACTGTGATGTTGGTGGATTGACACGGCCATGAACACGCCTGTGTTGTTGGACGTGTCAATGTTTCTGTGAGATAGAATGTATTACACGTTCAGTGACATGCCCGTGGTTCTAAGCATGTCAAAGCTTCTGTGTTGTGGAGTTAGGACACGGTCAGGGACACGTCATGTGTTGAGCGTGTCATGTTTAGAGTTTGCCTTAGTTGGTTCTTAGCTTTATTATCTTATGAGTATCATTCTTTTTGAATTAGGTTGTGAAGAGGTTGAGTTGACCTAATTCAAGTGGTGAAGGATTCTTGGAAGAGAAAGTGTATAGATTGGTGTGAGTTGGTTTTGAGGTAAGTACAAACTTACATGGTTGCATACATTTACATGATTTTGATACTTAATACATTTGGTTGTAAATGTGTTAAGTGATCTATTGCATTGTTGATATACTTGATAAATGTTATGATTTGTATAATGTGAATGATATGATGAGCATTTAAAATGTATGTTAATGTAATTGGTTATGTACAATTGAATGATGAATTGAGTTAATGTGATATGAGACATGATGAGAAATGGAACCCTTGTTGTTGGCTATGATAGTGCAAATGAAATAATTGAGGCATGGTTGCGTATTTGATTATGGAATATGAAATGAGAAATGAAATGAGAAATGAATTGAGAAAGAGATTGATAAAGAGATAAATGAAATAATTGTGTGCTTAATATGTTATTCAATTTTCAGAGTTCTGGATTTGGCGGCATGCCTATGAATCACTGGATAGGTGAAAAGACCGAGTCGTAAGCCGATTCCAGTTGAAAAATGTGAAATATGTTAAATGTTATGTTTTTCAGGTGAAAAGATTGGGTCGTAAGCCTCAAAAACAGTAACAGTCTAGCTAGGTTGAGGATCTCCTCGGGTCTAGCCGGGTTGAGGTCCAAGAGACTGGGTTTGTTACACTATCCATGGATAGAGATATATATATCGCCTACGGGCTTGATGATTGTGATTATGGACCAAAGCAGTAACTCTGAACTTTGAATATCATATTAAATGCTTTTTGGGCCCATGCTTGTCTTTGATATAAACGTGATCCATGAATGATGAAACAATTAAATAATATTGATGTGACTCATGAATAGTGGGATAGTTGAATAATATAATGAAAGGTAATGTTATGAAATATGATGTTCTTGTGAATTGTTTATAATGTTAGAAAGTTTTACATTTGCATTTCATTAAAGCATATTGTTATTGTGGTTTATACCACTAAGCTGTAGGCTTAGCGCGATTGTGGTTCATCGCGCAGGTGACAGGGTAGAGCCAGAGGGTTCAGTTAGACCAAGTGGAGTCTAGCTTCTGAGGTGTTGATAGAGGGCTTAAAGATCAAAGACAAACTGCCAAACATGTATAAATTTTATGTTTTGTAAAACACGGATTTTGATATGTATATGTAATTGTAAATACCATTATATTTTCCGCTGCGTATGTAATATCCTCATTTATGCCCTAGAAGTTTTGCATGTTGTTGTTGTTGTTGTTATTGGATTGTTGGTTTAAATTGAGAAAAGAAAAGTATAAGTGTTTTGGGAAAGAATTTAGGGTTTAGAGACAAGTTTATATGTTGTGTATATTGTGATATATATAACATATACATTGGTCAAAAGAGTTGGTCAAGGTGTTGGTTAGTGGAAGGAGATATTTTGTATGGCATGTGAAAGTTCATTTATGGGCTCATATAAGACAAAAGGTTAGTGATATGTTTGAGGGCATTTTAGTAATTGCTTGGATGAATTGCATGGTGGAGATTAAAAGAAGGAAAGAGAGGTTGACTTGTGCATTTTCTTTTCCTTCTCATGTTTGTGCCGGCCATTGAAGAAGACAAAGGCAAAGAGAAGTGTTTTTGATATTTGAATCAAGATTGAAGGGAGAATTGAAGAATCAAGTTGAAGAATTGTGGAATTTCTTCACTTTAGGTAAGTTCTCTTTTGGATTATTGCTTGTTTTAAATGATATGTGAAATTGATAGATGATCTAAGAGTGTGTTGCTTGATTTTGTTTTAATCAAGTATATTTGATTAGCTTGATCTTGAATTTTATGAATGAATTGATGAAAGAAGTGAGTTGATTTTTGAAAGATGGAGAAAAATGTTAGTTTTAGGGTTTTGAGGGGATATGTGTTACATGTGATGTTAATGTTTTGGTTGATGTGTTTTAATAAAGAATATTGTGATAAACATGTAGAATTTGTGTTTAAAACATTGATTCCATTTATTTGAAACATGTTATATGGGGTTTGATGAGTTTGAGTGCAATTAGAGGAAAGTTGTGCATATTAGGGTTTGGGTTTTGGAAGACACGGCCAAAGGCCATGTGAGACACGGCCAAGTCATATGATTTTGGACGTGTTGGATTAATTTTTGGGTGACACAGCCGTGTTCCCAAGCCGTGTGAGCTGCTGTGGGTTTTGGTTGAAGAGACACGGCCGTGTCCCTAAGCCGTGTTGCCTACTGTCTAATTGAGTTGAGAGACACGGCCACAAGCTTGGCCGTGTCCCTCATGTGTGCTGCCCGTGTCTCTCATATGGGTTAGGTAAGTTTTGTTTTCCTTGACCTAGTTGCAATGTTTTGGTTCTTCAAAGGTAGGTTGGTTCCTAAACCTAAACTTAAACACTTTAAACACACTAGAATCAATGAATGAACTAATCAAATGCATATGGAAGATCCTAAAGCTATGAATCATATAAGTTGTTCTTTGCCCTAATTGCATTGTTGAGATTTAAACAAGGTTATGTTATGCATTGTGAAAGGTATTGTATTTTATGAGTAATGTACCTTGAAATGTTGTATCAAAGATGAAATGATAATTCAAATAAGATATGATGAATGATGCTATATGAGATATAATGTGATCATGGATGAGTTAAGTATACACTTGATTTATGAAGTGTTATATTGTGAAATGAAAGGTGAGGCCATTGTTATTGGCTATGATAATATTATTGAGAGAATGAAGGCATGTTTGCCTAAATGTTGATGAGAATTGAGAATGGAAATGATAATTGATATGAAAATGAATTGTGTGGCTAATGTGTTATTCCATTTTCAGAGTATGTTATTGGTGGCATGCCTAATGATAGTAACAATCTCTTGAAGTTAGGTTGGATTGAATCCTTGAAGCCTAATTGAGATGTTACCACCCTTGAAGCTAGGTTGGGTTAGTTCTTGAAGCCAAGTTGGGTAGAAGCTTAGCATGCTTTGCTCCCCTTGAAGCTTGGTTGAACTTAATCCTTGAAGCCTAGTTGGGTCTATGATATTGATATTGATAAATGTGATGATAGAACCAAAACATTAACTCTGAAAATTGAATGGCATATTAGTGTGTCTTGGGCCCATGCTTGTCTATGGTTAATGTGAGTCATGAATGATGTTTGTTTTGCTTTGTATTGATGATTAAATGAATACTAATGAGGTATATGAAAAGATAATAAAATGTGATATGTAATGTGAAAGTATATTGTTAATTTTGCATATATGATGTTACATATATATTATGGTTTGAGAAATGACATTGCATTGCATGAAGTCATATCATTAGCATGATTATCTTACTAAGCCCTTGGCTTAGCGCGATAGTGTTTAATCGCGCAGGTGATAGAACTGTTAGAATCGAACCCGAGAGCTCTTCGAGACCGAGTGAGGGTAGACATTGAAGAGTTGATTTTGGAGACTTAAAGATCAAAGGAGATTTGCCAATCATGTATAATTTTTTTTATATTTTGTAAAGTATTGATTAAAGGTACATATTTGTATATTTGTAAATATGGAATTAAGTGTTTTCAAATATGTAAATATTTTATGACTTCCGCTGTGAAATAACTATATGTATGTATATATATATATATCTAATGTGTTTTATTTTAAAAGTAAATGATCTACCTTTCTATATTATATAATGATAATAATATTGTATCTATTTAAATGTTTTGAATGTTGAAGAAAACCGTAGCATCCCTATGTTTGGTGCACTTATGCTACATGGTTGTAGTTGTAGTGTGTGTGCATTGGATGTGGGGGTGTTACAATTGTTTTGGTATCAGAGCCTAGGTTTGAGATTCTCAACCTAGGTAATATGTTATAAAAAGAATATTTTGAATTAAAAAGTGAGTTTTTGAAAGAAAATACATGTTTGGGATTGGCAATCTTTGATCTTTAATAAGGTGTGTCTTGTTGTGTTTGCAGTATTAGGTGTTGATGGATCCTCATTTGAGACAGTCAGTTGAGGGCAGTGAGGAGAGTGTTGCTCCTGATGAGGGAGTTAGAGTTGAGAGTGCTGGGGAGGCACCTGCTTCGGTGTCGGGGAGACCAACTGGTGAGGAGGTTCCACCAGCTTGGTTTGTGCATATGATGGAGACTTTCAGGCAAGCGCCAGTACAACCAGTGCCACCACCCCCTCAGTCTTTGGTACCAGTAAGGCATTATGATAAACTGAGGAAATATGGAGCTGAGGATTTTATTGGTACCACTGATCCAGCTGTGGCAGAACAGTGGCTTGACAGAGTCCAGAGAGTATTTGTTCAGTTGCAAGCCACCTCAGAGGAAAAGTTTGACTATGCAAGATCTTTGCTACAGAAAGATGCCTACGATTGGTGGAAGACTGTGCCACATTCTATGGATGATCCACCAACTTTGTCATATGCAGATTTCTTGAGGGAATTCGAGTTGAAATATACTCCTAGGGAGTATAAGGATATGAAGAAGATGGAATTCTTGAGCTTGAAGCAAGATAACAAGACTGTTACTGAAAATGAGGTTGAGTTTATTAGATTGAGTCATTACGCTGGGGGCATCATTGCTGATGAGATTGATAGATGCCGACGATTTCAGGAGGGATTGAGGCCCTCGATCATGTGTTTAGTGGCTGGATCTCGATATCATGATTTCTCCCAGCTAGTGGAAGCAGCTCGAAGTGTGGAGCGAGCTCAAGTGATTGCAGCTGCTTCAGAGGATGAGGTTAGGGTGAGAAGGCCCCAGTTTGAGGCAGGGTCTTCTTCAGTGAAGAGGGGTAGAGGAAGCTTTGTTCCTCGGAGTATTAGGAGCCAGAGACCAGCAGGTAGATCAGTGCAGTTCCAGAGACAAAGATTCAGACCTGCAGCTTCAGTGGCAAGTGCTCCAACCCCTATGGTTCAGAGATCCACCTTACCTATCTGCATCCATTGTGGGAGGCCACATGGTGGTTCTTGTTGGAAGGCTGGTGTTGCAGGGGTTTGTTTCAGGTGTGGGTCACCGGATCACTTTGTGAGAGATTGCCCTGAGAGGCAGAGGCAGATGTCAGTTGATTCTGCCGCTTCTCGAGCCAATGTGAGGGGAGGCAGAGGCAGATGTCAGTTGATTCTGCCGCTTCTCGAGCCAATGTGAGGGGAGGCAGAGGTGCCAGCCGAGGTGGTAGAGCAGGGTTCAGTTCTAGAGGTGGTGCTGCATCCAGGGAGACTAGACCTGAGGAGGTTGGTTCTTCCCAGAGGATGTATGTTATGCAGAGACAGCCGGATGCATCGGCGGTCATAGCTGGTACTTTTTCTTTATTTGATACTGCAGTACTTGCTTTGATTGATCCGGGTTCCACCCATTCTTATATTAGTGCATCTGTATTGCCTGTGTCTGATATGCATGCTGAGTCCCTAGGGTTTGATGTTTTGGTGACAAATCCGATAGGGCATAGTGTGATTGTGAGTAAAGTGCATCGAGATAGTGCAGTGAGGGTGCAGGGTGAGGAGTTCCTTGGAGATTTGATTGAGATGCCATTTAAGGAATATGATGTGATTTTAGGCATGGATTGGCTATCTCGACATGGAGCTGTGG
Source organism: Garcia nutans (assembly GCA_947685225.1). Taxonomy (NCBI): domain Eukaryota; kingdom Viridiplantae; phylum Streptophyta; class Magnoliopsida; order Malpighiales; family Euphorbiaceae; genus Garcia; species Garcia nutans. The sequence continues at coordinate 23,067,511 of CANTUV010000026.1, forward strand.
TGGATTGTAAAAAGAAAATTGTTTCTTTGAGAACCGGTGATGGTAGAGAGGTGATAGTATCTAATGAGCAGGAACAGTTAGCCTCCTTATTTGTTTCAGCTGTTGCAGCCCGGAGGTTGATTAGGAAGGGGTGTGAAGCTTATCTTGCTCATGTGGTAGATACTAGAGTGAAGGGTTCTCCTATTGATAGCATTGCCACAGTTGCAGAGTTCCCTGATGTTTTTCCTGAGGAGTTGCCAGGATTGCCACCTGAGAGAGAGGTGGAGTTTGGTATTGAATTGTTGCCTGGTACCACTCCTATCTCGATTACTCCTTACAGAATGGCACCAGCAGAATTGAGGGAGTTGAAAGTGCAATTACAGGAGCTGTTGGATAAAGGATTTATTCGCCCCAGTGTTTCTCCTTGGGGAGCTCCTGTGCTCTTTGTAAAGAAGAAAGATGGTACCATGAGGTTATGTATCGATTATAGGCAATTGAACAAGGTGACAATTAAGAATAAATATCCTTTGCCTAGAATCGATGATCTCTTTGATCAATTGAAGGATGCAGCTGTGTTTTCTAAAATTGATCTGAGATCTGGGTACCATCAGCTGAGAGTCAGAGCTGAAGATGTTCCGAAGACAGCTTTCAGGACCAGGTATGGGCACTATGAATTTTTAGTTATGCCTTTTGGTCTGACGAATGCACCTGCAGCTTTTATGGATTTGATGAATAGGGTGTTTAGGCCCTATTTGGATCAGTTTGTAGTGGTCTTCATCGATGATATCCTGGTGTATTCGAGGAATGAAGAGGAACATGATTTGCATCTGCGGATTGTGTTGCAGATTTTGAGAGAGAAGCAGTTATTTGCCAAATTGTCGAAGTGTGAGTTCTGGTTGGATCAAGTAGCTTTTCTTGGACATATTGTTTCAGCAGAAGGCATCAGAGTTGATCCGAGTAAAGTTGAAGCAATTTTGAATTGGAGTCCACCCAAGTCAGTGACAGAGGTTAGAAGTTTTCTGGGTTTGGCAGGCTATTACCGGCGGTTTGTGAAAGGGTTTTCTTTGATAGCTACTCCACTCACCAGATTGCTTCGTAAGGGAGTGAGGTTTTTGTGGACAGATCAGTGTCAGGCTAGCTTTGAACAGTTGAGAGATTTGTTGACTCAAGCGCCTGTTCTTACTTTACCTGTAGAAGGCAAACCATATGTGATCTACAGTGATGCGTCACATAGTGGTTTGGGATGTGTGTTGATGCAGGAAGGGAAAGTTATAGCTTATGCATCTCGTCAGTTGAAACCGCATGAGCTTAACTATCCTACCCATGATTTGGAGTTGGCTGCCATTGTGTTTGCATTAAAGATTTGGCGCCATTATCTGTTTGGGGAGAAATGTTTCATTTACACTGATCACAAGAGTTTGAAGTATTTGGGTGTTCAGAAAGAGCTCAACCTTCGGCAGAGGAGATGGTTAGAATTGATAAAAGACTACGACTGCTTGATTGATTATCATCCAGGTAAAGCAAATGTGGTTGCTGATGCCTTAAGTCGGAAGTCTTTAGCTGGTTTAACAGTTTACTCGCTCTCATTGCTTGTTGAGTTGAGAGCTTTGCGTGCCAGTTTTGTACTTTGTGATGATGGTGCATTATTGGCACAGTTGCAATTGAAGCCTGTTTTGTTGGATCAGATCAAAGAGGCTCAGTTAGCTGATAAGAAGATTCAGAAGATTGTTTTAGATTGTCAGAGTAGAGAGAGTAGAGATTTTGTTGTGAGGAATGATGGGAGCCTATGGTTCAAGAACAGATTGTGTGTACCCGATAATGCTGATTTGAAGAGGGTCATTTTGGAAGAGGCACATCAGTCGATGTTTTCTATGCATCCGGGTAATACGAAGATGTATCATGATTTGGGACAGCATTATTGGTGGATTGGGTTGAAGAGAGACATTGCTGAATTTGTATCAAAATGTCTCACTTGTCAGAAGGTTAAAGCAGAGCATCAAGTTCCAACTGGGTTGCTTCAACCGTTGTCAGTGCCAGAATGGAAGTGGGATAGAGTGACAATGGACTTTGTGTCGGGGTTGCCTTTGACACAAAGGAAACATGATGCCATATGGGTGATTGTGGATAGATTAACTAAGACAGCTCATTTCCTTCCAGTTCGGATGGATTACTCTTTGGAGAGGTTAGCTGAGCTGTATATCCATGAGATTGTGAGATTGCATGGTGTTCCAACTTCTTTAGTGTCTGATCGAGATCCCAGGTTTACTTCGAGATTTTGGAAGAGTTTGCACAGAGCTTTGGGTTCTCGACTACACTTCAGTACTGCTTTTCATCCACAGACGGATGGACAGTCTGAGAGAGTGATTCAGATCATTGAGGATATGTTGAGAAGCTGTGTCATCGATTTCTCTGGAAGTTGGGATAGATTCTTACCTCTTGTGGAGTTTGCTTACAATAACAGTCACCAGTCCAGCATCGAAATGGCCCCATTCGAGGCATTGTATGGCAGACGGTGTAGGACACCTCTTTGTTGGAGTGAACTTGGTGATAGCAAGTTGATTGGGCCTGATTTGATTCAAGAAACTGAAGAGAAAGTGAAGTTGATTCGAGGCAGATTGAAAGCAGCTTCGGACCGACAGAAGTCTTATGCAGATCTGAAGAGGAGAGACATTCAGTTTGATGTTGGGGATAAGGTATTTTTGAAAGTATCTCCTTGGAAGAAGATTTTGAGGTTCGGTCGAAAAGGAAAATTGAGTCCTCGTTTCATCGGACCGTATGAAGTGTTAGAAAGAGTTGGGCCAGTGGCTTATCGGCTTGTTTTGCCACCTGAGTTGGATCGTATTCATAATGTGTTCCATGTATCTATGTTGAGGAGGTACAGGTCAGATCCATCTCATGTGTTACCATTTGAATCTATTGAAGTGAGCCCAGACTTGTCATTTGAAGAGGAACCAGTTGCTATCTTGGCACGGGAAGTGAAAGAATTGAGGAACAAGAGAGTGCCATTAGTGAAGATTCTTTGGAAGAATCATGCAAAAGAAGAAGCAACATGGGAAAGTGAGCAGACTATGCGAGAGCAATATCCTCAATTGTTTCAGAATTGATTTCAGGTAATTTCGAGGACGAAATTTCTTTTTAGAGGGGGAGAATTGTAATATCCTCATTTATGCCCTAGAAGTTTTGCATGTTGTTGTTGTTGTTGTTATTGGATTGTTGGTTTAAATTGAGAAAAGAAAAGTATAAGTGTTTTGGGAAAGAATTTAGGGTTTAGAGACAAGTTTATATGTTGTGTATATTGTGATATATATAACATATACATTGGTCAAAAGAGTTGGTCAAGGTGTTGGTTAGTGGAAGGAGATATTTTGTATGGCATGTGAAAGTTCATTTATGGGCTCATATAAGACAAAAGGTTAGTGATATGTTTGAGGGCATTTTAGTAATTGCTTGGATGAATTGCATGGTGGAGATTAAAAGAAGGAAAGAGAGGTTGACTTGTGCATTTTCTTTTCCTTCTCATGTTTGTGCCGGCCATTGAAGAAGACAAAGGCAAAGAGAAGTGTTTTTGATATTTGAATCAAGATTGAAGGGAGAATTGAAGAATCAAGTTGAAGAATTGTGGAATTTCTTCACTTTAGGTAAGTTCTCTTTTGGATTATTGCTTGTTTTAAATGATATGTGAAATTGATAGATGATCTAAGAGTGTGTTGCTTGATTTTGTTTTAATCAAGTATATTTGATTAGCTTGATCTTGAATTTTATGAATGAATTGATGAAAGAAGTGAGTTGATTTTTGAAAGATGGAGAAAAATGTTAGTTTTAGGGTTTTGAGGGGATATGTGTTACATGTGATGTTAATGTTTTGGTTGATGTGTTTTAATAAAGAATATTGTGATAAACATGTAGAATTTGTGTTTAAAACATTGATTCCATTTATTTGAAACATGTTATATGGGGTTTGATGAGTTTGAGTGCAATTAGAGGAAAGTTGTGCATATTAGGGTTTGGGTTTTGGAAGACACGGCCAAAGGCCATGTGAGACACGGCCAAGTCATATGATTTTGGACGTGTTGGATTAATTTTTGGGTGACACAGCCGTGTTCCCAAGCCGTGTGAGCTGCTGTGGGTTTTGGTTGAAGAGACACGGCCGTGTCCCTAAGCCGTGTTGCCTACTGTCTAATTGAGTTGAGAGACACGGCCACAAGCTTGGCCGTGTCCCTCATGTGTGCTGCCCGTGTCTCTCATATGGGTTAGGTAAGTTTTGTTTTCCTTGACCTAGTTGCAATGTTTTGGTTCTTCAAAGGTAGGTTGGTTCCTAAACCTAAACTTAAACACTTTAAACACACTAGAATCAATGAATGAACTAATCAAATGCATATGGAAGATCCTAAAGCTATGAATCATATAAGTTGTTCTTTGCCCTAATTGCATTGTTGAGATTTAAACAAGGTTATGTTATGCATTGTGAAAGGTATTGTATTTTATGAGTAATGTACCTTGAAATGTTGTATCAAAGATGAAATGATAATTCAAATAAGATATGATGAATGATGCTATATGAGATATAATGTGATCATGGATGAGTTAAGTATACACTTGATTTATGAAGTGTTATATTGTGAAATGAAAGGTGAGGCCATTGTTATTGGCTATGATAATATTATTGAGAGAATGAAGGCATGTTTGCCTAAATGTTGATGAGAATTGAGAATGGAAATGATAATTGATATGAAAATGAATTGTGTGGCTAATGTGTTATTCCATTTTCAGAGTATGTTATTGGTGGCATGCCTAATGATAGTAACAATCTCTTGAAGTTAGGTTGGATTGAATCCTTGAAGCCTAATTGAGATGTTACCACCCTTGAAGCTAGGTTGGGTTAGTTCTTGAAGCCAAGTTGGGTAGAAGCTTAGCATGCTTTGCTCCCCTTGAAGCTTGGTTGAACTTAATCCTTGAAGCCTAGTTGGGTCTATGATATTGATATTGATAAATGTGATGATAGAACCAAAACATTAACTCTGAAAATTGAATGGCATATTAGTGTGTCTTGGGCCCATGCTTGTCTATGGTTAATGTGAGTCATGAATGATGTTTGTTTTGCTTTGTATTGATGATTAAATGAATACTAATGAGGTATATGAAAAGATAATAAAATGTGATATGTAATGTGAAAGTATATTGTTAATTTTGCATATATGATGTTACATATATATTATGGTTTGAGAAATGACATTGCATTGCATGAAGTCATATCATTAGCATGATTATCTTACTAAGCCCTTGGCTTAGCGCGATAGTGTTTAATCGCGCAGGTGATAGAACTGTTAGAATCGAACCCGAGAGCTCTTCGAGACCGAGTGAGGGTAGACATTGAAGAGTTGATTTTGGAGACTTAAAGATCAAAGGAGATTTGCCAATCATGTATAATTTTTTTTATATTTTGTAAAGTATTGATTAAAGGTACATATTTGTATATTTGTAAATATGGAATTAAGTGTTTTCAAATATGTAAATATTTTATGACTTCCGCTGTGAAATAACTATATGTATGTATATATATATATATCTAATGTGTTTTATTTTAAAAGTAAATGATCTACCTTTCTATATTATATAATGATAATAATATTGTATCTATTTAAATGTTTTGAATGTTGAAGAAAACCGTAGCATCCCTATGTTTGGTGCACTTATGCTACATGGTTGTAGTTGTAGTGTGTGTGCATTGGATGTGGGGGTGTTACAGCGTATTACATAAATCTTTTATCTATTGTACTTTATAATATGATTTGAATGTTTTCAAGTTTTCTCATATTATTGTTAAAAGGAATGAGTGGTTTTTTTAGTAAACCGTAGCATTCCTATATTCAGTATACGTATATTACAGATATGGTGGTATGTAGTGTGCGTATACAGGGTATAGGGGTGTTACATAAAATCTCTTCTAAGTCCAGAACTGAGCTCGGGTCCAGAGCCCAAATTATCCTTAGGTCCTGAACCTAAAATCTCTTTTAAGTCCAGAACTTAGCTCGGGTCCAAAACCCAAATTATTCTTAGGTCCATAACCTAAAATTCCTCCTAAGTTTAGAACTTAGCTCGGGTCCAAAACCCAAATTATCCTTAGGTCCAGAACCTAAAATCTCTTTTAAGTCCAAAACTTAGCTCGAGTCCAGAACCCAAATTATCCTTAGGTCCAGAACCCGAATTACCTCTAGGTCCAGAACCTAAAATCTCTTTTAAGTCCATAACTTAGTTCGGGTCTAGAACCCAAAATTACCCTTAGGTCCAGAACCTAAAATTATCATTGAGTCCAGAACTCGAACCGGGTCCAGAACCCAAAACCTCAACCATCTCAAAAAAAATTAAGTCTTATTGCTTTTCACTCTCTTTTACTAAAAGTCTCAGATCGTTCAAGCAGGGGGCAAACTGTAGACCATTAATTTTTTTCCCAGTCCAGTCCAATATATTTTATTTAGTCCAAAATAATTTTTGTGTTATCTTAATTAAATAATATTTGTTTTAGTATTTACTTTTTAATAATTTTTAAAAATTATTATAATAATAATAAATAAAAAATAAATAAAAATCGGTGACGAAAAAGTCCTTGGTCGAAATGGCCTTCGGCCATTTCGCCTGCAAGAAAATTTTGCAGGCACAATGGCTTTGGCCGCGCCCAGCACGCCAATTCTCGCTCGCAAGCTTGCAGCCCGTCGCAGTTTTTGCCAGCGAATTTTTTTCCAACGCAATTTTTTCTGAAACCAAATTCTATTTGGTTTCGGTTTCCTTTTCCTAATTAATGATAATTTCCTTAAACAATTGAATTATGCTTCCAAAATTTCATATAAATAACACTAAAAGACATAGAAAGGAGGAGGGATTTTAAGGGATAAGACTTTTGGAGGAAAAAAAAAAGAAGGAAAAACTTTGAATTAAGACTGGAACTTGAGACTTTAGATTTGAGAGGAGCAGCAAGCAAGCCGTTAATAATTCATCAAAGGTGCAACCTTGCCTTTGTCTCCGTTCATCCAAGAAGCAATTTTTGGTGGAACCAACGTACGAAGGTTTGAATCTCTAATTTCTTTTTATTTTCTTATAGTAGCTTTGTTTTTTTTTATTCATAAGATTATACACGCAATGTAGTAACGTTGATCTTCGTTTCAATGACATAAATGATCTTTTCTGTTTCTTCTAAACCTCAAAAAAACCCTAAAAATACTTTTCTGTTCTTCTAAACCTTAAAAACCCTAAAAATACTTTTCTGTTTCTTCTAAACCTTAAGAACCCTAAAAATAATTTTTTGTTTCTTCAAATCCTTAGAACCCTAAATCGTTCCTTCTATTTCCAAAAACCTTAAAAAAATACTCTCTTTTTTTCCAAAAACCTTAAAGCGTTTTTCCTATTTCCAAAAGCTTTTAAAAAACCCTAAATTGTTTTCTTCTAATTCTTTTCCAAAATTTTCAAATGTTTTGTTAAATATCCAAACTCTAAACTCACTTTACAATTTCTAAAATATAATTACTTTATAAAACTAAACTATTTTCTTCAACTCCAAAATCAAAATAGTAAACCCCCCAAACCAGTAAATCTAAACCCTAAGTTTTCCTAAACCCTAATTCCCTCAAAACTAATACGTAATGTAATATCCCAAAATGTACCCTAGAAGTATTGGAGTAATTATTGTTATTATTGGATTAAGTGTATTTATTTTATTGGAAAGAGAGTTGAGGTTAGAGTAATGTGTATATGTTGTATATATTGTGATATACTTAACATATACAAATATTTGTTTGAAGGGTATAAAGGTAATTATTTTGAAATTGAGTTAGTGGATTAAGATGGGTGGATGGTGATGTTTGAGATTATTTTTATTTTTTATTTGTGTGGAGGAGAATGTTTTGAGGAGAGAGAGGGTTAATGTTTGACTTTTCTTTCTTTTCCTTTTCTTCCTTCTTCCTCTCTTCTCGTGTCTCTCATTTTCCTTTTCTTTTTCTTTCTTTGCTTTGGACGGCAGCAGCAAGAGAACAAGAGAGAGGGAGAGATTTGACCTTCCAAGCTCAAGATTGAAGAAGTTTTCAAGAGATCAAGGAGGAATCTAAGAGTTTTCTTCATTCTTGGTAAGTTTCCTCTTGATTCCCTTGTTTTCTTTGAGTGTGTTGTGTTTAAGAGTGTTGGGTTTACTTGATCTTTGATTCTTGGGTTGGATTGAAGAAAAGAGTAAGATTGAAAGGAAGAATAAGTTTGTTGGTTAAGATTGAGTTGTGGTTGTGTTTAGAGTTTTTGATGATGTTGTGATTTGGTGTTGGATGTGTATTTTGAGTTGTGTTGGTGTTTTTGCAAGGTTGTTATGGTTTTGGGTGTGTCTAGTTGAGTTTTGTTGAAGTGGAAGATGGTGGAAAATTGTTGTTTGTTGGTTGGATTGTTGTTTTGGCTGGAATCTGGGTTTTTGGCCTGACACGCTCAGGAGCACGTCCAGGTCTTTAGGCGTGTCAATTGTGTTGGATGGCAGTAGGTGTGACACGGCCATTAACACGCCCGTGTTAGTGAGCGTGTCATAGCTACTGTGATTTTGGGGAATTGACACGGCCAGGAACACGTTCATGATGTTGGACGTGTCGATACTTCTGAGAGACAGTAGGTATTACACGCCCAGTGACACGCCCGTGGTCCTGAACGTGTAAATGCTTCTGTGTTGTGGAGTTAGGGCACGGTCAGGGACACGCCCGTGTGGGTGAGCGTGTCCAGTTTAGAGTTTGCCCTAATTGATTCTTAGCCTTATGATCTTATGTGAGTTTCCTCATTGTTCTGAATTAGGTTGTGAAGAAGGTGAATTGCCTTAATTATTTGGTGAAGGACTTATTAAGAGGAAGTGTTTAGAATTGTGTGGATTTCTTTTGAGGTAAGTACAAACCTTGCATTATAACATACATTCATGTGATTTTGGAACTTATACATTTGAGTGTGAATGTACTAAGTAATTTCATTGTATTGTTGATATGTTTGAATAATGTTATGTTTTATACAATATGAACCTCATGAAATGTAATATGGTATATGTATGTGTTATGAAAATGAAAGATGTGATGATAAGATGATGTGTAAAGCCATTGTGATTGGCTATATCGATTCAAATGAGGCATGTTTGCCTAGTTGATTGTGGAATAAGAAATGAATTGAGAAAAAGATTTATAAAGAGATATATGAAATGGTTGTGTGCCTAATATGTTTATTCAAATTTCAGAGTACTGGTTTTGGTGGCATGCCTATATAAAGGTAACAGTCTAGCCGGGTTGAGGATCTCTTCAATTGAATTGAATTGATGATCCAAGAGACTGGGTCTGTTACACTAAATGAAATGTGAAAATGAAATTTATGAAAAGTAACAGTCTAGCCGGGTTGAGGATCTCCTCGATTAGTCGGGTTGATGGTCCAAGAGACTGGGTATGTTACTAGTAACAGTCTAGCAAAAACTGAGTGGCAGCTCTTCTCTGATCTTTAAGTCCAAAAATCAACTCTTCAACGCCTAGACTCACTAGGTCTAGAGGAACTCTCAGGTTCAATCCTGTCACCTGCGCGATGAACCACAATCGCGCTGAGCCAACAGCTCAGTAGAACAAACTATAATGATATTATGCTATGTCATACATTCAAACAATATAGATCATACTCAATACACTTTATTTTATGGATGTTACATTTCATTATTTCAATAATTGTATCATCATCCATTACTCACACATTTAACATAGACACACATGGGCCCAACAAGCATTTAATATGATATTCAAAGTTCAGAGTTACTGCTTTGGTTTTTATTGTTATTATTGGATTAAGTGTATTTATTTTATTGGAAAGAGAGTTGAGGTTAGAGTAATGTGTATATGTTGTATATATTGTGATATACATAACATATACAAATATTTGTTTGAAGGGTATAAAGGTAATTATTTTGAAATTGAGTTAGTGGATTAAGATGGGTGGATGGTGATGTTTGAGATTATTTTTATTTTTTATTTGTGTGGAGGAGAATGTTTTGAGGAGAGAGAGGGTTAATGTTTGACTTTTCTTTCTTTTCCTTTTCTTCCTTCTTCCTCTCTTCTCGTGTCTCTCATTTTCCTTTTCTCTTTTAATTTAACTTATACACCTAATCCAAATAATCACAGCAATTAATCCAATAATAACAATAATTACTCCAATACTTCTAGGGTACATTTTGGGATATTACACGTAAACCCTAGTTTTCCTAAACCCTAATCCTTAAAAACTTAAAACCTTATAAACCTAAACATTCAAACTCAATACAGTAAATTCAAAATAACAATCCAGCAACCAAGAGCTATAAACCTAATGTTTTAATATTCTAAAACCCTAATTTCATAATGTTACCCTTAAACCCTAATTTGATTCATGAAAGCCTAATCCATTCCAATTTTCCAAAACCTTTATAGTGGGTTAAACAAATAATAATAATACTAAAATCTCAAAACCCTAAATGTTAATTAAAGAACTTTAAATTGAAACAGTAAACCTCAATTTGTATCTTTACTTGCTTTATTTGATTATGTAGTTCATTATATGCTTTGATTTATTTTCAATGCTTGATTTATTTAATTTATCATGGATGAATATTTATATTTTGATTGATGTTTAATATCTTCAATGAATGATTTATTTATGATGAATGGTTATTTACTTTTATCGATTTATTTTGATTTCCAAAAGTGTAAGAGGTATGTTTCCACTTTCTGGGTACCTCATTAGTCAAATATCATGTAATTTAAATTGCTTTTATATTTTAGACCAATGTAAAGGACATGTTTCTGCCTTTCGGTGGGTTTCCTATTAGTTTAGACGTGGATGATGTAAGGACATGTTTCCATCCTCGGATGGTTGTCCATTTATTTATTTTGCTTGGACATTACTTTGATTTTAATATAACGATGCTTTATTTCAATTGTTGTGTGTAATATGGATAATATTGTTATATTTAAGAATTTTATAATATTAAGACCTATAACGGAGGCTGGTTCCAATGAGCCGGGCGTTGTGGGGGTGCTGGGCCATTTCTCACCTTCCCCACACGTACCCAACTTGTCAAACCCATTAGGGGCTTGGGGATTCCTTAGGAATAGAGTCATCCACCCCTTTCTTTTTCCCGGCCCGTCTAGGTGGCGACTCCATTTTCTCTGGACTTAGGTCCATGTTCTCTAAGGCCCTAAGCCTAAACAGTGCCAAAGTCGCAAGAACCATTCCACCGGGAGTGGGGGCAAAAATCCCTGCTCACACCACCTTAATTTGATATGATCCTTACTAATGTCGAATTAGACATGCTCTAATTCGACATGAGCACTAATTCAACATGAGCATGCCCATGTTGAATTTGGGCAAGTCCAATTCGACATGGGCATCTACTCATGTTGAATTGGACCCAATTTGATATGATCTCTTAATATCGGCTTGTTTAAGTGTCCTAAACAAGATTAAATTGAAGGGGAGGAGGTTTTCTAGTAAGTTTAAGGTTTGAAAAATAGAAGGAAGTCCTAAGATTTTCTTATAAATAGACATATTAACAACGAAGAAAGGGGAGTCATAATTGAAATGGGAGCCACCTTTAGAAATTGAAGAATCTAGGAGCCATAATCAATAAAAAAAACCCTAAAAGGAACTGAAAGAACAATAGGCAACAATCGAGATTTAGTTTTAGCACTTAATAAGTAGAGAGACAGAAAGTAAACATACACAATAAAAGAAACAAAAGACAGAGAGTAATTTGAAATTTAATTGCCTGACCAAAACTTCACTAGTCCAAACTCATCTTTGAATAATCAAGCAGGCTCCCATATTGATTGGTACGAGGGATTGTGCCATTAAAAAAGAGTTTGGCTTAACATTATTATTTAGTGGAACCTGCAAATGAAGATATGATTTTCTATACTTATAGTTATTTAATTCAATGAAGTATTGCTTATTCTTATGAAAGTGCATATCCATTTTAATATGTTTTGATCCTATTTGATTAAATATAAAAACCCTATATTATGAAGTAAAATCCCTTGCATGTCCAAAACCTTTGATGTGCATATTTTAATATTGGTTTTAAGATTTAAACCTTAGTCTAGCAGCTGTCTTAAACATAGTTTGCATGTTTATCATTAATTCATCTTCCAAAACCCTAAATTTACATGTTTTAACCTAGTTAGCATATTCAATTCTCAATTCACATTTTTAATTCTAATTCACAACAAAAATCCTAATTTTCATCTCAAAAACCCTAGTTCTGTTTTAAAAACTCTAAAACCCTAAAAACCCTATTTCATATTAATAAAACCCTAGAAACCCTAATTCATATATCAAAGCCCTAATTTTGCATATCTATTGCTCGATGTAAGATTAAAACCTAGAATTGATTATTTAATTCATTATTGTATACTTATTATAGACCCTTAATTTTGGCCCCAAGCTAGTCCGATCCCAATTAAAGAAGGCCTATGTCATGATCTGTCCGTTCTTAATGGGTTAAATTTATTTTAAAGCCTTTAATTAGATTGGTCCAATTTTATAAGGCCTGAAATAGGTCGGTTCAATTTTGAAAGCCCTAAAATGGTCCGGTTTAAGGTTGAAATAGGTTTTGGTTCATATGGGTCATACCATATCGAATTGGCCTTATCCAATTCAATATGAACTAGAACCCATCTAATTCGATATGGAAGCATCCATATCAAATTAGAAGCCATCTAATTTGATATGGAAGCATCCATATAGAATTTCTCTAATTCAATATGAATGGCCCATAACAAATTAGAACAAGTCTAATTCGATATGGAACACATCCATGTCGAATTGGACTTGATAATTCGATATGAATTTTGATCCATGTCAAATTAAGCTCGTTTTAATTCGATATAGTTATGGTTTCATGATGAATTTAAAACACTTTAATTTGATATGCTTTAATTTGAGCCATGCTTAAATTGGAAATCAGAATTAAGCTAGGATTAGGCTCAGTCACATGTTGGTTTTAACCTAATTTGCTCTTTATAAATATAGGATTAAAAGAATCAGCCAGGGGAAGAGAATTATTAAGAACCTTTAGCAGCCACAGTTATCAAAAGGCAGAGAGTTACCAAGAGACAAGCAGCAACCATTAACACACACTGAATATTATCAACATATAAAATAATACACCACACAAAGGCAGTAACTATTGTCTTTGTTTTGCTCAGCCAGAATTCTAGATTGGTGTATGTAAAAGTTTAGATCAACATATAATTTTGGTGGAGCTAATAAACGAAGATACATTTTCTAAGTTTAATTCACTTAAATTCAACACAAGATGCTTTGGTGATGGTTTTAAATACTAATTATATTTATTCTTTGTCCAAATAGCTCCAGTAGTTTATATTCATTGATTTCAATTCATATTTTTTTTATTAAAAATTATCCAGTAGCTTCTACTGATTGGTTTAAAATTCACAGTAGGTTATTTATTCAACTTTGCTTGTCCAACAACCTAATTAGCCAATGTTTATTTATTTTAATTCCACAAATTTATTCGTTTAATTCCACAATAGCTTAAGAGTTAGTTAAAACCATTAATTTAATTACCTAAAACCCTTTTGGCTTATTTGAAAAATCAAAATCATAAATCATTATTTTAAAACTCTAATCTTATAAAAACCCTAGTTTTAAATATTCAAAACCCTAATTCTAAACCAAAACCCAAATTGTCATCCTAAAATCCTAAAAAAAATCATATTTTAACACTAAAAACCCTAGTTTGATCACCAAAACCCTAATTTTCATTTATAAACCATGATCGTATTTTCCAAAACCCTAAAACCTTAAAACCCTAATGATGTTTTCCAAAACCCTAGTTTTTATTTAGAAACCCTAATTCATTAAAACCATAGTTTTTGTATATCTATTGTACAATGTGATATTAAAACCTAGATTTGATTATTCATTATGTACTTGTGAAGGATGATTTATTTTATTTGATTTGTAATGGGTATTTTGATTTTAATTATTATAAATATTTGAATGGTTTAATTTATTTGGTTAATTGTTTTAATATTGATTATTTTTGTTTCAAGGATGTAAGAGGTATGTTTCTACTTTGTGGGTACCTCATTAGTGAAGTTAAATGTAATTTAATTTATTTTGAGTTTTGGATTAATGTAAAGGACATGTTTCCACCAAATGGTGGGTGTCCTATTTATTTAGTTTTAGGCATTGGACAATTGTTGTAAGAACATGTTTTCATCATGTATGGGTGTCCATTTTTATTTGTTTAGACCTTCTTCACTTTATTACAATGAATGTTTATTTTGAATTGCATGTAGTATGGATGATATTATAATGTTTAAGAATTTAATAATATTTAGACCTAAAAAGGAGGCCTTCCAATGAACTGGGCGTTATGAGGGTACTGGGTCATTCTCACATTCTCCATATGTACCCAACTTTTCGAACCCATTCGGGGGTTGGCGATTCCTTAGGAATCGAGCCATTCACCCCTTCCTTTTTCATAGTGTAACACCCTTATACCCCATATACATATAATACATACACCCATCATATGTAAAATATGCATATAAAGTATAAAAATGCCACAACCTGATTTAATAAAGATTTCCACTGTAACACCCTGATACTCCATATAAGTACTATACATACACCTAGTATATATACAGTAAATATATAAAGTATAAGTATGTCACTTTTTGTTACATTTTTAAAACCTTTAACAGAGTTCAAACCACAATACATTAATTTAAAGACCATTTATAAAATCATTATACTTTTAATGATCTTACATATGGTTCATAATCTTATCTTTATCAAAACTTCATTTATACATATAAATACACTCTTGCCAAAAATACATCATAATTAAAGTTAAACATGTATGCATCACCCTCTAGTTGGTCTCGACAAACTCTTACTCTTCTCGTGGCATAACGAAAGACTTCATATCTTCCACCTAGTTACCTGCGCCATTACACATCCGCGCTAAGCCCGAGAGCTTAGTAGTACAAATATAACATATAAACATACATTATAGAAATTCTAACATATAATGAAATATCACTTCCATGTATCATTAGTATCTTATCATGTTTTTCCTTTTGAATTGCACCTTTCATATATCTCGACTAATTTCATATATTATATACATATCATTATCACCAACCACAATCCATCATTAATACTCACAACCAATATATCAATACACACATTACACAACATACTTCATAACATTATCTTATTCACAATTCACCAATCATGAATCACATTTCCAACAAAGTCAACCATAGATCTCACTACTCATTTATTTCAACATTTGTATATCATATTGACAACAAAGACAGACTCGGGCCCAAAAGACACTAATATGCATTCGACTTTCAGAGTTAATGCTTTGGTTTTATTATCACATTATCATTATCATCATCCCAACTAGGCTTCAAGGATTTAGGTTCAACCAAGCTTCAAGGGGAACAAAGCATGCTAAGTCTCAACCCAACTTGGCTTCAAGAACCAACCCAACCTAGCTTCAAGGGTTGTAACATCTCAATTAGGCTTCAAGGACTAGACCCAATCAAGCTTCAAGGGGAGTAAAACATGTTAAACTTCTACCCAACTTGGCTTCAAGGATCAAGCCCAACCTAACTTTAAGAGAGTGTTACTATCATTAGGCATGCCACCAACAACAAACTCTGAAAATGGAATAACACATTAGCCACACAATTCATTTATTAATTCATTATCATTTCCATTCTCAATTGAATCATCATAGCCAATCACAATGGCTTCACATCACATTTGAGTTATCATAGCCAATCACAATGGCTTCACATCACATTATATCACAGAACATTAGTTCCACATCTCTTGATGTCTCAATTCACATTACACACTTCATCATTCAAGCATACATAATCAATTTCATTGCACATGTATCTCAAATTCATCGTCATATAAACAACATATCCATTTATTTCATTTTAATCATTATTAAAACATTTATCATAACAAATTGCATTGCACATACCTTTTTGGATGATCCTTATAGCTTTCACACTATACAAACAACAACATTAGTCACATTGTATTAACAATTTAATAATTTACTTAACATTGTTTAAGTTTCAAAATCATATAAAAGAATGCATCTAGGTAAGTTTGCCCTTACCTCAAGAACTACTCCCATCAAGCTATACATAATCAATTACCTCATCATATCCTTCACATTTTACATATAACATCATTGATGTAACATTACAAAGTACATTATTCATACAACCCATTACCTTTCACAAGATTCACAATGCATAACACATAACATTGTTCATATAGTGTCATATGCATCATCATATGTGTGTTCAATCTCAACAAAGCAAGAAGAGCAAAGGACACTCACAGTAGCCAACACACTCAAGGGACACAGCCAAGCTTGTGGCCATGTCTCTCAACACAAATTGGCAGTGGCAGACATGGGCAAGGGACACGGCCGTGTTTCTCAAAAAATCATCCAACACGACCACATTTTCCTTATACTTGGCCGTGTCTCCCAAAATTCTATAGTTTGGCCGTGTCTCTTCCTTAGTTTGGCCGTGTCTCTCATGATTAAAAACCCTAAACATGGCCAAATCTCTTTTGATTGAATTTAAACACATTATGCACAACATAACCCCATTCAAATGAATATAAACAATGTCATTAACACATATCTTGCATGCTCATCACAATATTCACATTAACAATACATCAACAACACATTTAATCACTCAACACTTCAAAACCCTAAACCAACATCACTCTTGTTCTTTCAATATCCACATCCACTTAACTTACCATCTTCAAACCAAAACCAACACCAATTTAACTTTGTAACTTACAATCAATCTCAACACTTATAAACACATCTCAGACACACTCAATCATAAGATCAACAATTCATAACTCACTTCAAACACAACCTCAAAATAACAAAGGAAAACAAGAGAGTACTTACCTCAATTGAAGAAATTTCACAAATCTCCAACTTAATCCTTTGATTCTCCCTTCAATTTGATGTTTAGAACTTAGAACACCTCTCTTCCTCTCCCTTTCCTTTGATAGCCGGCCACACCAAAAGAGAAGAGAAGAAAAGAAATAATGACAAGTCAAACTTCTCTTCTTCTTTAAATCTCCACCATGCAATTCTAATACAAAAATTACTTAAATGCCCTCATCCATTTAAACTTAACTCTTGTCACTCATATGCCCATTTAAGTAATTTCACATATCACAAATAAATATCCTCTTCCATTGACCATCCCTTTTGACTTATGTATATGTTATTTATACTACCATATATGCAACATATACACTTCCTTTAAAAATTCTTTTCTCTTTCAATTTGACACATACATTCAATCCAATTAAAACAACCATAATATTCAAAACTTCTAGGGCATAAATTGGGATATTACATCCACATTTCCAATTTAAAATGCCAAAACACTTTAAAATTTATATTTAAGTAATAAATAAAATATTTGGTATAAATTATAGATTCCAAAATAAGCATTTTTACATAAAAATCTTTGGGAAAAATTGCTAGAGTTTTGTCTGTAATTTGGACATTCCAAATTTTTAACAAAACACAACCTATAAAAAAACACTTCCAATAAAACGATAAAACCACATTTCATCCCAACTTCACAAATCCTCCATATTTTCGCAAAACATTTATACATATACATATATATATAATTATTAAAAACACATATGAAACCCACATTATACAATTTATCCAAAAAATTTTACAACACCCTTATATCCTATATATGTACAATACATACACCTAGTATATGCAAAATACACATATACGATACAAAAATGTCATAGTCCTGTTTAATAAAAAATTTCACTTTTCAAATTTGAAATCTTAAATACTTTAAAATGTATATTTAAATAATAAATAAAATATTATTATAAATTATAGGTTTTAAATTAAGCATTTTTTATAAAAATCTATGGGAAAAGCAGAGTTTTGTCTGTAATTTGAACATTCTCAAATTCAACAAAACCACAACCTGCACACAAAAGCACCCCTAATAACCAATTCATACATTTCTCCAATACTCTTCAATTTCTCCAAATTTCACAACACATGTATACATATACATATATATATATATATATATATATATATTTCAAAACACATATCAACCCACATTATAAAGTCTTTCAACATATTTTTTTATAATTTATAATATATATACATCAAAAACATAATATAATATATGAAATATCAAAATGTAATAAAATATATACATATTGGCAGTGTTTATGATCTTGACCCCCAAAAATCAACTCTACACTGAAAACCTCAAATCTAGACCTAACCCGGTCTAGACGAACTCTCCGGCTCATAGTGGGTTGATATGAGGGTACCGGGTCATTCTCACCTTCTCCATATGTACCCAACTTTTCGAACCCATTCGGGGGTTGGCGATTCCTTAGGAATCGAGCCATTCACCCCTTCCTTTTTCATAGTGTAACACCCTTATACCCCATATGCATATAATACATACACCCATCATATGTAAAATATGCATATAAAGTATAAAAATGCCACAACCTGATTTAATAAAGATTTCCACATTTCCAATTTAAAATGCCAAAACACTTTAAAATTTATATTTAAGTAATAAATAAAATATTTGGTATAAATTATAGATTCCAAAATAAGCATTTTTGCATAAAAATCTTTTGGAAAAATTGCTAGAGTTTTGTCTGTAATTTGGACATTCCGAATTTTTAACAAAACACAACCTATAAAAAAACACTTCCAATAAAACGATAAAACCACATTTCATCCCAACTTCACAAATCTTCCATATTTTCGCAAAACATTTATACATATACATATATATATATAATTATTAAAAACACATATGAAACCCACATTATACAATTTATCCAAAACATTTTACAACACCCTTATATCCTATATATGTACAATACATACACCTAGTATATGTAAAATACACATATACGATACAAAAATGTCATAGTCCTGTTTAATAAAAAATTTCACTTTTCAAATTTGAAATCTTAAATACTTTAAAATGTATATTTAAATAATAAATAAAATATTATTATAAATTATAGGTTTTAAATTAAGCATTTTTTATAAAAATCTATGGGAAAAGCAGAGTTTTGTCTATAATTTGAACATTCTCAAATTCAACAAAACCACAACCTGCACACAAAAGCACCCCCAATAACCAATTCATACATTTCTCCAATACTCTTCAATTTCTCCAAATTTCACAACACATGTATACATATACATATATATATATATATATATATTTCAAAACACATATCAACCCACATTATAAAGTCTTTCAACACATTTTTTTTATAATTTATAATATATATACATCAAAAACATAATATAATATATGAAATATCAAAATGTAATAAAAATATATACATATTGGCAGTGTTTATGATCTTGACTCCCAAAAATCAACTCTACACTGAAAACCTCAAATCTAGACCTAACCCGGTCTAGACGAACTCTCCGGCTCTACCGGATCTCCCCTATCATCTGCGTGATAAATTACAATAGCACTAAGCCAAAAGCCTAACGGTACAAACTTTGATAGAAATAAAACTATAAAATAATGCCAATGTACAATGCTTATGTATATCATGATACTATATGTCATATCATTTCATTTTAAACATCTTTTTAAATCATTTTACATTTCACATAAAACAAACACAAGCATGGGCCTCAAATAATCTAATATATTATTCAAATCCCAGAGTTACTTTTTTGGTCCATATTGACACCCAGTGTCTAATCCGAAGGCAAGTGATGCCTAGCGTCTAGCCCGAAGGCAATTCATAGTGATGCCCAGCATCTAGCCCGAAGTCAAGTGACGTCCAACGTTTAACCCGAGGCAAATCAAATATTTTCTCAAAAGCTAGCTTCGAAGGAAAATAATGAGGATAACCTCATAGGAATGCCGCCAAACATAGAACTCTAGAAATTGAATAATATACTAGTCACACAATTATTACATATATTTCATTAGCAATCTCTTTCTCATTTTCTCATAATTCATTAGGCACATAACCTCATTTCTCATTATTAACTAGGCACATTGCCTCATTTTCTCATTTATTTCAATGTCATCGTACTTCAAATCATCATATATCAACATATAATCATAATGTATCACATTTTACATTTACAACACATTACCCAATTATTTTGGGTATTTTCACATAATTCACATATGAATTGCATTTTATACACTTTAGCCATTAATAATGGATTTTTAACAATGCCCCTAATGCATACATATCAAATGGCATTACCCAAAAATTTTGGGTCATTTTCATATAATACACATCACATTTTACACAATTTAGCCATTGACAATGGCTTTTCACAATGCATTTAATGCATATATGATATCACACATTATTCATACATAATCAATGTATCAAGTAGCTTAACACATTTTCTCTAACCAAAATGTGTTAAGCCCAAATGTCATGCAGACATACCCAATTTATTCAAAGTTTGTACTTACCTCTAAAAACAACCAAAAGCAAGTTCAAATCCCACCTCCAACCTTCTCTTCCAACATGCCCTTCAACACTTGGATTGGGCAAATCAATTCTCCTCAATGCCTATACCAAATGTGATCATAAATAATCATTTAGTATCACATTCTAAGACATTTCTAATCTTAAATCATAATTAAACATCATTTAAACAAAAATCCAAAAGTTAAGGCTAATCTCACTTAAACTTTGGAATACCATAATTGTAATATCCCAAAGTGTGCCCTAGAAGTTTTGATATTATTGTTGTAATTGGATTGAATGTATATGATTTATGGGAAAGAGAAAAGAATTTAAGAGAGAGTGTATATGTTGTATATATGGAAATATATACAACATATACAAGTCAAATTAAAGGAAGTCAAAAGAAGATATTTTGTTATTTTAAATTTAATTAAGTAATTAAATGGAAATTAAAATAAGTGGAAGAGAGAAATTGATTATTTTATTATTAAATGCTTGGTGGAGATTTAATTGAAGGTTGAGTAATTGACTTGGTTTCTTTTTACTCTTCATTTTCTTCTTCTCCATTTGTTGGCGGCTCACCCAAAGACAAAAGAGAGAAAGAGATGTTTTGAGTTTTAAGAGCAAATTGAAGGAAGAATCAAGTGATTAAGTTGAAAAATTATGAAGTTTCATCAACTTTGGTAAGTTCTCTCTTGATTTCTCTTATTTTATTTGAAGTTGTAAATGAGTTGATTGTTGATTTGTGATAGTGTGAATAGGTTTGACTGTGATGTATTTGTATGTGTTGGAATTGAGTTAAAGATAAGAAGTTAAGTTGAATTAAAGGAAAGAGTAAGTTGTTGGAAGTGAAAATGTTGTGGTTGTGTTTTGGGGTTTGTGGTGATGATTATGATTTGTGTTTGATGTATGTTTTGAGTTGTTTGGTATTTTTGCAAGTTTGTTATTGTTTTTGGGTGTGTTTAATTAAGTTTGGTTGAAGTGGAAAATGGTGGAAGAAAGTGGTTTGTTGGATGTAGTGTTGTGGTGGCCGGAATCTGTATTTTTGGCCTGACACGCCCATGAGCATGACCAGGTCTTTAGGCGTGTCAATGGTTCTGTGTTGTTGGAGAATTGACATGGCCATGAGCACGCCCGTGTTGTTGGACATGTCAATGTTTCTATGAGACAGAATGTATTACACATTCAGTGACACGCCCGTGGTTCTGAGCGTGTCATAGCTTATGTGTTGTGAGTTTAGGGCACGGTCAGGGACACGCCCGTGTTGTTGAGCGTGTCATGTGTAGAGTTTGCATCTCATGTGTATTATTCCTTTTTGGATTAGGTTGCGAAAAGGTTGATTTGCCCTAACTTAAGTGGTGAAGAATTCTTGGAAGAGGAAGGGTAGAGATTGGTGTGAGCGATTCATAAGTAAGTACAAGCTACATGGTTCCATGCATTTATATGATTTTGATACTTAACATGTTTGATTGTACATATGTTAAGTAATTGATTACATTGTTAATTCATGTGATAAATGTTATGATTGGTATAATGTGAATGGATTAATGTAAATTGAGATATAATGAGATGTGAAACCAATGTGGTTGGTTATAATGATGTAAATGACATAATTGAGGCATGTTTGCCTAGATAATATGCAATGCAATTGATGATATATATATATATACTCTCTTGATGAGATATGGAGCCATGGTTGTTGGCTAAAATGATAATGATGCCAATGAGATGATTGAGGCATGGTTGCCTAAGTGATGATGAGTAAATGAGAATGAAATTGATAATGAAATAATTAATGAATTGTGTGGCTAATGTGTTATTCCATTTTCAGAGTTTTGTTGTTGGTGGCATGCCTATAGTAACAATCTCTTGAAGTTAGGTTGGGTTAAATCCTTGAAGCCAAGTTGGGTTGAAGTTTAGCATGCTTAACTCCCCTTAAAGCTTGGTTGGATCTAGTCCTTGAAGCCTAATTGAGATGTTACAACCCTTGAAGCTAGGTTGGGTTTGGTTCTTGAAGCCAAGTTGGGTTGATACTTAGCATGCTTTGTTCCCCTTGAAGCTTGGTTGAACCTAAATCCTTGAAGCCTAGTTGGGATAATGATAATGATAAATGTTATAATTAAACCAAAACATTAACTCTGAAAGTTGAATGGCATATTAGTGTCTTTGGGCCCATGCCTGTCTTTGTTTTCAATGTGATTTTCGAATGGTGAAATTAATGAATAATGAGATACATGTTTATAAGATATAATGTTATGAGATGATTATAATACATAAGTATCTTATTGAAAATGAATGTGGCACGGGAAGCTATGTTGAGTAATGGAACTATAAAGATACAACTTGAATACTTTGATATGATGTTGAATGAAGTAAGGTGTTGAAGTATAATATTCCTTTGAATGGTGTATGAAAATTTATTGTGTGACATTGGCAATGCATCAAAACATAGTACTATTGTAGTTTGTACCACTAAGCCGTTGGTTTAGCGCGAATGTGATTCATCGTGCAGGTGACAGGGAAGAACCAGAGAGTTCCTCTAGGCCGAGTAGAGTCTAGATCTTGAGGTGTTGATAGTGGAGCTTAAAGATCAAAGACATATTGCCAAACATGTATATATTTTATGTTTTGTAAAACTTAAGTTTTGATGTATATGTATTTGTAAATATTTGTTATATTTCCGTTGCATTTTGAATAAACATTTTATCTATTGTGTTTTATAATATAACTTAAATGTTTTAAATTTGTTCATATTATTGCAAAGGAATGGTTTGTGTGTTTTGTAAACTGTGGCATTTCTATATTCAGTATACGTATATTACGATTGTATTAGCATGCTGTGTATGTATACGGGGTATAGGGGTGTTACAATTGTTTTGGTATCAGAGCCTAGGTTTGAGATTCTCAACCTAGGTGAATTGTAAGAAAAAGAATATTTTGATTTTAAAAGTTGGTTTTTGGGTAAAATACATGTTTTGGTATGGCAGTCTTTGATCTTTAATGAGGAATATTCTGCTGTGTTTGCAGATATAGGTAGTAATGGAGTCCCATTCACGTCAGACTGTAGAAGGAAGTGCTGAGAGTGTAGCTCCAGGAGAAAGTAGAGATGGAGCTAGAGTTGATAGAGTTAGTAAGGCACCTGTTTCTGTGCTCGAGAGATCAGCTGCATAGGAGGTTCCATCGGGTTGGTTAAGGCATATGATAGAACTATTCGGACAAGCTCCAATGCAGCCACCACCACCACCACAGCCTCAGGTGCCGGTAAGACATTATGATAAGTTGAGAAAATATGGGGCTGAAGATTTCTTGGGCACTACCGATCCTGCAGTGGCTGAGCAGTGGTTGGATAAAGTGCAAAGGATATTCATCCAGTTACAAGCTACTCTAGATGAGAAATTTGACTATGCTAGATCCCTCCTACAGAAAGATGCCTATGACTGGTGGAAGACGATTCCTCATGCCATGGATGATCCACCTACATTATCCTATGGTGATTTTCTGAGGGAATTCGAGCAGAAATATACTCCTAGGGAGTATAAAGATATTAAGAAGATGGAATTCTTGAATTTGAAGCAAGACAACCGGACGGTAACAGAGTATGAGATTGAGTACATCCGGTTGAGTCGTTATGCTGAGGGAATTATCTCTGATGAAATAGACCGGTGCAGAAGATTTGAGGAGGGATTGAGGCCCTCTATAATGTGCATTGAGGCTGGTTCTCGTACCAGGATTTCTCTCAGCTTGTTGTAGCAGCTAGAAGTGTTGAGAGAGCGCAGAGCATTGCAGCAGCTGCTACTGAGGAAGAGACTAAAGTAAGGAGATCCCAGTTTGAGGCAGGGTCTTCATCTGTGAAGAGGGTTAGAGGAAGTTTTATTCCGAGGATCAGTAGGAGTCAGAGGCAGTTGGGCAGATCAGTGCAGTATTAGAGGCAGAGGCCGAGACCGACAGTCTCTGTAGCGAGTGCCCCGACTCCCGTGATGCAAAGGTCTACTCCACCTGTATGTGTTCACTGTGGCAGGTCACATGGGGGTGTTTGTTGGAAGACTAGTGTATCTGGAGTATGCTTTAGATGTGGGTCACCATATCATTTTATTAAAGATTGCCCCGAGATGCATGATGATAGACGGACAGATACTGCAGTTTCTCGACCCAGTGTCAGCAGAGGTGGTCGAGGGGGCAGAGGTTTCAGTAGAGGTGGTAGACCCGGATTTAGTCAGAGAGGAGGATCTTCATCCAGAGGCAGTAGGCCAGATGAGGCCGGATCTTCTCAGAGAGTATATGTGATGCAGAGGCAGCCAGATGCTTCAGTAGTTATAGCGGGTACATTTTCTTTATTTGGCATTTCAGTACTTGCTTTGATTGATCCAGGATCTACTCATTCATACATAAGTGCATCTATCTTGCCTGTGTCTGAATTGCATTCAGAGTCCTTAGGATTTGATGTCTTAGTGACAAATCCTTTAGGACATAGTGTTGTGGTGAGTAAGGTGCATCGTGATAGTGCAGTTGTGGTGCAAGGTGAGGAGTTTCTTGGTGATATGATTGAAATGCCTTTTAAGGAGTATGATTTAATCTTAGGCATGGATTGGTTGTCTAAGCATGGAGCTGTGGTAGATTGTCAAAAGAAGTGTGTGACTTTGAGAACCAGTGATGGTAAGAGTGTGATGGTATCTAGTGAGTAGAGACAACTTGCATCCTTGTTTGTATCAGCTGTAACAGCTAGAAAGTTGATTAGAAAAGGGTGTGATGCTTATCTTGCTCATGTTGTGGATACTAGAGTAGTGGGTTCTCAACTTAATAATATAGCCACAGTTGCAGATTTTCCAGATGTGTTTTCTGAGGAGTTACCAGGGTTACCCCCTGAGAGAGAGGTTGAGTTTGGCATCGATTTGTTGCCTGGTACCACTCCCATCTCTATCACTCTTTATAGAATGGCACCAGCTGAATTGAGAGAGTTGAAGGTGCAGTTGCAGGAGTTGTTGGATAAAGGGTTTATTCGCCCTAGTGTTTCACCGTGGGGAGCTCCTGTTTTATTTGTGAAGAAGAAGGATAGTACTTTAAGATTATGCATCGATTATAGGCAATTGAAAAAAGTAAATATCAAGAATAAATATCCTTTGCCAAGGATTGATGATCTCTTTGATCAATTGAAGGGAGTAGCAGTGTTTTCCAAGATTGATTTGAGATCTGGGTATCATCAGTTGAGGGTTAGAACTGAAGATGTTCCTAAGACAGCTTTTCGCACAAGATATGGGCATTATGAGTTTTTGGTAATGCCTTTTGGATTGACGAATGCACCTGCAGCTTTCATGGATTTGATGAATAGGGTGTTTAGGCCCTATCTGGATCAGTTTATGGTAGTTTTCATCAATGATATTCTGGTGTATTCGCGTAATGAAGAAGAACATGACAAGCATTTGCGGATTGTGTTATAGATTTTGAGAGAGAAGCAGTTGTATGCTAAGCTGTCAAAGTGTGAGTTTTGGCTTGACCAAGTAACTTTTCTGGGTCATATAGTTTTAGCAGATGGTATAAGAGTCGATCCAAGTAAAGTTGAAGCTATTTTGAATTGGAGTCCACCAAAGTCTGTGACTGAAGTTAGAAGTTTTCTGGGTTTGGCAGGCTATTATCGATGATTTGTGAAAGGTTTTTCTTTGATAGCTACTCCACTCACCAGATTGCTTCGGAAGAGAGTTAGATTTGTGTGGACGGATCAGTGTCAAGCTAGCTTTGAGCAGTTGAACGAAATGTTGACTCAAGCACCTGTTCTTACTTTACCCGTGGAAGATAAACCATATGTGATTTACAGTGATGCTTCACATAATGGTTTAGGATGTGTTTTGATGCAAGAGGGTAAAGTCATAGCTTATGCTTCTCGGTAGTTGAAGCCGCACGAGCTTAAGTATCCGACTCATGATTTGGAGTTGGCAGCTATAGTGTTTGCTTTGAAGATTTGGCGACATTACTTATATGGGGAGAAATGTTTTATCTATACGGATCACAAAAGTTTGAAATATTTGGGTGTTTAGAAAGAGCTGAAACTTCGGCAAAGGCGATGGTTAGAACTGATTAAAGACTATGATTGTTTGATTGATTATCATCCTGGTAAGGCGAATGTAGTTGCTGATGCCTTGAGTCGGAAGTCTTTGGCAGGTTTGGCTGTTTATTCGCTCTCGTTGCTTGTTGAGTTGAGAGCGTTGCATGTTAGTTTTGAAATATGTGATGATGGTGCATTATTGGCTCAGTTACGGTTGAGACTAGTATTGTTGGATTAGATAAAGAAGGCTCAATTGGCTGATGAGAAAATTCAAAAGATTGTATCAGATTGCCAAAATGGGGAGAGTCGAGATTTTTATGTGAAAAGTGATGGTAGCCTTTGGTTCAAGGATAGGTTGTGTGTTCCTGATGATGATAGTTTAAGAAAGATTATTTTAGAGGAAGCACACCAATCGGTTTTTGCTATGCATCCGGGTAGTACAAAGATGTACCATGATTTGAAACAGCACTACTGGTGGTCTGGTATGAAGAGAGACATAGTGGAATTTGTGTCCAAATGTCTCACTTGTCAGAGGGTGAAAGCTGAGCATCAAGTTCCAACAGGGTTGCTTCAACCTTTAACAGTGCCTGAATGGAAATGGGAGAGAGTGACAATGGATTTTGTATCTGGGTTGCCTTTGACTTAAAAGAAGCATGATGCTATCTGGGTGATTGTTGATCGATTGACTAAGACAACTCATTTTCTTCCAGTTCGGATGGACTATTCTCTTGAAAGGTTGGCTGAGCTGTATATTAGTGAGATAGTGAAGTTGCATGGAGTCCCAATTTCTGTAGTGTCTGATCCCCGGTTTACTTCGAGGTTTTGGAAGAGTTTACATGTTGCTTTGGGTTCTCGATTGCACTTTAGTACTGCTTTTCATCCACAGACAGATGGGCAATCAGAAAGAGTGATACAGATTATTGAGGATATGTTGAGAAGCTGTGTCATTGATTTCTCTGGAAGTTGGGACAGATTTTTGCCACTTGTGGAATTTTCTTACAACAACAGTCATCAATCCAGTATTGGTATGACACCATTTGAGGCATTGTATGGTAGAAGATGCAGAACGCCTTTATGTTGGAATAAAATTGGAGAGGGCAAGTTAATTGGTCCTGATTTGGTTAAAGAGATTAAAGAAAAAGTGAAGATAATTTGGGATCGGTTAAAAACAGCTTTAGATCGGCAGAAATCTTATTCAGATTTGAAGAGGAGAGACATAGAGTTTGATGTTGGAGATAAGGTATTTTTAAAAGTATCTCCTTGGAAAAAAATTTTAAGATTTGGTCTAAAGGGGAAGCTGAGTCCTCATTTCATTGGACCATATGAAGTTTTAGAAAGAGTTGGGCCAGTTGCTTATCGTCTTCCTTTGCCGCCTGAGTTGAATAGAATCCATAATGTATTCCATGTTTCTATGTTGTAGAGTTATAGATCAGATCCATCTCATATCTTGCCAGTTGAATCTATTGAGGTGAGTTAGGATCTGACATTTGAAGAAGAACCAGTTGCTATTTTGGCACATGAAATGAAAGAGTTGAGAAATAAGAAAGTGCCACTGGTGAAGGTTCTTTGGAAGAATCATGGTAGAAAAGAGGCAACTTGGGAAAGTGAGCAAGCAATGCGAGATCAGTATCCTCAACTATTTCAGACTTGATATCAGGTAATTTCGAGGACGAAATTTCTTTTTAGAGGGGGAGAATTGTAATATCCCAAAGTGTGCCCTAGAAGTTTTGATATTATTGTTGTAATTGGATTGAATGTATATGATTTATGGGAAAGAGAAAAGAATTTAAGAGAGAGTGTATATGTTGTATATATGGAAATATATACAACATATACAAGTCAAATTAAAGGAAGTCAAAAGAAGATATTTTGTTATTTTAAATTTAATTAAGTAATTAAATGGAAATTAAAATAAGTGGAAGAGAGAAATTGATTATTTTATTATTAAATGCTTGGTGGCGATTTAATTGAAGGTGGAGTAATTGACTTGGTTTCTTTTTACTCTTCATTTTCTTCTTCTCCATTTGTTGGCCTGCTCACCCAAAGGCAAAAGAGAGAAAGAGAGGTTTTGAGTTCTAAGAGCAAATTGAAGGAAGAATCAAGTGATTAAGTTGAAAATTTGTGAAGTTTCATCAACTTTGGTAAGTTCTCTCTTGATTTCTCTTGTTTTATTTGAAGTTGTGAATGAGTTGAGTGTTGATTTGT
Organism: Garcia nutans; assembly: GCA_947685225.1. NCBI lineage: Eukaryota > Viridiplantae > Streptophyta > Magnoliopsida > Malpighiales > Euphorbiaceae > Garcia > Garcia nutans. Next base: position 23,096,333 of record CANTUV010000026.1, read on the forward strand.
GATAGTGTGAATAGGTTTGATTGTGATGTATTTGTATGTGTTGGAATTGAGTTAAAGATAAGAAGTTAAGTTGAATTGAAGGAAAGAGTAAGTTGTTGGAAGTGAAAATGTTGTGGTTGTCTTTTGGGGTTTGTGGTGATGATTATGATTTGTGCTTGATGTATGTTTTGAGTTGTTTGGTGTTTTTGCAAGTTTGTTATTGTTTTTGGGTGTGTTTAATTAAGTTTGGTTGAAATGGAAAATGGTGAAAGAAAGTGGTTTGTTGGATGTAGTGTTGTGGTGGCCGGAATATGTATTTTTGGCCTGACACGCCCATGAGCACGACCAGGTCTTTAGGCGTGTCAATGGTTATGTGTTGTTGGAGAATTGACACGGCCATGAGCACGCCCATATTGTTGGACGTGTCAATGTTTCTATGAGACAGAATGTATTACACATTCAGTGACACGCCCGTGGTTCTGAGCGTGTCATAGCTTATGTGTTGTGAGTTTAGGGCACAGTCAGGGACACGCCCGTGTTGTTGAGCGTGTCATGTGTAGAGTTTGCATCTCATGTGTATTATTCCTTTTTGGATTAGGTTGCGAAAAGGTTGATTTGCCCTAACTTAAGTGGTGAAGAATTCTTGGAAGAGGAAGGGTAGAGATTGGTGTGAGCGATTCATAAGTAAGTACAACTAAATGGTTGCATGCATTTATATGATTTTGATACTTAACATGTTTGATTGTACATATGTTAAGTAATTGATTACATTGTTAATTCATGTGATAAATGTTATGATTGGTATAATGTGAATGGATTAATGTAAATTGAGATATAATGAGATGTGAAACCAATGTGGTTGGTTATAATGATGTAAATGACCTAATTGAGGCATGTTTGCCTAGATGATATGCAATGCAATTGATGATATATATATATATACTCTCTTGATGAGATATGGAGCCATGGTTGTTGGCTAAAATGATAATGATGCCAATGAGATGATTGAGGCATGGTTGCCTAAGTGATGATGATTAAATAAGAATGAAATTGATAATGAAATAATTAATGAATTGTGTGGCTAATGTGTTATTCCATTTTCAGATTTTTGTTATTGGTGGCATGCCTATAGTAACAATCTCTTGAAGTTAGGTTGGGCTAAATCCTTGAAGCCAAGTTGGGTTGCAGTTTAGCACGATTAACTCCCCTTGAAGCTTGGTTGGATCTAGTCCTTGAAGCCTAATTGAGATGTTACAACCCTTGAAGCTAGGTTGGGTTTGGTTCTTGAAACCAACTTGGGTTGATACTTAGCATGCTTTGTTCCCCTTGAAGCTTGGTTGAACCTAAATCCTTGAAGCCTAGTTGGGATAATGATAATGATAAATGTGATAATTAAACCAAATCATTAACTCTGAAAGTTGAATGGCATATTAGTGTCTTTGGGCCCATGCTTGTCTTTGTTTTCAATGTGATTTTTGAATGCTGAAATCAATGAATAATGAGATACATGTTTATAAGATATAATGTTATGAGATGATTATAATACATAAGTATCTTATTGAAAATGAATGTGGCACGGGAAGCTATGTTGAGTAATGGAACTATAAAGATACAACTTGAATACTTTGATATGATGTTGAATGAAGTAAGGTGTTGAAATATAATATTCCTTTGAATGGTGTATGAAAATTTATTGTGTGACATTGGCATTGCATAAAAACATAGTACTATTATAGTTTGTACCACTAAGCTGTTGGCTTAGTGCGAATGTGATTCATCGTGCAGGTGACAGGGAAGAACCGGAGTGTTCCTCTAGGCCGAGTAGAGTCTAGATCTTGAGGTGTTGATAGTGGAGCTTAAAGATCAAAGACATATTGCCAAACATGTATATATTTTATGTTTTGTAAAACTTGAGTTTTGATGTATATGTATTTGTAAATATTTGTTATATTTTCCGTTGCGTTTTGAATAAACATTTTATCTATTGTGTTTTATAATATAACTTAAATGTTTTAAATTTGTTCATATTATTGTAAAGGAATGGTTTGTGTGTTTTGTAAACCGTGACATTTCTATATTCAGTATACGTATATTACGATCGTATTAGCATGCTGTGTACGTATACGGGGTATAGGAGTGTTACAATAATAGACCATTGAATTTGGTGTTTTAAGTTTATTTATATTATTAAAAACATATTTTAACTTATTTAAACCAATTACATTACAAAAATATACACTTATGACCAAAACCCTAAAATGTCATAACCTTCCCCCATTGAAGTTTTTTCATTCTAACTCAATCCAATTATCATTTCAAGCTTATATTCATCACTTTTATCACTAAAGAACATGCTTTAACCAATAAAATCAAACAATTTAACAACTTTGAAAAATCACTTTTCCAAAATCCTAAATCAACACTTCCATTCAAACATAATCAAATCCAATATTTAAATTTGAAACACTTGTTTATGCATCAAAATAACTCATTTAGAATCAATTTGCACAATAAAATCCATGAATTCGAAAGTCCAAAAGTTACATAACCCTAAGCTCTCTCTCTTCACCAATCCTTACCCAAACTCAACCATTTCTTTAATCTAACATTAAAATCATTGTTAATCACTTAAAACAACTTCATCCATACCAAAATAGATAATTAGATCTTAGAACTTCAAAAATTCAAAACACACATAATCACAATTTTCATAAAATCCAAAGAAATAAGTTGAAAACTTACTAATTTTGGTGGAAATCACCAAAAATCCACTTTTAACACTTGAAATCCTTCAATTTGTGGATTATGGAAGAAGCAAAATCCTTAGCTTTGCATTCATGGATGTTCGGCTTGGGGAGAAGAAGAAGAAGACCAAAATCAATTTTCTCTTTCTTTCCACCTTCGTTTATATCCATATATATATATATATTATTTTAATAATTTAATAATTAATCATTTAATTATTTATTTAATGAATTAAAAATCAAAAAATCCATCTTCCATTAAAAATACATTATTTTTGAATAATTTAAATAATTTTAATTTTCTAAAGTTTATTTTCAAAAATGCCATTGGACTTTGACTTTTTAAAAATTTGACTTTGTATATGTTATATATATTTTGTATATATATCACATATATATTCCACTTTTTCATTTAAAATTCCTTCATTTTTATTTAAAATTATTATTTATTTTATCCAATTAAATTATAATTTATTTTATTAAATTTTCAAAAATTAAAAATTTTTAAAAATTTGGGATACTACAATTCTCCCCCCCCCTAAAAACAAATTTTGTCCTCGAAATTACCTGATGTTAACTCTGAAACAACTAAGGATATTGATTTTGCATTGCCTGCTCACTCTCACATGTCTCCTCCTCAGTGGCATGATTCCTCTAAAAGACTTTCACAAGTGGCACCTTCATATTCCTCAACTCTTTCACTTCTCGTGCCAAGATCGCCACTGATTCTTCCTCATAAGTTAGGTCCGGACTCACCTCATTGGACTCCACTGATAAGATATGAGATGGGTCTGACTGATACCTCCAAAGCATAGAGACATGGAAGATATTATGAATCTGATACAACTAAGGTGGCAAAGCTAGTCTATAAGCCACTGGACCAACTCTCTCCAACACCTCATATGATCCTATGAAACGAGGGTTCAACTTTCCTTTGAGGCCGGATCTCAGAAAATTCTTCCAAGGTGACACCTTAAGAACACTTTATCTCCCACACTGAACTCTATACCTCTTCTCTTCAAATCTGTATAGGATTTCTGTTGGTTTGAAACTGCTTTTAAATGACCTCGAATCACCTTAACTTTCTCTTTTGTCTCCTTAAACAAATCGGGACAGACCAATTTACCTTTTTCAACCTCATCCCAACACAGAGGTGTCCTGCATTTCCTGCCATACAAGGCCTCATAAAGTGCCATTCCGATACTTGACTAATGACTGTTGTTATATGAAAACTCAATCAGTGACAAAAATTTGTCCAAGCTCCCAGTAAAATCAATGATATAGCTCCTCGGAATATCCTTTAGAATCTGTATCACCTTCTTTGACTGTCCATCTGTCTGAGGATAAAAAGTAGTGCTAAAATGTAACTGAGAACCTAATGCATCATGCAAACTCTTCCAAAATCTTAATATAAATAAGGGATCTCGGTCCGATACCAAAGAAACTGGGACTCCATGTAACCTCACCATCTCACTAATATACAACTCAGCCAACCTCTCTAGAGAATAATCCATCTGAACTGGAAGAAAATGAGCTATCTTCATCATCTGATCAACTATCACCCAAATTACATCATGCTTCTTCTAGGTCAAAGGTAGTCCAGTCATAAAATCCATCGTCCCATTTCCACTTTGGCACTAATAATGGTTGGAGAAACCCTGAAGGAACCTGGTGCTCAGCCTTCATTCTCTGGCAAGTGAGACATATGGATATAACCTTTGTTATGTCCCTCTTCATGCCTAACCACCAATAATGTTGCTTCAAATCTTGATACATCTTGGTACTACTAGGGTGCATAGCATAGACCGACTGATGTACTTCATCTAATATCATCCTTTTCAATCCTACATCATCAGTAATACACAACCTATCTCTATACCACAAACAACCATCATCTCTCACATGAAAGTCTTGACTCTCCCCCTTATGACAATCCAACAAAATCTTTTAGATTTTCTCATTTGCCAACTGAGCCTCCCTAACCTGATCCAACAACACTGGGCTCAACTGCAACTAAGCCATCAAAACACCATCATTACAAGACTCAAATCTGGCATGAAGCGCTCTCAACTCAACAAGAAATGAGAGTGAATAAGCAGTTAAACTTGCCAAAGACTTCCAACTCAAGGCATCAACAACAATATTTTCCTTACTAGGATGATAATTAATAAAACAATCATAGTCTTTAATCAACTCGAACCACCGTCTTTGCCAAAGATTCAGATCTCTCTGAATACCCAGGTATTTCAAACTCTTGTGATTTGTATAAATAAAACACTTCTACCGATACAAGTAATGCCGCCAAATAATCAAAGTAAAAACTATGGCTGCAAGCTCCAAATCATGAGTCGGGTAATTCAACTCATGAGGCTTCAACTATCGAGAGGCATAAGCAATGACTCTACCCTCCTGCATCAGAACACAACCTAAACCACTATGTGAAACATCACTGTATATCACATATGGTTTACCTTCCATAGGCATGATAAGGACAAGAGCCTGAGTCAACATCTCCCTCAGCTGCTTAACTCACCTGACACCGATCTGTCCACATAAATCTACCTCCCTTCTGAAGTAATATGGTGAGTGATGTAGCTATCATAGAAAAACACTTCACAAATCCACGATAATAGCCTGCCAATCCCAGAAAACTCTAACCACTGTCATAGTCTTTGGTGGACTCCAATTCAAGATAGCCTCAACTTTACTCAGATCAATTTTAATACCCTCTGCTGAAACCACATGACCGAGAAAAGTTACTTGATCGAGCTAGAACTCACACTTAGATAACTTAGCATACAACTTCTTCTCTCTCAGAGTCTGTAATACAATACGCAAATGCCTATCATGATCCTTCTCATTACTCAAATACACCAGAATATCATCAATGAAGACCACTACAAACTGATCTAAGTATGGTCTAAACACCCTATTCATCAAATCCATAAATGTTACTGGTGCATTCATCAATCCAAAGGGCATCACTAGAAACTCATAATGCCCATACCTTGTGCGGCAAGATGTCTTGGGCACATCCACATCTCTGCTCACTAGATATCATCACATCCCTACCATCACGTGTTCTCAAGGTAACATGTTTTCATTGACAGTCTACCACAACCCTATGCCTGGATAACCAATCTATACCCAGAATCAGATCATACTCCTTGAAAAGGCATCTCAATCGGGTTACTAAGAAACTCCTCATCTTGAACCACAACTGGACTGTCTCGGTGCCCCCGACTAACCACAACACTTTACCCTAAAGGATTTATCACTAAAACATCAAATCCTAGGGACTCAGAATGCAAATCACTCACAGGCAAGATGGATGCACTGATATATGAATGAGTCGATCCAAGGTCTATCAATGTAAGAATTGAAGTACCAAATAAAGTAAAAGTACCAGCAATAATAGCTAAAGCATTCGGCTGCCTCTGCATCACATAAACCCACTGTGAGGGCCCTGCCTCATCTGGTCTACCTCTGGCTATAGAAAAAATACACCAGAAGATGTTTTTAAGACCATAAGGGTAGTTGAAGTTTTTCTAATATCTACAATATATCAAGACAACATCGGAGTAACAAATGATTTAACCCTGCTAAAGAAAATTTATGTTACTCCATTCATCCATTATTGGAAGCCCAAGCTAGTACAAACGAGACAATTCTTTTAGAGCTAGAACCAAGTAAAAAAAATATAAAAATAAACAAAAAAAAAAGAGAGAAGAGAAAAAAGAAGAAGAAGAAAACAAAAAAGACAAAAGAAAAGAGAAGAGAAGAAAAAAAAGAAAAAAATAAAAAAGAAAAAAATAAAACCTAAAAAGGTGGTTCAAAAAGCCAACTGAGTTCTCTTTTACCTAAGACAACAAAAGGCTTCCATTTGGTTTATAAGGACGGTTTGACTTGAATTGGTCCAACCCAACCAAAGATTCGATCAAAACCAAAGAAAAAAGGAAGAAGACCATCCAGCTCTTGAAAGTTCTGTACTTGACGGTCCTACAAGGAAGAAGGACAAAATGATAAAATGCTCAAAGAAAGGAAAGAGTAAGAAAAATAAAAAGAAAGAAAAGGGAGAAGAAGAAAAGAAACAAATTTGGGAACTAAACTTTTTGCAAGGGCAAAAACTGTCCTAATCAAGATTCGGATTAATGCCAAGAAGATAGAAGGAATTTGGAGTCTAGCAAGATTGCCTCCAAGCTGCCTAAAATTCAAACAAGAAATTTGTAGTATGAAGGTTTGTCCATTGTGTCACATCAGCCCCAACTTACAAATAGCCTTCATTTAGCCCATGTCCCTTATAGACCCCATTTCAAGCCTATCAAAGACCTGGTGATCTCCCTTGGTAGGTAGAGTCTATTAGTGGAGATAGTTTGGATAAGCATGCATATGAGATAGACAATATTTAAACTCAAATGAGACCTTTGGCCAAGTAATGTGTATGTGCCTATCTGAAGTGCAACAATTCTTGCTTAAATAGTGTAATATCCCAAGGTACACCCTAAAAGTTTTGGAATAATTATTGTGGTATTTGGATTTAAGGAGTATGTTTAATGGAAGGAGAAAAGAAGTGAAGGTATATATATATATAACATATATAAGTTAAACTAATGAAAGTCAAAAGAAGATAAATGAATTAATTTAATACCCTATTTTGGTGTACATTGGAATGGTAGTTGTGAGAAGATATGTTGGTAAAATATGTAAGGAAAATATTATAAGAAATAGGTGTATATGAGGGATGATATATATTTATGTGGTATTTGAAAAATATGGAAAATATAAAGGAAATATAAAAGAGATATACATATACCAACATATATATTACATATACATAATGTATAAAGTGGTGTAGGAAAAGTAAGTTTATATAATTAATTAATTAATTAATAATAATAATAATAATAATAATAATAATAAAAGAAAAAGAAGAAGGAAAAATCAAAGGGAGAAAGTGTGTGGTGGAGGTTGAAATAATTTATTATATTATATTATATTATTATTATTATATATATATATGATAAACATGAAAAGAAGAAGGAAAAAGATATTTTTTCTTCTTCTTCTTCTTCTTACACGAGAGAGAGAGAGAGAGAGAGAGAGAGAGAGAGTTGTGATTTTGCTTATACACATCAAATCCATAGGGATTTTGAGAGAATTGAAGAGGGATGTTGAAGATTTGGCATAATATTCAAGTAAGTTTTCTCTTGATTTCTCTTATTCTATTTGGAATTTTGTTTGAGTTTGATGGAGTGTTGTTGATGGTTGGAGTGTGTTTGTGTATGGTGTGTGTAAAAGTGTTGAAATGGAATTAAAGATAAGAAGTTAGGTTGGTGTGGGTGATGGAAGAGTAAGAGTTGTGTTTAGTGAAATTTTTTCTGTTTTACAATTAGTAAAGGCTGTGACTTGTATGATTTTTAATTAAATATAGAAAAATGTTCTTGAAGTGAATTTTTGTAAAACCAGAACTAAAATTCAAATTAAGTAAAATTGGTAGCAACATTTGGATAGTGTGGCGCCTCTACTCGGCTTACACATGTAGGCTGGGAAGGGGTGTTACAATTTTTGGTATCAGAGCTTAGGTTCGAGATTCTCGGCCTAAATAGAATTAAAAAGAGAAAGTTTTGAAAAGCTTAAAGAGAATTAAAAAGAAAAGTTTTGAAATGAAATTTGTAATACATGCTTATGCATTAACACCTAGGTTGGTCTCGGATGTGGCATTATGTGAATTGTAATGTATTTGAATTAGATGAGATGGATGATAGTGTGTGGATGAAGTTCTACATGAAAGGAAAAAAAAATTAGAAAAAAAAATGATATGGAAACATTCATATAAGTTTAATTAATAAATTAAAGAATGGAAATTTATCCAAGTAAAGTAAATTGTTAAATTTTTTATTTTTGAAATGTGTCTGAAATATAAAGAAATGAATAAGAGAATAAAGTTGAAAATGATCTAAAAACAAAATCAAGATTTAAGTAGGTACTCTTTCCTCTACAATTTGAATCTCTTTCTAATAAAGCTTATGATTGGATTATTAGAGAGAAGAAATATTATTCGGATGTTAAAATGAATAAATATGTTATTAACTTGAAGGAAAATATAGTGGAACATTGAGTGAGTTGATTGGTATAGACAAAATGTGATCATTTAAGGTTTGGGTGTATAAAGTTAAAGTTTTGTTTAAAAGAAAAAGAGATGATGTTGGTTAAGTAAAAAGATATTGGTATTGTTTGCATTGTTATTTTAATGCAACATTGTGATTTCAATGTTAGAAATATGATATGTTTGAATATTGTGAAAGCTCATGTTAATGGTGGTAATATGTGACATTTGGATTTTTTTGAAATGAGCTTAATAATTGTGAAAACTATATGTTTGGATGTTGCTTTGTGGTATATATATAAGATGTTTTTAAAGTTGATATTAAGAAAAGATGAGAATTGTAAGTTGAAGTTTAGGTGAAATAGTGATTTGAGAATTTAGAATTTTAATGGAATGTTGATAAAGATTATTTAGATATTAAACATATGAGCTATTTGCAATGAATATTCTTTCATATGAGAATACTACGAATTGGGTAATGAGATTGATAGTATGAGAATTTGTTTTGAAATAAAAGAAAGTGATTGAGCGAGTGAAAATGAGTTACTTTAAGTCATTTGACTGGTAAGGTTGAAAATGGATATGAAGGTACATTAAATGCTTTAAAAAAATATATAAAAAAAATGAGAGAGATGTCACATTAGAAATGTGACTTGAATATATGTGAAGTGTTATTATGGTTAGAATGTATATATTTGTTGTGTTGATGAATAATTTAAATCATGTCAAAAGAATGAGTATGATAATGTTCAAAGAAAAATGATAAACATTAAATTTGTACAGATTGTATGCAAAAGAGAAATTAAATAAAATTACATGATTAAGTGTATACATGTATAGGATATGAGAGATGAGTTTTTCGATATGAATGTAATTGTATTATGTGAGAAATGTGGGAAGTGAGTCACATTATGGATGTGGCCTATGTATATGTAGGTGGTATAATTACTGGTATAATGATATTAAGAATGATATTGCATGTATTAGTGGACCTAAGAGAGATTAGGTCTTGAACTGTGCAAAACTAGATGGATTAGAGTGAGAATGGACTCGAGTAATATTGGATGGTGAAATTGTTATGGTAATCACTGAACCTGATGATCATATAATATTTTGAGTCCCAAAGTATCCACATATGGGAAGGTTTTATGTATATGTGTATAATAAGAGATTGTAAATGGATTAGAAGTAGATTCGAAATGGAGTAACAAAAGGGAAATTGTGTAAGAATTGCATATGATTGAATATGTATACATAAGAGATGATAATAATAATAATATTGTTGAGCAGGAGTTAGGCTAATGATGAACATAATCGAGTGCAAATTGTTTTGAGATAGAGTTGAAATGTGTTAACTCTTGGTGTAGCAAAAGTTTAGAGAATGAATATGTAATTCTTATGATATAATTTAGCATTGTAATTAGAAAGGTTGGAAGTTGAATAATAAAGGAACAGTATGGATTTATAAGCTTCAGGCATGACCATTAATCTATTATGATTTGTTTAGTATATTTTGGTCGATTAATTTTGTTATCCACAGATTTGGAACTGAGATAACATGACTGTAGTGCAGTTTTGGTGAGATTGATAATTATGTTTCTAGAACATGATCAAGAATTATGACTGGTAAAGTTATACTTTATCATTTTATGTTAGAAATTTGGTTATAATTATGAAAAGTAAGGAAAGAAAAGAGAAATGTAAAATGTTTTGAGTTATGGCTAATGTGATAAAAAGCTGATTATGTAAAGATCGTAATGGTATGAAATGTGAGGAGATATTAAAAAGGGGAAATTACAAAATGTGACTGAAAGTTATACTAAATATGTTTATGGTATAAAGTGAATAAATGAATGGACTTAAGGTTTAAGTGAGTGAACTATGGATAGAAAGTATGGTATGAGATTATCATGAGAATTGGTGGAAATTATACTAAGATAGTAGGAAATAAACTATGTGTCTATTGAAAGATAATTTAAAGTGATTTGTAATTATGATAATTTTACTGAATATGGATCTGAAGAGATCAGGATTTGAATATAAGTTTGCTCTAATGGAATTAGGTTATATATATATATTGTGAAATTTCATGATAAGTTTAAATAAATTAATTGTTGATTTGAATTAAACAAGATTGAAACGTGGCTATATTGTGACAGATAGATCAATTGATCTAGATTCTATGAAGATTATGAATCATTATTAAAATTTAATGTGTACAGTTGTACTAGGAGCATAAGATTTAAATGATAATGTATGTGATGTAATATTCTGACAAATGTATGGATGTGAATGTATTGAGTTAAATCAGTTGTAAATGAAGAAAAAAGGAAAAAAAAATTAAGTGTAGGAAAAATAAGGATATTGTTATCAATTAAGGTGTGATAAATGTCTATTCTGGAAGTGATTTTAATGATGGGATAATCAATGTTTTTTTTTTAGGTTGAAGTTAAGAGAGTAATTATAAAGAGATGAAGTAATAAAATATCTTGAATGTAATAATTAGACAAAGTACATGTATAATATAAGATGATCTGATTCTTGCATCAAGATAAATTAATTGGGAATGTAATGAGATATTTTGAATGTTTGGATAAGAAAGTAATAAGATATATAAATGGATCTAATGATGAGTTATGAAATTTAGAGAAGATGATTGACTCTAAGGGAGAGAGTAAAAGTTATATGATGTGATGACATAATAACTTAAGAATATAATTAACTTCATATGAAAGTTAAGATGGTATTATGTTAAGAGTGGATTGCTATTATACTAGATAATTTCGAGGACGAAATTATTTAAGGGGGAGAGAATTGTAATATCCCAAGGTACACCCTAAAAGTTTTGGAATAATTATTGTGGTATTTGGATTTAAGGAGTATGTTTAATGGAAGGAGAAAAGAAGTGAAGGTATATATATATAACATATATAAGTTAAACTAATGAAAGTCAAAAGAAGATAAATGAATTAATTTAATACCCTATTTTGGTGTACATTGGAATGGTAGTTGTGAGAAGATATGTTGGTAAAATATGTAAGGAAAATATTATAAGAAATAGGTGTATATGAGGGATGATATATATTTATGTGGTATTTGAAAAATATGGAAAATATAAAGGAAATATAAAAGAGATATACATATACCAACATATATATTACATATACATAATGTATAAAGTGGTGTAGGAAAAGTAAGTTTATATAATTAATTAATTAATAATAATAATAATAATAATAATAAAAGAAAAAGAAGAAGGAAAAGTCAAAGGGAGAAAGTGTGTGGTGGAGGTTGAAATAATTTATTATATTATATTATATTATTATTATTATATATATATATGATAAACATGAAAAGAAGAAGGAAAAAGATATTTTTTCTTCTTCTTCTTCTTCTTACACGAGAGAGAGAGAGAGAGAGAGAGAGAGTTGTGATTTTGCTTATACACATCAAATCCATAGGGATTTTGAGAGAATTGAAGAGGGATGTTGAAGATTTTGCATAATATTCAAGTAAGTTTTCTCTTGATTTCTCTTATTCTATTTGGAATTTTGTTTGAGTTTGATGGAGTGTTGTTGATGGTTGGAGTGTGTTTGTGTATGGTGTGTGTAAAAGTGTTGAAATGGAATTAAAGATAAGAAGTTAGGTTGGTGTGGGTGATGGAAGAGTAAGAGTTGTGTTTAGTGAAATTTTTTCTGTTTTACAATTAGTAAAGGCTGTGACTTGTATGATTTTTAATTAAATATAGAAAAATGTTCTTGAAGTGAATTTTTGATATGTTGTGCCTCTATGAGTCTAGAATGACTGAAAAATATGTGGATTCGATTTTGGAATGGTTATGAGTTTGGAAAGATTATTTTTATTAGACCTGTTCCAGCAGGTACCTTAACTGAGACAACTATCTTTCGGGATTTTTAATAAAATGTAGAAAAATCATATTCAATTGAATTTTGGATATGTTGTTGCTTAGTGAGTCTAGTATTTGAGAAAAATAATTTGGAACCACGTTGATTGAATTTAATTTACAGAATTCACAAAGTTCAGAACTGCTGCCAGGATGCAGGGCAATTGGGGCAGTCTGGTTAGGTGAACTATTTGACCAAGATTTTGTGTTCAGTTTGATCTGAAATTTTAAAGGAATGATTTTAAGATGTAAAACTAAATTCTATAAAAATTTTAGAATTTTTAGTCAAGTAGATTATTTTATACAATTTTTCAAAATAAGGATAAAGTGGAGTCTAAAACCAGAATTTACTATTCATATGGTCATTTTGCTAATATTCCTTTTGGATTAGGTTGTGAAGAGGTTGAATTGCCCTAATCTAAGTGTTGAGGATTCTTGGAAGAGTAAGTGTATAGATTGGTGTGAGTTGGTTTTAAGGTAAGTACAAACTACATTATTGCATACATTCATATGATATTGAGACTTGTGACATATTTAGTTATAATGTGAATGTTGTGATGAGCATGTAAAATATGTGTTAATGCCATTGATTATATCCATTTGAATAATGAATTGATTAATGTGATTTGAAATATAATGAAATGTGAAATGTGCAAGATGTGATGATGAAATGTAATGTGAAAGATATGATGTTATGAAGAGTTGCTTCATTGCGATTTGAGATCATATGAGATATGAGGCCATGATTGTTGGCTATGATGATGCAAATGAGATGATTGAGACATGGTTGCCTAATTTGCTTATGAAATATAAAATGAATTGAGAAAGAGATTATGAAGAGATGAATGAAATGTTTGTGTGTTTAATATGTTATTCAGTTTTCAGAGTTCTGGGTTTGGAGGCATGCCTATGAAATATATGAATAATAGTAACAGTCTTGCCGGGTTGAGGATCTCCTCGAGATTAGTCGGGTTGAGGTCCAAGAGACTGGGTCTGTTATACTTGTTTTGGTAATAGTCTTGCCGGGTTGAGGATCTCCTTGAGTCTAGCCAAGTAGAGGTCCAAGAGACTGGGTCTGTTACCCTATCCATGGATAGATATATATATGTGTATATCGCCTACGGGCTTGATGATTATGATTATGGACCAAAGCAGTAACTCTGAACTTTGAATAACATATTAGTGTCTTTTGGGCCCATGCTTGTCTTTGTTTAAATGTGATTCATGAAATGTGAAATGAATGAATAATGAGACCAATGATTGTTTTTGTTTAAATGTGAATTATGGAATAAGATGTAATGATATGAGATATATGATGATAATTATGAAATGAGATGATTACAATGTATAAATAAATTATTGAAGGTGAATGTAGATTGAAAAACTATGTTGAATGATGAGATCTGAAGGTACTACATGAAAATACAATATGATGAATAATATGGAGGTGGTTGTGGACATTGTGAGTATTATTTTATGAATGTTTTAATAAGTCATGGAATTGTGGGTTGTATTAATGAAATACGTGCATATGTATATAATTATGAGATTAGTAGAAATATAAATAAGGTGTAATTGAAATGGGAAAATATGATAAGAAAATAATAATATATGAAGTTAACATATAAGTATGATTGTCTGTTATGTATGTTTATAATATTTATTAGTACTACTAAGCTTTCGGGCTTAGCGCGGTTGTATATATCGCGCAGGTGAGTAGGTGGTTGATCTGGAAGTCAAACTGTTATGCCACGAGTAGGGTAAGAGTATTTCGAGACCAACTAGAAGGTGATGCATACATGTATAATTTCGTTATGTTGTATTTCTGACAAGAATGTATTCATATGTATAAATGAAATTTTGGTAAAGACAAGATTATCATATATATATATATAAGATTATTAAAAGTATGTGATAATAATAAACATCTACTTATTTTGTATTAGAAGTGTGAACTCTTCTTGCAGGTTTGTAGTTGAGGGTATAAGGTGGATTCATTGGGAGTGTATTGAAACTGGTTGCATTTGCATTGGTCTGTGTAAAAATGTTTTCAAAAATCAGAAAAAAAAAATCAGTTTTGTCGACACTTGGGATCAAATTTCTAGGTGAACCTCTGGCAAAATTTCTGTAAAACCAGAACTAAAATTCGAATTAAGTAAAATTGGTAGCAACATTTGGATAGTGTGGCGCCTCTACTCGGCTTACACATGTAGGCTGGGAAGGGGTGTTACAAATAGAATTGATTCCCGAGTTTAGTACGGTAACTAGGGTTGTCATGTTATATATATGTTAATTTGGAAAAATCAAGTCCTGAGGTATATTGACATTGATTTGGCAAAGCCAACAATTGATTTCAAAATAAAAAATTTCAAAAAATGTTTTGTCATACAAAGCCTTCAAGTTAAGGGAAGTATGTTGAACCTCCAAAGGACACATTGTGCAAAGGGAATGATTATTGGCAAGGTCATGAAGAAGCTATCAACCGACATGCTAAAACATAGTTGGAAATGGATGCATCCCTGACTCTACTGCTTGGGGCCTCTATTACTTGTGTTTTCAACATCTTGAAGATAAAAGCCACAAATGCAAAGCTTTCGATCATTCCAATGCAAGATTTGAGCAAGCATCAAAATGGAACCAATGAGAACACTTTTGCTAATCACCTCGGTCTGTGAGTCGATGGAATGACTGTAAGTATTATTCATGCATATCATGCATACATGGGCATATCACATCGCACTTTCTTGTCTTGTGTTGTCTATGCCTTGTCAAAATGAACAGCAAGCAAAAGAAGATATCAAATCAGAGGGGTATAGAAAGCCCATTGCTTGAGAAAGCTCTAGTAATCTTGCAAAGAGAAGAAATACGTGCTTGTGCAAAGAACTAGATAACAACAACATCAATCAGAGTCCGCATAGAAAAATCATGGGTTTGAGCCTACACAGGGGGCAAAGTTTCTCCTTTTCAATTTTTTATACTGAATGTTTTCAAACTCACTTACAAATATTTTGCCACGCAGGGGGGCAAGGAGAGGATATAAGGTCCAATTAAAAATAGTTAAATTTTTGCAAAAAGGAAGAACAAAAGAATGGAACATTAGAACTCTCAAAAGAATGAAGATGCAAAAGACAAAAGACCAATCTAGCTAAAAGAGCTGAAGCTAGGGTAAAGACCCGACCTCCAATGGATGAAGATCCATCTGCAAGGGTAAAGACCCGATGTCAAAAGATGAAGATTCATTTTCAAGGATGAAGACCCGATCTCAAAGGTAAAGATTTGTTTTGAGGCTGAAGAACCACAATGCATAGAAAGACCGGAGCAGTCAGATTTCTCAAATGATAAAAGGTCAGTCAAACTCAACCTCGGGTCCAAGCACCTAAATTCAAATCAATCTCGGGTCCAAGCACCCAATCTCGAGTCTAAGCACCCAAATCAATTCAAGCTCGGGTCCAAGCACCCAATCTAGGATCTAAGTACCCAAATTTAAATCAATCTCGAGTCTAAGTACCCAAATTAAATCAAAATAATTCAAATCTCAAGTCAAAGTATCCAGATTAGGATCGAGTATCCAAATCCAGTTAGGATCGAGTATCCCAATCAAGTTAGGATCGAGTATCCAAATTCAGTTTAGGATCGAGTATCCAAATCCAGTTAGGATCGAGTATCCAAATCAAGTTAGGATCGAGTATCCAAATCCAGTTTAGGGTCGAGTATCCAAATCCAGTTAGGATCGAGTATCCCAATCAAGTTTAGGATCGAGTATCTGAATCCAAGTTAGGATCGAGTATCCAAATCAAGTTAGGATCGAGTATCCCAATCCAATTTAGGATTGAGTATCCAAATCTAGTTTAGGATTGAGTATCCAAATCCAGTTTAGGACCGAGTATCCAAATCCAGTTTAGGATCGAGTATCCAAATCAATTTAGGATGGAGTATCCCAATCCAATTTAGGATCGAGTATCCAAATCCAGTTTAGGATTGAGTATCCAAATCCAGTTTGGGATCGAATATCCAAGTCCAATTAGGATCGAGTATCTAAATCCAGTTAGGATTGAGTATCCAAATCCAGTTTAGGATCGAGTGTCCAAATCAAGTTAGGATCGAGTATCCCAACCCAATTTAGGATCGAGTATCCAAACCCAATTTAGGATCGAGTATCCAAATCCAGTTTTGGATCGAGTATCCAAGTCCAGTTAGGATCGAGTATCCCAATCCAATTTAGGATTGAGTATCCAAATCCAGATAGGATCGAGTATCCAAGTCTAGTTTAGGATCGAGTGTCCAAATCTCTCAAGTCCAGAACCCAAAACCTTAGCCATCTCAAAAATTAAGTCTTATTGCTTTTCACTCTCTTTCACTAAGGTTTCAGATCATTCAAGCAGGGGGCAAACTGTAGACCCTTAATTTTTGACCCAATCCGGTCCAATATGTTTTATTTAGTCCAAAATGATTTTTGTTGTCTAATTGCTCCAAAATAATTTTAATTAAATAGTTTTTGCTTTATTATCTAATTTTTATTAATAAAAAATAAAAATAAACAAATAAAAGTCAAAAAATAAAAATAAAAATCAAAGTTGAAAAAATCGGCAACGAAAAATCATCGCACGGCCCCGTGGGCATTTCGCCCGCAGGTCCACTGCCGCAGTTTCCTACTACAGATTTTTTTCTCCAACGCATTTTTTCCTACGGCAATTTTTTCGGCAGCGCAATTTTTCCGACGTAAAATTTTCCGAAACCTAATTCAATTAGGTTTTGGTTTCCTTTTTTTATTAATATTACTTGCTGTGATTAGTTAGGATTATACATAGAAAAAACTCTGTAAATAAGGACCAAAGGCAATGAAAATAGGGGTGGCTGAAAATCAAAGAAAATTGGACAGTGGCTTGGAAAATTGGAAACCAAATCAGTGAAGGAAAAGTAATTATTCAATTCAATTAATTTTTAAAGGAGCAGAAACACGAATTAAAGGATTCTAAGGCAAAAAAGGCTTGCCTTTGGAGCTAGTTCATCCAAGAAGAATTATTTTTGGAGGAATCATCAAAAGAAGGTATGTATTAAATTATTTTTATTATGTTTTTACAGTAGCATGAAATTATTTTCTTTTAATTCAAAAATCCCAGAACCTAATCCCTTTTGTTCAAAGTTAAAAACATTAATCCATTGCTTTATTTCTCAAAGAATTTAAAGTTATTAATTTTATTTCTTCAAAACCCCAAAACTCCAATTTACTTTCCAAATTATGTAAACTCTTAAAACATATTTTAAAACCATGAATCAAAAGTATTTTAAAGTGTCTAAAACCCTAGTTTCATGATTTCACCATTCAAATATTAATTTAGTTAATCAAAGAGTCTTACCAACCTTTTAAAATATAAACCCTAATCTATTTTAATTCCATAAAAAGTCACAGTAGCTATAATTGGACTTTTATTTGCTTTATTTAATTCTATACTTGATTATGCCTTGATTTATCTCTTATGCTTTAATTTATTTAATTTCAATACTTGATTTATTTAATTTATCATGGATGGATTTTTATTTTATATTTTGATTAATAGCTTTGATGAATGATTTATTTATGATGAATGATTATTTACTTTTATCAATTAATTTAGATTTCCAAAAGTTATAAGAGGCATGTTTCCACTTGGTGGGTACCTCATTAGTTAAACATCATGTAATTTAATTTGCTTTTCTATTTTAGAACCTATGTAAAGGGCATGTTTCTACCTTTTGGTGGGTGTCCTATCTTGGCATGTGATTTAAGGACATGTTTCCATCTTCGGATGGGTGTCCATTTATTTGTTTTATTTTGTTTGGACATTGCTTTGATTTTAATATAATGATGCTTTGTTTTTATTGTGTAGTATGGATAATGTTGTTATACTTAAGAATTTTATAATATTAAGACCTGTAAAGGAGGCCGGTTCTAATGAACTAGGCGTTGTGGGCGTGCTGGGCCATTTCTCACCTTGCCATTTCTCACCTTCCCCACACGTACCCAACTTTCCGAACCCATTAAGGGGTTGGGGATTCCTTAGGAATTGAGTCATCCACCCCTTTCTTTTTCCCAGCCCGTCAGGGTGGTGACTCCATTTTCTCCGGACTTAGGTCTGTGTTCTCTAAGGCTCCAACCCTAAACAATGCCGAAGTCGCAAGAACCATTCCACCAAGAGTGGGGGCAAAAATCCCTGCTCACAATATGTACACATCAAGGAGATTATATGTTCAAACCTTAGTTTATCCAAGCTTACTCCTCTCCACTTGATCCTCTTTAGCCTAAACACAAAATCATAACAATAATCATCATATAATTCATTTATACAATCATCCATATATCAATTCACTCAATTCCCAACTCATTTATACAAAACCCTTACTCTTTTCCTTATCACCTTTTCCCCAATTTCACTATCCATCATTATCTCTCACATATAATCATATTTTCATCATCTATGCATCAATTCAATATATATATATATACTCCAACATATCATACTTATCATTTTATTTAATTAATCATCACTTTGTCTCACTAACCATATCACACATAGACTCAAAATCAAACAAAAAATAGGCTTAAGAAAGGATACTTATTTGTTTTCTTCACTACACCTTCATTATCTTCTTTAATCCCTTTTGAATCTCTTATAAAATTGGTGTGCAGCATGAAAAACTCACTCTTCCTATTCTCTCTCTCTCAAAGCCATGTTCAAAGAGGAAGAAGAAGAAGAAGAAGAAAGCTCTTTTTAAATTTTCATAATTATCTTATATATATAAAATAATATAATTAATTTTCACCTAAAATTTCCACCAATAATCCTTTTCCTTCTTTTGACTTTCCACTTCTTCTTGTCATGATTATCATTACTATTATTATTATTATTATTATTATTATTATTATTATTATTATTATTATTTAATTAATCAACTTTCCCTACACCAATGTATACCTCATGCATATGTGGTGTATATGTTGGTATATGTAGATGTCTTATAAATTCTAGTTATATCTCACATATATTTCAAATACAAATATTATATATATAACATTCATCTTACACATCCATCTCATATTTTCTCTATCTATTACACCAATATACTCTCCCATAATTATTATTCCAAAGTACATCAAAAATCGGGGTATTACATTACCTATATCCAATGTACATATAGTTCCTACTTCTCCAAACATACAATTAATTTCCAAATTCATACTTCCAATCATTAATCAATTACAAAGTCATTACCTATCATTAAGTATTTAAATAGCATTAAAATAACCATTTATATGGTATGAACCAATTCAAAATTTCATTCAAAAGCTTAGTTGTATCAATATGATATCATGCCGATGCATTTCAAATTATTTCTGTCATTAGCTTTCAAATTCTTTGATAACCTAATATCAATTACAAATACTCCCACAATTTACACCTTATATTTTAATTTATTCCATCCACTTAAATTTATTGGATCATGTCTTGATTAGTCAATCAACTACCATTCATGAAATAAATTAAAAATTCATTTATTATACAATCATCTTATATCCATTACTAAATTTTTACATCCACCTTAAATATTCTATAAAAAGCACATTTTTTACCCTTTCTCATAATATCCATTTCCACATAGCACATTAATAAATATATCTCAATCATGCAACTAAATATGGATTGCATACATAACCTCAGCTTGTTTTAAATTAGTAATCTGTTTATATATATTTACATTTTAATTACACAATATAAGGAACAATATTTAAATTCTTACTTACTCATAGTCAATCTTATCTTAACTAATACTATGCATCATATTAATAAATCCTCAATATACTTCCATAATAAACAATTCACTGCCATATACTAGTTCTCTCTTTAATTTTAATTATAAAATCTTTGTTCTAATTTTTTAAAAACTCCAAATTTCTTATTCATATATCTACCCATCCGTATATAAATTTTCATAATTTCCTTCATTCATTTGTCACACAAAATTAATTTATTACTCACACAAATCTGCATGACTTCCTCACTTTTATGTCAATCTCATGCTTCCATTTTTCATTCCTCATCAATTCTTCATAAAAGATTGTAAAATTTTAACCATACGCACTTGACACATAGATGAACTTATGTTTAAAAGTTTAGAGTTTTTCAAGCTGATTTACTATATTTAAAAATTAAGTCTTCCAAACCTATAGAATCTGTCTCTTTAATAATTCCTCTGGCAGCACCTGATTATCTATTTGTTTCTGGTACCAAACCTTTATAAAAATTTATGAAATTTTAATCATACACTCTAGAAATACATATTATATTTTATGTAAAATTTAAGATTTTTATGGATTGGTTTTCTATAGTTTTTAAATATATTTTTCAACTTCTATAGATTCTGAGTTTGCTGGAACTGCTACAATAATTTGTGTTCTTCTATTTTTCTTAATTAGTAATTCAATCTTAAAAAATTACAAACTTCATAAACTAGATTCTAATACATAGAAAAAATTTTCATTAAAATTTCAAGCTCATTTAACACTCCTAGATTAGTCCAAATATTCAGACAATATCACTTTGCAGCACACTTGCAGAATTTCCAGCAACTATAATACTCATCTCTCACACTTTTATTTCACATCTAAATCATTTTTCCTAATATGACTTATTCATCCATTGAATCAAATAAATCCTAATTTTCAGATTAATATTCTAGAAATTCTTAATCTAAAATCTCTAGAATGCCACTTCTGCAGTGCCACTCAGATCTATGCATCACAAACACCACCTCAACTTATATTCGACATATCAAACGGACATTGCCAGATCAAAGACCAACACATGCGCTAATGCATATGCATGTATTAAAACTTAAATCACATTTTCAAAATTTTTCTTTCTCATTTTTGAAACCCACCTAGGTAATCTCAAACCTAGGCTCTGATACAAAAATAAATGTAACACCTTTAAACCCTTTATATGTATAATATATACATCCCACATATATGTAAAATATGCGTACAAAGTACAAGAATGCCACAAATCGATTTCATAAAAGAATTCCATATTCTCAATTTAAAATCCCAAAATATTAAGGCATATTTTTAATAAGTAGGCAAAAATATTCATAATTAATTGTAGTTATCCAAAATAAGCATTTTATATAAAAAATTTTAAAAAAAATTCGCTGGAGTTTTGTCTGTAAATTGGACATACCAAAATTCAATAAAACTCAACCTGCATAAAGACACACTCCCAATAAAAACAAATCAAACATTTTACACCAATTTCTCAATCTCTCCATATTTTCCTCAAAATATTCATATATGTACATATATATAAAAAACATTCCCACATTATACAATTTATCCAAAAATGCTTTATAATTTACAAGTTCTTAAAAATATAAAGTTAATAAACATAATTATGGCATGTTTTATAAAAATAAAATGTATGCATGATAGTAGCTAGCTCTGATCCTATGGCAGCAACACTCACTTCAAACACTATCAACGTCAAGCCTAGACCTAACCAGGTCTAGATGAAGTCTCCAAATCTACCGATGACCCTGTCACCTGCTCGATGCATTTCAATCGCGTTAAGCTAAAAGCCTAGCAATACCAACTTTGATAATAACAAAACTTTAAAATAATGACAGTACATAATGCTTTTGCATGTCATTTCACAATATAGCATATAATTCCACTTTAAAACATATTCTTTAATTTTTTTTTATAATTCACATAAACACATATACAAGCATGGGCCCAAATAAACTAATATATTATTCAAATCTCAGAGTTACTGTTTTGGCCCATATTGACACCTAGTGTCTGGCCCCGAAGGAAAATCAAATATTAATGACGCCTAGCGTCTAGGCCCAAAGACAAATCATGCATCAGTGATGCCTAGCGTCTAGCCCCGGAGGCAAATAGTGAGGATAACCTCATATGCATGCCGCCAAATAGAGAACTCTATAAATTGAATAATATACTAAGCACACCAATAATACATATCTTGTTAGGAAATCAAGGAGATCACTGCAAACAAAACACGCAGCGAAATTTTTTTTTTATCTCTGATTTCCTACCAGGATCCATGCTGTTCGTTTAATTTGACGAAAGTGTACAAAGAACTAACCTGTTGATGATTCAAAATCACAGTTTGGAATAGATGCCTTGATCGCAAAACACCCTCTATCGCGTATCCACATGAATGCTAACGTCTGGAGTGCTAGCTCTCTGCAACGGCGAAGGCTGAAAAATGTTTTCTCTAAAACGTATTAGGGTTTCTTTTTCCGTTCTCTTTTAATTTTCTAATGTTACCTATAAGAAGACTTAACTTCTAGAGAGAATATAATCACTCCAAAATCCAATTCGAAATTGGATAAGGTAAGTCAAATTCAGAATCCAAATCTAATTAGGATTCTGAATATATTATCTAATAATATATATATATATATAAACAAAAATAATAATAATAATAAATATTAATATCTAATATTAATATTATATCCAGCCCAAAGCGCATTCTTGTGTGTGACCCGATAGGCCCATATTAATTGGCAGTCAATTTAATCTCTATTAAACCAACAAGTCATAATTGGCCTCTAGCAAGGCGTTACAACTACCCAATTAATATAAGGAATGTCCAATTTGCCTAATAATAGTACATGCATTAATCTCTTTGTCACACGATATCTAGCTTGAACATAAGTCATGGTCAACGTCATACTTATATTGTCCAAACTTATGATTACTCGATCTCCAAGTAGACTGATAAAAACAAATGAAATTGATCACACTATCAATTCATTTGAGCACGGCCATGCATTTCACAGTCTCACTTATCGAGGGGCCCAAAAGATATCTCTCTCAAAGAGAGGGACAAATTCTATCTTGATTGTTCATTATCCTCTACATAATTTCTATCATATATGATCATAACCTTTATTACTATCCAGTTACGGATAATGTTTGATCATGTCAAAATATAATAGTCCTTATATTGGAAACTATGACAATCTCAAGTCAAAGAATTAATACATAACTATCATGAGATTTACTTATGACACTAACCCATGTAGTAATCTCATGATGGGTCTATCCAATACATTGTTCTCTAACAAGTATCTATGAAATTGATTTGTATCACTATACACATAACCATCTGATGATTATCAAATCAATGTTTATACTGGTTAAGAATTTTTTTTATCTCTATAACAATAATAAACCAGGGACAAATATCAAAATTGTGTAACATGCAAACAAACAATAATGATAATAAAACCTCATTTATTAATAATGAATATATAACATAAAGATCCAAATAAATGGCCTAGGGCACATAAACTAACAATCTCCCACTTGCACTAGCCCTACAAATTTCTAAGACCCATAGATCTAGTGTGCTGATCATGCTTGACCCATGAGAGAGGCTTTGTTAATGGATCTGCTATGTTATCATTTGTGTCAACTTTGCATATCTTGATATCTCCTCTATCAATAATGTCTCGAATGAGGTGAAAATGCCTGAGTATATGCTTAGACCTTTGATGAGATCTAGGCTCTTTTGCCTGTGCTATGGCACCATTGTTGTCACAATAAATGTCTACAGGATTTGCAATGCTAGGCACCACTCCTAGCTCAGTGATGAATTTCTTCAACCAGACTGCTTCCTTAGTTGCATCCGATGCTGCTATATACTCAGCCTCTATTGTAGAATCAGCCACAGTGCTTTGTTTTGAACTCTTCCAACTAACAGCTCCACCATTCAATGTGAATACAAAACCTGACTGCGATCTAAAATCATCTATGTCAGTTTGGAAACTAGCATCTGTGTAACCATTTACAACTAGCACATCTTCCAAACCTCCATAAACCAAGAATACATCTTTAGTCCTTCGAAGGTACTTAAGAATATTCTTGACAGCTGTCCAGTGACCTTCACCAGGATCAGCTTGAAATCTACTAGTTGCACTTAATGGATATGAGACATCTGGTCTAGTACATAACATGGCATACATAATAGATCCTATAGCAGAAGCATAAGGAATCTTATTCATTCGATCTCGCTCATCAGATGTCATAGGACATTGACTCTTGCTGAGATGAATGCCATGAGACATAGGCAAGAATCCCTTTTTGGAATCTTGCATGTTGAAACTCTTCAACACTTTATCTATGTATGTACTTTGACTCAGGCCAATTATCCTTCTAGATCTATCTCTATAGATCTTTATACCAAGGATATAGGCAGCCTCACCTAAGTCTTTCATTGAGAAAGAATTCCCTAACCAAGTCTTAACCTTTTGCAAGGTAGGGATATCATTCCCAATGAGTAATATGTCATCCACATATAAGACTAAAAACATTACTGCACTCCCACTAACCATCTTATAAACACAAGGTTCATCTTCATTCTTGATGAAACCAAAGTTCCTAACTGTTTCATCAAAACGAAGATTCCAGCTTCGAGATGCTTGCTTCAATCCATAAATGGATCTTTGAAGCTTGCAAACCTTTGTAGAATTCTCAGGATTTACAAAACCCTCAGGTTGTGTCATATACACATCCTCAAGCAAGTTTCCATTAAGGAAAGC
The DNA here is from genome assembly GCA_947685225.1 of Garcia nutans. Taxonomy (NCBI): domain Eukaryota; kingdom Viridiplantae; phylum Streptophyta; class Magnoliopsida; order Malpighiales; family Euphorbiaceae; genus Garcia; species Garcia nutans. The sequence continues at coordinate 23,121,669 of CANTUV010000026.1, forward strand.
AGTTTTGACATCCATTTGCCATATCTCATAATCATAGTATGCTGCAATGGCAATGAGAATTTTAACAGACTTAAGCATAGCAACTGGTGAAAAGGTTTCATCATAGTCTATACCATGAGTTTGCTTGAAACCTTTTGCAACAAGCCTTGCTTTATAGGTCTGCACATTCCCATCCATGTCAGTTTTCTTCTTGAAAACCCATTTGCAACCAATAGTCTTAATACCCTCTGGAGGATCAATTAAAGACCAAACTTGGTTGTCAAACATAGATTGCATCTCAGATTTCATGGCTCCAAGCCATTTGTCTGAATCTGTACCTGACACAGCTTCTTGATAGGTAGCAGGCTCATCTTGATCTATGAGCATTACTTCACTATCATCAGTCATAAGAAATTCATATCTCTCTGGCTGACGACGTGTCCTATCAGACCTGCAAGGGATTTGTGTTACATCTTCAGACTCCACAACTATTTGTGGTTCTGAAATAGGCTCTATAGACGGCTCAATGATTTCTTGTGGTACTTGAGTTTCCTCAAGTTCTACTATACTCCCACTAGTTCTCTTAGAAAGAAATTCCTTTTCCAAAAAGATCCCATTTCGAGCAACAAACACTTTGTTCTCTGAAGGAGTATAGAAATAGTATCCTTTAGTTTCCTTAGGATACCCCACAAAATTACATTTGATAGAATTTGGAGCTAACTTATCTGAAACTGGTCTTTTCACATAAGCTTCACAACCCCAAATCTTAAGAAAAGACAAACTAGGTGTCTTACCTGTCCATATCTCATATGGTGTCTTTTCAACCGCCTTAGATGGTACACGGTTCAGATTGAATGCAGCTGTCTCCAAGGCATGACCCCAAAAAGATAAAGGAAGATCCGCTTGACTCATCATTGATCGAACCATATCTAATAGAGTTCGATTTCTCCTTTTAGAAACTCCATTCCACTGTGGAGTTCCTGGAGGAGTCAGTTGTGAAACAATTCCACAATCCCTTAGATGATCATCAAACTCTTGGCTCAAATATTCACCACCTCGATCTGATCAAAGTTGTTTAATTGTTTTACCAAGTTGATTTTGTACTTCATTTTGAAAAGTTCTAAACATTTCAAAAGACTCATGCTTATGTTTCATTAGGTAGACATAGCCATACCTACTGAAATCATCAGTAAAAGTAATGAAGTATCGAAATCCTCCTCTGGCACTAATGCTAAAAGGACCACATACATCTATATGTATCAAGCCCAATAAATCATTAGCCCTTTCACTATGCCCAGTAAAAGGATCCTTTGTCATCTTACCAAGCAAACAAGACTCACATGTTTCAAATGATTCAAAATCAAATGAATCTAATAATCCATCTTGATGGAGCTTAGAAATGCGTTTCTCATTGATATGGCTAAGGCGACAATGCCATAAATAAGTAGGGTTTAACTCATTTGGCTTAGTTCTCTTAGAAGTTATGTTATAGATATCATTACCATTAGAATCATCAAGATTAAGGATATAAAGGCCATTATAAGAATTTGCAATACCATAAAGCAAATCATTTTTATCAAAAATAGAACATTTCTTATTCTTAATAAAAAAATGAATAACCTTCATCATCCAAAACAGATACTGAAATAAGATTCCTACTCATAGTAGGAACATAAAAGCAATTGTTCAAAATTAACAAAAACCCATTGGGCATAACAAGTTCATAAGTTCCTACAGCTATAGCAGCAACTCTTGCTCTATTGCCAACATGTAGGTCCACTTCGCCCTTCTTCAGCATCCTACTCCTTTTGAGTCCCTGTATATTTGTACAAATATGAGATCCACATCCGGTATCTAATACCCAGGAAGAAGGAATAGATAAATTAATTTCTATAACATAAATACCTGAAGATATAGTCGCACTACCCTTCAACTTCTTTAACTCATCCAAATAGAGTTGACAATTTCTCTTCCAATGCCCAGGCTTATTGCAATGGAAACAAGTCCCTTCCTTAGGAACTTTAGCCTTAGGTTCAGGTTTTGGTTTAGCTTGTCCCTTGGACCCTTTAGCACCTTTTGCCTTACCCTTGCCTTTAGTATATTTGGCTTTCTTTTTCATTTGTTTAATATTGACATTCAATATTTGGGTAGGCTTTTTGATATTCCCCTCAGCAGTTTTGAGCATACCATGTAGCTCAGGAATGGATTTCTCCATGTCATTCATGTTATAGTTCATGACAAACTGTGAGAAACTGCTAGGCAATGAATGTAGGATCAAATCCGTGGAGAGTTCTAAACTCAGGGGATATCCAAGTCTAGCAAGGTGATCTAGATAGCCTTTCATCTTTAAAACATGAGCACTAACAGATTCACCTTCAGACATTTTGCAGTCAAATAATGCAATAGCGGTGTTAAACCTATCTTGCCTAGCCTGTTGTTGGAAAGCTTGTTTGAGATGCACACTCATCTCATAAGCCTCTAAGTGTTCCAGATCCTTCTGAAGTCCTGGACACATAGTAGCCAACATAAGACATCCTATGTCATTTGAATCATCCACATGCTTCTTATGCTTACTCTTAGCAGCATTAGAAGCATCAGCAGGAGGTGGGTCAGGGATAGCTTCATCAAGCACGTAGGACTTTTTCTCTTGTTTGAGAACAATTCTCAGGTTCCTAAACCAGTCAACAAAATTAGTCCCACATTCTTTCAGTTTTTCCTTCTCAAGGATAGATCGCAGTGATAAGGTGGAATTGTTATTAGCAGCCATCTATTGATAAATATGCAAAGTCAAATTTTAATTAATAATGAGGTTAAAATTATTTAAACTCCTACTAAAAATATAACCCTCTAAAGAAAAATTTTAGTAGGCTAAGATCCGTATTTCACTTAATTCTAAACTCAGCTTTGGCATGATGCTTAAAATCAAGTTATTTAGGTAGGTAACATCTTTACCAATTACATCTCATGTAACTCTTAGTAATTATGGAATATTGACATCATATGTCATAGCATGTTGAATTCCATCTAATGCCTTAGGCCCAAAACCATTTTGATAGCCTAATTAAGTCTAACCAATTTTAAAACATATGAGTAACACTATTACTCATCCTACTTAGCTAGGAATGTTTAAAGCATATTGCTTTGGCAATACCTACTTTAATACAATCTTAGTTTTGATAGGTGTTCAAAACGTGGATGGCATTTATACTTAAATTATTAATGAGGGTTCAACTAAATTATTATCATGTCTTGCATTACATATCATTATATTTTAGCATCCTATATGCATATATATAATTTATCACATAAGCATCATATACCAAATGACAAAATATGTAAATGTGACATAGCATGGCCAAACTAAATATGATCTTCAAGAGACCAAATGAAGATCATAAAGGCAACCCTAGGTGAAAAACCTATCTATTACAACACTTGCAATATTACATATCTTCAAAACTTGAGTTTGTGCTTCCATCACCATGGAACCATCTTCTCCTTGGTATGAATCTCCATCACAAACATTGTAGCTTGAATCTTCATTTATTACAATAAAAGAAAATCTAACTACTAGTAAAATAAATTACAACAAAATAAACGACACGCATGCCGTATTTACCCAAAATTAAGATATGAATAAACCAATCACATAGGTCATAAGGCCATGCTATGCACCATGCCAAGACATCAAACAAACATAACATATTCATCACCAACATGTTAAATAGAAAACAAATATATTGACATTCTTAATGTCGCGGTAACGAACTATAGGGCGCGAACATACTTTCTCATCATATGAAAAACGAATTAAGGTTTTATAATTAACATTTTTCTTTGGCAAAACCCTAAAACAGAATCGTTAATCTCATTAACCTTCTTACTGTTTTATTTCGAATATGTATAACCCATTATAGAATCATTACCAAATGTTTATATCACATATAAACTTAATCATTTTCATCATATGAAAATCGTTTTAATCAACCAATCATATATACGTGATCATCTCATGAAAATGAAATTAAAAACACCAATCCTTTCTCATCATATGAAAAACGAATTAGGGTTTTACAGAAACGAAACCAAAAACAATCCTTTCTCATCATATGAAAAACGAATTAAGGTTTTGTAATTAACATGCCATATGAAATCAATATATCTCATGTAATCATATCAACATGGCATTTTCGACTTAAACGAAAACAACAACCTGGCTCTGATACCACTGTTAGGAAATCAAGGAGATCACTGCAAACAAAACACGCAGCGAAAATTTTTTTTTTTGATCTCTGATTTCCCACCAGGATCCATGCTGTTCGTTTAATTCGATGAAAGTGTACAAAAAACTATCCTGTTGAAGATTTGAAATCACAGTTTGGAATAGATGCCTCGATCGCAAAACACCCTCTATCGCGTATCCACACGAATGCTACCGTCTGGAGTGCTAGCTCTCTGCAACGGCAAAGGCTGAAAAATGTTTTCTCTAAAACGTATTAGGGTTTCTTTTTTCGTTCTCTTTTAATTTTCTAATGTTACCTATAAGAAGACTTAACTTCTAGAGAGAATATAATCACTCCAAAATCCAATTCGAAATTGGATAAGGTAAGTCAAATTCAGAATCCAAATCTAATTAGGATTCTGAATATATTATCTAATAATATATATAATTGGATAAGGTAAGTCAAATTCAGAATCCAAATCTAATTAGGATTCTGAATATATTATCTAATAATATATATATATAAATGAAAATAATAATAATAATAATAATAAATATTAATATCTAATATTAATATTATTAATATTATATCCAGCCCAAAGCGCATTCTTGTGTGTGACCCGATAGGCCCATATTAATTGGTAGTCAATTTAATCTCTATTAAACCAACAAGTCATAATTGGCCTCTAGCAAGGCATTACAACTACCCAATTAATATAAGGAATGTCCAATTTGCCTAATAATAGTACATGCATTAATCCCTTTGTCACACGATATCTAGCTTGAACATAAGTCATGGTCAACGTCATACTTATATTGTCCAAACTTATGATTACTCAATCTCCAAGTAGACTGATAAAAACAAATGAAATTGATCACACTATCAATTCATTTGAGCACGGCCATGCATTTCACAGTCTCACTTATCGAGGGGCCCAAAAGATATCTCTCTCAAAGAGAGGGACAAATTCTATCTTGATTGTTCATTATCCTCTACATAATTTCTATCATATATGATCATAACCTTTATTACTATCCAGTTACGGATAATGTTTGATCATGTCAAAATATAATAGTCCTTATATTGGAAACTATGACAATCTCAAGTCAAAGAATTAATACATAACTATCATGAGATTTACTTATGACACTAACTCATGTAGTAATCTCATGATGGGTCTATCCAATACATTGTTCTCTAACAAGTATCTATGAAATTGATTTGTACCACTATACACATAACCATCTGATGATTATCAAATCAATGTTCATACTGGTTAAGAATTTTTTTTATCTTTATAACAATAATAAACTAGGGACAAATATCAAAATTGTGTAACATACAAACAAACAATAATGATAATAAAACCTCATTTATTAATAATGAATGTATAACATAAAGATCCAAATAAATGGCCTAGGGCACATACACTAACATATCTTTCATAATCAACTTTTCTCATCACATTGTCTCATTTTTCTCATTCATATCACAACATACGCATATTATTTATCTCACCATTTTCAATTTTATCATATTTCCACATTTTCAACTCATATCATTGTTTCCACAAGTCATCATCATATATAATGCAAATGTGGCTCACACCTACATATTAATGCATAACTTGCACTTTTTCATAACTTTACTCTATTTCATAATTTATACAAATCTGAAACATAAGCCATAATTCAATGGCTTAACTTCATATTCATCATATCTTACCACTTTATCACAATGTGTGTCATTTCACATTACTATCATATTACCCAAATATTTATGGGCCATTCTCACATAATTCATATAAATCACATTTCATTCATTTTAGCCATTAATAATGGCTTTACATACATAATGCTTACTCAACAATTCACATGATATAACACAAATGTTCATGTTGACAAGTAGCTTAACACATTTTCTATTCAAAATGTGTTAGGCCAAATTTAATTCAAATATATCTCATTTATCAAGAGCTTGTACATACCTTAAAGGGAACTCAAATACAAGCTAAAAATCTCCCTCCAACCTTCACTTCCAATTTTTCCTTTAACACTAGGGTTGGGCAATTTACTTTCCCTTATTGCCTATTCAAAATGTGAATAGATACCATCATTTAGAATCACATTTTTAGGCATTTAAAACATTAAACCCTAATTAAACATCACTCCTAAAAATTTCTAAAATTTTGCCTTTTCTTACTTTAACATTGAAATTCCATATTAATACCTTTAAATTGGTGTTTTAAGTTTATTTACACTATTACAAACATATTATAACATGTTTTTAACCCATCCAATTAAATAAAAACATACTCTTCACTAAACCCTAAAATGCCATAACCTTCATCATTTAAGATTATTCATTCCATCTTGTTCCAATTGTTAATCCAAGCTTATTTTTATCATTTATATCATTTAATGACATGATTTATTCATTAAAATCAAACAAATACCAATACTTTGAAAATTCCCTTTCAAAACCCTAAATTCAACACTACCTTATCCAATCTCTAACCAAACTTAATTTAATCCATTATTTGACTTTAAAATCCTTGTTTATGCATCAAAACATCACATTTGGAATCCATTTGCACAATTAAAACACATAATTCGAAAAGTCCAAATTTTACATAACCCTAAGTTAACTCTTTCAACCAAACTCAACTCAAACCTAATCATTTCTTCAATCCAAATTAAGAATCATTAATAACTAATCAAAATAACTCCATACATACCCATTCAAGCCATTAAACCATGCTACATTAAAATCTCAAAATCAACATATTCAAAACTTTATGAAATTTCCAAAGAATAAGATGGAAATCTTACTATTTATGGAGAAAATCACCAAAATCCCACTTAAAACTTGAAAATTCCTTTAATTTATGGTGCTTGGAAGATGAAGAAATCTCTCCCCCTTAACAATGGAGGTTTGGCCTCCCTAAGAAGAAGAAGATGATGATTTAAATTTTTGGATTTTTCTCTTTCCTTCCACTAATTTTAAGACGATATATATTATTTTAATTAATTAATTAATTAATTTAAAAAATTAAAAATTAACTCTTCCATCCATAATTAATTTATTTTTAAATTATTTAATTAATTTTAATTTTATAAAGTATAATTACAATTTTTCAACTTGCCTTTTGACTTTCTTTTTAAAATGTTGACTTTTGTATATGTTATATATATTTCATATATATCACATATACACTTTACTTTTTTAATTTTAAACCTTCAATTTTCCATTTAAATTATTTATTTAATTTAATTTTTAAAAATTACAGATGTTACAATAAAAAGCCAACTGGCTGCATTATTGGGGAACACTGTCGAAGCATTTACTAGTACTAAGAAGCAGAAGGACAAGGGAAAGGTTAAAGTTTGTAAATGCTATAGATGATGAAAAAGTGATGATTGATGATGATGATGACTGGCTCAGTATTTCCAAGATCTTCAAGATATGAAGAAAGAAACAAAGGTTGTGGAGAAATCAACTGTGGAAAGACTAAAACCTCGGATGTGGAGAAGATGATTGTTGATTTGGAGAAGATGTTTGAAAAGAAGTTGAAGGTTGATGAGATGTCAAAAGTAGACAAGATGTTTGAACAAGATGAGGAGGTTCCTTATAAGTTCAAAATGCCTTCTTTTGCTAAGTTCGATAGAACTGGCAACCCTCATCTTCATGTCAAGCAATACATCACTGCCATGCAGTCTGCTCGAGGTACTAAACTGTGAGCGGGGATTTTTGCCCCCACTCCCGGTGGAATGATTCTTGCGACTTCGGCACTGTTTAGGCTCGGGGCCTTAGAGAACACAGACCTAAGTCTGGAGAAACTGGAGTCACCCCCCGGACGGGCCGGAAAAAAGAAAGGGGTGGATGACTCGATTCCTAAGGAATTCCCAACCCCCTAATGGGTTTGGAAAGTTGGGTACGTGTAGGGAAGGTGAGAAATGGCCCAGCACACCCACAACGCCCAGTTCATTGGAACCGGCCTCCTTTACAGGTCTTAATATCATAAAATTCTTAAATATAACAATATTATCCATATTACATGCAACATTTGAAATAAAGCATCATTATATTAAAATCAAAGCAATGTCCAAGCAAAGCAAATAAATGGACACCCATCCGAGGATGGAAACATGTCCTTACATCGTTCACATCTAAGCTAAATAGGACACCCACCATAAGGTAGAAACATGTCCTTTACATAAGTCTAAAATGTAAAAGCAATTTAAATTACATAGAACTTAATTAATGAGGTACCCACAAAGTGGAAACATACCTCTTACAACATTTGGAAATTAAAATAAATCGATAAAAGTAAATAACCATTCATCATAAATAAATCATTCATCAAAGATATTAAACATCAATCAAAATATATAATAAACATTCATCCATGATAAATTAAATCAAGCATTGCAAATAAATCAAAGTATATAATGAACTGCATAATTAAATCTAAAAATAAAGCAAGTAGAGATACAAATTAAGGTTTATTGTTTCTACTAAAAGTTCTTTAATTAGCATTTAGGGTTTTGAGATTTTAATATTATTATTATTATTTGTTTAACCTACTGTAAAGGTTAAGGGAATTAAAATGGATTAGGGTTTCATGAATCAAATTAGGGTTTAGGGGTAACATTATGAAATTAGGGTTTTAGGATATTAAAACATTAGGTTTATAATTCTTGGTTACTAGATTGTTATTTTGGGTTTACTGTATTGAGTTTGAATGTTTAGATTTATAAGGTTTTAAGGATTAGGGTTTAGGAAAACTAGGGTTTACGTATTAGTTTTGAAGGAATTAGGGTTTAGGAAAACTTAGGATTTAGATTAACTTGTTTAGGGTTTACTGTTTTGGTTTTGGAGTTGAAGAAAATAGTTTAGTTTCATAAAATTTTTGGAAATAGGCAAAACAATTTAAGGTTCTTGGAAGCAAGAGAAACAGATTAAGGTTTTTTGACATAGAAGAAATAAATTTAGGGTTCTTAAGGTTTAGAAGAAACAGAAAGTTTTTTTAGGGTTCTTAAGGTTTAGAAGAAAAAGAAAAGTATTTTTAGGTCATTTAAAGTTTAGAAGAAATAGAAAAGTATTTTTAGGGTTTTTTGAAATAGAAGGAATGATTTAAGATTTTTGGAAAACAAAAGAAACAAATTAGGGTTTTAAGATTTAGAAGAAATAAATTAGGGTTCTAAGGTTTAGAAGAAACAGAAGAAATCACTTATGTTATTGAAACGAAGATCAATGTTACTACATGTTTATAGATTAAGGTTTTGCGTGTATATTCTTAGGAATCAAAGAAAAAAAGCTACTGTGATCATGAGCAATGTATAATTAAGGATCAAACCTGCGTAGTTGGTTCCACCAAAAAATTGGTTTCTGGATGAACAAAGACAAAGGCAAGGTTGCTGCCTTTGATGAATTCTTGATTGCTTGCTTATTGCTAAGGTTTTCTGTAATCCAAATTTTGATCACCAAGTTCCAGTCCAAAAATTCTCCTCTTGTTAATCTTTTTTTTATGTGCTTTTTAGTGTTATTTACAGGAAATTTAGAAGATTAATTCCAATTGTTTAAGAAAACTATAATTAATTAGGAAAAGAAAATCGAAACCAAATAGAATTTCATTTCGAAAAAAATTACGTTGGAAAATTTCGCTGGCAAAAAGACAGCTGCAGGCCGCGAGGGAATTTGAGAGAAACTACATGGAAAATTTGTGCGCTGGCGGGCTTCCAGGCCATTTTGCCCTCAGGAAACTCCTGCGGGCGAAATGGCCCAAGGCCATTTCGACCAACTACTTTCGGCGACGAATTGTTTCATCACTGATTTTTTTGTTGCCAATTTTTATTTTTATTATTTTTTATTATAATTTTTTTTAAAAATTATAAAAAATAAATACTAAAACAAATATTATTTAATTAAGATAACACAAATTATTTTGGACTAAATAAAATATATTGGACCGGACTGGGTCAAAAATTAAGGGTCTACACAAAGCTCAAACTCTAAGTTACTTTATGCTCTTATTAGATCATGCTGTGAAAAATTGATTCAACATCTTAGAGGATAGTACCCACAAGAATTGGAATTTATTGTATAAGGTCTTCATCCAACAATATTGGCACAATGCTGAATTAGAAGTTATTTTGATGGAGGTTGAGTCAATCGGGCTGAAACAAAATGATAATTTTGTTGCTTATGTGAAAAGGTGGAGAAATGAGGTTGCATTGCTCAAGAAAAGGATAGATGAGTCAGATCAGATTAGGATGATTGTGAGAAGAGTACTACCTAATCTTCGTGAAAGGATGTCCCACACCCTTATCAGAGATTTTAAAGACCTTCTTCAAGCTGGTTTACAAATAAAAGAATAGGAAAAGGAAAAGAACCATTTTTCTACAAGAAGAAATGAGAAAGAGAACTATCAGTCTGGTAATCAAAGCACATAAAAGGCAGTCAATGTTAATACAACTGGCCAAGGAGGCAGGAAGTAGTTTTCTGAGTTGGAAAACCATTATCCTATGTTTTCAATTAGCTACATAAGTGGGGGCTATTACAATCATTGACTCCTCGCCCATTGTCAAATCCTCTATCACCCAACTTTAATGGTAAGGCATTTTGATAATTCAACCAAATGCAAGGGCACGAGATGAACAAATGTATGAGATTGAGGCATGAGATCCAGAATTTAATTGATAGTGGGAAGTTGCCCAAACTTAACAAGCCTAGCATGAAGGATAACCCATTGCCCAGATTCAACAGAGTACCACCACCAACAACTTTCATGATTGGAGGAGGTTTAAATGAGAAATTTGTTTTGTCTTCTTTCCAAGATGTAGGTAGAGAGGCAACTAAAGAAGAAGAGATGCTTAGCAAGATTGAACCAGCTGTGATGAAAGGGAATAAAGTGGCCATTTATGTTGTGAATGAATTTTGGGATTCAACAGGCAGCGATGGTGAGTCAGAATCTAAGAAAGAAGAGTGGAAGTGGAAGCTGATAAAGGAAAAGATGTTGAAACGGGGTATAAAGAAGAAGAAGATGCTATTGTTAAGTAGTTGAAGAGAACTCAAGCGAGTATCATCATTTAGGATTTACTAGCTACATCTAAGAAGCATTGAGAAACTATGGCCAAAGCTATGGCAAGCATACAAATTTCCACTTTTGCAACACCAGATGAATTGATTCATTTGTGGGGGTGAACAAGGCTAAGGAAGTAAAGGAAGGTGATGATGCTCACAAGAGGAACAAGATTAATGTGGGAATGGTGGCATTTTTAGATGTTGATTTGCCAGAAGAGGGAATGGATCACATTCGCCTGCTTTTTATCAAGGTAGAGGTCAAAGGGAAAAGGACTCCATATGTCATGGTTAATGATGGATCTGCCATAAACATTTTCTCATTTAAGATCTTGTCAAAGCTTGCTATGTTAACAAGAGATTTGAGCCCAACCAAGGTGACAATCAGGGCTTATAACAATCCCAAAAGGCATGCAAAGGGAACTTTCAAAGCTGTTGTGAAGGCTAGCCATATTGAATCTATGATAGAGTTCCTTCTACACTCCATTAAAAGATCAAGTTCCCAAATGGGAATGAGACAGTGGTTATCAAGGTTGAGGATACTGAAGTGGTGAACGCTCTAATGATTGAGAGGCCTCTTAATGGATTTTAAGTGGCTATTGTTTTAAATAATAATGAGATAGTGGGCTCCAAGCCTTGGAAAAGGAAAGACAGGTGTGATAGAGCTTCCATATTTCAAGACTCAAACTTCCAATAAAGGGATAGGATACAATGAAGCTAATGAAGGTGTTCTACTAAAAAAAAATAGGAAGATGAGTTTTCCTCCACTTGAAGAGATTTTTGTCAAAGCTCTAGATATGGGACCACTCCAAGGGAAGCCGAAACCAATCATGTTCATGGGGAAGCTGATCCTAGGTTATGAGATCTTTGTTGACGTTGTTGAGCTAGTGGGATAGATGGAGGAAAAGCTTGTTTTCCTAGATGGCAAGGAACCTAGCCTAGAAGAGAAAAAGGAAGCTATCCTGAAGATCCAGAAGACTCCAGAGGAGATTGTTGCTCTAATTGAAGAATAATTTGAAAGTCATTTAGTTTATAATTATGAGAACAATGGCCCTAATTTTAATTATAATTTGTCTGCTCTGTATGAGGATGATGATGTTTTCTTTTGCAAAATGAATGCAATAAAGTCTAATTTTGCTTACTTATGTGATATTTTTCCTGATGGTTGAAAACATTCAAGTAGTGATTACTTGAGCATTTTTAATATTAACTCTGTTGACACACAATCATTAAATTTGGGAACAACCGACAATTCTAAAAACATTAGCATAACATTCGACCTTACTCCTGAAGAGAGAGAGAGAGAGATTAGAAAAAATATTTAAAAAATATGAAGAAGTCTTCATGTGGTCTTATAAGGATGTGCGTAAAATTGATCGAGACATAGCCAAGAACATGATTTCCATTTACACTCATATGAAACCTGTCAAACAAAAGCTTAGATGGTTCAAGTCTCTATAGTCTACATAAACCCTAATTCTTCCATCCTTCTTTGGCATGGGAACTATGTTATCTAACCAATCGGGATAATCTATCCTTATGCTTATGATATGATGGTGAAGTCGGATACAAGAGAGCAGCATTCTTAAAATTTATAGATCTTCTTTGAAAGAGAGCAAAGTATAAGTTAAGGTTGAACCCAAAGAAATGTGTGTTTTAGGTTACTTCAGGCAAGATGTTGGGAAATGTGATTAGTCCAAATGGCATAGAGATTGACCTTGACAAGGTTAAGGCTATCAGGCATATGCCAACTCCTAAGACGGAGAAGGAAGTTTGGGGGTTCATCGAAATGTTACAGTATATTAGCAGGTTTATAGCAAAGCTTACCACAATGTGTGAACCTATCTTTAAATTGCTGAAAAAGAACCAACCAGACAAGTGGAATGAAGATTGTCAAAAGGCATTTGAGCACATAAAAGAGTATTTGCTGAATCCACCAGTTTTGAAGCCACCTATGTAACATTTGTAATTTTTAAACATTAAATAAAATAAATTAAATTAAATTAAATTAAATAAATTAATAATTTAAATGAAAAATAGTTGTTTATATATGGCTTACTAAAAGACTGACTTTCATTCACTAGGCCAGCGTGAAATTAAGAAAGAGAGATGTGCCTAAGGCGGCATACAAGCAAATTGTGCATGCTAAGAAAAAAGGAGAGATATTTGCAATTACTACCACAAGAAAGCCGCCCCCTTCCCTATCTCTAAAGGGGCCCATCACTTCATTCGTACCTTCTTGGCTTAGGCTTCCAACTGAACCAATTTCATTGCCTTGTCTCCCATCGCTAGCAGAAGCTAAGCGCTTGAAAAGCGCACTAAAAATTGTTGCTTCTGTCAGCCTTTCTGTGCAACAGCCCACCAACAGTGATTAGAGGAATACTGTACATACAAGAGTCTTCTAGTTATTGAAGGTTTAGAAGTGAAAAAGTAAAGTGTATATGTGATATATATATATATGAAATATATATAACATATACAAAAGTCAACATTTTAAAAAGAAAGTCAGAAGTCAAGTGGAAAAATTGCAATTATACTTTATAAAATTAAAATTAATTAAATAATTTAAAAATAAATTAATTATGGATGAAAGAGGTAATTTGTGATTTTTTTTAAATAAATAAATAAATAATTAATTAAAAATATATTAAAATAATATATATATATATATATGGTCTGAAAGAAAGAGAAAATCCAAAAATTTAAATCATCATCATCTTCTTCTTAGGGAGGCCGAACCTCCATTGTTAAGGGAGAGAGATTTCTTCATCTTCCAAGCACCATAAATTGAAGGAATTTTCAAATTTCAAGTGGGATTTTGGTGTTTTTCTCCATAAATAGCAAGTTTTTCATCTTATTCTCTGGAAATTTCATAAAGTTTTGAATATGTTGATTTTGAGATTTTGATGTAGCATGGTTTAATGGCTTGAATGGGTATGTATGGAGTTATTTTGATTAGTTATTCATGATTCTTAAGTTGGATCGATGAAATTATTAAGTTTGAGTTGAGTTTGGTTGAAAGAGTTAATTTAGGGTTATGTAAAATTTAGACTTTTGGAATCATGTGTTTTAGTTATGCAAATGGATTCCAAATGTGTTGTTTTGATGCATAAATAAGGATTTTAAAGTCAAATAATGGATTTAATTAAGTTTGGTTAGAGATTGGATAAGGTAGTGTTGAATTTAGGGTTTTGGAAGGGAATTTTCAAAGTATTGGTATTTATTTGATTTTAATGAATAAATCATATTATTAAATGATATAAATGATGAAAATAAGCTTGGATTAACAATTGGAATGGGATGGAGTGAAGACCCTTAAATGATGAAGGTTATGGCATTTTAGGGTTTATTGAAGAGTATGTGTTTATTTAATTGGATGGGTTAAAACATGTTATAATATGTTTATAATGGTATAAATAAACTTAAAACACTAATTTAAATGGATTAATATGGAATTTCAATGTTAAGGGAAAGAAAAATTTTTGGGAAATTGTAAGAGTGATGCTTAATTAGAGTTTAATGTTTTAAATGCCTTAAAATGTGATTCTAAATGAATTTGTTTACATTTTGAATAGGCATTAAGGGGAAGTGAATTTCCCAACCCTAGTGTTGAAGGGCAATTTGGAAGTGAAGGTTGGAGGGAGTTTTTTAGGTTGTATTTGAGTGCTCTTTAATGTATGTACAAACTCTTAATAAATGAGATATATTTGTATTAAATTTGGCCTAACACATTTTGAATAGAAAATGTGTTAAGCTACTTGGCAACATGAACATTGTGCTATATCATGTGAATTGTTGAGTATGCATTATGTGCATTATGTAAAGCCATTATTAATGGCTAAAATGAATGAAATGTGGTTATATGAATTATGTATGAATGACCCAAAAATATTTGGTAATATGATAGTAATGTGAAATGACACACATTGTAATAAAGTGGTAAGATATGACAAATATGTTGTTAAGCCATTGAATTATGGCTTATGTTTCAGATGTGTATAAATTATGAAATAGAGTATAGTTATGAAAAAGTGCAAGTTATGCATTAATATGTGAAAGTGAGCCACTTTTGCATTATATATGATGATGACTTGTGGAAACCATGATATGAGTTGAAAATGTGGAAATATGATAGAATAAAAATGGTGAGATAAAAAATATGTGTATGTTGTGATATGAATGAGAAAAATGAAACAATGTGATGAGAAAAGTTTATTATGAAAGATATGTATTATTTGTGTGCCTAGTATGTTATTCAATTTCCAGAGTTCTGTATTTGGTGGTATGCCTATGAGGTTATCCTCGTTATTTACCTTCAGGGTTAGATGCTAGGCATCACTGATACATGATTTGCCTTCGGGGCAAGATGCTAGGTATCACTGATATTTGATTTGCCTTTGGGGCTAGACTTTGGGTGTTAATATGGGCCAAAACTGTAACTATAGATTTTGAATAATATATTAGTTTATTTGGACCCATGCTTGTGTATGTGTTTGTGTGAATTATAAAAAGATTAAAGATTATGTTTTGAAGTGAAATTGTATGCCATATTGTGAAATGACATGCAAAAGCATTATGCACTATCATTATTTTAATGTTTTGATAATATCAAAATTTATATTGCTAGGCTTTTAGCTTAGCATGATTGAAATACATCGCGCAGGTGATAGGGTCACTGGTAGATCCGGAGAGTTCATCTAGACCTTGTTAGGTCTAGGCTTGAGGTTTGAATTAAGTGCTACTGGCACAGGATCAGAGACAGCTGCTGTCATGCATACATTTTATTTTTATAAAACATGCCATAATTATGTATATTAAGTTTATATTTTTAAGAACTTGTAAATTACAAAGCATTTTTGGATAAACTGTATACTATGGGAATGTGTATATGCATTTTTATATATATGTAGATATACAAATATTTTGAGGAAAATGTGGAGAGATTGAGAAGTTGATGTAAAATGTTTGATTTGTTTTTATTAGGAGTGTGTCTTTATGCAGGTTGAGTTTATTGAATTTTGGGATGTCCAATTTACAGAAAAACTCTAGCGAATTTTTTCTAGAGATTTTTATATAAAATGCTTATTTTGGATAACTACAATTTAATATGAATAGTTTTACCTATTTATTGAAAATATGCCTTAATATTTTTGGATTTTAAATTGAGAACATGAAATTTCTTTTTATGAAATAGATTTGTGACATTCTTATACTGTATACGTGTATTTTACATATATGTGGAATGTATGTATTATACATATATAGGGTATAAGGGTGTTACAACCTAGGCATGGTAGACCTTTGTTACAATACTTAGCAGTAGAGAAAGAATCAATAGGAGTAATGCTGGCTCAAGCAGATGAATCGGGAGTTGAGTATGTAATCTACTATTTGAGTAGAAAGCTCCTACCATATGGGATTAAGTATAGTATCATAGAAAAAGACCTGTATAGCTGTGGTTTGTTCATCTAAGAAGTTGCGACATTACTTTCAATCTTATAGTATGAAGAAATTTCTAGGATGGATATAGTGAAGTATTTAAGGGAGACACCCTTATTGATTGGGAAGTATGGCAGATGGTTGATAATTTTAGAAGAATTTGATATTGAGTAAATAACTAGGAAAACCATCAAAGGTAGAGCAACATCAGAATTCCTTGCTCAACAACCATTGACTGACAATGAAGAAGTGATTTTGTAATTTTCAGATGAACATTTGGAGGCCATGGAAGTACAAGGATCTAAGATGTATTTTGACAGAGCAGTAAGTAGAAAGGGAGCTGGCCTGGGAGTAATTTTGGAATTGCTAGAAGGAAAGCTTATTCCTTTGGCCAAGAAGTTGAAATTCAAGGCAACCAACAATATGGTGGAGTATGAAACATGTATTTTTGGCCTAAAAACCTTGATGATTATGAAGGTGGATAGAGTGCAAGTTTTCAGTGATTCATTGTTAGTGGCATCCCAAGTAAATGGAGAATGCGAGTTGAAATAAGAGAAGTTAAAGCCATACAACGATTATTTGACCATGATGAAGAAGAATTTTAAGGAGTGCAAACTTATATACTTACCGAGAAAAGAAAACCAAATGGCAGATGCCTTAGCCACCCTGGCTTTGGTATGGGAGAATTATTTTAAGTTATTTCTTAAGCTTCTGGTTTTGACCAGTTCATCGACTCCTTGTTATGAGCATGAGACAGTCATGGAAACTAACATGGACCATGATGCATGGTATAATAATATAAGACAGTTCTTGGAAAATAGGGAATACCTATTGGGAACTGTGAGGGGGATTTTGGCCCCCACTCCCAGTGGAATGGTTCTTGCTACTTCGGCACTGTTTTGGCTCAGGGACTTAGAGAACACAGACCTAAGTCCGGAGAAAATAGAGTCGCCACCCGGACAGGCCGAGAAAAAAAAAAGGGGTGGATGACTCAATTCCTAAGGAATCTCCAACCCCCTAATGGGTTTGAAAAGTTGGGTACGTGTGGGGAAGGTGAGAAATGGCCCAGCACCCCTATAACGCCCGGTTCATTGGAACCGACCTCCTTTACAGGTCTTAATATTATAAGATTCTTAAATATAACAACATTATCCATATTACACACAATAATTGAAAGAAAGCATCATTATATTAAAATCAAAGCAATGTCCAAACAAAACAAATAAATGGACACCCATCCAAAGATGGAAACATGTCCTTACATCCCATGCCTAAATAGGACACCCACCGAAAGGTAGAAACATGCCCTTTACATTGGTTCTAAAATAGAAAAGCAATTTAAATTACATTATATTTAACTAATAAGGTACCCACCAAGTGGAAACATACCTCTTACAACATTTGGAAATCTAAATAAATTGATAAAAGTAAATTACCATTCATCATAAATAAATCATTCATCAAAGGTATTAAACATCAATAGAAAGTAAACATCCATCCATGATAAATAAAATAAAACAAGCATTGAACTTAAATAAATTAAGGCATATAAAATAAATCAAAGCATAATCAAATATAGAATTGAATAAGACAAATAAAAATCTAAATTATAGCTATTGTTTCCATTTAGGATCCTTATTTCATGTGTTTAGGGCTTTGAGATTTATAGAATTAGGCTACTATAACTTTTTTTTAAGGAATTAAAATAGATTGAAGTTTTATGATTTAAAAGATTGGTAAAGTTCTTTGATTAACCAAATTAGGAATTGTGATGTAAAATCATGAAATTAAGGTTTTGGACACTTTAAAATACTTTTGATTTGTGGTTTTTAAATTATGATTTCAAGCTTACTGTGTAAAATTAAAATATTTGTGTTTATATGATTTTTAAGGTTTTAAAGGATTAGGGTTTATAAAAAATTAGGGTTTAAGGCTTTAAAGGGGTTAGGGTTTTACTATTTTAGGTTTGGAGTTCAGTTAGGGTTTAGCGTTCTAAAATTAGGGTTTCGGTGGATGCATGAAGCATTTAGGGTTTGAAAATCAATTTGATACTTTTATGAGGTTTTAAGAAAATAAACAAATGATTTAAAGTTTTTAAAAGCAAAAAATAAGTTTATAAAGCTTTTGGAAAGAAACAGAATATAATTTAAGGTTTTTGATGATTTGGAAAGTAAATTAGGGTTTTGGGGTTTTGAAGAAACAAAACTAATAACTTTAGATTTTTTAGAAAACAAAGTAACGAATTAAGATTTTCCAACCTTAGAAAAGTGAATTGATGTTTTAAAGTTTTTGAATTAAAAGAAAGAATGAGATGTTTAGCTACTGTGAAAAAAAAAAGGAATTAAGAATTAAAACCTTATTTTGTAAGTTTCACCAAAAATTGCTTCTTGGATGAACAAGGTCAAAGACAAGCCTTTTGGACTTTGAATTGCTTGAACTGTTTTTCTGTTCTCTCAAAAAATCAGCTTGATTCAAGCTTTTCCTTCACGGTTTCGGTTTCCACTTTTGATCCAAGTTTCTGTCTCAATTTCACCTCCTTTTTCCTCCTTTTTTTTGTGTTGTTTAGTCCTTATTTATAGAAGATTTTTATGGGTAATTCTAATTATTCACAACATACAATATTGAATAAGAAAAGGAAATCGAAATCTAATTGCATTAGGTTTCGAAAAATTTGCATCGGAAAAATTTCACTGGCAAAAAAAAACTGCTGCGGAAAAACTGCGCTGGCAAAAAAAGCTGCCGCAGCGCTCGAGCGGAACGGGCCCGCGCTGAATTTCGATGACGATTTTTTCGTCGCCGATTTTTTTTGTTATTTTTATTTTTTATTATTTTTGAATTTTTATTCATTTCACCATTTTTTACTAAAATAAATATTAAAATTAATCAAGATACCATAAAAATTATTTTGGACTAACTAAAATATGTTGGACAACATTAAAATTATTTTGGACTAATTAAAATATATTGGACCGGACTAGGTCAAAAATTAAGGGTCTACAGTTTGCCCCCTGCTTGAACGATCTGAGACTTAAGTGAAAGAGAGTGAAAAGCAATAAGACTTAATTTTTGAGATGGTTATTTAAATTTTTTTTGGGTACTTAGACTCGAGACTGAACTTGATTTGGGTACTTGGACCTGGGATTGGGTACTTGGACCCGAGATTGAATTTGATTTAGGTACTTGGACCCGAGAATGGATTGAATTTGGGTACTTGGACCCAGGATTGGGTACTTGGACCCCAGATTGAATTTGATTTGGGTACTTGGACCCGGGATTAGATTTGATTTGGGTACTTTGGACCCAAAATTGATTTGATTTGGGTACTTGGACCTGAGATTAATTGAATTTGGGTACTTGGACCTAGGATTGGGTACTTGGACCCGAGATTGGGTACTTGAACCCGAGATTGGATTTGATTAGGGTACTTGGACCCGAGATTGGATTGAATTTGATTTGGATACTTGGACTCGAGATTGAATTAATTTGGGTACTTGGACTTGAGATTGATTGAATTTGGGTACTTGGACCCGAGAATGGGTACTTAGACCCGAGATTGGGTACTTGGACCCAAGATTGAATTGAATTTGGGTACTTGGACCCGAGATTGATTTGATTTGGGTACTTGGACACTAGAATGGGTGCTTGGACCCGAGATTGGGTACTTGGACTCGAGCTTGAATTGATTTGGGTACTTGGACCCGAGAATGGGTTCTTGGACCCGAGATTGGGTACTTGGACCCGAGCTTGAATTGATTTGGGTACTTGCACCCGAGATTGGGTGCTTGGACTCGAGATTGATTGAATTTGGGTACTTGGACCCGAGAATGGGTACTTGGACCCGAGATTGGGTACTTGGTCACAAGATTGAATTGAATTTGGGTACTTGGACCCAAGATTGATTTGATTTGGGTACTTGGACTCGAGAATGTGTGCTTGGACCCGAGATTGAGTTTGACTGGCCTTTTATCATTTGAGAAGTCTGATTGCTCCTGTTATTCTATGCATTGTGGTTTTTCGCCCAAAAAATGGATCTTCATCCTTTGAGATCGGGTTTTCATCCTTGAAAATGGATCTTCATCCTTTGAATTGGATCTTCATCCTTGGCATCGGGTTTTCACCCTTTGAAAATGGATCTTCATCCTTTGGACTTTGAGTCTTCACCCTTGAAAGTGGATCTTCATCCTTAAAACTTCAAGTCTTCACCCTTTGAAATTGGATCTTCATCCTTGGAATCAGGTCTTCACCTTTGAAAATGGATCTTCATCCTTGAAAATTGGGTCTTCATCCTTTGAGATCGGGTCTTCACCCTTGAAAATGGATCTTCATCCTTTGAGATCGGGTCTTCACCCTTGAAAATGGATCTTCATCCTTTGAGATCGGGTCTTCACCCTTGAAAATGAATCTGCATCCTTGGAGATTGGGTTTTCACCCTGGCTTCAGCTCTTTTAGCTGAACTGATCTTTTGTCTTTTGCATCTTCGTTCTTTTGAGAGGTCTAATGTTTCATTCTTTTGTTCTCCCTTTGCAAAAATTCAACTATTTTTAATTGGACCTTATACCCTCTCCTTGCCCCCCTCCGTGGCAAAATATTTGTAATTGAGTTTGAAAACATTTTATATATAGACTCAAAAAATTGAAAAGGAGAAACTTTGCCCCCTGTGTAGGCTCAAACCCATGATTTTTCCATGCATGCTCTGATTGATGTTTTTGCCGCCTAGTTCTTCGCACAAGCACGCATTTCTTCTCTTTGCAAGATTACTGGAGCTTTCTCAAGCAATGGGCTTTCTATGCCCCCCTGATTTGATATCTTCTTTTGATTCTTTACTTCGCAGGGTGTTTGCTGTTCATTTTGCCAAGGAATAGACAACACAAGACAAGAAAGTGCGATGTGATATGCTCATGTATGCATGATATGCATGAATAATACTTACAGTTGTTCCATCGACTCACAGACCAAGGTGATCAGCATAAGTGTTCTCATTGTTTCCATTTTGACGCTTGTTCAAGTCATGCATTGGAATGATCGAAAGCTTTTACATTTGTGGCTTTTATCTTCAAAATGTTGAGAACATGAGTGGTGAAGACCCTAAGTAGCAGAGTCAGGGATTCATCCATTTCAAACTATATTTCAACATGTCGGTTGGTAGTTTCTTCATGACGTTACCAATAATCATTTCCTTTGCCCAATGTGTCCTTTGGAGGTTCAACATACTTCCCTTAAATTGAAGGCTTTGTATGACAAAACACTTTTTTTTTTTGAATTTTGATTTTGAAATCAAATGTTAGCTTTGCCAAATTAATGTCAATGTACCTCAGGACATGATTTTCCAAATTAACATATCTATAACATGACAACGCTAGTTACCATACTAAACTCGGGAATCATTTCTATTTAAGCAAGAATTCTTGCACTTCAGATAGACACATACACATTACTTGGCCAAAGGTCTCATTTGAGTTTAAATATTGTCTATCTCATATGCATGCTTATCCAAACTATCTCCACTAATAGACTCTACCTACCAAGAGAGATCAACAGGTCTTTGATAGGCTTGAAATGGGGTCTATGAGGGACATGGGTTAAAGTGAAGGCCATTTTAAGATTGGAGCTGGTGTGACACAATGGACAAACCCTCACACTACAAATTTCTTGTTTGAATTTTAGGTAGCTTGGAGGCAATCTTGCTAGACTCCAAATTCCTTCTATCTTCTTGCCATTAATCTAGATCTTGATTAGGATAGTCTTTGCCCTTGCAAAAAGTTTAAGACCCAAATTCATTTCTTTTCTTCTTCTCCCTTTTCTTTCTTTTTATTTTTCTTACTCCTCCCTTTCTTTGAGCATTTTATAATTTTGTCCTTCTTCCTTGTAGGACTGTTAAGTATAAAACTTTCAAGAACTGAATGGTCTTTCCCCTTTTCTTTGATTTTGATTGAATCTTTGGTTGGGTTGGACCAATTCAAGTCAATCCGTCCTTATAAACTAAATGGAAGCCTTTTGTTGTCTTAGGTAAAAGAGAACTCAGTTGGCTTTTTGAATCACCTTTTTAGGTTTTCTTTTGTCTTTTTTTTGTCTTTTTGTTAGGTTTGTTTGTTTTTTTTTTTGTTCTGGCTCTAAAAGAGTTGTCTTGTTTGTACTAACTTGAGCTTCCAATAATGGATGAGTGGAGTGACATAAATCTTCTTTAACAGGGATAAATAATTTGTTACTCCGATGTTGATGTTGTCTTGATATATTGGAGATATTAAGGGAACATCAACTACCCTTATGGTATTGAGAGCTTCAATCACCCTTAAAGTTTTGAGAACTTCAACTATCTTCAAGGTCTTGAGAACTTCACCTATCCTCATGATCTAGACTAATCATTGTTTTCTTTGATCTTCTTGCCTCTTCATCTTTGTGATTATAAGACTTGCCAAAAGTATCACAATAGCTCAGGGCAGATTTGTTGGGGTTATATGCCAATGAAAAGAAAGCTAAAATTTTATGAAGGCTCAAAGGGACAACTAGGGATTGATATTTAATTAGGTGGATACTAGTTGTTGGCTAACCAAACAATGCCTAGATCATTTCTCTCTTAAATAAGCAGAGTTCAATTTCACCTCGAAAGTTTGTTAAAGCATGTTCTAAGACTGACTAGGACCTAGACAAAGGTAATTATGCAGGAGCCCTCTCTAAGTAAGCATACACAACTCAATTCTATAGAGCAATTCCCTCACCTAGTAAAGTCATTCAAGTCATGATGCCTAGATACATTAATTTATAAATTATCAAGCTAGATTCCTCATTGGTTGATCACCAAAATGAACAAAGACCAACAAAATTTTTATGAAAATAATTTATTCAAAGCAACTTTAAATTTGAAAAACACAATAGTTCCAAAATATTAAAGAAAGTAAAATTGAAAAGCAACATTCAAGCTAAGGAAAGTTCACCGAGTTTAAGCTTCTTTTCCTTTCACCTCTTCAATATTTCCATCTTGAAAGGATGATAAAATAAAATCTTCTTCCAATCCTTTTCCTACCATGAAGGTTGCCGGTGGAGGTACTCTGCTGAACCTTGGAAATGGATTACCTTTGGTATTTGGCTTGTCCGGCTCTGGTAACTTGCCATTATTAATCAAATTCTGGATCTCATTCCTCAATTTCATGCAATTGTCCATTTCATGTCCAGGCCTTTGAGGGAATTGGCAAAATGCATTAGTATCAAAGTTAGGTGGAAGAGGATTAGGCAAAGGACGAGGAGTCAAAGGTTGTAACAATCCCTTCTTTTGTAGCTTATTGAGAACCCAAGACAGTGGCTTCCCTAATTCTAAAAACTGCCTCATTCCTCCTTGACTAGTGGCATCAACTTCTTTTTGTGTGCTTTGATTGCCTGACTGGTAATTGCCTTTCTCATTCCCTTTAATTGAAAAGTGATTCTTCTCCCTTTCCCACTCTTCAATTTGTAGACCAGCTTGGAGAAGATCTTTGAAATCCCTTATAAAGGTGTGAGACATCCTTTCACGAAGATTGGGCAGAACACCTCTCACAATCAACCTTATTTGATCGGATTCGTTGGGCCTTTTCTTGAGCAAAGCGGCCTTATTTCTCCATCGTTTCACATAGTCCACAAAATTCTCATTTGGCTGTTGCCTAATGGACTCAACTTCCATTAAGGTAACTTCCAACTCTACATTATACCCATATTGCTAGATGAAGGCCTTGTATAGCAAATCCCAATCTTTTTGTGTACCTTCCTCTAAGGTGTTGAACCAATTTTGGACAATAGGACCCAATAAGAGCATAAAGTACCTTAGAGTTTGAGCCTCAGTAGCTCGGGCAGACTACATAGCAGTGATATACTGCTTCACATAGAGATGAGGATTTCCAGTTCCATCATACTTCGCAAAAGATGGCATCTTGAACTTGTACGGAACTTCTTCATCTAGCTTAAACAATTTGTCGATCTCGGACACCTCTTCAGTTTTCAATTTCTTCTCAAATTTCTTTTTTAAATCAGCAATCATCTTTTCAACATCAGAAGTCTCGGTCTTTTCAATAGTTGCCTTCTCAACAACCTTCGGCTTCTTTTTGTCTTGAAGATCTTGGTAATATTGAGCCCAATCATCATCATCAATAATTACCTTATCATCATCAAAAAGCTACTTCATCAACTTTAGTCTTCCCCTTGGCTTTCTTGGTGCTAGCAGATGCTTCGACATTGTTTCCTAAAATTGCAGCTAGTTGATTCTTTATGGTCTCAGCTAGGGCTTCTTTTATTTCTTCCATCTTGGCATTGAGGGCATCATTCACCATTCTTTGAATTTTTTCGGGATCCATTGCTTTTAGTGAGCAAGTGATTGATTTGTTGCTAGATACTTCATCTCCGGCGTAAGTCTGATTGTTGTAAGCTTTTGAATTGTCATAATCCAGGGCTGTGAGCCAGAAAGGATCAATGATATGAGATGAAAATGTATGCATGTATGCAGAAACAATAGACAAACAAGGACAAATAGGACGTTCCTTCCAACCTTATAACATCCAAACACGAAGGGCGAGTCTCTTTTCCTAGGTATATGGTTAACAAAATACCAACATGGGGTATCTTGTTTTTGAATAATTCCCTTGGACGTTTCAACCAATAGTTATATTTTAAAAAATGGAAATCAGTTCATAATAATTCCCATTAATTAGGTTTTAATCCATTTATCCAACTAAAGTAGCCTTTATGCTATATTGGATTAAAACTAAATTAAGAGATAGATTTCTCACTTGAAAAAGGTAACTAATGATTCATGCCAAAAACAAGCCCATGGTTAATTTATTCTTAGTATAAACTAGGCCCACAATTGATTTTTGGTATTTCTTAATTGACCTAAATAATTTGCAAGCTCTTTGTAAGGAGAGGTTGGATAAAAATAATTTTATTTCCAAGCCCATTGTAAAGAGATTTTAGAAAAAACATATTTTGGGCTTAATATTTGGGCCATAGGCCAAAGAATTTTTGATTAGTTTTTAGAAAAGCCTTATGTCTAAAGACCATCTTGAAAAGTTTTAAAAATAGCTTTGGTCTTTTGGAAAGAAAAATTTATTTTAAGCTTACAAATTATCTTGGGTCATATTAGAAAAAGAACAAACCAAATAAGCCATGGTTTAAGCCAAGATAAATAAACCTTAGTCAAACAACATGCATTTGGGATAAAAGCCTAAGGAAAGTAACTAGGCCAATTACATGACCTTTAGTCTTTGGGTTAAAAGGCTTAGGTTCCCATAGCAAGTATATACCAAATGGTACGAGGCTATGAGTGGTTATGCCATGCTTGATCTCCATACCTTGAGTGAAAGTATGATACCTAATGGATGCAAAGGAAGGGATTGTTACAAACCCTTAAATCCACTGGGATAAGAGAAGTTGATTCCGTTGGTCTTTATATTATTCTATTCTTTCTTATAATGATATTATCCATTGCATCATCTTAGATTGCATCGTGTGCGTGAGTTAGGATGCCTGTGTTACCCGTGTTGTGTTATGTAAGGCTCAGGGCCTGTTTAGGCTACACGGACCTAAGTCCCGGAGAAAATGGAGTCTCCACCCAAACGGGTTGGGAAAAATAAAGGGGTGGATGACTCGATTCCTAAGGAATCCCCAACCCCCTAATGGGTTCGGAAAGATGGGTACATGTGGGGAAGGTGAGAAATGGCCCAGCACCCCCACAACGCCAGGTTCATTGGAACCGGCCTCATATAAAAGTCTTAATATTATAAGATTCTTAAATATAACAACATTATCCATATTATACACAATAATTCAAAGCATTTTTGCCTTTGAATTGCTTGAATTGTTTTTCTGTTCTCTCAAAAAATCAGCATTATTCAAGCTTTTCCTTCATAGTTTCGGTTTCCACTTTTGATCAAAGTTTCTGTCTTGATTTCACCTTCTTTTTCCTCCTTTTTTTTTGTGTTGTTTAGTCCTTATTTATAGAAGAATTCTATAGGTAATTCTAATTATTCACGACATAAAATATTGAATAAGAAAAGGAAACCGAAACCTAATTGCATTAGGTTTCGAAAAATTTGCGTCGAAAAAAATTTGTTGGCGAAAAAAAACTACTGCGGAAAAATTGTGCTGGCAAAAAAAGCTGCCGCAGCTGGCTGCGGCAGCGATGGCGAAACGGGCCCGCTGGCCATTTTGCCCGCAGGAAATTCCTGCAGGCGAAATGCCCACGGGCTCGAGCTGACTTTCGGCGACGATTTTTTCGTCGCCGATTTTTTCATATTTTTTATTATTTTTGAATTTTTATTCATTTCACTATTTTTTACAAAAATAAATATTAAAATTAATCAAGATACCATAAAAATTATTTTGGACTAACTAAAATATGTTGGACAACACAAAATTTATTTTGGACTAATTAAAATATATTGGACCAGACTAGGTCAAAAATTAAGGGTCTACAGGAGCAATAAGGGAACAGAGAAGAGCCATAAGGTGGTGGTCTTTGTAATACATTACTTTTCACGAAGAGTTGTATTAAAGATGGCTTGACGGGGCACACTTAAGGTACTTGAGGAAGTCTGAAGTTGAGCAGATCATGTTGAGAATACATACGGGGAATTATGGTCCCCACATGAATGGGTTGGGGCATACGGAGAATATATACGGGGAATTATGGGTTGACAAGGATACTATTGGTTGACCATGGAAAGAGATTGTATAAATTTTGTGAAGAAGTGATAGTAGTGCCAGATGAATGGCAATCTGAATCACATGCCTCCCGAAGAATTGCATTCTATATCTTCACCCTAGCCTTTTACAACTTGGAGGATTGACATTATTGGAGAGATATATCCAACGACATCAAACAGTCACCGATTCATCATATTGGCAATAGATTATTTTTCAAAATGGGTTAAATCCGAATCTTTCAACAAGCTGGGGGCAAAATAGATGGCTCAATTTATTAAGAAAAATCTTATCTACAGTTATGGAGTCCAACATAGTGTAGTATAGAAAAATGGGGTGCAATTTCAAGGAGGTGTTAACGACTTATTTTTAAACTACCAGATCTGCCATCCCTGATCCTCCCCTTATAGACCGAAGGCTAATGGCATAGTGGAAGCAACAAATAAGACAATTAAGCAAAATTTGTCCAAGATAACCAAAATTTATAGGGATTGGTAAAAAATGCATCCTTTTGCTTTATGGGGGGTACAGGACAAGTGTGCAAACCCCAATTGGAATGATACCATTTTCCTTGGTTTATGGGATAAAAGTAGTGTTGCCGATTGAGATTGAGATCAAATCACTGAAGGTGGTCTTGGAAGCTAAATTGCCTGAGATGCAATGGGTAGTGAGTAGATATACACAGCTAGTCTTATTTGAAGAAACAATGTTAAAGGTATTGTATCATCATCAACTGTATCAAAGAAAGATAGCTCGGACTTACAATAGAAGGGTTAAGATAAGAAAGCTTAAAGTCAGCCACTTTGTGTTAAAGCCGTGCAAGCCTAATGTTCTTGATCCAAGAGGGAAGTTAAGACTTGGTTGTGAAGGGTCGTATGTTGTGAAATAAGTTATGAACAAGGGTGTAGTCAAGTTGTCAGACATGGATAGGAATGAGTTTAGTGAGCCAGTGAACATTGACAGGTTGAAGAGGTTTTATGTTTTAAAAAAAAGAAGCTCACTAGGTTGAAAACCTGAAAGGGTGGCCTCAGCAAAAGCTAGAGGGGTCCGCTAGTGCTGAAAAACCCAAGAGGGCGGGCTAGGCAAAAATTAGGGACAAAATGAAAGAAAATTGTCAATTAGAAAACCTGGAAGGGATGGTTGGAGACAAGAGTGATCATGTGTATGATGGCTTTAAGTTTTTTGGTTGTTTCCCAATTTAATAAAATAGAGTTAATGTTAAAATTGTTCTATGTGCATTACTTTGATTAATCTGACCATTAAGGTAAAATAAATAACACAATAGGGAAAAGTGATGAAAATTGATAAAAGGAAGGAAAATATCTTTTATTATTATTATTCATCCTAACATCATTTTATCTAAAGAATTAACAAATGCAAAAATTTATGGTAGATGATAATTATAACATGTAGGCAAGCTTTGCTTTAGTCGATCCAAGTAGGCTTTAGTCAAATAAGGCATATCCAAATCAACAGTGAACTCAAAATCTCGAGGCTCAGCTCCATACTGACAGTTAAGTCGATGAAAATCATAACAAGTGCCTTGACGGAGAGCAGCAAGAGGAAAATACATCAGATACGTCTGAATGGTGAAATGGATAATCTTCCACTAAGGTACCTACCAATAGATGTCAATCACAACCTATGAGCAGATCCAATCAACCCATTCGGCATATGAGGAAGCAATTTTGAGCAAGCAGAAGCACTCTTGTAGCCAGATCTATAATGACAAATAACAATTCATTTAAAAAATAAAGAGCCCATTAGGTTGAAAACGGGCAAGGGCGACCTTAGCAAAAATTAGGGTGGTTCACTAGCCCTGAAAACCCACAAGGGAAGTCTAGGCAAAAATTAGGACAAAAATTAATAAAAGAAAAATGGGTCCGCTTGGTTAAAAACTCGCAAGGGCAGCCTAGGCAAAAATTAGGATAGCTTACTAGTTTCAAAAACCTGCATGGGTGGGCTAGGCAAAAAATTAAAGCAATAAAAAGATAATGAAAAGCCTAAATTGAAAACCCAAAAGGGCAATTTAGGTAATTTGAAGCAGCAAAGGACTTCTAGCCAGCCTCCTCAAATAATTTATCTTGAACTGATCCAATCCGACCAAGGTTTCTGTAATATCCCAAAGTATGCCCTAGAAGTTTTGGTATTATTGTTGTATTTGGATTTAATGTTTATGTTTGTATGGAAAGAGAAAAGAAGTTAAGAGAGGGAGTGTATATGTTGTATATATAGAAATATATACAACATATACAAGTCAAGATAATGAAAGTTAAAATAAGATATTTATTTATTTTTAAATTAAATTAATTAAGTGAATGGAAATTGAATTAGTGGAGGAAGATAATTTGCATTATTTTAATATTAAACAAGTGCTTGGTGGAGATTTAACGAGATTGAGTGTTTGACTTGGCTATTTGTCTTCTTCTTCTTTTCTTTTCCTTGGGTTGGCCGGCCATCAAAGAAGCAAGAGAGAAAGAGAGAGATTTGATTTTCCAAGCTCAAGATTGAAGGAAGTTTTCAAGTGATCAAGTTGGAAATTTAAGAGTTTCTTCATCTTTGGTAAGTTTTCCACTTGATTCTTTGATTTTCTTTGAGTTTGTGAGTTGAGATTGTGGATAGTATGTGTTTGTTTGATTGTGGTGTGTTTAAGAGTGTTTGGTTCAATTGATTTTGGATTTTGGGTTTGGATTGAAGGAAAGAGTAAGTTTGTTGGAAGAGAAAGTGTTGTGGTTGTGTTTTGAGTTTGTGGTGATGATTATGATTTGTGTTTGATGTGTGTTTTGAGTTGTTTTGGGTGTTTTTGTAAGTTATTATGGTTTATGGGTGTGTTTAATTAAGTTTGTTTGAAGTGGAAAATGGTGGAAGTAAGTGGTTTGTTGGATATGTTGTTATTGTTGCCGGAATTTGCATTTTTGGCCTACACACCCATGAGCACGGCCAGGTCTTTGGGCATGTCAATGGTTCTGTTTTCTGGATGAGTGACACGAGCAGTGACACGCCCATGTCACTGAGCGTGTCATAGAGACTGTATGGGTGAAGGATTGACACAGCCATGAGCACGCCCGTGTTGTTGGACGTGTCAATGTTTCTGTGAGACAGAATGTATTACACGTTCAGTGACACGCCCGTAGTTCTGAGCGTGTCAAAGCTTCTGTGTTGTGGAGTTAGGGCACGGTCAGGGACACGCCCGTGTTGTTGAGCGTGTCATGTTTAGAGTTTGCCCTAGTTGGTTCTTAGCTTTATTATCTTATATGTATCTCTAAGTGAGTGTGTATGATTACCTTTGGTTTAGATTTTGAAGAGAGTTGAGTTGCCATAATCCAAGTGTTGAAGGATTCTTGGAAGAGGAGTTTGGTGTGGAGTGAGTTGCTCTTGAGGTAAGTACAAACTTGCATGGTTGCATTCATTTACATGATTTTGAGACTTAACCCATTTAGTTATAAATGTGTTAAGTAATCTACTATATTGTTATTACTATTTGATTAATGTATGATTTGTATAATGTGAAAGATATGATGATCATTCAAAAGGTATGTGCAATGCAATTGATTATGATGAATTACTTTAATGTGGAATTACTTTAATGTGAATTGAAATATGATGAGATGGGAAGCCATTGTTGTTGGCTATAATGATGCAAATGAGATGATTAAGGCATGAATGCCTAAATGATGATAAGAAAATGAGAATGGAATTGATAATGAAATAATGAATAAATTGTGTGTCTAATGTGTTATTCCATTTTCAGAGTTTTGTTGTTGGTGGCATGCCTAATAGTAACAATCTCTTGAAGCTAGGTTGGGCTTGATCCTTGAAGCCAAGTTGGGTTGAAGTTTAGCATGCTTAACTCCCCTTGAAGCTTGGTTGGGTCTAGTCCTTGAAGCCTAGTTGAGATGTTACAACTCTTGAAGCTAGGTTGGGTTTGGTTCTTGAAGCCAAGTTGGGTTGATACTTAGCATGCTTTGTTCCCCTAGAAGCTTGGTTGAGCCTAATCCTTGAAGCCTAGTTGGGATAATGATAATGATAAATGTGATAATTGAACCAAAACATTAACTCTGAAAGTTGAATGGCATATTAGTGTTTTTGGGCCCATGCTTGTCTTTGTTCAACTGTGATTCATGAATTGGTGAAACAAATGAATAATGAGATTCAATGTAAGACTTTGAAATGTGACATTCTTATGTATTGTTTTATAATGTTTGAACATATGATATTGGCATTGCATTGAAACATATTATCATTGGGGTTTGTACCACTAAGCCGTTGGCTTAGCGTAATTGTGTTTCATCGCGCAGGTGACAGGGTAGAGCCAGAGAATTCATCTAGACCGAGTCGAGTCTAGACTTTGAGGTGTTGATTGTGGGCGTAAAGATCAGAGACGAACTGCCAAACATGTATAAACTTTATGTTTTGTAAAATTTTGATTTTGATGTTTATATATGTAAATATAACTATATTTTCTGCTGCGTATTGAATGAACGTTTTTATCTATTGTGTTATATTATAACTTAAATGTTTAAATTTGCTCATATTATTGTATAAAGGGAGGAATTTGTTTATTTGAAATGTAAAGAAAATCTGTGGCATTCCTATATTCGGTATACATATTACAATCGTAGTAGCATGCATTGTACGTATACGGGGTATAGGGGTGTTACAGTTTCAGCCAAGATCACGGGCACTAGTGAAAATCCACCCTCCATTTGGTTCATGATATCTAGTACTCATAGATCGATGTCATCATTAAAAGAAACAAGCAGGAATTGACTAAGAAAGCACAAATAGAACATGCATCCCCAAGCTTTGGTGGGAGCCAAATGGGAAGTGTAAAAATCGATCAATGGACTTGTAGACCCTTAATTTTGAACCCAATTTGGTATGATCCTAATTTAAGAATGCCAAAATAAGTTTGATCTGACTTTAAAAATTTAAACCTAGTTTATGATTTTTAAATAAGTCAGTTTGGGTTAAAAAGGCATAAATTCAATTGCAAAATCCTAAATCAAGTTGGTTAGGCCCAAATTAAGAGTTTACAGTCCAAAAATTAAAAAAAAATGACATTGATTCGAGTCGGGGCAGCCCAGGGACATGGAGTTATGGCTCATTTTGACCTGGAAGGGCCCAGGTCAACATGCTCATGTCGACCTAAGAGTCCCAGGTCGAAATGAGCCAAGGATCATGTCCACCTGGTTGTCCAGGTCGACAAGAGCAAGGCCTCATGTCGACCTGGCACTCTGGGTCGACATGAACCTAGGTTATTTTTTAGTTTTGGCCGCTATTTCCTAATTTAGCGAGGTTTAGTTGTTAAACACGGATTGACGTGGAACCCAATGGCAATGAAGGCCTCAAACCCCAACGCACGATTGATAGAAGAAAACCAAGAACGAAGGAAAACCACCTTCTAAAGCACCCAATTGCTTAGCAAAGCACGAACACACTTATAACGAAAGGATTTAGGAAGCTCGAATTAGAAGAATGCCACAATCGAAATTGATAAATAAATCTAATTCTTGATGCAATCAGAAGAAAAAGAGAATCCACTCCTGTTCTATGATGGCCGAAATTTTCAATAAGAAAATTGATAATATAATTTTTGTCAAAAAGTGTCCTTACAAGAAAAATAAGGCCCTATTTATACTAAAAGGCACACATAAATCTGAAACCCTAATTCCAATGGGAAAAGAAAAGCTACAAAGTCAAAATCCTAACCCATTAAGGAAAATATAAAGTATGGAAACAAATTAATATTCTAAAATAACTAAATAGGAAGCCACACATCCTAACCCACTAAGGAAAATATAAAAAAAAAGGGCCAAACTAAAACCCTTTAAAATAAGAACACATCCCACACTATTTTGGGCTGTCCATGGGCCTTAAATTACTTCCCAAGGCTGTATATGAAGCCCCATGGACCTTTCTTGCACGTTGGACCTCTCTAGTTAGCCTGTAGCTTCCATATTCACACTAAGCATCATAATCAGCTTTGGTGTGCCTTCTTCAAGCTCTATTGTGCACTTTTCCATTGCCATTTCAGTCACTTCCTTTGAAATTTGTTCTTGAATATGCAATCCCATAGCTGCTCCAAACTTCTTAGCTCTGCTCCTAGTCAATGGCCCATTTGGAAGCACCAATGGATCCTTACCTCGTGGCTCGTTCGTATCATTCTCCCCCTCTGCAAAAAGATTTGTCCTCAAATCTGCATCATCCTAAGGAGATAAATCAGACACATTAAAAGTAGTACTAACACCATACTCACCAGGCAAGTCAATCTTGTATGCATTATCATTGATCTTTGCCAACACTTGAAATGGACCATCACCACATGCATCAAGCTTATTCTTCCTTTGATTTGGAAACCTCTCCATTCGGAAGTGTACCCAAACCCAATCCCTAGGAGCAAACACTATCTTCTTTTGTCCTCTATTCGCTCGATCAACATATGACTTGTTCTTTTTCTCCATATTAACTCAAGCTTTCTCATGCATAGCCTTCACCAATTTTGCTTTCCTGTCTCCATCTAAACTAACAAGCTCATGTGAAGGTAAAGGAATAAGTTCAAGTACAGTTAATGGGTTAAAACCATAAACAAGCTCAAATGGCGAATAACCTATAGAAGAATGAATAGAATGATTATAAGCAAACTCAATAAAAGGTAAACAATCTTCCCAAGCAGCCAAATTCTTTCCCACCATAGCTCTCAACAATGTACCAAGTGTACGATTAACTACCTCTGTTTTCCCATCTGTTTGTGGATGACAAGTAGTAGAAAACAAAAGCTTAGTTCCTAATCTACCCCATAAAGCTCTCCAAAAATGGGACAAAAACTTAGCATCTCTATCAGACACAATAGTCCTAGGCACCCCATGTAGTCGAACTACTTCTCTAAAGAACAAATCAGCTACAACAATCGCATCATCAGCTTTATGACAAGGAATAAAATTTGCCATCTTACTAAACCTGTCAACAACTACAAAAATGCTATCCCTACCTTTTCTAGTTCTAGGCAATCCAAGCACAAAATCCATGCTAATATCAATCCAAGGTGAACTAGGTACAGGTAAAGGCATATATAGACCATGAGGCATAGACTTAGATTTCGCCTGTCTATAAGCAATACAAGCATAACACAATCTCTCAACATCCTTACGCATAGACGGCCAACAAAAATGTGCAAACAAGATATCATAAGTCTTAGCTACCCCAAAATGTCCCATCAATCCCCCACAATGAGATTCTAACACAAGCAAATCAAGCATGGAACAGTTAGGCACACATAATTTATTTCCCTTAAACAAGTATCCATCATGCCTATAAAATGAATTAAAAGCTCCATGTTCACATGCAACATGCACATTGCCAAAATCAACATCACCTACATATAAGTCCTTAACGTACTCAAAACCAAGCAATTTAGAACTCAACACAGATAGTAATGTATATCTTCTAAACAACGCATCAGCCACTATATTATCCTTTCCTTGCTTGTATTTAACAACATAAGGGAATTGTTCTATAAATTCTATCCACTTACCATGCCTCTTGTTTAACTTACCTTGTCCCTTCAAGTGTTTGAGGGACTCATGATCCGTATGTATCACGAACTCCTTTGGAAGGAGGTAGTGCTGCCACACGTCCAATGCTCTCACCAAGGCATACAACTCCTTATCATAAGTGGAATAGTTCAATTGTGCACCATTGAGTTTCTCACTAATGCTCTCTGATACCAAATGACGCGGAACCCTATGGCAATGAAGGCCTCAAACCCCAACGCACGATTAATAGAAGAAAACCAAGAACGAAGGAAAACCACCTTCTAAAGCACCCAATTGCTTAGCAAAGCACGAACACTTATAACGAAAGGATTTAGGAAGCTCGAATTAGAAGAATGCCACAATCGAAATTGATAAGTAAATCTAATTCTTGATGCAATCAGAAGAAAAAGAGAATCCACTCCTGTTCTATGATGGCCGAAATTTTCAATAAGAAAATTGATAATATAATTTTTGTCAAAAAGTG
Source organism: Garcia nutans (assembly GCA_947685225.1). Classification (NCBI taxonomy): domain Eukaryota; kingdom Viridiplantae; phylum Streptophyta; class Magnoliopsida; order Malpighiales; family Euphorbiaceae; genus Garcia; species Garcia nutans. The sequence continues at coordinate 23,157,074 of CANTUV010000026.1, forward strand.
TCCTTACAAGAAAAATAAGGCCCTATTTATACTAAAAGGCACACATAAATCTGAAACACTAATTCTAATGGGAAAAGGAAAGCTACAATGTCAAAATCCTAACCCATTAAGGAAAATATAAAGTATGGAAACAAATTAATATTCTGAAATAACTAAATATGAAGCCACACATCCTAATCCACTAAGGAAAATATAAAAAAAATAGCCAAACTAAAACCCTTTAAAATAAGAACATGCCCACACTATTTTGGGCTGTCCATGGGCCTTAAATTACTTCCCAAGGCTGTATATGAAGCCCCATGGGCCTTTCTTGCACGTTGGACCTCTCTAGCTAGCCTTTAGCTTCCATATTCACACTAAGCATCATAATTAGCTTTGGTGTGCCTTCTTCAAGCTCTATTGTGCACTTTTCCATTGCCATTTCAGTCACTTCCTTTGAAATTTGTTCTTGAATATGCAATCCCATAGCTGCTCCAAACTTCTTAGCTCTGCTCCTAGTCAATGGCCCATTTGGAAGCACCAATGGATCCTTACCTCGTGGCTAGTTCGTATCATTCTCCCCCTCTGCAAAAAGATTTGTCCTCAAATCTGCATCATCCTAAGGAGATAAATCAGACACATTAAAAGTAGTACTAACACTATACTCACCAGGAAAGTCTATCTTGTATGCATTATCATTGATCTTTGCCAACAATTGAAATGGACCATCACCACATGCATCAAGCTTATTCTTCCTTTGATTTGGAAACCTCTCCTTTCGGAAGTGTACCCAAACCCAATCCCAAGGAGCAAACACTATCTTCTTGCTTCTTCTTTTCGCTCGATCAGCATATGACTTGTTCTTTTTCTCCATATTAACTCGAGCTTTCTCATGCATAGCCTTCACCAATTTTTCTTTCCTGTCTCCATCTAAACTAACAAGCTCATGTGAAGGTAAAGGAATAAGATCAAGTACAGTTAATGGGTTAAAACCATAAACGAGCTCAAATGGTGAATAACCTGTAGAAGAATGAATAGAATGATTATAAGCAAACTTAATAAAAGGTAAACAATCTTCCCAAGCAGCCAAATTCTTTCCCACTATAGCTCTCAACAATGTACCAAGTGTACGATTAACTACCTCTGTTTGCCCATCTGTTTGTGGATGACAAGTAGTAGAAAACAAAAGCTTAGTTCCTAATCTACCCCATAAAACTCTTCAAAAATGGGACAAAAACTTAGCATCTCTATCAGACACAATAGTCCTAGGCACCCCATGTAGTTGAACTACTTCTCTAAAGAACAAATCAGCTACAACAATCGCATCATCAGCTTTATAACAAGGAATAAAATGTGCCATCTTACTAAACCTGTCAACAACTACAAAAATGTTATCCCTACCTTTTCTAGTTCTAGGCAATCCAAGCTCAAAATCCATGCTAATATCAATCCAAGGTGAACTAGGTACAGGTAAAGGCATATATAGACCATGAGGCATAGACTTAGATTTCGCCTGTCTATAAGCAATACAAGTAGAACACAATCTCTCAACATCCTTATGCATAGATGGCCAATAAAAATGCTCAAACAAGATATCATAAGTCTTAGCTACCCCAAAATGTCCCATCAATCCCCCACAATGAGATTCTAACACAAGCAAATCACGCATGGAACATTTAGGCACACATAATTTATTTCCCTTAAACAAGTATCCATCATGCCTATAAAATGAATTAAAAGCTCCATGTTCACATGCAACATACACATTGCCAAAATCAACATCACCTACATATAAGTCCTTAGCGTACTCAAAACCAAGCAATTTAGAACTCAACACAGATAGTAATGTATATCTTCTAGATAACGCATCAGCCACTATATTATCCTTTCCTTGCTTGTATTTAACAACATAAGGGAATTGTTCTATAAATTCTATCCACTTACCATGCCTCTTGTTCAACTTACCTTGTCCCTTCAAGTGTTTGAGGGACTCATGATTCGTATGTATCACGAACTCCTTTGGAAGGAGGTAGTGCTGCCACACGTCCAATGTAATATCCTGAGATATACCTTAAAAGTTTTGGAGGAGTTGTTGTATTTGGATTTAATGTATATGTGATGTATATGTATATGTCTAATTGTAATATCCCTAAGTGTGCCTAGAAGTTATGATAATATTGTTATAATTGATTTGAATGTGTAATTGATAAGTGGTATATTTGTATAGGGTTTGGTTGAATGGTAAAAGTATTTGAGAGAAATGAATATGTGTATTTGCAAAGGAAAGAATTGTATAGAGAGAGATAGTGTATATGTTGGGTATATGGCAATATATATGACATATATGTTGGTCAAAGTGCTTAGTCAAGGGAAGAAGATATTTAAATTGTTGAATGTGAAATTACCAAAATGGGCAAGAGCTTGTAAAGAGAATTAAAATGTGTATGAGGGTAAGATAGTAATTTTCATTTGGAGGAGTATTTAATGCCTATTGACTTTGTGTTTTCTTCATCATTTCTTCTTCTTTTTCCTTGTGTGGCCGGCTCACCTAAGACAAAGGAAAGCAAGAGAGTAAAAGAAGGGTTTGATGTTCTAAGCTCCAAAGTTGAGAGAGATTCCAAGTAACCAAGTTGGAATTTCAAGGAATTTCATCATTTTGGTAAGATTTCTCTTGTTTGCTTTGGTTCTTTTTGAAGTTGGGTATGGATTGAGTTAGGTTTATGGATAGTATGATTAAGTGTGTTTGTGTATGGTGTGTGTAAAAGTGTTGAAATGGAATTAAAGATAAGAAGCTAGGTTGGTGTTGGTGATGGAAGAGTAAGAGTTGTGTTTAGTGAATTTTTTTTCTGTTTTACAATTAGTAAAGGCTGTGACTTGTATGATTTTTAATTAATTATAGAAAAATGTTCTTAAAGTGAATTTTTGATATGTTGTGCCTCTATGAGTCTAGAATGACTGAAAAATATGTTGATTCGATTTTGGAATGGTTATGAGTTTAGAAAGATTATTTTTATTAGACCTGTTCCAGCAGGTACCTTAACTGAGACAGCTATATTTCGGGATTTTTAATAAAATGTAGAAAAATCATATCCAATTTAATTTTGGATATGTTGTTGCTTAGTGAGTCTAGTATTTGAGAAAAATAATTTGGAACCACGTTGATTGAATTTGATTTATGGAATTCACAAAGTTCAGAACTGCTGCCAGGATGCAGGGCAATTGGGGCAGTCTGGTTAGGTGAACTATTTGACCAAGATTTTGTGTTCAGTTTGATCTGAAATTTTAAAGGAATGATTTTAAGATACAAAACTAAATTCTGTAAAAAGTTTAGAATTTTTAGTCAAGTAGATTATTTTATACAATTTTTCAAAATAAGGATAAAATGGAGTCTTAAACCAGAATGTACTATTCATATGGTCATTTTGCTAATATTCCTTTTGGATTAGATTGTGAAGAGGTTGAATTGCCCTAACCGTGTCCCTCAAGTGGTGCTGCCCATGTCCCTCAAAGGTTTTGAAGAGATTGGGTTGGATTAACCTAAATGTGGAGAATTCTTGGAAAGAAAAGAAATGTATAGATTGATGGGACTAGTTCTTGAGGTAAGTACCAATACATATGATTGTATTTAATTACATAATTCGAGGCTTAACACATTTGTTTGCAAATGTGTTAAGTGATCTATTATATTGTTAACATAATTGGACTAAGGTGATGATTGAATGATGTGAAGGATGTGAAGATCATTAACAAGGTAAGCATAAACCCTATTTGATTGTATATCCTTATATGTCTTTGAACATTAACACATTGGGATGAAAGTGTTAAATAAGCTATTATATTGTGAATGTAAATGAAGAATATATATAAAGGATGAAATATGAAATGGGAAAGGTAGGAAGAAATGAGGATCATTCTTAAGGTATGTGCAATTTGTTATGATAAATGCTCTAGTAATGAATGATGTTAATGTGTTTTGAGAAGTGAGAAAATGTTATGTTATATGCATTGTGAATCTTGTGTATGGCAATGTATTATATGAATAATATACTTTGAAATGTGATATCAATGATGCTATATGTATCATATGGATTGAGATATGATATGATATGAAGCCATTGTGATTGGCTATGATAATTCAATTGAAAGAGATAAGGCATGTTGGCCTAATTGATGATGAGATTGATAATGAAATAATAAATGAATTGTTTGTTTAATATGTTATTCAGTTTCAGAGTTCTGGATTTGGGTGGCATGCCTAAGAAATGATGAAAGGTAACAGTCTTGCCAGGTTGAGGATCTCCTCATATGTGTTGAGTTGATGGTCCAAGAGACTGGGTCTGTTACACTATGAGAATTGTGAATATGAGATATATGATTTGTAACAGTCTTGCCGGGTTGAGGATCTCCTCATATGTGTTGAGTTGATGGTCCAAGAGACTGGGTCTGTTACACTATCCATGGATAGAGAGACATGTATATACATTGCCTACGGGCGTGATGATTGTGACTATGAACCAAAGCAGTAACTCTGAACTTTGAATAACATATTAGTGTTTTGGGCCCGAGTCTGTCTTTATTGTCAATGTGAAATGCAAGTATTGAAATATTGATTGTGAGTATTAAAAATGAATTATGCTTGGTGAATTGTGAATAATATAATGTTATTAAGTGTAATATGTAAATGAATTGTGGTTGATGATAAAGGTTGTCTTTATTGGAAATATGATTTATGATTTGTATGATATGTAAATTGTGTATTGCAATAATGAGTGATATGATGTGTAATGTGAGTATTGCAATAATGAGTGTATGATATGTAATATGTGTATTGCAATAATAATTGGTATGATATGTAAAGTGTGTATTGCAATAATGGTTGGTGTGGTATATATATAATGTAGGGGTATTAATATATTGGTTTTGAGTATTGGTGATGCATTGGGGTTGGTGATAATATTATGTATATATATATACATCATATATGAAATTAGCTAGGATATATTAAAGATAAAATTAAAAAGAAAAGAAGATATGATAAGAACTAATTATATATTGAATCGATGTATCATTATATATCAATACTTCTATACTATATGTTTATATTTTATATTTGGACTACTAAGCTCTCGGGCTTAGCGCGGGTGTTTATTCGCGCAGGTATATAGATGGAAGATATGAAGTCTTTTGTTATGCCACAAGAAGAGTAAAGTTTGTCGAGACCAACTAGAGGGTAATGCATACATGTATAAATTTTAATTATGATGTATTTCTGACGAGAGAGTATTTATATGTATAAATGAAGTTTTAATAAAGATAATGATTTTGTAAATGTTATTCAAATTAATGTATTATGGTTTGAACTCTGTTATAAATATTTTAAAAGGTAACGAAAAGTGACATCCTTATACTTTATATATTTACTGTATGTATACTAGGTATACGCATAGTACTTATATAGGGTATCGGGGTGTTACATCCAATGCTCTCACCAAGGCATACAACTCTTTATCATAAGTGGAATAGTTCAATTGTACACCATTGAGTTTCTCACCAATGCTCTCTGATACCAAATGACACGGAACCCTATGGCAATGAAGGCCTCAAACCCCAACGCACGATTGATAGAAGAAAACCAAGAACGAAGGAAAACCACCTTCTAAAGCACCCAATTGCTTAGCAAAGCACGAACACTTATAACGGAAGGATTTAGGAAGCTCGAATTAGAAGAACGCCACAATCAAAATTGATAAGTAAATCTAATTCTTGATGCAATCAGAAGAAAAAGAGAATCCACTCCTGTTCAATGATGGCTAAAATTTTCAATAAGAAAATTGATAATATAATTTTTGTCAAAAAGTGTCCTTACAAGAAAAATAAGGCCCTATTTATACTAAAAGGTATACATAAATCCGAAACCGTAATTCTAATGGGAAAAAGAAAGCTACAAAGTCAAAATCCTAACCCATTAAGGAAAATATAAAGTTTGGAAACAAATTAATATTCTGAAATAACTAAATAGGAAACCACACATCCTAACCCACTAAGGAAAATATAAAAAAAAGGGCCAAACTAAAACTCTTTAAAATAAGAACACGCCCCACACTATTTTGGGCTGTCCATGGGCCTTAAATTACTTCCCAAGGCTGTATATGAAGCCCCATGGACCTTTCTTGCACGTTGGACCTCTCTAGCTAGCCTTTAGCTTCCATATTCACATTAAGCATCATAATCAGCTTTGGTGTGCCTTCTTCAAGCTCTATTGTGCACTTTTCCATTGCCATTTCAGTCACTTCCTTTGGAATTTGATCTTGAATATGCAATCCCATAGCTGCTCCAAACTTCTTAGCTCTGCTCCTAGTCAATGACCCATTTGGAAGCACCAATGGATCCTTACCTCGTTGCTGGTTCGTATCACGGATCAATTTAGGGTTAACGTAATATTTGCCTATAAATATAAGCCACAAAACCAAGCAAGAGATTGACAGTTGTGAATGAATAAAACAGACAGCAACAATCGTTATTAGCAGTCCTTAGCAATCATCAAAGAATTAAATGAGCAGAATACAACAACTTCAATAAATAAAAGAACAGATGCTTGAAACCACCAACCAGAAGGCAGAACGCAACTATCTTCCACCTTGTTTCAACCATGATTTTACAAAGTTTTATCGACATAAAATATTGGTGGAACCTGCAACGGAGGTTTACAATATTACATCTAATTATTTTTAAGGTTACAGTTTATTTTTCATTTTTGTTTTTATTACATTGTTTTCTTTGATTGTTTCATTGATTAAAATATCCAGTATTCATTGTCATGTTTCATTATTTCATGGATAAGAAAACGTCCAGTAGCCTCACTTCAAATGTGATCCAATGAAATATGATTTGTACCAAGGTTAATTGTTTCTATACTTAATGTCTATTAAACTACACTCAGCCATTTAATTAATTTTCAAAATAACTTGTTCAAATGGGCTTGTCGAAGGGGTCAATATTTATTTGTTTATTATAAGTCTTTGTGATTAACTTCCTTTATTTAAAACCCTAATTTAGTTATTAAAGTTCTAAAACCCTAATTTAAGATGTAAACCCTAAACTTATACATTTATTGCTTTATTTAGTTTTAGATTTGATTATGTAGTTTATTATATGTTTTGATGATTGATTAATTTGATTTTGATGTTTGATTTGCTTAATTTATGATGGATGGATGTTTTCTTTATTATTATTATTATTTATTTATCTTAGTATTAATAATGTAAGAGGTATGTTTCCACTTTGTGGGTACCTCATTAGTTAAGCTTCATGTAAGAGGTTAATTGATTCTATGCTTAATGTCCATTATCCAAGAATAGCTTCAAACTCTTCAATCATGGAAAATATTTCAAAATTGTTTATCTTGAACGTTCTAGTCTCCATATCCCAAAAGGAAGTCATGGCATGTAAAAATGGTTAGTTCAACTTAACATTTTGAAAGCATTTTAAAACATTAAGTTGAGACCAAGATATTTCTTCCCAATTTGTAGCTTTAATGGTCTTGAATAAAATCTTTATCTTCTGTAAATTGGCTTCAGTCATTGTGATGAGGGTAAAAATTACACTTGATTTGAGTTTACAAGGAAGAATTTATGGAGCGTCGCAATTGAAAATTTGGGGTTATGAGAGTCACAATTTCTTTGGATTTACTCAAGCATTACTGCTTTGAATGTCGAAGAAAAGAAGATGGTTTATTGATTTATATAGCAGCAGGCTAAAGTCAAAGTTGTTAAAGGCAAAAGGAATCCATGTTGAATTAGGTTGAGATTTGGAGCACTGAATTCGTTATGGAATCGAAAACTTTTGAATCCATATTGGTGTTGGTTTTGCAAATTATATTAAATCCTAATTCATGTTGAATTCATTTTAAATGAATTCGACATGACCACAAGTCTCTTTGTATATATAAAAAAATCTAGATGAAAAAAAAGAGTTTGAAAAGTTAAAATATTATATTATATTTTATTATTATGTAAATTAAATTTATTACAAGCTATTATTTTATGTACAATAAGTTTAATTCAATTTTTTTTAATACAATAACTATGAAGGAAGGGGTGGTCTATAGTTAAATAGCTCTTTGAGGAATTCATCACCTGTCGAAGGTGAAGGCACATTACTAGTCCAAATTCCTCCCAAGAAAGAAGCTCTTGGATCCCTGTTACCCTAAAAACTAGTCCTATCATAATCATTGCCTGAGAGGGGAAATGGCACAACATAGTTGTCAGTTTAGGGCCTCCTTGATGAAGATGCATTAGGATCCGTATAGCCATGAAATTTAAAATCCTAGAAGTTCTGATCAAGGTAACCAGTACGCCAACGGCTAGCGGCCAATTCTTCCTTCAGCTTTCGGTTCTATTCTTCAAGCATCCGTTGTGAGAAAGAAAAGGAAAAGTTAGGTTCATACATTTTCATGCACACATTCAACATATATAAATATGAAATAGGGATTACAAACAAATAGTTCAAGTCAAAGCCCTGAGGCCTAGAAGATGAATCGACATAAAGGAATGCATGTGGGATATATGGCTGAGATGGTGCTGTGCTAGATGGACTGGCTTCATCATGGCTAGAACTACTTGGTTGTTCAACTGCCTGTGAAGATTCATAAACGTTAGCCAAGTGCAATGAACAGGCAAGTCCAGAATTAACAAAAGAGCATATTTGATCAACCTAAGAGGAGATACCCATAGCATCATCATGGGCAGCAGAATTCCATGTACCATCTTCTTTTTCATCCTTCTCTTCTTCTTCTTCATCGTCATTACCTTCCTCGCCATCACCATCCTCCTCATACTCATCCTCATATTGTTCATCAACCTCTTTCCCCATGTTATCATCACTTTCTTCTTCTTCTTCTCCATCCCCTTGTTCCTCCATACCTTCAACACCATCAGGAGAGACTTCAAAGTGCAAAAGATGGTCCTACATGAACTCACTATATGATAAGTGTTACGCTCAAATTAACTCTACCACAAAGCGTCACTCGCAAGTATACGAGGTAGCTGTAGCAAAGGTGATCGCCCCAAGGTCGTTCTCTCAAGGAAGCTAAAGTGGTTAATTGCTTATCAGATTATGTTTAACAAGTAATAAAGAGATTTATAAATTGCTAAATAATGAAGAAGATTGATTAAAGTTTAAAACAATAAAAGTAAATTGAGCTGTGTTTTGATTCACTTGATAGAATGGTCTAGGGTTTGCACTTCTCTACTACTTATATGTATGAACGGTTATTCCTCTTAACTAATTCAATTTCAAAGATTAAATCTCAAACAACTCAACTAATCAAGTCAAGGAAATAAGCTCTCGCATTCAAACCTCTTTCAACTAATCTTGTTACAAGTGAAATAATCTTTTTAATAGGTTATATCTCTAATTCACCTAAGTCCCTAATTGAATTGTTCAAGTATTAAACTTCATCTCTCGATCCATCATCTAATACCTTAAAACACATAATTGGTGATCAATCAATTATATATTAACAATGTTTCATTCAATCAAGGCTAAAGAAATTATTAGCTAAGAGAAAAACCAATTCATACAATCATAGCAGATCCATACAAACCCTAGACTAGATCAAATTAGTTCATAATGCAATTAAACATATTCATCTTATTAATGTTCAAAGAAATCAAAATAGACATGATAATATCCATTCAATAAAAATAAAGAGAATAAGTTCAAGAACAAAACCAAGTTACAAACTCCTTGAAGCTTTTGAAGAATCTCTTGTTCAATCTTGCAAGAAGGATGTCTTGATGGCTAGAACAATTTAATCTAATCTAGTTTAATCCAAAATGAAATTAAAATCAAAGAAAACAAAGTTAAAACCCTAGCTCTAATCTTTGACGGCTCCAAAATCTATTCTAAATCGTCCAACCCCTTTGAAACCCTCACTTTCTTTTCCTTTTATACGAAACGTCGGCTTTAAAATTCGGTGCGCGCTTGTTTTATGAGAGACACGGCCATGTCATGAGGGACATGGCCGTGTGAGAGCCTTTTGGAGGGACACGGCCAGGTGACATGGCCGTGTCCCTTGCCAGTGTCCGCTACTGCTTCTTTCTTTCTTTTTCTTCTTTGCTTAAGTGACACGGCCATGTCATGAGGGACATGGCCGTGTTGGAGCTTGATGGAGGGACACGGCCAGGTGACATGGCCGTGTCCCTTGCCAGTGTCCTCTACTGTGAGTGTTAAATCTTCTTTGCCTTTGGAATTGGTGAGACACGGCCAAGTCAGAGGTGACTTGGCCGTGTTGCTTCATTTTTGAGAGACATGGCCAACTGACATGGCCATGTCGCTTGCCAGTGTCGCCTGACATGGCCATGTCGCTTGCCAGTGTCGCCTACTGTGATGACTTGGCCGTGTTTGAGCATATTTGGAGAGACATGGCCAGGTGACTTGGCCATGTCGCTTGCATGTGTCGCCTGACATGGCCATGTCGCTTGCCAGTGTCGCCTACTGTGATGACTTTGCCGTGTTTGAGCATATTTGGAGAGACATGGCCAGGTGACTTGGCCATGTCGCTTGCATGTGTCGCCTGACATGGCCATGTCGCTTGCCAGTGTCGCCTACTGTGATGATATCTTTTCTTCAGTCTTGGTTCCTGGCTTTTTTAACCTAAAACAAAACTCAAACAAACTTTAAACAAAAAGTAAATAAACAATAACCAACAAAACATAAACACCATACTAAAAACTAGATCAAAAACGACATAAACACTGAAATAAACTAAAATTACAAAATTAACAAAAACACTAAATAAACCGATTTAAACTAATAAAATACCTAAATAAAACAATAATTATTATAATAAACAAGACACAAATCTATAACAAAAACTAACAAAACAATAAGTTTAGTTGGAGCAAGAATGCATTAACATCAAATCTATTATGGGCACGTCTCTAGGAATTCTCCAGCATATATATAGGTCATCATAGATGCTAGAATATCAGCTGGCACCCACCTCTGATCAGGGTTGAGGTACCTGTTATGTACCCTCTCGCCAAGAAACCAGCAGCTAGAAATGAGCCTATGGGAATTCTATAGGGGTAATGCATTGTTCATGCGGTGGTCCAATTCACCCTTTCACCCATTCTCCACCAAGCGATGTTCACCTGCAAAATGACAACATGGGTAAGTCATTTTTCTTATAAATTTCAATGATAATACTAATTTTGTCTCTTACCTAATCACAGGTCAGGCAGCTCAAGGGGTAAAGTCGAGGATGCACATGATGATTGTCAGGCACCTCTGTGCGACCCGACAACCAAAGGCTCAACCTTGGGTATCTAACCCATCTCCCAGGAATACCGGTTTCCATTACAAGATTATGTTCGTATGCCTACACCTGTCAAGATAAGAAAAGGTCAAGCTTGCACATACATATTATTTGAATAAATAAGGGAAGAAATCATACCTCAACAATGACCATAAGGCCAGTAAATAATCTCATCTTCCTATAAATTTTATCAAAGCCATGACAAAGTAGGCAAGGCCAGCCTCTCCTCAAGTATAAAATGGCAAAGTATCGAAATCAACCAACAAATATAACAGGAATCCACATGTGTATAAAATGGCTACCTCAGTGTTGCATAAAATTATCGTGGCTAACGAATATAATAGGAATCCACATGTGTATTGTTTCGCCTATTCACCAAGTACTTATCGGGTTTGCCTCATCTAGTATTGTCAGATATATTTATATTTTATTTTGCATGCTCCCTTATACCCGGGCCTTAGACCGATTAAATGTCAAATCTCGTCCTCGGTCAATATGTTTTTAATCAAAGGAATGGGGATCCCATCGTATTTTAAGCTCGTTATTGCAGTAAAATCCACTGAGCCGATGATCATCTCCCCAATAGGCAAGTGAAAGGTATGGGTAGTGTCCATCCACTGCTCAAGTGCCTGAATCACTCTTCTGTCTCTTTGGCATCCCTTTATTGGTAGCTGCAGTAGAAATTCCTCAAAGCCACATTCTTGAATCATTCTCCGAACGGGGGGTGGCACTTGTTCACACCATTGGCGGGCCTTATGGACATTTCTGCCACCATGGATCACATAGCTATCATGCTGCCATGATAAAGGTAAGTCAAGCCAATTAAATATATCAGCCCTACTACTAAAAATAAATAAATAAAAACAATAATAAAATAATAAATTAGCTTTCATGCATATAGACATTTTCTACATTGGTTTATCTATTTTAACGCTATTATTATTTGTTTTTCATACAGTTTTGCTAAATAAGTCCTCAAAATTAATTTTCATGCATAAGTTTATTTTCTAAACTAATTTGTTTATTTTTACTGATACAATAATAAAATTACAGTAAAAAATATATGTATAAATAAAAATAAAAAATACTTGTGATTTTTTCTTTTGAACTTTGGTGGAGGTGTGTTCTCGCTAGGATGGGAACCCGATCCAACCAGCTATTTTATGAGGTAAGTGCACAATTCAGGATCCATACGAGGTCCAGTCCTAAATGCATGTTGATTTACTACCATTTATATATACTGAAGGTTGAAAAATTTCAGATGAACAAAGAAATTGAAATTGTTTTCTGAAAGCTCGAAAGATTATAATTTTACTTGAAGGCTTGGAATGAACTTCTTTAAATGAAATGCTACATATTTATAAAGAATGAGTTTGAGGGAGAAGATCAAAACTAAGCACCATTCACATGCTTTACTTCTAAGTCAGAAAAGGAATGGCAAGGAACAAAGCAAAGTTTAAAAAAAGGATAAATCCACACAAAGACAAATAAGTAACGTCATGCACTGGATCATATCAATTATCCAGATAAATAATTTTACTTTCCAAATTAATAATGCATCACACACACACAGTGCACTGATATTTATTATGAGTATAACTTTTTACATGTCAAAAAATACTTTTGGTACTCATAAATATTTTTTTCTACGCAGGCAAGAGTACATAGGTACCTATATATGGTAAAAAATAACCAAATTTTTTGCAAATGCTTTACTAACTATAATGAATTTTTTGCAGATATCTCAAGTCATGAGCCTAATCAATCTTGGGTCCAAGTACCCAACCAATCCAATACATAGATATTTTAGGTCCAGAACCTAATCATTCTCAGGTCCAAGTACCTATCCAAACCTGTCTAGGGTCCAGAACCCCATCCGGTCCTAGGTTCAAAACCCAACCAATCCATTCTCGGATCCAAGTACCCAACCAATCAAATTTCAAGTCTACCCAATCCAATCTCAAGTCTAAAATCCAATCTTGCGTCCAGAACTCAAACAATCCAGTCTCAGGTTCAAAACCCAAATAATCCAGTCTTAGTTCCAAAACCCAATCAATCTCTGGTCCAAGTACCCAACCAATCTAATCTTGGGTCTTGAACCCAATCCAGTCTCAAGTCCAAGTACACAACTAATCTAATCTCGAATCCAATCTTGGGTGTTTTGCTTTTAATTATTGTGAATGTTTGAATGGTTTAATTTATTTGGTTAATATTGATTATTTTGGTTTCAAGGATGTAAGAGTTATGTTTCCACTTTGTGAGTACCTCATTAGTGAAGTTCATTGTCATTTAATTTATTTTGAGTTTTGGATTAATGTAAAGGACATGTTTCCACCAAATGGTGGGTGTCTTATTTATTTAGTTTTAGACATTGGACAATTGTTGTAAGGATATGTTTTCATCTTGTATGATTGCTCATTTTTATTTGTTTGGACCTTCTTTGCTTTAATACAATGAATGTTTATTTATTTTGAATTGCACGTAGTATGGATGATATTGTAATGTTTAAGAATTTAATAATATTTAGACATGAAAAGGAGTCTGGTTCCATTGAACTGGGCATTATGGGTGTGCTGGGTGATTCTCACCTTCCTCATACGTACTCAACTTTTTGAACCCATTAGGGGATTTGAGATTTCTTAGGAATAGAGTCATCCACCCCTTTCTTTTTCTAGGCCTATCAAGGTGGCGACTCCATTTTCTTCGGGTTTAGGCTTGTGTTCTCTAAGGCCATGAGCCTAACAGTGTTGAAGTTGCAAGAACCATTTCACATGGGAGTGGGGGCAAAAATCCCCACTCACACTTATGATGAAAGAATTATTATTTTATTTATGATGAATGGTTGAATGTTTTAATTTGATTATTTTGAATTCAAGGATGTAAAAGGCATGTTCCTATTTTGTGGGTGCCCTATCTTATGTAATTTATTCTTTTACTTTCTTTAAAATTTTAGGATTAATGTAAGGGACATGTTTCTACCAAATGGTGGGTGTTCTATTTTATTTAGTTTTAGACATTGGACATTATTTTAAGGGCATGTTTCCATCTTGTATGGGTGCTCATTTTTATTGGTTTGTTTGGAGATTCTTTGATTTCAATATAATAAATATTTGTTTATTTCTATTGCATGTAGTATGGATGGTATGATAATAAGTTAAAGAATTTAATAATATATAAAACTAAAAATGAGGCTGTAGACCATTAATTTTTGCCCTAAGCTAGTCTGATCTCAATTAAAGAAGCTCAAACTAAATTCGGTCCAATTTTAAAAGCTTAAACATAGTTTATAGCTTTTAATTAGGTCGGTCAATTAAAAGGCCTAAATTAAGTTGGTTTAATTTTTTAAAGCACTAACCTAGTCCAATTTAGTTTTTAATGGACCAAATCAACTCCAACTCAATTTTAAAAGCTTGAATTAAAATTGGTCTAACTTTAAAAGCTAGAACAAATCTGTCTAAGCCCAAAAAGCTATGCCACCCTGGACTCACGGTGAATTGGATCCCTAATTCGCCATGAATATTGGTCCATACCGAATTGAGGCTTTCAATCTGCCATGGACCAATGTCCATGCTAAATTAAAGAGTCCTAACTCACTAGGGACCAATGTCCATAGCAAATTAGGTATACCTAATTCACTATGGGTCTTTTAATTTGATTTTAATTATGGTTTCGGGACAGATTAAGCTTTCTAATTAGACTCAACATCTAAAAAGCCTTCGGAGAAGCAGAGATTAGGGTTTGAATTGAATAGTTTTATCTATAAATACTTGATTAAAAGCATAGAGAAAGGGGGAAGCAAATTGGGTTTTAAGATTCTTAAACAACCATAATTAAAAGAAAACATAAAGAGAGCAAAATAAAGGACAATAGCCTAGAATATCTATTTGCCCATTAATCATTAAAGCATCAACCAAGATTTCACTCGATCTAGGTAATCTAGCAGACAATCATGCAATCAAGCCGACGACGCAGGTATAATTCCTATTAACTAATTTAATTGAATCTATTGATTAAGTTCAATACATCATTCACTGCTACCAAGTTAAAAATTGAATTGATTGGTTATCTTTAATATTTTGTTCATTGTATTGCTAAAATTATAGATATAGTTTTATAAGTTATTTTACAGTAAGCAATAAGTTCAAAGCTAACATTAATTAAAGGATTAATAAACCCTAACTTTGAATCCAAAACCCTAATTCCATTTTATAACTTAGAACCATATTATAAGACCTTAGTTGCATCTTAAACCTTAGCTTATATGTGTTAGTTTATCTTATAAAACCCTAATATTTGAAGAGGTTCTTATTGTATTATTCCAATTATAGTTTACATATTTAGCCTTAGTTTATCTTCTAAAATCCTAAGTTCACATGTTTTAATCTAATTTCCATGTTCTTATCCATAACTTGCATGTTTTGATCCAAAATTCTAGCTTATTTTATGAAAATTTAATTTTTACCTTAAACCCTAATTTTATATTAGAAACCCTAGTTTTATAATTTAAACTTAATTTATGGAAGCAAACCCTAGATTCGTATAATGGAACCCTAATTTGGTTAAAGTTTGTATCTTATTGTTCGATGGTTGATTATATATTTAAATTAATTATTTTCTATGAAAGTTTGGATGGTTTACTCATGTTTGATTAATTGTTTTGATTCCAATGATGTAAAAGGCATGTTTCTACATTATATGGGTGTTTTATTTAATTAGTATATTATTTAATTTATTTCATGGACTTTGGGATAATTGTAAAGGACACAGTTTCACTAAATAGTGGGTGTCCTATTTTATTTATTAGTTTGGATATTTAAGGATTGTAAGGGTATGTTTCCATCTAAGGATGTGTACCCATTTTGTTTTAAGATGTACTATTTTATCTTATTTTACGAATGAATCTATTTTATTAATAATTACATTTAGTATGGATAATATTATAATATTTAAGAATTTAATAATATTTATACCTGAAAAGGAGGCTAGTTCCAATCAACTGGGTTTAGGCCTATGTTCTCTAAGGCCCTGAGCCTAACAGTGCCTAAGTCATAAGAACCATTCCATATGGGAGTGGGGGTGAAAATCCATGCTCACAGTGGTGACTCCACTAGGGATAAGAAAAGTTGATTTCATTGGTCTTTATATTATTTTATTCTTTCTTATTATGATATTGTTCATTGCATCATTTAGATTGCATTGTGTGCGTGAGTTAGGATGTCTATGTTGCTGGTGTTATGTTATGTAAGGGATACCATACTTTCACTCAAGGTATGGAGATCGAGCATGGCATAACCACTTATAGTCTCATAGCGTTTGGTATATACTTGTGATGGAAACCTAAATTTTTCAACCCAAAGACTAAAGCTCATGTAATTTTCCTTGTTACTTTCCTTAGGTTTTTACCTAAATGCTTGTTGTTTGACTATGATTGATATATCTTGGTATCAAAATGGTTTTATTCCTTTAAAGCCAAAAGACCAAAAATATTTTTAAACTCTTTTGTAAGATGGACTTTGGGCATGAAAAACTTTTAAGATTGGTCAAAAATCTTTTTCCACCTTATAGAGCCCAAAATTCATTTATAAACAAACCTATTTAAAATGGGATTTAAAAAATATTTTTCATTCAAATTACAATTTTTCTTAACCTTTTTCTTAAATGGGCTTATAACTATTTAGGTTAATTATGGAATACTAAAAATCAATTGTGGGCCTAATTTACTCCAAAACTTGTTATTCATGGGCTAGTTTGTGGCATGAATCATTAGTTGCCTTTCCAAATGGGAAATCTATTTATGATAAACCCTTTAATTTAGTTTTAATCCATAATGTTATTCCAAGATAGCAACCAAAATGGGGGTGAATTGGTTGAATTAAAGAGTGATGGTAAATTCAAAGTTCAAAAGCAAGATATAAAGAAGATGTAGAAGAAGATTGAATAGAGTATAGAAGAAAGAACACAAAGAGATTATAGTGGTTCAGATTTACCTTGATCTTACATCTACTTCCTTAATAATTCATTAAGGTTGCACTATTATTGAGTTTTTACAAGCTTAACTCCAACTTAGTGTTTCCACAAGCTCACACCAAACTTTACAATGGTTTAAGATCAATCCTCACAACCCTTACAATAGTTTTCCCAGGCTCACTTTCACAATCTAAGTTTTTCTAAGCTCACAGTCAAACTTACAATGGTGTTTCATTCTCATAACAACACTCAATCAAATAAGTATATATATTTTGATACAAAGAAAATGAAAGTAATTTGCCTTAGCTATATCAATCTTTTGTCACCCTAAACAAGAGATTTCTTAAGGTATTTATAGCCAATTTGGTCTAACTAGCCATTATGAGTAATGTGATATCTTTTATTAGGCTAGTTTTTATGATAACAAAGAGTTTCCACAAGGAGTGGTCGCCCTGGCACATTTGGTGGTCGTATGCTATTTAGGGAAGGTTGCCCCATTTAAAAATCTTCCATAGGTCAAAAGTTAGTGCTCTGCAAGTGGGATCTTGCCCATCCTGTGACTGTCGGGACGGTCGCCCAAAGTTAGAGGATGGTTATCCTTTTTGAATTTAAAACTTGCTCTTATAACGGTCATTCCACATGTCAATGCTCCATTTGACAAAGTAATTTTCTGCCAAAATATGAAAGGTAAAGTCGACTATTACTAAAATAGAGGTCGGATTAGGCATCTCAAGTCAAACTTTTGGGCGCACCCAAGACCACGAACACTACTGCTAATCCATATGATTTTCTCCTAAAATGTATGGACGGTCGCCTATGAGTTGGAACAGTCATGAAATATTCTGAGAGACCACTCCTCAGACTGTGCCTGTCACTGCGTTCCCTACTATGAATGTTGAAGTTTTTGTCACTTGAGGTGTGAACAAATTCCAATATTTGGACAATCGTTAATTTCTCTGTTACAGTTGTCCCTTATGTCGAGTGTAATATCCTGGAATATACCCTAAGAATTTTGGAGTTATTGTTGTTGTATTTGGATTTGATGTATATGTATATATGGGAAATATAAAGATAATATATAAGACATATACATATACATTACATATACATGGGATATAATATGGTGTAGGAAAAGTGAATTGTATATATATATATTTGTATAGTTAATTAATAATAATGATAGTAATAAGGACAAAAAGAGAAGAGAAGAAGAAAGTCAAAGAAAGATTATGTGGTGGAGATTTAAAGTATTGTTATTGTTATTATTGTTGTTGTTATTATTATTATTATTATTATTATTATATATATATATAGATGATAAGAACGAAAGAAAGAACGAGAACTTTCTTTCTTCTTCTTCTGCTCCTTCTTCTTCGTGTGTCGAGAGAGAGAGAGAGAGAGAGAGAGAGAGAGAGATGGTGATTTTGGAGAGAATTGAAGATTTTTATTCAAGATTTGGTAAATAATCAAGTAAGTATTCATTCCTTTGCATTGATTTCTATGGTTTGAGTTTGGATTTGATGTGGTTATTTGTGAGGATGATGATGAATTGTTGGGATTATTGAGTAAGGGTTTAGTGTTAATGAATTGGGGATTTGAGTAATTGATATATGAGTGATGTATGTTGTGTTTAAGGAAGTTAAGAATATAAAATATATGAGTTTGATAATTGAATATGTGCATTGGAATTTAAGTATCTTATTATTTGATTTGATTTAGGTTGTGAAGGAAATGGATTGCTCTAGTTAAAGTGGTGAAGAGCTCTTGGAACGTAAATTGAATAGATTTGAGAATGATTTTTAAGGTAAGTAAACTATCTAAATTCATATATTAATATGATGTTGAAACTTAACACATATTCATTTGTAAATGTGTTAAGGAATCAAATGTGTTGTTGATGTGTTTTGGTAATGTAAATATGGATGTGCATGTGAAATAAGTGTTAGTGATGTTGATTAAATTCATTGGAAGGATAGTATGATGTGTATGAAGTGTTTAGGTGCAATCAAAGGAGACTTGTAAAGGTTTGGGGTTTAAATATAGGAGTGACACGGCCAAAAATAAGGAGAGACACGGCCAAGTCAAGGAAAATTGGATGTGTTGAATTGATTTTGGGAGAGACACGGTCACAGTCTCAGCCGTGTCCTCTGCCCGTGTTTGTTACTGCCTGATTTTTGTGGAGAGACACGGCCATGTCCCTTGCCCGTGTCTGTGATTGTATGATTTTTGTTGTGAGACACGGCCACTGGCTCAGCCGTGTCCCTTGACCGTGTCACCTACTGCCTGAAATTGTGTTGAGAGACACGGCCGTGTTGCATGCTCGTGTTCACTACTGCCAATTGTGGTTGAGAGACATGGCCACAAGCTTGGCCGTGTCCCTCAAATTTGTTAGTTAATGATTCTTATTCTTGATTATTCTTGTCTTGTTGGATTCTCTAAAGGCATTATGGTTTCTACATTTCAAATATATGTGAAACAAATGTATGTGGAGGATTCCAAATCTAAGAATAAGGTAAATTATATATATATACATCAATGATGATCATTCTTGATGAATGTTTAATGTGCTTGATTATGAAGTATTATAATGTGAAGTGAGACTAAATGAAATGTGATGTTTTTGTGATTGGTAATGATGATATATGAAATGTGTAATATATGAGATAGATGATTGTGTATTTGAAAGATGAAATGCTATGATATTAATTGATGATCTAAATGATATATGAAGCCATTGTGATTGGCTATGATGATCTAAATGATATATGAAGCCATTGTGATTGGCTATGATGATTCAATTGGAAATGAAATTGATAATGAAATCATGAATGAATTGTGTGTCTAATATGTTATTCATTTTCAGAGTTTTGTTGTTGGTGGCATGCCTAATAGTAACAATCTCTTGAAGTTAGGTTGGATTTGATCCTTGAAGCCAAGTTGGGTTGAAGTTTAACATGTTTTACTCCCCTTGAAGCTTGGTTGGGTCTAATCCTTGAAGCCTAATTGAGATGTTACAACCCTTGAAGCTAGGTTGGATTGGTTCTTGAAGCCAAGTTGGGTTGATACTTAGCATGCTTTGTTCCCCTTGAAGCTTGGTTAAACCTTAATCCTTGAATCCTAGTAGGGATAATGACAAATGTGATAATTAAACCAAAACATTAACTCTGAAAGTAGAATGGCATATTAGTGTTTTGGGCCCATGCTTGTGTTTGTATATATATGTGATTCTTGAATAATGGAATAAATGAATAATGAGATGCATACAATACATAAGTGAATTATTGAAGATGAGTATAGCTTGAGAAGCTATGTGAAATGATGAATTTATGATGTGTAAATTGTATATGATGATATATGATGTGTGAAATGTATATGAATGTGGAAATAGTGGATATTGTTTCATGAAGACTTTGATAAGTCATTGGATTGTGAATTACTGAAATAAAATGTATGAATATGCATATTGGTAAAACACTAGTAGAAGTATATATATATATATATGAAAAGTATAGCCAAAAAGAGAAAAACCTGGTAAGAAAATAATGGCATAATAAGTTAAAATGAAAATATGATTTTCTCTATTATATGTGTATATGATTTAATTGTATTACTAAGCTCTCGGGCTTAGCGCGGTTGTGTGATCGTGCAGGTGATTATGCGGTTGATCGGGAAATCAAGCAGTTATGCCACGAGAAGGGTAAGAGTGTTCTGAGACCAACTAGAAGGTGATGCATACATGTATGATTTAAGTATGATGTATAGTTCATAATACAATATTTATATGTAATAATGAAGTTTTGGTAATTCAGATTAATATCATTGAAAGTATAATGATTTTGTTAATGTTATTCAAATTAAGGTAATATTGTTTGAACTTGATTAAAGGTATTGAAATTTAAAACTAAAAGTGATATTCCTATATTCTATATACGTATTGTATGTATACTAGGTATATGTATAGTACTTATACAGAGCATGGGGGTGTTACAATTATTTTGGTATCAGAGCTTAGGTTCGAGATTCTCGGCCTAAGTAAAAAAAATAAAATTAAAAAGAGAAAGTTTTGAAAGGTTTAAAGAGAAGTAAAAAGAAAAGTTTTGAAATGAAAATTGTAATACATGCATATGCATTCACATCTAGGTTGGTCTCGAACGTGGCATTATATGATTTGTAATATAATTGAATTACATGAGATGAATGATAGTGTGTGAATAAAATTTTATATGAAGGTAATAATTGGAAAAAGAAATGATATGAAAATTGGTACAAGATTAATTGATAAATTCAAGAGTGAAAGTTTACTTAAGAAAAAGTAAATTTTGAAGTATTGATTATTGAAAAGTGATTGGAAAATAAAGAAATGAAAAAGGGAATAAAGTTGGAAATGAGTTGAAAATAAAATCAAGACTAGAGTATGTACTCTTTCCTCTATGATTTGAATCTCTTTATGACAAAGTTTATGTTTAGTTTGTTAGAAAGAGGAAATATGGTGAGATTGTTATTATGGAAGGATATGTTATCTAAAGGAAGAGAGTATGGTAGACTATTGAATGAATTGAGTAATATAGATAAAGTGTGATTATTTAAAGTTTGGGGTATATAAAGCTAAGGTTGTGTTTAAAAGAAAAAGAGATGATATGTGTATAGTTTGTACTGTTTTTCTATATGTAAACATTGTGATTTCAATGTTGGAAATGTGAAATGTTTGCATATTGTGAAAGCTCATGGTAACAGTGATAATATATGATAGTTGGATTTTTGAAATGAGCTTAAGACTTGTGAAAATTATATGTTTAATGCTGCTTTGTGATATATATAAGGTTTTAAAGTTGATGTTAATAAAGATGAGTTTGGTAAACTGAAGTTTAAGTGAAGTGGTAAGTTGAAAGGTTAAAGTTTTAGTGGAATGTGATAAAGATTATTTGGGTATTGATGGTTTAAGGTATATTCAATACATTAGCTATGTGAAATGGATAATATTGCATATGGAAATATTATGAATTGAGTAATGTGATTAATAGTATGAGAATTTATTTTGAAGTCAAAGGAAAGTGAGTAAGTGTGAAAATGAGTTACTTTAAGTCATTTGATTGGAAAGGATGAAAATGGATATGAAGATATATTAAATGTATTTAAAGACTAGTGTGAGAGAGATGTCACATTGGGAATGTGACTAAGATTTTTGTGAAATATTACTATGAAAGAGTATATATATGTTGAGTTAATAAATAAAATAAGCTATGTTAAAAGAATGAGAGATGATGATATAATTATTGAAATAAGATTATGTGAATGATGAGATGTGTAAATACAACATTGAAATACATTGTGATGTATAATAGGAATATGGACATTGTTAGTATTAATTTATGAATATCTTAATAAGGCATGGAACTGTGGTTTGAATAACAATATATGAATTTGAAAAGACTAGAATTTGAATATAAGTTTGACCTAATGGAATTAGGTTATATATATATGTGTGTATATATGTGAAGAGGATATGTGAAGTGAACTTTTCGACATGAATGTAATGGTGATATGTTAGAAAGGTGGGAAGTGAGTCACATTATTAGCGTGACTTATAAATGTGTATATACTATGTTTATTATTTTATACCATTACATGTTTAATGGTATTAGAAATGAGATTGCATATAGTAGTATACCTAATAGAGATTAAATCCTAATTTATGTTATGGAGTATGTAATGAAATAGAAGATGAAAATGGATTTGGGGTAATATTGAATAGTGAGATTGTGATGGTAATAATTAAATGAGGCTATCATGAGATGTTTTGGAACTCAAAGTATTTATGTGAGGAAATGTTCTATGCATATATGTGTAATAAGAGATTGTAAGGGAAAAAAAAAGAAAATATAATGTATGAAGTTTTTAGAAGAGATAAATTGGAAATGGAGTAATGAATGAAATTTGTGTAATATATATATGATGGAATGTTGTGCATAGGAGATGTTAAAGATAATATTGTTGTATATGAATTAGGCTATTGATGATTAAATAATCAAGAGCAAATTGTTTTGAGATGGAGTTGAAATATGTTAAATGTTGATGTAGTAAAAGTTTGGAGAATGGATATGTAATCCTTGCATTACAAAATTCTTAAAATCCAATTTAATATCGTAATTGGAAAAGTTGGAAAAAAAAAGAATAATAAAAGAACCATATGGATTTATAAGTTTTAAACATGACCCTTAAATTTTTATAATCCTATGATCAGTTTAGTATATTGTGGTTGATTAATTTGTTATTTTATGATTTGGGAGTGAGATAACATGACTATAGTGTAGTTCTGATGAGATTGATAATTATGATGTGGTAAAGTGATATTTTAATATTTTATGTTGGAAATCTGGTTATACTTGTGAAACGTAAGATAAAAGAAGAGAATTATGAAAATGTGTTAAGCATGGATAACACTTACTGTTAAGATAGCAATGGTGTGATATGTGAAAAGATATTAAAAAGAGAGAAATTACAAAAAGGTGATTGAGAGTTATGCTAAATATGTGTATGGTATAAAGTGAATGGGTTTAAAGTTTAAGTGAATGAATTGTACATAATCAATATGATATGAGATTATCATAAAATTGGTAGAAAGGATAATTTGATTAAATATGGATTTGAAGAAATCAGAGATTGGATATAAGTTTGGTTGAATGGAATGAGGATATATATAATGTGAAATCTAATGATAAATTTGAATAAGTTAATTGTTGGTTTGAATTGAACAAGGTTGAAATGTGAATATTTTGTGATAGAGAGAATCAAATGATCTAAGTTATGTTAAGATTGTGAATCATTATTAAGACTTAATATGTATAGTTGTACTAAGAATATAAAAATTTAAATGATATGTATATGATGTAATATTTTGACGAATGAATGGACATTGATGAATTGAATTATATCAGCTGTAATTAATGATAAAGGAAAAAGGTTGATTATCTGTTAAGTAAGTTTAAAGAGGTTATATCAATATTAATGTTAAGTGAGATATAATAAAGAAAGATTTAAGTGTAAACAAAATGGAAAGATTGTTACTAATCAAGGTTTGATAAATGGCTATTTTCAAAAGTGATTGTAATGACAAGATAAGCAATAGTATGATATAATTCCATAATTACCAAGGTTAAAGTTGATTGTCTATAAAGGGATGAAGTGATATAAATATCTTGAATGTAATAGATGAATGGAATATATGTATAAACTATAAGATGAGTTGATTATTGTATAAAAGAAAATTCATTGGGAATGTAATGAGCGATCTGGGTGGCTCTGTTGAGGAAGTTATAAGATGAAAATAGATTAATTATGATGAGTTATGATTGACTTAAAGGGGGAGAGTATAAGTTATGTGATTTGATAAAATTAAGATAGTGATTTGTTATAAATGGGTTGTTATTGTATTGGATAATTTCGAGGACGAAATTATTTAAGGGGGAGAGAATTGTAATATCCCGGAATATACCCTAAGAATTTTGGAGTTATTGTTGTTGTATTTGGATTTGATGTATATGTATATATGGGAAATATAAAGATAAGATATAAGACATATACATATACATTACATATACATGGGATATAATATGGTGTAGGAAAAGTGAATTGTATATATATATATTTGTATAGTTAATTAATAATAATGATAGTAATAAGGACAAAAAGAGAAGAGAAGAAGAAAGTCAAAGAAAGATTATGTGGTGGAGATTTAAAGTATTGTTATTGTTATTGTTGTTGTTATTATTATTATTATTATTATTATATAGATGATAAGAACGAAAGAAAGAACGAGAACTTTCTTTCTTCTTCTTCTGCTCCTTCTTCTTCGTGTGTCGAGAGAGAGAGAGAGAGATGGTGATTTTGGAGAGAATTGAAGATTTTTATTCAAGATTTGGTAAATAATCAAGTAAGTATTCATTCCTTTGCATTGATTTCTATGGTTTGAGTTTGGATTTGATGTGGTTATTGGTGAGGATGATGATGAATTGTTGGGATTATTGAGTAAGGGTTTAGTGTTAATGAATTGGGGATTTGAGTAATTGATATATGAGTGATGTATGTTGTGTTTAAGGAAGTTAAGAATATAAAATATATGAGTTTGATAATTGAATATGTGCATTGGAATTTAAGTATCTTATTATTTGATTTGATTTAGGTTGTGAAGGAAATGGATTGCTCTAGTTAAAGTGGTGAAGAGCTCTTGGAAGGTAAATTGAATAGATTTGAGAATGATTTTTAAGGTAAGTAAACTATCTAAATTCATATATTAATATGATGTTGAAACTTAACACATATTCATTTGTAAATGTGTTAAGGAATTAAATGTGTTGTTGATGTGTTTTGGTAATGTAAATATGGATGTGCATGTGAAATAAGTGTTAGTGATGTTGATTAAATTCATTGGAAGGATAGTATGATGTGTATGAAGTGTTTAGGTGCAATCAAAGGAGACTTGTAAAGGTTTGGGGTTTAAATATAGGAGTGACACGGCCAAAAATAAGGAGAGACACGGCCAAGTCAAGGAAAATTGGATGTGTTGAATTGATTTTGGGAGAGACACGGTCACAGTCTCAGCCGTGTCCTCTGCCCGTGTTTGTTACTGCCTGATTTTTGTGGAGAGACACGGCCACTGGCTCAGCCGTGTCCCTTGACCGTGTCACCTACTGCCTGAAATTGTGTTGAGAGACACGGCCGTGTTGCATGCTCGTGTTCACTACTGCCAATTGTGGTTGAGAGACACGGCCACAAGCTTGGCCGTGTCCCTCAAATGGTGTTGGCCGTGTCCCTCAAATTTGTTAGTTAATGATTCTTATTCTTGATTATTCTTGTCTTGTTGGATTCTCTAAAGGCATTATGGTTTCTACATTTCAAATATATGTGAAACAAATGTATGTGGAGGATTCCAAATCTAAGAATAAGGTAAATTATATATATATACATCAATGATGATCATTCTTGATGAATGTTTAATGTGCTTGATTATGAAGTATTATAATGTGAAGTGAGACTAAATGAAATGTGATGTTTTTGTGATTGGTAATGATGATATATGAAATATGTAATATATGAGATAGATGATTGTGTATTTGAAAGATGAAATGCTATGATATTAATTGATGATCTAAATGATATATGAAGCCATTGTGATTGGCTATGATGATCTAAATGATATATGAAGCCATTGTGATTGGCTATGATGATTCAATTGGAAATGAAATTGATAATGAAATCATGAATGAATTGTGTGTCTAATATGTTATTCATTTTCAGAGTTTTGTTGTTGGTGGCATGCCTAATAGTAACAATCTCTTGAAGTTAGGTTGGATTTGATCCTTGAAGCCAAGTTGGGTTGAAGTTTAACATGTTTTACTCCCCTTGAAGCTTGGTTGGGTCTAATCCTTGAAGCCTAATTGAGATGTTACAACCCTTGAAGCTAGGTTGGATTGGTTCTTGAAGCCAAGTTGGGTTGATACTTAGCATGCTTTGTTCCCCTTGAAGCTTGGTTGAACCTTAATCCTTGAAGCCTAGTAGGGATAATGACAAATGTGATAATTAAACCAAAACATTAACTCTGAAAGTAGAATGGCATATTAGTGTTTTGGGCCCATGCTTGTGTTTGTATATATATGTGATTCTTGAATAATGGAATAAATGAATAATGAGATGCATACAATACATAAGTGAATTATTGAAGATGAGTATAGCTTGAGAAGCTATGTGAAATGATGAATTTATGATGTGTAAATTGTATATGATGATATATGATGTGTGAAATGTATATGAATGTGGAAATAGTGGATATTGTTTCATGAAGACTTTGATAAGTCATTGGATTGTGAATTACTGAAATAAAATGTATGAATATGCATATTGGTAAAACACTAGTAGAAGTATATATATATATGAAAAGTATAGCCAAAAAGAGAAAAACCTGGTAAGAAAATAATGGCATAATAAGTTAAAATGAAAATATGATTTTCTCTATTATATGTGTATATGATTTAATTGTATTACTAAGCTCTCGGGCTTAGCGCGGTTGTGTGATCGCGCAGGTGATTATGCGGTTGATCGGGAAATCAAGCAGTTATGCCACGAGAAGGGTAAGAGTGTTATGAGACCAACTAGAAGGTGATGCATACATGTATGATTTAAGTATGATGTATAGTTCATAATACAATATTTATATGTAATAATGAAGTTTTGGTAATTCAGATTAATATCATTGAAAGTATAATGATTTTGTTAATGTTATTCAAATTAAGGTAATATTGTTTGAACTTGATTAAAGGTATTGAAATTTAAAACTAAAAGTGATATTCCTATATTCTATATACGTATTGTATGTATACTAGGTATATGTATAGTACTTATACAGAGCATGGGGGTGTTACATCGAGCTTCTTACTGCAAACTCTATTGTAACTCTTTTGTTCTTCAAAACTTCAAGGGCGGTTGTGCTTTAGTCTAGGGTGATCACTATTTTTGCCAAGTTCTAGCAGTAATTTGAGCATTTTATTCCTGGTCCAATTATCTAAAAGACATGTTAAATGTATCATTCAATTTGAGTGATAAAGATCAAAATTGAGATTTTTTGGCTAACAATCTCCCCCTTTTTGACTTTGGCAATCAAATGGAATGATGATGAAAGACAAGTAAGATAATGTCAATCTTAATTTTAAGTTTTAAGTGATAAGTGATAATTGCTTCTTTTAATCTCCCCCTAAATTTATGCTTATACAAAATGTTTTGAAGATGTCATTTTAATTGTTTTTTACTTAACTCTCCCCCTTTGATAAAGGTAAAAAGGAAATACAAAGGAGATTAAAGCTTCAAAAATAAATTCATTAAGAAAGAAAATTCATCCATTAGAAACAAAGTACATAAAATACAAGAAATACAAGGACAATATAAATAAAGAAAGAGCAACAAAAAACAAAATAAAAACATGCAACGAAACATAAAATAAAAAAACAAAGAAAAAGAAAGATCAAATAAAAATCTTCATCCTTTGGATCCTCTTCTTCCATTGGGGCCTTGCCCTTATCAAGAGGAGGATGCACACTACTACTTGAACAAGAGCTATCACCATCTTCTAAGGATTCTTCATCAAAAGGGCTTTCTACATGATCACTTACGTCCCATTCTTTATGATCACATTGAGGCAACTCCATCCTGTGCCTTGCATATCCTATAGGTCATGATGCATGTGGGATAGAAGATCAATTTTCATATTCAAGTGTTGAAATCTCTTTGACACATCCATTTTGAAAAGAGATAATTGCTTGTGAAGAGATTTGATGGCTTTTAGGATGAGTTTAGTTCGAAAGCTAATTTTGCTGGACCTGGAGGAAGAGGGTTTGTGAGGCATTTCTATGGCAAGCTCCATGAATTCACATTCTCCTTCAATGGTGTATCTAGGCCTCTTTTTGTGCCTATCAACTACACCCTTTTTTTTAAAAAGATATACATATGTGCCATCAATTTTTCTAACACAACCAGCATGCTCTAGGTACTTCATTGTGATATCACTCGAGGAAAGGACTAAAAGACTTCTCAAGGTAGCTAGGTTGTGGTCATTCAACAAATTCAAGTGCCTAGCTATTTGAGTGATATGTGAAGAAAGAAAGCAGGTTCTTGACTTAGTGGTTGCATGGTGATAGAGGGTATCTATGAAGAATTTGGGTGTGTTGATAGGTATGTTGTGAGTGAAAGCATAGAGGAAAATCAAGTCCCTTTTGATGACTTTTTCATTTCCATCACCCCTTTGGTGGATTGTGTACGTTATAATCCTATAGAGCATCTAAAGGGTGAGTGATTTAATGTGTCTAGCCTTAGATTTCTTCACAAAGTATTTTTCTAAAGAAATTTCTTGCCAAAAGGAAGAGAGGGTTTGGTTTGAAAAATCTATGTCATTATAGGAAATAGCCCCACCAGTTGGAAAGTCCTAAATTTTTGCAAAATCTTCTAAGGTTAAGGCACGATATTGAACAAAAAGCTTAAATCTAATCCCATACCAACCTAAGGCATAATTTTCACTCTTTTCTATTTGGAGAGAAATAAAAAATTCTTTACTCAAGCTAGGGTATCCTACCTCATCAGGGAAAATGAATTTTCTCTAGCCAAGAACATCTAGAAATCTATTAATTTCATCCTTGATGTTGAGTTCTATAAGCATACCTCAAAAGGGGCATTTTGTTCATTCCATCTTTTTTCTCTTAAACATGCATATCTAATGTCTTCCTCAGAGGTTTAGTGATGGGGTTTGTTGACTTTCTCACCTCTTCTAGGTTGTGGAGGAGAGAGAGGAGCTTCTCTTTGATCCTTAATCACAATACCTGATGGTTTCTTCCCTTTTCCTTTTCCTTTAGATGGAATCTTCTTCTTGGAAGCCATTAGCTAGTTGAAAGAAGAAAAGAGATAGAAAATAGAGTATGCTGAGAGTGGATGTAACATCCCGAATTCCAGATTGGTAAGAAACAGACATAGAGGATATGATTTAGGCTTAGAACAAAGAAGTTTAGAACATGACCTATAACTTGAGCTCAAATTTCATCCACATTAATGACAGAATTAGAGAGTCTCAAAGAAGACTTAATTGTTTATTTGTGTCTTATCTAGATGTATAACTTGAAATTACTCAATTTTGAGTTGTACAGAATAAGATATGATGGATTTAGTAGACAATGTGCAAGCTGCCTCAGGACAGCATAGTAGGCTTGACTTCAAAGGACTGTCAAAAATCAGATATAGCTCGGATCGACCTAAAAGTTTGAAAAAATATAGCCCCGGATGTATAGTTTCAGTGGGAATAAGAATTACTTAATTTGGAGTTGTGAGTAAAAAGATATTAATAATGTAAGACAGCAAGGTCAGGAAGGGATATCAAAAGGACCTAAGTGGAAATTTCTCAAAAGTTAGGGACAACTATGTAAATTTAAAAATTAAGTGTTGGAAGTTCTTAATAGTGCCCATATCCGACCCCGGAAGAATATTCTCGAGATTAATCGGGTCATAACCATGGGTTTCAAATTTTCCCGAAAACGCACGGCTTAAAAGTTACAATCGATTAATCGTTGGAGGGTATTTTGATATTTTCACACCCTAGACTATAAAATTACAGCACAAGAAAGTTGAGGGGGTCAAAATATGAATAAAAGGAAGCCTAAGGGCTTGCCAAATAAATAAGATAAAAGAAGGAGGCAAGTGGGCCA
Organism: Garcia nutans; assembly: GCA_947685225.1. Classification (NCBI taxonomy): domain Eukaryota; kingdom Viridiplantae; phylum Streptophyta; class Magnoliopsida; order Malpighiales; family Euphorbiaceae; genus Garcia; species Garcia nutans. Next base: position 23,187,575 of record CANTUV010000026.1, read on the forward strand.
ATCATAAGTAGCCATTTAGCATTTATTAAAAGAAGAAAAGAAAAAGAGATGGACAAATGGCCCTAAGGCATTCATCCACCCCAAAAGTGGATCATAATTAGCCATATAGCATTTATTAAAAGAAGAAGGCAAGTGGACCAATTAAAAGTGGCCATTTTTGCTATAAGGTGTACCAATTGGAAGAAGGCAAATGGACCAATTAAAAGTGGCCATTTTTGCTATAAGGTGTACCAATTGGAAGTCAACATCTATTCACCACTTATGGCTGCCATTTGGATCAAAATAAGCTAAGGAAAGAAAGTATAAAAGCCCTCTCTTGCATGGTGAATTCGTCCAAACCATAAGAGAAGGAAGAAGGAGGTATTTTTCCTAAGTTTAAGGCTTTTGATTTAAAGAGTTTGGTGACAAACAAGATTATAAGGAAATCAAGGAGACAAGGAAGGAAAGGAAGTGATATAGAATAAGGACTAAGGAAAAGCAAGGTTTGGTACTTTAACATAAAAGAAATTTTATTTTCTTATAAATTTTTGTTCATATGGTATATATATGTGTGTATATGGTATATATGTGAATACATATGATACATATGTGAGTATATATGGTATTTGTGCAAGTATATATTGTATATACATGGAGAATATGTGGTATATATATACGAAGTGAATGTGTATATATGAAATGTTATATATGCTCTACTCGGTAAATGAGTAAAACCGGTCTGGAATGGGGATTATATCGTGTGAGGTCAAGACCACGCAGTTATATCATGTGAGACCAAGACCATGGCAATTAGTCGTGTGAGGTCAAGACCACACGTAATTCTATACGAGGCCTCATTTCGAGATCGGTGTATTCATAATTACCTTGTGGAGCAAAATGATAAAATGATAAAAACTGAATATATGACATGTATGGATTGTGTTTTACTGTGATATTATTTTTCAATACGACTCGTTGCTTTTAAAAGTGCATTATGTTTTATTATTTATTTACCGTAATTAGTTAAAGTACCCACTAAGCAATGCTTAGCGAGTTTAGTTTCTTCTAAACTCGTAGGTTATTAGCAAGGACCCAGTAGCGAGCAGAGGAGTCCTACGATTTGTTGGTCATCAACAAACTTAGATGGTGCTCTTTATTTTGTATTTTGGTATTAGAAACTGGCATGTACTTATTTGAACACAAAGAGATAACTTGATGTAGCATGTAAATCTAGTAATGTATAATAACTGTATGGTTTTGAATTGAGTTGGGTTGTGAATATAGAAGTGTGAATTCTTCTTGCAGGATTTGTAGTTGAGGTTATAAGGGTGGATTATTGGGAGTGTGCTTATATTGAATTGTGAAACAAAATGTTTTTCATAAATAAGAAAAATTAGTTTTGTCGACACTTGGGACCACCAATTATAGGGGAAACTCTGGCAAAATTTTTTTAAAATATGCACTTAAAAATTTGCTAAGTAAAATATTAAGACATAACCACCATGAGATAACAGTCCATCTTGGTCTATAAATGTAGGCTAAGATGGGGTGTTACAGTGGAGGGGTTTTGAGATGATTTTAGTGTTTGAGGTTATGTTTATAAGATGGAAGTGATAAAAGAAGTATGTAACTGAAGTTTAGTAAGTATAAATATATAAAATGTGAAAACCTAGCCTTTTCTAGCTATTAGAGAAAAAAATGAAAACTGACAGAAGCTAACAATTAGAAAATATTGTGCAGAGTGCACAAGGCACGATTGTCTTTTTGCATAGGGATGCCTAGTAATGACCACTATACAACCATTATATAAGGTGGGACGCTCGCTACCTGTGAGAAAAGCTGTAATGGTTGACACTTTTTAAATTCTCTCTACCATATGTCCTATTTGCATGACTGTTCACTGAAGGTTTATTTGGGATGAAATCGACCACTAGACTCACAATGGTGAGATAGGTCAGGATGACCGCATTAACAAGAAAAAAATATTTATGGTTTTAATTAATGATATAACGTAACATATACAATAATATTTAACACAATGTATTGAATGCATATGGTTTATTCATTCAAGGATATTCCATTAATCATTCCTAAGTTATGTTTGATGAAGTTTAGTCTATTCCTAAGGATATTCCATTAGCAAGTTGGTTTTGAGTGTCTATAAAATCTAAAACAACATTTTGATTTTGAACATTGTCTCTTAAGAAATGATGCCTAATGTCTATATGTTTAGACCTAGAGTGTTGAATGGGATTCTTAGATAAGTTAATGGCACTAGTGCTATCACACTTAATAGGAATTGTGAGCGGGGATTTTTGCCCCCACTTCCAATGGAATGGTTCTTACAATGTCAAAACTGTTAGGCTTAGGGCCTTAGAGAACACAAGCCAGGAAAAAGAATGGGGTAGATGACTCGATTCCTAAGGAATCCCCAACCCCCTAATGGCTTTGGAAAGTTGGGTAAGAAGTGTACGGAAGGTGAGAATGACCCAGCACCCCCATAACACCCGGTTCATTGGAATCGTCTTCCTTTTCAGGTCTAAATATTATTAAATTATTGGTTATTATGACATTATCCACATTAAATACAATTTAAAAGAAATAAATATCATCACTTTATTAAAATAGAAAACAAGCAAGACAGGCACCCATCCGAGGATGGAAACATGCCTTTACAATGTCTAAGTCCATAAAAGAAGAGAAAATAAATAAAATGGGACACTCACCATAGGTGAAAATGTGTCCCTTATAATAGTCCTAAAATCCTTAGAAGATTAATTAAATTACATTACAAAAAATCGAGGCACCCACAAGTGGAAACGTACCCCAAACATCTTTAGAATCAAAATAAACAAATAACCAAAAAAAATTAAATCATTCAATTATGATAATTAAACATAAATCAACCATTATAAATAAAAAAAATAAACCATCCATCATAAAAAAGCATGTAATAAATCAAATAATCAAAACTAGGATTTGAAGAATTATATATAAAAATTTAGTATTTACATTTTAAACTTAAGGTTTGTAAGGTTAAAAATATGGTTTTAGGGTTTTAACTTGAAAATTAAAGCTTTGGTTTAGAAATTAGGGCTTTGAATGAATTAGGGTTTTGATTATTTTGGGGTTATGGCTACTGGATTAGGTTTTAGGGTTTTAAGGGAATTAGGTAGGTTTTGGTTATTTTGAAAACTAAGGTTTTGGATGTTTTGAAAAAGGATTAGGATTTTAATTAATTTGGAAAATAAATTAAGGTTTTAAATTATTTTGGAAAACAGATTAAGGTTTTAAATTATTTTGGAAAATAGATTAGGGTTTTAATTAATTTGGAAATCAAATTAGGATTTTGAAAATTAGAAGACAGATTAGGGTTTTTTAATTTGGGAAAATAGATTAGGGTTTTAGGTTTTATGGATTTAGGTTTAGGAACTAGTTTTACATATTAGTGATTAAGGTTTGGATTCTAGGTATTAGGGTCTTAGGGAATTAAGGATTTTGGAGCTAGGGTTTGGTGTTTAGGGTTCAAGGAATTAGGGTTAGGTATTAGGGCATTGTGGTTTTGGTTATTTAGAAAATTGATTTAGGATATTATAAAAAAACATTGTTACTCTAAAAGCTTTAAGGCCTTTTTAATTCTTGATAAGTAATTGCATGGGACATAGCTACTGGAGATATTTAAATAAAGATACAATAGGCATACGTTGATGGCATTATCGTATAAAGCTTACTGGAAATTATTTATACAAAACCACAAGTATGAACTTCATGATTTAATAAACTGGATTTGCTATTATTTTAAAGAGTTTACAAAACAAAATCTGCGTTGGTGGCTCCACCAATGATCCATTGATCCAAGCTATTGCTTGCCTGTACCAGCTAAGAATTCTAGCCAAAGAAAAATAAAGACAGTGGCTGCTGCCTTTGGTGTATTGTCTTTATAGTTTTTGCTTTGCTAATTGCCCTGTCTGCTGCTTGTTAATTATTGATTGTTGATGATCATTGATACATGTTATTAGCATTAAACATTGTTATTTATAGATAAATAATAACTAAACCCTAAACCTAATCTTCCTAATCCAAACTTTATATGAATTCTAGCTTGATTAGGAAATTAAATAGCTGGCCTAAATTGTTTTAAACTTCGGGTCATGTTGATTTGGCACGTCCAAATCAACATGGAGCTAGCCCATGTTGATTTAGTGTTCCCAAATCAACATAAGCTAGGCTCATGTCAATTTTGGTGTGCCAAATCGATATGAGCCTTTGCTCATGTCAACTTAGACCCTCCAAGTCGATATGAGCATTGGCTCATGTCGCCTTGGGCCGTCCTAACTTAAATAGGTCTAAAAGTTTTCAGTCCTTTGGTCAAACAGATTCAATTTGGGGCTTCATGTAACACCCCCTATACCCCATATACATACACCACATATACTCTCAATATGTAGTATACGTATACCTGATACAAGGATGTCATATTCTATATGAAGCAAATCAATCTTTAAAACTCTAACATCAAATCATTATTATAAATAGTAATAGATAGAACATTCCTTGTTAGAATACATAAACATATATTTTCATTACACCCAAAGTTTATCCAAAAAATTTATTTCATAAGCAGCATAAAATGTAGCGGATTATACATATATATATATTAAAATCAATATTTACAAAAACATAGAGTTTATACATGCTTGGCAGTTAGTCTCTGATCTTGAAGTCCAACAATAAACTATTCACAAGTCTAGACTCAACTTAGTCTAGCTGAACTCTCCGGTTCAACAGGATCTAACCTGCCACCTGCACGATAAATCACAATCGCGCTAAGCCAACGGCTTAGTGGTACAACCATGATAACAATATGATTCAATGTAATGCCAATGTCAAACTTTCAATAATTAGAAGCAATATACAACGATACCATATTTCATAACATTAAATCTCATTACATTGTTTAAGTGTTCCATTATTTTTAATTCACATTAAAGCAAAGACAAGCATGGGCCCAAAAGAAACTAATATGCCATTCAAATTCCAGAGTTACTGTTTTGGTCCAATAATCACATTTATCAAGCCCGTAGGCAAATCATTATCACAATGAGAAACATCTCATATGTAACATCCCAACTAGGCTTCAAGGACTAGGCCCAACCAAGCTTCAAGGGGAGCATAGCATCAACCCAACCTGGCTTCAAGGACCAATCCCAACCCAGCTTCAAGGGATTGTTACATTTAGGCATGCAACCAATAACAAAACTCTGAAAATTGAATAACATACTAGGCACACAATTCTTTCATTATTTCATTATCAATTTCATTCTCATTTTCTCATAATCATCTAGGCACAATGCCTCAATATTTCATTTACATTATTATAGCCAACATCAATGGCTTCACATTTCATCATTTGAGTGCACATCACAACTTACATTGTTCATATATTTTGAATCCTCAACATATAATTCACATAATGCACATAATACAAATCATTGCACCACTCTCATTTATCAACAATATAATAGGTAACCTAACACATTTTCCAACCAAATGTGTTAAGTCCCAAAATCATGTAAATGTATGCAATCATGTAGGGTTTGTACTTACCTCAAGAGCAACTCACACCAATCTAACAACCTCCTCTTCCAAGAATCCTTCAACAGTTGGATTTGGGCAACTCAAATCTCTTTAAAACCTAATCCAAATGTGATTATACACACTCACTTAGTAATACACATAAGAAAATAAGGATAAGAACTAACTAGGGCAAACCCTACACATGACACGCTCAACAACACGGGCGTGTCCCTGATCATGCCCTAAACCCACAACACATAAGCTTTGACATGCTCAGTGACATGGGCGTGTCACTGCACGTGTCAATTATCCTCCAACATAGTAGCTATGACATGCTCAGTGACATGGGCGTGTCACTGGATGTGTCAATCTTCCAACAACACAGTAGCTATGACACGCTCAGTGACATAGGTGTGTCACTGCTTGTGTCACCCACACTAAAAACAAAACCTATGACATGCCCAAAGACATGGCCGTGTTAATGGGCGTGTCAAGCCAAAAACCTGAAATAGATACCAACAATGCCACATCCAACAAACCTCTTTCTTTTACCATTTTCCACTCCAAACAAACTTAACCAAAACCATCAATAAACCATAATAAACTTTCATAACATCAATACAGCTCAATAACATGCATCAAAACACAATCACAACCATACTTTACAACTCAACACATACACAATCCATAACTCTTGTCTTCTTCACCAAACTTAACATTTTCTTCAATCCAAACCCAAAATCAAAGTCAAATAGACCAAACAACTTCAAACATACCAAAATCAACCATACACACAATTACACCAACCATTCACTAAGCTCGAAAACACAAACTCCATTAAACAATCCAACAAACTCAAAGGACACAAAGAAACAAGTTGAAAACTTACCAAAAGTGAAGAAAATCCTTCAAACTCCAACTTGATCTCTTGAAACACCCTTCAATCTTGAGTTAGGAAGCAACAAAATCTCTCTTTCCCTTTAGCTATGGCGATGGCCGGCTAACTCAAAAGAAGAAAGAAGAAGATGATAGAAAAATCAACCCAAACTCTACTCTTAACCACTTAATTCTCCACTTAATCTCCACCAAGTAAATTAATTATTATAATATACAAAAATCATCTTCCACTCACATCTAATTTTTATTTAAAATAATTAATTATCCCATTTGACCATCAATAAAGTTAACTTGTATATGCTGTATATATCTTCATATATACAACATATACACACTTTCCTCTCTTATCTTTCCACTTAATCAAATATACAATTTGCATTTAATTCCATTTTCAAAACTTAACATTCTCAAAATTTTAGGGTATAGTTTGGGATATTACAATTCTCCCCCTCTACAAATAAATTTCATCCTCGAAATTACCTGATCTCAAGTCTGAAATAGCTGGGGATACTGATCTCGCATCACTTGCTCACTCTCCCAAGTTGCCTCTTCCTTTACATGATTCTTCCAAAGAACCTTCACAAGTGCACTTTCTTATTTCTCAACTCTTTCACTTAATGTGCCAAAATAGCCACTGGTTCTTCCTCAAAAGTCAGATCTAGACTCACCTCAATAGATTCTACTGACAAAATATAAGATGGATATGACCTGTACCTCCATAGCATAGAGACATGGAAGACATTATAAATTCTATCCAATTTAGGTGGCAAAGCGAGTCGATAAGAAACTAGTCCAACTCTATCTAGTACCTCATAAGGTCCAATGAAATGAGGACTCAATTTCCCTTTGTGGCCAAATCTCAAAATTTTCTTCCAAGGAGACACTTTCAAAAATACTTTATCTCCAACACTAAACTCTATGTCTCTCTTCTTCAAATTTGAATAGGATTTCTATCTGTCTGAAGCTGCTTTCAACCGATCCTGAATTATCTTCACTTTCTCTTCCGTTTCCTTAATCAAGTCGGGACCAACCAACTTACCTTCTCCAACTTCATCCCAACATAGAGGCATCCTACATCTTCTCCCATACAATGCCTCATAAGGTGCCATTTTAATACTGGACTAGTAACTACTGTTAAAGTTAAATTCAATCAATGACAAAAATCTATCCCAACTCCCAAAGAAATCAATGACACAGCTTCTCAACATATCCTCCAAAATCTGTATCACTCTCTCTGATTGCCCATCTATTTGCGGATGAAAAGCAGTGCTAAAATGCAATTGAGAACCCAAAACATTTTGCAAACTCTTCCAAAACCTTGAAGTAAACCAGGGATCTCGATCAGACACCAAAACAGATTTGTGTTCTGAACCCGAGTTAGTTTGGATTCTAGACCCAGGGTGGTTTGGGTTTTAGACCCGGATTGAGTTTTGGACTAAAAAAAGATTTGGGTTCTGGACCAGGATTGAGTTCTTAACTCAAAAAATAATTTGGGTTCTAGATCCGACATGGTTTGGGTTCTTATCCCAGATTGAATTATGGACTCAAAAAAAATTTGGGTTCTAGACCAGAGATGGTTTGGGTTCTAGACCCGAATTGAGTTTCGGACTTGAAAAGAATTTGGGTTCTGCACCCGAGGTGGTTTTGGTTTTGGTCCTGGATTGAGTTCTGGACTTGAAAAGAATTTGAGTTCTGAACCTGAGGTGGTTTGGGTTCTGGACCCGAATTGAATTCTAGACTAAAAAAAGATTTGGGTTCTGGACTCGAGTTGGTTTGGGTTCTAGACCCAAGATGGTTTGGATTCTAGACCCGAATTGAGTTTTAGACTAAAAAAAGATTTGGGTTCTGGTCCCGAGGTGGTTTGGGTCTGGACCCAGATTGAGTTCTGGACTTGTAATACCCTTATACCCTATATACGTATAATATATACACCCAATATATATAAAATATGCATATACTGTATAAAAATATCACAATCCAATTTAATAAAATTTTTACATTCTAAATTTAAAATCCCAAATATTTAAAAATATATATTTAAATAAGAAATATTCTTTATAAAATATAGGTTCCAAAATAGTATTATTCATAAAAATCTCTGAGAAAAATTTTCCAAAGTTTTGTCTGTAATTTGGATATCCCCAAATTTCAACAAAAGACAACCTGTAAAAAAAAATACTCCCAATAATAATACATCTCACATTTCCCCAACACTTCTCAATTTCTCCATATTATCTCAAAACAATTATACATATACACAAATATTTATCAAAACACATATTAAACCCACATTATATAATTTATCCAAAACATTCTTTATAATATACATTATATACTTAAAAAACATAGCATAATGTACATAATATGACAATGTACTATATAATATAAAATATATACATGCTGGCAGTGTCTCTGATCTTGGTGCTCTAAAAAAACTCTACAATCAACTCAAATCTAGACCTGACCTGGCCTAGAAGAACTCTTCAGCTCAACCAAATCACCCATGTCACCTGCGTAATTAATTATAATCGCGCTAAGCTAAAAGCCTAGTAGTACAAAATTTGATAACAATAAAATTTAAATTAAATGCCAATGATTAATGCTTAAATTCTATGTCAGAATGTGGCATCCAAGCTCACTTTTAAACATATTTTTACATCATTCAATAATTTACATAAGAACAAACACAAGCATGGGCCTAAAAGATCTAATATGCCATTCAAATCCCAGAGTTATTATTTTGGTCCAAATTGACACCATGTATCTAGCCCCGAAGGCAAATCGTATCACAGTGATGCCAAACGCCTAGCCCCGAAGGCAAATCAAAGTAATTGCTCAAAAGCTAGCCCCGAAGGCAAATAATGAGGATAACCTCATAGGCATGCCACCAAACACAAAACTCTAGAATTGAATAACATACTAAGCACACAATTATTTCATATTTTTCATTATCAATTTCCTTCTCATTTTCCCATAATCATCTAAGCACATTGCCTCATTTTTTCATTTATCTCATTCATATCAATATCAATTAACTTTAATTCATCTTATTTCATCATTTTTATCATAATGTATACACATTTCTCAGTAAAAAAAAAAACATCACCCAAATATTTTGGGTTATTTTCACATAATGCATATTTCACATTTTATGCAATTTAGCCATTAACAATGGCTTTTCACAATGCATTTAATGCATATATAATATTACACATGTCATAGCACATTGTTCATGAATAATCAATGTATCAAGTAGCATAACAAATTTTTCAACCAAAATATGTTAAGCCCAAATGTAATTCAATTATGCCACATTTATCAAGAGTTTGTACATACCTCTTTAAGCTCTTAAAAGCAAGCTCAAAATCCCCCACCAACCTACTCTTCAAAGTTGCCCTTTAACATTAGGGTTGGGCAAACTACCTCTCCTCAATGCCTATACTAAATGTGATCAAATACAATCATTTAATATTACATTTTAAGGCATTTTCAATATCAAACCTCAATTAAACATTACTCAAATCGAAACCTCAAAGTTAAGCCCAACCTTACTTTAACTTTGAAAAACCATATTAAATCATTCAAATTAGTGTTTTAAGTTTATTTATATTATTACAAATATATTTTAACATGTTTCAATCAATTACATTAGCTAAACACATGCTTTAGTACAAAATCCTAAAATGGCATAACCTTCACCGTTGAAGGTTTTTCGTTCCAAATCAATCCAATTATCAATCCAAGCTTATATTCATCACTTATATCATTAAACAACATGTTTTAAATATTAAAATCAAACAATTCACCATCTTTGAAAATTCACTTTTCCAAAATCCTAAATCAATACTAGTTCATCCAAACTCTATCTAAACTTAACCAAATCCATCATTTGACTTTAAAATCCTTATTTATGCATCAAAATAATACATTTGGAATCAAATTGCACAATTAATTCACATGATTTCACAATCCCAAAAGTTCCATAACCCTAAATTCTCTCTCTTAACGAAGCTCAACTTAAATTCAACCATCTTTTGAATCCAACCTTAAAATCATTATTAGCTATTCAAAGCAACTTCATTCATACCCCATTAAGCAATTAAAACATACTACTTTAAAACTTCAAAATCAACATAATCAAATCTTTATGGAAATTCAAGGAAAAAGTTAGAAAACTTACTATTTTAAGTATAAAACAACAAAACTTCACTAAAACCTTCAAAACCTTTCGATTAAATGAACTTGGAAGAAGAAAAACCTTGTCTTTAGACATCCATGGATTTCGACCATGCAAGAAAGAAGAAGAAGAAGAAGACCAAATGGGAATTTCTCTCTCTTTCCACTTTCATTTCAACCTTATATATATAATATTTTAATATTTTTTTAATTACTTAATTAATAAAACCCTAAAATTACATCTTCCATCCAAAATAATTTATTTTTTAAATTATTTAAATAATTTTAATTTCTAAAGTATAATTATAAAAATGTCATTTGACTTTTTGACTTTTCTTTTAAAAATGATGACTTTTGTTGACTTTGTATGTATTATGTATATTCCATGTATATTTCACATATACATTCCACTTTTTTACTTAAAATTATTCAATTTTCCATTTAAATCATTTATTTAATTTATCCAATTTAATTTTTATTTTATTTAATTTTTAAAAATTCCAGATGTTAGAGGACTCAAAAAAAATTTGGGTTTTGGACCCAAGATAGCTTTACTGGACCTAGATTGAGTTATGGACTAAAAAAATACTTAGATTTTAGACCCAGATTGAGTTCTAGACTTAAGGTGGTTTGGGTTCTGGACTCGAGATGGTTTGGGTTCTAGACCCAAGGTACTTGCAAAAAATTAATTATAGTAAGTAAATTGTCTTGCAAAAAATTAGACTCTTTTTTACTGTATCTATGTACTCTTACCCCATGCGTGGAAAAAATATTTGTAAGTATAAAAATTAATTTTTAGACATGCAAAAAATATAGACTTATAATAAATATCTATTTAGTGTGTGCACGTGTACTGTGTGAACTATTGAAACAAATAAAGAAGATATAGAAAATAAAAAAGCCAACTTTGACTTATGAATTTAGAAACTAATAATGCAAAGCAACTTTAAATTATAAAGTATTGAAATGGATGAAAAATTTGAATGAATTATTAAAACTGCATATGACTTTGTCCTTTTTATTTATTATTATATTACATTTTATTACCTGATATTTGCCTCTTTTTTCTATATAAAGGATCGTTCTCTTGTAATTTTTCAATCAGAACACCTTCATCTTCAACATTGTCTTATAATTTTATGTTTTTAAAAGCTTCATCACTTACCATGGCTGTCATTCAACTTTCCTCAAGGTTAGGGATACAATCAAACAACAAATTGCTTACTTACCTTTATAATATCGGGGTTGAGCAAATTTCGCTGTTACTTGGGATGCATCTCCACCAGAGTTCCAAGGAAAAAAACACCAGTAAGTGTCACTTTGTTGTTAATTAATTACTTATTGACATAAAATTTGTTAGTATAATTGAATGATAAATGTTGTTGTGCAAAAAAAATGCATGAAAATTTATGTAGCAAAATTTATAAAAATTGTTGTACAAAAATGTGCATGAAAATTTGTGCAGCAAAATTTATAAAAATTATTATACAAAGATATGCATAAAAATTATTATACAAAAATATATGTAAAAATATATATATATATATGTGTACAAAATTTATAAAAATTATTATACAAAAATATACATAAAAAATTATTATACAAAAAGATGCGTAAAATTTATATATGTACTTACCTTGACTTATCTATATTTAGACAGCATGATGGTTGTGACAATAAAGTAGGAGGAAATACTCACAAAACTCACAAATGGTATGATCAGGCCCCATATGCAGTATGAATAATGGTATGAGAAAGCAGCTTTGAAGACTTCATTTTGCAATCACCAGCCTAGGGCTATCAAATTGACCGGAGTGTGATCCAAGCGCTTGCAGAGCAATGGCTAGACACAACCCACACTTTCCACTTGCCCATTGGAGAGATGACAATTGGTCTAGTCAATTTTGTTGCTATAACAGGTCTCTGATGTGATGGGACCCCTGTCCCTTTGACCAGTAATATTTTAAAGGAGGAGAAAATTCAATAGTTGACCAGTGTTAGGCCCCATTATAGAGGATCATATAAAATCAAATATGAGCCCATTCGAGAGTACTGGATAAAGTATACTCAACCCATGCAGGATGAGAGGGCGAAACAATATACACGGGGTTTCGATTATATCTGTTGGGGGTGACCATTTTAGGCAGCACTGAGTCTTCCATCCACTTGTTGGTGTTATGTGCTCTTTCTGACCTAGACCGTGTACCTTCTTATGTGTGGGGAGAAGATGGCCCCGCTAGCTTTTATCATGCCTTCGATATGATCTGCAGGAACAAAAGATCCTTCATTGGTTTCATAGCTGTTGTCAAGGTATCACCATGCCTTTAGAACTATTGATCCAAATAATGCATGTGTATAGAATTGATTTTCTTTTTCATGTACAGGTTTGGGCATATGAGAACAACTTGGTGAGAGTTCCAACATTACAAGGTCGTAGGTTGGGTATCCAAGGCTAGGTTTCTGGCTATAAGGCAGCAGGGAGGTGCCTGGAAGCCACCATGTTTACTCTTACCACTTCCATATGAGTCGCTTAACATGGGACCAAGTAAGAAAAAATGTTACATATTATTATCCAAACTTATGATCAAAACAACTTACATGTTTGATTTTTTGCAGGTGAATGTAGCCTGGTGGGTTGCTAAAGAAAGAAACAGTTGGATTGGATGCATGACTGATGCACTGCCCTTGCAAGACTCTTATCAGATTATTGTTGGTCTAGTTTCTTGTGGCTGGTTTCTTTGTGAAAGGGTACATAACTGGCTTCTCAAACCTGACCAATGAAGGGTACCGACAGATATCCATGCTTGAAACTTACTGGAGCAGAGCTCATAATGGCTTATAAATTGGGGACTTTCTGCTCCCACCTGATGTGCCATATGTCCAATTCATCCAAGATCAACTGCTAAATTTTAAAGTTTCACCTGTTGGCATTTGGGAGCTTCCCTAAAGTGAAGAAGAAGAAATAGAAGTGGAGAAGGAGAGGAAGAAGAATACAAAGACGAAGACAAAGATGAGGATGAGGAAGGTGAACCTTCTTTCCATTCTCGTGGCAATTTCGGGGCTGTTACTTATCAGGTAAACACTTATCATTTTCTCATTTCTTCTTAATTTGGTTTGACTATTTTCATGATTATTGTAGGCTATTGGTTCCTCTATCCATTGAGTTATCCCTTTGTATGATCCACCGATACAGTGGTAGTTTTCTCCATTTGCTCATTTATTTCAGCTAGATGTGCCATCTTATCTGTAGGGATTCGACTTGAGTTACCTGATTAGTCATCCTGTCTCGTTATGATATATGCTTGCATGTATGCATGAAAATTTATGTCTTACCCTTTCCTTGTCTGGCTCACAGTAGATGCTCGAGGAGCAGAAAAAAAGTGGCAAGAAGAGTTGTTACCAGTCGCTAAAATGCTGCCCATTTTGAAGGATTATATCATCAGAAGCGCACAGAACTTTCGTTACTTCCAGTTTCAAGGTATGAGAGATCCGAATGCTTCTTCATCAAGGGGCCCTAGACTGATGGCCATGAAATGCCTCCTTCTTTCTCAAGTGATGACTATTATAGAACCGACTCCCAGGGCAATGTGGACTTTGGACGGATAATATACATCCTCCTTCAACAGGCAATGACTTTCTCAGGGCTTTATTAGATTATGGACCACCTCCCTCTCCACAGTGACTGATTTTGTATCAACTTGTATTATTTAAGTAAAAGGATTGTATTAATTATAACAACAATAATAATAACAGTTTACTTTTCAACAACTTTGACTCTTTTTTTTTACTTTTCTGTATCTTTCCTTTTTTTTTAATAATACATATATATGTACACATAAGTCCATGATGAATTCAATTTTGGATTCATTATGGATGAAAGTTTAAAAACCCCTAATATACTCGGTATTCTAGCCACTACTAAATCTAAGCTCCTTTCCTCACATGCCTTAGTTTTAAATCACTTCTCAGTCATTGTGTACTTCGATCTACAAGCCAATGTGTAAGCGGAAATTTTTGCCTCCACTCCCGATGGAATAGTTCTTGCGACATCGGCACTGTTAGGCTCAGGGCCTTAGAGAACACGAGCCTAAACTCAGAGAAAATGGAGTTGCCACCCGGACGGGCCGAGAAAAAAAAGGGGTGGATGACTTGATTCCTAAGGAATCCCTAACCCCTTAATGGGTTTAAAAAGTTGGGTACATAGGGGGAAGGTAAGAATGACTCAACACACCCCACAATGCCCGGTTCATTGGAACTGGCCTCCTTTTCATGTCTAAAATATTATAAAATTCTCAAATATTATGTTACTATCCTTACTACATGCGATTCAAAATAAATAAAGAATTTATTTCATCAAAACAAGACCAAAACAAAATAATAAATGGGCACCCATCCAAAGATGGAAATATGCCCTTACAATGTCCAAATGTCCATAAAGAAAATAAAATAAGATAGGACACCTACCAAAAGGTGAAAACATATCCCTTACAATTGTCCCAAAATCTTTAAATGTTAAATTAAATTACATAATAAAAACTGAGGCACCCACGAAGTGGAAACAGACCCTTTACAACCTTAAAATCTAGATAATCAATTAACCAAATAAATTAAACCATTCAAACATAACAAATAAAAATAAAACATCCATCATAAAATAAACCATCCTTCATAAAATAATAAAAATAAATCAAGATATAAACACGTATTAATAATCAATCCTACCTTCAAATATCATATCAAACAATGAATGTATAAACTAGGGTTTTTAGAGTTTTAATATTACAAACTACTTTTAGGGTTTTGATATTAAAAACTGGCTACTAGATTATGAGGGCTTTAGAGGTTATTTAGCTACTGGGATATTAAAGTTTTAGAGAATTAGGATTTCTAGAAAATGTTTTCAGGATCTTGAATTAAGATTAGGGATTTTGGGTACTAGGTCTAGGAATTAGGGTTTATGGAATATAGGGTTTAGGGGTTTTAAGCTAACTGGATATTAGGGTTTTGGCTAGGGTTTAATGGATTAGGGTTTAAGGATTTACTGGATTAGGGTTTAAGGGTTTAATCGATTAGGTTTTAAGGGTTTTAGGTTCACTGGATGTTATGGGTTTGGTTAGGGTTTACTGGATTAAGGTTTAAGGGTTTACCAGATAAAAAATTTAGGGTTTTAATTTATTGTATTAGGAAAACAATTTAGGGTTTGAGGAAATAAATTAGGATTTTGGAAAAATAATTAGGGTTTTGGAAATTAATGAAAACAATTTAAGGTTTTAGAAAAACAGTTTCAGGTTTTCTTTTTGGGATTTAAAAAAATAGTTACTATTTTAGCAAGTGGATAAACATATTAGGGTTTTGTCAATTATGTTAAGCCTTAAGCTACTGGATGGTCCAATGGATTGAGTTTTGGTTTTATAAAATACCCAATTAAGATTTTAATAATTAAAATATTGAATCAAAATGATAATTGAAAAAATTAATCAAAGTGTTTAAGGGAAAAGAGAAATCTAGCTATTGTATATTTAAACAACATTTTAAGTCAAAATATCAAGCTACTGCAAATATAAACCAATTATTGATTGAGACCAAACCTTCATGGTCGGTTCCACCAAAATTGATGTTTGATTCTAGCTGAAGAAAAGCAAAGATAGGATGGTTGATGAACATTGTTGATTTCTTCTTGAATCCTACTGATTATTGATTGCTACTGCCTGCTATTAACCTTTGTTACTTTTATTATTATTGCTCCATGATGTTGGCATTCAACCTCAACATTTATAGGCAAATAATCAATAAAATCCTAAACCTAATTTGCTAATCTGACTCTTAAATGAATTCTAAGCTAATTAGGAATTCGGGTGGCCAAAACTTAATAGGACCATGTCAATCTGGTGTACCATATCAATATGACCTAAGGCCATGTCGATTTGGGCAACTAGGTCGATTTGGGCAACTAGGTCGACATGAGCCAGTCTGGGACACCAAATCGACATGAGCCATGCTCATGTCCACTTGGGCCTTCTAGGTCAACATGAACAATGGCTCAAGTCGCCTGGGTCGCCTCGACTCAAAATAATCTTGTATATTTTTTATTTTTGAACAGAAAAATTTTAATTTAGGCCGAAAAAGCTTAATTTAGGGATGTATGCCTTTCAAATCTAGATCGGCTTATTTAAAAGTTGTAAACTAGGTTTAAATCTTTTAAAGTTAGATCAAATTTATTTTGGCATTCTTTAATCAGGACCGTGCCAACTTAGGGCCAAAATTAAGGGTTTACAGTTTGCCCCTTGCTTTGAATGATCGAGAATTGATTCAGAAGTGAAAAGCAAAATGGCTATTGAATTAATTTTGGCAAAAATGAATTGGTCTCTAGGCCCAGTGTTGGTTTGGGTGCTTGGACTCGAAATTGAATTTGATTTGGGTTCTAAGCTTGGTTTGAGTTCTGGACTAAAAAAAATATTTAGGTTATGGACCTGATTTGGTTAGGGTTTTGGACCCCGTTTGAGTTCTGGACTCGAAAAAGATTTGGGTTTTGGACCCAGATGGTTTGGGAAGATTTGGGTTTTGGACCCAGATGGTTTGGGTTCTAGACCCATTTTGAGTTTTAGACTAAAAAAAAATTTGGGTTCTGGATCCAAGATTGTTTAGGTTCTAGACCTGGTTTGAGTTTTAGACTCAAAAAAGATTTGGATTCTAGACCTGAGATGGTTTGGGTTCTAGACCCGGTTTGAGTTCTAGACTCAAAAAAATATTTAGGTTCTAGACCAAAGATGGTTTGGGTTCTGGACCCGGTTTGAGTTCTGGACTCGAAAAAAGATTAGGTTTTGGACCCGAGATGGTTTGGGTTCTAAACTCAATTTGAGTTCTGGACTCGAAAAAGATTTGGGTTCTGGACCCAAGATGGTTGGTTTGAGTTCTAGACTCGAAAAAGATTTGGTTTTTGACCCGAGATGTTTTAGGTTCTAGACCCGATTTGAGTTCTGGACTAAAAAAAATTTAGATTCTGGACTCGAGATGATTTGGGTTCTGGGCTTGAGATGGGTTGGGTTCTAGACCCGGTTTGAGTTTTGGACTTGAAAAAGATTTAGGTTATGGACCCGAGGTACCTGCGAAAATTAATTATTTTTAGTAAAGTATTTTGCAAAAAATTAGGCTATTTTTTATTGTACCTATATACTCTTGCCCCTTGAGTGAAATAAATATTTGTAATTATAAATAATATTTTTTAGACGTGCATAAAATAAATATCTATTTATTGTGCACGTGTGTTGTGAATTATTGAAACAAAGAAAGAAAGCCAAATTTGATTAATAAAGTAACTTTGAATTGTTAATTATTGAATTATTGAATTTGGATGAAAGTTATTAATTTATGTTAAGTGCATGTGACTTTGTCCTTTGTTCATCATATTACATATATTATTTTTTATACTATTTTATTATTTTTATTTTTTTCTTTGCTTTTTTTATAATCATTTCTTTTTTCTATATAAATGGTCATGCCCTTTCAATTTTAAAACAGAACACCTTCATCTTCACCTTTTCTCTGAAACTTTAAAGCTTCCTTGCTTGCCATGGCTGGCAGCCAACTTTCTTTAAGATATGGGACATGATCAAACAATGAATTGATTACCTACCTTCGAGACAACAAGTTTGAGCAAATCCCATTATTACCTGGGATGCACCTCTATCGGAGTTCCAACAAAAAAAACACCAGTAAGTGTCATTTTGCTGTCTATTTAATTGCTTATTTACAAAATTTGTTAGTATAATCTCATTCGTGAAGATTTATGTGAATTATACAAAAATAAATATCAAAGCGAATATACAAAAATACATATAAAAATTTTATGTTGTGAAATTTATAGAAATTAGTATACAAAATATATTTGTAGTAGAATTTATAGAAAGTAGTGCACAAAATATATATAGCAAAATTTACAAAGTTATGTAGGAAACTTTTGATGTATTAAAATTTATGAAAAAATATAGATAAGAAATTATGCAGTAAAAATCATTTTATAAAAATGTATAAAAATTATTGTACAAGAATATGTAGTGAAATTATAAAAATTATTGCATGGAAATTTATGTGTACTTACCTTGACTTACCTATATTTGGACAGTATGATGGTTTTGATATGAAAGTGGGAGGAAATATTAACAAGGTTTGCAAATGGTATGATCGGGCCCTGCTTGCAGTAAAGAGAATGGTCCAAGAAAGTGGTTTTGAGGACTTCATCTTGCAATTACGAGCCCGGGGTTATCAAATTGATAGGAGTGTTATTCAAGTGCTTACAGAGCTATGGCTGGACACAGCCCATACATTCCATTTGCCTATTAGAGATATGACAATTGGTTCGGTCAACTTTGCTACTATAACTAGTCTCTAATGTGATGGAACCCCTGTCCCTTTGACCAACAATATCTTAAAGGAAGAAGAAATTCGACAGTTGATCGGTGTTAGGCCCTATTATAGAAGATCATATAAAGAAAGATATGAGCCCATCCGAGAGTATTGGATAAAGTATACCTAACCCATGTAAGACGAGAAGGGGAAATAGTACACCTAAGGGTTGCTTTATATCTTCTAGGGGGACCATTTTGGGGAGCACCGAAACTTCCATCCAGTTATCGGTGCTACGCATCCTTTCTGAATTAGATCGTGTATCTTCTTATGCATGGGGAGAAGCTAGTCTTGCTTGCCTTTACCATGGCTTTGATGCACTTTATAGGAAGAATAGATCCTTCATTGGTTTTGCAGCCGTTACCAAGGTATCACTTTCTTGAAAAATATTGATCCAATCAATGTATAGACTTGATTTGCTTTTTCATGTGTAGGTTTGGCATATAAGCATAACTTAGTGAGGGTTTGAAACATTATGTGGCCACGAGTTAGATATCCAAGGCTAGGTGTCTAGTTATCGGGCTGCAGGGAAGTGCCCAGAAGTCACCACATACACTTTCATTGCTACCATATGAGTTGCCTAATCTAGGACCAAGAAAGAAAAATGTTAATATTAATATCAAACTTATGATCAAAATAAGTTACCTGTTTGCATTTTTGCAGGTGGACGTGGTGGAGAACTGAAGAAAGGAATAACTGGATTAGATGCATGACTAATGCATTTCCCTTGCAAGATTCCCGTCGAATTATTGCTGGTCCAGTCTCTTATGGCTGGTATCTGGGTGAAAAAGTACATGACTGGTTTGTTGGGCCTGATCATCGGAGAGTACCAACAAATTTTCCATCATTTGTGCTAAACACCATATCTATGTCGAAACCTTATTGGAACCGCTGCCATGATGTCTTTGATGTTCATGACCTCTTGCTCTCGCGAGATATACCATATGCTTAATTTATCTGGGATCATCTGTTAAACTTTGAAGTGTCACCTATTGGCATCCGTAGGCTTCCCCCGGGTAAAGAAGAAGTAATAGAAGTGGAGGAAAGCAAGGGGGAAGAATATGAAGAAGAAGATGATGAGGAAGAAGATGAGGTTGGGCCTTCTTCCCATTCTTATGGTGACTCTGGGGCAGGCACTTCTCAGGTATCTATCATTGTGTCATTGTAGCTATTTCTTCTTAATTTGTTCTGACTACCTGTATGACCATTGCAGGCTGCTGGCTCTCCTGGTCATGGAGCTATCCCTCCGTATGATACTTTGATACAGTGGCAATTTTCTCCATTTTCCCCCTCTTATCTAGATATGTCATCTTATCCTCATGGCTTCGATTCAAATTATCTGGTATGCCATCCAGTTCCATAATGATATATGCTTGTATGTATGCATGAAAATGTATGGACTTACCCTTTCCTTATCTAGCTCACAATGGATGCTCGAGGAGCATAATAGAAAGCTTCAAGAAGATTTAGCTGCCAATCATCGACACGCCACCCATTTTAAAGAATTATACCAATAGGAGGCATGAGACTTTCGATATTTCCAGTTTTCGGGCATAAGGGATCCGAATGCTTCTTCATCAAGGGGTCCCCGGACTGATATTCATGATATGCCTCCTCCTCTTTCAAATGATGACAGAATTGACTTCCAAGACAGTGAAGGTTTGTTTAGGTGCTTCATCTTCAAGTAGATATTGGATGGACAATATGCCCCCTCCTCCAACAGGTGATGACTTTCTTAGAGATTCATTCGATTATGACCGCCTCCTTCTTCGCAATGACCAAATTTTAACAACTTGTATCAAATTAAATAATAACTTGTAATAATAATAACAACTTTCTTGGTACTTTGACTTTACTTTTTTTTTGACTTTTTTTTCAACATTTTTTTAAAGTATATGTATATAGTAGCACATGACAAATCCAAAATAGGGTTCGTCATGGACAAAAATTCACAAAACCTTAACATATTCGGTCACCACCCTATTTTGGCTCCTTTCCTCGCATGTCTTTGGTTTCACATTGCTGCCAATTCCTTGTGCTCTTTGGATAATCCAACACTTAAATAAATCAAATTCAATTCTTTATTTCAGGACAGATTAAACCATTCACCTATTCTAATTGCCAACCCTATTTACAAATACTCCTCGTAAAATCAATTCAAAACAACTTCCAATTTTTAATCCCAGTTCCATTTTGCAAAACCAATTCAAACAACCTCAATTTCCTTCATTCAGTTCCTACCATCATCAATTAATTATTACATTTAACCATGGCCAAGGCCAATTTGAAAAAGGTGAAGAATTTATTTAAAAATATCAAGGCATCACATTGGGAACAAATGTCATGGTCTCAACTTAATGTCTTGAAATGCTTTCAAAATATCAAATTGGACCAACCATTTTTACATGCCATGGCTTCCTTTTGGGATGTGAAAACTAGGAATTTTAAGATAAACAACTTTGAAATTTATCTTATGATTGAAGAATTTGAAGCCATTCTTGGATATCCAAGTAATCAACCAATGGCTTGCCCATACTGACTTCCAAAACCCAACAAAAGATGTTGATGTTGTTCCAACTCTCAAAACCCAAAGTCCTGCAATTGACTAGAGGTGAGAAAATTATGCTTGGTCCCTTGATTGATTTTTGCACTTCCCATTTGTCTTCGACCAAAGCTTGGGGACGCATGTTCTATTTATGTTTACTTGGTCAATTCTTGCTTATTTTTGCTGATAGTGGCATTTATCCATGAGTACTGGACATCGAGGACCAAATGGGAGGCTTATCACTAGTACTTGTGATTTTGGCTAAAACCCTAGTTGGACTAGACCAATTCAAAACAGAATCTTCAAGGAAGTTAGCTGGGAGTCCTTTTCTACTTTAGGTAATTACATAAACTGCCCTTTTGGGTTTTAAATTTAGGTTTTCATTTTTATTGCTTTAAATTTTACCTAGCCTGCCCTTACAGATTTTCGGAACTAGCGAGCTGTCCTAATTTTTGCCTAGGCGCTCATGCGGGTTTTTAACCTAGTGGACTTTTTTTTATTATGTCTATCCTTTTACAGATCTAGCTACAGGAGCGCCTCTGCTTACTTGGCACCCCGTCTGTGGACTTCACTAAATATCTGCCATGACATCATTCTTCTAGGAAATCACTCTGTCCCGCTTCCTCTTATGTTGGCTGGATCAGCTTGATTCACTCACAAGTTGTGTTTAACATCTGTTAGTTGGTACCTCGATGAAAGATTTCTCATGTCACCATTCAGACATATCTTATGTATGTCCCTCTTACTGCTCTTCATCGAGGCACTTGTTATGATCCTCATCATCTTGGCCACTAGTATGGGGCTAAGCCTTGAGGTTCTAAATTTACTCCTGATTTGGACATGCCCCATCTGACTGAAGCCTTCTTGGATCAACCGAAGCAAAGCTGGTTTGCATACTACACTTATCGTTTGCCATAGATTTTACATTTGTCAATTTTTAGAATAAATAATGTTAGGATGAACAATAATAATTAATAAAAGATATTTCCTTTCCTTTTATAATTTGTCATCACCTTTTGCTATTGTGGTATTTATCTTACACAAATGGTTAAATAAATCAAAATAGTGCATACAAAAAAATTTTAAACTCAACTATGTTTATTAAATTGGGGAACAACCAAAAACATTAAGCCAGCATATACAAGATCAGTCCCGTCGCCAACCAGCCCTTTCGGGTTTTCTAATTGATAATTTTCACTCACTCAACCCTAATTGTTGCCTAGCCCGTCCTTTCAGATTTTTAGAACTAGCGGACTGCTCTAACTTTTGCCTAGTCCTCCCTTTCAAGTTTCCAACCTCTCAAGCTTTCTCTTTTCTTTCTTTTTTTCAAACATAGAACCTCTTCAACCTGTCAATGTTTACCGGCTCACTAAACTCATTCCCATCTATGTCTGACAACTAGACTGTGCCCTTTCTCATGACTTGCTTCATGACATATGATCCTTCCTAGCCAGGTCTAAACTTTCCTCTTCGATTAGGAACATTAGGTTTGCATTGTTTCAACACAAAATCACTGACTTTAAGTCTTCTAACCTTAACCCATCTGTTGTAAGCCCGAGCTATTTTTCTTTGATACAACTAAGCAAAAGCAAAGGCAGTATGGCTGCCTTTGATGAATAGATAGTTGATGAACGTTGTTGGTTGCTACTTGAATCCTGCTGATTGTTGATTTCTACTGCCTGTTATTAAGCCATGTTGATCTTTTGATTATTGTTGCTCCCTGTTGTTGGCATTAAACCTCAGCATTTATAGGCAAACAACAATAAAAACCTTAAATCTAATTTGCTAATCCAACTCTTAAACCAATTATAAGCTAATTAGGAAACTGGGTGGCCAAAACTTAATAGGACCATGTTGATCTGGTGTGCCAGATCGACATGACCTAAGGCCATGTCGATCTGGGCAACCAGGTCAACATGAGCCTTTGCTCGAGCCACCAGATCGACATGACCCATGGTCATGTCGACTTGGGCCTTCTAGGTCGACATGAATAATGGCTCAAGTCACCTGGGCTACCCCGACTCAAAATAATCTTGTGTATTTATAATTTTTGGACCGGATAATTTTAATTTTGGCCGAAAAAGCTTAATTTTGGGTTTTATAATTGAATGTACACCTTTCAAAACCGGACTGACTTATTTCAAAGTTGTAAACTAGGTTTAAATCTTTTATAAGTCGAATCAAATTTAATTTAGCATTCTTTAATCAGGATTGTGCCAACTTAGGGCAAAATTTGAGGGTCTACACAATGCCTATTTAAATCAGCCACAATTTGCCAACCTTGTCATAATTCTCAACTTCAGTTAAAAAAAAAAAACTCACATCCTGCGGATTTTATCGTAGGAACAGAAACAATTATAATCTATCAATGCTTCAATTGTTACGCTCACATAATGATAGAAGCCAACTTGAAAAAGATAAAGAATTTATTTTAGAATATCAAAGCCACACATTGGGAACCAATTTTATGGTTTCAACTCAATGTCTTAAGGTGCTTTCAAAATGTTAAGTTGGACCATTCCTTCTTACATGCCATGGCTTCCTTTCAATATGTGAAAACTAAGACTTCTACGATAAATAATTTTGAAATATGTCCTATGATTGAGGAATTTGAAGCTATCATTGTATATCCAAGCAATCAACCAATGTCATTGCCTATACTGACTTCCAAAACACATCAAAAGATGCAGATGCTGTTTGTGTAATATCCCAAAATATGCCTTAGAAGTTTTGAAGTAATTATTGTTGAATTTGGATTTAAGGTATATGATAAATTGGAAAGAGAAAAGAATTAAAGAGAGAGTGTATATGTTGTATATATGGAAATATATACAACATATACAAGTCAATACGTGATGGTCAAAAGAAGATAATTAATTATTTGAAATTGATTAAATTAATTAATTAAAGTTTGAGTTAGTGGAAGTGGAAGGAGATATTTAGAATATTTTAATATTAAATGTTTGGAGGAGAGGGTTTTGAGGAGATAGTGGGTGAGAATTTGACTTTGTCTTCTTTGCTTTCTTCTTTCTTGCTTTCTTTCTTCTTCGTGGTTCACCTTCCTCTTCTTTCTTTTCTTTTCTTTTCTTTGTTTGGCCGGTCCTCCATAGAAAGAGAGCAAGAGAGAGATTTGATCTTCCAAACTCAAGGTTGAAGGAAGTTTTCAAGTGATCAAGTTGGAAATTTAAGAGTTTCTTCATCCTTGGTAAGTTTTCCATTTGATTCTTTGATTTCTTTGAGTTTGTGAGTTGAGGATTATGGTTGATATGTGTTTGTTTGATTGTGGGGTGTTTGAGAGTGTTTGGTCTATTGATTATGGATTTTGGGGTTAGATTGAAGGAAAAAGTAAGTTGTTGGAAGAGAAAGTGTTGTGGTTGTGTCTTGGGTTTGTGGAGATGATATGATTGGTGTTCGATGTTTTGAGTTGTTTTTGTGTTTTTGCAAGTTTGTTATGATTTTTGGGTGTGTTTAGTTAAGTTTGTTTGAAGTGGAAAATGGTGGAAGTAAGAGGATTGTTGGATGTGAGGTTGTTGTTGCCGAAATCTGTATTTTTGGCCTGACACGCCTATGAGCACGGCCAAGTCTTTGGGCATATCGATGGTTCTGTGTTGCAGTAGCATTTACACGTCCAGTGACACTCCCATGTCACTGAGCGTGTCATAGCTACTGTGTTGGTGAAGGTTTGACACGGCCATGAACATGCCCATGTTGTTGGACGTGTCAATGTTTCTGTGAGACAGAATGTATTACACATTCAGTGACACGCCCGTGGTTCTGAGCGTGTCAAAGCTTCTGTGTTGTAGAGTTAGGGCACGGTCAGGGACACGCCCGTGTTGTTGAGCGTGTCATGTGTAGAGTTTGCCCTAGTTGGTTTTTAGCCTTACTATTTCATGTGTATTTCTAAGTGAGTGTGTATGATTACCTTTGGTTTAGGTGTTGAAGAAGTTGAATTGCCCTAACATAAGTGTTGAGGATTCTTGGAGGAGGAAGTGTATAGATTGGTGTGAGTTGGTTTTGAGGTAAGTACAAACTACATGGTTGCATACACTTACATGATTTTGATATTTAACATACTTGGTTGTAAACATGTTAAGTTATTACATAGTAAATACATTTGATCAATGTTATGATTTGTATAATGTGAATGATATGATGAGCATTTAAAAATGTATGTTAATGCAATTGGTTGTGTACATTTGAATGATGAATTGAGATATAATGAGTTGTGAAGCCAATGTGATTAGTTATGATGATTCAAATGAAATAAGTGGGGCATGTTCCTAGATGATGATATTCAATGTAATTAATTATGTATACTCTATTGATGAGATGAGGAGCCATGGTTGATGTCTATAATGATAATGATGCAAATGAGATGATTGAGGCATGGTTGCCTAAATGATGATGAGAAAATGAGAATGAAATTGATAATGAAATAATGAATAAATTGTGTGTCTAATGTGTTATTCCATTTTTAGAGTTTTGTTGTTGGTGGCATGCCTATAGTAACAATCTCTTGAAGTTAGGTTGGGCTTGATCCTTGAAGCCAAGTTGGGTTGAAGTTTAGCATGCTTAACTCCCCTTGAAGCTTGGTTGGGTCTAGTCCTTGAAGCCTAATTGAGATGTTACAACCCTTGAAGCTAGGTTGGGTTGAGTTCTTGAAGCCAAGTTGGGTTGATACTTAGCATGCTTTGTTCCTCTTGAAGCTTGGTTGAACCTAAATCCTTGAAGCCTAGTTGGCATAATGATAATGATAAATGTGATAATTGAACCAAAACAGTAACTCTGAAAGTTGAATGGCATATTAGTGTCTTTTGGGCCCATGTTTGTCTTTGTTTTAATGTGATTCTTGATTTGTGAAATCAATGAATAATGAGGTACATGATGTGTAATATGTTTATGAATGTGGTATGGGAAGCTATGTTGAGTAATGAAACTATGAAGATACAACATGAATGTTTTGATATGATATTGAACAATGTAAGATTTTAAAATATAATATCCTTTTTAAATGGTGTATGAAAATTGATGGTGTAACATTGGCATTGCATTGAAGCATAGTATTATTGTAGTTTGTACCACTAAGCCGTTGGCTTAGCGTGAGTGTGATTCGTCACGCAAGTGACAGGGAAGAATCGGAGAGTTCCTCTAGGCCGAGTAGAGTCTAGATTTTGAGGTGTTGATAGTGGAGCCTAAAGATCAAAGACATACTGCCAAACATGTATATCTTTTATGTTTTGTAAAACTTGAGTTTTGATGTATATATATATTTGTAAATATTTGTTATACTTTCCGCTGCGTTTTGAATAAACATGTTATCTATTGTCTTTTATAATATAACTTAAATGTTTTGAGTTTGCTTATATTGTTTTAAATGAAGTGAGTCATTTGTTAGTAAACCGTGGCATTACTATATTCAGTATACGTATATTACAATCGTAATAGCATGCTGTGTACGTATACGGGGTATAGGGGTGTTACAATTATTTTGGTATCAGAGCGTAGGTTTGAGATTCTCAACCTAGGTCCATTGTAAGAAAAAGAATATTTTGATTTTAAAAGTTGGTTTTCAATTAGGATACGTGTTTTGGTAATGGCAATCTTTGATCTTTAATGAGGTATATTCTGCTGTGTTTGTAGATATAGGTTGTGATGGCATCTCATTCACGTCAGTCTGTAGAATGTAGTGCTGAGAGCGTAGCTCCTGAAGAGAGTAGAGATGGAGCTAGAGTGGAGAGAGTTAGTGAGGTCCCTGTTTCTGTGCCAGGGAGATCAGCTGCTGATGAGGTTCCGTTGGGTTGGTTAAGACATATGGTAGAACTGTTGAGGGGAACTCCAGTGCAGCAGCCACCACCACCACCACAGCCTCAAGTGCCAGTGAGACATTATGATAAGTTGAGAAAGTATGGGGCTGAGGATTTCTTGGGCACTACAGATCTTGCAGTAGCTGAGCAGTGGTTAGATAAAGTGCAGAGGATATTTATTCAGTTGCAAGCTACTCCAGATGAGAAATTTGATTACGCTAGATCCTTATTGCAGAAGGATGCTTATGATTGGTGGAAGACGGTTCCTCATGCCATGGATGATCCACCTACATTATCTTATGGGGATTTTCTGAGGGAGTTCGAGCAGAAATATACTCCGAGGGAGTATAAAGATGTTAAGAAGATTGAATTCCTGAATTTGAGGCAAGACAACCGGACAGTGACAGAATATGAGATTGAGTATATCCGGTTGAGTCACTATGCCGGGGGGATTATCTCTGATGAAATAGACCAGTGCAGGAGGTTTGAGGAGGGGGTGAGGCTCTCTATTATGTGCATTGTTGCTGGTTCTCGGTACCAGGATTTCTCTCAGCTAGTTGCAGCAGCTAGAAGTGTTGAGAGAGCACAAGGTATTGCAGCAGCTACTACTGAGGAGGAGACCAGAGTGAGAAGATCCCTGTTTGAGGCAGGATCTTCATCTATGAAGAGAGGCCGAGGAAGTTTTATTCCAAGGATCAGTAGGAGCCAGAGGCAGTCGGGTAGGTCAGTTCAATATCAGAGACAGAGACCGAGACCTACAGCTTATGTAGCTAGTGCTCCGACTCCAGTGGTTCAGAGGTCTATTCCACCTGTATGTGTTCATTGTGGTAGGACCCACGGGGGTGCTTGTTGGAAGATGGGTGGATCAGGAGTATGCTTTAGATGTGGGTCACCAGCTCATTTTATTAAAGATTGCCCTGAGATGCAGGACGATAGACAGACTGATACTGCAGCTTCTCGACCCAATGTCAGCAGAGATGGTTGAGGGGACAGAGGTTTCAGTAGAGGTGGTAGACTTGGGTTTGGTTAGAGGGGAGGATCTTCATCCAGAGGTAGTAGGCCAGATGAGGCCGGATCTTCTCAGAGAGTATATGTGATGCAGAGGCAGCCGGATGCTTTAGCAGTTATAGCGGGTACATTTTCTTTATTTGATATTCCAGTTCTTGCTTTGATTGATCCAGGATCTATACATTCATACATAAGTGCATCCATATTGCCTGTGTCTGAATTGCATTCAGAGTCCTTAGGATTTGGTGTCTTGGTGACAAATCCTTTAGGACATAGTGTTGTGGTGAGTAAGGTGCACCGAGATAGTGCAGTTGTGGTGCAAGGTGAGGAATTTTTGGGTGACTTGATTGAAATGCCTTTTAAGGAATATGATTTGATCTTAGGCATGGATTGGTTGTCTAAGCATGGAGCTATGGTAGACTGTCAAAAGAAATGTGTTACTTTAAGAACCAGTGATGGTAGAAATGTGATGGTGTCTGGTGAGCAGAGACAACTTGCATCCTTGTTTGTATCAGCTGTAGCAGCTAGAAAGTTGATTAGAAAAGGGTGTGATGCTTATCTTGCTCATATTGTGGATACTAGAGTAGTGGGTTCTCAACTTGACAATATAACCACAGTTGCAAATTTTCCAGATGTGTTTCCTGAGGAGTTGCCAAGGTTACCCCCTGATAGAGAGGTTGAGTTTGGTATTGATTTGTTGCCTGGTACCACTCCCATCTCTATCACTCCTTATAGAATGACACCTGCTGAGTTGAGAGAGTTGAAGGTGCAGTTGCAGGAGTTGTTGGATAAAGGGTTTATTCGCCTTAGTGTTTCTCCGTGGGGAGCTCCTGTTTTGTTTGTGAAGAAGAAGGATGGTACTATGAGGTTGTGCATTGATTATAGGCAATTGAACAAAGTGACTATCAAGAATAAGTATCCTTTGCCTAGAATTGATGATCTCTTTGATCAACTGAAGGGAGCAGCAGTGTTTTCCAAGATTGATTTGAGATCGGGGTGCCATCAGTTGAGGGTTGGAGCTGAAGATATTCCTAAGATAGCTTTCCGCACAAGATATGGGCATTATGAGTTCTTGGTGATGCCTTTTGGGTTGACGAATGCACCTGCAACTTTTATGGATTTGATGAATAGGGTGTTTAGTCCCTACCTAGATCAGTTTGTGGTGGTTTTCATTGATGATATTCTGGTGTATTCGTGAAATGAAGAGGAACATGACAAGCATTTACGGATTGTACTGCAGACCTTGAGAGAGAAGAAGTTGTATGCTAAGCTGTCAAAATGTGAGTTTTGGCTTGATCAAGTGACTTTTCTCGGTCATATAGTTTCAGCAAACGGGATCAGAGTTGATCCGAGCAAAGTGGAAGCCATTTTGAATTGGAGTCCACCGAAGTCAGTGACTGAAGTTAGAAGTTTTCTAGGTTTGGCAGGCTATTATCGACGTTTTGTGAAAGGTTTTTCATTGATAGCTACTCCACTCACCAGATTACTTCGAAAGGGAATTAAATTTGTGTGGACAGATCAGTGTCAAGCTAGTTTTAAGCAGTTGAAAGAAATGTTGACTCAAGCGCATGTTCTTACTTTACTTGTGGAAGATAAACCCTATGTGATTTATAGTGATGCTTCACATAATGGTTTAGGATGTGTTTTGATGCAAGAGGGTAAAGTTGTAGCTTATGCTTCTCTGCAGTTGAAGCCACATGAGCTTAATTATCCGACGCATGATTTGGAGTTGGCAGCTATCGTGTTTGCTTTGAAGATTTGGCGACACTACTTGTATGGAGAGAAGTGTTTTATCTATACGGATCATAAGAGTTTGAAATATTTGGGTGTTCAGAGGGAGTTGAATCTTCGGCAAAGGCGATGGTTGGAGTTGATCAAAGACTACGACTGCTTGATTGATTATCATCCGAGTAAGGTGAATGTTGTTGCTGATGCCTTGAGTCAGAAGTCTTTAGTAGGTTTGACTGCTTATTCGCTCTTGTTACTTGTTGAGTTGAGAGCGTTGCATGCTAATTTTAAAATCATGTGATGATGGTGCATTGTTGGCTCAGTTGCAATTGAGACCGATATTATTGGATCAGATTAAAGAGGCTCAATTGGAAGATGAGAAAATTCAGAAGATTGTGTCAGATTGCCACAATGGAGAAAGTAAAGATTTCCATGTAAAAAGTGATGGTAGCCTTTGGTTTAAAAATAGGTTGTGTATTCCTGATGATGCTAGTTTTAGAAAGATTATTTTAGAGGAAGCACACTAATCGGTCTTTGCTATGCATCCTGGAAGTACAAAGATGTATCAGGATTTGAAACAGCATTATTGATGGTCAGGTATGAAGAGAGACATAGCAGAGTTTGTATCCAAGTGTCTTATGTAACACCCCATCTTAGCCTACGTTTATAGACCAAGATGGACTGTTATCTCATGGTGGTTGTGTCTTAATATTTTACTTAGCCAATTTTAAGTACAAATTTTAAAATTTTTTTTGCCATAACCTCCCCTAAAAATGGAGGTCCCAAGTGTCGACAAAACTGATTTTTTTATTTTTGAAAAACATTTTGTTTCACAATTCAACTCAAGCACACTCCCAATAATCCACCCTTATAACCGCAACTATAATCCTGCAAGAAAAGTTCACACTTCTATATCGTTTCTCAAGATTACATATCATTCGCTAAGTTTCATTACCATACCACTGTTTATTCTCTTGTTACATACACCATAATACTTAATATGTTAACAAACCTTTACAATAGATATAACGTACATGCCATACTACTATTTTATGTCAAAAGTCCTATCCTAATCGCCGTCGAGCTAGTACGAGCCGCTGCAGAAATGCTGATCTTCTATCCACTGCCTGCGAGTTAGACATATAACTCGCTGAGCAACTTATTGCCCAGTGGGTTCTTTATCCATTGTCGAATATAAATAATGCAAGGAAGGTTGTTGAAACACATATAAAAGTAGAATACTGTATAATTAAACTATTTTCATAAAATCATCATATTTATATTTTCTAATTAAGTTAAGATTCACCTTCTGTATGTAAACAACAGGTAATATAACTTTATTATAAGTACGAGTTAATCTGCTCCACTAGGTAATTATGAATACACCAATCTCGAAATGAGGCCTCGTATAGAGTTACGCATGGTCTTGACCTCACACGACTAATTGCCATGGTCTTGGTCTCACACGATATGGAATATACAAGATAACTGTGTGGTCTTAGTCTCACACGACTAGTTGCCATGATCTTGACCTCACACGATATAACCGCGCGCGCGTAAGTAATATCCCGACCGAAGCCGTTAAGACAGTACTGCCGATAGGATGGCATGCCAAACCCCCATTCCAAACCGGTTTTACCCATTTACTGAGTAGAGCATAAATAACATTTCATATATACCTATTCACTTCGTATATATACCACATATTCTCCATGTATATACAATATATATTTACACAAATATCACATATGTATCATATATATTCACATATTTTCCATCTTAATTTATTCTTCATATCATAATTAAACTTAATACCAAAAATAAAATGATAAAACACCCACACCAAGTTTTTGACCAAGTTAATAATGAAAAATTACCATATGAACAATAAACTCTGGTTCTTGACCCAACTTGATCCTTGTTTTAGAAAATTTGTATAAAATAATTCACTTGGCTAAAAACTCTAAAATTTTTACAGAATTTAGTTTTGTATCTTAAAATCATTCCTTTAAAATTTTATATCAAACTGGACACAAAATCTTGGTCAACTAGTTCACCCAACCAGACTGCTCCAGTTGCCCTGCATCCTGGCAGCAGTTCTGAATTTTATGAATTCTGTAAATTAAATTCAATCAATGTGGTTCCAAATTATTTTTATCAAATACTAGACTTACTGAAAAACAACATATCCAAAATTTAACTCAAGATAATTTTTCTATATTTAATTAAAAATCATACAAGTCATAGCATTTTACTAATTGTAAAAACGAAAAATTTCAAAAGGAGTTCAATGGTTAAAGTACCAAACCTTGCTCTTTTAATTCCCTTTTGCTTTTCCTTCTTCTCCTTCCTAAATCTTTGTTTTTCCTTCAAGATATTCAAGATACAACATAAACCTTAGAAATTTAAAATAATAAGTTATCCTCCATTTCTTTTCAACCAAAACCCTAATCCAACCTTATTAAACTTATCTTGAAAATCAAACTTGGAAAAAAACTTGGAAGTCCTTTGGTATTTTCCTATTGTGGCCGAAATTTGTAAGTGGAAAAGAGAGAGTTTGTTCTTCATTTTATGATATATATATATAAGGGAAAATGATGATCACCTTATGTGTTGGATAATTCCTTTAAGACCACTTGTCCACCTTTCTCTTTCTTCATTTAATACTCATGCTAAATGGTTACTTTTGATTGGCCAACAAAAGATTTTTATAGTTTCCTTTCCCATTACTTCTTCCCACTTGTCCCTCTTCCCATTGGATACCCTAAAGTTGTCCCGTGTTACCCATACGGTCCCGATACGAAACCGGACCCACTTTACGTTCCGGCGATTAATCGATCATATCTTTTAAACCGTACAGTTCCACGAGTCAAACTACATATAGTTTTGATCCTCTCGACCTCTACTTTCTATTTATAAGGTCTATTTTAGGTTTCCAAGCCATTTTGAAAAATTACCAATAAGCCCTTTGTAATATCCTCATGTATGCCTTAGAAGTTTTGATTATGTTGTTGTTGTAAGTTGGATTGAATGTATATGTTATGTGAAGAGAAAAGAAAATGAAAAGAAAAGGTTTATGTATATGTGTTTTGGGAAAGAAAAGAGGGTTTAGAGAGAGGTGTATATGTTGATTATATGGTAATATATATAACATATAAGTTGGTCAAAAGGGAGAGTCAATGCAAGAAGATATTTTCATTTATGATATGTGAAATTGCTATAAAGGACATGTGAGTTAAAAGAGAGCTAAAGTAAATGGTTAAGGGCATTGAGGTAATTCTCTTTTGGAAATCTCTTGGTGGAGATTAAAAGAAGGAAAGAAAGGTTGACTTGTTATTTTCTTTTCTTTGTTTGAAGTGGTGGCCGGCTATCCAAAGAGAAGAGAGAGCAATTGAAGTGTTTTGGTTTCTAACATCAAGATTGAAGGGAGAATCAAGGAATTAAGTGGAAGATTTGTGGAATTCAACAACTTTGGTAAGTTCTTTTCCTTGATTTCTTCTATTCTTGTGAAGTGGTGTTTTAAGTGAATTAGAGTTTGTTGATTTGATGAGTAAATGTGTTTGTGATGTGTTTATAAGTTTTAAAATGGATTGTAAGTTATAAGATTGAATTGGTGTTGGTTTGGTTTTGAATATGGTAAGTTAAGTGGAAGATCAAGAGTGGAATTTGGTTTTAGGGTTTTGAGATGGTTTGTGTTTAAAATGTAATGTTAATGTGTTGTTTAAGTGATTAATGTGATGAATATATATGATATGTGTTAACAACATTGACTAGAACCAATTGAATGAGATTATTGTTGTGCAAAAAGTGTGAAAATGCAAGTGAAAGAGCTTTGGCCAAATTAGGGTTTGTGTTCTTGAGTGACACGGCCATAAGCAAGATGAGACACGGCCAAGACTTATTATTTTTTAGAAACACGGCCAAGTCTAGTGAATTTTGGCCGTATTGGATAGGTTTTGGGGTGACACGGCCACTGGCTTGGCCGTGTCCCTTGAATGTGTTTGCTACTGCCTGAGTTGTGTTGAGAGACACGGCCGTGTCCTTGCCCGTGTCTGCCTCGGGAAGTTTTGGTCTTGAGAGACACGGCCACAAGCTTGGCCGTGTCCCTTGGGTGTGTTTGCTACTGTGATGGTTTTTGGTTCTTCATGCATTATTTGATTCTTTAAAAGTCTTTTGTTCCTAAACATTTTATATACACTCTAAATACTTTGTAATCAAAGAATGACCTAAATAAATGTATGTGGATGATTCTAAACCTATGAATAATGATCTTTGAATTAGGTTTTGAAGAGATTGTGTTGCATTAACCTAAATGTTGAGAATTCTTGGAAGAGGAAATGTATAGATGGATGGGAATAGTTCTTGAGGTAAGTACCAATACATACGAGTGTATTTATTTATATGATTTGAGACTTAACACATTTGTTTGCAAATGTGTTAAGTGGTTTACTATATTGTTAATATAATTGGATTAAGGTGATGATTGAATGATGTGAAGGATGTGAAGATCATTAAAAAGGTAAGCATAAACCCTATTTGATTGTATATCCTTATATGTCTTTGAACCTTAACACATTTGGATGAAAGTGTTAAATAAGCTATTATATTGTGGATGTAAATGAAGAATGTAAATCGCTATATATATATATAAAGGATGAAATATGAAATGGGAAAGGTAGGAAGAAATGAGGATCATTCTTAAGGTATGTGCAATTTGTTATGATAAATACTCTAATAATGAATGATGTTAATGTGTTTTGAGAAATGAGGAAATGTTATGTTATATGCATTGTGAATCCTGTGTATGGCAATGTATTATATAAATAATATACTTTGAAATGTTATATCAATGATGCTATATGTATCATATGGATTGAGATATGATATGTTGTGAAGCCATTGTGATTGGCTATGACAATTCAATTGAGACATGTGAGGCATGTTTGCCTAAATGATGATGAGAATTGTGAATGATATTGATGATAAAATGATCAATGAATTATGTGTCTAATATGTTATTCATTTTCAGAGTTTTGTTGTTGGTGGCATGCCTAACAGTAACAATCTCTTGAAGTTAGGTTGGACTTGATCCTTGAAGCCAAGTTGGGTTGAAGTTTAACATGTTTTACTCCCCTTGAAGCTTGGTTGGGTCTAGCCCTTGAAGCCTAATTGAGATGTTACAACCCTTGAAGCTAGGTTGGATTGGTTCTTGAAGCCAAGTTGGGTTGATACTTAGCATGCTTTGTTCCCCTTGAAGCTTGGTTGAACCTAATCCTTGAAGCCTAGTTGGGATAATGAAAAATGTGATAATTAAACCAAAGCATTAACTCTGAAAGTTGAATGGCATATTAGTGTTTTGGGCCCGAGTCTGTCTTTGTTGTCAATGTGAAATACAAGCGTTGAAATAAATGAGATCTATGGTGGATTCCATTAGGAATGTGATTCATGATTGGTATGATAGGTAATGTGTGTATTGAAATATTGATTGTGAGTATTAATAATGAATCATGATTGGTGAATTGTGAATAAGACAATGTTATGAAGTGTGATATGTAAATGAATTGTGGTTGATGATAAGGATTGTCTTCGTTTGAAATGTGATTCATGATTGGTATGGTATATATAATGTGGGTGTATTAATATATTGATTTTGAGTATTGGCAATGGATTGGGGTTGGTGATATTATTATGTATATATGTACATCATATATGAAATTAGCTAGGATATATGAAAGATGCAATTAAAAAGAAAAGGAAATATGATAAGAACTAATTATACCTTGAATTGATATATCATTATATGTTAATACTTTCTATACTATATGTTTATATTTTATATTTGGACTACTAAGTTCTCGGGCTTAGCGCGGGTGTGTATTCGCGCAGGTAAATAGGTGGAAGATATGAAGTCTTTCGTTATGCCACGAGAAGAGTAAAAGTTTGTCGAGACCAACTAGAGGGAAATGCATACATGTATAACTTTTATATTGATGTATTTATGACGAGAAAGTAATTATATGTATAAATGAAGTTTTTGATAAAGATAATGATTTGGTAAATGTTATTTAAATTAATGTATTATGGTTTGAAATTCTTTTACAGGTTTTAAAAAAAAAATAATAACGAAAAGTGACATCCTTATACTTTATATACTTACCATATGTATACCAGGTATATGTATAGTATTTATATAAGGTATCGGGGTGTTACACCCTTGACTTTTTACAAAATTCCCTTTAGGTCCTTTCTTTGCTCGGGTTTTGCCCGGGCTCCGTTTCTACTGATGATCGTTTCATATTCAACCTCTCGACGTTCTCTACTTACTCTTATGTTTATTTTCTACTTTAAATTCATATATAACTTTAATTGATAATGACCAAAATGCCCTTAGTCAACATGTCTTCGTTTTTCTTTAACGGGACATTTTCTGAAAAAACCGTTACACGTCGTTGCGATCCGATTTTTCTCTACTTTCTATTTTTGGAATCTGTTATGTGCACTATTAAGAACCTCCAGTACAACTTTTTGAAAAATTACTCTTAGGTCCTCGGCCTTTCGAAAAATTACCTTTAGGTCCCGTCGACTTCACGGGCCTCCTTTGCACACTGATTTTGTTTTTGACTATCTCGAGCCTCTATTTGACCACTTATTTATATCCTTCTCGCCTAATACTCGACTACCTAAATTTTGGGATGTGACATCTTACTTGTCAGAGGGTGAAAGCTGAGCATCAAGTTCTAACTGGGTTACTTCAACCTTTAATAGTGCCTGAATGGAAATGGGAGAGAGTGACAATGGATTTTGTGTCTAGTTTGCCATTGACTCAGAAGAAGCATGATGCTATTTGGGTGATTGTTGATCGATTGACAAAGACAGCTCATTTTCTTCCAGTTCGGATGGACTATTCTCTTGAGAGACTGGCTGAGCTGTATATTAGTGAGATAGTGAAGTTGCATGGAGTCCCAATTTCTTTGGTGTCTGATTGAGATCCACGGTTTACTTCAAGGTTTTAGAAAAGTTTGCATGGTGCATTGGGTTCTCGATTGCACTTTAGCACTGCTTTTCATCTGCAGACAGATGGGCAGTCAGAAAGAGTGATACAGATTGTTGAGGATATGTTGAGAAGCTGTGTCATTGATTTCTCTGGAAGTTGGGATAGATTTTTGCCACTTGTGGAATTTGCTTACAACAACAGTCATCAATCCAGTGTTGGTATGGCACCATTTGAGGCATTATATGGTAGAAGATGTAGAACGCCTTTATGTTGGAATGAACTTGGAGAAGGCAAATTAGTTGGTCCTGATTTAGTTAAAGAGACAGAAGAGAAAGTGAAGATAATTCGGGATCGGTTGAAAGCAGCTTCTGATCGACAAAAATCTTATTCTGATTTAAAGAGGAGAGACATAGAGTATAATGTTGGAGATAAAGTATTTCTAAAAGTGTCTCCTTGGAAAAAGATTTTAAGATTTGGTCGAAGAGGGAAGCTGAGTCCTCGTTTTTTTGGACCTTATGAAGTATTAGAAAGAGTTGGACCAGTTGCTAATAGTCTTGCTTTGCCCCCATGAGTTGGATAGAATCCATAATGTCTTCCATGTTTCTATGTTGTGGAGGTACAGATGAGATCCATCTCATGTTTTGCCAGTTGAATCCATTGAGGTGAGTTCGGATCTGACATTTGAAGAAGAACCAATTGCTATTTTGGCACAAGAAGTGAAAGAGTTGAGAAATAAGAAAGTGCCACTTGTGAAAGTTCTTTGGAAAAATCATGGTAGAGAAGAGGCAACTTGGGAGAGTGAACAAGCAATGCGGAATCAGTATCCTCAACTGTTTCGGACTTGATATCAGGTAATTTCGAGGATGAAATTTCTTTTAGAGGGGGAGAATTGTAATATCCCAAAATATGCCTTAGAAGTTTTGAAGTAATTATTGTTGAATTTGGATTTAAGGTATATGATAAATTGGAAAGAGAAAAGAATTAAAGAGAGAGTGTATATGTTGTATATATGGAAATATATACAACATATACAAGTCAATATGTGATGGTCAAAAGAAGATAATTAATTATTTGAAATTGATAAATTAATTAATTAAAGTTTGAGTTAGTGGAAGTGGAAGGAGATATTTAGAATATTTTAATATTAAATGTTTGGAGGAGAGGGTTTTGAGGAGATAGTGGGTGAGAATTTGACTTTGTTTTCTTTGCTTTCTTCTTTCCTGCTTTCTTTCTTCTTCATGGTTCACCTTCCTCTTCTTTCTTTTCTTTTCTTTTCTTTGTTTGGCCGGTCCTCCATAGCAAGAGAGCAAGAGAGAGATTTGATCTTCCAAACTCAAGGTTGAAGGAAGTTTTCAAGTGATCAAGTTGGAAATTTAAGAGTTTCTTCATCCTTGGTAAGTTTTCCATTTAATTCTTTGATTTCTTTGAGTTTGTGAGTTGAGGATTATGGTTGATATGTGTTTGTTTGATTGTGGGGTGTTTGAGAGTGTTTGGTCTATTGATTATGGATTTTGGGGTTAGATTGAAGGAAAAAGTAAGTTGTTGGAAGAGAAAGTGTTGTGGTTGTGTCTTGGGTTTGTGGTGATGATATGATTGGTGTTTGATGTTTTGAGTTGTTTTTGTGTTTTTGCAAGTTTGTTATGATTTTTGGGTGTGTTTAGTTAAGTTTGTTTGAAGTGGAAAACGGTGGAAGTAAGAGGATTGCTGGATGTGAGGTTGTTGTTGCCGGAATCTATATTTTTGGCCTGACACGCCCATGAGCACGGCCAAGTCTTTGGGCGTATCGATGGTTCTGTGTTGCAGTAGCATTTACACGTCCAGTGACACGCCCATGTCACTGAGCGTGTCATAGCTACTGTGTTGGTGAAGGTTTGACACGGCCATGAACACGCCCATGTTGTTGGACGTGTCAATGTTTCTCTGAGACAGAATGTATTACACGTTCAGTGACACGCCCGTGGTTCTGAGCGTGTCAAAGCTTATGTGTTGTAGAGTTAGGGCACGGTCAGGGACACACCCGTGTTGTTGAGCGTGTCATGTGTAGAGTTTTCCCTAGTTGGTTTTTAGCCTTACTATTTCATGTGTATTTCTAAGTGAGTGTGTATGATTGATTACCTTTGGTTTAGGTGTTGAAGAAGTTGAATTGCCCTAACATAAGTGTTGAGGATTCTTAGAGGAGGAAGTGTATAGATTGGTGTGAGTTGGTTTTG
Source organism: Garcia nutans (assembly GCA_947685225.1). Classification (NCBI taxonomy): domain Eukaryota; kingdom Viridiplantae; phylum Streptophyta; class Magnoliopsida; order Malpighiales; family Euphorbiaceae; genus Garcia; species Garcia nutans. Next base: position 23,226,896 of record CANTUV010000026.1, read on the forward strand.
AGGTAAGTACAAACTACATGGTTGCATACACTTACATGATTTTGATATTTAACATACTTGGTTGTAAACATGTTAAGTAAGTTATTACATAGTAAATACATTTGATCAATGTTATGATTTGTATAATGTGAATGATATGATGAGCATTTAAAAATGTATGTTAATGCAATTGGTTTTGTACATTTGAATGATGAATTGAGATATAATGAGTTGTGAAGCCAATGTGATTAGTTATGATGATTCAAATGAAATAAGTGGCGCATGTTTGCCTAGATGATGATATTCAATGTAATTAATTATGCTTACTCTATTGATGAGATGAGGAGCCATGGTTGTTGGCTATAATGATAATGATGCAAATGAGATGATTGAGGCATGGTTGCCTAAATGATGATGAGAAAATGAGAATGAAATTGATAATGAAATAATGAATAAATTGTCTGTCTAATGTGTTATTCCATTTTCAGAGTTTTGTTGTTGGTGGCATGCCTATAGTTACAATCTCTTGAAGTTAGGTTAGACTTGATCCTTGAAGCCAAGTTGGGTTGAAGTTTAGCATGCTTAACTCCCCTTGAAGCTTGGTTGGGTCTAGTCCTTGAAGCCTAATTGAGATGTTACAACCCTTGAAGCTAGGTTGGGTTGGGTTCTTGAAGCCAAGTTAGGTTGATACTTAGCATGCTTTGTTCCCCTTGAAGCTTGGTTGAACCTAAATCCTTGAGGCCTAGTTGGGATAATGATAATGATAAATGTGATAATTGAACCAAAACATTAACTCTGAAAGTTGAATGGCATATTAGTGTCTTTTGGGCCCATGTTTGTCTTTGTTTTAATGTGATTCTTGATTTGTGAAATCAATGAATAATGAGGTACATGATGTTTAATATGTTTATGAATGTGGTATGGGAAGCTCTTTTGAGTAATGAAACTATGAAGATACAACATGAATGTTTTGATATGATATTGAACAATGTAAGACTTTAAAATATAATATCCTTTTTAAATGGTGTATGAAAATTAATGGTGTAACATTGGCATTGCATTGAAGCATAGTATAATTGTAGTTTTTACCACTAAGCCATTGGCTTAGTGCGAGTGTGATTCGTCACGCAGGTGACAGGGAAGAACCAGAGAGTTCTTCTAGGCCGAGTAGAGTCTAGATTTTGAGGTGTTGATAGTGGAGCTTAAAGATCAAAGACATACTGCCAAACATGTATATCTTTTATGTTTTGTAAAACTTGAGTTTTGATGTATATATATTTGTAAATATTTGTTATACTTTCCGCTGCGTTTTGAATAAACATGTTATCTATTGTCTTTTATAATATAACTTAAATGTTTTGAGTCTGCTTATATTGTTTTAAAAGAAGTGAGTCGTTTGTTAGCAAACTGTGGCATTACTATATTCAGTATACGTATATTACGATCGTAATAGCATGTTGTGTACGTATACGGGGTATAGGGGTGTTACAGTTTGAACTTTCAAAACCTGAAGTTTTGCAATTAACAAGAGGTGAGAAAATCCTACTCGATCCATTGATTGACTTTTGCACTTCTCATTTGGCTTCTACCAACGCTTGACGACGCATGTTTTTTCTATGATTGCTTGGCCAATTCCTGCTTGTTTCTCCTAATGGCAACATCAATCCATGAGTACTAGATATCATGGACCAAATGGAAGGAAGATTGTCACCAAAATCTGTGATCTTGCCTGAAACCCTAGTTAGATTGGATCAATTCAAGATAGAACCTTCAAGGAGGTTGGCTGGAAGTCCCCTGCTGCTTTAGGCAATTACCTAAACCACCCTTTCGGTTTTCAATTTAGGCTTTTTATCTTTATTACTCTAATTTTTGCCTAGCCCTCCTTTGCCAATTTTCAAAAATAGCGAGCCATCCTAATTTTTGCCTAGGTCATCCTTGCAGGTTTTCAACCTAGCGCACTCTTTTTGTTCTAATTTTTACCTATGTTAGCCCAGTTACTCTATTTTTAATCTTAGGCAATCTAATTGAATTAAACTAACATTTGTATTAAGTTACATTTTGCAAGAACTTATTCTGTTGATTTAATCATTAAAAGTCTGATCGGACCATGAAGATGCCCTACCGGACCATCAATGACAAATTAAGCAAATTCATACAGAAGATTTCACAATAGAAAGTACTCCCAAGGAAAATCTGAACCACTATAAATCTCTTGTGTTATTGTTCTATTCTCCACTTAATCTTCTCCCACATCTTTTGCATTTCTTATTTGTTAATTTTTCAATTTGCCATCACTTCTCAAACAACCAATTCACCCTCCCTCTTGGTTACCATCTTGGGACAACAATTGGTATCAGAGCTCAAAAATTTCTTAAACTTAATTGTGAAATTTGATACACAATGGCAACTTCTTCTTCATCCACCTCAAATTCTCATGGAAATCTCAATTCTATTCTTAAACCCTACTTTAATGGAGCAAATTATTCCTATTGAAAACACAAAATGTTATTGTTCCTAGATAGTGAAGGAATTGAGCATTGGGATTATGTTGAAAATGAGTGGAAGCCTCCTGCTCATGAAGCTGATGGTGTCTAAGTTCCTCTTCCCAAATCACAATGGTCAAATACCAATGTGAGAGATCAATTCAAGAACCATAGGGTGGCCTCTATCTTGATGAATTCTATTTCAAGAGAAGAAGGTAGAAGAGTTCAACATCTCACTTGTGCATATTGCATTTGGAAGACTCTTGGGAACTTTCATGAGGGTACTACCTAAGTGAGGCTCACCAAGAAGCAAATGCATATACATGAGTATGAGCTATTCAAGATGAAGCCTAATAAAAATGTTACCAACATGACCAATTGCTTGCTTGCCATCAACAATGAATTGAAGAAGTATGGCAAGATATATGATCAAGATGACATCAACAGCAAAATCTTGAGAGCACTTAGAGCAAAGAAGAATTTTGAATCTAAAGTTTCTTCAATTGAAGAAGCACATGATCTTAGATCTTTGAGAATTGATGAACTTGTTGGAAAACTACTCACCTTTGAGTTGCACACCGAAAGAGAAGAAGAAGAAGGTGAAAAGGAGAAGAGGAAACCAATAGCTCTTAAAGCAATTAAAGAAGTTGAGAGCTCAAGAAATGAAGATAGTGATGATGAAGAAGAAATGGCATTATTTTCAAAGAGAATGAATGATTGGAAAAGAAAGAGAAGATTGCAAGCTAACAAAGGTACACTTTCTAAATCCTCCTTCAAAGATAAAGATAAAAAGAATGAGGTGAAGTGTTATGAATGTGGAAAATCTAGTCATATTAAATTGGATTGCTTCAAGTAGAAAAACAAGAAGAAGTGGGGCAAAGAAAAGAAGAAATCTCTCAAAGCTACATGTTATGTCTCTTCCTCAAGTGAAGAAGAAGAAGAAGAAGAGGAGGAAGGAATTTCCAATCTATGTCTCATGGCTATTGAGGATGACTGCAATGAGGCAGATACTCAATCCTTGAATCTAATTGCATATGATGATAATAATGATGATTTAGAAGATAGTAATATGATTGAACTTATGAATCTTAGGGTAGAAAAAGTATTACTCTAATATGAAATTTTATAAGGATAAATGTTCTAGGTTAGAAAAGGATTTTGTAAGCTTGAAAAATTCTACGTTATTAAAGATCTCAATTGAACAATTATTGAAATCCATTGATGCAATGAATAAAAATTCACATAGCTTAGAAAATGTGATCAAGGAAAATAAAATTTTGAAGTATGAACTAAAAAAACTTAAAGAATAAATCTCAAAATTTCACAAAGGAAATAAAGCATTTGATACATTGATTGATAATCAAAGATCACCTTCCTTGAAGCATGGTATAGGATTCAAAGAATCATCCAATACTACATCCAATGCACCAACATTTGTAAAAGCTTCTACAACTCAAACTTCTTGTGTTGAAGTTATAAGGAACACCAAGGCACAATCCAAACCTAAAAATCCTAAAAGGATTACATTAGGTCCACAAAGCTATAGGAGTAAAATTCTAAGAGCAAATCATGCATTCTTGTATGCTAGACATGCACATGAGAATAAAAATGCACAAAAACAATCTCACACTTGCATTTGTATGTATAATCCATTAAATGTCAATATAAAATTACATAGGTATAAAACTATATATCAATGCAAATATTGTATGAAATTTGGACACAAAAGCACATTTTGCTACATTAGAAAGGCTCATCTCAAGTTAGAAGATCCTTCTATTACTAACCCCCAAGGACCCAACTTCATTTGAATACTTAAGAAAAGATGAACATTATTATTTTGCAGGTATGCATAAAATCTTCTATCAATGAAAGCACATGGCTTGTGGATAGTGGATGCTCAAGGCATATGACGGGGAATGCAAAACTCTTTACAAGTCTTACTTACAAGCTTGGTGTAACACCCCTATACCCCGTATATGCACACTACATACTACTACACCTATAATATACATATACCGAATACAGGAGTGCCACAGTTTACTAAACAAACAAATCTTTTCTTTTAACAATAATATGAGAAAACTTAAAACATTTAAACTATATTATAAAACATAATAGATAAAACATTTATTTATTAAGCAGCGGAAAATATAGCGGTATTACATATATATTTACATCAAAATCAATATTTACAAAACATAAAGTTTATACATGTTTGGTAGTTTGACTTTGATCTTTAAGCCCTCTATCAACACCTCAGAAGCTAGACTCCACTCGGTCTAACTGAGCTCTCGGGTTCTATCCTGTCACCTGCGCGATGAACCACAATCGCGCTAAGCTAACGGCTTAGTGGTACAAACCACAATAACAATATGCATAATGCAATGTTAATGCCATATTTTCAACAATAGAGATCATATTCATCAATGCTATATTTCATAACATTGCATTTCATTATCTTATTCAATTATTTTACCATTTATGACTCACATTGAAACAAAGACAAACATGGGCCCAAAAGACACTAATATGTTATTCAAAGTTCAGAGTTACTGGTTTGGTCCATAATCACAATCATCAAGCCCGTAGGCGATACATATATATTTATCCATGGATAATCAACTAGATTTGAGCTTACGACCCAGTCTTTTCACTCAATCTAGCTTCAATAATTTGTTTTTGAGGCTTACGACCCAGTATTTTCACCCCAAAAACATCACATTTCACATTTTTCAGCTGGACTCGGCTTACGACCCGGTCTTTTCACCTGTCCAGCGATTCATAGGCATGCCGCCAAACCCAGAACTCTGAAAATTGAATAACATATTAATCACACAATTATTTCATTTTTCTCTTTATCATCCTCTTTCTCAATTCATTTCATATTTCATATTCCATAATCAAATAGGCAACCATGCCCCAATTATTTCATTTGCACTATCATAGCCAACAACAATGGCTTCACATTTCATCATATCTCAATTCATATTAAAGAAATTCATAGCATAAATCAAATGTATTAACAATGTAATAAATTACTTAACACACAAATGTATTGAATCTCAAAATCATATGAATGTATGCAATCATGCAAGTTTGTACTTACCTCAAGAGCAACTCACTCCACACCAAACTCCTCTTCCAAGAATCCTTCAACACTTGGATTATGGCAACTCAACTCTCTTCAAAATCTAAACCAAAGGTAATCATACACACTCACTTAGAGATACACATAAGATAATAAAGCTAACAACCAACTAGGGAAAACTCTAAACATGACACGCTCAACAACACGGGCGTGTCCCTGACCGTGCCCTAACTCCATAACACAGAAGCTTTGACACGCTCAGAACCACAGGCGTGTCACTGGACGTATAATACATTCTGTCTCACAGAAACATTGACACGTCCAACAACACGGGCATGTTCAAAGCCGTGTCAATCCTTCACCCACACAGTAGCTATGACACGCTCAGTGACATGGGCGTGTCACTGCTCGTGTCACCCATCCAGAAAATAGAACCATTGACACGCCCAAAGACCTGGCCGTGCTCACGGGCGTGTCAGGCCAAAAATGCAAATTCCGGCAACATCAATAACACATCCAACAAACCTCTTCCTACCACCATTATCCACTCCAAACCAACTTAACTAAACACACCCAAAAACCATAACAAACTTGCAAAAACACCAAAACAACTCAAACCATACATCAAACACAAATCATAATCATCACCACAAACCCAAAACACAACCACAACACTTTCTCTTTCCTTCAATCCAACCCCAAAATCCAAAATCAATTGAACCAAACACTCTTAAACACACCACAATCAAACAAACACATATCAACCACAACCTCAACTCACAAACTCAAAGAAAAATCAAAGAATCAAGTGGAAAACTTACCAAAGATGAAGAAACTCTTAAATTTCCAACTTGGTCACTTGAAAGCTTCCTTCAATCTTGAGTTTGGAAGATCAAATCTCTCTCTTTCTCTCTTGCTATGGAGGGTCGGCCAAACAAAGAAAAGAAAAGGAAAGAAAATGAGCCACGAAGAAGAAGAAAGAAGGAAAGAAGAAAACAAAGAAAGCAAAGTCAACTCTCTCAACAACTCTCTTCCTCAAAACCCTCTCCACCAAGCAATATACAATAAAATAATCCAAAATATCTCCATCCACTTCCACTCACTCAAATTTCACTTAATTAATTTCCTTATAATTAATTAATAAAAATTAACTCTTTCTTTGACTTTTCACTTCTTTTGACTTGTATATGTTGTATATATCATATACACTCTACTCAAAACCTCTTCTCTTACCACTAAAATAAATACACTTAATCCAAATACAACAATAAATACTCCAAAACTTTTAGGGTATACTTTGGGATATTACACTTGGGGTAGTGTTACTATGGAAATAATGCTAAAGGTAAAATCACCGGTATTGGTTCCATTGGCATACTTGGTAAGAATTTGATTGAAAATGTATGGCTTGTTGATGGATTGAAGAATATTTTACTTAGTGTTAGTCAATTATGTGATAAAGGATATGATATAAATTTTGATTCCAAAGGATGCAAGGTCACTAATTCAAATGGTGAAATTGCATTCAAAGGAGCTAGAATTAGAAACACATAAAATTGACATACATTCCTATAATGCATTTGAATGTTTGATTTTCATTAATAATGATTCTTGGTTATGGCATAGAAGGCTAGGACATGCTAGTATGGATCATTTAAAATGCATTAGAAATGAAGAACTAGTTGATGGTCTCCCTAAAGTTAAATTTGACAAAGATAGAACATGTGAACCTTTCCAACTTAGTAAGCAACATTAAAGTTCATTTAAGTCTAAAAATGTTGTAAGCACTTCTGTTGCGCTCGAATTAAGTACTACTACAAGCATCACTCGCAAGTATACGAGGTAGTTGTAGCAAAGGTGATCGCCCCAAGGTCGTTTTCCCAAGAAGGTGTGGTTCGTAATAGCTTGATTGACAAGTTATTTAAATACGGAAGTTTTTGTTGTTTAGAATTGTGGAAGAACAATTTAAACCTAAAATTAACGTGCGTAGGGTTGATGTGTGAAGGTTGTACAAGATCAAATCAATTCTTGGGAAGGTGCCTAGGGTTATAGATCCATTCAATCAAAGTTCAATTCTCAATTATCCATTAACATAACCTTGTAATTAAATTGTTCCTTAAGGTTAATTAATCAATTACCAATCCATTAGTTCTCACATTCATGAATTAGCAATAACCAATTATTTCACATTATCAAATTAATGAAACCCTATAACTTATATTTATAATTCATTCATAGGGTGGTCGATTATATAGTTCTGATATCGAATTTCACCTCTCGGTCCGTCATCCAATATTCAAAGATCAGTAGGTACTAATCTATCAACCTAGCATTTAATGCAATACAATAAACCAATCAACAAGGAATATCAATGGAAATATCAAATCAAAACATTCAACCAAATATACTACAAACCCTAGGCATGGGTATTTAGCTCAACATCATCAATTTATAACATTCATTCAACTCAATATAAAATAAATACAAATTGTTCATTGCAATATCAATCTCTTAATACAACAACAACAATAGAAATGAATTAAAAGAGAGAATAGAAAAACCCCTTGTGAAGATGCCAAGAGTAGGATTACTAGTCTTCCTCCTAGCTCCACTTTGATGTTTGATGAAGAACTCAAGCCCTCTTCAATGGTTGATTCCCCTTTGCAATGTGGAATGGAGCTTTCTCAAGTCACCAACCCTTCAATTGATTGTGCCTTTGGAAGATGGAATGGAGCATTCTCAAGTCACCAAACCTTTGAATGAAGCTTCTTCAACCTTTAAGAGCTTGTTTAACCCAATTTATCCCAAAGAATCTCAAAGAACTTGTCAATGGAAGATGGAGAAGGTGGAGAGGATGGAAATGGAGATGAAGATGAAGGGACAAGGGAGAGTTTCACTCTCTCCCTCTCCCCAAGTTTTTACAGAAATTGTTCAAGAATAAAGAAGAACTCTCTCCAATTTCCTCATCCTCTCCTTTTAATTCATTCAAAATACACACCCATGCCTTCCAACTCACACCATTTCACTTTGTTCCCCACTATTTCTTTGTTTAGTATTTCTTTTGGCAAACACAAGGCCTTGTTCGCCACTTTGTCCCCCACTTCGTGTAGAAAAATTCAAATATTTTATGTGTGACACGGCCAAGCCAAGAGTGGCTTGGCCGTGTTTCTCAATTTTCCTTAGGACACGGCCAAGCTTGCTGGCCGTGTCCTTCACTGCCATCTTTTCTTCCTTTCTTTTCTTTCTTTCCTTTTGGTCTCAAGGGGTGACACGGCCAAGCTTCAAGCGACATGGCCATGTCATGTGACATGGCCAGTGGCTTGGCCATGTTGCTTTCCAGTGTCGCCTTCTACCTTCTTTCTTTTATTTGTTCTCAAGTGGTGACACGGCCAAGCTTCAAGCGACATGGCCAGTGGCTTGGCCATGTCGCTTGCCAGTGTCACCTTTTGCCTTCTTTCTTTTTTTGAGGGACACGCCAAAGACAATGAGACATGGCCAAGCTTCAAGCGACATGGCCATGTTGATCAGACATGGGCAAAGACATGGCCATGTCTGTGAGTGTGTCAAGTACTACCTCTATTTTAGGATGAAACACGACCAAGACAATGAGACATGGCCAAGCTTCAAGTGACATGGCCATGTTGATCAGACATGGGCAAAGACATGGCCATGTCTGTGAGTGTGTCAAGTACTGCCTCTATTTCTTTTCTTTCTTGGTTTCTTTTCCTTAGGTGAGACACGGCTAGTGGCTTGGCCATGTTTCTTGGGTGTGTCAGCTACTGTCTTGGAATTCTTTTGAGGGACATGGCCAAGCTTGCTTTGGCTTGGCCATGTCTTGCTTGATTCATGCTCTTTCTTCATTTTTCTTGATTGTTTTGATCATCCAAGAGAGTTTTTGCACTTTAACCTAAAACAAACACTTTAAACAAACTTAAAACAAAAATCAATCAAAACATTAACTAAAAACACATAAAAATCATACTGAAAACTAGTACAAATATGATCTAAACAAATACCCCACACTTAATTCCTTGCTTGTCCCTAAGCAAGGCTAAAATCAAAACACACTAAACAAGATAAATTTTGTTAAGTTCAAGAGTTATAAAGATGCATCAAGACTTCCCTATCCCTAAATCCGCAATCAATATCGAATCAAACAAAATCGACACCTATGCAATTAAGTAGTTTTCCATGCATAGCCAATGTTGTCACTCTCTCACCAACTCTTACAAGTGTTTGATCATGGTGGTGTTTACACTCATAACAATCAATGAAAGATTATTGCCATAGGCTTGCTTATCAATCAAATCTCCACCACAAAATAACAATCAAGCATCAATCAAAAGGTCTTTATTGGGTTGTAATGGGGCTAAGGTAAAGGCATGATATTTAGGAAATGTGAGCTTAATTATTAAGTTCAAGAGCACTTCAAGAATGAAGTAACCATTTATATATATAACCCAACAATCCCAAAACACCTTCCTCTCATCTACCCCTTGACATTAAAGAGCTTTTCAAGGGAACTCACTTATTAAATCTTGTAATGATACATTCCAACCCTTTCAAGAAGAATAACAATTATTTTTATTATTATATATATATAATTTTTTATTTTTCTATTTTTATTTTTATTTTTTTTATTTTATTATTATTTTGCTTTGCAATCTTGAACCTACTAAATTTAACCCCACGCTTAATTCAACATAACACTCAGTCATAAACGCTCTTAAAATGCTCTTGACCTAACGAAAGGGTAAGAGTTAAACAACAAGGTTCAAGCTAATGGTGTTGTGAAAAAGCAAGAAAAGGAAAAATAAAATAAGCTCAAAATTGGCTAACTAAGGTTGAATATAGGGTTGGTCTTTTTAAGCCAAAGTGGGTTCACCTAATTGCCTTAATCATTTTGATGCCTAATTGAAATTTTTATGTAATCTTAAAATGCATGTCAAAGCAAGTTCTAGCAATTCATCAATCAAAGATGTTCACCCACAAAAAGAATAATAAGTTGATGGCTCAATTTCTCACTAGGTTAAAGGCAATGCAAGGAAAATCCAACAAAATTGACAATAAGCACCAATTCTACTCAATTCTCCAATTCATGCTTCAAAAATTCAAAGGTCATCAATTAACAATTTATAACAATTGAACTTTCTAAAATTCATTTATTCAAAGAAAAACATTAAAAACATTAACTAAACTTAAACAAAAATAACTTAAAAGTAAAAACACAAAACAAAAGTAAAACCACAAAACACCTAATGCATCCCACATTTAAAGATTCACATTGTCCTCAATGTGAGCATGCATACTACAGGGAGGGTTTAGATGAAACCTGATTTCCATCGTTCCCATATACGATGTGTAGGGCTCCTTCCACCCATAATGTAATTGGATCCCATGACTGAGAGGATGAACAACATGTAACTTTGAAATGTACCCGATGTACGGCAACCCCTAAATAGTATTCCTTGAAGAGAACATGTCTCAAAGGGAAATGTGAAGGTTGCCTCGGGGTGATCCTCCAGTGCTATAGGAACGTGGTAATAATCTTTATCTTTGTGCAACATGGTTCTATCCATTGTATGCTCTTCTTCACCACCAATAGTAGAGGAGATGATTTTTGGAAACTCTTTAAGTTCAACCAAGTTTGGTTGAATCACTTCTTCATCCACTTTAACAATGTCTAGCTCCCTCTCAACAACCTCAACATCTAAAACTAGCTTACACTCCTCAAATTCTAAATTGGGCATTTCATGTTCTTCTTCTAAAGACATACCCATCTCAAGCTTATTTCCACTTTCTCCTTGGGAGTGCATAATATATATGTTAGAAAGTTGCTTACCTTGCTCCTCTTCTTTCAGCCTACTTGGGAATGGAATTGGTGGCAAAGGATTCGGAGGTTCATACGAATGTGATGAAGTTGATGAGTCCAAATTCTCCTCCTCCTTTGATTGAATTAACTCCTCTATGTTTGGTTGTATATCCTCGCCATCCTCTTCTTGATTAGTTCCTGTATCAAAGGAATCATAAAAACTGTTATATATCACCTGTTCACTCCTTAAATTTGTGATTGCCTCGGTTTGCTCGAATTGGCTAGGAAATTCCTCTTCTTGGTGTGCTTGGAGTTGATGTGCCAGTTGATCAACTTGCATTTCCACCCTCTTCAATGATTCCTTCAAAGAATCAAACCTCTCATTGCTCCCTTCCTGATTTTGTGTGCTAATTTGAAGGTAAGCATTCAAATCATCTTCCACTGTGGATTTCTCGAATTGATCATGGTTTTGTGAGATAATTTAAATGAAGGCATTCAAACTATCTTCCAAAGTGGGTTCCTTAAGTTTATCTTGATTTTGTGCGCTAGTTTGAATGAAGGCATTCAAACTATCTTCAAATGTGGGTGTCTTAAGGTAATTTTGATTTGAATATTGCTCTTGAGAGTAGGAGTCTCTTTGGTAAGGTTGAAAAAAATTTGGAGGTGGAATGTGCTGCTGATTTTCCCAAGAAAAATTTGGTTAGCTTCCCCAGCTAGGATTATAAGGATTGGAATATGTGCCATTTCTACCCATTTGCTGGAAACCTTGGTAGTCATATTCTTCCTCTGGCCATTCTTGGTATCTTCAAAAACCCATTAAACACGTGTTTGCACTATGGCCTACATTGCCACATGCTGCACATATCTCTTGGCGTGGAATAGGTGTGCTTCCTCTTGCATTTAGCACCTTAAGTTGATTCATCAATTCTGCTAATTGCCATGCCATTTTAGAATCATCGTTCCTATCATAAACTCCCCCGTGCCTTGAAAACTGCATCTTTACACAAGGCACTTAGAAACTTAAAGAAAACAAACAACAAAAAATTCAAACAAAACAAACAAATAATTAAATAAAAAATATCAAACTATTACTACTACTACAACCTTCCCCGGTAGCGGCGCCAAAAACTTGTTGCGCTCGAATTAAGTACTACTACAAGCGTCACTCGCAAGTATACGAGGTAGTTGTAGCAAAGGTGATCACCCCAAGGTCGTTTCCCCAAGAAGGTGTGGTTCGTAATAGCTTAATTGACAAGTTATTTAAATACGGAAGTGTTTGTTGTTCGGAATTGTGGAAGGACAATTTAAACCTAAAATTAACGTGCGTAGGGTTGATGTGTGAAGGTTGTACAAGATCAAATCGATTCTTAGGAAGGTGCCTAGGGTTATAGGTCCATTCAATCAAAGCTCAATTCTCAATTATCCATTAACATAACCTTGTAATTAATTTGTTCCTTAAGTTTAATTAGTCAATTACCAATCCATTAGTTCTCACATTCATGAATTAGCAATAACCAATTATTTCACATTATCAAATTAATGAAACCATAGAACTTATATTTCTAATTCATTCATAGGGTGGTCGATTAGATAGTTTTGATATCGGATTTCACCTCTCGGTCCGTCATCCAATATTCAAAGATCAATAGGTAGCTAATCTATCAACCTAGCATTTAATGCAATACAATCAACCAATCAACAAGGAATATCAATGGAAATATCAAATCAAAACATTCAACCAAATATACTACAAACCCTAGGCATGGGTATTTAGCTCAACATCATTAATTTATAACATTCATTCAACTCAATATAAAACAAATACAAATTGTTCATTGCAATATCAATCTCTTAATAAAACAACAACAATAGAAATGAATTAAAAGAGAGAATAGGAAAACCCCTTGTGAAGATGCCAAGAGTAGGATTACTAGTCTTCCTCCTAGCTCCACTTTGATGTTTGATGAAGAACTCAAGCCCTCTTCAATGGTTGATTTCCCTTTGCAATGTGGAATGGAGCTTTCTCAAGTCACCAACCCTTCAATTGATTGTTCCTTTGGAAGATGGAATGGAGCATTCTCAAGTCACCAAACCTTTGAATGAAGCTTCTTCAACCTTTAAGGGCTTGTTTAACCCAATTTATCCCAAAGAATCTCAAAGAACTTGTCAATGGAAGATGGAGAAGGTGAGAGGATGGAAATGGAGATGAAGATGAAGGGACAAGGGAGAGTGTCACTCTCTCCCTCTCCCCACGTTTTTGCAGAAATTGTTCAAGAACAAAGAAGAACTCTCTCCAATTTCCTCTTCCTCTCCTTTTAATTCATTCAAAATACACACCCATGCCTTTCAACTTACACCATTTCACTTTGTTCCCCACTATTTCTTTGTTTAGTATTTCTTTTGGCAAGCACAAGGCCTTGTTCCCCACTTTGTCCCCCACTTCGTGTAGAAAAATTAAAATATTTTATATGTGACACGGCCAAGCCAAGAGTGTCTTGGCCGTGTCTCTCAATTTTCCTTGGGACACGGCCAAGCTTGCTGGCCGTGTCCTTCACTGCCATCTTTTCTTCCTTTCTTTTCTTTCTTTCCTTTTGGTCTCAAGGGGTGACACGGCCAAGCTTCAAGCGACATGGCCATGTCATGTGACATGGCCAGTGGCTTGGCCATGTCGCTTGCCAGTGTCGCCTTCTACCTTCTTTCTTTTCTTTGTTCTCAAGTGGTGACACGGTCAAGCTTCTCGCCTTTTATCTTCTTTTTTTTTTAGGGACACGCCTAAGACAATGAGACATGGCCAAGCTTCAAGCGACATGGCCATGTCGATCAGAAATGGGCATAGACATGGCCATGTCTGTGAGTGTGTCAAGTACTGCCTCTATTTTAGGATGAAACACGGCCAAGACAATGAGACATGGCCAAGCTTCAGGTGACATGGCCATGTCGATCAGACATGGGCAAAGACATGGCCATGTCTGTGAGTGTGTCAAGTACTGCCTCTATTTCTTTTCTTTCTTGTTTTCTTTTCCTTGGGTGAGACACGGCCAGTGGCTTGGCCGTGTCTCTTGGGTGTGTCAGCTATTTTCTTGGAATTCTTTTGAGGGACATGGCCAAGCTTGCTTTGGCTTGGCCATGTCTTGCTTGATTCATGCTCTTTCTTCATTTTTCTTGATTGTTTTGATCATCCAAGGGAGTTTTTGCACTTTAACCTAAAACAAACACCTTAAACAAACTTAAAACAAAAATCAATCAAAACATTAACTAAAAACACATAAAAATCATACTGAAAACTAGTACAAATATGATCTAAACAACTTCTAGACCCTTAGAACTCATTCACTTGGATTTATTTGGACCAAATAGAGTTGTTAGCCTAGGTGGCAAGTTATATGCATTTGTTCTTATTGATGATTACTCTAGATTTACATGGGTTAATTTCTTAGCTCAAAAGAATGAAGCTTTTAATCATTTCAAAATATTTGCAAAAAGAGTTCAAAATGAAAAAGTCTATGTGAACACATCTATTAGAAGTGATCATGGCAAAGAGTTTGAAAATGAAAATTTTGAAAACTTTTGTAATGAATTTTGTATATCGCATAATTTTTCAGCTCCTAGAACACCACAACAAAATGGTGTGGTTGAAAACAAAAATAGAACTTTGGTTGAAATGGCTAGAACAATGCTTAATGAATACGAGTTACCATCTTATTTTTGGGAGAAAGCCATTAATACCGCTTGTTATATTTCAAACCGAGTCTACAAAAGGCCTTTGATAAATAAAACTTCTTATAAGCTATGGAATAGAAGAATACCCAAAATTTCATATCTTAGAGTATTTGGATGCAAATGCTTCATATTGAATACCAAGGATAATCTTCGAAATTTTCATTCAAATTGGATGAAGGCATATTTTTAGGATATTCATCATCTAGCAAAACATATAGGGTATTTAATGAGAAAACTCTAGTTGTTGAAGAATCAATATATGTTGTCTTTCATGAATCCTCTAAACTTGATCAAAGGAAAGGTAGTACACTTGATGATTTTGTAGGTACTTTTGAACAACAATAAACAATTGATGTTCCAAAGAACAATCATGACAAAGTTGAAGATGGGACTTAAGAGCTACCCAAGGAATGGCAATACAAGAAGGATCATCCGAAAGAACTCATCATTGGTGAAACATCAAAGGGAGTAACTACTAGATCCAAAATTAAAGAATAGATGTTAATTTTGTCTTTGTTTCTTAAATTGAGCCTGAGGAGGCTCTTAGTGATGAATGTTGGGTGATTTCAATACAAGATCAACTATAAATAATGTACTGGAATTTGAGAGAAATAATGTATGGGAATTTGTTCCTAGACCTAAAGATCATCCAATTATAGGATAATAATGTATGGGAATTTGTTCCTAGACCTAAAGATCATCCAATTATAGGATGTAAGTGTGTATATAGGAATAAGCTTGATGAAAATAGTCTCGTTACTATAAATAAAACTAGATTGGTAGCCAAATGATATAACTAAGAGGAAGGCATTGACTATGATGAGACATTTGCCCCCGTTGCTAGATTAGAAGCTATTAGGATACTACTTGCATTTGCTTGTCACATGAATTTTAAACTCTTTCAAATGGATGTTAAGAGTGCATTTTTAAATGGATTTATCAAAAAGGAAGTTTATGTTGAATAACCTCCCAATTTTGGAGACTATAAACTTCCAAATCATGTTTTTAAACTCACCAAGACACTATATGAATTGAAACAAGCTCCAAGAGCTTAGCATGATAGACTTAGTGTATATTTGCTTGAAAATATATTTTCAAAATGGAAAGTTGATACAACTCTTTTTGTTAAGAAGAATAAGCATAACATTTTAATTGTACAAATTTATGTTAATGACATTATATCTGGTACTACTAATGAATCTTTGTGCAAGGACTTTACTTCTAGTATGACTAGGGAATTTGAAATGAGCATGATGGGTGAACTCAAATTCTTCCTTAGACTACAAATCAAGTAATGCAAGGATGGTATCTTCATCAACCAATCCAAGTAAACAAAGGAACTCCTAAAGCATTATTGAATGGATGGTTGCAAGACTAGCAAGACTCCCATGAGCACATCATTGAAACTTGACAAAGTTAAATGTGGTAAGGTAGTAGATGAGAAGAAATATCGAGGTATTATCGGATCCCTACTTTACTTAACCACTTCTAGACCTGATATAATGTATAGTGTATGTTTGTGTTCTAGATTTCAATCATGCCCTAAAGAATCACATTTAAATGCTACTAAAAGAATTTTAAAATATTTAAATGGTACATTGCATTTAGGACTTTTGTATCCTAGAAACACATCATTTGACATTTTAGGTTTTTCAGATGTGGATTATACTGGTAGTCTTTTGGATAGAAAAAGTACAACTGGAGCATGTCATTTTCTTGGTCAATGTTTAGTTTCTTGGTTTAGCAAGAAACAAGTGTCGGTCGCTTTGTCTACCATGGAAGCTGAATAAGTTACTGCTTGTTTTGTTGTACTCAAGTCCTTTGGATGAAACAATAATTGTTTGATTATGGAAAAACATTTGATTGAATTCCTATTGAGTGTGATAACACTACTGCCATAAATCTATCCAAAAATCCAATTCAACATTCTAGATCAAAACATATAAATATTAGGCACCATTTCTTAAGAGACAGTGTCCAAAATCAAAATGTTGCCTTAGAATTAATTGATAAACAAAACCAACTTGCTGACATATTCACAAAACCCTTGAATGAAGATAGAATGAACTTCATAAAATAGCATTTGGGAATGATGGATGGAAGCACCGTATCTTAGGCTTGGAATTGTATGAAAACTTATTTCATTTCATGAATAATTTCTTATCAATATCTATTTTTGATCAAACCTTCATATCATAAATGAAAAACGCTTATTTTCTCAAAATTTTTACAGTTTTGAAGGTTTCTCGATCAGACCAACTATAAGTCCGACAATACTTTTTGAAAATTCTTTGTTTCAAAATTTTTCATAAAAGTATGACCATATTTTCCAAGGTGGGACCAAAATTTTTAAAAATATTTTTACCATTGTGCCTAAAACCAAAATTCTTTTCGGACTTCATATAGTTTGACCGCATTTTTTAAAAAAATTGAGTTTCACGACTGGACTCATTAAAGTCCTACCGTACCTTTGCATTGTTTTTAAAATTTTATAGCCGTTATAACTCAATCACAACGTGCAAATCTTGTCTCCAATAGCTATAAATGGCTAGTTTTCACTTTAAACACTATAAATACCCTCTCATATCAGTATTTACATCTTTTTTTATCAAACTCTAAACACCCAAACACTCAAAATACTCAAAATCACTCAAAGCATACTCTACTCTTCATCTTCTTTCTTTATCAAACTTGATGGCTCCTAAAGAACATAAGAAGAAGGCTTCAAGGGCAAATAAAGGGAAGGAAATTGTTGCCCCTTCTCAAGAAGAACTTCCTAGAAGATGTCACAAGATAAGCTTTAGAGATGAAGAAAAAAGGCTAAGGTATGATATTCTTAAAGACAAAACCGCAGAAGCAAACTGTCTCTTCTCTACCCTCACTCTAGAGACCCTAGGAATTGAAAATGGCATTAGGGGTTATCTTAGAACTTTGGGTTAGGAAAAATTTGTTTTCATATAACATGATGATCTTGGTTGGAAAAGCTTGACAAAAGAATTTCTCACCACCTTGGTAGTAAGAAAGAAGAGCAATAATCCACTTGGCTATTATGGTATTTCCTTTAGACTATTCAATCAATAGTATGGCCTAAAATTAAAAGATTTCTCTTCCATTTGGGATTTCCAATTAGAAAGGATTTCCCATATCACTAACAACATCCTCACTTCGGAGAGAAAAAAGAATTTTGTACTGAACTCTCTATAGAAACCACTCTCCACAAACAATCCAATGCCAAACACCTTAGGATCCTCACTCATTGGATGTTGCATAGGATTATCACTTACACTATTAGTGATAGAGGTGAGAGCAATGAGAAAGTAACCTAAAAAGATTTACTCTTTCTTCATTGTTTGATTAGATGTCAGTCAATCCAAATCAAAAATTCCTTATTGATACTTTCCTACACCTTAGGAAAACAAAATCCAGACTTATTCTTCTCACTTCACAAGTGACCTAAATTGCCAAATATGTTGGTGCACTTACAATAAAGCAACCCTCTCTAATCCCTTGGATCCCATTAAAAAATCCATAAACATAGCATACCTAAAACTTGGCAAATGTATTAGGGATGATAATGAGAACTATGTTTATCTCTTATGAGCATTAGGGTTTAGGGCTCAACAAAGAAAGAGACCAAGGACTATAGAGGAAAGTGAAGAGACTTTCCAAATTGAATTCCCATGATCTACCACTCCAAGACCTCAATCCTCTATCCTCCAAATCCTTCAAGAAATTTCTTGGACAAATGAGCTCACAAAGCTCGAGGATGGATAAAATTACCAATGATATCTCTCATCTCCATCTTGACATTCAAACCATTCAAGAAGCCTTAGGCTTGCCAAAGTGCTTTGAGGATGAACCATGCTTGTCACCTTCCATTCATGGCTCCTATCCTCAAGAAGAAGGAGGAAAAGTTGCTGCCTCTCAAACAAAAGATGAAGAGCAAGGGGAACATGAAGAAGAGGAAGGGGATGAAGAAGAAGAGGGAGATGAAGAAGAAGGAGAGGATGAAGAAAATGATAATGATGTTTAGAATTATTCTTGTTTGTTTGTTTTCATGTTGCCTTTATTATGTTGTTTTTATGTTTGTTCCTTTCTTTTTCTTGAACTTAATGAAAGTAAATTATTGAAAGCTTGTTTTAACTATATCCTTAGATCTATTTTTTTGCCTTTGTTAAAAGGGGAGAAAACTTATATTGAATTTGAACAAAATGGACTTTAAATTAATCAAAATGCATGAGCACACATTAAGGGGGAGTAAATTAAGCAAATTAACATTTTTACAAAGTTTGAACACCTTAAAATTCAATTTCTTGCCGAAGTCAAAAAGGGGGATATTGTTATCCTATTTATTCTATTTTTTATCTTAGGCAATCTAATTGAATTAAAATAACATTTGTATTTAGTCACATTTTGCAGGAATGTATTTTTTTGATGTAATCATTAAAATTTTGATCGGACCATAAAGATGTTTGACCGGACCATCAATGACAAATTGAGTAAATTCATACAGAAGGTTACATGGTGAAAAGTACTCCCAAAATCTCACAGTACCTCATACAGTCTGACCGAACCATGTGTCGTTCTGACTGGACAATTGCATGTGAAAGTAGGCAAAAACACATAAGGTTTCACAGTCAGAAGTACTCCCATTTTCTCAGAGTACCATAAGAAGTCTGACTGGACCTTGTTATGTTCCGACCGGACCTTCAAGCCAGATTTTCTTAAAATCATCTAGTGAAGTTCTCGACCAGAAGTGCACTCAGATTTTGAATGGACCACCAATATTTTGATCGGACCTACTGCAAATTCTGATCAGGATATTTAAATATTACACAATTCAAAAGTCATTGCACCTCCACTTAATTAGTGGAAGCCATGTGGACCAACCGTTGGAAGAGCAATAATTAGACTTTCAAATATTCCTACTGGACCACTGTTATTCCCTACTGGGACTAAAATCTTTCAACCAAACTACATCAAGTCTGACCATGAACTTGCTCTGGCTAAGAAATTAGCAGAAGACAAGAATTAAACATATTGGACCACACCTCAAACGGCTATCTCATGACTTGTAGTCTATAAATACCATAAGTAATTTCATTTTTAAAAGAGATAGTGATTGTGATAGCCTGCTTGAATATATTTATTTTCTTTGCATCAAAATTACATCTTTTATTGGTTGAGTGTTGGGTGTGAGCATTAAAAACCATCTTAAGTTTGAGTGTGAGCTTGGAAACACTTAGGTTGTGAGAGTGAGCCTGGGAAAACTCTTGTAAGGGTTGTGAGGACTATACTCAAACCATTGTAAGTTTGGTGTGAGCTTGTGAAACCACCAAGTTAGAGTTAAGCTTCTGAAAACTCATGACTTGATGCAAGAAAGGATCCCTTGAAGCTAGCAAGTGGACCAATCACTAAGAGCAAAGCAAAGAGATATCAAGCTAGTATGGTTTTGCATATTCAAGAAGAGATTTCCAAAGAGCTTCAAGAATTATCATTCAAGAAGATGGAGAAAGAGCTTGAAGAAGGCACACCAAAGCTGATTAATATGCTTAGTGTGGAAGCTAAAGGCTAGCTAAAGAAAGGTCCAACATGCAAGAAAGGTCCATGGGGTTCATATAAAGCTTTGGGAAGTAATTTAAGGCCCATGGACAGCCCAAATAGTGTGGGGCGTTTCTTATGTTGATTGGATTAGGATTTTGTTTCCATACTTTATATCTTCCTTAGTGGATTAGGATTTTGTTCCATACTTTATATTTTCCTTAGTGGATTAGGATTTTGTTTCCATACTTTATGTTTTCCTTATGCAATTAGGAATGTTTTCCTTATGCAATTAGGAATGTTTTCCTTTTGCAATTAGGATGTTTTCCTTATGCAATCAGGAATGTTTTTCTTATGCAATTAGGAATGTTTTAGTTTTCCATATGCAATTAGGAATTTTGTAACCCTTATTTAAGGGCACTATTAGGCCAAATTTCAAAGAATAACAATTAATAAAAATTTTCGAATTCTTCTACAAGTTCTTCTTGTGAATTTTCGTGTGAGAGAGATTAGAGTGGATTCCTTAATTCTTTCTTTGCATCAAGAATTAGGTTTACTTATCAACAAGAGTTGTGGCATTTTCCTTCTTCTTACCAACTAAATCCTTCAATCATAGTGAGTTCGCATCTCTTTATAGGTGTTGGGTTCCTTAGGAGGTGATTATCAATTTTCAAGGAGTTCTCTACCATTGTTATACGTTGGGTTTGCTGCCATCATTGCTAAGGGTCCTCGTCACGACTAGTGGAACCTTAACAAGTTGTTAAGGAAGTGGATGTAGGATCAAGGTAAATCTGAACCAATATAAATCTCTTATGTTTATTGTTCTACTCTCCACTTAATCTTCTCCCACATCTTTTGCATTTCTTGTTTCTTAATTTTCAATTTGCCATCACTTCTCAAACAACCAATTCACCCTCCCCCCTCTTGGTTGCCTTCGTAGGACAATAGCCTAGATTGCCCTTGCGGGTTTTTGAAACTAGCAAACTGCCCTAATTTTTGCTTAGGTCGCCCTTGCATATTTTCAACTTAAAGGGCCCTTTTTTTAATTATTGCTATCCTTTTTATAGATCTGACTATAGGAGTGCGTCTGCTTGCTTGACACCCCGTCTGTGGACTTCACCAAATTTCTGCCATGTCATCATTTTACCACTACTCTATCCTGCTTCCTCATATGTTGAATGGATCAAATGGATTCACTCACGAGCTGTAATTAACATCCATTGGTTGGTACCTTGGTGGAAGATTTCCCATGTTACCATTCAAATGTATCTGATGTATATTCCTCTTATTGCTCTTCGTCGAGGTACTTGTTATGATTCTCATCTACTTGACCGCCAGTCTGGAGCTGAGCCTCGAGGTTCTGAGTTCACTCCTGATTTGGACATGCCTCATTCTGACTAAAGCTTACTTGGATCGACTGAAGCAAAGTTGGCCTGCACGTTACACTTATCATCTACAATAAATTTTGCACTTGTCAATGCTTAGGAAAAATGTTGTTAGGATGAACAATAATGATAATAAAAGATGTTTTCCTTTCTTTTATAATTTATCATCACTTTACACTATCATGTTATTTGTTTTACCTAATGGTTAAATTATTCAAAATAGTGCATATATAATAATTTTAGCATTAAATCTATTTTATTAAATTGGGGAACATCCAAAAGCATATAACCAACGTACACAAGATCACTCCTGTTGCCAACTAGCCCTTTCGAATTTTCTAGCCGATAATTTTCTATCATTTAGCCCTAATTGTTGCCTAGCATGCCCTTTTGGGTTTTCGAAACAAGCGGACTGCTCTAATTTTTTCCTAGGTTGCCCTTTTGGGTTTTCAACCTAGCAAGCTTCTTCTTTTTTTTTTTTCAAACATAAAACCTCTTCAATCTGTCAATGTTCATTGGCTCACTAAACTCATTCCCATCCTTGTATGACAACTTGACTGAGCCCTTGTTCATGACTTGCTTCACTACATATGGCCCCTCTCAGCCGAGTCTAAACTTCCCTATTGGATAAGGGACATTAGGCTTGCACTGCTTCAATACTAAGTCACCGACTTTAAGCTTCCTTATCTTAACCCTTATGTTATAGGCCTGAGCTATCTTTCTTTGGTACAACTGAAGATGATATAGAGCCTTTAATCTTCTTTCTTCTAATAAGGCCAACTATGCATATCTACTCACTACCCATTTTGTCTCCCGCAATTCAGCTTCCAAGACCACCCTCAGCAACTTGATCTCAATTTCAATAGGCAACACTGCTTCCATCCCATAAACCAAGGAAAATGGCATTATTCCAATTAGGGTTTGCACACCCGTCCTGTACCCCCATAAAGCAAAAAGAAGCATTTTTTACCAATCCTAATAAGTCTTCATCTTGGATAGAATCTACTTAATCATTTTATTCGATGCTTCCACTACATCATTAGCCTTTGGTCTATAAGGGGAGGATTGGTGATGATGGATCTGGTACTTAGAGAATAAATCACTAAGGGCTCCTTGAAACTGCACTCCATTGTCTGATATTACACTATGTGGGACTCCATACCTGTAGATGATGTTCTTTTCAATAAACCTAGCCATTTACTTTGCCCCCACCTTGTTAAAAGATTTGGCCTCAACCCATTTTGAAAAATAATCCACTGCTACTATAATGAATTGATGACCGTTTAAAGTCATCGGATGTATCTCCCCAATAATGTCAATTCCCCAAGTTGCAAAAGGCCAAGGTGAAGACATACAATGCAATTCTTCGGTAGGCAAGTGATTCAAGTTCCCATACATCTGGCACTTCTTCACAAAATCTATACAGTCTTTTTTCATGGTCAGCCAATAGTAACCTTGTCGAATTATCTCCTTAACTAGGGCTAACTTGTTCATGTGGGGTTCACAGCTTTCAGCATGTATTTCAGACATAATATGCTCAACTTTGAACTTCTTTAAACACCTCAAATGCACTCCATCGGGCCATCTTCGATATAACTCTCCATGAAAGATGATGTATTGCAAGGACCATCGCCTTATATCTCTTCTTTCTTCCTTTGTTGCATCCTATGGTATTCCCTTCTGTGAGCGGGAATTTTCACCCCCACTCCCACATGGAATGGTTCTTGCAACTTTGGCACTATTAGGCTCTGGACCTTAGAGAACACGGGCCTAAACCCGGAGAAAATAGAGTTGCCACCCTGATGGGCCGGGAAAAAGAAAGGGGTAAATGACTCGATTCCTAAGGAATCCCCAACCCCCTATTGGGTTCAAAAAGTTAGGTACCCGTGGGGAAGGTGAGAAATGGCCTAACACCCCCACAGTGCCCTGTTCATTAGAACATACCTCCTTTTTAGGTTTTAACATTATAAAATTCTTAAATATAATGATATTATCCATACTACATGCAATCATAAGAATAAAGAAATACTTTATTAAAAATAATAGAAATGTTCAAACAAAATAAATAAATGGACACCCATCCGAGGATGGAAACATGTCCTTACATCGTCCAATGTCTAAAACTAATAGGATACCCACCAAAAAGGTGGAAACTTATCATATACATTAATCCCAAAATATGAAATAATTTAAATTATATGAAGCTTGACTAATGAGGTACCCACAAAGTGAAAACATACTTCTTACATTATTAATACCAAGATAAACAAATAATAATAATAATAATAATAACAACAATAAAGAAAACATCCATCCATGCTAAATTAAAGAAATCAAAAATCAAAATCAAATCAATCATCAAAACATATAATAAACTACATAATCAAATCTAAAACTTTA
Source organism: Garcia nutans (assembly GCA_947685225.1). NCBI lineage: Eukaryota > Viridiplantae > Streptophyta > Magnoliopsida > Malpighiales > Euphorbiaceae > Garcia > Garcia nutans. Next base: position 23,251,307 of record CANTUV010000026.1, read on the forward strand.
TAAACCAATAAATGTATAAGCTTAGGGTTTATATCTTAAATTAGGGATTTAGAATTTTAATAACTAAATTAGGGTTTTTAAATAAAGGGAGTTAGATACAAAGACTTATAATACATAAATAAATATTAACCCCTTCGACGAGCCCATAAGGCAAGCCTATTGGGGTTTTAGGAAAATATTTGAATTAGTGTAATCTTAAAAATAAAAATAAATTGAATTACTATAATCATAAAACAAAATGAAAATAAAACAATGAAAAAAGAATAATTGAATTGTTGTAATCTTAAAAAGAATTTAAATGAAAGATTACAAACCTCTATCATAGGCTCCACCAATATTTAAGCTTGTAAATCTTGGTTGAAATGAATTGAAGACAGACGTATAGCACTGCCTTCTAGTTTGATAGACTTGATGCTTCTATTCTCTTTGTTCCCTTTTCTTTTGTTGAAGGTTTTCTCCAAGTTTTAAAAGTTTGCTCCCTAATAGCTACTGCCTCCATTCAAAATCCAAAAGTCCCAAAAATAAAAGTCTAAGGTCCTCCTTGCTCTTTGTCTTAATCGAAGTCCCTAATAGCTGCTCCCATTTTTCGTTCCCCAAAGAAAAGTCCCTTTTTTAATTATTTTAGTGTGTTATTTATAGGAAAATCAAAGAAAGCTAATACTGTTTGGTTTAAGGAAATATAAACTTTTTAGGAAATAAAATTTAAAAACCAAGTAAAATAAGATTTTGGAAAAATTGGCCAAAGCATTGGCATGTTGGATTGGGCCTGTTGTGAGGTGAGTTGCTGCATTGCTATGGGCTGCTGAGGTGCGAGGGTTGTTGTGAATTATATTGTGGGCTGATGAGGCATGCGAGGTGGGAAATTGCTATGGGCAAGCCATAAATTGCCGCAGGCCAATTGGCTATGGCAAGCCAATTCACAGGCCTGTGACGAACTACTTGCCACACGACCGCTGCCTCTGCTGCACGCCGTTCACCGATTCATCAAATTTTTTTTATTTTTTATTTTTAATTTTAAAAATAAAATATTATATAAATATTTAAAAATTCTTTTTTCTTTTAATATATTTAAAATAAAGAATAAATATTATAAAAAATTATTTTGAACTATTTTTAAAAAATTGGACTGGACTTAGTCAAAAAATAAGTTTCTACACCTACTTTCTAAGAATCATCTTATGATATCATACCATGAATCATGGTCCGTATTGGTTTCCATGATTGTTTCATACTCGTAGCAAGGAGTAAAGGAATTGGCCAAAACTAGAGGCTTAAGAAATAGCTTAACATGATCTTTCTATACCGAAGCCAGAGTGGCTAGGGCATGGGCCATCTAGTTTTCTTCTCTTGGCAGATATATAAACATGCACTCCTTGAAATTCTTCTTCATCATGATCAAATAATCGCGGTATGGCTTCATCTTTTCTTCGTTCAACTCCCACTCTACATTCACTTGGGAAACCTGTAATATCCCTAATGATACCCTAAAATTTTGGAGTGTTAATTGTTGTATTGGATTAAATAATTTAAAGTGTATATTTGATTAAGTGAAAAGATAAGAGGAAGAAGAAGTGTATATGTTATGTATATGGAGATAAAAACAATATATACAAGTCAATGGGTCTTATAAGTCAAAAGAGATATTTTGATTAATTAAATGGATTTATTTAAGTTAGTGGAAGATGATGTTAGTGGGTGTGTGAGCGGAGATTTTTACCCCCACTCCCGGTGGAATGGTTCTTGCGACTTCGGCACTGTTTAGGCTCGGGGCGTTAGAGAACACGGACCTAAGTCCGGAGAATATGGAGTCGCCACCCAGACGGGCTAGGAAAAAAGAAAGGGGTGGATGACTCAATTCCTAAGGAATCCCCAACCCCCTAATGGGTTCGGAAAGTTGGGTACGTGTGGGGAAGGTGAGAAATGGCCCAGCACCCCCACAACGCTCGGTTCATTGGAACCGGCCTCCTTTACAGGTCTTAATATTATAAAAATCTTAAGTATAATAACATTATCCATATTACACACAATAAAAAGAAAGCATCATTATATTAAAATCAAAGCAATGTCCAAACAAAGTAAATAAATGAACACCCATCCAAGGATGGAAACATGTCCTTACATCACATGCCTAAATAGGACACCCACCAAAAGGTAGAAACATGCCCTTTACATAGGTTCTAAAATAGAAAAGCAAATTAAATTACATGATTTTTAACTAATGAGGTACCCACCAAGTGGAAACATACCTCTTACAATTTTTGAAAATTTAAATTAATTGATAAAAATAAATAATCATTCATCATAAATAAATCATTCATCAAAGCTATTAATCAAGATATAAAATAAACATCCATCCATGATAAATTAAATAAACCAAGTATTGAAAATAAATTAAAGCATAAGAAATAAATCCAAGCATAATCAAGTATGGAATTGAATAAAGCAAATAAAAGTTCAAGTATTGCTACTATTTCCATTTAGGGTTTTTTATCTCGTGTTAAGGTTTTGGAAATTTCTAAAATTAAGCTACTGTGACTTTTTATGGAATTAAAATAAATTAGGGTTTTATGTTTTAAAAGATTGATAAGACTCTTTGATTAAACAAATTAAGGTTTGAATGATGAAATCATGAAACTAGGGTTTTAAATACCTTAAAATACTTTAATTTGTGATTTTTTGTTATTGAATTTTAAGCTACTGTGCAATTTTTGTGTTTTCATGTTTTTATGTTTTTTAATGTTTTAAAAGGATTAAGGTTCATAAAAATTAGGGTTTAAGGTTTTAAAAGGATTAGGGTTCATTATTTTAGGTTTAAAAGTTAAATTTTGGATTTTAGGGTTTTGAAATTTGGGTCTCGGGTAATGAAGATGTTAGACAAATGATCTCTATTTTGCTCCTTGACAACTCAAATGAATGATCCATTTAACATGTCTTTGGAGAATCTTGTTGTAGGCTTAGGTTACTTCAAATAAAGCAGAACAAAACACTTCTAGTGGTCGCACCACACCTGAATACGACCGCACCATTCAATTAAAAGATGAAACCTTATCACAGTAGGTTTCGCGGTCAGCGCACCACACCTGAATACGACCGCACCATTCAATTAAAAGATGAAACCTTATCACAGTAGGTTTCGCGGTCAGAAGCCCGACCTCAGTCGCGACCGTCCCAATTTATGGACTACCGCTAACCAAGGAACTCAAATCATTCTAATCACAGTAAGGTTCGCGGTGACAAGAACGGCGAATGATACGGCCTCGCTTATCACTTTAGCGACCGCCCATACAGAGTCGCGACCGCTCTACCAATTCAAGAAGAATTTGCTTGAAGAGACAGTAGTGTTCGCGTCCTCAGGTGCATCCAGAAGTTCGATGCGAGAATCTCAATTCGACCTTGAGATGATACGTAGGGCGACCGCAATATTCATATTTTGGCGGACATCTCTTTTGCCCTGTCAGAGAGTGACACGTGACATGACCGTTATAAACCCACTTTAATATTCAAAAAGGGTGACCGCACCTTTGCTAGGCGCGACCGTCCCGACAATCGCAGCATGGGCAAGATTCCTGCTGCAGAGCACTAAAATTCGACCGTTGAAGTATTTTTAAATGCAGCGACCGTCCCTTGTCCAAGGACAACCGCGTGAGGCATGAGAGCGACCATCCTTGCATGAAGGACGACCGCGAAATACCTCAGACAGTTTAAGTAAAGAAGGTCTAAACTGCCAAGACTTTATTCTCACTATCAATAACGGCTAGTAAGACCACATTGGCTATAAATACAGTACTTCTACAAGAAAAGAAGTAAGAAGTGAAGCAAAAAAAGAATTTGATAGCCAAGCAACAACTTTTCTTTTACTTAAACTTACATTTGAATTGTAATGAATGTTAGGTGTTAGCATTGAAAACACCATTGTATAAGTTTGAGTGTGAGCTTGGGAAACACTTGGGTTGTGAGAGTAAGCCTTGTAAAACTCTTGTTTGGGTTGGGAGAGTGAGCCTTAAAAACTCTTTAAAGGTTCTTGAGTGTTAGCCTTAGAAAAACACTTGTGAAGTTAGGTGTGAACTTGTGAAAACACCAAAGTTGGAAGTGAGCTTGTAAAAACTTCAAAGATTAGTGGAACCTTAACAAGTTGTTAAGGAAGTGGATGTAGGATTGAAGTAAATCCAAACCACTATAAATCTTGTGTGTTCTTTTTTCTTCCATTACTCAACCATCTCTTAATTCCGCATTTCTATTTTGTTGAGTTTTTTAATTATCATTATTTCTTGAGGAAACCAATTCACCCCCCCCCCCTCTTGGTTGCCATCTTGGGACAACAGAAGAGTTTTTAGGGTTTTAGAAATCAATTTGATATTTTATGAAGTTTTGTGAATTTAAACAAAAGGATTGAAGTTTTTATAAGTAGAAAAGATGTTTTTTAAGGCTTTTTGAATGAAATAGAACCTACTTTAAAATCTTAAAAGAAACAGAATTTGATTTTGGTTTTGTTGAAAAATATGTTCAATTAGTGTTTTAAGGTCTTTAAAAAGAAAAAATAACAATTTTAAGTCTTTTTAGAAAATAAGGTCACATTTTAGTGTTTTAACTTTGGAAAACTAAATTAAAGTTCTAAGATTTTAACTTTTGAAAAACACAAAAAATCCTAGTTTTAGCTACTGTGTAAAAAAAAATAGAATTTAGAATTTCATACCTTCTTTTGTAAGTTGCTCCAAAATCGCTTCTTCTTGGATGAACTAGCTCCAAAAAGACAAGCCTTTTTTGCCTTTGGAATCCCTTTTCGTGATGATGCTGTCCAGAAAAGATTTAAATTGAATTTCTTCTTTTCCATCCTTGATTTGGTTTCAAACATTCCAAACTCCCTTTGGATTTCCTCTCTCTCAGCCACCCCTTTTTTCTATGCCTTTGGTCCTTATTTATAATGGTTTAAGGTTATTTATTCCTAATTAATTAAGGTAAGCAATATTAATAAAAAAAAATTAAAACCTAATTGGATTAGGTTTCAAAATTTTGGGTTGAAAAATTTTGCGCTGGCTAAAGCTGTGGCTGCCGAGCCCATGGCTGGGGCCAGTGGGCATGCCAGCCCGCAGGAAATTCCTGCGGGAAGTTATTTCGCCCGCAGGAAAATCCTGCAGGAAATTATTTTGCCCGCAGGAAATTCTTGCGGGTGACATGCTGGGCCTACGGGAGTGCCGCCCGTAGGAAATTCCTGTGGGCAAAACGCCCACGGGCCCGCACGACTACTTTTCGCTGCCAATTTTTTTTTCGACTCCGATTTTATTTTTATTTTTTAATTTTTATTTGTTTATTTTATTTTTTATTAATTAAAATTAGATACTAAGATAAAAATTACTTAATTAAAATTATTTTGGACCAATTAGACAACAAAAATCATTTTGGGCTAAATAAAACATATTAGATCGGATTGGGTCAAAAATTAAGGGTCTACAGTTTGCCCCTGCTTGAATGATCTGAAACCTTAGTGAAAGAGAGTGAAAAGCAAAAAGACTTAATTTTTTGAGATGGGGACTTGTTTTGGGTACTTGGACCCAATTTGAGTTCTGGACTCACAGAAAAATTCTAGGTTCTGGACCTAAGGCAAATTTGGGTTCCGAACTCGGATTCGAGTTCTGGACTCGAGGATATTTCTAGGTTCGGGACCTAAGAAAAATTTAGATTCTGGACCCGAATTCGAGTTCTGGACTAGAGGATAATTCTAGGTTCTGGACCTAAGGAAAATTTGGGTTCTGGACCCGAGAAAAATTCTAGGTTCTGGACCTAAGAAAAATTTTGGGTTCTGGACCCAAGAAAAATTCTAGGTTCTGGACCTAAGGAAAATTTGGGTTTTGGACCCAGTTCGAGTTCTGGACTCAAGGATGATTCTAGGTTCTGGACCTAAGGAAAATTTGGGTTCTGGACCCGGTTTGAGTTCTGGACTCAAGGATGATTCTAGGTTCTGGACCTAAGGAAAATTTGGGTTGTGGACCCGGTTCGAGTTCTGGACTCAAGGATGATTCTAGGTTCTGGACCTAAGGAAAATTTGGGTTCTGGACCCGGTTCGAGTTCTGGACTCAAGGATGATTCTAGGTTCTGGACCTAAGGAAAATTTGGGTTCTGGACCCGGTTCGAGTTCTGGACTCAAGGATAATTCTAGGTTCTGGACCTAAGGAAAATTTGGGTTCTTGATTTAGGTACTTGGACCTAAGATTGGGTACTTAGACCCGGGATTGGGTACTTGGGCCTGAGATTGGGTACTTGGACCCTTAGCAAGGAATTGATTTTGTGTACTTGGACCCGAGGTTGATTTGATTTGGGTACTTGGACCCGAGATTGGGTACTTGGACCCAAGCTTGGGTACTTGGACCCGAGATTGATCTGAATTTGACTAACCTTTTAGTTGGGAAGTCTGACTGCTCTGGCTGTTTTATGCATTGTGATTCTTCACCATCAAATTGGATCTTCATCCTTTGAAATTTGGTCTTTATCCTTGAAAATGAATCTTCATCTTTTGACATGGGGTCTTTACCCTTGAAACATTGATCTTTATCCCTTGGTGGTCGGGTCTTTACCCTGGCTTCAGCTCTTTTAGCTCGATTGATCTTTCGTCTTTTGCATCTCCATTCTTTTAAGGGTTCTAATTGTTCCATTCTTTTGTTCTTCCTTTTAGCAAAGATTTAGCTATTTTTAATTGGACCTTATATCCTCTCCTTGCCCCCCCCCCCCCAAAGATTTTTTCCATGCAAGCTTTGATTGATATTTCTCTTGTCTAGTTCTTCACACAAGTATGCATTTCTTCTCTTTACAAAATTACTGGAGCTTTCTCAAGCAATGGGCTTTCCATGCCCTCCTGATTTGACGTCTTCTTTTGATTCTTCACTTCATAGAGTGTTTTCTATTCAAGACAAGAAAGTAAGATGTGATATGCTCATGTATGCATGATATGTATGCTCTTACCTTTTTCCTTCTTGGCTCACAGCGGATGCTCGAAGTGTTAGTAAATCGTGAAGAATCTGCAACCCTTGCCGCAGCGGAAAATAAAAAATTCTTTCGATTTACTCACAGGATCCATGTGATCCATTCAATTCGATAAAAGAGATTCGAAACTAACCTTTTTGTGTAGCTTCAAAACGATTAACAGATGCTGCCTTCTGAAGACGAACACCCTCTAACGAAATCCACACAAACGTACGCCGGTCTGAGTGCTAGCTCACCAACGGCAGTGGCTGAACCTTTTCAAAACGAAACTAGGGTTTTTTTTTAGGTTTTTTTTTTCTCTTCTTACGTTTTCTTTTGCAAAACGAAATTATAAGATCATTAAACCTCCAGTCCTTTTAAAACCGTTTTAAAAGACTTCTTTTTATCAAAACCCTAACTGTCCATATCCCATATGGACCCACGTTTTAATAATTATTATCTAATAATAATTATTATAACAATATTATTATTAATATCTAATAATAATAATAATACTAACAACAATAATTAAATATAATAATTATTATTTAAGTACAGCCTACGTTCTATGTGTGTGACCCGATAGGCTCATATTAATTGGTAGTGTATTTCAATCTCTATTGAAATGCACAAATCATAATTGGACTCTAGCAAGACATTACGACTACCCAATTAATCATGAGAATCATCATAAATGAAAAACCTGAAATAGTACATGCATTAATCCCTTTGTCACACGATATCTAGTTTGAACATAAGTCATAGTAAATGTCATACTTATATTGTCCAAACTTATGATTACTCGATCTCCAAGTTAACTGATAAACAAATAAGATTGATCTTATATCAACTTATTTGAGCATGGCCATGCATTTCTCAGTTACACTTATCGAGGGGCCCAGAAGATATCTCTCTCATAGAGAGGGACAAATTCCATCTTGATTGTTCATTTTCCTCTACATAATTTATATCATGTTCAAGCATAACCTTTATAATTATCTAGTTACAGATAACGTTTGATCATGTCAAAACATAATATTCCTTATGTTGGAAACTATGACAATCTCAAGTCAAAGGATTAAATGAAAACTATTATGAGATACACTTATGACATTAAACCATGAAGTGATATCTATGTGGGTCTATCCAATACACTGTTCTCTAACATGTATCCATAATATTGATTTGTATCTTCATACCTATAATCATCTTATGATTATCAAATTAATATTACACTAGTTATATTTATTATTATCTCCATAACAATAATAAACCAGGGATATAATCATTATTATATATAACATGCAAACATAACAATGATAATAAAAACTTCTTTATTAATAACAAAATGAATAACATTAAGGTCCAAATCAATGGCCTAGGGCATATACACTAACACGAAGAACAAAACAAGAAGCTTCAAGAAGAGTTATCTGCAAGTCGTCAGCAGGCTTCTCATTTTGAAAATTTATATCATCAATCCAAACAAAATTTTTGTGACTTCCGATTTCAAGGAATGAGGGATCTCGGTGCTTCTTCATCGAGAGACCCCTAGACTGATGACCATCACTACAAAAATATTCGGCATTTGCGACGGATATCTGCGATGGACTTGTTTCCGTCGCAAAGTTGCTACGGTTCTGGGACGCATTTGCGACGGAAGGACAAGTTAGAGGAATTTTGAGAAACTGGTCACAAATTGGTTGCAAATCCGTAGTAAATCTGCGACGGAAAAAAGTCCGTCGCAGATATCCGTCGCAAAATTTGGCGCGGATACTTGGCGAGAGAGAGACCCGCGTAAAATTTTTTGCGAAAACTTTTCCGTCGCAGATTGGTTGCAGAAAACACTAAAAAAAGCAATTTGCAACGGAGATCTGCTACCGTCTATTTCCGTCGCAAATTTCACTGCAAAAATATTCGGTATTTGCGACGGATATCTGCAACGGATTTTTTTCGTCGCAAATTTGCTACGGATCTGCGACGGATTTGCGACGGAAGGACAAGTTAGAGGAATTTTGAGAAATTGGTCGCAAATTGGTTGCAAATCCGTAGTGACTCTGCGACGGAAACAAGCCCGTCGCAGAAATCCGTCGCAAAAATTTAAGAAGCCGTCGCAAATCGGTTGCAAATCCGTAGTAATGATCTCACTAGTTTATTTATGAAAATAATGAATGAGTATTAATAATAATTAGTAGTATTATGATGGTGGATAATCTATTATAAATAATTAGTAGTATTTTGATATTGATAAAATTTTTTATGGATTTAGATAGTAAAAATTAAATTGTGATAATGGATTTGAGAATAACATGAATATTACAAATAGCAATAGATATAACTAAAACATATAATAAATGATTAAAATATATAATTATTAAGTTGTTTTTGGTCAAAATATTTTTATATAATTCATTTATAATTGTAAGAACTTCTATATTTTTGTTCATAAATATTAATTAAAAAATATAATTAAATTATTATAATCAAAATTTAATTATAAAATTAAGTATTAATAAAAATTAAAAATCGATTTCTTAAGGGTTAAATTATATACAATGGACATACTCTTTAAATTAAAAGAATGCTTATTGTGCAGCTTTAGTATATCAGTTTTGACATACTCTTTAAAACCCTAACACTACTTGTCCTCAAACGTGCGCAACTTTCTCTTCTCTTCTCTTCTCCCTTCCCTTCTCCTCAAACACGCTGGCGAAAAACTCACCTCGCCATATTTTGCCTCACACACACTCACTTAACCATCGCCTCGTCCAACCCTCTCACACGCGTACAGCAGCGCCTCGCAACACTCTTGTCTCGCTAGCCATTTGATTTGGGTTTTTAGGTTTTAGAGTTGCGAGAACAAAAGCTTGAAGCTGCAGAATGAGGTTCGAATTTTCTCTCTGTTTACACTCTTGCAGGACGCCTCAACAGTGGTACTAATTATATTACCACATAATCTTTCTTTCTTTCTAGCTAGTTAGCTTTTGGTTTCTTGATTTTGATTTTGATTCTGATATAGAACACACATACACGCTCTTTCTGGTTAAGTTGGTTTTTTTCAATCTTTCTTTTTGTTTGTTGTAATTTATACACGTCTTTGGTTTCTTGATTTTGATATAGAACACAAACTCACTCTTTCTTGAAAAGTTGGAGAGTTTTTTTCAATCTTTCTTTTCTGTTTGTTGTCTATGTTTTTGGGTTTCTTGATTTTGATTATTTTGATATAGAACACACACTCATCTTACTCTTTCTTGTTAGGTTGGTGGGTTTTTTTCAATCTTTCTTTTTGTTGCTTGTTGGGTTATGTTTTTATGTTCATAAAGCAAGAATAAATGATGGGTTCTTCTTCAAAAGTTGGGAATAATAGTTATGATTATTCTTTCAAGATTTTGTTGATTGGAGATTCTGGTGTTGGCAAGAGTAGTATTCTTTTGAGTTTCATCTCCAATTCTGTTCATGATCTTTCTCCCACAATTGGTACTTCTCTCTTCTCTTTTAACTCTTAATTTCTTTGGGAAAAAGAAATTTTGGTTTTCATTGGTTCTCTGTGTCTTATTGTTTGCATGATTGAATTTTTGAGGTTCATACATCATATGTAAATATATTCTTTTCTTTTTTCTGGTTCAATTGGATTCTTTCATAATTTTGTGATAAAATTAGGAGAATCATCTGTGTTTATTTATTCAATTGAATCAGAGATACTTTGCATGCTTTAGTTCTCAATCCAATCGGAAATAAGACAAAACTTTGTGCTTGTTATAACTTTGCTTTTGAATAGTAAAGAATTATAAACAGATGATAATTTCTTGCTTAATATTCTTAGTTGTTTAATTTTTCTTCTTATTATCTAATTGGCTAAAGAGATTGGAGGTTTTATGAGATCTAAAGATAGTTAAGTGCATATTTACTCTAATCAAAGCCACTTATTGGTTAAGACTAAAGTGTTATTGAATATTGTTGAAATTAAAATAACATATTTTTCATGATTACTTAAATATATCTTTTGTTTTAATGGACTTTCACCATTGGGCTTGGATGCTGTTTTGACAATGTGCAGGTGTTGATTTCAAGGTCAATACGCTTAATGTTGGTGGGAAAAGATTGAAGCTCACAATTTGGGACACAGGTAGCTGAAGGCTACTCACATGCATTGCTCTTCAATGTGTAATTTAGCAGCTGCATCTATTTGTATCAGCATTATTAATTGACATTTTTAAACAATATTTGTTTGTCGAAATTTGTTCATGCAATTTTATTATTAAAAATGGAGTCATGTGCATGATATTAGATGCTGGGGCAGGCAAAGTTTTGAAATATGTTTTTGGATGATTCTCTGGCCACATGATAAGAAAATAAAGTAGGAAATCACTTGATAATTGTGAATACTATTGGTGCAACTCCAAAAGTTAAAAACAACATTCATTCAAACATTACATTGAAAATCTAATGCCTTAGGATTTCATCAATAATTATTATGATGTTAGACATCGCCAACACTTGGGTATCTGTGGTGGATAAATACATGAAATGTCTACAATATCTTATTTTGCTGGACGTTTACATGTAATTGATTGGATATCTATTGTGAAGGTTAAAGCTAGACATGTAATTGAGCTGCCAGAAATTATAGCTCCTTCCAATGTTTCTCAAACAGCAATGGCATTCCAAGAAGATGATACAGCCAGGCAGACTTTTGATGTAAATGACAATGAAATGCCTGATACTTTAAATGATGCTGAAGGTGTTGTAATGCATATAAGTGAGAGTTTGGAGGCAGGGAGTGATGAAGAATTTCAGTATTATTCTTCGGAGGATGAGATGATGAATAATGATGAAGACGAATGACTTGTATTTGGTTCTTTTTCCTTGTTTTGATGTTTACTTTGACTATACTATAGAGTTGGAAACTATTTATGGCCCATTTTGAAATGTTATAATAATTTTGCATTAATTTATTAATTTACTACATATGAGTAGAATTCCTGTTGCATACATGGTAGTTACATATGTATATGGTATATGCTGGAGGAACATGGTAGTTTGAAAATTATTACTTCCTGTGTTTTCTTTTGCTCTTTATTTGTGGCAGGAACTGAACTTCTTAACTAGTGTTGGATTGTTCTGGTTTTAAGAGCAAGTGAATTTCTTAATAGGTGTGAAAATTTAAGGTAACAACATTTTTAAAATTTTTAACTGTATCATCTCTATAGGCTATACCAATATTGCTACTCTTTCTCTCTATATTTAATCTTATGTTTTATGGGTTCTTGCAGATATGGCTAGAGGGAAAAGTTGCAATATCATTCAACCACCAGTGGGAAGAGGACGATCCACACGTACAGTTCCAGCAGCCATGGTACCTACCCAACCCACACCAACAGCCATTGCACCTACCCAACCCACACCAACAGCCATGGTACCTACCCAAGCTACACAAACAGCCATAGCACCTACCCAACCCACACTTGCAATTGCAGCGGCTGTAAGTCCAAATTCAAAAGCAAATGGGGGATCTGGGAGAAGAACCTCTGAATCTTCAAATCCTAACACAGATGGAACTCCAACATCTAGGAGAAGACAATCTGAATCTTCTAATCCTATAACACCACCTTCTTCTACTCCCTCACTGGATAACATGCATGGATTAGGAATAGAAAATCCCCAAATATCAGCTTCATCTCCTAATTCTAGTGAACATGAACCTCAACCTGATGTTAACAATGACGTTATAAGTAGAGGCTCTCGATCCCAAGAACTAGCCCGTGATGCTGATGGGCGAATAATAATTAGTTGGTCAAAGGCTGATGGGTAATTTACTAATTTTATCCTATTTAGTCACTATTTTGGCACTTTATTAATAATCTTAAATTGTTTCAGATTTAATCCTGATTTATGGGGCATATCACATGCATGCACAGAAGCTTTTCAACGGTATCCTGATAAAACAGGATCATCTTGGGCAAAACTGTCTCGACAATCAAAGGACTTATACTTCGGAGAGTTTAAGGTTAATGTTTATCTAATATTCATTGTTAGTTGTTTCTTCATATTCTTTAATAATGATAATGGCTAGCATATTTAGTAATTTTTACTTACTTTGCAGAAATTATTTACTTGGAGGTCATCTGAAGATGGCTTGATGAGAAAAGCTTGGGAAAGCAAAGCAGCAAGGACATACAGTACTTTCATTTACAATGTGAGACATAACAGATTAGTGAACTGTCCCGTGCCTTCCGAATATGTAGAAGAGTGGAGAAGAGATTGGGAAACGGAGAATGCTAAAAAATTATCAGAGCAACAGTCTAAGAACAGACTGTCTGAGCCTGCTGGACTAGGAACAGGGCCATCTACTCACACTTGTGGGTCAAAATCGATGAAAGAGCATGCGAAGGATTTGGTATGTAATCTACATCTTATTTTGTTAAACAAATTGACTATTTTTTTCATATTATGTTTGTGTTGCATATTGATTTAAACAGGCTGTAGCAAATGGGGGAAAGTTTCCTGGAAATTATGAATTGTTCAAGCATAGCCATACCAGTAAAAAAGATCGGGGGAAGTTCATAGATAAGAGATCGGAACTTGTTCATGTAAGTTAATATATTTTATTTACATTATTTTATGGATGAGTTTATAATGTTTTTGTTGAAAATATGACTGATATGGTGTGTGGTTTACTTGGTATTGCATAATTGTTTCTTTATGTGCTTATTCATGCACATTTCCAAGTGTGGATTCTATCACCTGGTTTCTGTATATGGTTGAAGCATCTGAACTAGAATCTTATGATTTTATGCTTTTTTGTTATTAGTTGATTGGCTTTTCTTTCTAATATGTTGTTTTTAGGTTGTGTATTGTTACTAAATAATCTTTCTTAATGTTAATGTATCTTTTTTTTTATAAAAAAAAAAAAAGAAATTTGGAAGCGAGATATGTCTATACTTTTGCATTTTGTTAACAAGAATATCTATAATGATTTAGAAACAACCACTATATGCACAGATTTATTCTCTGTCCCAATAACATGATCCGCAAAATTATCTTTCATAAGCCCTTTACTTTTGTTTGGAGAGAAAAAGAAGTAGAAAAAAAATAGCATGATAAATTCAGCTCAAATGCAGCAAAATCATACTGAAAAACAAACACTGCACAAACACCAATAAAACTAAAAGGTGTGAGGGCAAAAATTCTAGTTCAGGATTGAAAATACCATCTTCTACATGTACAATTATATAATCTACCAGGCTATAGATAACCATTTAATAACAGACCAATATTCATATCTGGTATGATTATGAAATACATAGATAACTCAACAATTAAGCCAGACCATGGAGAGAGAGAAAATGAACATATAATCTAGGTTGTATACACTAGCATAATCAATGAATTATTGTTACATCCAAGACAACAAACTTCCTAGAGGCGCTGATAGATACTAGTTTGCATAGTCCCGAAGTCAATTTTTATTTTATTTAAATTTTATCCACCATAGCTTAAATCATATATCCAATCTTTTACTGGTCCATCCAGATTTCAGTTATATCATAGATGGTCGAAATAGATAAACAAGCCTGCTTTATACATTGTTGGTTTATTGCGACTTGTGATTATATGTTCTGATGTAGCTAGAATGACTGTTCATATCATCTTAATATCCTCCTAACTCATGCAAAAATCTAGAGTGGTGAGAAGATAACAAACTGAACAAAAGCACTTGGTTGGTTTCTATCTAAACATATTAAATGTGTGCAATATACAAAACTGGATAATGAAAGCTCAGCAACAGTAGGTACACAGATTTACAGATAACCATGTACCAAGATGCACCATATGCAGTAGTTACAGATAGCAGTTTATTATTTTGTTTTTCCAGATGCATCATACAGTACACCAAGCAAAAACATCAGTACAGCATGAATATCCACTATGGACATCTTATTTAAGATTTCAAATTGAACAAAATTATAATGTTTAAGCTAGGGGACGAGGAGTAATGCAGAACTTACAAAACACATGCATGCTCGAATGATTCTCTTGTTGGGTTGGTTACTAACCGAGCTACACCTTTCTTGTCAAATATCCAAACCCCAAACATTGCAAGCACAGAGAGTGAGAGAGAAAGAGAGAGGCTGGAGGAGAAAGAGTGTAAAGAGATTGTGTGCTCAATTGATATTATTTATAGCTGGAGGAAAAGTTATAGTACTACACTAATGTGACTATTCATTAAAAAGTTTTGCTCAAAAAATTTCACTTAAAATAATTTACAGTTCTTTATATATATTATGAAATTCTTATTTTCAATATTAATTTGTTTTGAATTCTTCTTTTGCAAGTTCGGAAATTATGATTATGAGTTTCACTCTTCAATTTAGACTTAAACCACATGAATTAGCATAAGAAAACGACAAAGTGTATGATGGAGAATGAATTTAGTTTTGCGTTTTGTATATATTTGTATTTTGAAGTGGGCTGGGCTAATTGTTGCACCCAAACAGAAGCTGCCACTTACACAGATTTACATATAATATATATATACACTTCCTTTATTATTTAAATCCTATCAGACATTGATGTAAAATAAATAAATTAAAAAACAGAAATTCTCCTTCGACTTATATTATATGGTCACTATAACAATCACAAACATCAATTTCTGTTAATTTATGTTGGAATTTCTGTTTTAATATAGTTTGCCCATGTTTGTGATTGTTTTAATATAAGTCGAAGTGATTATATGGTCACTATAACAATTACGTTATAAGTACAAATTGTTCTTTGCATTGCAATTCAATTGGCAGTTTTTGAACTTGTAGCCTTCAGTTTTTTTGAGTTTCAACTTGCATTTGGAACCTCATCTTGGTTGTGACGCTAGTACAATCATTAAAAAGAACTAGTTCAATTATTCGATTTTTGTGTTTATGAGGTGATCATAATCATTGGAACTGAGACCCATAAATGGGTTATGTCATAATCTGGTTAATACTTTTTTTGTTAAATGTTATTAAATTGCCTATTTATGAATATTGCTTGTGAATTGTGTGTATTGGCTACTGGATTCTTTTGACTCTAACGTTGTTTTGATTTTCATTTTTAGGAAAGCTTTAAGAAATTGAAAGCATCATAATCTACAGAAGAGGCAAATGGAGAGGAAGTTCAATCTTGTACTAAGGATGATGATGATTTATTTGTTGAAGCGGCAGGAGGAACAAAGAAGGCCAGATTATATGGGTTGGGGAATTTAGCGATTTCTCAAGTCTTTAAGGGCAGTGGAAGTACATCTCAACAAGTGAATGAGAATATGTTAACTGAGATACGTGATGAGATAAGCAATAAAGTCAGTCATATAGAGAGCAAATTAGAGACCAAGATTGCAGATATGACTCGATTTTTGGTTGAGAACCAGACTTGGATTCAGAATATGTTACTAGGACGGCCAACTGAACCTCCTAGATGGCCTCCAACAGAACCAACCCCACCAGCAGAAGATCAAGTAACAGAAGAACATCCAGATGATAACTAGTGTATGCCTTCGGCTTAGTTTTTACTTTTGAAAGTGTTCATACTTTAATACTTTAAAATGTTTAAAACTTATATATTGTAATGACTTTTGAATTATGTTAGTTTAATTAACTATTGCATTTTATATCAATGAAAATTGGTGTAAATTTAGATTTATGTAATTAAATTGTAAATATTATTACTACAGGTGTGTATTTTATATATAAAATCCATATAATGACACAAAAATTGTAAATCCATTGCATTTACGACGGAATTTGCGACGAAATTTGCGACGGAAGGCATATATATACTCCAGAACATTTGCGACAAATCTGCGACGGAAAATCTGCGACGGAAATCTGCGACGGCCTTTGTGACGGATTTGCGACAAGTTTTGCGACAAAATCTGCGACGGAAAATCTGCGACGGAAATCTGTGACGGCCTTTGTGACGAATTTGCGACAAGTTTTGCAACAAAATCTGCGACGGAAAATCTGCAACGACAATCTGCGACGGAATTTGTGACGGATTTGCGACAAAATCTGTGATGGAAAATCTGCGACGGAATACTATGACCTTGAAAATGGCGGGAAGATAAATTTGCTACCAATTAGCGACGGTTTCTGCGACGGATTTGCGACGGTTACTGTTTGCCCGCGAATATTTGAGTGGCAAATTTGCAACCGCCTAGTGGTAGCAAATCGGTCGCAATTTGCGACGGTCGGTCACAAAATTGAAAATTGCGATGCCTTTTTTATTAACGGACAGAATCCGTCGCAGATCGGTCGCAAATCCTGATCTGCGACGGATCTGCGACGGATTCTGTCCGTCGCAGATAGCGCTTTTTTTGTAGTGCATGAGATCCTTTCGCCTGCTTCTGATGACAAATTGAAACTCCAAGGCAATAGGGATTTTAGTGCTTCTGCTTCGGATGATCCCGGGATGAGTAATTTGCCCCCTACTCCAACAGGCGATGACTTTTCCAAGTCTTTATTTGGTGACCTACCACCACCCCCTTAGTGACATGTAAACATTATAGCAATTATACAATAATGAAAAATATGCTCTCTTTCTTCTTTTCTTTTTTAGCTACTGCCATATTTTTTTTTCTTTTTCGCTACTGCCATTTTTTTCCGCTACTGCCATTTTTTTTAGTTACTGCCAAAATTATTTTTATTTTTATTATATATATATAATACATCATAATTAATATCCACTTCTTCTGTTAAACCAAATTTAATATGGTAAAGGAAATCCATTATCACTTCTTTTCCTTATGCCATATGGTCTTATCCTTTCCCATCATCTTTTCCATTTCACTTTTGGAAAAGGTTTATCTTCTTCTACTTAAATCACCTTGCATGCCATATTTCAATTCATAAACCAAAAATCTCTCTCCTTCAACGTGAAGACTTCCTTTAGCAATTTTAGTTTCCCTTTATTCATCAACCATGACCGAGCACCATTTAAAGAAAATAAAAATTCTATTTAAGAATATGGATGCCAACCATTGGAAGCAAATTTCATGGTCCAAGCTTGATGTTTTAAAATGCTTTCAAAATGTCAAATTGGACCACTCTTTCTTACATGTCGTGGCTTCCCTGTGGGATACGGATTCTAGGGTATTTAGAATTAATGGCTTTGAAATGTGTCCCTTGATTGAAGAATTTGAAGCCATCCTTGGACATCCCAATAATCAACGAATGGCATTACCCACATTGATTTCCAAAACTCAACAGAAGATGCAGATGTTATTTCAAATTCTGAAACCCGAGATTCTTCGGTTGATGAGAGGTGAAAAAATTCTACTTGCTCCTTTGATTGACTTTTGTCTTTCTCATTTGGCTCCTACTAAGGCCTGGGGACGCATGCTTTGTCTTTACCTGCTCGGCCAATTCTTACTTGTTTCTTCTGATGGCGATATTGACCCACGAGTATTGGATATCATGGATGAAATGGAAGGAGGCTTGTCGCTGGTACCTGTGATCTTAGCCGAGACCTTAGTTGGATTAGACCGATTTAAATCAAGATTGTCAAAGAGACTGACTGGGAGCCCGTTGCTGCTTCAGGTAATTACCTAAACTGCCCTTCCAAGTTTTCAATTTAGTTTTTTTTTTATTTCTTTCTTCACAAATTTGGCTTCAGGAGTGTCTTTGTTTGCTTGATACTCCCTCTATGGATTTTTCCAGATACCTGCCATGTCATCATTCTGCTAGGAAGTTGCTCCATCCTGCTTCTTCATATACTGACTGGGTTGACTGGATCCACTCACGCTCCGGAGTCAATATCCGTTGGTTAGTACCTTGGTGGAAGATTTCTCATATTACCATGCGGACATACTTGATGTACGTTCCTCTTGCTGCACTTCGTCAAGGTACATGCTATGATCCTCACCGACTTGGGCGTCAGTATGGAGCTGAGCCTCATGATTCTGACTTTGTTCCTGACCAAGACATGCCTTGCTTGATTGAAGCCTACTTGGACCGGCTGAGGCAAAGCTGGCCTACATGTTACACTTATCGACTGCCATAGATTTTACATTTGTTAATTTAGAAAGTGTTTTGTTAAGATGAAAAAATAACTAAAGTAATAATAGATGCTTCTTTTCCATTTATAATTTGTCATCACCTTTTACAATTATGATTACTTATTTTATCCATGTCTGGTCATATACTCATAACAGTGCACAAAGAGCAATTTAATCATTAATTCTGTTTTATTAAATTAGGGAACAACCAAACATAAAGCCTGCATACACAAGATTACTCATGTTGCCAATCAGCCCTTTCGGGTTTTCTAATTGACGATTTTCTCTCATTAGCCCTAATTGTTGCCTAGCCCACCCTTTTGGGTTTTTGAAACTAGCGGACTGCTCTAACTTTTGCCTAGGCCGCCCTTTTGGGTTTTCAACCTAGCGAGCTCTTTCTTTTTCATTGTTCATACATAAAACCTCTTCAACCTGTCAATGTTTACTGGTTCACTAAATTCGTTCCCATCCATGTCTGATAACTTCACCGCACCTTTGCTCATGACTTGTTTCACGACATATGGTCCTTCCCAGCTAGGTCTGAACTTCCCTCTTGGATCAGATACATTAGGCTTACATTGCTTCAATACCAAATCCCCAACCCTGAATCTTTGAATTTTGACCCTTCTATTGTAGGCCCGAGCTATCTTCTTTTGATACAGTTGGTGATGATACAATGCCTTTAGCCTTCTCTCTTCTAATAGAGCTAACTGAGTGTATCTGCTTGCTACCCATTTTGTTTCAGGCAGCTCCGCTTCCAAAACTACTCTTAATGACTTGATCTCAATCTCAATTGGCAATACTGCTTCCATCCCATAAACCAAAGAGAACGGTGTCATTCCAGTAGGTGTTCGCACACTCATCCTATATCCACATAAAGTAAAGGGAAGCATTTCTGACCAGTCCCTGTAAGTCTTGGTCATCTTGGACAGAAATTGCTTAATTGTCTTGTTTGTTGCTTCCACTGCTGTGAGCGGAGATTTTCGCCCCCACTCCCGGTGGAATGGTTCTTGCGACTTCGGCATTGTTTAGGCTCGGGGCTTTAGAGAACACGGACCTAAGTCTAGAGAAAATGGAGTCGCCACCCTGACGGGCCGGAAAAAAAAGAAAGGAGTGGATGACTCGATTCCTAAGGAATCCCCAACCCTTTAATGGGTTTGAAAAGTTGGGTACGTGTGGGGAAGGTGAGAAATGGCCCAGCACCCCTACAACGCCCGGTTCATTGGAACCGACCTCCTTTACAGGTCTTAATATTATAAAATTCTTAAGTATAATAACATTATCCATACTACACACAATAAAAAGAAAGCATCATTATATTAAAATCAAAGCAATGTCCAAACAAAACAAAACAAATAAATGGACACCCATCCAAGGATGGAAACATGTCCTTACATTACATGCCTAGATAGGACACCCACCAAAAGGTAGAAACATGCCCTTTACAAAGGTTCTAAAATAGAAAAAGCAAATTAAATTACATGATGTTTAACTAATGAGGTATCCACCAAGTGAAAACATACCTCTTACAACTTTTGGAAGTCTAAATTGATTGATAAAAGTAAATAATCATCCATAATAAATAAATCTTTCATCAAAATTATTTAAATATCAATAAAATAAACATCCATCCATGATAAATTAAATAAATTAAGTATTGAAATTAAATAAATTAAAGCATAAGAGATAAATCAAAGTATAAATAAATATGAAATTGAATAAAGCAAATAAAAGTTCAATTATAGCTACTGTGCCTTTTTATGGAATTAAAATAGATTAGGGTTTTATGTTTTAAAAGGTTGGTAAGACTCTTTGATTAAACAAATTAAGATTTGAATGGTGAAATAATAAAACTAGGGTTTTGAATACCTTAAAATACTTTAATTTGTGATTTTTGGTTATTGAATTTTAAGCTACTGTGTAATTTTTGAGTTTTTATGTTTTTTTATGTTTTAAAAGAATTAGGGTTCATAAAAATTAGGGTTTAAGGTTTTAAAAGGATTAAGGTTCATTGTTTTAGGTTTAAAAGTTGAATTTTGGTTTTAGGCTTTGAAATTAGGGTTCTCGGGTAATGAATTTGAATTAGAGTTTTAAAAAGCAATTTGATTATTTATGAAGTTTTATGAATTTAAACACATGGATTGAAGTTTTTATAAGTAGAAAAGATGTTTTTGAAGGCTTTTTGAATGAAATAGAACCTAATTTAAAATTTTGAAAGAAACAGAATTTGGTTTTGGTTTTGTTTTTGTTTTAAGATTTTTAAGAAGAAAAAATAACAATTTTAAGACTTTTTAGAAAAGAAGATCACGTTTTAGTGTTTAAATCTTGGAAAAATCAAATTAAAGCTCTAAGATTTTTTATTCAAAGAAACTCTAATTCCATAATTTGGCTACTGTAAAACATAGATCAAAAAGAATTTAACATACCTTCTTTTGTTGATTCTCCAAAAAATAACTCTTCTTGGATGAACTAGCTCCAAAGACAAGCCTTTGTTGCCTTTGAATTGCTTAATCTGTGCTACTGCTGCTTTAAAGATCAATTGAATTCAGTTTCCCTTTTCCTTTACTAATTTGGTTTTAAAAGATCAAGCTCACTGCCTCCTTTTTTCCTCCCCTAATTTGGTTTAATTGATCCTTATTTATAGTGGTTTTTAGGTTATTTCCTCCTAATTCCACAAGAAAATTAATATTAATAAAAAAAATTAAAACCTAATTGGATTAGGTCCAAAAATTTTGCGTCAAAAATTTTTGCGCTGGCGAAAACTGCGGCCGGGCCAGTGGCTGGGCGTGTGGGCGCCCCAGCCCGTAGGAAATTCTTGCGGGAAAGTTATTTCGCCCGCAGGAATTTCCTGCGGGTGAAATAACTTGCCCGCAGTCACCCGCAGGAAATTCCTGCGGGAAATTATTTCACCCCAGTGAAGGTGAGAAATGGCCCAGCACCCCCACAACGCCCGGTTCATTGGAACCGGCCTCCTTTACAGGTCTTAATATTATAAAATTCTTAAATATAACAATATTATCCATATTACACACAATAATTAAAAGAAAGCATCAATATATTAAAATCAAAGTAATGTCCAAACAAAGTAAATAAATGGACACCCATCCAAGGATGGAAACATGTCCTTACATCACATGCCTAAATAGGACACCCACCAAAAGGTAGAAACATGCCCTTTACATAGGTCTAAAATAGAAAGGAAAATTAAATTACATGATGTTTAACTAATGATGTACCCACCAAGTGGAAACATACCTCTTACAACTTTTGGAAGTCTAAATAAATTGATAAAAGTAAATATTCATTCATAATAAATAAATTATTCATCAAAGCTATTAACCAAAATATAAAACAAACATCCATCCATGATAAATTAAATAAATCAAGTATTAAAATTAAATAGATTAAAACATAAGAGATAAATCAAGGTATAACTAAATATGGAATTGAATAAAGCAAATAAAAGTTCAATTATAGCTACTGTGACTTTTTATGGAATTAAAATAGATTAGGGTTTTATGTTTTAAAAGGTTGGTAAGACTCTTTGATTAGACAAAATAAGATTTGAATGGTGAAATAATGAAACTAGGGTTTTGGACACTTTGAAATACTTTTTAATTCATGATTTTAAATAGTGATTTAAGCTACTGTGTAATCTTTTAGTTTTCATGTTTTTATGGTTTTTAACGTTTTAAAACAATTAGGGTTCATAAAAATTAGGGTTTAAGGTTTTAAAAGGATTAAGGTTCATTGTTTTAGGTTTAAAAGTTGAATTTTGGTTTTAGGCTTTGAAATTAGGGTTCTCGGGTAATGAATTTGAATTAGAGTTTTAAAAAGCAATTTGATGATTTATGAAGTTTTATGAATTTAAACACATGGATTGAAGTTTTTATAAGTAGAAAAGATGTTTTTGAAGGCTTTTTGAATGAAATAGAACCTAATTTAAAATTTTGAAAGAAACAGAATTTGATTTTGGTTTTGTTGAAAAATATGTTCAATGAGAGTTTTAAGATTTTTAAGAAGAAAAAATAACAATTTTAAGACTTTTTAGAAAAGAAGGTCACGTTTTAGTGTTTTAATCTTGGAAAAATCAAATTAAAGTTCTAAGATTTTTTATTCAAAGAAACTCTAATTCCATAATTTGGCTACTGTAAAACATAGATCAAAAAGAATTTAACATACCTTCTTTTGTTGATTCTCCAAAAAATAACTCTTCTTGGATGAACTAGCTCCAAAGACAAGCCTTTGCTGCCTTTGAATTGCTTAATCCGTGCTACTACTACTTTAAAGATTGATTGAATTCAGTTTCCCTTTTCCTTTACTAATTTGGTTTCAAAAGATCAAGCTCACTGCCTCCTTTTTTCCTCCCATAATTTGGTCTAATTCAAATTCATTATCCGAGAACCCTAATTTCAAAGTCTAAAACCAAAATTCAACTTTTAAACCTAAAACAATGAACCTTAATCCTTTTAAAACCTTAAACCCTAATTTTTATGAACCCTAATTCTTTTAAAACATAAAAATACATAAAAACATAAAAACTCAAAAATTACACAGTAGCTTAAAATTCAATAACCAAAAATCACAAATTAAAGTATGTTAAGGTATTCAAAACCCTAGTTTTATTATTTCACCTTTCAAATCTTAATTTTTTTTAATCAAAGAGTCTTACTAACCTTTTAAAACATAAAACTCTAATATATTTTAATTCCATAAAAAGGCACAGTAGCTATAATTGAACTTTTGCTTTATTCAATTCCATATTTATTTATACTTTGATTTATCTCTTATGCTTTAATTTATTTAATTTCAATACTTGATTTATTTAATTTATCATGGATGGATGTTTATTGTATTGATATTTAAATACTTTTGATGAAAGATTTATTTATTATGGATGATTATTTACTTTTATCAATCAATTTAGACTTCCAAAAGTTGTTAGAGGTATGTTTTCACTTGGTGGATACCTCATTAGTTAAACAACATGTAATTTAATTTGCTTTTCTATTTTAGAACCTTTGTAATGGGCATGTTTCTACCTTTTGGTGGGTGTCCTATCTAGGCATGTGATGTAAGGACATGTTTCCATCCTTGGATGGGTGTCCATTTATTTGTTTTGTTTTTTTTGGACATTGCTTTGATTTTAATATAATGATGCTTTCTTTTTATTGTGTGTAGTATGGATAATGTTATTATACTTAAGAATTTTATAATATTAAGACCAGTAAAGGAGGCCGGTTACAATGAACCGGGCGTTGTGGGGGGTGCTGGGCCATTTCTCACCTTCCCCACACGTACCCAACTTTCCGAACCCATTAAGGGGTTAGGGATTCCTTAGGAATCGAGTCATCCACCCCTTTCTTTTTCCCCGCCCGTCCGGGTGGAAACTCCATTTTCTCCGAACTTAGGTCCGTGTTCTCTAAGGCCCCGAGCCTAAACAGTGCCGAAGTCGCAAGAACCATTCCACCGGGAGTGGGGGCGAAAATCCCCGCTCACAGTGGCGACTCCACTGGGGATAAGAGAAGTTGATTCCGTTGGTCTTTATATTATTCTATTCTTTCTTATAATGATATTATCCATTGCATCATATTAGTTTACACCGTGTGCGTGAGTTAGGATGCCCGTGTTACCCGTGTTATGTTATGTAAGGGATACTATACTTTCACTCAAGGTATGGAGATCGAGCATGGCATAACCACTCATAGCCTCGTACCATTTGGTATATACTTGCTATGGGAACCTAAGCCTTTCTACCCAAAGACTAAAGCTCATATAATTGGCCTGGTTACTTTCCTTAGGTTTTACCCCAAATGCATGTTGTTTGACTATGGATAATTTATCTTGGTTATTTGGTTTATTCTTTTTCTAATATGACCCAAGTACATTTGCAAGCTCAAAATAAATTTTTCTTTAAAATCCAAAAGACCAAAACTATTTTTAAAAATTTTTTCAAGATGGTCTTTGGACATAATACTTTTCTAAAAAAAAAACAAAAATTCTTTGACCCATGGCCCAAATACTAAGCCCAAGATCCATTTTTCTAAAATCTTTTACTATGGGCTTAGAAACAAAACTATTTTCACCCAACATTTTCTTACAAAGACTTGCAAAAATATTTAGGTCAATTATGAAATACCAAAAATCAATTGTGGGCCTAGTTTACACTAAGAATAAATTAACCATGGGCTTGTTTTTGGCATGAACCACTAGTTACCTCTTTTCAAGTGAGAAATCTATTTATAATAAGCCTCTTAATTTCGTTTTAATCCAATATAGCATAAAAGCTACTTTAGTTGGTTGAATGGATTAAAACCTAATTAATGGGAATTATCATGGATTGATTTCCATTTTTAAGGATATAACTATTGGTTGAAACGTCCGAGGAAATTATTCGAAAGCAAGGTACCCCATGTTGGTATTTTGGTTAACCATATACCTAGGAGAAGAGACTCGCCATTCGTGTGTGGATGTTATAAGGTTGGAAGGAACGTCCTAATTTGTCCTTGTTTGTCTATTGTTTGTGCATACATGCATACATGCATACATTTGCATCTCATCTCATTGATCCTCTCTGGGTCATAGCCCTGGATTACGATAGTTCTAAAGCTTACAACAATCTGACCTACACCGGAGATGGAGTATCTAGCAATGACTCAATCACTTGCTCACCAAAAATAATGGAGCCCGAACAAATTCAAAGGATAGTGGATGAAGCACTTAATGCCAAGATTGAAGAAATAAAAGAGGCCCTGGCTGAGACCATGAAGAACCAATTGACTGCAATCTTAGAAAACAATGCCGAGGCATCTGCTAGCACTAAGAAACCAAAGGACAAAGGGAAGACTAAAGTTAATGAAGTAGCTTTTGATGATGAAAAGGTAGTCATTGATGATGATGATGATTGGGCTCAATACTACCAAGAGGTTCAAGAAAAGAAGAAAGAACCGAAGGCTGTCTAGAAGGCAACTATTGAAAAGACCGAGACATCTGATGTTGAAAAGATGATTGCTGATTTAGAAAAGAAATTTGAGAAGAAGCTGAAAACCAAAGAGATGTCTGAAGTTGACAAGTTATTTGAACAAGATGAAGAGGTCCCTTATAAATTCAAGATGCCTTCCTTTGCTAAGTACAATGGCACCAGAAATGCTCATCTCCAAGTGAAGCAATATATCACTGCCATGCAATCTGCCCAAGCTACTAAGGCTCAAACCCTAAGGTACTTTATGCTCTCATTGGACCCTATTGTCCAAAATTGGTTCAATACCTTAGATGATGGAACACAAAAGAGCTGGATCTACTTTACAAAGCCTTCATCCAACAATATGGATACAATGTTGAAATGGAAGTTACCTTAATGGAAGTTGAGTCCATTAGGCAACAACCAAATGAAAATTTTGTAGATTATGTCAAGAGATGGAGAAACAAGGCTGCTTTACTCAAGAAGAGGCCTGATGAATCCGATCAAATAAGGATGATTGTGAGAGGGGTGTTACCTAGTCTTCGTGAGAGGATGTCTCATACACTCATCCGTGATTTCAAAGATCTTCTCCAAGCTGTTCTACAAATTGAAGAGTGGGAAAGGGAGAAGAATCGCTTTTCAATAAAAAGGAATGAGAAAGGGAATTACCATTCGGGAAATCAAAGCACACAAAAAGAAGTTGATGTTAATGCCGCTAGTGAAAGAGGAATGAGGCAGTTTTCAGATCTGGGGAAGCCACTGTCTTGGGTTCTCAATAAGCTACAAAGGAAGGGATTGTTACAACCCTTGACTCCTCATCCTTTGCCTAATCCTCTTCCACCTAACTTTGATACTAATGCATTTTGCCAATTCCATCAAAGGCCTGGACACGAAACGGACAATTGCATGAAGTTGAGGCATGAGATCCAGAATTTAATTGATAATGGCAAGTTGCCGGAGCCGGACAAGCCCAACACCAAAGATAATCCATTTCCAAGGTTCAACAGAGTGCCACCACCAGCAACCTTTATGGTGGGAAAAAGATTGGAAGAAGATTTTATTTTATCCTCTTTTCATGATGGAGATATTGAAGATATGAAAGAAAATTAAATGCAACAAACTTTCCTTAGCTTGAATGTTGCTTTTCAATCTTACTTTATTTAATATTTTGGAACTATCGTGTTTTTCAAATTTAAATTTGTTTGAATAAATTACTTTCATCATAAATTTTTGTTGGTCTTTGTTCATTTTGGTGCTCAACCAATGAGGAATTTAGCTTGATGTGTCTAGGCATCATGACTCGAATGACTTTACTAGATGAGGGAATTGCTCTATAGCATTGAGTTGCGTATGCTTACTTAGAGAGGGCTCCTGCATAATTATCTTTGTCTAGGTCTTAGTCAGTCTTAGAACATTGCTTTGACAAACTTTCGAGGCGAAATTGAACTCTGCTTATTTAAGGGAGACATGATCTAGGCATTGTTTGATTAGCCAACAATTAGTATCCACCCAATTAAATATTAATCCCTAGTTGTCCCTTTGAGCCTTCATAAAATTTTAGCTTTCTTTTCATTGGCATATAACCTCAACAACCTACCTTGAGCTGTTGTGATACTTTTGACAAGTCTTATGATCACAAAGGTGAAAAGGCAAGAAGATCAAAGAAAGCAATGATTAGTCAAGATTATGAAGATAGTTGAAGTTCTCAAGACCATAAAGATAGTTGATGTTCTCAAAACCTTAAGGGTAGTTGAAGTTCCCTTAATGTCTCTAATATATCAAAACAACATCAACATTAGAATAACAAATGATTTATCCCTATTAAAGAAGATTTATGTTACTCCACTCATCCATTATTGGAAGCCCAAGTTGGTACAAACAAGACAACTATGTTTGAGCTAGAACCTAAAAAAAAAAAAGAAGATAAAACCTAAAAAGGCGGTTTATAAAGCCAACTGAGTTATCTTTTACCTAAAGCAGCAAAAGGCTTCCATTTGGTTCATAAAGACATTTTTACTTGAATTGGCCCAACGCAACCAAAGATTCAATCAAAATTGGAGAAAAGGAGGGAGACCATCCATTTCTTGAAAGTTTTGTACTTGATAGTCCAACAAGAAAGAAGGACAAAATGATAAAATGCTCAAAGAAAGGGAAGATTAAGGAAAACAAAGAGAAAGAAAAGGGAAGAGTAAGAGAAATAAAGAAAAGGGAGAAGAAGAAAGGAAATAAATTTGGGTACTAAACTTTTTGCAAGGGCAAAGACTGTCCCTATCAAGATCCAGATTAATGCCAAGAAGATATAGAAGGAATTTGGAGTCTAGAAAGGTTACCTCCAAGCTGTCTAAAATTTCAAACAAGAAATTTATAGTGTGAGGGTTTGTCCATTGTGTCACACCAGCTCCTATCTCAAAATAGCCTTCATTTAGCCCATGTCCCTTATAGACCCCATTTCAAACCTATCAAAGACCTGTTGATCTCCCTTTGTAGGTAGAGTCTATTAGTGGAGATAGTTTGGATAAGCATGCATATGAGATAGACAATATTTAAACTCAAATGAGACCTTTGGCCAAGTAGTGTGTATGTGCCTATCTGAAGTGCAACAATTCTTGCTTAAATAATTCCCGAGTTTAGTACGGTAGCTAGGGTTATCATGTTATAGATATGTTAATTTGGAAAATCAAGTCCTGAGGTACATTGACATTGATTTGGCAAAGCCAACATTTGATTTCAAAATCAAAATTCAAAAAATTCAAAAAGTTCAAAAAATGTTTTGTCATACAAAGCCTTCAAGTTAAGGGAAGTATGTTGAACCTTCAAAGGTCATATTGGGCAAAGGAAATGATTATTGGCAACCTGAAACATAATTCGAAATGGATGCATCCCTGACTCTACCATTAGGGGTCTCTACCACTCATGTTCTCAACATATAGAAGATAAAAGCCACAAATGCAAAGCTTTCGATCATTCCAATGCAAGACTTGAACGAGCATCAAAACGGAACCAATGAGAACACTTCTGCTGATCACCTCGGTCTGTGAGTCAATGGAACAACTATAAGTATTATTCATGCATATCATGCATACATGAGCATATCACATCATACTTTCTTGTCTTGTATTGTCTATTCTTTATCAAAGTGAACAGCAAACACTCTATGAAGTGAAGAATCAAAAGAAGATGTCAAATCAGGGGGGCACAGAAAGCCCATTGCTTGAGAAAGCTCCAGCAATCTTGCAAAGAGAAGAAATGCATGCTTATGCGTAGAACAAGACGGCAAAAACATCAATCAAAGCTTGCATGGATAAAATCTTTGGTTTGAGCCTACACAGGGGGCAAAGTTTCTCCTTTTCAATTTTTTGAGTTTATATACCAAATATTTTTAAACTCACTTATAAATATTTTGCCACACAGGGGGGCAAGGAGAGGATATAAGGTCCAATTAAAAATAGTTAAATCTTTGCAAAAAGGAAGAACAAAAGAATGGAACTTTAGAACTCTCAAAAGAATGAAGATGCAAAAGACGAAAGACAAATCGAGCTAAAAGAGCTGAAGCCAGGGTAAAGACTCGATCTCCAATGGATAAAGATCCATTTTCAAGGGTAAAGAGCCAATTTCCAATGGATAAAAGATCCATGTTTCACTGGTAAAGACCCAATCTCCAATGGATAAAGATCCATGTTCGTAGGTAAAAGACATAGTTTCTAATAGATAAAGATCTATTTTTGGTGAGTAAAGACCTACAATTCATAAAAATGGAACAACCAGTTATGCCAGAATTCTCAACTGATAAAAGGTCAGATGAGTTAAATTAATCTCAGGTCCAAGTACCCATTCTTGGGTCCAAGTACCCAATCTTGGGTCCAAGTACCCAACTCAAATCAATCCCAGGTCCAAGTACCCATTCTCGGGTCCAAGTACCCATTCTCGGGGCCAAGTACCCAATCCAGGGTCTAAGCACCCAATCCTGGGTCCAAGTAACCAAATCAAATCAATCCTGGGTCCAAGTACCCAAATTATTCCTATTCTCGGGTCCAAGCACCCATTCTAGGGTCCAAGTGCCCAAATCAAATCATTCTCGGGTCCAAGTACCTAAATCAAATCAATCTCGAGTCCCAAGTACCCAAAATCAATTCAAGCTCGGGTCCAAGTACCTAAGCTCGGGTCCAAGTACCCAATCTCGGGTCCAAGTACCCAAATCAAATCAATCTCGAGTCCAAGCACCTATTCTCGGGTCCAAGCACCCATTCTCGGGTCCAAGTACCCAAATTAAATCAATCTCGGGTCCAAGCAACCAAATTCAAATCAATCTCGGGTCCAAGTACCCAATCTCGGGTCCAAGTACCCTATCCCGGGTCCAAGTACCCAAAATCAAATCAAACCCAGTCCCGGGTCCAAGTACCCAATCTCGGGTCCAAGTACCCAAATCAAATCAAGCTCGGGTCCAAGTACCCAAGCTCGTGTCCAAGTACCCAATCTCGGGTCTAAGTACCCAAATTAAACCCAGTCCCGGGTCCAAGTACCCAATCTCGGGTCCAAGTACCCAAATCAAATCAATCTCAGGTCCAAGTACCCAATCCCAGGTCCAAGTAACAGAAATCAATTCAAGTTCGGGTCCAAGTACCCAATCTTAGGTCCAAGTACCTAAATCAAGTACTCAAATTGGGTCCAAGTACCCAAAACAATTCGCCATCTCAAAAATTAAGTCTTATTGCTTTTCATTCTCTTTCACTAAGGTTTCAGATCATTCAAGCAGGGGGCAAACTGTAGACCCTTAATTTTTGACCCAATCCGATCTAATATGTTTTATTTAGCCCAAAATGATTTTTGTTGTTTAATTGGTCCAAAATAATTTTAATTAAATAATTTTTACCTTAAAAAAAAATATGAAACTATTTAAGGTAAAAATTATTTAATTAAAATTATTTTGGACCAATTAAACAACAAAAATCATTTTGGACTAAATAAAACATATTAGATCGGATTGGGTCAAAAATTAAGGGTCTACAACTGCACCATTAGCCTTTAGTCTATAAGGAGAGGATCGGTGA
Organism: Garcia nutans; assembly: GCA_947685225.1. Lineage (NCBI taxonomy): Eukaryota > Viridiplantae > Streptophyta > Magnoliopsida > Malpighiales > Euphorbiaceae > Garcia > Garcia nutans. The sequence continues at coordinate 23,282,301 of CANTUV010000026.1, forward strand.
TGATGGATTTGGTACTTGGAGAATAAATCCTTAACTGCTCCTTGAAACTGTGCCCCATTGTCTGATATCACACTGTGCGGGACCCCATATCTGCAGATGAGATTCTTTTCGATAAACCTAGCCATTTGACTTTCACCCAGCTTGTTGAAGGATTCGGCTTCAACCCATTTCAAAAAATAATCAACTGTTACCACAATAAAACGGTGTCTGTTTGAAGCTGTCGGATGTATCTCTCCTATAATGTAGATACCCCAGGTGGCAAAGGGCCAGGGTGAAGACATTGAATGCAGTTCTTCAGGAGGCATATGATTCAAGTTACCGTACATATGACATTGTTGGCACTTCTTGACAAGCTCAATACAGTCTCTCTCCATGGTCAACCAATAGTAACCTTGTCGAACAACCTTCTTAACTAGGGCCAAACCACTCATGTGCGGACCGCAACTTCCCGCATGTATTTCTGACATGATGCGCTTCACTTCGGGCTTTCTTAAACATCTCAAATGCACCCCCATCGGGCCATCTTCGATATAACTCCCCATGGAATGTGGTGTATTGTAATGACCACCGCCTTACGGCCCTTCTCTCTTTCTTTGTTGCCCCCGGCGGGTATTCTCTTTCCTCTAAAAATCTCCTTATGGTATCATACCATGCATCATGGTCTGTATCAATTTCCATGATTGTTTCATATTCATAGCAAGGAGTTGATGAACTATTCAAGACCAGAGGCTTAAGGAATAAGCTAACAGGATTTTCCCATACCGAAGCCAATGTGGCTAGGGCATCAGCCATCTGATTTTCTTCTCTTGACAAGTGTATAAACCTACACTCCTTAAAATTCTTCTTTATCATGGTCAGGTAATGATGGTATGGTTTCAATTTTTCTTCTTTCAACTCCCACTCTCCATTTACTTGGGATACTACTAGCAACGAATCACCATAAACTTCCACCTTATCTACCTTCATAAACATTAGGGTTTCCAAACCGAAAATACAAGCTTCGTACTCCACCATATTATTGGTTGCCCTAAATTTCAACTTTTTGGCTAAGGGGATGAGTTCCCCTTCAGGTGATTCTAGTATAACTCTCAAACCTGCTCCTTTCCTGTTTGCTACTCCATCAAAATACATTTTCCACCCTTGTACTTCAATTGCTTCTAAATGTTCATCTGGAAATTCCAAGATTACCTCTTCACTTTCTAGTAATGGTTGTTGAGCCAGAAATTCTGCCACTGCTCTACCTTTGATTATTTTTCTGGTTACATACTCGATCTCAAATTCTTCTAATATTATCAACCATCGACCATATTTCCCAATTAAAGAGGGTGTCTCCCTTAAGTATTTCATTGGATCCAACCTGGAAATTGCTTACACACTATATGATTGAAAGTAATGCCGCAACTTCTTAGAAGACCAAACCACAGCTATGCATGTCTTTTCAATAATACTATAATTAATTTCATAAGGTAGGAGCCTTCTACTTAAGTAGTAAACGGCATGCTCAATCCCCGACTCATCTGCATGGGCTAGCATGGCTCCTATCGACTCTTCTTCTACTGCTAAGTATAGTAATAGAGGTTTGCCGAGTTTAGGTGGATTCAAAACAGGTGGATTCAACAAATACTCTTTTATTCGATTAAAGCCCTTTTGATATTCTTTATTCCATACGACCGGCTGATTCTTCCTAAGCAACTTGAAGATAGGCTCACAGATTGTTGTGAGCTTTGCTATAAATCTACTAATGTACTGTAGTTTACCAATGAATCCCCGAACTTCTCTCTCCGTCTTAGGGGCCGGCATATCCCTGATTGCTTTGACTTTTTCAGGATCTATCTCGATGCCATTCGGGCCAATTACATGTCCCAACAATTTACCTGAGGTAACACCGAATACACACTTCTTCGGGTTTAATCTTAGCTTATACTTCAAAGCTCTATCAAAGAATAATTCTAAATTCTAGAAGTGTTTCTCCCTTGTATCCTACTTAACCATCATATCATCAACATATACTTCAACTTCTTTGTGCATCATGTCATGAAATAATGTGGTGGCCGTCCTTTGGTAAGTTTCTCCAGCATTCTTTAAGTTGAAAGGCATCACCCTATAACAAAATATACCCCATGTAGTAGTGAAGGCAATTTTGGCTTTATCCTCTTGGGCCATTAACACTTGATTGTATCCGGAAAATCCATCCACAAATGAGTGTAGCACGCTAGAGGCTGCACTATCAATGAGTACATCTATGTGAGGTAAAGGAAAATCATCCTTAGGGGAAGCCTTGTTTAAATCTCTATAATCCACGCAGACCCTTATCCTTCCATCTTTCTTTGGCACAGGTACTATGTTGGCTAGCCAATCTGGGTATTCTATCACTTCAAGGAACTTCACTTGTATTTGCTTAGTGACCTCTTCTTTAACCAATTCAGCCCATTCAGGTCTTAATCGTCTAAGCTTTTGTTTGACAGGTTTAATGTAAGTGTAAGTAGGAATATGATCCTCGGCTATGTCTCGATCTATCCCCGGCATATCTTCATAAGACCAAGCGAACACCTTTTCATATTTTTTGAATATTTTTCCAAATCTCTCTCTCTCATTAGAAGTAAGGTCAGATGTTATGCTAATGTTTTTAGGGTTTTCTGTTGTTCCTAAATTTAATGATTTTGTGTCAACAGAGTTAATATTAAAGATGCTCATGTAACTGCTATTTGAATGTATGCAACCATCAGGAAAAACATCACACAAGTAAGCAAAATCAGACTTTATTACATTCATTTTGGAAAAGAAAACATCATCATCCTCATACAAAGAAGACAAATTAAAATCAAAATCAAAATCATTGTTCTCAGAATCATAAAGCAGGATGTCTTCAAACTTTTCTTCAACCAGGGCAGCAATCTCTTCCGGAGTTTTCTCGGCTGTCAAGGTAGCTTCATTCTTCTCTTCCGGAGTGGATTCTTTGTTGGTTGACAGGGTGAGCTCTTTCTTCACTTGCTCTACTAGCTCAGCAACATCTGCAAAAATTTCAAAACCAGGGATTAACTTACCCATGAACATGATTGGCTCAGGCTTTCCTTGGAGCGGTCCCATATCTGGAGCTTTGACGAAGACTTCTTCAAGTGGTGGGAAGCTCATATTCTTCTTTGGTTGGACATCATAGGCTTCATCGTATCCCAAACCCTTCTTGGAAGCTTGAATTCTAAAATCTGGCAACTTTGTTAAACTGGCCTTACCCTTTTCGAGACCTGCTCCAGGAAGGTAATTCATGTTCTTCATCATATTCAAGACTTTGGAGTCTACTACTTCATCATCAGAAATTGCAGCCACTTGAAAACCATTGAGAGGCCTCTCAACCATTAGAGCATTAACAATCTCATTATCTTCAGCTTTAATGACCACTGTCTCATCTCCATTGGGGAATTTAATCTTTTGATGAAGGGTGGAAGGAACTCCACCAAGAGGGTGAAACCATGGTCATCCCAAGAGTAAGGCAAAAGTAACTGGTATGTCTAAAACAACAAACTCCACAATAGATTCAATTGGACCAACCTTGATAGCCGAATTTGAAAGTCCCTTCGGCATGCCTCTTAGTGTTGTCATAAGCACGAATTGTTACCTCGGTTGGGTTTAAATCTCTTGTTGACATGGCTAGCTTTGGTAGTATCTTAAGTGGACAAACATTTATGACGGACCCATCATCGACCATTACATAAGGAGTCCTCTTCCCCTTGACTTCTATTTTGATAAAGAGAGGGCGGATGTGGTCTCTCCCTTCCTCTGGTAAGTCCGCATCGGAAAAGGAAACTGCTCCCATACTAACTTTGCTCTTCTCTTGAACCTCTTCACATTTCATTACTTCCCCAATTTTTATGAAGTTGATCAACTCCTCCGGTGTTGTGGAGGTAGAAATCGGCATGCTAGCCAAGGCTTTGGCCATAGTCTCTCGGTGCTTTTTAGAAGTAGCTAACAGGTCCCAAATACTAACACTTGCTTGGGTTCTTTTTAATTGCTTGAGTACAGTATCATCTTCTTCCACTTCAACTTCCTTCCCTTTATTAGTTTCTACCTCCTTAGGTGGTGGCCTTGCATAAGGCTTACCGGATCTAGTATTCATCACCTCATCTTCTTCGGGCTCGGACCAAGTCCACTCCTCCTTCTTGGGAATATCATCATCACTGTCACTTGAATCCCAAAACCTGTTTACAACACAAATTGCTACTTCTCTACCCATCATAGCTTATTCAATATTTCACAAACACCTCTTGTTCTTTTGTTTCTTTTTCATCCACCTCTTGAAAAGAAGACATGACATAGTCCTCATGTAGACCTCCTCCAATCATGAAGGTTGCCGGTGGCAGTACCCTATTAAATTTTGGCAATGGGTTATCTTTGGTGTTTGGCTTGTTGGGCTCGGGTAGCTTCCCATTATCAATTAGATTTTGAATCTCATGTCTCAACCTCACACATTTATTCGTGTCATGCCCTTGCATTTGGTGAAATTGACAAAATGCTTTGGTGTCAAAATTAGGTGGGAGAGGGTTAGGCAAAGGATGAGGATTTAAGGGTTGAAGCAATCCCTTTCTTTGAAGCTTGTTGAGAACCCAAGACATTGGTTTTCCCAATTCCAAAAATTGTCTCCTTGTTCCTTAGTTAGTAACATTAACACCGACGGCCTTTTGCATGCTTTGGTTACCAGATTGATAGCTCCCTTTCTCGTTCCTTTTTATTGCAAAGCTGCTCTTCTCCCTTTCCCATTCTTCAATTTGTAAACCAGCTTGGAGAAGGTCTTTGAAATCATGGATGAGTGTATGAGACATCCTCTCACAAAGACTAGGTAACACCCCTCTCACAATCATCCTTATTTGATCGGATTCATCGGGCCTCTTCTTGAGTAAAGCAGCCTTGTTTCTCCATCTCTTGACATAGTCTACAAAATTCTCATTCGGCCTTTGCCTAATGGATTCCACTTCCATCAAGGTAACTTCCAATTCAACATTATATCCATATTGTTGGATAAAGGCTTTGTAAAGTAGATCCCAGCTCTTTTATGTTCCATCATCTAAGGTATTGAACCAATTTTGGACAACAGGGTCCAATGAGTGCATAAAGTACCTTAGGGTTTGAGCCTTAGTAGCTCGAGCAGATTTCATGGCAGTGATATATTGCTTCACGTGGAGATGAGGATTTCCGGTGCCATTGTACTTAGCAAAGGAAGGAATTTTGAATTTATAAGGGACCTCTTCATCTTGTTCAAATAACTTGTCAACTTCGGACATCTCTTCGGTTTTCAGCTTCTTCTCAAATTTCTTTTCTAAATCAGCAATCATCTTTTCAACATCAGATGTCTCGGTCTTTTCAATAGTTGCCTTCTTTACAGCCTTCGGTTCTTTCTTCTTTTCTTGAACCAATCATCATCATCATCAATGACCACCTTTTCATCATCAAAAGCTACTTCATTAATTTTAGTCTTCCCTTTGTCCTTTGGTTTCTTAGTGCTAGCAGATGCATCGGCATGGTTTTCTAAGATTGCAGTCAATTGGTTCTTCATGGTCTCAGTTAGGGCCTCTTTGATTTCTTCCATCTTGGCATTGAGGGCCTCATCCACCATCCTTTGAATTTGTTCGGGCTCCATCATTTTTGGTGAGCAAGTGATTGAGTCGTTGCTAGATGCTTCGTCTCCGGCGTAGGTCAGATTGTTGTAAGCTTAGAACTATTGTAATCCAGGGCTGTGAGCCAGAGAGGATCAATGAGATGAGATGCAAATGTATGCATGTATGCATGTATGCACAAACAACAAATAAGGATAAATAGGACGTTCCTTCCAACCTTATAACATCCACACACGAATGGCGAGTCTCTTTTCCTAGGTATATGGTTAACAAAATACCAACATGGGGTATCTTGCTTTCGAATAATTCCCTCGGACATTTCAACCAATAGTTATATCCTTGAAAATGGAGATCAATCCATGATAATTCCCATAAATTAGGTTTTAATCAATTCAACCAACCAAAGTAGCTTTTATGCTATATTGGATTAAAACGAAATTAAGAGGCTTATTATAAATAGATTTCTCACTTGAAAAGAGGTAACTAGTGGTTCATGTCTAAAACAAGGAAAGTAACTAGGCCAATTACATGAGCTTTAGTCTTTGGGTTAAAAGGCTTAGGTTCCCATAGCAAGTATATACCAAATGGTACGAGGCTATGAGCGGTTATGCCATGCTTGATCTCCACACCTTGAGTGAAATTATGGTATCCCTTACATAACATAACACGGGTAACACGGGCATCCTAACTCACGCACACAATGCAATCTAAAATGATGCAATGGATAATGTTATTATAAGAAAGAATAGAATAATAAAAAGACCAACGGAATCAACTTCTCTTATCCCCAGTGAAGTCACCACTGTGAGCGGGGATTTTTACCCCTACTCCTGGTGGAATGGTTCTTGTGACTTCAGCACTATTTAGGCTCGGGGCCTTAGAGAACACGGACCTAAGTCCGGAGAAAATGGAGTCACCACCCTGAAGGGCCGGGAAAAAAGAAAGGGGTGGATGACTCAATTCCTAAGGAATTCCCAACCCCCTAATGGGTTCGAAAAGTTGGGTACGTGTGGAGAAGGTGAGAAATTGGCCAGCACCCCCACAATGCCCGGTTCATTGGAACCGGCCTCCTTTACAGGTCTTAATATTATAAAATTCTTAAGTATAATAACATTATCCATATTACACACAATAAAAAGAAAGCATCATTATATTAAAATCAAAGTAATGTCCAAACAAAGTAAATAAATGAACACCCATCCAAGGATGGAAACATGTCCTTACATCACATGCCTAAATAGGACACCCACCAAAAGATAGAAACATGCCCTTTACATAGGTTCTAAAATAGAAAAGCAAATTAAATTACATGATGTTTAACTAATGAGGTACCCACCAAGTGGAAACATACCTCTTACAATTTTTGAAAATCTAAATTAATTGATAAAAATAAATAATCATTCATCATAAATAAATCATTCATCAAAGCTATTAATCAAGATATAAAATAAACATCCATCCATGATAAAATAAATAAACCAAGTATTGAAAATAAATTAAAGCATAAGAAATAAATCCAAGCATAATCAAGTATGGAATAGAATAAAGCAAATAAAAGTTCAAGTATTGCTACTATTTCCATTTAGGGTTTTTTATCTCATGTGTTAAGGTTTTGGAAATTTCTAAAATTAAGCTACTGTGACTTTTTATGGAATTAAAATAAATTAGGATTTTATATTTTAAAAGATTGATAAGACTCTTTGATTAAACAAATTAAGGTTTGAATGATGAAATCATGAAACTAGGGTTTTAAATACCTTAAAATACTTTAATTTGTGATTTTTTGTTATTGAATTTTAAGCTACTGTGCAATTTTTGGGTTTTCATGTTTTTATGTTTTTTAATGTTTTAAAAGGATTAGGGTTCATAAAAATTAGGGTTTAAGGTTTTAAAAGGATTAGGGTTCATTATTTTAGGTTTAAAAGTTAAACTTTGGATTTTAGGGTTTTGAAATTTGGATCTCGGGTAATGAAGAGTTTTTAGGGTTTTTGAAATCAATTTGATATTTTATGAAGTTTTATGAATTTAAACAAAAGGATTGAAGTTTTTATAAGTAGAAAAGATGTTTTTTAAGGCTTTTTGAATGAAATAGAACCTACTTTAAAATCTTAAAAGAAACAGAGTTTGATTTTGGTTTTGTTGAAAAATATGTTCAATTAGTGTTTTAAGGTCTTTAAGAAGAAAAAATAACAATTTTAAGTCTTTTTAGAAAATAAGGTCACGTTTTAGTGTTTTAACTTTGGAAAACTAAATTAAAGTTCTAAGATTTTAACTTTTGAAAAACACAAAAAATCCTAATTTTAGCTACTGTGTAAAAAAAATAGAATTTAGAATTTCATACCTTCTTTTGTAAGTTGCTCCAAAATTGTTTCTTCTTGGATGAACTAGCTCCAAAGACAAGCCTTTTTTGCCTTTGGAATCCCTTTTTCGTGATGCTGCTGTCCAGAAAAGATTTAAATTGAATTTCTTCTTTTCCTTTCTTGATTTGGTTTCAAACTTTCCAAACTCCCTTTGGATTTCCTCTCTCTCATCCACCCTTTTTTTCTATGCCTTTGGTCCTTATTTATAATGGTTTAAGGTTATTTATTCCTAATTAATTAAGGTAAATAATATTAATAAAAAAAATTAAAACCTAATTGGATTAGGTTTCAAAAATTTGGGTTGAAAAATTTTACGCTGGCGAAAACTGTGGCAGCCGGGCCCGTGGCTGGGGCCAGTCGGCGTGCCAGCCCGCAGGAAATTCCTGCGGGAAGTTATTTTGCTCGTAGGAAAATCCTGCGGGAAATTATTTCGCCCGCAGGAAATAACTCAACCGTAGGAAATTCCTGCGGGCGAAACGCCCGCAGGGCTGCGGGTGACGTGCTGGGCCTATGGGCGTGCCGCCCACAGGAAATTCCTGTGGGCAAAATGCCCACGGGCCCGCACGACTACTTTTCGCTGCCGATTTTTTTCGACTCCGATTTTATTTTTATTTTTATTTTTTAATATTTATTTCTTTATTTTCATTTTTTATTAATAAAAATTAGATACTAAGATAAAAATTACTTAATTAAAATTATTTTGGACCAATTAGACAACAAAAATCATTTTGGGCTAAATAAAACATATTAGATCGGATTGGGTTAAAAATTAAGGGTCTACAGGGTGATTATTATATTGTTTAAATGTATGGTGGAGAGTGATTTGGGGAAAAGTGGTTTGGTTAAAAGAGAAGAGTGAGTTGACTTTCTTTCTTTCTTTCCTTCTTTCTTTCTTCTTCTTCGTTCATCTTCATCTTTTCTTCTCTTAGGCCGGCCACCCTTTTCAACCAAAGGAGAAGAGATTTTGTTGCTTCCAAGCTCAAGAGATTAAAGGATTTCAAGAGATTAAGTTGGAGTTTTAAGTATTTTCTTCACTTTTGGTAAGTTTCCAACTTGTTTCTTGGTTTTCTTTTGAGTTTGTGTTCTTGGGTTTGTTGGATGTTTGTTGTAGATGTGTTTATGGTTATTTTGGTGTGTTTGAAGTGTTTTGTCTTGGTAACTTTGATTTTTGGGTTTGGATTGAAGAGACAAGAGTTGTGGGTGTTGTGAGTTTGAGTTGTGATATATGGTGGTGTTTGTGTTTGATGTTTGTGATTGAGTTATTTTAAGGTTTACTCACGTATTATTGGGTTGTTGAAGGTTTTAATTGAGTTTGTGTGTTGTATTTTGGCTATTGGAAGATGATTGTTGGTTGTGACTTTGTTGGTGTCGATTTCAGGATTTTTGGCCTGACACGCACAGGAACACGGCCATGTCTTTGGGCGTGTCGTTGGTTCTATTTTCTGGGTTGGTGACACGAGCAGTGACACGTCCATGTCACTGAGTGTGTCATAGCTACTATGTTGCTGGTTGTTGACACGTCTAGTGACACGCCCATGTCAGTGAGCGTGTCATAGCTTCTGTGTTCGAGGAGAATTGACACGTGCTGTGACATGCTCATGTCACTGACCATGTCAAAGCTTCTGTGTTGTGGGTTTAGGGCACGGTGAAGGACATGCCCATGTTGTTGAGCATGTCAAGTGTAGAGTTTGCCTTAGATAGTTCTCTTTCTTATTTTCTTCTTGTGTATCTCTAAGAGAGTGTTGTTTGATCACCTTTGGATTAGGTTTTGAAGAGAATTGAGTTACCCAAACCAAGGTTTGAGTGAGATCTTGGAAGAGGAGTTGATAGAGTGGTGTTGTTGCTTTAAGAGGTAAGTACAAACTTTGAATGATTGCATACATTTACATGACATTGGGACTTAACACATTTAGTTGAGAAATGTGTTAAGTTACTTGATACATTGTTGATGAATGAGTTATATGTTATGATATGCATAATGTGAATTATGTTGATATATCAATGCAATTGAATAATATGTTGTAAACGAAAAGAAATGTTGAATGATGTGATGAGATATGTGAAATCAAAGTGTCACAAATTGATACTTATATAAAAGAAAAGAATGAGAAAAGATGAGAAAATGATGATATAATAAGGCAAGGAGCCTAGTTGATTATGAGAAATGAAATGATAAATGAATTGTGAAAGAGATTAATAATGAGATAAATGAATTAATTGTGTGCCTAGTATGTTATTCAATTTTCAGAGTTCTGGGTTTTGCGGCATGCCTATGAATTACTGGACAGGTGAAAAGACCGGATCGTAAGCCGAGTCAAGCTGAAAAATGTGAAATATAATGTTTTTGAGGTGAAAAGACCGGGTCATAAGCCTCAAAAAATGTAACAGTCTAGCCGAGTTGAGGACCAAGAAACTGGGGCCCTAGGGTCTAGCTGGGTTGAGGTCCAAGAGACTGGGTCTGTTACAATCCATGGATATATATTGCCTACGGGGCTAGACACGTGGTGTCATTATGGACCAAAGCAATAACTCTGAACTTTGAATAGCATATTAGTTTCGTTTTGGGCCCATGTTTGTCTTTGTTTTAATGTGAATTATGAAATGTGATGCAAATGATTAATATGTTGAAATATATAATGTAATGAGTTGACATATTCATATGTATTGTGTATGAGCATCGCATTAATCTATATTGAATCAAAGTTTGTACCACTAAGCTTTTTGCTTAGCGCGATTGTGGTTCATCGCGCAGGTGATAGGGTAGATCCGATTATGCCGGAGATCTCGTCTAGACAGGGTCGAGTCTAGGCTTGAGTTTGAGAGAGGAGTGTTGAGTTGTGGACATCACGATCAGAGACAAACTGCCAGCATGTATAAATTCTATAATTTTGTAAACATTGATTTTGATATATATACATATGTATTTTCTGCTGCTTACTTAACAAATGTTTTGTACAGACTGTTTTGGATAAATTTTTGGGTACTAATGTTGTATATATATATGTATTTTAATGAAAGAATGTTTTATCTATTACTACTTATAATATAGGTTAAACGTTTTAAGTTTACTCGGACTGACTTATGATGATTATATATTAAAGATTAAAGTTGGTTTGATTTGTTTAAAATGAACCGTGGCACCCCTTTATCCGGTATACGTATATCGCATGTTGTGTGGGTGTATGCGGTGTGCGTATATGGGGTGTGGGGGTGTTACAACTATTTTGGTATCAGAGCCTAGGTTTGAGATTCTCAACCTAGGTGAATTGTAAGAAAAAGAGAATGTTGATTTTAAAATAAGATACATGCATTGGCACTGGCAGTTTCTGATCATGATGGGGTATTCTGCTGTGTTTGCAGATATAGGTAGTGATGGCGTCTCAGTCACGTCAGTCTGTAGAAGGTAGTGCTGAGAGTGTAGATCCTGTTGAGGGTAGAGTTGGAGCTAGGGTTGAGATAGCTGGAGAGGCACCTACTCCTGTGCCAGAGGGACCAGTTGCTGATGAGATTCCGCCGGTTTGGTTATGGCATGTGGTAGATTTGTTGAATCAGACTCCAGTGCAGCAGCCGCCGCCGCCACAGCCGCAAGTACCGGTGAGGCAGTATGATAAATTAAGGAAATTCGGAGCTGAGGACTTCTTTGGTACTATAGATCCTGTTGTAGCTGAGCAGTGGTTGGATAGAGTTCAGAGGGTATTTATCCAGTTGCAAGCCACTCCTGAAGAGAAGTTTGATTATGCTAGATCTCTTCTGCAGAGAGATGCTTATGATTGGTGGAAGACGGTTCCCCATGCCATGGATGATCCACCAACTTTGTCTTATGGTGATTTTCTGCGGGAGTTTGAGTAGAAGTATACTCCGAGGGAGTATAAGGATGCTAAGAAGATGGAGTTTCTGAATCTAAGGCAAGATAACCGGACTATGACAGAGTATGAGGTAGAGTTCATCCGGTTGAGTCTTTATGCCGGTGGGATTATTTCAGATGAGATAGACCGGTGTAGGAGATTTGAGGAAGGGTTGAGGCCCTCTATTATGTGTACTGTTGCTGGTTCCCGATATCAGGATCTTTCCCCAGCTTGTTGCAGCGGCCCAGAGTGTTGAGAGAGCACAAGCTATTGCAGCAGCTGCTACTGAGGAAGAGACCAGAGTTAGGCAGGGTCTTCATCTACAAAGAGAGGCCAAGGAGGTCAGTTTCAAAGGTTCAGTAGTGGCCAGAGGCAGCCTGTTAGGTCAGTACCACATCAGAGGCAGAGACCGAGACCTACAGTATCTATGGCTAGTGCACCAACCCCGATGGCTCAGAGGTCTGTTCCACCTGTTTGTGTTCATTGTGGTAGAGCACACAGAGGTGAATGCAGGTGGAGGGGTACTTCGGGAGTATGTTTCAGATGCGAGTCGCCAGACCATTTCATTAGATATTGTCCCGAGCTACAGGAGGATAAGCAGACTGATTATGTAATTTCTCGACCTACTGTAAGAGGAGGTCGTAGTAGCAGAGGTTTCAGTAGAGGTGGTAACTTGGGTTCAGTAAGAGAGGGGCAATACATCCGGAGGCAGTAGGCCAGATGAGGCTGGGCCTTCTCAGTGAGTGTATGTGATGCAGAGGCAGCCGGATGCTTTAGCCGTCATTGCGGGTACATTCTCTTTATTTGGTATTTCAGTTCTTGCTTTGATTGATTTAGGATCTACGCATTCTTACATAAGTGTATCCATCTTGCCTGTGTTTGAATTGCATTCTGAGTCCCTAGGATTTGGTGTCTTGGTGACAAATCCTTTAGGGCATAGTGTTGTGGTGAGTAAGGTGCACCGAGATAGTCCAGTTGTTGTTCAGGATGAGGAGTTTCTTGGTGATTTGATTGTAATGCCTTTTACGGAGTATGATTTAATCTTAGGCATGGATTGGTTGTCTAAGCATGGAGCTGTAGTAGATTCTCAAAAGAAGTGTGTTACCCCAAGAACCGGTGATGGTAGAAGTTTTATGGTATCTAGTGATCAGAGATAACTTGCATCCAGGTTTGTTTCAGCTGTTGCAGCTAAGAGGTTGATTCGGAAGGGATGTGAGGCTTATCTTGCTCATATTGTAGATACCAGAGTAGTGGTTTCTCAACTTGATAGTATACCCACAGTTGCTGAATTCCCAGATGTGTTTCCCGAGGAGTTTCCAGGGATACCCCCTGAGAGAGAGGTTGAGTTTGGTATCGATTTGTTGCCTGGTACTACTCCCATCTCTATTACTCCATATCGAATGGCACCTGCTGAGTTGAGAGAGTTGAAGGTGCAGTTGCAGGAGTTGTTGGATAAAGGGTTTGTTCACCCTAGTGTGTCTCCGTGGGGAGCTCCTATTTTATTTGTGAAGAAGAAGGATGGTACTTTGAGATTGTCATTGATTATAGGCAGTTGAATAAGGTGACCATCAAGAATAAGTATCCTTTGCCTAGAATAGATGATCTCTTTGATCAGTTGAAGGGAGCAGCAGTTTTCTCCAAGATTGATTTGAGATCAGGGTACCATCAGTTGAGAATCATAGAGGAAGATGTTCCTAAGATAGCTTTTTGCACAAGGTATGGGCATTATGAGTTTTTGGTGATGCCTTTTGGATTGACGAATGCACCAACAGCTTTTATGGATTTGATGAACAGGGTATTCAGACCATTTTTGGATCAGTTTGTGGTGGTCTTTATTGATCATATTTTGGTGTATTCACGTAATGAAGAGGAACATGATAAGCACTTGCAAATTGTATTGCAGACCTTGAGAGAGAAGCAATTGTATGCTAAGCTGTCGAAGTGTGAGTTTTGGCTTGATCAAGTGACTTTTCTCGGTCATGTAGTTTCAGCAGATGGTATTAGAGTTGATCCGGGTAAAGTTGAGGCCATTCTGAATTGGAGTCCACCGAAGTCAGTGACTGAAGTTAGAAGTTTTATGGGTTTGGCAGGCTATTATCGACGGTTTATGAAGGGTTTTTCTTTGATAGCTACTCCACTCACCAGGTTACTTCAGAAGAGAGTTAGATTTGTGTGGACAGATCAGTGTCAAGCAAGCTTTGAACAGTTGAAAGAAATGTTGACTCAAGCTCCTGTTCTTACTTTGCCTGTGGAAGATAAACCATATGTGATTTACATTGATGCTTCACATAATGGTTTAGGATGTGTTTTGATGCAAGAGGGTAGAGTCATAGCTTATGCTTCTCGGCAGTTGAAGCCGCATGAGTTGAATTACTTGACACCTGATTTGGAGTTAGCAGCTATAGTTTTTGCTTTGAAGATTTGGCGACACTAATTGTATGGGGAGAAGTGTTTTATCTATACGGATCATAAGAGTTTGAAATATTTGTGTGTTCAGAGAGAGCTGAATCTTCGGCAGAGACGGTGGTTGGAATTGATCAAAGACTATGACTGTTTGATTGATTATCATCCTGGCAAGGCAAATGTTGTTGCTGATGCCTTAAGTCGGAAGTCTTTAGTAGGTTTGACTGCTTATTCGCTCTCGTTGCTTGTTGAGTTGAGAGCATTGCATTCTAGGTTTGGATCATATGATGATGGTGCTTAATCCTAAGCTGCCCTCGCGAGTTTTCAACTTAGCGGACCTCTTTTATTATATATATTTTTTTATTGCTCTAATTTTTGCCTAGTCCGCCCATGTGGGTTTTCAGAACTAGCGAGCTGTCCTAATTTTTGCCTAAGCTGCCCTTGCGGATTTTAAACTTAGCAGACTCTTTTTTTTCATAGATTTAGCTTTAGGAGCATCTTTGTTTCCTTGATACTCCATCCATGGATATTGCCAGATATCTGCAATGTCATCATTCTGCTAGGAAACTACTCCATCCTGCTTCTTCATAAGCTGACTGGGTTGACTGGATCCACTCACGCACTAAAGTCAATATCCGTTGGTTGGTACCTTGGTGGAAGATTTCTCATATTACATACGGACATACTTGATGTATGTTCCCCTTGCTGCTCTTCGTTAAGGTACATGCTATGATTCTCGCCGACTTGACCATTAGTATGGAGCTGAGCCTTGTGATTCTAACTTTACTCCTGACTTAGACATGCCTTGCTTGACTGAAGCCTACTTGGATCGGCTGAGGCAAAGCTGGCCTGCACGTCATATTTATCGACTGCCATAGATTTTACATTTGTCAATACAAAAAGTGTATTGCTAGGATGAAAATATAATTAAAGTAATAAAAGATGCTTCATTTCCATTTAAAATTTGTCATCACCTTTTGCTATTATGTTTATTTATTTCATCCATATCTGGTCAAATACTTATAACAGTGCACATAGAATAATTTTAACATTAATTCTATTTTATTAAATTGGGGAACAACCAAACATAAAGCCAACATACACAAGATTACTCCTGTTGTCAACTAGCCCTTTCAGGTTTTCTAATTGACTATTTTCTCTCATTTATCCCTAATTGTTGCCTAGCCCGACCTTTCGAGTTTTCAGAACTAGCAAACTGCTCTAACTTTTTCCTAGGCCATCCTTTTTGGGTTTTCAACCTAGCGAGCTTTTTTTTTTATATACATCATACATAAAACTTCTTCAACCTGTCAATGTTTACTGGCTCACTAAACTCGTTCCCGTCAATGTCTGATAACTTCACCACACCTTTGTTCATGACTTGTTTCACGACATATGGCCCTTCCCAGCTAGGCCTGAACTTCCCTCTTGGATCAGATACATTAGGCTTACATTGATTCAACACCAAATCCTCGACTCTGAGTTTTCTAATTTTAACCCTTTTATTGTAGGCCCGAGCTATCTTCTTTTGATACAGTTGGTGATGATACAGTGCCTTTAACCTTCTCTCTTCTAGTAAAGCTAACTATGTGTATCTTCTCGCTACCCACTCCATTTCAGGTAGTTCAGCTTCCAAGACTACTCTCAATGACTTGATCTTAATTTCAATTGGTAATACTACTTCCATCCTGTAAACCAAAGAGAATGGTGTCATTCCAGTAGGAGTTTGTACACTTGTCCTATATCCCCATAAAGCAAAGCGAAGTATCTCTTACCAATCCCTGTAAGCCTTGGTCATCTTGGACAAAATTTGCTTAATTGTTTTGTTTGTTGCTTCTACTGCACCATTACCCTTTGGTCTATAAGGAGAGGATCTATGATGATGGATAAATACTTTGAGAATAATTCCTTAACTGCTCCTTGAAACTGCACCCCATTGTCTGATATCACACTGTGCGGGACGCTGTATCTGCAGATGAGGTTCTTTTCAATAAATCTAGCCATTTGGCTTGCACCCAGTTTGTTGAAAGATTCGGCTTTGACCCATTTTAAAAAATAATCTACTGCTACCACAATGAAATGGTGACCGTTTAAGGCTATCGGATGTATCTCTCCTATAATGTCGATACCCCAAGTGGCAAATGGCCAGGGTGAAGACATAGAATGCAATTCCTCATGAGGCATGTGATTCAAGTTACCATAAATCTGACATTGTTGGCACTTCTTTACAAACTCAATACAATCCTTCTCCATGGTTAACCAGTAATAACCTTGTCGAATAATCTTCTTAACTAGGGCCAAACCACTCATGTGCGGACCGCAACTTCCCGTATGTATTTCTGACATGATATGCTCCACTTCGGGCTTCCTTAAACATCTTAAATGCACCCCATCAGGCCATCTTCGATATAACTCCCCATGGAACATGATGTATTGCAATGACCACCACCTTATGGCTCTTCTTTCTTTCTTTGTTGCCCCCAGCGAGTATTCTCTTTCTTCCAAAAATCGTCTTATAGTATCATACCACACATCATGGTCTGTATCAATTTCCATGATTGTCTCATATTCATAATAAGGAGTTGATGAGCTGGTCAAGATCAGAGGCTTAAGGAATAAGCTGATAGGGTTTTCCCATACCGAAGCTAATGTAGCCAGGGCATCAGTCATCTAATTTTCTTCTCTTGATAGGTGTACAAATCTACACTCCTTAAAGTTCTTTTTCATCATGGTCAGGTAATGGTGGTATGGTTTTAATTTTTCTCCTTTCAACTCCCACTCTCCATTTACTTGGGATACTACTAGCAATGAATCGCCAAAAACTTCCACCTTATCCACCTTCATAATCATTAGGGTTTCCAAACTGAAAATACAAGCTTCGTACTTCACCATATTATTGGTTGCCCTAAATTTCAACCTTTAGGCTAAAGGGATAAGTTCCCCTTCGGGCAATTCTAGTATAACTCCCAAACCTACTCCTTTCCTATTTACTGCTCCATCAAAATACATTTTCCACACTTGTACTTCAATTGCCTCTAAATGTTCATCTAGAAATTCCAAGATTACCTCTTCGCTTTCTAGTAATGGTTGTTGGGCCAGGAATATTGCCACCGCTCTACCTTTGATTGTTTTCCTAGTTACATACTCAATCTCAAATTCTTCTAATATTATCAACCATCGACCATATTTCCCTATCAAAGAGGGCGTCTCCCTTAAGTACTTCATTGGATCCAACCTAGAAATTGCTTGCACACTATACGATTGAAAGTAGTGCCGCAACTTTTTAGAAGACCAAACCACGACTATACAGGTCTTTTCAATGATACTATACTTAATTTCATAAGGTAGGTGCTTTCTACTCAAATAGTAAACTGCATGCTCAATCCCTGACTCATCTGCTTGGGCTAGCATGGCTCCTATTGACTCTTCTTCTACTGCTAAGTATAGTAATAGAGGTTTGCCGGGCTTAGGTGGTTTTAAAATAGGTGGATTCAAGAAATACTCTTTTATTCGCTCAAAGGCCTTTTGACATTCTTCATTCCATATGACCGGCAGATTCTTTCTAACCAATTTGAAGATAGGCTTACAAATTGTTGTGAGTTTTGCTATGAATCTGCTAATATATTTCAATTTACCAATAAATCCCCGAACTTCTCTCTCCGTCTTAGGGGCTGGCATATCCCGGATTGCTTTAACTTTGTCAAGATCAATCTCAATGCCATTCAGACCAATCACATGTCCCAATAATTTACCTGAGGTAACCCCGAACACACACTTCTTCGGGTTCAATCTTAGCTTATATTTCAAAGCTCTATCGAAGGATAATTCCATGTTTTGGAAGTGTTGTTCTCTTGTATCTGATTTAACCATCATATCATCAACATATACTTCAACTTCTTTGTGCATCATGTCATGAAATAGTGTGGTGACCATCCTTTGGTAGGTTGCTTCAGCATTCTTTAAGCCAAATGGCATCACCCTATAACCAAATATACCCCATGTAGTAATGAAAGCAGTTTTGGCTTTATCCTCTTGGGCCATTAACACTTGATTGTATCTAGAAAATCCATCTACAAATGAGTGTAGAACGCTAGAGGCTGCACTATCAATAAGGACATCTATATGGAGTAAAGGGAAATCATCTTTAGAGGAAGCCTTGTTTAAATCTCTATAATCCACACAGACCCTTATCCTTCCATCTTTCTTTGGCATAGGTAGTATGTTGGCTAGCCAGTCTGGATATTCTATCACTTCAAGGAACTTCACTTGTATTTGCTTAGTGACCTCTTCTTTAACAAATTCAGCCCACTCAGGTCTTAATCGCCTAAGCTTTTGTTTGACAGGTTTTATGTGAGTGTAAGTAGGAATATGATGCTCGACTATGTCTCGATCTATTCCAGGCATATCCTCATAAGACCAAGCAAACACTTCTTCATATTTTTTGAATATTTTTTCAAATCTCTCTCTCTCTCATCAGGAGTAAGGTCGGATGCTGCGCTAATGTTTTTAGGATTTTTGTTTGTTCCCAAATTTAATGATTGTGTGTTAACAGAGTTAATATTAAAGACGCTCATGTAACTACGATTTGAATGTATGCAACCATCAGGAGAAACATCACACAAGTAAGCAAAATCAGACTTTATTGCATTCATTTTGGAAAAGAAAACATCATCATCCTCATACAAAGCAAACAAATTAAAATCAAAATCAAAATCATTGTTCTCAATATCAAAAGGCAGTATGTCTTCAAACTTTTCTTCAACCAGGGCAGCAATCTCCTCCGGAGTCTTCTCGGCTTTTAGGAAAGCTTCATTCTTCTCTTTTGGATGGGATTCTTTGCTATTTGGCAGGGTGAGCTCTTTCTTCACTTGCTCCACTCATCTGCAAAAATTTCAAAACCCGGGATCAACTTTCCCATGAACATGATTGGCTCGGGCTTTCCTTGGACCAATCCCATATCTAGAGCTTTGACAAAGATCTCTTCAAGTGGTGGTTAGCTCATCTTCTCACTCTTCTTTGGCTGGACCTCGTTGTTTTCATCATATCCTAACCCTTTCTTGGAAGTTTGAGTTCTAAAGTCTAGCAGCTTTGTCAAACCGGCCTTACCCTTTCCAAGACCAGCTCCGAGAAGATAGTTCATGTTCTTCATCATATTCAAGACTTTGGAGTCGACTACTTCTTCATCATAAATTGAAGCTACTTGAAAACCATTGAGAGGCCTCTCAATCATTAGAGTGTTAACAATCTCATTATCTTCAGCTTCGATGACCACTGTCTCATCTCCGTTAGGGAACTTGATCTTTTGATGAAGGGTGGAAGGAACTCCACCAAGAGGATGAAACCATGGTCGTCCCAAGAGTAAGGCGAAGGTAACCGGTATCTCTAAAACAACAAATTCAACAATAGATTCAATTGGACCAACCTTGACAGCAGCTTTGAAAGTCCCTTCGGCGTGTCTCTTAGTGTTGTCATAAGCCCGAATTGTTACCTCAGTCGGGTTTAAATCTCTTGTTAACATGGCTAGCTTTGGCAATACCTTAAGTGGATAAACATTTATGGTAGACCCATCATCGACCATTACACATGGAGTCCTCTTCCCTTTGACTTCTATTTTGATAAAGAGAGGGCAGATGTCATCTCTCCCCTCCTCTGGTAAGTCCGCATCCAAAAAAGAAACTGCTCCAATATTAACTTCACTCTTTTCTTGAACATCTTCACATTTCATTAATTCTCCAATTTTTATGAAGTTAATCAGTTCCTCCGGTGTTGTGGAGGTAGAAATTGGCATGCTAGCTAAGGCTTTGGCCATAGTTTCTCGGTGCTTTTTAGAAGTAGCTAATAAGTCCTAAATGCTAACACTTGCTTGGGTTCTTTTCAATTGCTTGAGCAAAGCATCATCTTCCTCTTCTTTATTTCCTATTTCAACTTCCTTTCCCTTATTAGTTTCTAACTCCTTAGGTGGTGGCCTTGCATAAGGCTTACCGGATCTAGTGTTCATTACTTCATCTTCTTCAGGCTCGGACCAAGTCCAATCCTCCTTCTTGGATACAAGATCATCATCACTATCGCTTGAATCCCAAAACCCATTAACAAAACAAATTGCTACTTCTTTACCCCCTATAGCTTGTTTAATTTCATCAAATACCTCTTCTTCTTTGGTTGCTTTTTTACCCACATCTTGAAAAGAAGACATGACAAAATCCTCATGTAAACCTCCTCTAATCATGAAGGTTGCCGGCGGCGGTACCCTATTGAACTTTGGTAACAGGTTGTCTTTGGTGTTTGGCTTATTGGGCTCGGGTATCTTTCTATTATCAATTAGATTTTGGATCTCATGTCTCAACCTCACACATCTATTTGTGTCATGCCCTTGCATTTGATGAAACTGACAAAATGCTTTAGTATCGAAATTAGGTGGGAGAGGGTTAGGTAAAGGGCAAGGATTTAAGGGTTGTAGCAATCCTTTTCTTTGAAGTTTATTGAGAACCCAAGACATCTATTTCCCCAATTTCAAAAATTGTCTCCTTGTTCCTTGGTTAGTAGCATTGATACCGACTCCCTTTTGCATGCTTTGGCTACCAGACTGATAGTTCCCCTTCTTGTTCCTTGTTGAAAAACGGTTCTTCTCTCTTTCCCATTCTTCAATTTGCAAACCCGTTGGAGAAGGTCTTTGAAATCATGGATGAGTGTATGAGACATCCTCTCACGAAGACTAGGCAACACCCCTCTCACAGTCATCCTTATTTGATCGGATTCATCGAGTCTCTTCTTAAGTAAAGAAGCCTTGTTTCTCCATCTCTTCACATAATCCACAAAATTCTCATTCGACCTTTTCCTAATGGACTCCACTTCCATTAAGGTAACTTCCATCTCAACATTATATCCATGTTGTTGTATGAAGGCCTTGTATAGCAGATCCCAACTCTTTTGTGTTCCATCATCTAAGGTATTGAACCAATTTTGGACAACAGGGTCCAATGAGAGCATAAAGTACCTTAGGGTTTGAGCCTTAGTAGCTCGGGCAGACTGCATAGCAGTGATATACTGCTTCACATGGAGATGAGGATTTTTGGTTCCATCAAACTTCGCGAAAGATGGCATCTTGAAATTGTACGGGACTTCTTCATTTAGCTCAAATAATTTGTCAACTTTGGACATTTCCTCGGTTTTTATTTTCTTCTCAAATTTCTTTTCTAAATCAGCAATCATCTTCTCAACATTAGAAGTTTCAGTCTTCTCCATAGTTGATCTTTCAACAATCTTCGATTCTTTTTTCTTCTCTTGAGCATCTTGGTAGTATTGAGCCCAATCATCATCATCATCAATGATCACCTTTTCATCATCAAAAACCACTTCACCAACTTTAGTCTTCCCTTTGTCCTTTGGCTTCTTAGTGCTAGCAGATGCCTCGGCATGATTTTCTAAGATTGCAGTCAATTGGTTCTTCATGGTCTCGGCTAGGGCCTCTTTTATTTCTTCCATCTTAGCGTTGAGGGCATCATCCACCATTCTTTGAATTTGTTCGGGCTCCATCATTTTTGGTGAGCAAGTGATTGAGTTGTTGCTAGATACTTCGTCTCTGGCATAGGTCGGATTGTTGTAAGCTTTTGAACTATCGTAATCCAGGGCTGTGAGCCAGAAAGGATCAATGATATGAGATGCAAATGTATGCATGTATGCACAAACAATCAACAAACAAGGATAATTAGGACGTTCCTTCCAACCTTATAACATCCACACACGAACGGCGAGTCTCTTTTCCTAAGTATATGGCTAACAAAATACCAACATGGGGTATCTTGTTTTCGAATATATCCCTCGGACGTTTTAACCAATAGTTATATTTTCAAAAATGGAAATCAATTCATGATAATTCCCATTAATTAGGTTTTAATCCATTTATCCAACTAAAATAGCTTTTATTCTATATTGGATTAAAACTAAATTAAGAGGTTTATTATAAATAGATTTCTCACTTGAAAAGAGTAACTAATGGTTCATGCCAGAAACAAGCCCATGATTAATTATTCTTAGTATAAACTAGGCTCACAATTGATTTTTAGTATTTCGTAATTGACGTAAATATTTTTGCAAGCTCTTTGTAAGAAAATTTTGTTTCTAAGCCCATTGTAAAAAGATTTTAGAAAAAAATGAATTTTGGGCTTAGTATTTGGGCCATGAGCAAAAGAATTTTTGATTTATTTTTAGAAAATTTTTATGTCCAAAGACCATTTTAAAAAGTTTTGAAAATAGTTTTGGTCTTTTTGGTTTTAAAGAAAATTTTATTTTGAGCTCACAATGTACTTAGGTCATATTAGAAAAAGAACAAACCAAATAAGCCATGATTTAAGCCAAGATAAATTAACCATAGTCAAACAACATGCATTTGGGGTAAGAAACTAAGGAAAGTAACTAGGCCAATTGCATGAGCTTTAGTCTTTGGGTAAAAAGGCTTAGGTTCCTATAGCAAGTATATACCAAATGGTACGAGGCTATGAGTTGTTATGCCATGCTCGATCTCCATATCTTGAGTGAAAGTATGGTATCCCTTTCATAACACAACACGGGTAACACGGGCGTCCTAACTCACGCACACGATGCAATCTAATATGATGCAATGTATAATATCATTATAAAAAGAACAGAATAATAAAAAGACCAACCGAATCAACTTTTCTTATCCCCAGTGGAGTCGCCACTGTGAGTGGGGATTTACGCCCCCACTCCCGGTGGAATGGTTCTTGCGACTTCGGCACTATTTAGGCTCGGGGCCATAGAGAACACGGACCTAAGTCCGGAGAAAATGGAGTCACCACCCGGACGGGCCGGGAAAAAATAAAGGGGTGGATGACTCGATTCCTAATGAATCCCCAACCCCCTAATGGGTTCAGAAAGTTGGGTACGTGTGGGGAAGGTGAGAAATGACCCAGCATCCCCACAATGCCCGGTTCATTGGAACCGGCCTCCTTTACAGGTCTTAATATTATAAAATTGTTCAATATAACACTATTATCCATATTACACACAATAATCAAAATAAAGCATCGATATATTGAAAATCAAAATAATGTCCAACCAAAACAAATAAATGGACACCTATCCGAAGATGGAGACATGCCCTTACATAATCCATGCCTAAATAGGACACCCACTGAAATGTAGAAACATGTCCTTTACATTGGTTCTAAAATAGAAAAGCAATTTAAATTACATGAGGTACCCACCAAGTGGAAACATACCTCTTACAATATTTGAAAATCTAAATAAATCGATAAAAGTAAATAACCATTCATCATAAATAAATCATTCATCAAAGATATCAATCAAAATATAAAATAAACATCCATCCATGATAAACTAAATAAATCAAGCATTGAACTTAAATAAATCAACAAAGCATTGAAAATAAATTAAAGCATATAATAGACTACATAATAAAATATAAAATTGAATAAAGCAAATAAAGATTCAAATAAGGGCTACTGTTTCTATTTAAGATTCTTTATTTAATGTGTTTAGGGTTTTGGAATTTATGGGTTTAAGTTACTGTGAGTTTTAAAGGAATTGAAATGGATTAAGGTTTTATAATTTAAGAGGTTGGTAAAATTCTTTGATTAACCAAATTAGTGTTTGAGGAGTGAAATCATGAAATAGGGTTTGAACACTTTAAAATATTGGATTTATGATTATTAGCTACTGAATTATGGTTTTTAGGCTTACTGTGTTTGAATTTTAATATTTATGTTCATAAGGTTTTAAGGTTTAAAGGATTAGGGTTTAGAAAAATTAGGGTTTGCCGTATTAAGGGAGTTAGGGTTTACTGTTTTGGGTTTTGGAGTTAATTTGGGTTTTAGAATTTTAGAATTAGGGTTTTGGAGAATGCATTAGATTTTAGAATTTGAAAATCAATTGATAATTTTATGAAGTTTTATGAAAATAACAAAACGATTTAAGGTTTATGGAAACAAAAAAAGATATTTTTTAGGGTTTGTGGAAAGAAACAGATTGAATTTAGGGCTTTGAAAAGAAACTGATTCAAATTAGGGTTTTGATAAATTTAGAAGAAACAAAAATAACAATTTTAAGATTTTTGGAAAACAAATAAACGAATTAAGGTTTTTAAGCTTTAGAAAAGGTAAATTAAAGTTCTAGGGTTTTTTGAATCAAAAGAGACAATTGAATTATTTAAGCTACTGTGAAGAAATTAGACATTCATACCTTCGTTTGTTGTTTCCACCAAATATTTCTTCTTGGATAAACAAGAACAAAGACAAGCTTTGCTGCCTTTGATGAATTAAATTGCTTGTTTGCTTCTCTCAATAAGTCTGATCGATTTCACTGGCAAAAGGAATTCTTCAAATCTTTTAAAGTTTTCCTCCTCAATTTCGGTCTCAAATCTCACCTCCTTTTCTGTGTTGTTTTAGTCCTTATTTATAGAAGATTTTTATGATTAATTTTAGTTATTCATGGAATCTAACATTAATTAAGAAAAGGAAACTGAAACCTAATTGTATTTGGTTTCGGAAAAATTTGCGTCAGAAAAATTTTGCTAGCGAAAAAAAACTGCTGTGGAAAAATTGCGCTGGCAAAAAAGTTGCCGCAGGTGGCTGCGGGCTGCGGGGCAAAAATCTGCGCGCCACAACCCTTTTCGGCGATGAAATTTTTCGTCGCCGATTTTTATTTTTATTTATTTATTTATTATTATTTTTTTTCATTTTTATTAATTATAAAAATTAAATACTAAATTAAATATTATTTAATTAAGATAACAAAAATTATTTTGGACTAATTAAAATATATTGAACAACATAAAATTATTTTGGACTAATTAAAATATATTGGACCGGACTGGGTCAAAAATTAAGGGTCTACAATGTTGAGGACATGAGTGGTTGAGACCCCGAGCGGAAGTGTTAGAGATACATCCATTTTAAATTATGATTTAGCATGCTAATTGGTAGCTTCTTTATAACCTTGCAAATAATTCTTTACTTTGCCCAGTGTGTCCTTTGAATTTCGGCTGTTCAACATACTTCCCTTAACTTGAAGGCTTTGTATGACAAAAACTTTTTTTTTGATTTTTTTTTTAATTTTGATTTGAAATCAAATGTTGGCTTAGCCAAATCAATGTCAATTTATCTCAAGACTCAATTTTCAATTTTAACATATCTATAACAAGACAACCCTAGTTACTGTACTAAACTCGGGAATCAATTCTATTTAGGCAATAACTGTTGCACTTCAGATAGGCACATACACATTACTTGGTCAAAGATCTCATTTGAGTTTGAATATTGTATACCTCATATGCATGCTTATCCAAACTATCTCCACTAATAGACACTACCTACCAAAAGAGATCAACAAGTCTTTGATAGGCTTGAAATGAGGTTTATAAGGGACATGGTTTAAATGACGGTCATTCTGAAATTGGAGCTGATATGATACTATGGGCAAGCCTTTACACTACAAACTTTTTATTGGAACTTTAGACAGTTTGGAGCATGAAAAGATAGAGCTTTGAATATTCTTCTTTCTTTTTGACGTTAATTTGGATCTTGATTGGGATAGTCTTTTCCCTTATAAAAGGTTGATACCCACATTCCTTTCTTTTTTTTTCTTTTCTTTCTCTTTCTTTTTCTTACTCCTTTTTTTGAGCATTTTATTATTTTGTCCTTCTTTCCTATAGGACTGTCAAGTACATGACTTTCAAGAATTGGGTGACCTTTCTCCTTTTTTCTCTAATTTTGATTGAATCTTTAGTTGGGTTGGACCAATTCAAGTCAAACTGTCCTTATAAACCAAATGAAAGTCTTTTGATGCTTTAAGTAAAAGAGAACTCGGTTGTCCTTCTAAACCATTTTGGGTTTATTTTCTTTTCTTTTTCTTATTTTTCCTTTCTTTCTTTCTTTTTCCTTTCTTTTCCTTCTTCTTTTTTCTTCATCCCTTTTTTTCTTCTTTTTTCTTTTTCCTTTTTTTTGGTCCTAGCTCCAAAAGAGTTGTCTTGTTTGTACCAACTTGTATTTCTGGTAATGGATTTGTGGAGTGGTATTAATCTGCTTTAGTCCTGACTTTATCTATGATATTTGGTCTAATTTAGGTGAATTTCAACTACCTTTATGGTTTTGAGAACATCAACTTTCCTTACGGTCTTGGTTATGCATTCCTTTCTTTTTGATCTTCTTGCCTCTTCCCCTTAGTGATCATCAAATTTGTCATAAATATCATAACAACCTAGGGTAGGTTGTTGGGGTTTATATGCCAATGAAGAGAAAGTTAAAATTTTATGAAGGCTCAAAGGGACAACTAGGGATTGATATTTCATTGGGTGGATACTAATTGTTGGCTAACTAAATAATACCTAGATCATCTCTCCCTTAAATAAGCAGAGTTTAAATTTCACCTCGAAAGTTGGTCAAAGCATGTTCTAAGACTGACTAGGACCTCGACAAAGGTCATTATGCAGGAGCCCTCTCTAAGTAAGCATACACAACTCAATGCTATAGAACAACTCCCTCTCCTAGTAAAGCCATTTGAATTATAATGCATAGATATGCTAATTTATAAATATCAAGTTAAATTCGTCATCGGTTGAGCACCAAAATGAACAAAGACCAACAAAAATTTTGATGAAAGTAATTTATTCAAACAACTTTAAATTTAAAAACACGATTGTTCCATAAAACACCAAATAAAGAAAATAAAACAAAAAAACAAACAAGCCAAGGGAAGTTTGTTGAGTTAAGCTTCTTCTTCTTTCACATCTTCAATACTCCCATCTTGAAAGGAGGATAAGACAAGATCTTTCTCCAATCCTCCTCCTACCATGAAAGTTGTTGGTGGTGGCACTCTGTTGAACCTAGGCAGAGGATTGCTTTTGGTATTGGGCTTATCCGGCTCGGGTAGCTTACCACTGTCAATCAAATCTTGGATCTCTTGTCTTAGATGAGCACATTTATCCGCTTCATGCCCTTGCATTTGATGAAATTGATAGAAGGCCTCGACATTGAAATTTGGTGGCAGAGGATTACGTAGCAGTCGAGGAGCCAACGGTTGCAACAACCCCCTCTTCTGTAGCTTGTTGAAAATCCAAGATAGAGGTTTCTCCAATTCTGAGGACTATCTTCTATTTCCTTGACCAGTTGCATTAACATCAACTTCCTTTTGCATGCTTTGATTACCCGACTGGTAGTTCCCTTTCTCATTCCTTCTTGCCGAAAAGCGATTCTTCTCCCTTTCCTACTCTTTAATTTGTAGACCAACTTGGAGAAGATCTTTGAAATCCCGGATGAGTGTATGAGACATCTTTTCACGAAGACTAGGTAACAGTCCTCTCACAATCATCCTAATTTGATCTGACTTATCAGGCCTCTTCTTGAGCAAAGCAGCCTTATTTCCCCATCTCTTAACATAATCAATAAAGTTCTCATTTAATCTTTGTCTAATGGTCTCCACCTCCATCAAGGTAACTTCCAGCTCAACATTGTACCCATATTGTTGAATGAAGGCCTTGTATAACAAATCCCAACTTTTTTGAGTGCCATCATCTAAGGTATTGAACGAATTTTGGATAACAGGATCCAATGAAAGCATGAAGTACCTTAGAGTTTGAGCCTTAGTAGCTTGAGCAGACTGCATAGTAGTGATATATTGCTTCACATGGAGGTGAGGATTTTTGTTCCATCAAACTTTGCAAAGGATGGCATCTTGAACATGTACGGAACTTCTTCATCTAGCTCAAACAATTTGTCAACTTAGGACATTTCTTCAGTTTTCAGCTTCTTTTCAAACTTCTTTTCCAAGTTAGCAATCATCTTCTCAACATCTGAATTTTCAGTTTTCTCCACAACTGATCTGTCAACAATCTTCATCTCCTTCTTCTTGTCTTGAGGATCTTGGAATTATTGAGCCTATTCTTCCTCATCATCAATGACCACCTTGTCATCATCAAAAGGCACTTCACCAACTTTAGCCTTCCCTTTGTCCTTTGGCTTCTTGGTGCTAGCAGATGCTTCAGCATTATTCCCTAAAATTGCAGCCAATTGGTTCTTCATAGTCTCAGCCAGGACCTCCTTCAGTTCCTCCATCTTGGCATTAATGGCATAGTCCACCATTCTTTGAATTTGTTCGGGCTCCATTTCTTTTGGTGAGAAAGTAATTGAGTCACTGCTGGATTCAATGTCACTAGCATAGGTGTGGTTGTTGTACGCTCTTTAGCTACTGTACTTCAGGTCTATGAGCCAAAAGGGATTAATGATATGAGATGCAAATGTATGTATGCATGTATGCACAAATAATAAACAAAGAAAGATAATTAGGATGTTCCTTCCAACCTTATAACTTCTACACACGAATGGCGAGTCTCTTTTCCTAGGTTTATGGTTGACAAAATACCAACATGGGATATTTTATTTTATTTAAGGGAATTAAGATTTAAGAAAACTAGGGTTTAATGTTAGTTAGTTTAGGTTTTACTGTTTTGGGTTTTGAAGTTGAATTAGGGATTTTAGTGTTTCAGAGAATGGATTTGATTTTAGAATTTGGAAAAACAATTTATAGTTTTGTGATGCTTTATGAAAATAAACAAAATGATTTAAGTTTGATAGAAATAAAAAAGATATTTTTTAGGGTTTTTGGAAAGAAACAGATTCAATTTAGGGTTTTGGAAAATTGGAAGGCAGATTAGAGTTTTAAGATTTTGAAGAAACAAAAACAATAATTTTAAGATTTTTGGAAAACAAAGAAACAAATTAAGGTTTTTAAGCTTTAGAAAAGGTAAATTAAGGTTCTAGGGTTTTTTTATTTTGAAGAAACAGAAACAACAATTTTTAATCTTGAGTGATGAAGCTACTATAAATTAATGAAACAAATAAAGAAATTCATACCTTCGTTTGTTGGTTCCACCAAAAATCACTTCTTGGATGAACAAGAACAAAGGCAAGGTGGCTGCCTTTGATGGATAGAATTGCTTGTTTGCTCTCTCAAAAGTCCGATCGATTTCACTGCCAAAAAGAATTGTTTTTTCAAAATCCGATTGATTCCTAGTTTCCTCTTCCTAAATCTCCCCCTAAATTTCGATCCCAAATTTCACTTCCTCTTTCTATGTTGTTTTAGTCCTTATTTATAGAAGATTTTTATGATTAATCTTAGTTGCTCACGAAATCTAACATTAATTAAGAAAAAGACATCGAAACCAAATTGTATTTGGTTTCAAAAAAATTTACGTTAGAAAAATTTCGCTGGCGAAAAAAAACTGCTGCGGAAAATTTTTGCTGGCGAAAAAGTTGCCGCAGGGGGCTAAGGGCTGCGGTGGGCGAAATTGCCTGCGGGCCATTTCGCCGCCCCCCTTTTAGGCAACAAAATTTTTCGTCGCCGATTTTTATTTTTATTTTTTATTTTTTATTAATAAAAATTAGATACTAAAGCAAATATTATTTAATTAAGATAACAAAAATTATTTTGGACTATTTAAAATATATTGGACAACACAAAAATTATTTTGGACTAATTAAAATATATTGGACCGGACTGGGTCAAAAATTAAGGGTCTACAGTTTTTCCCCTACTTAAATGATCTGAGACTTTAGTGAAAGAGAGTGAAAAGCAATAAGACTTAATTTTTGAGATGGTTGAGGTTTTGGGTTTTGGACCCGATTCGAGTTCTACACTCAAGGATAATTTTAGATTTTGGACCTAAGCGTAATTTTAGGTTCTGGACCTAAGGAAAATTTGGGTTTTGGACTCGAGCTAAGTTCTGGACTTAAAAGAGATTCTAGGTTCTTGACCTAAGGATGATTTGGGTTCTGGACCCTAGCTAAGTTCTGGACTTAGAAGAGATTCTAGGTTCTGGACCTAAGGGTGATTTGGGTTCAGGACCCTAGCTAAGTTCTGGACTTAGAAGAGATTCCAGGTTCTGGACCTAAGGGTAATTTGCGTTCTGGACCCGAGCTAAGTTCTGGACTTAGGAAAGATTCTAGGTTCTGGACCTAAGGATGATTTGGGTTCTGGACTCTAGCTAAGTTCTGGACTTAGAAGAGATTCTAGGTTTTGGACTTAAGGGTAATTTGGGTTTTGGACCCTAGCTAATAATAATTTTTTATTTCAAAAAGTTTGGCTAATTTTTATGCACATGCCTTCTCTTTGCCCCCCCTGCGTGTAAAAATATTTATACACACACAAGCATTTGAATGATTAAAGTGAATAATTGAATTTACTGTTTATTTTACTGTGTAGTCACTGTTCATGCACTATTTACTATTCATAAATAGTAGTAAATAGTATTTACTATTAGAAATAGTAATTTACTATTCATCAATAGTAAATTTACTATTCATCAATAGTAAGTTTACTATTCATAAACATGAAAACTTACTTTTGAATTTTGTTTTTTTTCCTTGCCGTTTCTCTATATAAACCAACGAATTCCTTCATCTGATTCACAACAAGATTTCAATTTCTATAATTCTCTCAAATTCTTTCAAATTTAGCACATAGTTTTCAAAAAAATACATGCTTCAAGGTCAAGGACTCATTCTAATGCCAAGTTATTAGAGTTTATTCGGCATCATGAAGATGAAAATATAGATCTACTAGCCGGGATGCCGCTTCATCGTAGTTCCAACAAAAAGAGTGCGGTAATTATTTTCTCTTTCTTTTTTGGTTTGATTTTTTTGTCTTTCTGTTTTGTTTGTTTTTTTATTTTTTTTATATTATTATTTATATATTTTCTTTCTGTTATTATTATTTTTTATTATTTTTGATTTATGTTTTTATATTATGCTCTTTTATTATTATTGTGTTTGCCTTTATTTTTAATTATATTCTTATATTATAATAATTTTTTAGAAAATTTAGGAAAAATATATTAATCTAAGCATATAGGATAATATGTACTTACCTGGTATTAACTTACCTGGCTCCGTGTTAGCATGATCGTTGTGTTGTTTGGGCCGGAGGGTGTATTTACAAAGCCTGACAATGCTATGATGTAGTGCCTTCTCAGGTAAGGCAGATTATCCGAGAATGCGGCTTTGAAAGCTTCATCTTACAATTGCCATCCGAGGAATATATGATAGACCAGAGCATAGTCCAGGCACTTGCAAAATGATAGTTGGACACAACTCATACTTTTCACTTGCCCATTGGAGAGATGACAATTGGTCCGGTTGATTTTACTGCTATAACCGGCCTTCGGTATGATGGTGTTCCGGTTCCTCTAAACAATGATATTTTAACATTTGAAGAAATACAGCAATTAATTGGTATGGAACCATCATATAAGGGGCCTTTTAAGATAAAAATTGAACCGATTCGTAGTTATTGGATAAACTATGAAGGACGGGTTCACAGGGACACGACCCAACAATATGCTCGAGGATTTTTATTATATTTGCTTGGGTCGACCATCTTAGGTAGCATTGAATCCTCCATCCACTAATCAGTATTGAAGGCCCTTTCTTATTTCAGAATGGTACCATCTTTTGGCTGAGGTGAAGCTGGTCTCGCCTGTCTTTACCATGGTCTTGATAAACTTTGCCGAAATAAGAAGTCTTTTGTCCGCTTGATGGTGGTTGTCGAGGTATTCTTCCTCTACCAATGTCAATTCCATTCCTTTCTTGTATGAATTTGATTTTTATTGTTATTGTAGGCATGGGCATATGAACACAACCTCGTGAGGGTACCCGGTATTTCCCGAGAGAGAATCGGGTATCCGAGATTAAATCTCTGGTTGTCAGATCGTGAGGACGTTCCCGGCTCTCGCCATGTGCATACTCACCACTTTGTGCTGAGCCGCTTAACCTGTGACCAGGTAAAATAACATTAGTATACTTTAAATTTTATGTGAAAGTTTACTTACCTTATTTTATTTTGCAGGTGAATTTGGCCTGGTGGAACCCAGAAGAGCGGACAAACTGGTCTCCTTTCATGAGGGTTGCGCTATCTTTCCAACATTCTCGCTGAGTCATCGCCGGCCTAGTGTCTAGTGGCTGGTTTTTAGGAGAGAGAGTTTATGAGTGGTTTCTCGGTCCAGAGCAGTAGAGGATTTCGATGCCTTGCCCAAAATATACTTTAAATATTATGTCAATGCCAGAGGATGTATGGTGGTCGGCTTAGTACGGTTATGGTGTTGAAGTATTTCTCTATCCACCGAGTGCATCTTATGCCCATTTTTTTCAATGAAGGCTTTTGAACTTTGATGTATCTCCTGTTGGCGTATGGGAGATTTCTGAAGAAAATGAGGGTAGAGATGGAGAGGAGCATTATAGAGATGCAGGAGAGTTTGTTCCACATCTCGGGGCTAGTACTTCTCAGGTAAAACTTTTACCATTTTTCCCTTGCAACTGCTTCTTTCTTTTTTGATTCTTTAATGATTGTTGCAGGTTGTTGGCTCATTTGATCATGAGGCTGGACCTTCTTTTACTGCCCCTTCGTTTGCTCATTCTAGCCCACCAGATATGCCATCTCATTCACAGGGCATTGATATGAATTACCTGGTGAGTTTTCTTATTTCATGATAATTTACGCTATATGTATGCATGATTATGTATGCTCTTACCTTTTTCCTTTTTGGCTCACAGCGGATGCTAAAAGAACAAAATAGGAAACTTCAAGAAGAGTTGGCAGCAAGTCATCAACAGGCTTCTCTTTTTGAAAATTTATATCATCAATCCGAACAAAATTTCTGAGACTTCCGATTTTAGGGGATGAGGGATCCTGACGCTTCTTCATCAAGAGGCCCCCAGACTGATGACCATAAGATCCTTTTGTCTACTTCTGATGAGGACCGTGATAGATCAGAACTCCAAGGTAATAGGGATTTTAGTGCTCCTACTTTGGGTGATCCCAGGACGAGTAATTTGCCCCCTCCTCCAACAGGCGACGACATTTTTAGGGCTTTATTTGATGACCCACCACCACCTTCTGAATAATGTATAACTTGTATCAATTGTATGAACATTGTATAATAAGCATAAAATAATTCATAATTTCTACATTTACTGTAACTAACTTTTTTTTATATATTTTTTATTATTGCGACACTATTATTATACTTTTTTTTATCATATCATAAACAGTGCATCACAATTTCTTTTTCACAGCCGCATCACTTTGCTAAAACCAAATGCCACACGGTAAAGAATTTTGTAACCAATTCTTTTCCTTACCCAATATGGTTTCGTCCTTTTCCATCACCTTTACCTTATCAATTTTGGAAAATTTTATTTCCTCTATATAAATCACCTTTCATGCCATATTTCATATAGAAACCAAAAACTTTCCATTTCAGCGTAAAAAAAAAAAAACTCCCTTTAACAATTTTGATTTTCCTTCATTCATCAATGATGACCGAACATCATTTAAAGAAGATAAAAATTCTGTTTAAGAATATGGATGCTATTCACTGGAAGCAAATTTCATGGTCAAAACTTGATATTTTAAAGTGTTTTCAAAATGTTAAATTGGACCACTCCTTCTTACATGCCATGTCTTCCTTTTGGAATGAGGATTCTAGGACATTTAAAATTAATGGCTTTGAAATATGTCCCTTGATTGAAGAATTTGAGGCCATCCTTGGATATCCAAATAATCAACAAACGACGTTACCCACATTGATTTCCAAAACTCAACAGAAGATGCAGATGTTATTTCAAATTCCAAAACCCGAAGTTCTTCAGTTGATGAGAGGTGAAAAAATTCTACTTGCTCCCTTGATTCAATATCTTCTTTTGATTCTTTACTTCGCAAGGTGTTTGTTGTTCATTTTGACAAGGAATACAAGACAAGAAAGTGCAATGTGATATGCTCATGTATGCATGATATGCATGAATAATACTTACAGTCGTTCCATGGACTCACAGACCGAGGTGATCAACAGAAGTGTTCTCATTGGTTTCTTTTGACACTTGTTCAAGTCTTGCATTGGAATGATTGAAAGCTTTGCATTTGTGGCTTTTATCTTCAAGATGATGAAAACATGAGTGGTGGAGACCCTAAGCAATAGAGTCAGGGATGCATCCATTTCAAACTATATTTTAGCATGTCGGTTGGTAGTTTCTTCATAACCTTGCCAATAATCATTTCCTTTGCCCAATGTGTTCTTCGGAGATTCGACAGTTCAACAAACTCTCCTTAGCTTGAAGGCTTTGTATGACAAAAATATTTATTATTATTATTTTTTTTTGAAATGAAATGTTGGCTTTGCCAAATCAATGTCAATGTACCTCTGGACTTGATTTTTCAAATTAGCATATCTATAACATGACAACCCTAGTTACCATACTAAACTCGGGAATTATTTCTATTTAAGCAAGAATTGTTGCACTTCAGATAGGCACATACACATTACTTGGCCAAAGGTCTCATTGAGTTTAAATACTATCTATCTCATATGCATGCTTATCCAAACTATCTCCACTAATAGACTCTACCTACCAAGAGAGATCAACAGGTCTTTGATAGGCTTGAAATGGGATCTGTGAGGGGACACAGGTTTAAGTGAAGGCGATTTTGAGATTGGAGTTGGTGTGACACAATGGACAAACCCTCACACTACAAATTTCTTGTTCGAACTTTAGACAGTTGGGAGCAATCTTGCTAGACTCCAAATTCCTTCTATCTTCTTGGCATTAATCTGGATCTTGATTAGGACAATTTTTGCCCTTGCAAAAAGTTTGGTTCCCAAATTCATTTCTTTTCTTCTTCTTCTCCCTTTTCTTTATTTTTCTTACTCTTCCCTTTTCTTTCTCTTTATTTTCCTTACTCTTCCCTTTCTTTGAGCATTTTATCATTTTGTCCTTCTTCCTTATAGGACTGTCAAGTACAAAACTTCTAAGCACTGGATGGTCTTTCTCTTTTTCCTCTGATTTTGATCGAATCTTTAATTGAGTTGGACCAATTCAAGTCAAAATGTCCTTATAACACAAATGGAAGCCTTTTGCTTGCTTTAGGTAAAAGAGAACTCACTTGGCTTTCTAAACCGCCTTTTTAGGCATTATTCTCTTCTTTTTTTTTCTTTTTTTCCTTCTTTTCCCTTTTTCTTTTGTCCTTTTTTTTTACCTTCTTTTCTTTCTTTTTTTCTTTTTTTTTTGTTCTAGCTCTAAAAGAGTTATCTTGTTTGTACCAACTTGGGTTTCCAATAATGGATGAGTGGGGTGACATAAATCTCCTTTAACAGGGATAAATCATTTGTAACTCTGATGTTATCTTGATAGATTAGAGATATTAGGTGAACTTCAACTACCCTTATGGTCTTGACAACTTCAACTACCCTTATGGTCTTGGAAACATCAACTACCCTTATGGTCTTTAGAACTTCAACTATCTTTATGGTCTTGAGAACTTTAACTATCTTCATGGTCTTGAGAACTTTAACTATCTTCATGGTCTTGAGATCTTTAACTATCTTCATGGTCTTGAGAACTTCAACTATCTTCATGGTATTCATTTCTTTCTTTGATCTTCTTGCCTCTTCATCTTAGTGATCATAAGAATTGTCAAAAGTATCACAATAGCTCAGGGTAGGTTATTGGGGTTTGTAAGCCAATGAAAAGAAAGCTAAAATTTTATGAAGGCTCAACGGGACAACTAGGGATTGATATTTAATAGGGTGGATACTAGTTGTTGGCTAACCAAACAACACCTAGATAATTTCTCTCTTAAATAAGTAGAGTTCAATTTCGCCTCAAAAGTTTGTTAAAGCATGTTCTAAGACTGACTAGGACCTAGACAAAGGTAATTATGCAGGAGCCCTCTCTAAGTAAGCATACACAACTCAATGCTATAGAGCAATTCCCTCACCTAGTAAAGTCATTCAAGTCATGATGCCTAGACACATTAATTTATGAACATCAAGCTAGAATCCTCATCGATTGAGCACCACAAATGAACAAAGACCAACAAAAATCAAGCAACTTTAAATTTGAAAAAAAAATAAGATTGTTCCAATTTAAATATTAAAGAAAGTAAAATTGTAAAGCAACATTCAAGTTAAGGAAAGTTCATTGAGTTTAAGCTTCTTTTCCCTTCACATCTTCAATATTTCCATCTTGAAAGGTTGATAAAACAAAATCTTGTTCCAATCCTTTTCCCACCATGAAGGTTGCTGGTGGTGGCACTCTTCCAAATTTAGGCAAAGGGTTGTTCTTGGTATTGGGCTTATCCGACTCGGGTAGCTTACCACTGTCTATTAAATCTTGGATCTCATGCCTTAGATGAGCACATTTATCTGTTTCATGCCCTTGCATTTGATGAAATTGACAAAAGGCCTCGGTATTGAAGTTTGGTGGCAGTGGATTATGTAACGGTCGAGGACCTAACGACTGTAACAACCCTTTCTTTTGCAGCTTGCTAAAAACCCAAGATAGAGGTTTTCCCAATTCTGAGAATTGTCTTTTATTTCCTTGACCAGTCGCATTAACATCAACTTCTTTTTGCATGCTTTGATTGCTAGGATGATAATTCCCTTTCTCATTCCTTTTTATTGAAAAACGGTTCTTCTTAAATTTGCAGACCATCTTGGAGAAGATCTTTGAAAACCCTTATAAGGGTGTGAGACATCTTTTCATGGAGATTGGGTAGGACACCTCTCACGATCATCCTTATTTGATCAGATTCATCGGCCCTTTTCTTGAGCAAAGCAGCCTTATTTCTCCACCTTTACACATAGTCCACAAAATTCTCATTTGGCCTTTGTCTAATGGACTCCACTTCCATTAAGGTAACTTCCATTTCGACATTGTATCCATATTGTTGGATGAAGGCCTTGTATAGCAGATCCCAACTCTTTTGTGTTCCTTCATCTAAGGTATTGAACCAATTTTGGACAACAGGGTCCAATGAGACAATAAAGTACCTTAGAGTTTGAGCCTTAGTAGCTCAGGCAGACTACATAGTAGTGATATACTGCTTCGCATGGATATGAGGATTTTCGGTTCCATCAAACATCGCAAAAGATGGCATCTTGAACTTGTACGAAACTTCTTCATCTAGCTCAAATAATTTTTCAACTTTGGACATTTCTTCGGCTTTCAGTTTCTTCTCAAATTTCTTTTCTAAATAAGTAATCATCTTTTCAGCATCAGAAGTCTCAGTCTTTTCAATAGTTGCCTTCTCAACAACCTTCGGCTCCTTTTTGTCTTGAGGATCTTAGTAGTATTGAGCCCAATCATCATCATCAATGATCACCTTATCATCATCAAAAACTACTTCACCAACTTTGGTTGTTCCTTTGTCCTTTGGCTTCTTAGTACCAGCAGATGCCTCGACATGATTTTCTAAGAATGCAGTCAATTGGTTCTTCATGGTCTCAGCTAGGGCCTCTTTTATTTCTTCCATCTTGTCATTGAGGGCATCATCTACCATTCTTTGAATTTGTTCGGTATCCATTGTTTTTGGTGAGCAAGTGATTGAGTCATTGCTAGATAATTCTCTTCCGGCATAGGTCGGATTGTCGTAAGCTTTTGACCTATCGTAATCCAGGGCTTTGAGCCAGAGAGGATCAATGATATAAGATGCAAATGTATGCATGTATGCACAAACAATCAAGGATAATTAGGACGCTCCTTCCAACCTTATAACATCCACACACGAATGGTGAGTCTCTTTTTCTAGGTATATGGTTAACAAAATACCAACATGGGGTACCTTGTTTTCGAATATTTCCCTCGGACATTTCAACCAATAGTTATATTTTTGAAAATGGAAATCAGTTTATGATAATTCCCATTAATTAGGTTTTAATCCATTCAACCAACTATAGTAGCTTTTATGCTACATTGGATTAAAACTAAATTAAGAGGTTTATTATAGATAGATTTCTCATTTGAAAAAAGTAACTAATGGTTCATGCCAAAAACAAGCCCATGATTAATTATTTCTTAGTATAAACTAGGCTCACAATTGATTCTTGGTATTTCGTAATTGACCCAAAATATTTGCAAGCTTTCTGTAACATAATTTTGTTTCTAAGCCCATTGTAAAAAGATTTTAGAAAAAATGGATTTTGGGCTTTACATTTGGGTTATGGGCAAAATAATTTTTTATTTATTTTTAGAAAAGTCTTATGTCCAAAGATCATCTTGAAAAATTTTGAAAGTAGCTTTGGTCTTTTGGATTTTAAAGAAAAATTTATTTTGAGCTTACAATATACTTAGGTCATATTAGAAAAAGAACAAACCAAATAAGCCATGATTTAAGCCAAGATAAATTAACCATAGTAAAAAAACATGCATTTGAGGTAAAACCTAAGGAAAGTAACTAGGCCAATTACATGAGCTTTAGTCTCTGGGTAAAAAGGCTTAGGTTCCCATAGCAAGTATATACCAAATGGTACGATGCTATGAGTGGTTATGCCATGCTCGATCTCCATACCTTGAGTGAAAGTATGGTATCCCTTACATAACATAACACGGGTAACACAGGCGTCGTAACTCACGCACACGATGCAATCTAATATGATGCAATGGATAATATCATTATAAGAAAGAATAGAATAATATAAAGACCAACGGAATCAACTTCTCTTATCCCCAGTGGAGTCGCCACTGTGAGCGGGGATTTTCATCCCCACTCCCGGTAGAATGGTTCTTGCAACTTCGGCACTGTTTAGGCTCGGAACCTTAGAGAACACGGACCTAAGTCCGAAGAAAATGGAGTTGCCACCCGGACGGGCCCAAAAAAAAAAGAAAGGGGTGGATGACTCGATTCCTAAGGAATCCCCAACCCCCTAATGGGTTAGAAAAGTTCGGTACGTGTGGGGAAGGTGAGAAATGGCCCAGCACCCCCACAACGCCTAGTTTATTGGAACTGGCCTCCTTTACAGGTCTTAATATTATAAAATTCTTAAATATAACAATATTTTTCATATTACACACAATAATTAAAATAAAGCATCGATCTATTGAAAATCAAAAATAATGTCTGTTGCGCTCTAATAAACACTACTAAAGCTACAATCACAAGTATACGAGGCTGCTGTAGTATTTCGGTGAACACCTCAAGGTCGTCTCACAAGGAAGCTAGATAAGCTTAATTATTTATCAAATCATAAATAACAAATTATCAATAAAATTAAATTGCTAAACAACTAATGAAAACAGAAAGGAATTAAATTTAATGCAATGAAAGAAAATTGAACAGATATATTGATTCACTTAATAGAAAAGCCTAGGGTTTACACTTCTCTACTAATTTATATGTATGAACGACTATTCCTCTCAACTGATTTAATTTCAAAGATCAGATTTCAAGCAACTTAATTAATCAAATTAAGAAAATAAGCTCTCGTATTCAATCCTTTTTTAATTAATCTTACTACAATCAAAATGATCCTTTCCTTAGGTTTATATTTCTAATTCACTTAAGTCCCTAATTAAATTATTCCGGTATTAGACTTCATCTCTCAATCCTTCATCTAAATACCTAAAACACATAATTGGTGGCCAATCAATTATATATTAAGATTAATCCATTCAATTAAGGATAAAAGAAATAAACCAATTAAGAGAAATAACCAGTTCATACAATCATAGTAGATTCATACAAACCCTAGACTAGATCGAATTTAGTTCATAGTAATGCTATCAAACAAATTCATCTCATTGAAATTCAAAGAAATTAATTTAAACATTAAAGAATTCATAAATAAAATTTCAATGAAACTTAAGAAATAGAGTTGAAGAACAAAACCAATTACAATCTTCCTTTGGTTTTTGAAGAATCTCTTGCTTAGATTTTTGCTAAAAGAATAATGTAATGGCTAGAACTAATTTGATCTAGAGTGTTTGAATAAAAGTGACATCAATCTTTGATAGATTTCTTATTTCTTAGATAAATTCTCAAAAGAAAAATGAAGAACGGCTCCAAGTATCTGCCCCCTTGACCTAATCTTATCTATTTATACAATTCCTCTCGGTAAAAATTTACGCAAGCTCGTATTTGGGTGCTGGGTGTGACATGGCCACAAGCTTGGCCGTGTCACATGGGTGTGTCAACTTTTGCTTCTCTATTTTGCTTGTCTTTTCTTTGGCATGAGATGGGACACTGCCAAACTTGCTGGTCGTGTCATGTGACACGGCCAGTGGCTTGGCCGTGTCATATGGGTGTGCAACTTCTGTTTCTTTTCTTTGGTTCTTCATTCTTTAGCTTAGGATGGGACACGGCCAAGCCAGTGGCTTGGCCATGTCACTTGAATGTGTCAGCTTCTATTTCTCCTTTCCTTCCTTTCTTTCCTTTCTTTGGTTTCTTTGGTTTTGGTCTTCAAGTGAGACATGGCCAGTGGCTCTTCTGGCTGTGTCAACTTCTGCCAAAATTCCCTTTGAGGTGACACGGCCAAGCTTGATTTGGCTTGGCCATGTCTTGCTTGATTCATGCTCTTCTTTCTTTATTTTGATCTTCCAAGGGAGTTCTTGCACTTTAACCTAAAACAAACACTTAAAACAAACTTTAAACAAAAACCAAATGAAACATTAACTAAAAACACATAAACATCATACTAAAAAATAGTACAAAAATGATCTAAACACTGGGATAAATTAAAAACTACCAAAATGGTGAAATCACTAAATAAACATATTAAAACTACCAAAATACATGAAGAAAATAATAATTATCATAATAAATAAATAGCAATTTGAGAACAAAAAATAATAAAACAACTACCCCACACTTAAAACTTTGCTTGTCCTCAAGCAAATTCACATGGCATAAATTAAAAACTCAATTAACCTTAACTATAATTCAAGTATATAAGATGAAATCCTTTAATACTCAGCAATAAATAAATGTAATTTACTTCAATCAAGATTTTCTTAACTCATTCATTAATTCAGACATAACAAATCTCATCTCTCATTTAAGTGTTTCTCTCAATTCAAAGGTTGATTCACTCAAACCAATCATGATTGTATGCTGCCATAAACTTGCTTAATTATCCAATCTCCCTCACTGATTTTTCTCAAGAAATAATCCGAAGGTCTTTTCATTTGGATGTAATGGGGCTAAGGTGAAGGTGTGAGAAAAGACATTTAAGTTGGAACATTAAGAAATGGAGCATCTAAATTAGACAATAATCTTGCGTAGAAACTCGTAACTCCCTCAAATGGCATATTCACCAACCCCTTGATAGTCTCAAATATTTGCATACTTAAAAAAAGTAAATGAGTCGAAATTCCTCTTTGATGACTAATGCTAGAAATTATATGAATTTTGTATATATATATATATCTTCTCTTTTTATTTTTTATTTATTTATTTTTTTACATATATATACAAACTATAAAAATACATTGAACATCTATCTCAAATGTAGAAGAAAAGAATAATCGACTCTTAGTAAAATAAAATCCGCAAAGTATGCATTTCAGCCTCAAATCTTACTAAAACAATGCTATTTTATTTTATTTTATTTTTTTTTAATTTTTTTTTATTTTTTTTACCCCATACTTATCACTTAAACCACTCCTATTGTCATATCATAAGAAACTACATTCCTTAATGAAGGTATGGTAATAATAGAAAAATGTTGAGCTGTTAATTGTGTTGATCAATCAAGAAAAGGTTAAAGGCTCAACTTGGCTCACTAAGGAATTCACAATTAAGGGAGGTCTTTTTAAGCTAAAGGGGGTAATCCTAATTTGCCTTCATCATTTTAAAACTTAAGATGAAATCATAATGTGAGTTCAATTAGTATGCAAAAGCAAGCTCTAGAAATACCAAATCATGAAGGTGCATACTTAAGAAAAGAAAATCGATTGACAATAATATTCAATCTATGAGGCTCAAAAATCACAAAGGATGGGTTCTCAGAGATTTATTTGTCATGAATTGCAGAACGTGAAAATTAATCTTGAATGAATTCAAATGCTAATCTCTATGCTGATACTAAAGGCCCAAAAGCAATGCTAGAATTACAGAAAAGTCAATAAGTTTCCAACAATTACGTCAGGAAAAATGCACAATATAACTCACAAAGAAAAAAAAACTAAAATTAAAGAAAAGCTTAAAAATTACCCCACACTTATGAGTTACATTGTCGTTAATGTAAACAAAAGAAAAGATAGAAAGAACCTCTTTTGTGTCACGCCTAGTGGAGCAGCGACTTCAGCATAAAAGATAGAAAGAACCTTTTTTGCGATCAAGGAAAATTGGGACTGGATGGCCCTCCTTGTACTACCCCACACTTAAAACTCAATGCTCCTGGCCTATTCTC
This sequence comes from Garcia nutans, assembly GCA_947685225.1. NCBI lineage: Eukaryota > Viridiplantae > Streptophyta > Magnoliopsida > Malpighiales > Euphorbiaceae > Garcia > Garcia nutans. The sequence continues at coordinate 23,324,722 of CANTUV010000026.1, forward strand.
TGCAAGAATAAAAACACTTCCAATCTCCAAACCATCAAGCCTTAAAGAGAAATAGAAGGGAAAATAAATAAATACACTGAAGATACTAAACTTAAAATGATAAAAATGATAACAAAGGGTTGACTCCCATCGAGTGCTTCTTTAACGTCGTCTTAGCTGGACGTTTCTGCAAGAATTAAGGATCGTAGATCAAAGTACTACCAAAAATCCTTACTTCTTGGAACCCCTCGTTATATGGTTTAACTCTTTGTCCATTTAGTTTAAAAGTTTCATTCGTTTGAGAGTTAAGTAATTCTATAGCACCGGAAGGATATACCTGAGTTATCTCGAAAGGACCGCTCCATCGAGACTTGAGTTTTCCTGGAAATAGTCGGAGACGAGAATTGAAAAGCAAGACCTTCATACTTAGGCTCAATGTCTTTCATACTAAAATTCGGTCATGAAGTGCTTTATTACGATCCTTATAAATCCTAGAACTCTCATATGCCTCGTTTCTTAGTTTATCTAACTCCGAAATTTGCAAAAAATGTTCTCTCTTTGCCTTGTCCAAATCTAAGTTCAAAGTCTTAATTGCCCAATACGCCTTATGCTCTAACTCCACTGGTAAATGACAAGCTTTACCGAAAACCAATCGGTATGGACTCATACCCAAGGGAGTCTTGAAAGTAGTTCGATATGCCCATAATGCGTCATTCAATCTACTTGCCCAATCCTTCCTTGATGAGTTGACTGTTTTTTCCAAAATTCCTTTGATTTGCTTGTTGGATGTCTCAACTTGTCTTGAAGTCTGTAGATGGTATGGGGTTGCCACTTTGTATTTCACAGCCAACTTGTGCATTAACTTCTCAAAAAGTTTGTTGTAGAAATGACTTCCCCTATCACTGACTATCACTCTTGGCGTGCCAAATCTACTAAGAATGTATTCCTTCACAAATTTAACAACCACATTAGCATCATTAGTTCAGGTGGGGATTGCTTCCACCCATTTTGAAACATAATCAACATCAACCAATATGTATTCATAACCAAAAGATTTGGGAAAAGGACCCATGAAGTCTATTCCCCAAACATCAAACAGCTCAACCACAATATAAGATTTAAGGGGCATTTCATTCCTCCTCCCAATATTACCTACTCTTTGACAGCAATCACAATGCTTACAATATTCTTGAGCATCCTTGAATAGAGTAGGCTAATAAAATCCACTTTGAAGCACTTTTTCGGCAGCCTTTCTCCCTCCAAAATGACCACCGCACTGAAGGTCATGACAAAATTGAAGAACACTAAGTTGTTCTTCCTCAGGTACACACCTGCAAACTATCTCATCTTTGCATATCCGGAATAGGTAAGGTTCATCTTAGAAATAGAATTTACTCATGTGCAAAAACCTTTTCTTTCTGAAATGACATGTTAGAATGCAAAAAACAACAAGCAAGATAGTTAGCAATATCTGCAATCCATGGTGAATTCATTACCGCAAATAGCTACTCAGCAGGAAATGCTTCTAGATTTCTATGAACACTATCAGATGCAAAATTTTCATCAAAGGAAGGCAACCTAGATAAATGATCAGCTACAACATTTTCACTTCCCTTAGTATCTTTGATTTAAAAATCAAATTCTTGCAACAATAGCACCCATCTAATTAAACAAGGTTTAGCATGTTGTTTGGTCAAAAGATATTTTAAAGCTGTGTAATTTGAATGCACAATAATCTTAGACCCAATCAAATATGCTCTAAACTTATCTAAGGCAAAAACAACAGCTAGCATTTCTTTTTCAGTTATTGTGTAATTAACTTGCGTGCTACTTAGGGTCAAGCTAGCATAATAAATCACTCTCAAAAATTTCTCAACCCTTTGCCCAAGGACAGCTTCTACTGCATGGTTGGATGCATCACACATAATTTCAAAAGGTAGAGACCAAACAGAAGCTACAATTACTGGTACGCTGGTCAATTTTTCTTTAAGGGAATTGAAAGCTTGCATGCATTGTGCAGTAAATACAAATGGAACATCTTTTCCAAGCAAATGACACAATGGTTGGCTTATTCTAGAAAAATCTTTAATGAACCTTCGGTAAAAACCTGCATGCCCAAGAAAGCTTCTTATTCCCTTAACAGAGGTAGGTGGGGGTAACTTAGCAATCAACTCTACCTTAGCTTTATCTACCTCAATCCCTTTACTAGACACAATATGGCCTAACACAATATCGTGAGTAACCATGAAATGACTTTTTTCCCAACTCAAAGTGAGATTACATTCAATGCATCTTTCAAGCACAAAAACAAGTTTACTGAGGCAATTATCAAAAGAGTCACCATAAACAGAAAAACCATTCATAAATACCTCAATAAAGTCATCTATCATGTCCGTGAAAACAGACATCATGCATCTCTGAAAAGTTGCAGGCGCATTGCACAAGCCAAAGGGCATATGCCGAAATGCAAAAGTCCCAAAAGGGCATGAAAAAGTGGTCTTGGATTGATCATCTGGTGCTATCGGCACCTGATAATAACCTGAAAGTCCATCCAAAAAGCAATAGTGTGAGTGTCCAGAAAGTTTATCTAGCATTTGATCAATAAAAGGAAGAGGGAAATGATCTTTCTTTGTGGCATTATTTAACTTCCTATAGTCTATACACATTCTCCACCCAGTGGTAGTCCTAGTAGGAATCAATTCATTCTTTTCATTTTTTACCACAGTGATCCCTGATTTCTTAGGCACTACATGTACTGGGCTAACCCACTCACTATTGGCTATCGGGTATATCACTCCTTCATCAAGCAATTTAAGCACTTCCTTCTTAACCACTTCACTCATGTTTGGGTTAAGGTGCCTTTGGGTCTCTCTCACCTCTTCTAAGATAATTCTATGCATGCACATTGAAGGGCTAATACCTTTGATATCAATCAACCCCCATTCTATAGCTCTTTTCAATCTTTTTAATTCACTCACCAACCTCATCTCTTCCCTTTCACTAAGTTTGCTAGAAATTATCACAGGTAAAGTGTCGTGATCTCCTAAAAACACATATTTTAGGTTTTTAGGCAACTCTTTTAGCTCTAACTCAAGTGAAGGATTTTTCTCTTCTTTTTAGATGGAGGGGAGCTCAAATGATGGTTCCTCTTTAAGTTCCTCTATTTCAGCACTTTCTAAAATATCAATGCAACTGGCTACTTCTGAGTCAAAAATATCCAATTCACAACCAAGCTCCAATTTATCCGAAGAACCTGTTTGCAAGAAAACATCTGAAACAACTGCATCAATACAATCAATTAAAGAGCAATTCTCATATAATGCAGTTGTAGGATTAGGAGAAGTGTTAAAAATAGAAAATTCAACTTTTTGTCCCAAGACAGTCATTGACAATTTACCATTTTTAACATCAATCAAGGTGTTAGTTGTAGCCATAAAAGGCCTACCCAGTAAAATAGTGTGTGCGGATGGTGTAGGGTTATCTCCTTCCATGTCAAGGACTATAAAGTCCACTGGCACTATCAACCCACCAACCTTAACTAACACATCTTCTATAACTCCTTTCAGGAATCTAAGAGATATGTCAGCTAATTGCAAGACCATTTTAGTAGATTTAAGTTCCCCAAGTTCTAACTCAAGAGACACAGAGTAAGGCATCAAATTAACACTGGCTCCTAAATCACACATGCCATCAGTCCCCTTTCCATTACCCATAGTAATTTTAATTATGAAGCTGCCAGGATCCTTTAGCTTCGGAGGTAGTTCATGTTGCAAAACAGTACTGGCTACCTCTGATACTATCACCTTTTCATTTGGCTCATACCTATTTTTCTTGGTGTTCAATTCCTTGAAGAATTTGGCATAAGCTGGCATATTCTTTATTGCTTCAAGTAAAGGTAAGTTAATACTTACCTTAGCATGTTGAAGATGTCTGAAAATTTCTTATTTTGTTTATCATTCTTCAATCTGCTAGGGAATGGTATAGGTGGCCGGTAAGGATTACTTGCCTTGTGTAAATCTGCTAAAGGAGATTGCTCCATTGATTTTTCTCCATCACCCTTGTCCTTTGCTTCTCCTTCTTTTTCATTTTCTTGATCACCTGCATTCACAGAATTATTTTCAACTCCATTATTTATTACCTTGCCACTTCTAAGAATAGTCACTGCTTGTTCTTGCTCAGGTTGACTCAGAAATTTTCCTTTCTGTTGAATCTGCATCTGTTGTGCAAGTTGTCCCACTTGGGTCTCCACTTTCTTGAAAGACGCTTCCAATGAATCCAACCTTTTGTTATTCATCTCTTGATTCTTAGTACTGACTTGGATAAAAGCATGTAAACTATCCTCCAAACTGTCTCTGTTAGGCTGCCCTTGATTTGAAGATTGCCCTGGCGGTTGATTTTGTCTTTGGAGCAATTGGAAAGGTTGTTGGGAATTATTTGTTGCCCATGAAAAGTTTGGATGATTCCGTCAACCAAGATTGTAAGTTTTTGAGAAAGGATCATTCCGGGCCCTTGGTTGATATCCCTCCATAGCGTTAACTTGCTCAGCCTCATTTCCATAAGACTCATATGCAGAGGGACATATATTTGCTCCATGCCCAAAAGTTCCACAAATTCCACACACTTCTTGAGTGGATGAAAAAGCATTGTTCTTCATGTTCTGCATCTGCACTTGTCTTGTCAATTCAACTATCTGATTGACCATCTCACTGTTGGCTTCCACTTGATTTACCCCTTTACTTCTTCCTCTTACGCTTTTTTGTTGGGAATTAGCTCCCAACATTTTAAAGATATCATAAGTCTCTTCTACTATCTTTTCTCCCATAGCTCCCCCAGCTGCATTATCAACAGTATTCTGAAATTGCTGGGTTAGACCATCATAGAAAAATTGATTAAGCAATTGAAGTGGGTAGTGATGGTGTGGACACTGGATTAACAACATCTTAAACCTGTCCCAAGCCTCATGAAATGGCTCTCCATCCAATTGAGCAAATGTAGCTATTTTTTCTCTTAATTCAGCTGTCTTTTGATGTGAGTAAAATTTGCCCATAAACTTGTTATATACTTGTAACACCCCGATACCCTATATAAGTACTGTACATATACCTTGTATACATACAGTAAGTATATAAAGTATAAGGATGTCACTTTTTGTTACCTTTTAAAAACCTGTAACAAAGTTTAAACCATAATACATTAATTTACATAATATCTATAAAATCATTGTCTTTATCAAAACTTCATTTATACATATACATATCCTTTTGTCAAAAATATATATCAAAATTAAAAGTTATACATGTATGCATTACCCTCTAGTTGGCCTCGACAAACCTTTATTCTTCTCGTGGCATAACGAAACACTTGTATCTTCCACCAAGCTACCTGCGCGATTATACATCCGCGCTAAGCCCGAAAGCTTAGTAGTACAAATATAAAATATAAACATACATTATAGATATGCTAATAGATAATAATATATCAATTCAATGTACAATTAGTTCTTATTATGTTTTTCCTTCTTGATTGCACCTTTCATACATATTGACAAATTTAATATATTATATACATTTAAACAAAACATTACCATCAACCACAATCCATTACTAATACTCATTTTCAATATATCAATATACATACATTATATATCATACCAATCAAGAGTCACTTTTCCAAAGAAGACAATTCATCATTACCACTCACAATCAATACACACACCACATATCATACTTCAAAACATTAGTTTGTTCACAATTCACTAATCATAAATCATATTTCCCACAAAGGCAATTATTACCATCAACCATCATCCATCATCCATCACTAATATCCACAATTCATATATCTCATTTACAACAAATGACAGACTCGGGCCCAAAAGACACTAATATGCTATTCGACTTTCAGAGTTAATGCTTTGGTTTAATTATCACATTCATCAATATCCCAACTAGGCTTCAAGGATTAAGTTCAACCAAGCTTCAAGGGGAACAAAGCATGCTAAGTATCAACCCAACTTGGCTTCAAGAACTAATCCAACCTAGCTTCAAGGGTTGTAACATCTCAATTAGGCTTCAAGGACTAGACCCAACCAAGCTTAAAGGGGAGTAAAACATGTTAAACTTCAACCCAACTTGGCTTCAAGGATCAAGCCCAACCTAACTTCAAGAGATTGTTACCATTAGGCATGCCACCAACAACAAAACTCTGAAAATGAATAACACATTAGATACACAATTCATTGATTATTTCATCATCAATATCATTTTCAGTTCTCATCATTATTTAGGCAAACATGCCTCATTTATCACAATTGATTCATCATCTAGGCAAACATGCCTCATTTATCACAGTTGTATCATCATAGCCCATCACAATGGCTTTATATTCCATTTAAGTTATCATTGCCAATAACAATGGCTTCATATCACAATATATCTCAAATCACATTTCATGTTTCATCATTGATATATGCAACATTAATTATATTGCTAAACAAACATGTCATTAATCAATCATACCATATAGGCATACTTCAATCATGTCACTCAATTATACATAATCCATTTCATTACACATGTATCTTAAATTCATTGTCATATAATCCATGTGTCTATTTATTTCATTTTGACCATCATTATCAATCATGATAACATCACATTTCATCATTTCTCAAACACATTAACACCATTCATTATCCAAACATTTATCATAACAAATTGCATTGCACGTACCTTTCTTTTTGGATGATCATTATAGCTTTCACACTATACCAATGACAACATTAGTAACATTGAATTAATCAATATAATAATCTACTTAACACATTTATACTAAGGGTGTTAAGTCTCAAATCATATAAAAGATTACATCTATGTAAGTTTGTACTTACCTCAAGAACTACTCCCATCACCTATACCTTTCCTTTCCCAAGAATTCCTCACATTAGGTTAATGTAACACAATTTCTTCAAAACCTAATCCAAAGATAGTTATTTCCATAAGAACATAAGAATGATAATCAATTAGAGCAACCTCAACACAAGACACGCCCACCAACACGGGCACCAACACGGCCGTGTCCATCAATTACCTTTCACACAGTAGCTAACACACTCAAGGGACACGGCCAAGCTTGTGGCCGTGTCACCCTACACATGCTCCAACACGGCCAAGACTCCCTTAGCTTGGCCGTGTCTCTCAACCAAAAGAGGCAGTGATAGACACGGTCAAGGGACACGGCCAAGCCAGTGGCCGTGTCTCTCAACACCAAAATTCCAGTAGCAGACACGGGCAAGTGACACGGCCGAGACAGTGGCCGTGTCTCTCCAAATCGATCCAACACGGCCGTGTCTACCCTAATCCTGGCCGTGTCTCACAAAGAATGAAGATTTCCAACGAGGCCAAAATCATATATTCAATGTATTTCAACTTCAATAAACATAAACATACATCATTCAATCAACTCTCCATCTCATATATATATATTAAACCTTACTAACCAATTTCAATAATCCATCATCAACCTCACAATTAACCTTATTAATATCATCTAACTATCAATTCAACATATCAATACTCTTAATCTTCCATTAACATCACCATCACACCAACCATATCAAATCCAACTCAAACAATAGAAATCAAGACAAAGAATTGAATACTTACTTGAATATCTTGTCAATTCTTCAATCTCTACCTTCAATTCTCTTAAAACCCCAAGATTTTGATGAAGATCATCACCTCTCTTTAACTCTCTCTCTCTCTCTCGTGCAAGAACCAAGAGGAGAAGAAAAAGAAGAAAGACAAATCTCTTTTCTCCTCTCACGATAGCCACACAAATATAATAATAACAATAATAATAATAATAATAATAATAATAATAATTTCCAAGAGAAAATTACTTCAATGCCCTTTAACCATTTATTCTAACTCTCTTATTACTCCAATGCCCATTTAAGTACTTTCACACTCAATAAGATAAATATCTTTTCCCCTTGACTCTCCATTTGACCAACTTATATGTTTTATATACTAACATATATACAATATATACATTCCAATTACACAATCATTTTCTTTGCACAACATATATATACCTTTAATTCAAATCACACAACAATTGTATTAAAACTCCTAGGCATATATTGGGATATTACAATACTTGCTCCCAAGTTGTCAAAGAATTTTCAGGCAACATCATAAGCTAGCTTTTTGTCCTATCCTTTAATGTGTACGAAAAACACCTCATCCTCAATTGTTCTTCTGTTAGTCCTCCCAATGGAAATATGTTGAGGGTGGAGTAGAAATCTCAGATAAAATTCAAAGGATCCTCATTCAAAACTCCTTAGAAAGATGGCATCATGTTGTAATGAATATTCTTCAACTCGTAATTTCTTGCTGTATCTGTCAATCTTATACATGAGGTGGCAGTCCCAATGACAAGTCTGGCAAAATCCCTCATAGTCCTTTGCCTTTTGTCTCCCATATTGGTAGATTGCGCAGTATTGTGAGCGGGGATTTTTGCCCCCACTCCCGGTGGAATGGTTCTTGCTACTTCGACACTATTTAGGCTCGGGGCCTTAGAGAGCACGGACCTAAGTCCGGAGAAAATAGAGTCGCCACCCAGACAGGTCGGGAAAAAGAAAGGGGTGGATGACTCGATTCCTAGGAATCCCCAACCCCCTAATGGGTTTGAAAAGTTGGGTACGTGTGGGGAAGGTGAGAAATGGCCCAACACCCCCCACAACGCCCGGTTCATTAGAACCAGCCTCCTTTACAGGTCTTAATATTATAGAATTCTTAAATATAAAAACATTATTCACATTACACACAATAAAAAGAAAGCATCATTATATTAAAATCAAAGCAATGTCCAAACAAAACAAAACAAATAAATGGGCACCCATCCGAAGATGGAAACATGCCCTTACATCACATGCCTAAATAGGACACCCACCGAAAGGTAGAGACATGTCCTTTACAAAGGTTCTAAAATAGAAAAGCAAATTAAATTACTTGATACTTAACTAATGAGGTACCCACCAAGTGGAAACATACCTCTTACAACATTTGGAAACCTAAATAAATTGATAAAAGTAAATAACTATTCAAAATAAATAAATCATTCATCAAAGGTATTAAATATCAATAGAAACTAAACATCAATCCATGATAAAAATAAACCAAGCATTGAACTTAAATAAATTAACGCATATAAAATAAATCAAAGCATATCAAATATAGAATTGAATAAAGCAAATAAAAATCTAAATTATAGTTACTGTGAGTTTTTAAAAGAATTAAAATAGATCAAGGTTTTAGGGTTTAAAAGGTTGATAAAGCTCTTTGATTAACTAAATTAATATTTGGATGGTGAAATCATGAAACTAGGGTTTGGGCTCTTCAAAATACTTTTGATTTGTGGTTTACGGTTACTCATCAAATTATGGTTTCAAGCTTACTGTGTAAAATTAAATATTTGTGTTTTTATGGTTTTTTAAAGTTTTAAAGGATAAGGGTTTAGAAAAAATTAAGGTTTAAGGTTTTTAGGAGGTTAGGGTTCCCTATTTTAGGTTTTGAAGTTGAATTAGGGTTTTAGAATTTTTGATTTTAGGGTTTCGGGTAATGAATTTTATTTTAGGATTTGGAAAAAAAAAACAATTGATAATTTTATGAAGCTTTATAAAAGTAAACAAACGATTTAAAGTTTATAAAGCAAAAAAGACATTTTTGGAGCTTTTGGAAATAAACAGAACTCAATTTTGGCTTTTGAAAACTTGGAAAGCAAATTAAGGTTTTGGGGTTTTGAAGAAATAAAAATAACAACTTTAAACTTTTGGAAAACAAAGCAACGAATTAAGGTTTTGAAACTTTAGAAAAAGTGAATTGAGGTTATTAGGTTCTTGAATTAAAAGACACAATTTGATAATTTAAGCTACTATGACAAAATAAAAGAAATTAAGAATTCAAACCTTATTTTGTAAGTTTCACCAAAAATTGCTTCTTGGATGAACAAGGTCAAAGACAAGCCTTTTGCCTTTGAATTGCTTGAATTGATTTTTGGCTCTCTCAAAAAATCAGCTTGGTTCCAGATTTTCCTTCTCAGATTCGGTTTCCACTTTTGTTCAAGTTTTTATCCAATTTTCTTCCTTATTTTCTCCTCTTTTTTGTGTTGTTTAGTCCATATTTATACAAGAATTCTATGGGTAATTCTAATTATTCACGGCATACAATATTCAATAAGAAAAGGAAATCGAAACCTAATTGCATTAGGTTTCAGAAAATTTGCGTCGAAAAAATTTCGCTGGCGAAAAAAAACTGCTGCGGAAAAACTGAACTGACGAAAAAAACTACCGCAGCTAGAAATGGCAGTGCGGGCGAAACGGGCCTGCGGGACTTTTTGCCCTCAGAAAAATTCTGCGGGCGAAATGCCCATGGGCCCGCACTGACTTTTGGCGACGATTTTTTCATCGCCGATTTTTCCGTCGTCGATTTTTTTAAAAAGTTTTATTCATTTCACCATTTTTTACTAAAATAAATATTAAAATTAATCAAGATACCATAAAAATTATTTTGGACTAACTAAAATATGTTGGACAACACAAAAATTATTTTCGCCTAATTAAAATATATTGGACCGGACTAGGTAAAAAATTAAGGGTCTACAGTTTGCCCCCTGCTTGAGCGATCTGAGACTTAAGTGAAAGAGAGTGAAAACCAATAAGACTTAATTTTTGAGATGGTTATTTAAATTTGTTTTGGCTACTTAGACCCGAGACTGACTTTGATTTGGGTACTTGGACCCGAGATTGGGTACTTGGACCCGAGATTGGATTTGTTTTGGGTACTTGGACCCCATAATGGATTGAATTTGGGTACTTGGACCCAGGATTGGGTACTTAAACCCCATATTGAATTTGATTTGGGTACTTGGACCCGAGATTAGATTTGATTTGGGTACTTGGACTCGAAATTGATTTGATTTGGGTACTTGGACCCGAGATTGATTGAATTTGGGTACTTGGACCTAGGATTGGGTACTTGGACCCGAAATTGATTTCATTTGGGTACTTGGACCCGAGATTGGGCACTTGGACCCAAGATTAGATTTGATTTGGGTACTTGGACTGGGCACTTGGAACCGAGATTGGTCACTTGGACCCAAGATTAGATTTGAATTGGGTTCTTGGACCCGAGATTGGGTACTTGGACCCAAGATTGGATTAAATTTGTTTTGGGTATTTGGACCAGAGATTGGGTACTTGGACCCGAGCTTGAATTGATTTGGGTACTTGGACCCAAGAATGGGTGCTTGGACCCGAGATTGGGTACTTGGACCTAAGATTGGATTGAATTTGATTTGGGTACTTGGACCCAATATTGGATTGAATTTGGGTACTTGGACCCCGGATTGGGTACTTGGACTCGAGATTGATTTGATTTGGGTACTTGGACTCGAGATTGATTTGATTTGGGTACTTGGACCCGAAATTGATTTAATTTGGGTACTTGGACCCGAGAATGGGTGCTTGGACCCGAGATTGATTTGATTTGGGTACTTAGACCCAAAATTTATTTGATTTGGGTACCTGGACCCAAGAATGGGTACTTGGACCCGAGACTGAATTGAATTTGGGTGCTTGGACCCGATATTGAATTGGAATTGGGTACTTGGACCCGAGATTGAATTGAATTTGGGTACTTGGTCCTGAGATTGAATTGAATTTGGGTGCTTGGACCCGAGATTGAGTTTGACTGACCTTTTATCATTTGAGAAATCTGACTGCTCTGGTTATTCTATTCATTGTGGTTTTTCACCCTCAAAATGGATCTTCATCCTTTGAGATCGAGTCTTCATCCTTGAAAATGAATCTTCATCTTTTGACATCGGGTCTTTACCCTTGAAAAATGGATCTTCATCCTTTGAGATCGGGTCTTCACCCTTACAAATGGATCTTCATCCTTTGAGATTGGTTCTTCACCCTTGCAAATGGACCTTCATCCTTGGAGATCGGGTCTTCACCCTTTGTAAATGGATCTTCATCCTTTGAGATCGGGCCTTCACCCTTGAAAATGGATCTTTATCCTTGGAGATCGGGTCTTCACCCTTGTAAGTGGATCTTCATCCTTGGAGATCAGGTCTTTACCCTTGCAAATGGATCTTCATCCTTTGAGATCGGGTCTTCACCCCGGCTTCAGCTCTTTTAGCTGGATTGATCTTTTGTCTTTTGCATCTTCATTCTTTTGAGAATTCTAACTTTCTTTTTTTATTCCATTCTTTTTTGTTCTTCCTTTGCACTTTTGCAAAAAATTCAGCCCTTTTTAGCTAGCCTTCATATCCTCTCATTTTCCCCCTGCGTAGCGAGATATTTGCAAGTGAGTTTGAAAATGTTTTATATATAAACTCAAAAAATTGAAAAGGAGAAACTTTGCCCCCTGTGTAGGCTCAAACCCATGATTTTTCAATGCGGACTCTGATTGATGTTGTTGTTGTCTGGTTCATCGCATAAACACGTATTTCTTCCTTTGCAAAATGACTGGAGCTTCCACAAGCAAATAGGCTTTCCATGCCCTCTTGATTAAATATATTCTTTTGATTCTTTACTTCGTAGGGTGTTTGCTGTTTATTTTGACAATGAATAAACAACACAAGACAAGAAAGTGTGACGTGATATGCTCATGTATGCATGATATGCACGAATAATACTTATAGTTGTTCCATCGACTCACAGACAGAGGTGATCAGCAGAAGTGTCCTCATTGGTTCCATTTTGACGCTTGTTCAAGTCTTGCATTGGAATGATCGAAAGCTTTTGCAATTGTGGCTTTTATCTTCAAGATATTGAAAACATGAGTGGTGGAGACCCCAAGTAACAGAGTCAGAGATTCATCTATTTCAAACTATGTCTTAGCATGTAAGTTGATAGCTTCTTCATGACCTTGCCAATAATCATTTCCTTTGCCCAATGTGTCCTTTGGAGGTTCAACATACTTCCCTTAACTTGAAGGTTTTGTATGACAAAACACTCTTTTTTTTTTAATTTTTATTTTGAAATCAAATGTTGGCTTTGCCAAATTAATTTCAATGTACATCAGGACTTGATTTTTCCAAATTAACATATCTATAACATGACAACCCTAGTTACCGTACTAAACTCGGGAATCATTTCTATTTAAGCAAGAACTGTTGCACTTCAGATAGGCACATACACATTACTTGGCCAAAGGTCTCATTTAAGTTTAAATATTGTCTATCTCATATGCATGCTTATCCAAACTATCTCCACTAATAGACTCTACCTACCAAGAGAGATCAACAGGTCTTTGATAGGCTTGAAATGGGGTCTATGAGGGACATGGGTTAAATGAAGGCCATTTTGAGATAGGAGCTGATGTGACACAATGGACAAACCCTCACACTATAAATTTCTTGTTGGAACCTTAGGCAGTTGGGAGCGATCTTGCTAGTCTCTAAATTCTTTCTATCTTCTTGGCATTAATCTGGATCTGGATAAGGACAGTTTTTTCCCTTCCAAAAAAGTTTGGTTCCCAAATTCGTTTCTTTTCTTTATTTCTCTTACTCTTCCCTTTCTTTGAGCATTTTATCATTTTGTCCTTCTTCCTTATAGGACTGTCAAGCGCAGAACTTTCAAGAACTGAATGGTCTTTCTCCTTTTCTTTGATTTTGATTGACTTTGGTTGGATTGGACCAATTCAAGTAAAAAATGTCTTTATGAACCAAATGGAAGCCTTTTGCTGCTTTAGGTAAAAGAGAACTCAGTTGGCTTTCACAACCGCCTTTCTAGGTTATATTTTTCTTTTCCCTTTTTGTTTTCTTCTTTTGTTTTTTTTTCCTTCTTCTTCTTTTTTTTCCTTTCTTTTTTTTTTGATCCTAGCTCAAACAAAGTTGTCTTGTTTGTACCGCCTTAGGCTTCCAATAATGGATGAGTGGAGTAACATAGATCTTCTTTAACAGGGATAAATCATTTGTTACTCTAATTTTGTCTTGATATATTAGAGATATTAAGTGAACTTCAAATACCCTTATGGTCTTGAAAAATTCAACTACCCTTATGGTCTTGAGAATTTCAACTACCCTTATGGTCTTGTGAACTTCAATTATCTTCATGGTCTTGACTATTCATTTCTTTCTTTGATCTTCTTACCTCTTCACCTTAGTGATCATAAGACTAGCCAAAAGTATCACAACAGCTCAGGGCAGGTTGTTGGGGTTATATGCCAATGAAAAGAAAGCTAAAATTTTATGAAGGCTCAAAGGGACAACTAGGGATTAATATTTAATAGGGTGGATACTAGTTGTTGGCTAATCCAAATAATGCCTAGATCATCTCTCCCTTAAATAGGCAGAGTTCAATTTCGCCTCAAAAATTTGTCAAAGCATGTTCTAAGACTGACTAGGACCTAGACAAAGGTAATTATGCGGGAGCCCTCTCTAAGTAAGCATACACAACTCAATGCTATAGAGCAATTCCCTCACCTAGTAAAGTCATTCGAGTCATGATGCATAAATATATTAATTCATGAATTATCAAGCTAGATTCCTCATTGGTTGAGCACCAAAATGAACAAAGACAAACAAAATTTTGATGAAAATAATTTATTTAAAGCAACTTTAAGTTTGAAAAGCACAATAGTTCCAAAATATTAAAGAAAGTAAGATTGAAAAGCAACATTCAAGCTAAGGAAAGTTCATTGAGGTTAAGCTTCTTTTCCTTTCACATCTTTAATATTTTCATCTTTAAAAGGATGATAAAACAAAATCTTCTTCCAATCCTTTTCCCACCATGAAGGTTGCCTGTGGAGGTACTCTGTTGAACCTTGGAAATGGATTATCTTTGGTGTTGGGCTTATCCGGCTCGGGCAACTTGCCATTATCAATTAAATTTTAGATCTAATGCCTCAACTTCATGCAATTGTCCGTTTTGTGTCCAGGCCTTTGATGGAATTGACAAAATGCATTATTATCAAAGTTAGGTGGAAGAGGATTAGGCAAAGGATGAGGAGTCAAGGGTTGTAACAATCCCTTCTTTTGTAGCTCATTGAGAACCCAAGACAGTGGCTTCCCTAATTTTAAAAACTGCCTCATTCCTACTTGACTAGTGGCATTAACATCAACTTCTTTTTGTGTGATATGATTGCCTGACTGGTAGTTCCCTTTCTCATTCCTTTTAATTGAAAAGTGATTCTTCTCCCTTTCCCATTCTTCAATTTGTAGACCAGCTTGGAGAATATCTTTGAAATCCCTTATAAGGGTGTGAGACATCCTTTCACGGAGATTGGGCAGAATGCCTCTCTTGATTATCCTTATTTGATCGGATTTGTCGGGCCTTTTCTTGAGCAAAGCGGCCTTATTTCTCCATCGTTTCACATAGTCCACAAAATTCTCATTTGGCTGTTGCCTAATGGACTCAACTTCCATTAAGGTAACTTCCAACTCGACATTATACCCATATTGCTGGATGAAGGCCTTGTATAGCAAATCCTAATTCTTTTGTGTTCCATCATCTAAGGTATTGAACCAATTTTGGACAGCAAGATCCAATGAAAGCATGAAGTGCCTTAGAGTTTGAGCCTTAGTAGCTCGGGCAGACTGCATAGCAGTGATATACTGCTTCACATGGAGATGAGGATTTCCAGTACCATTGTATCTAGCAAAGGAAGGCATCTTAAACTTATAAGGGACCTCTTCATCTTGTTCAAATAGTTTTTCAACCTCAGATATCTCCTCGATTTTCAACTTCTTCTCAAATTTCTTTTCTAAATCAGCAATCATCCTTTCAATATCAGAAGTTTCGATCTTCTCTATAGTCGATCTTTCAACAATCTTCGGTTCCTTTTTCCTCTCTTGAGCATCTTGGTAGTATTGAGCCTAATCATCATCATCATCAATGATCACCTTTTCATCATCCAAAACCATTTCACCAACTTTGGTCTTCCCTTTGTCCTTTGGCTTCTTAGTGTTGGCAGATGCCTCGGCATGATTCTCTAAGATTGCAGTCAATTGGTTCTTCATGGTCTCAGCTAAGGCCTCTTTTATTTCATCCATCTTGGCATTGAGGGCCTCATCCACCATCCTTTGAATTTGTTCGGGCTCCATTATTTTTGGTGAGCAAGTGATTGAGTCATTGCTAGATACTTCATCTCCGGCATAGGTCGGATTGTTGTAAGCTTTTGAACTATCGTAATCCAGGGCTATGAGCCAGAGAGGATCAATGATATGAGATGCAAATGTATGCATGTATGCACAAACAATCAACAAACAAGGATAATTAGGACGTTTCCTTCCAACCTTATAACATCCACACTAGGTAAATGGTTAACAAAATACCAACATGGGGTATCTTATTTTCGAATAATTCCCTCGGACATTTCAACCAATAGTTATATTTTCTAAAATGGAAATCAATCCATAATAATTCCTATTGATTAGGTTTTAATCCATTCAACCAACTATAGTAGCTTTTTTTCTATATTGGATTAAAACTAAATTAAGAGGTTTATTATAGATAGATTTCTCACTTGAAAAGAGTAACTAATGGTTCATGCTAAAAACAAGCCCATGATTAATTTATTCTTAGTATAAACTAGGCCCACAATTGATTTTTGGTATTTCGTAATTGACCTAAATAATTTGCAAGCTCTTTGTAAGAAAAGGTTGGATGAAAATAATTTTGTTTCCAAGCCCATTGTAAAGAGATTTTAGAAAAAAACATATTTTGGGCTTCATATTTGGGCCATGGGCCAAAGAATTTTTGATTAGTTTTTACAAAAGCCTTATGTCTAAAGACCATCTTGAAAAGTTTTAAAAGTAGCTTTGGTCTTTTGGACTTTAAAGAAAAGTTTATTTTGAGCTAACAATATACTTAGGTCATATTAGAAAAAGAACAAACCAAATAAGCCATGACTTAGACTAACATAAACTAACCATAGTCAAACAACATGCATTTGGGGTAAAACCTAAGGAAAGTAAATAGGCCAATTACATGAGCTTTAGTCTTTGGGTTAAAAAGACTTAGGTTCCCATAGCATGTATATACCAAAAGGTACGAGGCTATGAGTGGTTATGCCATGCTCGATCTCCATACCTTGAGTGAAAGTATGGTATCCCTTACATAACATAACATGGGTAACACGGGCGTCCTAACTCACGCACACGATGCAATATAAGATGATGCAATGGATAATATCATTATAAGAAAGAATAGAATAATATAAAGACCAACGGAATCAACTTCTCTTATCCCCAGTGGAGTCACCACTGTGAGTGGGGATTTTTGCCCCCACTCCCGGTGGAATGGTTCTTGCGACTTCGGCACTATTTAGGCTCGGGGCCTTAGAGAACACGGACCTAAGTCCGAAGAAAATGGAGTCGCCACCCGGACGGGCTGAGAAAAAGAAATGGGTGAATGACTCTATTCCTAAGGAATCTCCAACCCCCTAATGGGTTCAGAAAGTTGGGTACGTGTGGGGAAGGTGAGAAATGGCCCAGCACCCCCACAACTCCCGGTTCATTGGAACCGGCCTCCTTTACAGGTCTTAATATTATAGGATTCTTAAATATAACATCATTATCCATATTACACACAATAAAAAGAAAGCATCATTATATTAAAATCAAAGCAATGTCCAAACAAAACAAAACAAATAAATGGGCACCCATCCGAAGATGGAAACATGCCCTTACATCACATGCCTAAATAGGATACCCACTGAAAAGTAGAAACGTGTCCTTTACATAGGTTCTAAAATAGAAAAGCAAATTAAATTACATGATACTTAACTAATAAGGCACCCACCAAGTGGAAACATACCCCTTACAACATTTGGAAACCTAAATAAATTGATAAAAGTAAATAACTATTCAAAATAAATAAATCATTCATCAAAGGTATTAAATATCAATAGAATGTAAACATCCATCCATGATAAAAAATAAACCAAGCATTGAACTTAAATAAATTAAGGCATATAAAATAAATCAAAGCATATCAAATATAGAATTGAATAAAGCAAATAAAAATCTAAATTATAGTTACTGTAAGTTTTTAAAGGAATTAAAATAGATCAAGGTTTTTTATTTTAAAAGGTTGATAAAGCTCTTTGATTAACTAAATTAATATTTGGATGGTGAAATCATGAAACTAGGGTTTGGGCTCTTCAAAATATTTTTGATTTGTGGTTTACGGTTACTCATCAAATTATGGTTTCAAGCTTACTGTGTAAAATTAAATATTTTATGTTTATATGTTTTTTTAAAGTTTTAAAGGATAAGGGTTTAGAAAAAATTAAGGTTTAAGGTTTTAAGGAGGTTATGGTTCCCTATTTTAGGTTTTGGAGTTGAATTAGGGTTTTAGAATTTTTGATTTTAGGGTTTCGGGTAATGAATTTTATTTTAGGATTTGGAAAAAAGAACAATTGATAATTTTATGAAGCTTTATAAAAGTAAACAAACGATTTAAAGTTTATAAAGCAAAAAAGACATTTTTGGAGATTTTGGAAATAAACAGAACTCAATTTTGGCTTTTGAAAACTTGGAAAGCAAATTAAGGTTTTGGGGTTTTGAAGAAATAAAACTAACAACTTTAAACTTTTTGGAAAACAAAGCAACGAATTAAGGTTTTGAAACTTTAGAAAAAGTGAATTGAGGTTATTAGGTTCTTGAATTAAAAGACACAATTTGATAATTTAAGCTACTGTGACAAAATAAAAGAAATTAAGAATTCAAACCTTATTTTGTAAGTTTTTCCAAAAATTGCTTCTTGGATGAACAAGGTCAAATACAAGGTCTTTGCCTTTGAATTGCGTGAATTGATTTTCAGCTCAGATTTTACTTCTCAGATTCGGTTTCCACTTTTGTTTAAGTTTTTGTCCAATTTTCTTCCTTATTTTCTCCTCTTTTTTTTGTGTTGTTTAGTCCATATTTATAGAAGAATTCTATGGGTAATTCTAATTATTCACGGCATACAATATTCAATAAGAAAAGAAAACCGAAACCTAATTGCATTAGGTTTCAGAAAATTTACGTCGAAAAAATTTTGCTGGCAAAAAAAGCTGCGGCAGCGCAGGCAGAACGGGCCTGCAGGCCTTTTAGCCAGCAGGAAATTCCTGAGGGCGAAATGGCCCACGGGCCCACACTGACTTTCTGCGACGATTTTTTAATCTCCGATTTTTCCATCGCCGATTTTTTTTTATTTTTTTTTATTTTTGAATTTTTATTCATTTCACCATTTTTTACTAAAATAAATATTAAAATTAATCAAGATACCATAAAAATTATTTTGGACTAACGAAAATATGTTGGACAATACAAAAATTATTTTGGACTAATTAAAATATATTGGACCGAACTAGGTCAAAAATTAAGGGTCTACAAGTATCCGACTCAAAATCAGAAATTTCCTCCTCTGTATCAAACCCGATGTACAATTCAAACTCTTCTCTACTCATTTTCACTCTTTGAATTTCTGAAATAAATGGGCAAAGCTCTCCTCCGAGTGATCTCCTACCTTGCATAAACAAAATTTCTGAAAGAAGGAATTATTTAAAGCAAAAGAAAAATAAAATAAAATATAAACAATAAAAAATAATTAAAAATATATATATGACTAATAAACGAAGGGGAGCCTTGGCACAGCGGTAAGTGCTGTCGTCGTGTGACCTGAGGTCACGGGTTCGAGTCGTGGAAACGGCCTCTTGCAATTAATTGCAAGGGAAGGCCGCTTACAAAGACCCAATGGGTCCGACCCTTCCCCAGACCCCGCTCATTGCGGGAGCATTCGTGCACCGGGCTGCCCTTTTATATGACTAATAAACAATTACGCCAATTAGCTTCCCCGGCAACGACGCTAAAAACTTTTTGCGCTCTAATAAACACTACTAAAGCTACACTCGCAAGTATACGAGTCTGCTGTAGTATTTCGGTGAACACCTCAAGGTTGTCTCACAAGGAAGCTAGATAAGCTTAATTATTTATCAAATCGTAAATAACAAATTATTAATAAAATTAAATTGCTAAACAACTAATGAAAACAGAAAGGAATTGAATTTAATGCAATGAAAGAAAATTGAACATATATATTGATTCACTTAATAGAAAAGCCTAGGGTTTGCACTTCTCTACTAATTTATATGTATGAATGGCTATTTCTCTCAACTGATTTAATTTCAAAGATCAGATTTCAAGCAACTTAATTAATCAAATTAAGGAAATAAGCTCTCGTTCTAATTTGAAAAAAGTAACTAATGGTTCATGCCAAAAACAAGCCCATGATTAATTATTTCTTAGTATAAACTAGGCTCACAATTGATTCTTGGTATTTCATAATTGACTCAAAATATTTGCAAGCTTTTTGTAACATAATTTTGTTTCTAAGCCCATTGTAAAAAGATTTTAGAAAAATTGGATTTTGGGCTTTACATTTGGGTTATGAGCAAAATAATTTTTTATTTATTTTTAGAAAAGTCTTATGTCCAAAGACCATCTTGAAAAATTTTGAAAATAGCTTTGGTCTTTTGGATTTTAAAGAAAAATTTATTTTGAGCTTACAATATACTTAGGTCATATTAGAAAAAGAACAAACCAAATAAGCCATGATTTAAGCCAAGATAAATTAACCATAGTCAAACAACATGCAGTTGAGGTAAAACCTAAGGAAAGTAACTAGGCCAATTACATGAGCTTTAGTCTCTAGGTAAAAAGGCTTAGGTTACCATAGCAAGTATATACCAAATGGTACGACGCTATGAGTGGTTATGCCATGCTTGATCTCCATACCTTGAGTGAAAGTATGGTATCCCTTACATAACATAACACGGGTAACACGGGCGTCCTAACTCACGCACACGATGCAATCTAATATGATGCAATGGATAATATCATTATAAGAAAGAATAGAATAATATAAAGACCAACCGAATCAACTTCTCTTATCCCCAGTGGAGTCGCCACTGTGAGTGGGGATTTTCGTCCCCACTCCCGGTGGAATGGTTCTTACGACTTCGGCACTGTTTAGGCTCAGAGCCTTAGAGAACACGGATCTAAGTCCGAAGAAAATGGAGTCGCCACCCGGACGGGCCCGAAAAAAAGAAAGGGGTGGATGACTCGATTCCTAAGGAATCCCCAACCCCCTAATGGGTTCGAAAAGTTGGGTACGTGTGGGGAAGGTGAGAAATGGCCCAGCACCCCCACAATGCCCAGTTCATTGGAACCGGCCTCCTTTACAGGTCTTAATATTATGAAATTCTTAAATATAACAATATTATCCATATTACACACAATAATTAAAATAAAGCATCGATCTATTGAAAATAAAAAACAATGAAGAAAAATGAAGAACGGCTCCAAGTATCTGCCCCCTTGACCTAATCTTATCTATTTATACAATTCCCTTCGCTAAAAATTTGTGCCGGCTCGTATTTGGGTGCTGGGTGTGACATGGCCACAAGCTTGGCCGTGTCACATGGGTGTGTCACCTTCTGCTTCTCTATTTTGCTTGTCTTTTCTTTGGCATGAGATGGGACACGACCAAGCTTGTTGGCCGTGTCATGTGACACAGCTAGCGGCTTGGCCGTGTCATGTGGGTGTGTTAGCTTCTGTTTCTTTTCTTTGGTTCTTCATTCTTTGGCTTAGGATGGGACACGACCAAGCTCCTGTTCCCATTCTTCTTTGGCTTAGGATGGCTCTTCATTCTCTTGTTCCCATTCTTCTATTTGCAAGCCAGCTTAGAGAAGATCTTTGAAGTCTCAAATAAGAGTGTAAAACAATCATTCATGAAGATTAGGCAAAACACCCCTTATTATCATCCTAATCTGATCATTCTCATCCGACCTCTTTTTAAGAAGTCCAACCTTATTTCTCTATCTCTTTACATAATTAACAAAATTCTCATTTTATTTCTGTCTGATTGATTCTACTTCTATCATAGTCACTTCTAATTCAGGATTATACTCATACTAATGGATGAAAGCTTTGTACAGTAAATCTCAATCCTTTTGAGAACTTTCTTCTAAGGTATTGAACCAATTTTGCATAATAGAATCCAATGAAAGCATGAAATACCTTAGTGTTTGAGCCTTAGTGGTTCTGGCAGACTGCATGGTAGTGATGTACTACTTGACATGTAGGTAGGGATTTCATATTCCATCAAACTTAGCAAAAGGAGGTATTTTGAACTTATAGGGAATCCCTTCATCTTGCTTAAATAGCTTATCTACCTCTATCACCTCTTTAGCCTTCAGCTTCTTTTCAAACTTTCTTTCTAAATCAACAATCAATTTTTCTACATCAGTAGTTTCATTTTTCTCTATAACCTTCTTCTCTTTCTTCTTTTCTTATTGGCCTTGGAAATATGCAACCTAGTCATCATCATCAATCACCACCTTCTCTTCATCAGAGGCTACCTTAGCTACCTTTGCATTTCCAATGTTCTTTTGCTTCTTGGTACTGACAGATACCTCAGCAGTGTTATCCTTCAATAGTGTAGCTAGTTAACTTCTCACGGTCTCAGCCAAGGCCCCTTTAATTCTTCCATCTTGGAGGCAAGGGCATCATTCACCATCTTCTGAAGTTGCTCATGATACATTATTTTTGGGGTGACGTTGACTGAATTCTCACTAAACTATGAGTCACTAACGCATGTTGGGTTGTCGTAAGCTCTTGAACCACTGTACTCTAGGTCTATGAGCTAGAAAGGATCAATGAGATGTAATGCGATGCATTTATGCATGTGTAACAATCAAACAAAAATAGAGTTAGGGCATCCCTTCCAACCTTATATCTCCTACACACGAATGGCGAGTCTCTTTTTCTAGGTTGTATGGCTAATAAAAATATCAACAAGGGATATTTTTTTTGTTTTTAAAATGATCACTCAAATAGATTAACCAATAGTTGTATTTTCAAACATAGAAGTCAGTAAATCATAATTCCCACTAATTAGACTTTAATCCATTAAAAATAGCCTTTCTGCTCTATTATGGATTAAAGCTAAATTAAAGGGTTTATCATAAACAACCTTCTTATTTGAAAATAACTAACAATCCATACCATAGAAAACCCATAACTAACAAGCCTTTGTATAAATAAGGTCTACAGTTAATTTTAATATTCCATAATTGACCCCATTAGTTGCAAGCCCATTCAAAAAAATTTTAATTTGGACCATAAAGTTGAAAATAGTTTTAGGCCCATCTTTGAAAATATTTCAGAACTCATTATAAAAAGTTTGTTTCAAAAACTAATTTTGAGCTTTATGCTTGTGCCATGAGGTGGAAAATAATTTTTAACCCATCTTAAAAAGGTTTACATGCCCAAAGTCCATCTTGAAAAGTCTAAAAATAATTTTGGTCTTTCGAGCTTAAAAGAGTAAAATTATTTTGAGCTTACACGATAATTAAGTCATATTAGGAAAAGAAAAACCAAATAAGCCATAACTTAGACAAAGATATGTTATTCATTGTCAAACAATAAGCTTTTAGGGTAAACCTAAGGAAAGTTACTAGGCAAGTTATATGGACTTTAGTCTTTAGGGTGAAAAGCTTAGGTTCATATAGTAAGAATATATCAAAAGGTGCAAGGTTCTGAGTTGTTATGTAGTGCTCAATATATATATCTTGAGTGAAGTATGATATCACTTACACAAAACATGGGTTACATATGGCATCCTAACTCACACACACAATGAAATTCTAAGTGATATAATGAATAATATTATAAAAATTTAAATTTAAATAATATAAAGACCAATGGAATTAACTTCTCTTATTCCCAGCAGAGATGCCACTCTGAGTGGGAATTTTGGCCTCCACTTTCTATGGAATGGTTCTTGCAACTTCAACACTATTAGGCTTTGGGCTTTAGAGAATATGAGCCTAAATCTGGAGAATAGGAGTTGCCACCCAAAAGGGCCAAGAAGAAAATAGAAAAGGTGGATGACTCGATTCCTAAGAAGCTCCTAATCCCTACTGGGTTCAAAAAGTTTGTATGCATGGGGAAGGTAAGAAGTGGCTCAGCACCCCCATAACACCTAGTTCACTGGAACCGGCCTCCTTTTTCATGTCTAAATATTATTAAATTTTTATTATATTACAACATTATTCATACTACAAACATAATTGAAATAAACTAGCATCATATTATAAATTAAATAATCAAGTGAAATGGGCACCCATACAAGATGGGAACATGCCCTTACAATATCCAAAGTCCATTAAAAGAGGAACCTACATGAAGTGAAAATGTACCTTTACAAATATCCCCAAAATCCTTAATTGAAGCAAAATAAATAAACTAAGATAGGACACCCATAAAAGAGTGAAAATGTATTCCTTATAATAATCCTTTGAATAAATTAAATAAAAGAGACAATTTAAATAAGAAGGCACCCATAAGTGGAAATGTGCCTTTTACAACCCTAATACATAAAATAATTAAAGATTCAACACTCATAATAAATCAACAATTCACACATACAATGAATCATAATCATGGAATATAAAAGGTTATAAAAATTAGGGCTTAATTGAAAAGAAGTTAAGACCAAACACAATTAAGGTTTTAAAACTTAAATTATCATAAATTACGGTTTTGATGATAATTACGGTTGTGGTTATTAAGTTAGGGTTTTGATGATAAAATAGGGTTTTGGTGAAAATTTAGGATTTTGATAATCAAAGTAGGGTTTTGGTGACAAATTAGGGTTTATCATGCAATTAGGGCTTTAGATTTACAAAATTAGGGTTTGACCATGTAATTAGGGTTTGATCCTAAACAAAGGTTCTAATGGATGGGATTAGAGTTTGGAGCATAAGCTAAGGTCTTAATTAGGGTTTGATCTCCATGTTTCAAGGGTAAAGACCCGACTTCCAATGGATAAAGATCCATGTTTCAAGGGTAAAGACCCGATCTCCAGTGGATAAAGATCCATGTTTCAAGGGTAAAGACCCAATCTCTAATGGATAAAGATCCATGTTTCAAGGGTAAAGACCTAATCTCCAATGGATAAAAATCCATGTTTCAAGGGTAAAAACCCGATCTCAAATGGATAAAGATCCATGTTTCAAGGGAAAAGACCCGGTCTCCAATGGATAAAAATCCATGTTTCAAGGGTAAAGACTCGATCTTCAATGGATAAAGATCCATGTTTCAAGGGTAAAGACTCCATCTCTAATGGATAAAGATCCATTTTCCAAGGGTAAAGACCCGATCTCTAATGGATAAAGATCCATGTTTCAAGGGTAAAGACCCGATCCCCATTGGATAAAGATCCATATTTCATGGGTAAATACACGATCCCCAATGGATAAAGATTTATATTTCAAGGGTAAAGACCCAATTTTCATTAGATAAAGATCCAGTTTTGGTGGATAAAGACCCACAATCCATAAAAAATGGAACAACCAGTTATGCAAATTCTCAACTGATAAAGGGTCAATCAAATCAAATTCAATCTCGGGTCTAAGTACCCAAATCAAATCCAAGTATCCATCCTCATCAAAAATCTGCTCAAAGTCATGTTGCTTTTCACTCTCTTCTATTGAAAGTCTTAGATCGCTTAAGCAGGGGGAAAACTGTAGACCCTTAATTATGGCCCTAAGTTCGTACAGTCTTAATTAAAGAATGCCAAAATAAATTCGATCCGATTTATAACTTCTAATAAGTCGGTCCAATTTTAAAAGGTACGAACTCAACTACAAAATCCAAAATCAAGTTTTTTAGACAATCCTGTCCAAAAAAATTAAAAAATACAAAATTATTTCAAAGGGCCTTGACATGAGCCTTGGCTCATGTCGACCTGGAGGCCCCAGGATGGCATGAGCCTAGCTCATGTCGATCTGGCTCCAGATAGACATGAGCATTGGCTCATGTTGTCCTGGATGCCCAAGTCAACATGAGCATTGGCTCATGTCGACCTGGATGCCCAGGTCAACATGAGCCAAATGCCATGTCGACCTGGTTGCCCAGGTCGACATGGCCTTGGTCCATGTCGATCTGGCACACCAAATCGACATGGTCTTCAATTGTTTTTTGTTTCCTAATTAAACTAGAATTTGTGTTAAGGATGGATTAATATTAGGGTTAGGGTCTTTGAGTGAGGTTTTGGCCTATAAATAATAAGGTTTTTGACTTTAATAGGGTCGAAAATTAATATTACGAGAGATTAAACAGAAAAATAGAAAACAGCAAAAATAAATTAGCAACCAGTAGCACTCATCAATCATCAATCCATCAAAGGTGGCAACATTGTCTTTGTTCTTGTTTAGCCAGAGTCAATTGTGGTGGAACCAATGAGACAGAGGTTTGATTATAAATCTTTAATTTGTTTATATTTACAACATTCTTATGTTTTGATTCATAAATTGTTTAAGCATATGATAGCATTGTCATATTTTCTTTTAAGTGTTTCTATTATTTGCTTTGATATTGAGTCTTTCAGTAACCTAAATTATTAATTATTAAACCCTAATCGTATGTTTTATAAATTAGATTTTCCATTCATCTAGTAGCCTAAGTCATTGATTAAATTATCAAAACCCTAAACTGTTCTTTTGTTTCAAAAACTTTAAAACCATAAACTATTTTTGCCCAAACTTTAAACCTAAATTATTCCATTAAAGTCTCAAAACCCTGATCATTTTCCAAAATCTTAATTATTCTTCCAAAACTTTAATTTATTTTTCCAAATCCAAAATTGTTTTTCAAAGGTAGTAAGTTAAATAGCCTTAAAACATATTTTTCAAATCTAAAACCCTAATTATACCTTTCTAAAAACCAAAACAACAATCTGTTTGCTTAAAACCCTAACCAAGCCTATTTACTTTTAAATCACAGTAGCATTATTTTCAAAAACCCTAATTCCAAAACTCTAGTTTCAAAACCCTAATTATAAAACTCTAGTTTCCAAAACCCTAAGTTCCAAATCCTAAATTCCAAAACCCTAATTTCTTAAAACCTTAATTTAAGATGTGAACCCTAAACTTATACTTTTTATTAATTTATTAATTTTCATATTTGATTATTTAGTTTATTATATGTTTTAATGGTTGGTTTATTTAATTTGTAATGAATGAATGAATGAATGGACATTTTCTTTATTATTATTAATTTATTTTGGTTTATTATAGTTTGGGATTAATATAAAGGACACATTTCAACCTTTTAGTGGGTGTCCTATTTAGTTTTAGACATGGACAATGTAAGGACATGTTTCCATCCTCGAATGGGTGTCCATTTACTTGCTTTGTTTGGACATTGTTTTGATTTTAATATAATGATGCTTTATTTTAATTGTTGCATGTAGTATGGATAATATCATTATATCTAAGAATTTTATAATATTAAGACCTTAAAAGGAGGCCGGTTCCAATAAACTAGGCATTGTGGGTTGTAGACCCTTAATTTTGGCCCTAAGTTAGTACGGTCTTAATTAAAGAATGCCAAAATAAATTCAATCTGATTTATGACTTCTAGTAATTTGGCTCGATTTTAAAAGTCACAAACTCAACTACAAAACCCTAAACTAAGTCTTTTTTAGATGGCCAGCGAAATTAGTTCAAGTTCAAAGGGCCCAAGTGACATGAGCCTTGGCTCATGTCGACCTGGATGTCCAGATCGACATGAACATTGGCTCATGTCGACCTGGTTGCCCAGGTCGACATGGCCTTGGTCCATGTTGTTTTATTAGTTTTTGTTATAGTTTTGTGTCTTATTTATTATGTTAATTATTGTTTTATTTAGGTATTTCGTTAGTTTTTATCGGTTTGTCTAGTAATTGTGTAGTTTTAGTTTATTTTTAGTTTTATGTCATTTTTTATCTAGTTTTTAGTTTGTGTTTATGTTTTATCGGTTATTGTTTATTTACTTCGTGTTTTAAGTTTGTTTTGAGTTTTGTGTTAGGTTAAAACAGGCAAGGAAATGAATTGAAGATGAAATGGGCAGTAGCTGACACAGGCAGAGGACACGGCCAAGTCACTGGCCGTGTCCCATACCAAGATTAAATTGAAGACCAAGTTCCAGTAGCAGACACATGCAAGGGACAGGCCAAGTCACTTGGCCGTGTCCCTCCAAAGAAGCCCAACACGCCCAAGTCACCTTGACTTGGCCGTGTCTCACTTGATTCCAAAGGCAAAGACGAAGCAAATTTCACAGAGGCAGACACTGGCAAGGGACACGGCCGTGTCACCTGGCCGTGTCCCTCCAAAAGACACTCACACGGCCAAGTCACTTCTGACTTGGCCGTGTCCCTCATGTTCCAAGCCCGCATCGGATTTTTAACGCATACGATTCATATAAAAGGAAAAAGAAAGTTAGGGTTTGGGGGGAGACGATTTTAGAGAGTAAAGTTTAGCCGTCTAAGAGAGATCTTAGGGTTTAAACATTTGTTTTCTTGGATTTTGACTTTACTTTGGATTAAACTAGTTTAGATTAGATTGTTCATGCCATTGTTTCATCCTTCTTGCAAGATTCGATCAAGAGATTCATCAAAAACTTCAAGGAGTTTGTAACTTGGTTTTATTCTTAAACTTTGTCTCTTTAGTTTCATTGAAATTGTGTTTATGAACATTATCATGTCTAAATTGATTTCTTTGATTATTAATGAGATGAGTATGCTTGATAACATCATGAACTAATTTAATCTAGTCTAGGGTTTGTATGGATTTGCTATGATTGTATGAATTGGTTATTCTCTTAACTAATGATTTCTTTCGCCTTTATTGAATGAAATATTGTTAACATATAATTGATTGGCCACCAATTGTGTGTTTTAGGTATTAGATGATGAATTGAGAGATGAAATCTATTGCTGGAACAATTCAATTAAGGACTTAGGTGAATTAGAGATATAACCTATTAAAAAGATTGTTTCAATTATAACAAGATTAGTTGTAAGAGGTTTGAATGCGAGAGCTTATTTCCTTGACTCAATTAATTAAGTTGTTTGAGATTTAATCTTAGAAATTAAATTAGTTAAGTGGAATAACCGATCATACATATCTATAGTAGAGAAGTGCAAACCCTAGACCATTCTATCAAGTGAATCAAAACATCCGCTTATTTTAATTTTCTTTGTTTTAAACTTTAAGTAATCTTCTTCATTATTTAGCAATTTAAATCTATTTATTACTTGTTAAAAATAATCTGATAAGCAATTAACCACTTTAGCTTCCTTGAGAGAATGACCTTGGGGCGATCACCTTTGCTACAGCTACCTCGTATACTTGCGAGTGACGCTTTGTGGTAGAGTTAATTTGAGTGCAACAAGTTTTTGGCGCCGCTGCCGGGGAGGCTAATTGGCGTAATTGTTTTAAAAAATAATAATAATAATAATAAATATTTCAGATTATTTTCATTGCTTTTCATTTTATTTTATTTGTCTTTTGCTTTTGATATTTCTTTTTCTAGAAATTTTTGTTTATGCAAGGCAGGAGATCACTTGAAGGAGAACTGCATCCATTCATTCCAGAAATTCAGAGAGTAAAAAGGAGTAGAGAGGAGTTTGAGCTCTTCACAGGATTTGATACTTCAGAGGAAGACATTTTGGATTTTGAGTTAGAATCTGAAAAATCTGTAAAGATGGCTGAAGAAAGGCAAAGGACCATGAGAGATTTTGCTAGACCTGTAATTGGGACTTCCACTTCTTGCATAAGACTGACAGATGCAGCAAGGAACTATGAGTTGAAGAACATTCACTACAACATGCTGCCATCATTCTATGGAGTTCCAAATGAAGATCCTTTGAACTTTATTCGGGATTTCTACTCCACCCTCAACACTTTTCCATTGGGAGGATTAACAGAGGATCAGTTGAGGATGAGATGTTTCCCTTATACTTTGAAGGATAGGGCAAAGAGCTGGCTCATGATGTTGCCTGAAAATTCACTGACAACTTGGGAGCAAGTTTATAACAAGTTCATGGGCAAGTTCTATTCACACCAAAAGACAGCTGAGTTGAGAGGGAAGATTGCTACATTCTCTCAGTTTGAAGGAGAGCCATTTCATGAGGCTTGGGACAGATTCAAGATGCTATTGATCTAGTGTCCACATCATCACTACCCACTTCAACTCCTTAATCAGTTTTTCTATGATGGTCTCACCCAGCAATTTCAGAACACTGTTGATAATGCAGCTGGGGGAGCCATGGGAGAAAAGACAGCTGATGAGACTTATGAGATCTTTGAGATGTTGGGAGCTAATTCTCAACAAAAGAGTGTAAGGGGAAGAAGCAAGGGGGTGAATCAACTGGAAGCCAATACTGAAATGGTTAGTCAAATAGCTGAGTTGACAAGACAGGTTCAGATGCTAAACATGAAGAACAATGTTTCTACATCTACTCAAGAAGTGTGTGGAATCTGTGGGACATTTGGGCATGGAGCAAATATATGTCCCTCTGCATATGAGACTTTTGGGAATGAAGCTGAGAAAGTTAATGCTATGGGGGGATTTCAACCAAGAGCTAGGAATGATCCTTACTCCAACACTTACAATCCTGGTTGGAGGAGTCACCCCAATTTTTCCTGGACAACAAATAATGCTCAACAGCCTTTCCATTTGCTCCAGAGACAGAACCAGCAGCAGGGCCAATCCTCAAATCAAAATCAAGGTCAGCCTAAAAGAGAGAGTTTGGAAGACAGTTTACAGGCTTTTATCAAAGTCAGTGCTCAAAACCAAGAGATGAACAACAAGAGGCTGGATTCCTTGGAAGCATCTTTTAAGAAGGTGGAGACCCAAGTGGGGTAACTTGCACAACAGATGCAGATTCAACAAAAGATGAAGTTTCCAAGTCAACCTGAGCAGGCACAAGCAGTGACTATTCTTAGGAGTGGCAAGGTAATTAATAATAATGTTGAAAATAACTCTGTGAATGCAGGTGAGCAAGAAAAGAAAAAAGGAAGGAGAACAAGAAAACAAAGGTGCTGAAGAAAGATTAATGGAGAAGACCCCTACACCAGATTTGCACAAGGCAAGCAATCCATACAGGCCACCTATACCATTCCCTAGCAGGTTGAAGGATGATAAAAAAGATAAGCAGTTTTCAGATATCTTCAACATGCTATCTAAGGTAAGTATCAACTTACCCTTACTTGAAGCAATTAAGAACATGCCGGCTTATGCTAAATTCTTCAAAGAACTGAATACCAAGAAAAAAAGGTATGAGCCGAATGAAAAGGTGATAGTTTCTGAGGTAGCTAGTGCTGTTTTGCAGCATAAACTACCTCCTAAGCTAAAGGATCCTGGAAGCTTTATTATTCAAATTGCTATGGGGAATGGAAAATGTATTGATGGCATGTGTGATTTGGGAGCTAGTGTGAATTTAATGCCTTACTCTGTGTACCTTGACTTAGAATTAGGGGAACTTAAGCCAACAAAAATGGTGTTGCAATTAGTTGATAGATCTCTTAGATTCCCGAAAGGGGTTATAGAAGATGTGTTAGTTAAAGTTGGTGGTTTAATAGTACCTGTGGATTTCATTGTTCTTGACATGGAGGTAAGTAATTCTTCACCATCTGCACACACCATTTTGCTGGGTAGGCCTTTTATGGCGACTACCAATACTTTGATAGATGTTAAGAATGGAAAATTATCAATGACTGTTTTGGGACAAACTGTAGAATTTTCTATTTTTAACACTTCTCCTATTCCTACAACTGCTTTATATGAAGATTGTTCTTTCGTTGATTGTGTTGATGCAGTTGTTTCAGATGTTTTCTTGCAGACAGGTTCCTCTGATAAATTGGAGCTGGCATTGACTTTGGATAGTGATTTGGAAATTTTTGATGCAGAAATAGCCAGTTGTCTTGAGACTTTAGAGGATGCTGAAATAGAGGAGCTTAAGGAGGACCCAATTTTTGAACCTTTCCCCATTGAAAAAGAAGAGAAGAACCCCTCACTAGAGTTAGAGCTGAAAGAGTTACCTAAGAACCTGAAATATGTGTTTTTGGGAGATCACAATACTTTACCTGTGATAATATCTAGTGAACTTAGTGAAGGGGAGGAGATGAGGTTAGTGAGTGAGCTTAAAAGATTGAAGAGAGCAATAGGATGGGGATTGAGTGACATCAAGGGTATTAGCCCTTCTATGTGCATGCATAGAATCACTTTAGAAGAAGGAGCTAAACCTGTGAGGGAGACCCAAAGGCGACTTAACCCAAATATGAGTGAAGTGGTTAAGAAGGAAGTGCTCAAATTGCTGGATGAAGGAGTAATATATCCAATTGCTAATAGTGAGTGGGTGAGCCCAGTACATGTAGTTCCTAAGAAATCTAGAATCACTATGGTGAAAAATGAGAATAATGAGTTGGTTCCTACTAGGACTACTACTGGGTGGAGAATGTGCATTGATTATAGGAAGTTGAACAATGCTACAAAGAAAGATCATTTCCCTCTTCCTTTTATTGATCAGATGTTAGATAAACTTTCTGGGCACTCACATTATTGTTTTCTGGATGGCCTTTCAGGTTACTATCAGGTGCCAATAGCTCCAGAGGATCAGTCCAAGACAACTTTTACTTGCCCTTTTGGGACTTATGCATTTCGACGTATGCCCTTTGGCTTGTGCAATGCACCTGCAACTTTTCAGAGATGCATAATGTCTGTCTTCTCAGATATGATCGATGATTTTATTGAGGTATTTATGGATGATTTTTCTATTTTTGGTAATTCTTTTGATAATTGCCTCGATAAACTTGTTCGTGTGCTTGAGAGATGCATTGAATGTAACCTCACTTTAAGTTGGGAAAAGAGCCATTTTATGGTTACTCAGGGCATTGTCTTAGGTCATGTGGTGTCGAGTAAAGGGATTGAGGTGGATAAGGCTAAAATTGAATTGATTGCTAAGTTACCCCCGCCTACCTCTGTTAAGGGAATAAGAAGTTTTTTAGGGCATGCAGGATTTTACAGGAGGTTTATTAAGGATTTTTCCAAAATAAGCCAACCATTGTGCCATTTATTGGGGAAAGATGTTCCATTTGAATTTACAGCACAATGCATGCAAGCTTTTAATTCCCTTAAGGAAAAATTGACTAGTGCACCTGTGATTGTAGCTCCTGTATGGTCTTTACCTTTTGAAATCATGTGTGATGCTTCTAATCATGCAGTAGGAGCTGTTCTTGGGCAAAGGGTTGATAAATACTTGAGAGTAATTTATTATGCTAGTTTAACCCTGAATAGTGCACAAATGAACTACACCACAACTGAGAAGGAAATGCTAGCTGTTGTTTTTACTTTAGACAAATTTAGAGCTTATTTAATTGGGTCAAAAATTATTGTTCATTCTGACCATGCAGCTCTTAAATATCTTTTAACAAAACCGCATGCTAAACTGCGCTTAATTAGATGGGTGTTGTTATTGCAAGAATTTGATTTTCAGATCAGGGATACTAAGGGTAGTGAGAATGTTGTTGCTGATCATCTATACAGATTTCCCTACTTTAGTGAAAATCTTGCATCTGATAGCATTCATAAAAATTTAGAAGCATTTCCTGATGAGCATTTGTTTTTGGTAATTAATGCACCTTGGTTTGCGGATATTGCTAACTATCTTGCTTGTGGAATTTTGCGATCTAAAATGTCTTTTCAGGAAAAGAAAAGGTTTCTACACTTGAGTAAGTTTTATTTTTGGGATGAACCTTATCTATTCCGGATTTGCAAAGATGAGATAGTTCGCAGGTGTGTTTCTGAGGAAGAACAACTGAGTGTTCTTCAATTTTGTCATGACCTTCACTGTGGGGGTCATTTTGGAGGAAGAAAGACTGCAGAAAAGGTGCTTCAAAGTGGTTTTTACTGGCCTACTTTATTTAAAGATGCTTAAGACTATTGTAAGCACTGTGATCGTTGCCAAAGAGTAGGTAACATTGGAAGGAGGAATGAAATGCCCCTTCAGTCATATATTGTTGTTGAACTGTTTGATGTGTGGGGAATAGACTTCATGGGTCCTTTCCCCAAGTCCTTTGGTTATGAATACATTTTAGTTGCTGTTGATTATGTTTCCAAATGGGTGGAGGCAATCCCCACCCGTACTAATGATGCTAATGTTGTTGTTAAATTTGGTTTCCTAACTAAACTAGAATTCGGGTTAGGGTTTTTGAGTGAGGTTTTAGCCCATAAATAATAAGATTTTAGACTTTAATAAGGGTTAGCAATTAATATTGAGAGAGATTAAACAACAAAACAGAAGAGACAGCAACAAACAGAGAAGAACAGTAGCAGTTTTTTGAGAACGAAAGAAACAACAGACAGAAATATCAAGACAACCAAAGAAGAAGGCAAAGTCCATACTATCTTCACATTGTTCATCCAGAAATCAATTTTTTTGATGGAACCAACGATGGAGGTTTGATCTTTAATCATAAATTATTCATTCTCATAGTCGCTTCATTTTCTTTGATTAATAAGAATATGCAGTAACTTGATCTTTGAACGTGCAGTAACTTGATCATTGAATATGCAGTAAATTGATCTTAGTTTTAATAACTTTAATGTTTGCTTTAATTTATACATTGATCAGTTGGTGTTCGTAACTCCACTTGCATGTTTTATAAAAACTTAAAACTTAAAACCATCCAGTAGCCTAAGTCATTGATTAAATTATCAAAAACCCTAAATTATTCTTCTATTTCCAAAACTTTAAAACCCTAAACTGTTCTTCTGTTTCCAAAATTTTAAAACCTAAATTATTCCATTAAAGTCTCACAACCCTAATTATTTTCCAAAATCTCAATTTATCTCCAAAATCAATGTTTCTTCTAAAAAGATAAATCAAAACCTTAATTTATTTTAAAGCTTGTCACCTCGTACCCCTTTCCCCAAACTATTCTACCTAAAGCCACCAAAACCCTAATTGTAAAACTCTAGTTCCCAAAACCCTAATCAAAGAAAACCTTAATTTATTCTCAAAATTCCAAAACGTCATTTTTTCAAACCCCCATCTAGTAAACCTAAAAATCCTCAAGCCCTAATTCCAGTGGCCAAACCTAAAAAATCTTAAACCCTAATTCCAATATTTTAAAATTATAAACTCTAGTTTCTAAAACCCTAAAATCTTAATTTTCAACACCGAAACTTACAACTCTAAAAGCCAGTTTCTAAAATTTTCTAGGGCACTGCCCTCTTGACCCCCGCTTACTAACCGGCTAGCTGGACCACCGTATGGGCTCGTCGAAGGGGTCAATATTCATTTATGTATTATGAGTCTGTGTATTTAACTTTCCTTTTTCCAAAGCTCTAATTTAGTATTTGAAATTCTATTTAAGATGTGAACCCTAAATTTATATATTTATTGCTTTAATTAATTTTAGATTTGATTATGTAGTTTATTATATGTTTTGATGGTTGATTTATTTAATTTCAATGCTTGATTTATTTAATTTATCATGGATGGATATTTTCTTTATTATTATGATTATTATTTTTTTATTTTGGTATTAAAATTGTAAGAGGTATGTTTTCATTATTGGGTACCTCATTAATTAATTTTCATGTAATTTAAATTATTTTTATATTTTGGAATTAATGTAAAGGACACTTTTCCACCTTTCAATGGGTGTCCTATTTAGTTTTAGATATGGACAATGTAAGGACATGTTTCCATCCTCAGATGGGTGTCCATTTATTTGCTTTGTTTGGACATTGTTTTGATTTTAATATAATAATGCTTTATTTTAATTGTTGCATGTAGTATGGATAATATTGTCATATTTAAGAATTTTATAATATTAAGACATGCAAAGGAGGCCGGTTCCAATGAACGGGGCATTGTGGGGTGCTGGACCATTTCTCACCTTCTCCACATGTACCCAACTTTTTGAACCCATTAGGGTGTTGGGGATTCCTTAGGAATTGAGTCATCCACCCCTTTCTTTTTTTTTTGGCCTGTCCTGGTGGCGACTCTATTTTCTTCTGGCTTAGGCCCGTGTTCTCTAAGGCCCAAGCCTAAACAGTGCCGAAGTGGCAAGAACCATTCCACCAGGATTGGAGGCAAAAATTCTACTCACATGGGGGTGTTGGGCCATTTTCACCTTCCCCACACGTACCCAACTTTTTGAACCCATTAGGGGGTTGGGGATTCCTTAGGAATCAAGTCATCCATCCCTTTCTTTTTTTTGGCCCATCCGAATGGTGACTCCATTTTCTCTGGACCTAGGCCGTGTTCTCTAAGGCCCCGAGCCTAAATAGTGCTGAAGTCACAAGAACCATTTCACAGGGAGTGGGGGCGAAAATCCCCACTCACACTTTGTATGCCTAGTTACTTCTCTAAGTATTTCATCATCTGTGAAGGATATGTAGGTAGCTGCCATTACACTTCTAATTATATTGTTTAAGCTATTTGTAGAAATGTCTAGGCAGACATGTGCTTGATACAAAATTTTAAGCAAAGCATTTCTATAAGATTCTAAATTAAAGATTAAAGATAATAGTGAAATTCTAGCTGGGGTTCTATTCAACTGCTCGATCACCTTATATTCACTTTACTTAACCAATTTTGGAAATTCACATGACTCATGCTAAGAGACTAGCTTTTTTACTTCTAATTATTAGTCATTTTTGTTGCATGAATCTTGAAACTATCTAACTTCACTTTCTTCCACCAATTCTACTTCCTAAGCCAATTTTACTTCTTATGCCTTTCAAGTTCATCTTCTTTTCGAATCTCTACTTCTTATAGAGTATAACAATGACCTCTTCTTTTCATGCCACCTATTCTAGAAATATTGACCGATCCAATTTCACTACTTACTTGACATATAACCTGATTTTGCTTGCTATCTCGCACATATATTTCTAAGGAACTGCTTTTGAATCCTTATATCCACAAGGATCTGGTGTTTTGATTACAAGCTTTGGGATTTGTAAAGATTTATCAGATTTTTTTCCCCTTTGGTTACTTCTAGTGGATGTGATGTTATAATGGCCACTGGAATAGAAAAATCGATAGACATCATATTCACATCTTCTTCTCTATTTCTTTTACTCTAAAAATCAAAATTTTAGTATCCATCAATTCTTAAACTTTCATCCTGAAATGTGAGCATTTAATGATTTTATGATTCGACGTATCACTTTGGTAGTCATAAAAGGTCCTTATTCATCTCTTAATTGGCTTTCAAGAATTATAAACTTTGGCAAAATTTAGAAAAGTTACCCCATAGGTATCTGAACTTCCTCTGCCTCTTCCTTATATTGTTGGGCCTCTTCCCGGTAATGGCATTGATTTTTCTCCCATCATAATTAGGTAAAGGATTATTATTCACATTAGCTATTTTTTATTTTTGATTAAATTTCAATCATTCCGCATTTAAAAGATTTTGGACCTTTCTTTTAAATGCAATTCAATTTTAAATAGAATGCCTAGGTGCCTTCGCATGATATTCACATTTTACATTAGGATCATACCACTTGGGATAAGATGGCGTCATCAATTCCATTAGTGTCAGACACACTTTTGTCCTTGTAGTAGTTGAGGCAGCAATTCTATATAAGTTTTTGGGATAGGATCAAATGTTTCTACTCTCCTTTCCCAAAGGAAACTATTTTTTTTGCCCTTCTTGATTGGGTTGATTTGTTCTATAATTTGCTCTTTGAACAAATGTAGGGCTACCTGGTGGACTAGAATAAAGAGTATTTTGAGGATTCATGAATCGAGGAATGTGATAAGGAATAGATACATTTCAGGCTTCACATTTGCCAAATAATGTGATGTAGGATTACAATAATAATTTCCTTTAAGTTGTGGATGCCCTCCTACCATGTGGGTTTCTCCTGCTTTCTTTTTGCTTGAATATTATCTTTTTGAGCTATCCTCTTCAGTATTTCATTCTTTAATTTTTCCCTTTTTCATGCTTTGCTCAATCCTTTCCCTGGCTAGGACCAAATCTAAGAAGTTAGTAGTTGTGTTAGCCAACAAGATGCTATAGAATGGTTGTCCAAGCTTGTCAAAGAAATTGGATATCATCATCTTATCCATGAGAGGGGGACTGACTTGTGCTACTTTATCTCTTCATCTTTGTGTTTATTCTTTAAAAGTTTCACTATTTTTTTTCCATAGCTCTCAAATCATCCCTGCATATTTCCAATTTAAAATTCCAAACACTTTAAATTGTATTTTTAATAAACCAATAAAATAATCTTTATTAGTTTTAGTTTCCAAAAATAAGTATTTTATATTAAAATCTCTGGAAAAAATTTGCCAGAGTTTTGTCTGTAAATTGGACATTCCAAAAGTTTCAACAAAACTCAACCTGCAGAAAACACACGCCTAATAACAATAAATCACATATTTCACCCCAACTTCTCAATCTCCTCCAATTTCCCAAAACATTTATATATATGTACATATATATATATATATATCAAAACACATATACAAATTCCCACATTATACATTTTAACCAAATTGTTCTTTATAATTTACAATACACTCAAAAACATAAACATAATATACATAGTGACAAAATGTACTATAGAATAGAATATATATATATAGTGGCAACTGGCTCTGATCTTGACAAACTATCCTTGTGGTCTTAACTATGCATCCTTTTCCTTGATCCTCTTTGTCCCTTAGTACCTCAGTGATCATCAGACTTGTCATAAATGTGACAACAACTCAAGGTAGGTTATTGAGATTTATAAGCCAATGAAAAGCAAGCTAAAATCTTATGAAGGCTCAAAGAGACAATCTAGGGATTGATGTTAATAGGGCGGATACTAGTTGTTGGCTAAGAAAGGATCACTTGTAGGGTCATGTTGTAAAGAAGTTACCAACCACTAGTATCCACCCAATATGACCTTTGAGGTTCGACAGTGTAACATACTTCCCTAAACTTGAAGGTTTTATATGAAAAAAATATTTTTAAATCTTAAAATCATATTTTGGCTTTGTCAAATCAGTGTCATTGTACCACAAAACTTGACTTTCCAAATTCACATATCTATAACATGACAACCCTAGTTACTGTATTAAACTCAAGAATTCATTCTTATTTGAACAAGAACTGTTGCACTTTAAATAGGCGCATACACATTACTCAGCTAAAGATCTGATTGAGTTTAAATATTATCTATCGTATATGAATGCTTATTTAAATAATCTCCACTAATAGACTCCACCTATTAAGAGAGATAAATAGGTCTTTAATAGCCTTTAAACGGGGTTTATAAGGGATATGGGTTAAATGAAGGACATTTTTAGATTGGAGCTGATGTAATACCATGGACAAACCTTCACAATACAAAATTTTTGCTAGAGTGATAGATAATTGGAAACATTAAACTCTTAGACTTCATTTCCACCTTTTAGGCATCTTGTAAAGATAGAGCTTATCTTCAATCTTTGCTTTATGTAAAGATAGAGCTTATCTTCTTGGTAGAAATCTAGATTTGATTAGAATGATCTTTGCTTTTGTAAAAAGATTTGAAAACCTATTGTTCTTTCATTTTTTCCTTTTTTCCTTTTCTTTTCTTTTTCTTTCTCTTTTCTCTTTCTTTTATTTTATTTATATTCTTTTTTTTTATTTTTTGGTTTTTTTCTAATATAATTGCCTTATTTGTACCATCTTATGCTTCTGATAATGGATGAGTGGAGTAGCACAAATTTGCTTTAAAAAGGATAAATTTTTTGTTGCCTTGACTTTATCTTGATGATGAAAGAGATCAGAGATATTAGGTATAGTTCACATAAAGTTCAACTATCCTTGTGGTCTTGACTATGCATCCTTTTACTTGATCCTCTTTGGCACTTAGTACCTTAATTATCATCATACTTGTTGTAAATATCACAACAGCTCAAGATAGGTTATCAGGGTTCACAAGTCAATAAAAATCAAGCTAAAATCTTATGAAGGCTCAAGGAGACATACGAGGAATTGATATTTATGGGGTGGGTACTAGTTGTTGGCTCACTAAACAATACCTAGATCATCTCTCTCTTAAATAAGTAGAGTTCAATTTTGCCTCGAAAGTTTGTCAAAGCATATTCTAAAATTGACTAGAATCTAGACACTCATAATTATGCAGAAGCCCTCTCTAAGTAAGCATATATAGCTCAATGCAATATAAAAATTTCTTACCTAGTAAAGTCATTCAAATTATAATGCATAGATACACTAATTTATGAATATCAAGGTAGATTCATCATTGGTTGGGCACTAAAATGAGAAAAGATTAATAAAAATGTAATAAAATTATTTTATTTGCAAAAAATATTAATTAAAAAAATTGTTCCAAAAATATCAAAGAAAGAAGAAATAAAATAAAAACCAAACAAGCAAAGGGAAGTTTGTTGAGTTGGAGTCAAAAATGCTTTATTTACTTAGAATGTCAAGGGTAAGGATAATGTTGGCTTAGGTCCTTTTCAATTGCTTAAGGAAAACATCATCTTCCCCCTTTTTTCCTTCTATTCCAGTATTTCTACCTATGACATTCTCTTTTTCTTTTGGAGGAGCCCTACTATAAGGTTTGCCAGAGCAAGTATTCAACACTTCTTCTTTTTCAAGCACAGACCGGGCCCATTCTTCTTCCCTAGTTTTTATTTCCCATTACTGTTAATCGAGTCCTAAGACTCATTTATAACACACGTAGTCATTATTTCCTT
Organism: Garcia nutans; assembly: GCA_947685225.1. Lineage (NCBI taxonomy): Eukaryota > Viridiplantae > Streptophyta > Magnoliopsida > Malpighiales > Euphorbiaceae > Garcia > Garcia nutans. Next base: position 23,365,304 of record CANTUV010000026.1, read on the forward strand.
GTCCATAGAATTTCCACCCTCTATTATAAAGTTCATTGGTGGTGGCACTCTTCTAAATTTAGGCAAAGGATTACTCTTGGTTTTAGGCTTATCGGGCTCATATAGCTTACCACTGTCAATCAAGTCTTAAATCTCATGCCTTAATCAAACACATTTATATATCTTATGCCCCTGCATTTGGTGGAATTGACATAAGCCCTTGGCATCAAAGTTTGAGGCAGAGGATTGTGTAGCAGTCAATGTAACACCCTTATTCTATATATACACATAATACATATGCCCAATATATATATAATATGCATATACAGTATGAGAATATCACAGCTCTAGTCTTGATAAAAATTTCCCATAATTTCTAGAATAAATATTTAAAGTCTTAAAATGTATTTTAAATAATAAATAAAATATTCTTCAATAATTTTATGTATCAAAAATAATCAATTAAACAATTCACCATTACTTCTCAACATACTCCAACAATTCTCAAAATATTCAAATAGATACATATATATATATATGTATCAAAATATAAATAATCCCATCACACAACATTTAACCTAAAAACCGTTATTGTTTACGACGTTTTCAAATATATAAACATAATGTCCATAGTTACGTTAAGTTTCACAAAATAGAATATATATATCTATGCAGCTGGCTCTGATCCTATGGCAACTAATCTCACTTTAAAAACAATCAATTAAAGTCTAGACCTGATTAGGCTCTTTGGATCAACTTTGTCACCTGCGCTATGAATTACAATCGCACTAAGCCCGAAAGCTTAGTGGTACACACTAAAACCATATGACATTTTAAATAACACACATACATATTTTTGAACTCATACTTTATCATCATTCCACAACATGCATTGGGCCCAAATGACTCTATATAATATTTAAGTTCTAGAGATATTACTTTGGACCAATATTTGATACCCAGTGTCTGGTCCAAAGGCAAATATATTGACACCCAGCATCTGGCCTGAAGGTAAATGAAACTGATGCCCAAACACCAAACACACTCTTCACAAACACTCTTCACAAATATATTAATACCAAACATAATACTCTGAAAATTGATATTACATAAGGTTTCACACATAACACAAATGATTCCACATTTTTCTCATTCTTTGGCAATTATGCCAATTTCCATTCTTTTTACACTTTTTTCATCTTTTCTCATTATTTTCACAAATTTTCATCAATTTTATCAATTTACTTGCCATATCCTACATGTGGCCGAATTATGCCTACATTTGGCATAATAACACACTCGTCACAAATACACCAATAAATGCTTTTAGTCATCTTAAAATGGCTCACTCCATCACATATTATGCAATTCATAATATAAACATATACCTATACTCTTTTCATGTGTATTCACACATCAAAGTAGCATATTCATCACTTTCACATATAATGCAACATGTCCATCAAGTGCATATAAACACATTACATAAACTAATGTATTCATACAAAATATGTTCAAATACCATTTCAATCACATAATTATACTCGATTCTTCATTTTTCACACAATTTATATAACTTTAGCATGTTTTTTTTTTTACTTTTTTTAAGAATATCTCATCTTTTTCTATAATATTTCCATAATGCACACAACAATATCATTTCTCACATCAATTTCAACCATATGCTCAATTATACATGAAGTCACTTTAAAGAATTTCTTCATTCTTTAAAGAATGCCAACATGTAAAATACCATGTATAAATAATTAAATTAAATGTGATTAAAGTATATAGTAACCTCTTTTCTCCTTCTCAAGCCAAATTCTAAATTCTACCTCTTTATCACTTTACCCTACATATACATAATTCAATAACAAATAACATTTCTTATTTAAAGTCACTTACATGCTTATTGCATATCAAGTTACCCTTATTTATTCAATTCTCATTAAAATCCCATTAACTCTTTTGAATTCACCATTCACTACTTTGCTCAAAATTCATCCAACGTAACTCATTTCCAACATTTAACTATAAAAATATTACTTTCATATCAAATTAATATTAAAACAATTCACTTCCATAATTATAGAAATCTCTTTCAAAAATCCAAATTTTACATATTATAACCATCAACATTAACTTCACCAAAACTTATCTATATCATATTTCCAACTTAAAATCATATTATTTACATTAAAATAACATTAATTTATCTTATTACAATAATTAACATTATCTACATCAAAATCCTATTTTTACATAACCAAACCTTAGATTCAAACTTTATTCAAACTTGCCTATAATTAAATTCTAACCATAGAATCTTTACAAATATATAAAAATAACATTAAATTCATTCATTTCAACAATTATCTTCATCCATATAGAAAGTCCTAATTACACATAACCATTCAAAAACTATAATTCCATCCTTCTTTGTTCTTTTCAAACAATCAACCACCAATTCATTATATAATCATCACTTTAACTTCACTTCTATCTATGTTATCAATTTAATGCACTTTCTCTCTCTACCCAAATCTTACATAATCTTTAAATTAAAAAAAATAAGCTTGAAATTGAAAATACTTACTTGAATCCTTAGTAAATCTTCAAAATCCATCTTAAATCCTCTAGAATCTCTTATGGAATTTGGTGTATAAGAAAAACCACACTCTTCTCATCTTTTCTCAAAGCTCATGTTGGAGAAGAAGAGGAAGAAGAAGAAGAAGAAGAAATAGTCACTTTTTTCTTTATAATTCTCATCCTTATCATTTATATATAATTATATTTTAATTAACTAATTTCCACCAATCATATATCTTCCTTCTTTGACTTTCTTTCTTCTCTTTATTATTATTATTATTATTATTATTATTATTATTATTATTATTATTATTATTATTATTATTATCAACTTTTCCACAATAAACTTATACTTCACATATATGTAATTTATATTATATATATATGTATATGTAATATATATGTTTCTTATATGCTACATATACTTTTGTATACATATTCATGTGATACATATTATGTTTATGCAATGTATATTTAATATATACATTTACCCATATGTGTATATATATCATGTGTACTCTATGTACACATCAAGTATACCATATATATATCAAGTATATAATATACATACATATAATGAACATACATTTATATATGATATGTATATACTATGTATACAATAGGTATACATTAGGTATATACAACTCCTATACCTCTAAATACTTATCTAATTTCTCCAATATTATGGATATTATAGTCGAGGTGCCAATGGTTGCAGCAAATCCATCTTCATTAGATTTTCAAACACCTTTGACAAATGTTCTCCCACTTTTCTTTCTCCCATTCCCCATACAATTCTTTAAAATGCTTAGTTAATGTATGGCTCAATTGATCTTGTAGAATAGGAATTAACTCCTCATTTCCTTTTTGACCTCTATCAGTGGACATGTTCCTTGTTAATGTTGCCTTTCCTTCTCCTTTATGTTAGTGGGAGATGCCTCATTAGCAATGTTGATGATCTCCAGAATCTCAGTCATCTGGGTCCTTATAATCTCAACCAATTGATCTTGTAGCTTGGTTATCCTTGCTTCAAAAACTTCATTGACTATATCCCTAAGCTGGTTTGCATCCATCTTCCAAATAAAGCACTTGAATCAGAATCACTGGTGTAGGTGCTACTGTTTCTATCCTTAAACTACTATGTTCCAGGCCCGTGAGCTAGAAAGGATCAATACTATGTAATACAATGGATGTATGCATGTACATACAAATAACAAACAAACAAAAGAAGAAATAATGACCCTTCCAACCTTATATCACCCACACAAGAATGGAAAGTCTCTTTTCTTAGGTATATGGTCAACATAATATCAACATGGGATATCTTATTTTCAAAAAATTCCCTCGGATGGTTTGACCAACAATTGTCTTTTAAAATTTAGAAGTCGATCTATGATAATTCCCACTAATTAAGTCTTAATCCATTGGATTGACTAAAATTAGCTTTTATGCTATATCGTGGATTAAAACGAAATTAAAGGGTTTATGATAAATAGATTTCTCATTTGGAAAAGCAACTAATGATCTATGTCACAAACAAGCCTATGATTAACAAGTCTTAGTGTAAGTTAGGCCCACAATTGATTTTAATATTCCATAATTGATCCAACTATTTATAAGCCCATTCAAGAACAAGTTGTATTTTGAATGAAGTGAAAAATAGTTTTGAACTCATCATTGTAAAAAAGGTTTCAAAATGAGTCTTGGGCTTTATGCCATTATATGGAAAAGGATTTTTGGTCCATCTTAAAAAAAGTTTTATGTCCAAAGACCATCTAAAAGAGTTTGAAAATAATTTGGTCTTTCGAGCTTTGGCTTAAAAGAGTAAAATTATTTTGGGCATAAAAGGTTTTTATAATGCCCAATTTTTATTGAGTCTATTTATGCATTAATGGGTGAGAGAATAAGGGTGATTTAGATAGAAGAGCTTGAAATATAAAAAACATATAAATAACATATAAAAAGGGTTAAAAGTAAAAAGGTAAAAAGTTAAAATACAAAATAATATTATTTTAAATAAAATCTTAATTAATTAATAATATATATATCTATAGTTGAAGAGGATCAAAAGTCAATTTTCTAGAAAACACCTCTTTCTTCTTCTTTCTTCTTGTCTTGGTCGAATTTCATGGTGCTTGAGAGAGGGTGATTTTCATCCTTCAAACTATCAACAATTTTAGCTAGTTTCTATAAGGTGTGAAGGAAGCTTGAGTTCTAATTCAAGTAAAAAGTAAGTTTCCAAATCCTTAATGATTTTATTTTAGTAGAATTTTGATAGAATTGTAGTATGATGATATGATTGGATAGTTATGATATGGAATTGATGCAGAGTTAATGATAGGCTTGGTTTGGTATTTGGATGATGTTAGCTATAGTTGAGGTAGTGATTAAGTATTAGGGTTTTGGAAGGGGGTTTAGCTAACTTTAAGTTAGAGGAAGTTTAAGGGTTTAAAGATGTTCATGTAAGTTACTAACATCACTTTTGATTCTATAAATTGAATAGGTGTTGAGTAAATTGAATTGATGACTCTAAAGGAAAGACTACTTTGGTAGAAATGGGAGATAAATGGAGTTAAGGTCGGAAAGTAGTTTCCTTTTGCTTTGAGGGCTTCAAAAAGGTTAGTATATACTTGATGATGCTTTTGTTTTGATTTGCATCATGTTGGGATGATTTTATGGGATTTGGTGTATATTTTGAGTAACACGGGCATAGCCTTAAGAGGGAACATGGTTGTGTGACTGAGAAAGGTTCTCTATGTGTGTGGAAACATGGTGTGGCAGAATGGTTTTGAGATACACGGTCGTTCCATATGCATATATTGAGAATTGGACAGAATAGTTTTAAGACACACGGGTGTGTCCTTTAGGTAGACATGGTTCTGTGTGTATGTGTATTTTTAAATTTGACAGAATTATTTTGAAGTGCATGGGCATGCCCTTTAGGTAGGTACGACCGTGTCACCTAGATGCTTTAAGCACATGTTTGTGTTGTTGATGATGTTGAAATATGATGTGAATGAGCATGAGATATGAATGCATGATGAGAATGTGGATTGAGAAAACAATTAAACATTAAACATGAATGTGTGTTTTCTTATACTATATCTAGTTGTTAAAAGATTGCGCTTGGTGATTAGCATGCCATACGAGATGTGGTGAGGCACTGCATGCCACAGAGATGTTACTATGCCTCTTAGCGTGGCATATGAGGTGTCATATTGATTATTACATTGTGGATGAGACACTGGGTGTCATAGATATTATTACATCCACTAGCAAGATATAAAGATGTCGTTGATGATGAGATAGCCAAGGCAATGGTTCTGAGGCTAGGTTATTGTATAAGAATATTTGGGGACAATGCATGTTGGTTGAATATGTTTATGCATAAAACAAAGATGAGAATGGTGGTCATATACAAGCTTTATGCATGATCATATCATAATGCCATATTTAATGTTGCATTATCAAATATATACTGTTGAGCTTTAGGCTTAGCACGATTTATTCATCACACAAGTGATAGATTAGAGACTAGGAGTCCTTCTAAACTAGGATAGGTCTAGATAGTGGTTGGATATTAGAAGCATCTGTTGCCACAAGATCAAGCCCAACATATCATGTAAATATTCTTTTGGAAGAATGTATAATTGTTAACTATTTTATAATATATATAAATTATGTTATGACATAAGAATGTTTGTATTTATGGATGTACCACCATATTTCCTTATATATATATATATGTGTAAATATGACTATGGAATTTTGGGATAAGAGTAATGAGAATAATATTTCGATACATATTAATTGTTCACATGGTGAGTTATTTAAACTTAGAAATATTTGTATTTTAAATAGAACTCTGGCAAAATTTTATAGATTTGTTTACTTCTCTTATATCTATTTTATTATTTATATGATATTATAGACTACCAACTAAATTTATGAAGAGAATAAGGTTTAATAACAACACTTTAGTAATGCTTTTATACCCTATCCGTGTATATTACATATTTTAGGGAATGTGTACTATATACAGGTAGGTTATGAGGGTGTTATGTTTTTAGGCTTTAAAATTATTGTGGACTTTAAAATTATTTTAATCTTACACTATAATTAGGTCATATTAGGAAAAAGCAAACCAAATAGGCCATAACTCAAACCAAGATATGTTAACCATAGTCAAATAGCAAGTATATTAGGTAAACCTAAGGAAAGTTACTAGGTTAACTACATGGGTTTTAGTCTTTGGGTTGAAAAGCATAGGTTCCCATAGCAAGTATATACCAAAAGGTATGAGGCAATGAGTAGTTATGCAATGCTCGATCTCCATACCTTGAGTGAAAGTACGGTATTCCTTATACAACATAACACGGGTTACACAAGACATCGTAACTCACACACTTAATGCAATATTAAATGATACAATGGATAATATCATAATAAGAAAGAATAAAATAATATAAAGACCAACAAAATCTACTTCACTTATTCCTGGTGGAGTCGCCACTGTGAGTGGGGATTTTTGCCCCTACTTGCAGTGGAATGGTTCTTGCGACTTCAACATTGTTAGGCTCAAAGCCTTAGAGAACACGGGCCTAAACCTGGAGAAAATGGAGTTGCCATCCGGGCGGGCTAGGAAAATAGAAAGGGGTGTATGACTTGATTCCTAAGGAATTCCCAGCCCCTTATTGGGTTCGAAAAGTTGGGTATGCATAGGAAAGGTGAGAATGACACAACATGTAATATCCCAAAATTTTGGAAATACTAATTTTTGAAAATTAAATAAATGATTTAAAGTATATATATATATAATTAAATGAAAAAGGAAGGATGTGTATATGATGTATATATGTAGATATATGCAATATATACAAAGTCAAAATTTTAATAAGGCCAAATGATATTTTAATTATTTAAATAAATATTAATTAATGGATAGTGGAAGATGATATTTGATGTTATTTATATTATAATAATAAATATGCTTGGTGGAGAATTTGTTTGGTTTATGAGAGTGTTAGTTGGTAGTGGAGTTGATGATCACTATTTTCATCTTCTTCTTCCTCCATTGAAGCCGACCATCACCATCAAAGAAAAGAGAGAAGTTGTTTTTTGCTAACTCAAGTAATTGAAGGATTTTAAGTGTTCAAGTTGGAGTTTTGAGGATTTTCTTCATTTTTGGTAAGTTTCTAACTTGTTTCCTTGAATTTCCATGAAAGTGTGTATATGTTAATTGGATGTTTGGTGTAGTTTGTGTTAATGGTTGATTTTGGTATGTTTGAAGTTCTTTTGTTTAGTTAACTATGAAGTTTGGGGTTGGATTGAAGAAAAGAAGGTTAAGTTTGGTGAAGAGAATAAGAGTTTTGGGTTGTGTAACTTTTGGGTTAAGAAGTCATTGTTGTGATTGTGTATTTTTGCTTGTAATTGAGTTGTTTTGATGTTTATACAAGTTTTATGTGGTATAATGATGGATTTGGTTGAGTTTGTATGGAGTTGAAAAGGTTAATGAAAGATAATAGTTGGATGTGGCAATTATGTTGGATATCAAGATTTTTAGCCTGACACGCCCGATGACACAGCCATGCCTTTGGCCGTGTCGATGGTTCTATTTTCATTGTTGGCGACACGAGTAGTAATACGCCCATGTCACTGAGCGTGTCACAGCTACTGTGTTGTTGTAGAATTGACACGTGCAGTGACACGCCCATGTTACTGAGCATGTCATAGCTATTGTGTTGTTGAAGTATTAACACGTGCAGTGACACGTCCATGTCACTGAGCGTGTCATAGCTTCTATGATGTGGGTTTAGGGCACGGTCATGGATACGCCCGTGTTGTTGAGCGTGTCATGTGTAGAGTTTGCCCTAGATAGTTCTTTTCCTTATTTTCCTTGTGTTGAGAAGTTTTGTTTATACCTATAAGTGGATCACTAAGTGATTATTTGTAATCACATTTGGTTTAGGCTTTGAAGAGACTTGAGTTACCCAATCCAAGTGTTGAGGGATATCTTGGAAGAGGAGGTTAAAAGTGGTGTTTGTTTCTTTTAGAGGTAAGTACAAACTTTAAATAATTGTTATTATTTACATGACATTGGGATTTAACACATTTGGTTGGAAAATGTGTTAAGTTACTTACTACATTATTGGTGCATGAGTAATATGCTATGATTTGTACATAGTGAATTATGTTGAAATACCCAAGGTAATTGAGTAATGTTTTGTAAATAAAAAGAAATGTGGTATAATGTGATGAGATATGTGGAACCATAACGTAATGAATTGATATTGATATAAATGAGAAAATTGAGAAAAAGATGAGAAAATATGGTAATGTGCCTAGCTTGATTATGTGATAATGAGAAATATGAATAAATAGTGTGCCTAGTATGTTATTCAATTTTTAGAGTTCTGGGTTTGGCGGAATGCCTATGATTTGCCTACGGGATGGACGCTGGGTGTCACTGTGAAAATGTTTTTGAGGTAAAATGACCAGGTCGTAAGCCTCAAAAACAAATCCTTGAAGCTAGGCTGGGTGAAATGACCGGGTCGTAAGCTCAGACCTAGTTGGATTATTCCATGGATATATTGCCTACGGGGCTAGACACATGGTGTCATTATAGACCAAAGCAGTAACTCTGGAATTTGAATAGCATATTAGATTCTTTTTGGACCCATGCTTGGGTTTGCTTTTATGTGAATTATGAATTGTGGAATAATTGAGCAATTTATTAAGATATAATGATATAATGCTATGAAATGTAATATCCTTATGTGTTGTGCATTGGCATTGCATTTGAATTATATTGTTAACAAAGTTTGTACCACTAAGATTTTGGCTTAGCGCGATTATGGTTCATCGCGCAGGTGACAGAGTAGATCTGGTTGAGCCGGAGAGTTCAGCTAGACCGAGTCGAGTCTAGGCTTGAGATTGAGTGCAGTGTTGATCGTTGGACATCAAGATCAGAGACAAACTTCCAGCATGTATATATTTTATATTTTTGTACATATTGATTTCAAGTATATTATGTTATATATATATATATATTGATGTATGTACATGTATATTCCTCAAACTATCAAAAAAATGTTTTAAATAAACCTTTGGTAATGGAGTAATAGATGTGTTTTAGCAAGTAAAGTTTCATCTATTATTTATATAATATCAATTAAATGTTTTAAGTTATAAAGATTTTATAAGTGAAGATTTGTTTTGTTAAAATGGGTTGTGACATTCTTGTATCTTATATTCGTATATACATATATTGGGTGTATTTAGTGTACATATATTAGGTATAAGGGTGTTACATTTGTTTTGGTATCAGAGCCTAGGTTTGAGGTTCTCAACCTAGGTAAGTTATAAGAAAAAGAAAATTGAGATTTTTAAAATATGGTTTTTAAATATAATACATACATTGGCACTGGCAGTTTCTAATCCTTGATGTGGAAAATTTTGTTGTGTTTGCAGATATAGGTAGTTATGGCGTCTCAGACACGTCAGTCTACTGAGGGTAGTGCTGAGAGTTTGGCTTCTGTTGAGGGTAGAGATGGAGCTAGAGTTGAGATAGCTGGAGGGGCACCTACTCCTATGCCTGAGAGACCAGCAATTGATGAGATTCTGTATGGCCGGGTATGGCATATGGTGGAGTTGTTAAGGTAGGCTTCATTTCAGCAGCCACCATAGCTGTGGCTATAATTACCGACGAGGCAATATGATAAGTTGAGGAAGTTTAGAGCTGAGGACTTTATGGGTACTACAGATCCTGTTGTAGCTGAACAGTGGCTAGATAGAGTCCAGAGAGTGTTCATCCAGCTGCAGGCTACTCCAGAAGAAAAGTTTGATTATGCTAAATCTCTTTTGCAGAGGGATGCATATGACTGGTGGAAGACGGTTCCACATGCCTTGGATAATCCACAAATCTTGACCTATAATGATTTTTTACGGGAGTTCGAGCAGAAGTATACTCCGAGAGAGTATAGAGATGGAAAGAAGATAGAGTTCTTGAGCTTGAAGCAGGATACCAAAACTATGTCAGAGTATGTGATAGAGTTTACCTGGTTGAGTCAGTATGCTGGTGGGATCATTTCTGACAACATTGACCGGTGTCGTATATTTGAGGAGGGACTGAGACCTTCTATTATGTGCATTATCGCAGGCTCCCGATATCAAGATTTTTCCCAGTTGGTTGCAGCTGCCAGGAGTGTTGAGAGAGCACAGGGTCTTGCAGCAGTTTCCAGAGATGAGGAGACCAGAGCTAGGAGATGTCAGAGTGAGGTAGGATCTCCATCTATGAAGAGAGGCCGAGGAGGTTATTTTTTGAGGTTCAGTAGGAGCCAAAGGCAGTCTGGTAGGTCAATACAGCAGCAGAGGCAGAGACCGAGACCTACAGTTTATGTGGCTAGTGCACCGACCCCAGTGGCTCAGAGGCCTGCTCCACCTACTTGTGTTCATTATGATAAAGCTCATGGAGGTGTTTGCTAGTGGAGAGGTACTTCGGGAGTGTGTTTTAGATGTGGGTCACTAGATCACTTTATCAGAGATTGCCCAGGGCTACCAGAGGATAGACAAACAGATTCTCGACCCAGTGTTAGAGGGGGTCGTGGTGGCAGACATTTTAGCAGAGGGGGTCAGGCATGGTCTGGTCAGAGAGGAGGTTCTACCGCAGGTAGTAGATCAAATGAGGCAGGACCATCTTGGCGAGTATATATGATGCAGAGGTAGCCAGATGCTTCAGCTATTATTGCTGGTACTTTTTTTTTGGTACTTCAGTTCTTGATTTGATAGACACTGGATCAACTCATTCATACATTAGTGCATCTATCTTGCCTGTGACTGATTTGCATTCAGAGTCCTTGGGATTTGATGTTTTGATGACAAATCCTTTGGGGCATAGTGTTGTAGTTAGCAAGGTGCACTGTAATAGTTCGGTTGTGGTTCAAGATGAGGAGTTCCTTGGTGACTTGATTGAGATGCCTTTTAGGGCGTATGATTTAATTTTAGGCATGGATTGGTTATCTAAGCATGGGGCTATGGTAGATTGTCAGCAAAAGTGTGTTACCCTGAGAACCTGTGATGGCAGTAATGTGATGGTATCTAGTGAGCAGAGACATCTTTCATCCATGTTTGTTTTCAGCTGTTTCTGCTAGGAGGATGATTAGGAAATGATATGAGGCTTATCTTGCTCATGTTGTAGATACCAGAGTAGTGGGTTCCCAGCCTGACAATATACCCATAGTTGCTGAGTTCCTAGGTGTTTTTCTTGAGGAATTGCCAGGAATACTGTAGACCCTTAATTTTTGACCCAATCCGGTCCAATATGTTTTATTTAGTCTAAAATGATTTTTGTTGTCTAATTGGTCCAAAATAATTTTTATTACATAATTTTTGCTTTAGTATTTAATTTTTATTAATAAAAAATAGAAATAAACAAATAATAGTCAAAAATAAAAATAAAAATAAAAATCAGAGTTGAAAAAATCGGCGACGAAAAAAAATAACGCGGGCCCGTGGGCACGGGCCCGCGAAATCACTGTGCTATTTCGCACGTAGAATTTTCCTATCTGCGAAATAGCCCACGTAGAAATTTTCTACCTGCGAAATAGCTTACGGGCCCGCTACGCGCGCTGCCGCAGCCAGCTGCGGCAGATTTTTTTGCCAGCGCAGTTTTTCCGCAGCAATTTTTTTTCGGCAACGCAATTTTTCCGACGCAAATTTTTCGAAACCTAATCCAATTAGGTTTTGGTTTCTTTTTTTATTAATATTACTTACCTTAACTAATTAGGAATAAACAACCTCAAACCACTATAAATAAGGACCAAAGGAAATTAATTTAGGGGGGGAAATCCAAGAGTAGTTTGGAAAATTTGAAACCAAATCAAGGAAGGAAAAGAAGAAATTGAATTCAACTCTTTTCTAGAATAGCAGCATCATGATTTAGAGGATTCAAAGGCAAAAAAAAAAGGCTTGTCTTTGGAGTTAGTTCATCCAAAAAGAATTGTTTTTGGAGAAATCATCAAAAGAAGGTATGTGTTAATTAATTTTCTTTAATTGTTTTTTTTACACAGTAGCAAATTTATGAAATCAAAATTAAAAACCTTTGAACTTTAATTTAGTTTTTCTAAAGCCAAAAAAAACCTTATTTCGTTAGTTTATCTTCCAAAAGGCTTAAAATTGTTATTTTTCTTCTTAAAAATCTTAAAACTCTAATTGAACATATTTTTCAAAAAAACTAAGATGAAAATTCTGCTTCTTTTAAAATTTTAAAGTAGGTTCTATTTCCTTCAAAAAAGTCTTCTAAAACATCTTTTCTAGTTATAAAAACTTTAATTCACTTGTTTAAATTCATAAAATTCCATAAAATATTAAATTTTCTTCCAAACCCTAAGATTAAAATTACCATCCGAGACCCTAAATTCCAAAATATCAAATCCAAATTCAACTTCCAAAACCTAAAATAATGAACCCTAATCCTTTTAAAACTTTAAACCCTAATTTTTATGAACCCTAATCCTTTTAAAACATTAAAAAAATAATAACATAAAAACATAAATTTTACACAGTAGCTTAGAAACCCAATAACCAAAAATCACAAATCAAAGTATTTTAAAGTGTCTAAAACCCTAGTTTCATGATTTCACCATTCAAATATTAATTTAGTTAATCAAAGTGTCTTACCAACCTTTTAAAAACATAAAACCTTTAATCTATTTTAATTCCATAAAAGTCACAGTAGCTTAAATTTATGAAATTTCCAAAATCTTAACACATGAGATAAAGAAATCTAAATGGAAATAGTAGCTATAATTTGGACTTTTTTTATTTTTAATTTGCTTTATTCAATTCTATATTTGATTATGCTTTGATTTATTTTACATGCCTTAATTTATTTAATTTCAATACTTGGTTTATTTAATTTATCATGGATGGATGTTTATTTTATATTTTGATTAATAGGTTTGATGAATGATTTATTTATGATGAATGATTATTTACTTTTATCAATTAAATTAGACTTCCAAATGTTGTAAGAGGTATGTTTCCACTTGGTGGGTACCTCATTAGTTAAATATCATGTAATTTAATTTCCATTTTTTTAGAACCTATGTACAGGGCATGTTTCTACCTTTTGGTGGGTGTCCCATCTAGGCATGTGATGTAAGGACATGTTTCCATCCTTGGATGGGTGTCCATTTATTTGCTTTGTTTGTACATTGCTTTGATTTTAATATATTGATACTTTCTTTTAATTATTGTGTGTAATATGGATAATATTGTTATATTTAAGAATTTTATAATATTAAGACCTGTAAAGGAGGCCGGTTCCAATGAACCGGGCGTTGTGGGGGTGCTGGGCCATTTCTCACCTTCCCCGCACGTACCCAACTTTTTGAACCCATTAAGGGGTTGGGGATTCCTTAGGAATCAAGTCATCCACCCCTTTCTTTTTCCCGGTTCGTCCGGGTGGCGACTCCATTTTTCTCTGGATTTAGGTCCGTGTTCTCTAAGGCCCCGAGCCTAAACAGTGCCAAAGTCGCAAGAACCATTCCACCGGGAGTGGGGGCGAAAATCCCCGCTCATTGTGGCGACTCCACTGGAGATAAGAGAAGTTGATTCCGTTGGTCTTTATATTATTTTATTCTTTCCTATAATGATATTATCCATTGCATCATCTTAGATTGCATCGTGTGCGTGAGTTAGGACACCCGTGTTACCCGTATTATGTTATGTGAGGGATACCATACTTTCACTCAAGGTATGGAGATCGAGCATGGCATAACCACTCATAGCCTTGTACGATTTGGTATATACTTGCTATGGGAACCTAAGCCTTTTTACCCAAAGACTAAAGCTCATATAATTGGCCTAGTTACTTTCCTTAGGTTTTACCCCAAATGCATGTTGTTTGACTATGGTTAGTTTATCTTAGTCTAAATCATGGCTTATTTGGTTTGTTCTTTTTCTAATATGACCTAAGTATATTGTAAGCTCAAAATAAATTTTTCTTTAAAGTCCAAAAGACCAAAGCTATTTTTCAAAATTTTTAAGATGGTCTTTGGACATAAAACTTTTCTAAAAAAAATCAAAAATTCTTTGGCCCATGGCCCAAATACTAAGCCCAAAATCCATTTTTCTAAAATCTTTTACGATGGGCTTAGCAACAAAACTATTTTCACCCAACTTTTTCTTACAAAGAGCTTGCAAAAATATCTAGGTCAATTGTGAAATACCAAAAATCAATTGTGGGCCTAGTTTACACTAGGAATTAATTAACCATGGGCTTGTTTTTGGCATGAACCATTAGTTATCTTTTCAAGTGAGAAATCTATTTATAATAAACCTCTTAATTTCGTTTTAATCCAATATAGCATAAAAGCTACTATAGTTGGTTGAATGGATTAAAACCTAATTAATGGGAATTATCATGGATTGATTTCCATTTTCAAAAATATAACTATTGGTTAAAACGTCCGAGGAAATTATTCGAAAGCAAGATACCCCATGTTGGTATTTTGTTAACCATATACCTAGGAAAAAGGGACTCGCCATTCATGTGTGGATGTTATAAGGTTGGAAGGAGCGTCCTATTTATCCTTATTTGTTGATTGTTTATGCATACATGCATACATGCATACATTTTCATCTCATATCATTGATCCTCTTTGGCTCACGGCCCTGGATTACGATAGTTCTAAAGCTTACAACAATCCGACCTACGCCGGAGATGAAGTATCTAGCAACGACTCAATCACTTGCTCACCTAAAGCAATGGAGCCCTGGATGAAGCCCTTAATGCCAAGATGGAAGAAATCAAAGAGGCCCTAGCTGAGACCATAAAGAACCAATTGACTACAATCTTAGAAAACCATGCCGAGGCATCTGCTAGCACTAAGAAACCAAAGGACAAAGGGAAGACCAAAGTTAGTGAAGTGGTTTTTGATGATGAAAAGGTGATCATTGATGATGATGATGATTGGGCTCAATACTACCAAGAGGTTCAAGAAAAGAAGAAAGAACCAAAAGTCGTTGAGAAGGTAACTATTGAAAAGACCGAGACTTCTGATGTTGAAAAGATGATTGCTGATTTAGAAAAGAAAATTGAGAAGAAAATGTAGACCGAAGAGATGTCCTAGATTGACAAATTATTTAAGCTAGATGAAGAAGTTCCATACAAATTCAAGATGCCATCCTTTGCAAAGTACAATGGCACCAGAAATCCTCATCTCCATGTGAAGCAGTATATCACTATCATGCAGTCTACCCGAGCTACTAAGGCTCAAACTCTAAGGTACTTCATGCTCTCATTGGATCCTGCTGTCCAAAATTGGTTCAATACCTTAGATGATGGAACACAAAAGAATTGGGATTTGCTTTACAGGCCTTCATCCAACAATATGGATATAATATCGAGATGGAAGTTACCTTAATGGAAGTGGAGTCCATTAGACAAAGGCCAAATGAGAATTTTGTAGACTATGTGAAGAGATGGAGAAATAAGGCTGCTTTGCTCAAGAAAAGGACCGATGAATCTGATCAAATAAGGATGATCGTGAGAGGGGTGTTGCCTAATCTCCGTGAAAGGATGTCTCACACCCTTATAAGGGATTTCAAAGACCTTCTCCAAGCTGGTTTACAAATTGAAGAATGGGAAAGGGAGAAGAGCCGCTTTGCAACAAAAAGGAACGAGAAAGGGAGCTATCAACCTGGTAGCCAAAGCACACAATAAGAAGTTGATGTTAATGTAACCGGTCAAGGAAATAAAAGACAATTTTCAGATCTGGGGAAGCCTCTATCTTGGATTTTTAGCAAGCTACAAAAGAAAGGATTGTTACAACCATTGGCTCCTCGACCTTTACCTAGTCCATTACCCCCAAAATTTGATACTAAGGCTTTTTGTCAATTTCATCAGACTCAAGGACATGAGACTGATAGGTGTACCCAATTAAGGCATGAGATCCAAGATTTGATTGATAGTGGCAAGCTACCCAAGCCGGATAAGCCCAACACTAAAGACAATCCATTACCAAGGTTTAATAGAGTACCTCCACCGGCAACCTTCATGGTGGGAAAAGGATTGGAAGAAAATTTTGTTTTATCCTCTTTTCAAGATGGGAATGTTGAAGATGTGAAAGGAAAAGAAGCCTAACTCAATGAACTTTCCTTAGCTTGAATGTTGCTTTTCAATCTTACTTTATTTAATATTTTGGAACTATTGTTTTTTTCAAATTTAAAGTTGTTTGAATAAATTACTTTCATCAAAATTTTTGTTGGTCTTTGTTCATTTTGGTGCTCGACCAATGAGGAATCTAGCTTGATAATTCATGAATTAATATATTTATGCATCATGACTTGAATGACTTTACTAGGTGAGGGAATGGCTCTATAGCATTGAGTTGTGTATGCTTACTTAGAGAGGGCTCCTACATAATTATCTTTGTCTAGGTCCTAGTCAGTCTAAGAACATGCTTTGAAAAACTTTCGAGGCGAAATTGAACTCTACTTATTTAAGGGAGAAATGATCTAGGCATTGTTTGGTTAGCCAACAACTAGTATCCACCCAATTAAATATCAATCCCTAGTTATCCCTTTGAGCCTTCATAAAATTTTAGCTTTCTTTTCATTGGCATATAACCCCAACAACCTGCCCTGAGCTGTTGTGATTCTTTTGACAAGTCTTATGATCACTAAGATGAATAGGAAAGAAGATCAAAGAAAGCAATGATTAGTCAAGATCATGAGGATAGTTGAAGTTTCCAAGACCATAAGGGTAGTTGAAGTTCACCTAATATCTCCAATCTATCAAGACAACATCGGAGTAACAATTGATTTATCCCTGTTGAAGAAGATTTATGTCACTCCACTCATCCATTATTGGAAGCCCAAGCTAGTATAAATGAGACAACTCTTTTAGAGCTAGAACTAAGCAAAAAAAAAAGAGAAAGAAGAGAAGAAGAAAAAAGAAGAAAAAAGAAAAAGAAGAAAAAAAGAGAAAAGAAAAAGAAAACCCAAAATGGTTCAAAAAGCCAACTGAGTTCTCTTTTACCTAAGACAACAAAAGGCTTCCATTTGGTTTATAAGGATGATTTGACTTGAATTGGTCCAACCCAACCAAAGATTCGATCAAAACCAAAGGAAAAGGAGAAAGACCATACAGTTCTTGAAAGTTCTATACTTGATAGTCCTATAAGAAAGAAGGACAAAATGATAAAAGAAAGGGAAGAGTAAGGAAAGAGAAAGAGAAGGGAAGAGTAAGAAAAATAAGAGGAAAGAAAAGGGAAAAGAAGAAAAGAAACGAATTTGGGTCTTAAACTTTTTACAAGGGCATAAACTGTCCTAATCAAGATCCAGATTAATGCCAAGAATTTGGAATTTAGCAAGATTACTGCAAGCTGCCGAAAATTCAAACAAGAAATTTATAGTGTGAGGGTTTGTCCATTGTGTCACACCAGCTCCAATCTCAAAATGGCCTTCATTTAAACCCGTGTCCCTCATAGACCCCATTTCAAGCCTATCAAAGACTTGTTGATCTCTCTTGGTAGGTAGAGTCTATTAGTAGAGATAGTTTGGATAAGCATGCATATGAGATAGTCAATATTTAAACTCAAATGAGACCTTTGGCCAAGTAATGTGTATGTGCCTATCTGAAGTGCAACAATTCTAGCTTAAATAGAAATAATTCCCGAGTTTAGTACTGTAACTAGGGTTGTCATGTTATAGATATATTAATTTGAAAAATCAAGTCCTGAGGTACATTGACATTAATTTGGCAAAGCCAACATTTGTTTTCAAAATCAAAATTCAAAATTAAAAAAAAAAAGAGTGTTTTGTCATACAAAGCCTTCGAGCTAAGGGAAGTCTGTTGAAATGATTATTGGCAAGGTCATGAAGAAGCTATCAACCGACATGCTAAAACATAGTTGGAAATGGATGCATCCCTGACTCTGCTGCTCAGGGTCTCTACCACTCATGTTTTCAACATCTTGAAGATGAAAGCCACAAATGCAAAAGCTTTCGAGCATTCCCATGCAAGACTTGAACAAGCATCAAAAGGAGTCAATGAGAACACTTCTGCTGATCACCTCAGTCTGTGAGTTAATAAAACCACTTTAAGTATCATTCATGCATATCATGCATACACGAGCATGTCACATTGCACTTTCTTGTCTTGTGTTGTCTATTCCTTGTCAAAATGAACAGCAAGCAATCAAAAGAAGATATCAAATCAGGGGGGCATAGAAAGCCCATTGCTTGAGAAAGCTCCAGTAATCTTGCAAAGAGAAGAAATGCATGCTTATACGAAGAACAATACGGCAAAAACATCAAACAAAGCTTGCATGGATAAAATATTTGGTTTGAGCCTACACAGGGGGCAAAGTTTCTCCTTTTCAATTTTTTGAGTTTATATACCAAATATTTTTAAACTCACTTACAAATATTTTGCCACACAGGGGGGCAAGGAGAGGATTTAAGGTCCAATTAAAAATAGCTAAATCTTTGCAGAAAGGAAGAACAAAAGAGTGGAACATTAGAACTCTCAAAAGAATGAAGATGTAAAAGACAAAAGACTAATCCAGCTAAAAGAGCTGAAGCCAGGGTAAAGACCCGACCTCCAATGGATAAAGACCCATGTTTCAAGGGTAAAGACCCAATCTCAAAGGATGAAGATCCATTTGCAAGGGTGAAGACCCGATCTCAAAGGATGAAGATCCATTTTTTTCAAGGATGAAAACCCGATGTCAAAAGATGAAGATTCATTTTCAAGGATAAAGACCCGATCTCAAAGGATGAAGATCCATTTTGAGGGTGAAAAACCACAATGCATAGAATAACCGGAGCAGTCAGATTTCTCAAATGATAAGAGGTTAGTCAAACTCAATCTCGGGTCCAACACCCATTCTCGGGTCCAAGTACCCAAATCAATTCAAGCTCGGGTCTAAGTACCCAATCTCGGGTCCAAGCACCCATTCTCGGGTCCAAGTATCCAAATCAATTCAAACTCGGGTCCAAGCACCCAATCTCGGGTCCAAGTACCCAAATCAATTCAAGCTCGGGTCCAAGTACCCAATCTCGGGTCCAAGTACCCAAATCAAATCTAATCTCGGGTCCAAGTACCCAAATAAAATCTAATCTCAGGTCCAAGTACCCAAATCAAATCAATCTCGGGTCCAAGTACCCAATCCTGGGTTCAAGTACCCAAATTCCATCCAATCTTGGGTCCAAGTACCCAAATCAAATTCAACCCAATCCTGGGTCTAAGTATCCAAAATCAATTTAATCTCGGGTTCAAGTACCCAATCTCGGGTTCAAGTACCCAATCTTGGGTCTAAGTACCCAAATCAAATCAATCTCGGGTCCAAGTACCCGATCTCTGGACCATGTACCCAATCTCGAGTCCAAGTACCCAAATCAAATTCAATCTTGGGTCCAAGTACCCAAAATCAATTCAATCTCGGGTCCAAGTACCCAATCTCAGGCCCAAGTACCCAATCTCGGGTCCAACTACTCAATATTGGGTCCAAGTACCCAAATCAAATCAATCTCGGGTCCAAGTAACCGATCTCATGTCCAAGTACCCAATCTCGAGTCCAAGTATCCAAATCAAATTCAATCTTGGGTCCAAGTACCCAAAATAATTTAATCTCGGGTCCAAGTACCCAATCTCGGGTCCAAGTACCCAATCTCGAGTCCAAGTACTCAATCTTAGGTCCAAGTACCCAAATTCGTACCCAAATTCAATTAATCTCGGGTTCAAGTACCCGATCTCGGGTCCAAGTACCCAAAACAAATTTAATTTGCCATCTCAAAAATTAAGTCTTATTGCTTTTCATTCTCTTTCACTAAGGTTTCAGATCATTCAAGCAGGGGGCAAACTGTAAACACTTAATTTTTGACCCAATCTGATCCAATATGTTTTATTTAGTCTAAAATGATTTTTATTGTCTAATTGGTCCGAAATAATTTTTATTAAATAATTTTTTCTTTAGTATCTAATTTTTATTAATAAAAAATAGAAATAAACAAATAAAAGTCAAAAAATAAAAATAAAAATTGGAGTCAAAAAATTCGGCGACGAAAAAATTGTCGCGCGGGCCCGTGAAATCACTGTGCTATTTCGCACGCAGAATTTTTCTGCCTGCGAAATAGCCCAGAAATGTTCTGCCTGCAAAATAGCTTACGGGCCTGCTCCACGCTCTACCGCAGCCAGCTGCGGCAAATTTTTTTGCCAACGCAGTTTTTCTGCAGCAGTTTTTTTTCGGCAGTGCAATTTTTCCGACGCAAATTTTTTGAAACCTAATTCAATTAGGTTTTGGTTTCTTTTTTTTATTAATATTACTTACCTTAACTAATTAGGAATAAACAACCTCAAACCACTATAAATAAGGACCAAAGGCAATTAATTTCGGGGGAAAAAATCCAAGAGTAGTTTGGAAAATTTGAAACCAAATCAAGGAAAAGAAGAAATTGAATTCAACTCTTTTCTGGAACAGTAGCAGCATGATTTAGAGGATTCAAAGGCAAAAAAAAGGCTTGTCTTTGGAGTTAGTTCATCCAAAAAGAATTGTTTTTGGAGAAATCATCAAAAGAAGGTATGTGTTAATTAATTTTCTTTAATTGTTTTTTTACACAGTAGCAAATTTATGAAATCAAAATTAAAAACCTTTGAACTTTAATTTAGTTTTTCTAAAGCCAAAAAAAAACCTTATTTCATTAGTTTATCTTCCAAAAGGCTTAAAATTGTTATTTTTTCTTCTTAAAAATCTTAAAACTCTAATTGAACATATTTTTCAACAAAACTAAGATAAAAATTCTGCTTCTTTTAAAATTTTAAAGTAGGTGCTATTTACTTCAAAAAGTCTTCTAAAACATCTTTTCTAGTTATAAAAACTTTAATTCACTTGTTTAAATTCATAAAATTCCATAAAATATTAAATTGTCTTCCAAACCCTAAGATTAAAATTACCATTTATTTGATGTAAGGACATGTTTCCATCCTTGGATGGGTGTCCATTTATTTGCTTTGTTTGGACATTGCTTTGATTTTAATATATTGATGCTTTCTTTTAATTATTGTGTTTAATATGGATAATATTGTTATATTTAAGAATTTTATAATATTAAGACCTGTAAAGGAGGCCGGTTCCAATGAACCGGCCGTTGTGTGGGTGCTGGGCCATTTCTCACCTTCCCCACACATACCCAACTTTCCGAACCCATTAAGGGGTTGGGATTCCTTAGGAATCGAGTCATCCACCCCTTTCTTTTTCCCAGTCCATTCGGGTGGCGGCCCCATTTTTCTCCGGACTTAGGTCCGTGTTCTCTAAGGCCCCGAGCCTAAACAGTGCCGAAGTCACAAGAACCATTCCACCGGGAGTGGGGGTGAAAATCCCCGCTCACAAATACCCCCTAAGAGAGAGGTTGAGTTTTGTATCGATTTATTGCCTGGTACCACTCCCATCTCTGTTACTCCTTATCAGATGGCACCTGCTGAGTTGAGAGAGCTGAAGGTGCAGTTACAGGAATTATTGGATAAAGGGTTCGTTCGCCCTAGTGTGTCTCTGTAGGGAGCGCATGTGTTGTTTGTGAAGAAGAATGATGGCACCTTGAGATTGTGTATTGATTATGGGCAGTTGAATAAAGTGACCATTAAGAATAAGTATCCTTTGCCTCGAAGAAGATCTCTTTGATCAGTTGAAAGGAGCAGCAGTATTCTCTAAGATTGATTTGAGATCAAGATACCATCAGTTGAGAGTCAGAAATGAAGATGTACCTAAGACAGCTTTCCGTACAAGGCATAGGCATTATGAGTTCTTGGTGATGCCTTTTGGATTGACGAATGCACCAGCAACTTTTATGGATTTGATGAACAGGGTGTTCAGACCATATTTAGATCAACTTGTGGTGGTTTTTATTGATGATATTTTGGTGAATTCACTTAATAAGGAGGATCATGATAAGCTTTTGCGGGTTGTATTGCAGACTCTAAGAGAGAAGCAGTTATATGCTAAGCTATCTAAATGTGAGTTTTGGCTTGATCAAGTGACTTTTCTTGGTCATGTGGTCTCAGCACAGGGTATTAGAGTGGATCCGAATAAAGTTGAGGCTATTTTGAATTGGAGTTCACCAAAGACTGTGACAGAGGTTAGAATTTTTTGGATTTGGCAGGCTATTATCGAAGGTTTGTGAAAGGTTTTTCTATGATAGCTACTCCACTCACTAGATTACTTCAGAAGGGAGTTAGATTCATGTGGACAGATTGATATCAGGCGAGTTTTGAGCAGTTGAAGGAGATGTCGACTCAGGCTCCTATCCTTACTTTGCCTGTGGAAGGTAAACCATATGTGATATACAGTGATACTTCACATAGTAGTTTAGGTTGTGTTTTAATGCGAGAGGGTAGAGTCATTGCTTATGCCTCTCGATAGTTGAAGCCGCATGAGCTAAATTCCCGATGCATGATTTGAAGTTAGCAGCTATAGTTTTTACTTTGAAGATTTGGCGACATTACTTGTATGGGGAGAAGTGTTTCATTTATATGGATCACAAGAGTTTGAAATATCTGGGTATTCAAAGAGAGTTGAATCTTCGACAGAGACGATGATTAGAATTGATTAAAGACTATGATTGTTTAATTGATTATCATCCCGGTAAGGCAAATGTTGTTGCTGATGCCTTTAGTCGGAAGTCTTTGGCAGGTTTGACTGCTTATTTGCTCTTATTGCTTGTTGAGTTGAGATCGTTGCATGCCAAATTTGAGTCTTGTGATGATGTTGCATTGATGGCTCAGTTGCAATTAAGGCCGGTGTTATTGGATCAGATTAAGGAGACTCAGTTGGCAGATGAGAAAATTCAGAAAGCTGTATTGGATTGCCAAAAGGGGGAGAGGCAAGACTTTCATGTGAGAAGTGATGGCAGTTTTTGGTACAGAAATAGGTTGTGTGTTCCTGATGATGCAAGATTGAAAAAGGTAATTTTGGAGGAAGCACATCAGTCAGGTTATGTTATGCACCCTGGGAGTACAAAGATGTATCACAATTTGAAATAATATTATTGGTGGTCAGGTATGAAGAGGGACACAACAGAGTTTGTATCCAGATGTCTCACTTGTCAAAGAATGAAGGCTAAACACTAAGTTTATTTAGGATTACTTCAGCAATTATCAGTGCCAGAGTGAAAATGGGAGCAAGTGATAATGGATTTTGTGACTGGATTGCCTTTGACTCAGAAGAAGCATGTTGTAATCTGGGTGATTGTTGATCGGATGATGAAGACAACTCATTTTCTTCCAGTTCGAATGGATTATTCTCTTGATGGGTTGGCTGAGATGTATATCAGTAGGATAGTGAGGTTGCATGGAGTTCCCCAATTTACATCGAGATTGTGGAGAAGTTTGCAGGATGCTTTAAGCTCTCGTATACATTTTAGCACCGCTTTCCATCCTCATACAGATGGGTAGTCAGAGAGAGTGATACGAATTTTAGAGGACATGTTGAGAAGTTGTATTATTGATTTCTCTGGGAACTAGGACAGATTTTTACCACTAATTGAGTTTTCTTATAACAACAGTCATCAGTCCAGTATTATAATGGCACCTTATGAGGCATTGTATGGTAGAAGATGCAAGACACCTCTATGTTGGGATGAGATTAGAGAAGGTAAGTTGATTGGTCCTAATTTGATTAGGGAAACAGAAGAGAAAGTAAAGGTGATTAGGAACTGTCTGAAAGTAGCCTCAGACTGACAGAAATCATATTCAGATTTTTTAAAAAAAAAGAGAGACATAGAGTTCAGTGTAGGAGATAATGTATTTTTGAAAGTGTCTCCTTGGAAGAAAATTTTGAGATTTAGCCGCAAAGGGAAGTTGAGTCCTCGTTTCATAGGACCTTATGAGGTACTGGAGAGAGTTGGACCAGTGGCCTATAGATTAGCTTTATATCCTGAATTGGATCGAATTCACAATGTCTTCCATGTCTCTATGCTTCGGAGGTATAGATTAGACCCATCTCACATTCTTTTAGTAGAATCAATTAAGGTGAATCTAGATCTAACTTATGAGGAAGAACCAGTGGCTATTTTGGCACATGAAGTGAAGGAGTTGAGAAATAGGAAAGTGCCACTTGTGAAAGTTCTTTGGAAGAATCACGCTACTAAAGAAGCAACATGGGAGAGTGAACAGATGATGCGGAATCAGTATCCCCAGTCGTTATAGACTTGAGAGTAGATAATTTTGAGGATGAAATTTATTTATAGAGGGGGAGAATTGTAATATTCCAAAATTTTGGAAATACTAATTTTTGAAAATTAAATAAATGATTTAAAGTATATATATATATATATATGATTAAGTGAAAAAGGAAGGATGTGTATATGATGTATATATGTAGATATATACAATATATACAAGTCAATATTTTAATAAGGCCAAATGATATTTTAATTATTTAAATAAATATTAATTAATGGATAGTGGAAGATGATATTTGATGTTAATTATATTATAATTATAAATATGATTGGTAGAGAATTAAAGAGGAAATTTGTGTGGTTTATGAGAGTATTAGTTGGTAGTGGAGATGATGATCACTATTTTCATCTTCTTCTTTCTCCATTGAAGCTTACCATCACCATCAAAGAAAAGAGAGAAGTTGCTTTTTTCTAACTCAAGTAATTGAAGGATTTCGAGTGTTCAAGTTGGAGTTTTGAGGATTTTCTTCATATTTGGTAAGTTTCCAACTTGTTTCCTTGAATTTCCATGAAAGTGTGTATATGTTAATTGGATGTTTGGTGTAGTTTCTGTTAATGGTTGATTTTGGTATGTTTGAAGTTTTTTTTTTTAGTTAACTATGAAGTTTGGGGCTGGATTGAAGAAAAGAAGGTTAAGTTTGGTGAAGAGAATAAGAGTTTTGGGTTGTGTAACTTTTGGGTTGAGAAGTCATGGTTATGATTGTGTATTTTTGCTTGTAATTGAGTTGTTTTGATGTTTATAAAAGTATTATAAGGTATAATAATGGATTTTGTTGAGCTTGTACGGAGTTGAAAAAGGTTAATGAAAGATAACAGTTGGATGTGACAATTATGTTGAATATCAGGATTTTTGGTTTGACACACCTTTGACACGGCCATGCCTTTGGGCATATCTATGGTTCTATTTTCAGTATTGGTGACATGAGCAGTGACACGCCCATGTCACTGAGCGTGTCACAGCTACTGTGTTGTTATATAATTGACACGTGCAGTGACATGCCCATGTTACTGAGCATGTCATAGCTACTGTGTTGTTAAAGTATTGACACGTGCAGTGACACGCCCATGTCACTGAGCGTGTCATAGCTTCTGTGTTGTGGGTTTAGGGCACAGTCATGGACACGCCCGTATTGTTGAGCGTGTCATGTATAGAGTTTGCCCTAAATAGTTCTTTTCCTTATTTTTCTTATGTTGAGAGGTTTTGTTTATACCTATAAGTGGATCACTAAGTGATTATTTATAATCATATTTGGTTTAGGCTTTGAAGAGACTTGAGTTGTCCAATCCAAGTGTTGAGGGATATCTTGGAAGAGGAGGTTAAAAGTGGTGTTTGTTGCTTTTAGAGTTAAGTACAAACTTTGAATAATTGTTATTATTTACATGACATTGGGACTTAATACATTTGGTTGGAAAATGTGCTAAGTTACTAAATTATTGATGCATGAGTAATATGCTATGATTTGTACATTGTGAATTATATTGAAATACCTAAGGTAATTGGGTAATGTGTTGTAAATGAAATGAAATGTGGTATAATGTGATGAGATATGTGGAAACATAATGTAATGAATTGATATTGATATAAATGAGAAAAGTGAGAAAAAGATGAGAAAATGAAGCAATGTGCCTAGCTTGATTATGTGACAATGAGAAAGAAATTAATAATGAGAAATATGAATAAATTGTGTGCCTAGTATGTTATTCAATTTTTAGAGTTTTGGGTTTGGCGGAATGCCTATGATTTGCCTACGAGGTAGACGTTGGGCGTCACTGTGAAAATATTTTTGAGATGAAATGACCGAATTGTAAACCTCAAAAACAAATTCTTGAAGCTAGGCTGGGTGAAATGACTGGGTCGTAAGCTCAGACCTAGTTGGATTATTCCATGGATATATTGCCTACGGGGCTAGACACATGGTGTCATTATAGACCAAAGCAGTAACTCTAGAATTTAAATAGCATATTAGATCCTTTTTGGGCCATGGTTGTGTTTGCTTTTATGTGAATTATGAATTGTGAAATAATTGAGCAATTTATTAAGATATAATGATATAATGCTATGAGATATAATATCCTTATGTATTGTGTATTGCCATTGCATTTGAACTATATTATTATCAAAGTTTGTACCACTAAGCTTTTGGCTTAGCGCGATTGTGGTTCATCGCGCAGGTGACAGAGTAGATCCGATTGAGCCAGAGAGTTCAGGTAGATCGAGTCGAGTCTAGGCTTGAGATTGTGAGTGCAATGTTGATTATTGGACATCAAGATCTGAGACAAACTGCCAGCATGTATATATTTTATATTTTTGTACATATTGATTTCAAGTATATTATGTTATATATATATATTTTGATATATGTACATGTATATTCCGCAAACTATCAAAAAAATATTTTAGATAAACCTTTGGTAATGGAGTAATATATGTGTTTTAGCAAGTAATGTTTCATCTATTATTTATATAATATCAATTGAATATTTTAAGTTATATAGATTTTATAAGTGAAGATTTGTTTTGTTAAAATGGGTTGTGACATTCTTGTATCTTATATTCATATATTACATATTGGGTGTATGTAGTGTACGTATATTGAGTATAAGGGTGTTACACAGCACCCCACAGTGTCCGGTTCATTAGAACCAACATCCTTTTCATGTCTAAATATTATTAAATTCTTATGTTATTATGATATTATCCATATTACATGTAATAAAATAAAAATAAATTCATCCATAAAATAAGGTAAAAATAGTATATCACAAAATAAAATGGGTACCCATCCTTAGATAGAAACATACCCTTACAATCCTCAAATGTTCATAATATAAATAAAATGAGACGCCCATCAATTGATGAAAATATGTCCCTTATAATAATTCCAAAGTCTTAAAATCCCAAAAGTGGAAACATATCTTTTACATCTTAAAATCCCCTTTAAAATCTAAAAAACAAAATAAACACAAATCCATACACATTTAAGTAATCATTCAAAGAATTATAAAAACTAAGGCTTAATTAAATAGAAATAAAGATTAGTCACAAATAATTACAATCCATAAATAAATATTGACCCAATTGACGAGGGGTCGCTTACGGCGGTCTCGCTAGCCGGTTAGCGATGAGGGTCAAGGGGCAGCGCCCCTTATGACCCCAAAAGGTAAAAGATTTACAAAATATTATTTTGATGGGGAATTAGGGTTTTGTTAATGAAACTAAGGTTAAATATGTAAAATTAGGATTTTATAATACGGTTGATATTTAATATTTATAGCTAGGGTTTAATATAGAATTAGGGTTTTGAAAATATAAATTATGGTTTAATATGGAGTTAGGGTTTTTGAAAATATAAATTAGGGTTTAATATGGAGTTAGGGTTTTGAAAATATAAATTAGGGTTTAATATGGAGTTAGAGTTTTTCCTAAAAATAAAGTCTTATATGCAAGGGTTTACAAAAATATGGCTAAGCATTGTCTGTAGCTTTACTGTAAAAACTTAGTAAATTAATTTTTACTTTGATAATGCAATGAATTAAGCAATGATGCTAAAAAAATAATATTGAATTGAATTGAATAAAAAAGATTATACATGTGTGTCGGCTCTACCAATATTAATATGTTGAATCAACACATTTGTGCTACTACCTGATCAACTTTAATCTTGGTTGGATGAAGCAATCTGGAGACGATGGATACTACCTCCTTTGGTTCCAATGTGGTTATTATCTTTTTTTTTTTCTGTATGTTCCTGCCTTTAATTCCTACTTAATTACTCTCTATTTGACTATTGCTAATAGGGTTCCTTGCTGCCATCCTCCTTTTTGCTTTTCACTTAAATCTATATTTATAAGAAATAATTAGGTCAAATATAAGTCATTAACCCTAACTTATCCGAGTTTCATTAGAGCTTTAACCAATCACGCCTCGGGTTAATTCCTAAAATAGGAACCATATCAAATTGGACTATAGGCCATATCGAATTAAATTTTATTTAATTTGACATGGAGCATATCCATATCAAATTAAACCTTGTTTAATTAGACATGGACCAACAGCCATATCGAATTGGATGTCCAATTCAATATTGGTACATCCAATTCGATATGGGTGATTTCCATATCAAATTGGATCAAGTCCAATGATATGATTGGGCAAGCCCAATTTGATATGGCATGACCCATATCGAATTAAACCGAGCCAAACCCATTCTAACTTTGGATCAGACCATTTTAGGGCTTTAAAAATCAAATCAGCTTATTTTTGGGCCTTTTAAAATTAGACTAACCTAATTAAAAGCTTCAAATTAGGTTTAAGGTTCTAAATCCAGACCAAACTTGACTTGGCCTCTATTAATTGGGATCGAAGTAGCTTAGGGCCAAAATTAAGGGTATACAGGTTGTATGGTAATTTTCAAAGAGGATCTACCACTTTGAGATGATCCATGAGCCAAACATGTCCCAAGTTGAATATTAAATGGATGTCTTAAAATAAGGCAAGAATAAGTCTTTACACCTAAAGCACCATAGGGGCGACGGACCATGGGCTATCCACTTTGAATGTCTGATCTAAGCTTAATAGGGTTTCAGCCATGACAAGTGTAGTAATGATGTGAGAATCCTCCACCCATTTGACCAAATAGGTGACTTGGGTTTCCCTCAGATTTTTCTCGCTTGGAAAAATGAAGCTAGCAATTAGGAAAAAGGCTAATGCCCATAACATGAGATGGTGTTTTAGGATGATCATGATGTCTTTCACTTCCATGCCCCAGCCACTTGCCTCAATAAAGCACTCTTTTCAATTCCTGAACCTTTCTATCTTTTTTAACAAGCTGTATTTTTGTTGCTCGTTGTCTTCTCCTCCACCTGGTCTGGATCTAGGGCAAATAGCTCCCCAAACATGTGCTTATAACCTAAGGACTTGTGAGGAACCACTAAATTCTTCAAAAGTTGAGCATAGTTCCTCCATTTTTACTCTGAATATGAAAACCTATATATAGGATTTTGCCTGACCATCGCAGTAATCTAGATCGGCAGATCTGATCATCAAATCAGCCAACGATCACAAGTTCGATGATCGATCCCTAAAATTGATCCCAATGATTGAGCGATCAGACATGGATTGAATGGTCATGCGGTGACTACACAGTCATATTGTAACCGTCTGGTCATATAGTGAGCACCAATCTAACCGATATAGTGATCGGCAGCCACTAGACTGACCAAGTCACTGAGATTTTTGGTTTTTTCTCTTCCTCTCTTCTACTGTATTTTATTTTTATTTTATTTTATTTTAATTACTTTATTTTGTTTTATTTTCTTTTGTTGTATTATTTTTCTTCATTTTTCTACTAGTTTTAATATTTTCCCTCTGCAAAATTTTATTCAATACCATCTTATGACATACACCATCTAAATCATCATCATTAAAAAGAAAAAAAAAGTCCATTCATTCATCCATAGGGAGTTCGTTAGATAGCAGGAAAATAGGGACAAGAAAAAGAGAGAAATATAACAAATCAAAACTGCCTCATCGTCTTCTTAAACCATCCTCGTCGTCCAAGACTCCAGTAGATATTTTGCTCATCACCCAAGCTAAGCTAGACTCTAGCCTCTGAGCCATGGTATAGGCATGCCGCATCTACTCCTCTGAGAATTGAAAAATCAAGATGAAAATAAATCAATGTGTAAGATGGGAGATCAAATAAGATAAATGCAGTAAGACATTACATTGTTGATGTCATCTGGCATAGGAAGAAGGAAACATTTGACATTATATACTGATGTTTGACTCCATGATAGACATAAGATATCTGGTCCAAGATCCTATAGTTTAGAGGTGTAGGGCCTCCATCGAGGACTCGAATATGGCAAGTAAGAGTGGGGATGTTGAGAAGAAGGTGTACCACCATGAGGCCTAATAGAGCTGCATGAAACACCAGATCCACCATGAGAATACATAGGTCGAGATGATGCTCTCAAAGAAGGGTCAGCACACCTTGAACTACTGCTGGATGAAGAAGGGAGGCTAGGTCATCATCTGGGTCCCTCAGAATGTAGAATAATCAACACCAAGAATAATGAACTCCTCAGCAAGCATCCCCTCTAGAAGGATTGAGGTCATTGTGATCCTAGAAGGAGTTTGCAAGTTGCTAGGGGGATAAAAAAAACATGTTATACCCTCAAGACTTATCCACTCACCCTCTCTCCGAGGAAGAAGGCTCGGTAATGCCTTAGTGTGAACAGGATCCTCTAGATGAAGAGGCACTAGGTATATGATAGGAACTCAACTTGTTCACCCCCATCTATCAGCAAATGGAGTCAAAGTAATTGATTAACATAAACAAGAATAAAATTGGATGAAGAAGTAAGGAGAAGTAACATATTGATGATGCCAACAAGTGGTTGAATTAGCTACGCAAGGTAAGGAAATCAGACAAGTCAGAAGCATAGCTCGACCGGTACTCCCTCCTTCATCATAGTCTAGTAGGAAAGACATCACATCTAGGCTCTTCTAGTACTAATGCAATGAAAGGAAGATATTCATATGCCCACATCTGTAATACAAATAGTCAGGATTCAAGGTTTACAATAGCAGCATTGGCAAACTATGTTAAGAAAGTACCTCTTAAACTGAGTAGGCCCCGCCAAGAGAGTGCAAGCAACCCCAAGAGAAATTACCCATGTCTTGGTTACATAAAAGTTAGGAAAGTGTTGCCCTAGTTATGCTCAACAATAATTGATAGATCCTCCATGCTCTTAAAGATGTTGAATTTTGATGTACTCTTGTCCATCATGAAGGAAGGAACACCTCAGATTCAGCAACATTAATGAGCGAGCCATCTGTTCATTGGAATCCAAAATTAGTGCAATGCCAGCTCTCCTCATGGCTACAAATACTTGTTCCTCTAGGCAATGCGGGAGAAGAGTAGGGTAGAACATTTTGGTCCATTCCCAAGCAAGTTATACAATTGTTCATCAGACAGAGTGGGCCAGTCCTTATAGAACACCAACTTTCGAGTATCAAATCAGACATTGATCAAGTGCACCAGATCCACTAGAGTCATTGTCATCTCCCCGCATGGAAAGTAAAATGTGTTGGTGGTGTCCCACCATCTCTCGCTCAAAGTATACAAAAGGTCTTCGTTGCTATTAAAGCTACAACATAGACCTAAGAAGTCTACAAAACTCAATGGCTGAATTAGGTTCAGTACCTTGGCAGGAGCTCAGATATTGGCCAAGTTTGACCCACAGCCCCTCAACCTCATGCGAAGACCCTATATGATGAAATAGTAATTTTAATGAGGTATGTGTGCATGTTATCTATTAAATATAGTTTCTAATTCTATATATAGAATTGTTTAGTGTATGAGAAAAATTATAAATTACCTCGAGCTCTTGATGCACCAAGTTGTGTGACTCCAGTTCTTTAAGGAGGGTGGCAGGAGCTATAAGAGGAGCTAAGGGTTCATCCTCTTCTAAGTATACCAGAGAGAGTGGAGCATAAGAAGGAGAAGCCATGATTGAAGAAAATTTCTAGAGTGGGTAGCTCTAAGCTAGAGAGAAAGTATGATGTAACAAATGAGAGGTGTCTACCCCTATTTATAGATGTAGCCTACATCTTTGGAATAGTAGTTTATAACCTTGTGAACTTCAATTTCATATTCATAAAATGTGCTTTCACAATCTATCAACACTCAATAGTTTTCCCAAAATAACAAGCAGAGTTATAGAAACTATAGAAGAGAGAGAGCGGAACCACATTATGTATTAATCAAAGTCAGTCATCTTCATTTCCAACAGTTTTCTAATGTTCAAATATCTACATTTTAGCTTTTGACTCAAACATTTTAGTTACTAGTTGAGTTGGTTTGAAACCATCACCTCAATCGACTTCTCATCATCCAAAGTGAAGGGGGCAGCCATGACCACTCTTTTTTTGCACCTCAATTCCAACACATCTTGAATTGCATTAATCGAACATCGAATGGTCTCAAAACTATCTTTATAAGTTTTTTGTATATAGAGTCAAGATCAGTGACTTGGTATGGTCACCGGTTTACATGACGATGACTACTATAGGCCAGTAGATCGGTGACTAATTTAGGCATCTGTGACTATTCAAGTCACTAATCTCAGTTTTATCATTTAGTCGCTACTCCAACAATCAAAAACCACTAATCTACCATGCGATGACCTTTTCATCAATTTATGTGTCTATAAATCGTGTCCTTTTCCATTATTTTTTATTATCGCTTCTCATAGCATCTCATTGAAAGTAGTCAAAAGTACCTTTTTGCTCTCTACTCTATTTTTAAGATCTCTTTTAAAGTTCTTCTTATTTTAAGTTAGACTTTCTACTCAAATTTATTCCAAAGGTAGAATTATGGTCTAGCAAGAAAACTTTGGAGCCTCTACCATCATGAAGGCCACGCTCAAGGAAGGTAAAATCTAAAACATGTCCTTCTTTTATTCTTGTCATTAATTAATTTCCAATCAATCAAGTTTTCTTCAAATCATCAAATTATTTTCTAGATATAAATTTGAATTGGTTTATCATCAATCAAATTATTTTCTAAATCTAAATCTGAATCGGTTCATCATTAATCAAATTTTTTTCTAAACCTAAATCTGAATTGGTTTATCACTAATCAAATAATTTTCTAAACCTAAATCTAACCTAGTTTATAATATTTTCCAAGCCTAAAACTGACTTGGTTTGCATTAAAATGTTTTGAAACCCAAAACATTATTTGATTTGTAATTAATCACTCGATCAAACCTAAGTCACTCACTCAAACCTAAGAATAATAACCAATTTCCATAATCAATAAAATGTTTTCAAATCTAAAACTAAAATGATTTGAGTTAGCCTTAGGTTCACCAACACATTAGTGCTAGGTCACCTTCCCCCACCCCATCATTTTTACACTCTTGCAAGTAGACAAAACTACATGATGCTTTGATTCCTATACTAAAAGGATATGCATGCTTAATTGGAATTTCAATTCGAATGATCAAGGCTACAATCCTAGCAACCCTAGGTCTATCTCATGTACCATGTTATTCATTATAATATTGTATTTTATTGTTTCTTTAATGCTTCCATTTGTGGAATATGTACCCATTCTAGTACCCATAAGAGCTAGGTGTGTGTTCCCCTTTATGTTGGTTTTTAAATGTAATATTAAATTATTTTGTTTGAACGTTATTTTTTTAAATTTATTTTGGGATCCCCTCATGCATATTCTTTAACTGCATCATGATTTCCATTTTGTAAATGTCCACTTATATAAAGGCTAAATTTATTTGCTTAAAGTGAAAAACCTAATAGTAGACCAATTCTTTGGATCTAACTAGTGCCTTTTTCTTAAAATGGAGTCACAAGGGGTTTTCCTTTGACTTTTCCCTTTGAATTTAAATTTAAAGTGGCGATTCTTTTAAACCCATACTTAAAATGGAGTCACAAGGGGTTTTTCTTTGAATTTTTGCTCTAAAATTAAATTTGAAGTGACGACAATTTTAAACCTATGTAATGCTTAAAAATTTTAAGCAATAATTTCCCGTACTAGTTATATACATATAAGTGTATATCATACCGATCATGTTGTTATGTGTGGTTTAAGATTAGAATTGGTAGTAATATAGTTAATTAAGCCCTAAAAAGTGAAAAATTAAATCTAGGTATGGATTTAATTGGTTTTCGAAAAAGAATTTTAAAGGGGTAAGAAATTACATAAATGCTATTATGGCGCTGAAATGAAATTGTACCATAATTGGAATATGAAATGTGGATAATGGGGCTTTAAAATAGTTAAAATAATTATTTTTACAATTTTACGAAGTTAAAAATTGAATTAAGGGATAACTAAAGAAAGTAGGCATACCGAAATAATGGTATGAGTGAGTACATGAGATTAAAACCCTAAATGCTATATAAAGGAGATTTCTAGTATTTTCTTCCTCCTTCTCCCTAAGCTTGCCGAAATTTCATTCCTTCACCATTATCTCCTCTTTTCTTCTTCTTCCTCCATTCTTTAACTTAGAAATAATGGAAATTTTAGCGAAAAATCAAGTTTTTAGTGAAAGTTAGCTACTTTAAGCATTAATTTTCAAGAAAACATTATCAAATCAAAGGATTGAAGGGAAGAATTATGGAAGTGCTATTTTAATGAGGTTAGTGCTTGTATATCATATACTTTGCTATTATTTGAGTTTTATTTGAATTTTAATAGCTTAAGTAAACATTTATGGGATTAAATTAAATTATTGTGAAAGAAGTTATATATTGAATGATTTGTGAAGAATATGAATATGGAACTTTACTTTTAAGTTAATAAAGTTATTTTTGTAATGTATAAAAAATGAATTTATTGGTTATTAAATTGAAATAATGTTAAAAATAACCATTGAGTCATTTGTGTTAATTTAGGGTTATGGAAAATATTAAGATTTTAGTAAGTTTAGGGTTTTGGAGGATTTTAAGGTTATGGAATTTTCTATCTTTGAAATATGATAATGTTTGTGGTACTTGGAAGCATATTTGTTAGGTATTTAGTTTAAAACAATGTTTAAAGGTCTTTAAATTGAAGATATGTTGCATTGTTGGATTATGGAAAATTTGTTAAATATGAAAGAAAACCCTAATTATTGTTAAATATAATTTAAATGGTACTTGGAATTATTAGAACGTTAAATTAATTGATCTTGAATTAGAGTTATTAGAATGTTAAATTAATTGATTTTAAAGTGAATTGTGTTTATATAACTAATGGCTATTTGAAGTATATTAGTTGAAGTATTGAAATGTTGGATTACTTGTTTATGGAATTGAAAAATGTATGTGGAGCTAAAAGGTTATTTATATATACTGGACAACTTTGGTTTAAATGAGTTATGTCCAAAATTAAATGTAATTGCAATTATAGAAATTATATGGTTAAGTTATGCATAAGTAAGAGGATGTGAGAAAAGGAAAGGAAAGTGTCATTGAATGAGAATTGGAATGGAAAAATAAAGTACAATAAGAAAGACTAGTATTTAGCTTAACGAAATATAATGTGAGTATATTATATTGTACTTGATTAATTTGTTTATGGGAGTATAGACTTTAAATTTATTATGTTTTTAGAGAACTATAAATTATTAATTTGGTTTAAGTAACTGAAGTTAGTAATGAATTGGTAATTCAATCTTGAAAGTATATATGATTAATGGTAGATTGCTTATAAGATTGAAGTGAAATCAATTTATTAGATGGTAAAGCTTAGAAAGTGAGAACAATATGAGGAAAGTATGGTCAAGATTTATGGTTTGTATAGTTATATCTTATAATTTTATGTTAGAAATTTGTTTATAATTATAGAAAGTATGGAAAGAGAAGAGAATTGTGAAAATGTAATGAGTTATGGATAATGTGATAGGAAAGTGATTATGTAAATATAGTAATGGTATGAAAATGTGAGGAGATGATAAATGGGAGAAATTACAAAATGTGACTGAGAGTTATATTGAATACGTTCAAAAATGGTATAATGTGAATAAGTTGATGGAAATGATGTTTAAGTGAATGAACTATGGGTAATGAATATGGTATGAGATAATCATGAGAATTATGTGGAAATTGTATTGAGATAATAGAAAAATATATATGAATATTGAAAAATAATTTGAAGTGATTTGTTATAAATAATCATTAATTTTAGAAAGTTGAAATGATGGATCCGAAGACACCAAAATTTGAATATAAGTTTGACCTAATAGAGCTAGGTCATATATTGAAATATAATGATAAGTTTAAATAAGTTAATTGTTGGCTTGAATTGAATAAGGTTGCGACGTTGGTATATTATGATAGTTAGATCAATTGATCTAGATTTTGCTAAGGTTGCGAATCATTATTGAGATTTAATATCTATAGTTATATTAAGATTGTGAGAGATATGTGATACTGTATATGATATAATATTCTGATATGTGTATGGACATGAAATGAGTTAAGGTATATCAGTTGTAAATGATTATAAAAAGAAAAAGGTTGATTATCAGTAAAGTAAGATTAAAGGTATTGTATTAATGTTAATGCTAAGTGAAGAACATGTTAAAAAAAAGAATTAAGTGTATCAGAAATAAAAAAAATTGTTATCAATTAAGGTTTGACAAGTGTCTATTTGTAAATATAAGAAAGAGATAGATAAACAATGATACAATTCTGAAAATAACTGTGGTGACTGGATAGTCAGTGTTAAGATATAATTCAATAACCTTTAAATTTAAGGTTAAGAGAGTATATTTATAAAATGATGAAATGATAAAATATCTTGAGCATAATAGATTGTATTTTGTTAAGGATGGATTATTACTGTAATGGCTAATTTCGAGGATGAAATTATTTAAGGGGGAGAGAATTGTAATATCCCGATTTTTGATGTACTTTGGACTAGTAGTTATGAGAGAGTATATTGGTGAAATAGGTAAAGAAAATATAATAAGAGATAGATGTGTATGAAGGATGTTAAATATATATTGTATTTGAAATATATGGGAAATATATAAAATATATATATAAGATATTATATTTGAAATATATGGGAAATATAAAAACAATATATAAAACATATACATATATCAACATATACACCATATATACATGATGTATACATTGGTGTAGGAAAAGTTAATTTTAAATAATTAATTAATAATGATGATGATAATAATAATGATAATAATGACAAGAGAAAGGAGAAATGAAAGTCAAAAGAAGGACAAATATTATTGGTGGAAAATTTTAGGTGGCAATAATTATTTTATTTTATATATATATAAGATAAGGTTGAAAATTTAAAAGAGAGCTTTCTCGCTTTCTTTCTTCTTCTTCTTCTTCCTATTTGAATGTGGGAATAGAGAGAGAGAGAGAGAGAGAGAGAGAGAAAGTGTGATTTTGTTCATATACACACCAAATTCATAAGTGTCTTAAGAGAATTGAAGGTGGATATTGAAGATTTGGCAAAGAATTAAAGTAAGTGCTCTTTTTCTTGAGCTGATTTTTATAGATTTTGAGTTTATATGTGATATGGTTAGTGAGAGAATGTGATGATTAATTGAATATTATGATGATAATGAAATATTAAATTACATATATATGTTGAATCGGTGCTTAGATGATGAAAATATGATTATTTGTGAGGATGATGATGAGTAGTTAAAATTGAGGAATAAGGGTGATAAAGAAAAGAGTAAGAGTTTAGTATAAATGAGTTTGGAATTGAGTAAATTGATACATGGATGATTGTATAAATGAATTATATAATGATTATTATTATGATATGTTGTAGTTATATAAGTGTTGAATTGATGGGTGAATTATGAATATAAACTAAGATGATGATTAAGGGTGTTATAGTAGTGATTTTGGAATGATTGTGTTCATATGGTTGAGAGTTCAAAATGCAGAACTTTTGCCTGACACGACTAGTGACACAGCCATGTCAATAGGCGTGTCAACCGTAGTGAGTTTAACGTTGATGACATGACCATTAACATGGCCATGTCTCTGGACGTGTCGTGGCTATTGTAAGATAAGATAATTGACACGAAAATGAACATGCTCGTGTTTTTGGGCATGTCAAGGTTTTTGTAAGGCAGAATGAATGACACGGGCAGTGACACACCCATATCATTGGACGTGTCAATGCTTATGTATGAATGAGTTAATGATACGGTCATTAACATGCCCATGTTGTTGGGCGTGTCACTTGAGAATAATTCTTTTTGTTGTTTTTCATTTGTAATTCCTATTTAAATGATTTGAATGTTAAGAATGCCTTAGAATGTGATACTAAATGGTTATTTATGATCACATTTGGTATAGGCATTGAAAGAGAGTAGTTTGCCCAACCTTAGTGTTGAAGGGCAACTTGGAAGAGAAGGTTAGAAGAAGTTTTAAAGCTTATTTTGGAGTGTTTCATAAGGTAAGTACAAACTTTGAATAATTGCTTATATTTACATGACATTGGGACTTAACACATTTGGTTGGAAGATGTGTTAAGTTACTTACTACATTGTTGGTGCATGAGTAATATGTTATGAATTGTATAATGTGAACTATGTGCAAAATATGATAATGACCCAAAACGTATGGAAAATGCAATTAGTTGTGTGTTCATTAAAATTGATATGTAAAGTCATTGGTGATGGCTATATTGATATAAGTGAGATATTTGAAGCATTGTGCCTAGTTTGATCATGAGAAAATGACAAAAGATTTGATAATGGAATTATGAAAGAATTGTGTGCCCAGTATATTATTTAATTTTCAGAGTTTTGTATTTGGTGGCATGCCTAAGACATAACAGTCCCTTAAAGCAGGGTTGGGCTTGGTCCTTGAAGCCTAGTTGGGTATTACATGATGTAGCAGACCCTTGAAGCTGGGTTGGGCGTAGTCCTTGAAGCCTAGTTGGGATGCTACATATGAGGTAATCCTCATTGTGATTATAATTTGCCTTCGGGGCTAGACACATGGTGTCATCTTGGACCAAATCAGTAACTCTGGGATTTGAATAGCATATTAGATTCTTTTGGGCCCATGCTTATGTTTGTTTTTATATGAATTATGAATTGTGGAATAATTGAGCAATATATTAAGATATAATGTTATGAGATACATGATGGTAATCATGGGATGATATGATCACAGTACATAAGCAAATTACTAAAAAGGAATGTGGCTTAAGAAAATATGCTAAATGATGAGAAATGATTTGTTGAAATACTTGAGCAGAGCTAATTCTTGATATTGAAAATGAGATTATGGAAATATAATGTGATGTGTAATATGTATATGGATGTGGAAATTGTGTGTATTGTTTCATGAATATTATGATAAGTCATCGAATTGTGGCTTGTGTTAAAGATATATATAAATTATGAAATTTGTGAAAAGATTTGAAAAGTGCATTGAAAATTAAAAATATGATAAGAATATGATGATAAATGATGTTAGTATGTGAGTATGATTTTCTGTAATGTATGTATATAATATTTATATGTACAACTAAGTTTTCGAGCTTAGCACGGTTGTGCAAATCATGCAGGTGAGTAGATGGTTGATCTGGGAGTCAAATAGTTGTGCCACAAGAAGAGTAAGAGTATTTCGAGACCAACTAGAAGGTGGTGCATACATGTACAATTTTATTATGTTATATTTTGATAAAAATGTATATGTACATAAGTGAATTACGAAAAAGACAATGTAATTTATATATATGTAATATAATCAAAAGTATAATGGTTTTGTAAATGTTCTTTAATTAAAAATGTATCATTGTTATGGAACTAAGGTAAGGGATTTAAACAATATTGAATCGTGACATCCTTATATTTTATATGCGTATTGTGTGTATACAGGATATATGTATAATACTTATATAGAGTATATGCATGTTACAATTATTTTGGTATCAGAACTTAGGTTTGAGATTCTCACCTAAGGAGATTTAAAAAAAAAAGAAAAGAAAGAAAGAGATGGAAATTTCTAAAAAAAAAAAATGAAACTTGTGATACATGCATATGCATTAACGTCTAGGTTGGTCTCGGATGTGGCATTATGTGATTGTGATACATGAGTTGGATGATAGTGTGTGAATGAGGCTTTACATGAAAATAAAGCTATAGAAAGAAATGATATGGAAAATTTTGTATAAGTTTAATTGATAAATTAAAGAATTGGAGTTTACTTAAGTAAAACTAATTTCGAAATTATTGATTATTGAAATGTGTTTGTAAAATAGGTTATAAGAGAATGAATATGAGAATAATGTTGGAAATGAGTTTAAAAAAAATCATCAAGATTTAAGTAAGTACCTCTTCTCTAAAGCTTGGCTCTCTTTCTAAGAAAGACTATGTTTGGATTTCTAGAGAGAGAAAATATTGTTTGATTGTTAAAATGGGTAGGTATGATATTAAAATGAAGAGAGTATGGGGGAATATTGGGTTGGTTGGTTAATATGGACAAGGTGTGAAAATTTAGGATTTGTTTTTATAAAGTTAAGGTTTTTAAAAATAGATGATGTTGGTTAATGTGAGGAGATATATTGTTGTTTTAATGCAAATATTGTGATTTTAATGTTAGAAATGTGATATGCTTGAGTGTTGTTAAAGCTCAAGTTAATGGTGGTAATATATGAAATTTGAATTTTTGAAATGGGCTTTCATAATTGTAAAAATGATGTGTTTTGATGTTATATTACTATATAAATAATGTTTTTTAAATTAAAATATTAAAAAAATGAGATTAGTAGATTGAAGTTTCAGTAAAGTAGTAAGTTGAGTGTTTGGAGTTTTAATGGAATTTTAATGAGGATTACTTAGATACTGATAGTTTAATGTATATTAAGCATATGAGCTATTTTGAATGAATAATATTGCTTATGAAAGTACTATGTAATGTGTAATGTGGTTGATAATATAAAAATTTGTTATGAAATAAAGGAAAATGATTAAGCAAGTGAAAATGAGTTATTTTATGTAATTGGATTGGAAATGATGAAAATGGATATGAAGGGTATGATAAATGCATAAAAAAAATGTGAGAGAGATGTCACATTGGAAATGTGACTAAGATTTATGTGAAGTGTTGAAAAAAATATATAATATAACAAGGAAATTAGTTAAGAGAAGGGCGGTTAAAAAAAAGATGTTAATTATGTTGTGGTCATAGTGTATATATTAGTGTATGTGCCCTAGGCCATTTATTTGGATCTTTATGTTATACATTCATTATTAATAAATGAGGTTTTATTATCATTATTGTTTGTTTGCATGTTACACAATTTTGATATTTATCCCTGGTTTATTATTGTTATAGAGATAAAAAAAAATAATTCTTAACCAGTATGAACATTGATTTGATAATCATCAGATGGTTATGTGTATAGTGATACAAATCAATTTCATAGATACTTGTTAGAGAATAATGTATTGGATAGACCCATCATAAGATTACTACATGGGTTAGTGTCATAAGTAAATCTCATGATAGTTATGTAGTAATTCTTTGACTTGAGATTGTCATAGTTTCCAATATAAGGACTATTATATTTTGACATGATCAAACATTATCCGTAACTGGATAGTAATAAAGGTTATGATCATATATGATAGAAATTATGTAGAGGATAATGAACAATCAAGATAGAATTTGTCCCTCTCTTTGAGAGAGATATCTTTTGGGCCCCTTGATAAGTGAGACTGTGAAATGCATGGCCGTGCTCAAATGAATTGATAGTGTGATCAATTTCATTTGTTTTTTATCAGTCTACTTGGCGATCGAGTAATCATAAGTTTGGACAATATAAGTATGACATTGACCATGACTTATGTTCAAGCTAGATATCATGTGACAAAGGGATTAATGCATGTACTATTATTAGGCAAATTGGACATTCCTTATATTAATTGGGTAGTTGTAACGCCTTGCTAGAGGCCAATTACGACTTGTTGGTTTAATAGAGATTAAATTGACTGCCAATTAATATGGGCCTATCAGGTCACACACAAGAATGTGTTTTGGGCTGGATATAATATTAATATTAGATATTAATATTTATTATTATTATTATTTTCGTTTTTTATATATTATTAGATAATATATTCAGAATCCTTATTAGATTTGGATTCTGAATTTGACTTACCTTATCCAATTTCGAATTGGATTCTGGAGTGATTATATTCACTCCAGACGTTAAGTCTTCTTTGAGGTAACATTAGAAAACGAAAGAGAATGAAAAAGGAACCCTAATATGTTTTACAGAAAATGTTTTTTTCCAGCCTTCGTCGTTGCAGAGAGCTAGCACTCCAGACGGTAGCATTCGTGTCGATACGCGATAGAGGGTGTTTCGCGATCGAGACATCTCTTCCAAAATGTGATTTTGAATCATCAACAGGTTAGTTCTTTGAACACTTTTGTCGAATTAAACGA
Organism: Garcia nutans; assembly: GCA_947685225.1. Taxonomy (NCBI): domain Eukaryota; kingdom Viridiplantae; phylum Streptophyta; class Magnoliopsida; order Malpighiales; family Euphorbiaceae; genus Garcia; species Garcia nutans. Next base: position 23,408,088 of record CANTUV010000026.1, read on the forward strand.
ACAGCATGGATCCTGGTGGAAAATCAGAGATCAAAAATTTTTCCGCTGCGTGTTTTTTGGTTTGCAGTGATCTCCTTGATTTCCTAACAATGGTATCAGAGCGACTTGTTGTTTTCGTTTAAAATGCCATGATGATATGATTACATGAGATATATTGATTTCGTATGGCATGTTAACTATAAAACCCTAATTCGTTTTTCATATGATGAGAAAGGATTTATTTTTTTGGTTTCGTTTATGTAAAACCCTAATTCGTTTTTCATATGATGAGAAAGGATTGGTGTTTTTAATTTCATTTTCATGAGATGATCACGTATATATGATTGGTTGATTAAAACGATTTTCATATGATGAAAACGATTAAGTTTATATGTGATATAAACATTTGGTAATGATTCTGTAATGGGTTGTACATATTCGAAATAAAACAGTAAGAAGGTTAATGAGATTAACGATTCTATTTTAGGGTTTCGCCAAAGAAAAATGTTAATGAGATTAACGTTTCTGTTTGCCTTTATGATCTTCATTTGGTCTCTTGAAGATCATATTTAGTTTGGCCATGCTATGTCACGTTTACATATTTTGTCATTTGGTATATGATGCTTATGTGATAAATTATATATATGCATATAGGATGCTAAAATATAATGATATGTAATGCAAGACATGATAATAATTTAATTGAACCCTCATTAATAATTTAAGTCTAAATGCCATCCACGTTTTGAACACCTATCAAAACTAAGATTGTATTAAAGTAGGCATTGCCAAAGCAATATGCTTTAAACATTCCTAGCTAAGTAGGATGAGTAATAGTGCTACTCATATGTTTTAAAATTGGTTAGACTTAATTAGGCTATCAAAATGATTTTGGGCCTAAGGCATTAGATGGAATTCAACACGCTATGACATATGATGTCAATAATCCATAATTACTAAGAGTTACATGAGATGTAATTGGTAAAGATGTTACCTACCTAAATAACTTGATTTTAAGCGTCACGCCAAAGCTGAGTTTAGAATTAAGTGAAATATGGATCTTAGCCTATTAAAATATTTCTTTAGAGGGTTATATTTTTAGTAGGAGTTTAAATAATTTTAACCTCATTATTAATTAAAATTTGACTTTGCATATTTATTTTGTAGATGGCTGCTAATAACAATTCCACCTTATCACTGCGATCTATCCTTGAGAAGGAAAAACTGAAAGAATGTGGGACTAATTTTGTTGACTGGTTTAGGAACCTGAGAATTGTTCTCAAACAAGAGAAAAAGTCCTACGTGCTTGATGAAGCTGTCCCTGACCCACATCCTGCTGATGCTTCTAATGCTGCTAAGAGTAAGCATAAGAAGCATGTGGATGATTCCAATGACATAGGATGTCTTACGTTGGCTACTATGTGTCCAGGACTTCAAAAGGATCTGGAACACTTAGAGGCTTAGGAGATGAGTGTGCATCTCAAACAAGCTTTCCAACAACAGGCTAGGCAAGATAGGTTTGACACCGCTGTTGCATTATTTGACTGCAAAATGTCTGAAGGTGAATCTGTTAGTGCTAATGTTTTGAGGATGAAAGGCTATCTAGATCACCTTGCTAGACTTGGATATCCCCTAAGTTTAGAACTCTCCACGGATTTGATCCTACATTCATTGCCTAGCAGTTTCTCACAATTTGTCATGAACTATAACATGAATGACATGGAGAAATCCATTCCTGAGCTACATGGTATGCTCAAAATTGCTGAGGGGAATATCAAAAGGCCTACCCAAATATTGAATGTCAATATTAAACAAATGAAAAAGAAAGCCAAAGATACTAAAGGCAAGGGTAAGGCAAAAGGTGCTAAAGGGTCCAAGGGACAAGCTAAACCAAAACCTGAACCTAAGGCTAAAGTTCCTAAGGAAGGAACTTGTTTCCATTGCAACAAGCCTGGGCATTGGAAGAGAAATTGTCAACTCTATTTGGATGAGTTAAAGAAGTTGAAGAGTAGTGCGACTACATCTTCAGGTATTTATGTTATAGAAATTAATTTATCTATTCTTTCTTCCTGGGTATTAGATACCGAATGTGGATCTCATATTTGTACAAATATGCAGGGACTCAAAAGGAGTAGGATGATGAAGAAGGGCGAAGTGGACCTATGTGTTGGCAATAGAGCAAGAGTTGCTGCTATAGCTGTAGGAACTTATGAACTTGTTATGCCCAATAGGTTTTTGTTAATTTTGAACAATTGCTTTTATGTTCCTACTATGAGTAGGAATCTTATTTCAGTATCTATTTTGGATGATGAAGGTTATTCATTTTTTATTAAGAATAAGAAATGTTCTATTTTTTATCAAAATGATTTGCTTTATGGTATTGCAAATTCTTATAATGGCCTTTATATCCTTAATCTTGATGATTCTAATGGTAATGATATCTATAACATAACTTCTAAGAGAACTAAGCCAAATGAGTTAAACCCTACTTATTTATGGCATTGTCGCCTTAGCCATATAAATGAGAAATGCATTTCTAAGCTCCATCAAGATGGATTATTAGATTCATTTGATTTTGAATCATTTGAAACATGTGAGTCTTGTTTGCTTGGTAAGATGACAAAGGATCCTTTTACTGGGCATAGTGAAAGGGCTAATGATTTATTGGGCTTGATACATACAGATGTATGTGGTCCTTTTAGCATTAGTGCTAGAGGAGGATTTCGATACTTCATTACTTTTACTGATGATTTCAGTAGGTATGGCTATGTCTACCTAATGAAACATAAGCATGAGTCTTTTGAAATGTTTAGAACTTTTCAAAATGAAGTACAAAATCAACTTAGTAAAATAATTAAACTACTTCGATCAGATCGAGGTGGTGAATATTTGAGCCAAGAGTTTGATGATCATCTAAGGGATTGTGGAATTGTTTCACAACTAACTCCTCCAGGAACTCCACAGTGGAATGGAGTTTCTGAAAGGAGAAATCGAACTCTATTAGATATGGTTCGATCAATGATGAGTCAAGCAGATCTTCCTTTATCTTTTTGGGGTTATGCCTTGGAGATAGCTGCATTCATTCTGAACCGTGTACCATCTAAGGTGGTTGAAAAGACACCATATGAGATATGGACAGGTAAGACACCTAGTTTGTCTTTTCTTAAGATTTGGGGTTGTGAAGCTTATGTGAAAAGACCAGTTTCAGATAAGTTAGCTCCAAAGTCTATCAAATGTAATTTTGTGGGGTATCCTAAGGAAACTAAAGGATACTTTTTCTATACTCCTTCAGAGAACAAAGTGTTTATTGCTCGAAATGGGATCTTTTTGGAAAAGGAATTTCTTTCTAAGAGAACTAGTGGGAGTATAGTAGAACTTGATGAAACTCAAGTACCACAAGAAATCATTGAGCCGTCTATAGAGCCTATTTCAGAACCACAAATAGTTGTGGAGTCTGAAGATGTAACACAAATCCCTCACAAGTCTGATAGGACACGTCGTCAGCCAGAGAGATATGGATTTCTTATGACTGATGATAGTGAAGTAATGCTCATAGATCAAGATGAGCCTACTACCTATCAAGAAGCTGTGTCAGGTCCAGATTCATACAAATGGCTTGGAGCCATGAAATCTGAGATGCAATCTATGTTTGACAACCAAGTTTGGTCTTTAATTGATCCTCCAGAGGGTATTAAGACTATTAGTTGCAAATGGGTTTTCAAGAAGAAAATTGACATGGATGGGAATGTGCAAACCTATAAAGCAAGGCTTGTTGCAAAAGGTTTCAAGCAAACTCATGGTATAGACTATGATGAAACCTTTTCACCAGTTGCTATGCTTAAGTCTGTTAGAATTCTCATTGCCATTGCAGCATACTATGATTATGAGATATGGCAAATGGATGTCAAAACCGCTTTCCTTAATGGAAACTTGCTTGAGGATGTGTATATGACACAACCTGAGGCTTTTGTAAATCCTGAGAATTCTACAAAGGTTTGCAAGCTTCAAAGATCCATTTATGGATTGAAGCAAGCATCTCGAAGCTGGAATCTTCATTTTGATGAAATAGTTAGGAACTTTGGTTTCATCAAGAATGAAGATGAACCTTGTGTTTACAAGATGGTTAGTGGGAGTGCAGTAGTGTTTTTAGTCTTATATGTGGATGACATATTACTCATTGGGAATGATATCCCTACCTTGCAAAAGGTTAAGACTTGGTTAGGAAATTCTTTCTCAATGAAAGACTTAGGTGAGGCTGCCTATATCCTTGGTATAAAGATCTATAGAGATAGATCTAGAAGGATAATTGGCCTGAGTCAAAGTACATACATAGATAAAGTGTTGAAGAGGTTCAACATGCAAGATTCCAAAAGGGGATTCTTGCCTATGTCTCATGGCATTCATCTCAGCAAGAGTCAATGTCCTATGACATCTGATGAGCGAGATCGAATGAATAAGATTCCTTATGCTTCTGCTATAGGATCTATTATGTATGCCATGTTATGTACTAGACCAGATGTCTCATATCCATTGAGCGCAACTAGTAGATTTCAAGCTGATCCTGGTGAAGGTCACTGGACAGCTGTCAAGAATATTCTTAAGTACCTTCGAAGGACTAAAGATGTATTCTTGGTTTATGGAGGTTTGGAAGATGAGCTAGTTGTAAATGGTTACACAGAGCTATTTGTCCCTGGTTTATTATTGTTATAGAGATAAAAAATAATAATTCTTAACCAGTATGAACATTGATTTGATAATCATTAGATGGTTATGTGAATAGTGATACAAATCAATTTCATAGATACTTGTTAGAGAACAATGTATTGGATAGACCCATCATGAGATTACTACATGGGTTAGTGTCATAAGTAAATCTCATGATAGTTATGTATTAATTCTTTGACTTGAGATTGTCATAGTTTCCAATATAAGGACTATTATATTTTGACATGTTCAAACATTATCCGTAACTGGATAGTAATAAAGGTTATGATCATATATGATAGAAATTATGTAGAGGATAATGAACAATCAAGATAGAATTTGTCCCTCTCTTTGAGAGAGATATCTTTTGGGCCCCTTGATAAGTGAGACTGTGAAATGCATGGTCGTGCTCAAATGAATTGATAGTGTTATCAATTTCATTTGTTTTTTTATCAGTCTACTTGGAGATCGAGTAATCATAAGTTTGGACAATATAAGTATGACGTTGACCATGACTTATGTTCAAGCTAGATATCGTGTGACAAAGGGATTAATGCATGTACTATTATTAGGCAAATTGGACATTCCTTATATTAATTGGGTAGTTGTAACGCCTTGCTAGAGACCAATTACGACTTGTTGGTTTAATAGAGATTAAATTGACTGCCAATTAATATGGGCCTATCGGGTCACACACAAGAATGCGCTTTGGGCTGGATATAATATTAATAATATTAATATTAGATATTAATATTTATTGTTATTATTATTTTCATTTATATATATATATATTATTAGATAATATATTTAGAATCCTTATTAGATTTGGATTCTGAATTTGACTTACCTTATCCAATTTCGAATTGGATTCTGGAGTGATTATATTCACTCCAGACGTTAAGTCTTCTTTGAGGCAACATTAGAAAATGAAAGAGAATGAAAAAGGAACCCTAATACGTTTTAGAGAAAACATTTTTCCAGCCTTCGCCGTTGCAAAGAGCTAGCACTCCAGACGGTAGCATTCGTGTGGATACGCGATAGAGGGTGTTTCGCGATCGAGACATCTCTTCCAAAATGTGGTTTCAAATCATCAATAGGTTAGTTCTTTGAACACTTTCGTCGAATTAAACGAATAGCATGGATCCTGGTGGGAAATCAGAGATCAAAAATTTTTCCGCTGCGTGTTTTTTGGTTTGCAGTGATCTCCTTGATTTCCTAACATTATATATATGTTGAGTTGATGAATAACCTAAGTCATGTCAAAAGAATAAGAAATGATAATGTTCTCTGAAGTATGATAAATGTTAAATTTGTATAGATTGAATGTAAAAGAGGAATTAAGTATAATTGTATGATTATATGTATACATGTATATGATATGTGAGATGAGTTTTTCAATATGAACGCAATTGTAATATGTAAGAAAATGTGGAAAGTAAATCACATTATGAATGTGACTTACGAATGTGTATGTGGATGATTAAAAAAATGTTATTGTGTGTTTGTTACCTTATACAATTACTTGTCTAATGATATTGAGAATGATATTGCATGTATTAGTAGACCTAAGAGAGATTAGTCTTGATCTGTGCAGAGCTAGGTCATGTGATGAATTTCAGAGTGAGAATGGACTTGAGCAACACTGGACGGTGAAATTGTTATTGTAATAACTGAACTTGATGATTGTATAATATTTTGGGCCCAAAGTATATGCGTGTGGAAATATTCTATGTATATGTGTATAATAAGATATTGTAAGGAAAAAGGAAAGTATAATGAATGAAAATTTTTGTAAGAGAGAGATTATAAATGGAGTAATAAATGGAAATTGTGTAAAATTTGCATATGAACGAATGTGTATATGTAAGAGATGTTAATGATAATATTGTTGAAACATGAGTTAGGCAAATGATGATCAAGTGATCAAGAGTAAATTGCTTTCAAACAGAGTTGAAATGTGTTAATTCTTTGTGTAGCAAAAGTTTAGAGAATGAATACGCGATCTTTGCGATATGAACTTAGCATTGTGATTGGAAATGATTGAAGAAGAATGATAGAGGGGCAGTATTGATTTATAAGCCATAGGTGTGACTATTAATATGCAATGGCCGTAAGATTTGTTTAGTATGTTCGCCGATTAGTTTTGTTATCCACGGGCATGGGCTTGAGATGACATGACCGTAGGATAGTTTTTGTGAGATTAATAGTTATGCTTCAAGAAACATGGTCAAGATTTATGGTTTGTATAGTTATATCTTATAATTTTATGTTAGAAATTTATTTATAATTATAGAAAGTATGGAAAGAGAAGAGAATTATGAAAATGAAATGAGTTATGGATAATGTGATAGGAAAGTAATTATGTAAATATAGTAATGGTATGAAAATGTGAGGAGATGATAAATGAGAGAAATTACAAAACATGACTGAGAGTTATATTGAATATGTTCAAAAATGGTATAATATGAATAAGTTGATGGAAATGATGTTTAAGTGAAAGAACTATGGGTAATGAATATGGTATGAGATAATCATGAGAATTATGTGGAAATTGTATTGAGATAACAGAAAAAAAAATATATGAATATTGAAAAATAATTTAAAGTGATTTGTTATAAATAATCATTAATTTCAGAAAGTTGAAATGATGGATCCGAATAGACCAGAATTTGAATATAAGTTTGACCTAATAGAGCTAGGTCATATATTGAAATATAATGATAAGTTTAAATAATTTAATTGTTGGCTTAAATTGAATAAGGTTACGACGTTGGTATATTGTGATAGTTAGATCAATTGATCTAGATTTCGCTAAGGTTGCGAATCATTATTGAGATTTAATATGTATAGTTATTATAAGAGTGTGAGAGATATGTAATACTGTATATGATATAATATTCTGATATGTGTATGGACATGAAATGAGTTAAGGTATATCAGTTGTAAATGATTATAAAAGGAAAAAGGTTGATTATCAGTAAAGTAAGATTAAAGGTATTGTATTAATGTTAATGCTAAGTGAAGAACATGTTAAAAAAAAGAATTAAGTGTATCAGAAATAAGAAAATTGTTATCAATTAAGGTTTGACAAGTGTCTATTTGTAAATATAAGAAAGAGATAGATAAACAATGATACAATTCTGAAAATGACTGTGGTGACTGGATAGTCAGTGTTAAGATATAATTCAATAACCTTTAAATTTAAGGTTAAGAGAGTATATTTATAAAATGATGAAGTGATAAAATATCTTGAGCATAATAGATGGTATTTTGTTAAGGATGGATTATTACCGTACAGGATAATTTCGAGGACGAAATTATTTAAGGGGGAGAGAATTGTAATACCCTGATTTTTGATGTACTTTGGAATAGTAGTTATGAGAGAGTATATTGGTGAAATAGGTTAAAAAAAATATAATAAGAGATAGATGTGTATGAAGAATGTTAAATATATATTATATTTGAAATACATGGGAAATATAAAAATAATATATAAGACATATACATATATCAACATATACACCATTTATGCATGATGTATACATTGATGTAGGAAAAATAAATTTTAAATAATTAATTAATAATAATAATAATGATAATAATGACAAGAGAAAGGAGAAATGAAAGTCAAAAGAAGGACAAATATTATTGGTGAAAAAATTTAGGTGGCAATAATTATATTATTATATATATAAGATAAGGTTGAAAATTTAAAAAGAGAGCTTTCTCGCTTTCTTTCTTCTTCTTCTTCTTCCTATTTGAACGTGGGAATAGAGAGAGAGAGAGAGAGAGAGAGAGAGAGAGAGAGAGAAGAGTGTGATTTTTTTCATATACACACCATATTCATAAGAGTCTTAAGAGAATTGAAGGTGGTTATTGAAGATTTGGCAAATAATTCAAGTAAGTGCTCTTTTTCTTAAGCTGATTTTTATAGATTTTGAGTTTATATGTGATATGGTTAGTGAGAGAAAGTGATGATTAATTGAATATTACGATAATAATGAAATACTGAAGTATATATATATATATATATGTTGAATTGGTGCTTAGATGATGAAATATGATTATTTGTGAGGATGATAATGAGTAGTTGAAATTGAGGAATAAGGGTGATAAGGAAAAGAGTAAGGGTTTTGTATAAAAGAGTTGGGAATTAAGTAAATTGATACAAGGATGATTGTATAAATGAATTATATAATGATTATTATTATGATATGTTGGAGTTATATAAGTGTTGAATTGATGGGTAAATTATGAATATAAACTAAGATGATGATTAAGGGTGTTATAGTATTGATTTTGGAATGATTGCGTTCATATGGTTGAGAGTTCGAAATGCATAACTTTTGTCTGACACGGCCAGTTACACGACCATGTCGTTGGGCGTATCAATAGTGCTGAGTTTAACATTGATAACACGACCATTAACACGACCATGTCTCTGGACGTATCGTGGCTATTGTGAGATAAGATAATTGACATGGCAATGAACACGCCCGTGTTGTTAGGCGTGTCAAAGTTTCTATAAGGCAGAATGAATGACACGGGCAGTGACACGCCCATATCATTGGACGTGTCAATGCTTTTGTATGAATGAGTTAATGACACGGTCATTAACATGCCCGTGTTGTTAGGCGTGTCACTTGAGAATAACTCTTTTTGTTGTTTTTCATTTGTAATTCATATTTAAATGATTTGAATGTTAAGAATGCCTTAGAATGTGATACTAAATGGTTGTTTATGATCATATTTGGTATAAGCATTAAGAGAGAGTAGTTTTCCCAACCTTAGTGTTGAAGGGCAACTTGGAAGAGAAGGTTAGAAGAAGTTTTAAAGCTTATTTTGGAGTGTTTCATAAGGTAAGTACAAACTTTGAATAATTGCTTATATTTGCATGACATTAGGACTGAACACATTTGGTTGGAAGATGTGTTAAGTTACTTACTACATTGTTGGTGCATGAGTAATATGCTATGATTTGTATAATGTGAACTATATGCAAAATATGATAATGACCCAAAACGTATGGGAAATACAATTTGTTGTGTGTACATTAAAAATGATATGTAAAGTCATTGGTGATGGCTATATTGATATAAGTGAGATATTTAAAGCTTTGTGCCTAGTTTGATCATGAGAAAATGAGAAAAGATTTGATAATCGAATTATGAAAGAATTGTGGGCCTAGTATGTTATTTAATTTTCAGAGTTTTGTGATTGGCAGCATGCCTAAGACGTAACAGTCCCTTGAAGCTGGGTTGGGCTTGGTCCATGAAGCCTAGTTGGGTGTTACATGATGTAGTAGACCCTTGAAGCTGGGTTGGGCCTAGTCCTTGAAGCCTAGTTGGGATGTTACATATGAGGTAATCCTCATTGTGATTATGATTTGCCTTCGAGGCTAGACACATGGTGTCATCTTGGACCTGTAGACCATAATTTTGACCCCAATTTGATATGGTCCTAATTAAAGGATGCCAAAATAAATTTGATCTGACTTTAAATATTTAAACCTAGTTTATAATTTTTAAAGGAGTCGGTTCGGATTAAAGAGGCATATATTTGATTATAAAACCCTAAAATCATGTGGAATTTGCGCAAATTAAAATTTTTCAATCCATAAGTTAAAAAAGGCCAGAATAATTTAAGTGAGGCCGACCTGGGAGACATTAGCATGCTTCATGTCAACCTTGGTAGCTCAAGATCGACATGAGCATGCCTCATGTCGACTTGGGCAAGCTAGGTCGACATGAGCATGCTTCATGTCGACCTTGGGAGGCTAGGACGACATGAGCATGCTTCATGTCGACCTTGGGAGGCGAGGACGACATGAGTATGCTTCATGTCAACCTTGGCAGCCCAGGATCGACATGAGCATGCATCATGTTGACTTCGGCACCCTAAGGTCGACATGAGGTTGGTCTCATGTTGACCTAGGGCAACCAGGTCAACATGGGTTCAATACGTTTCCTAATTCAACTAGAATTTATTTTAGGGACTGATTTATATTAGGTTAAGGATTCAGAGTGAGGTTCGGCTATAAATATTAACATTTTAGAATTTAGAAGGGAGGGAGAAAAGATTAACAAGGGAACATTAAGAGGGGAACAATCGGACTGGATTTTAAAAAGATCTTGAGATCGGGACTTTGGAACAACGAGAAAACTTTGGAGGACAATCGAGAGGAAGGAGGAGGACAATAAGAGAGGAATCGGACTTTAGACTAGAATTTTGAATTGGAACTTTACAAATTGATCGAACTTTTTAGAAGAGGAAGCAAGCAAGCAATCAAATCCATCAAAGGTAGCCATCTTGCCTTTGTGCTTGTTCATCCAAGAAGTAATTTTTGGTGGAACCAACAAACGAAGGTATGAATATCTAATCTCTTTTATCTTTACAGTAGTTTGAATCATTAAATTATTTCTTTTGATTTTAAAAACCTTAGAACCCTAATTTACTTTTTCTAAAGCTTAGAACCTTAAATCGTCTCCTTTATTTCCAAAAATCTTAAAATTATTGTTTCTGTTTCTTCTAAAACCTAAGAACCCTAATCTATTTCTTCAAAATCTTAAAACCCTAATCTACTTTCCAACTTTTCAAAACCTTAAATCGTTTCATTAATTTACCAAAACCCTAATCTGCTTTCCAATTTTCCAAAACCCTAAATTGAGTCCTTTTATCTCCAAAAATCCTAAAAAAATATCTTTTCTGTTTCTATAAACCTTAAATCATTTTGTTTATTTCTAAAAGCTTTTAAAAAACTCTAAACTAGTTTTCTTTTAAGTCTTTCCAAAATTCCAAATGTTTTGTTAAATATCCAAACTCAAACTCATTTTAAAGTTTCTAAAAATCACATAAAACTTTATAAAACTATAAACTGTTTTCTCAAATCCTAAAACCAAAACATGTTTTTCAAAACACCAAAAACCCTAAATCTCTCAAAGCCCAAACTGTAAACCCTAATTTTCCTAGACCCTAATCCTTAAAACCTTATAAAATCCTTAAAACCTTATAAATCTAAATATTAAAATTCAACACAATAATATTAAAAACAATAATCCAGTAGCTAATAATCATAAACCTAATGTTTTAATATCCAAACCCTAATTTCATGATTTTAGCCCTCAAACCCTAATTTGGTTAATCAAAAGACCTTATCAATCCCTTAAATTATAAAACCTTAATCCACTTCAATTCCCTTAAAACTTACAATAGCTTAAACCAATAAATTCCAAAACTCTAAACATTAAATAAAGAATCTTAACTAGAAATAGTAGCCCTAATTTGAATCCTTGCTTTATTTAGTTTTATCTTTGATTATATAGTCTATTATATGCTTTAATTTATTTTTAATGCTTTGTTGATTTATTTAATTTCAATGCTTAATTTATTTAGTTTATCATGGATGGATGTTTACTTTCTATTTTAATTGATGTTTAATATCTTTGACGAATGATTTATTTATGATGAATGGTTATTTACTTTTACCGATTTATTTTGATTTGCAAATGTTGTAAGAGGTATGTTTCCACTTTGTGGGTACCTCATTAGTTAGATATCATGTAATTTAAATTGCTTTTATATTTTGGACCAATGTAAAGGACATGTTTCTACCTTTCGGTGGGTGTCCTATTAGTTTAGACATGGATGATATAAGGACATGTTTCCATCCTCGGATGGGTGTCCATTTATTTGCTTTGTTTGGACGTTGCTTTGATTTTAATATAATGATGCTTTATTTTAATTATTGTGTGTAATATGGATAATATTGTTATACTTAAGAATTTTATAATATTAAGACCTTTAAAGGAGGCCAGTTCCAATGAACCGGGTGTTGTGGGGGTGCTGGGCCATTTCTCACCTTCCCCACACGTACCCAACTTTCCGAACCCATTAGGGGGTTGGGGATTCCTTAGGAATCGAGTCATCCACCCTTTCTTTTTTCCGGCCTGTCCGGGTGGCGACTCCATTTTCTCCGGACTTAGGTCCGTGTTCTCTAAGGCCCCGAGCCTAAACAGTATCGAAGCCACAAGAACCATTCCACCGGGAGTGGGGGCGAAAATCCCCGCTCATAGTGGCGACTCCACAAGGGATAAGAGAAGTTGATTCTGTTGGTCTTTATATTATTCTATTCTTTCTTATAATGATATTATCCATTGCATCATATTAGATTGTATCGTGTGCATGAGTTAGGACGCCCGTGTTACCCGTGTTGTGTTATGTAAGGGATACCATACTTTCACTCAAGTTATGGAGATCGAGCATGGCATAACCACTCATAGCCTTATACCATTTGGTATATACTTGCTATGGGAACCTAAGCCTTTTAACCCAAAGACTAAAGCTCATGTAATTGGCCTAGTTACTTTCCTTAGTTTTTACCCCAAATGCATGTTGTTTAACTATGGTTAATTTATCTTCGCTTAAATCATGGCTTATTTGGTTTGCTCTTTTTCTAATATGACCCAAGTACATTTGCAAGCTCAAATAAATTTTTCTTTAAAGTCCAAAAGACCAAAGCTATTTTCAAAAACTTTTCAAGATGGTCTTTGGACATAAGACTTTTCTAAAAATAAATCAAAAATTCCTTTGCACATAACCCAAAATACTAAGCCCAAAATCTATTTGTTCTAAAATCTTTTTACAATGGGCTTAAAAACAAAATTATTTTCATCCTTTCCTTACAAAGAGCTTGCAAAATATTTAGGTCAATTACGAAATACCAAAATTCAATTGTGAGCCTAGTTTATACTAAGAATAATTAATCATGGGCTTGTTTTTGGCATGAATCATTAGTTGCCTTTTCGAGTGAGAAATCTATTTCTAATAAACCTCTTAATTTAGTTTTAATCCGATAGCATAAAAGCCACATTAGTTGGTTAAATGGATTAAAACCTAATGGGAATTATCATAAGTTGATTTTCATTTTTGAAAATATAACTATTGATTGAAACCTCCGAGGAAAATATTCGAAAACAATGTACCCCATGTTGGTATTTTGTTAACCATATATCTAGGAAAATACTCGCCATTCATGTGTGGATGTTATAAGGTTGGAAGGAGCATCCTAATTATCATTGTTTGTTGATTGTTTGTGCATACATGCATACATGCATACATTTTCATCTCATATCATTGATCCTCTCTGGCTCACAGCCCTAGATTACGACAGTTCAAAAGCTTACAACAATCTGACCTACGCCGGAGATGAAGAACTAGCAAAGACTCAATCACTTGCTCACCAAAAATAATGGAGCCCGAACAAATTCAAAGAATGGTGGATGAAGCCCTCAATGCCAAAATGGAAGAAATAAAAGAGGCCCTAGCTGAGACCATGAAGAACCAATTGACTGCAATTTTGGAAAATCATGTCGAAGCATCTGCTAGCACTAAGAAGCCAAGGGACAAAGGGAAGACCAAAGTTGGTGAAGTGATTTTTGATTATGAAAAGGTGATCATTGATGATGATGATGATTGGGCTCAATACTACCAAGATGCTCAAGAGAAGAAAAAAGAGCCGAAGATTGTTGAAAGATCAGCTATGGAGAAAACTGAAACTTCAGCGGACTTAGAAAAGAAGTTTGAGAAGAAACTAAAAACCGAAGGAATGTTCGAAGTTGACAAATTATTTGAGCTAGATGAAGAAGCTCCGTACAAGTTCAAGATGCCATCTTTTGCGAAGTTTAATGGTACCAGAAATCCTCATCTCCATATGAAGCAATATATCACTGCCATGCAGTCCGCCCAAGCTACTAAGGCTCAAACTCTAAGGTACTTCATGCTCTCATTGGACCCTGTTGTCCAAAATTGGTTCAATACCTTAGATGATGGAATGCAAAAGAGTTGGGATTTGTTATACAAGGCCTTCATCCAGCAATATGGATATAATGTCGAGATGGAAGTTTCCTTAATGGAAGTGGAGTCCATTAGGCAAAGGTCGAATGAGAATTTTATGGATTACGTGAAGAGGTGGAGAAACAAGGCCGTTTTGCTCAAGAAGAGGCCCGATGAATCCGATCAAATAAGGATGATTGTGAGAGGGGTGTTGCCTAGTCTTCGTGAAAGGATGTCTCATACACTCATTCTTGATTTGCAAATTGAAGAATGGGAGAGAGAGAAGAATCATTTTTCAATAAGAAGGAACGAGAAAGGAAATTATCAATCTGGTAGCCAAAGCATGCAAAAGGCAGTCGGTGTTAACGCTACTAACCAAAGAACAAGGAGACAGTTTTTGGAATTGGGGAAACCGATGTCTTGGGTTCTCAATAAACTTCAAAGAAAGGGGTTGTTACAACCCTTAAATCCTCGTCCCTTGCCTAACCCTCTCCCACCTAATTTTGACACTAAAGCATTTTATCAGTTTCATCAAATGCAGGGGCATGACACGGATAGATGTGTGAGGTTAAGACATGAGATCCAAAATCTAATTGATAGCGGGAAGCTTCCTGAGCCCAATAAGCCAAATACCAAGAACAACCCTTTGCCTAAGTTCAACAGAGTGCCACCACCGGCAACCTTCATGGTGGAAAAAGGATTGGAAGAAGATTTTGTTTTATCATCCTTTCATGATGGGGATATTGAAGATGTAAAAGGAAAAGAAGCTTAACTAAACAAACTTTCCTTAGCTTGAATGTTGCTTTTCAAATTTTGCTTTACTATTTAATTAGAACAATCGTGTTTTTCAAATTTAAATTTTTTTGAATAAATTACTTTTATCAAAAATTTTATTGATCTTTGTTCATTTTGGTGCTCAACCGATGAGGAATCTAGCTTGATGTTTATAAACTAATGCGTCTAGGCATCATGACTTGAATGACTTTACTAGATGAGGGAATTGCTCTATAGCATTGAGTTGTGTATGCTTACTTAGAGAGGGCTCCTGCATAATTATCTTTGTCTAGGTCCTAGTCAGTCTTAGAACATGCTTTGACAAACTTTCAAGGCAAAATTGAACTCTGCTTATTCAAGAGAGAAATGATCTAGGCATTGTTTGGTTAGCCAACAACTTGTATCCACCCTATTAAATACCAATCCCTAGTTGTCCCTTTGAGCCTTCATAAAATTTTAGCTTTCTTTTCATTGGCTTACAAAACCCAACAACCTACCCTGAGCTGTTGTGATACTTTTAACAAGTCTTATGATCACTAAGATGAAGAGGTAAGAAGATTAAAGAAAGAAATGAATAGTCAAGACCATGAAGACAGTTGAAGTTCTCAAGACCATAAGGGTAGTTAAAGTTCTCGTAGTTGGAGTTTTCCTAATATCTCCAATATATCAAGACAACATCAGAGTAACAAATGATTTATCCCTGTTAAAGAAGATTTATGTCACTCCACTCATCCATTATTGGAAACCAAGTTGGTACAAACAAGACAGCTCTTTTTGAGCTAGAACCAAAAAAAATAAAAAAAGAAAAAAGAAGAAAACAAAGAGAAAAAAAAAAGAGAAGAAAAATAAAACCTAAAAAGGCGGTTCAGAAAGCCAACTGAGTTCTCTTTTACCTAAAGCGACAAAAGGCTTCCATTTGGTTTATAAGGACATTTTGACTTAAATTGGTCCAACCCAAATAAACATTTAATCAAAATCAAAGAAAAATGAGAAAGACCATCTAGTTCTTGAAAGTTTTATACTTGACAGTCCTACAAGAAGGACAAAATGATAAAATGCTCAAAAGAAAGGGACGAGTAAGAAAAATAAGGGAGAAGAAGAAAAGAAGCAAATTTGGGTACCAAACTTTTTGCAAGGGCAAAGACTGTCCTAATCAAGATCCAGATTAATGACAAGAAGATAGAAAGAATTTGGAGTCTAGCAAGATTACTCCTAACTGCCTAAAGTTCCAACAAGCAGTTTGTAGTGTGAAGGTTTGTCCATTGTGTCACATCACCTCCTATCTCAAAATGGCCTTCACTTAAACCCGTGTCCCTTATAGACCCCATTTCAAGCCTATCAAAGACCTATTGATCTCTCTTGGTAGGTAGAGTCTATTAGTAGAGATAGTTTGGATAAGCATACATATGAGATAGACAATATTTAAACTCAATGAGACCTTTGGCCAATTAATGTGTATGTGCCTATCTGAAGTGCAACAATTCTTGCTTAAATAGAAATGATTCCCGAGTTTAGTATGGTAACTAGGGTTGTCATGTTATAGATATGTTAATTTGGAAAAATCAAGTCCTGAGGTACATCGACATTGATTTGGCAAAGCCAACAATTGATTTCAAAATCAAAATTCAAAATCAAAAGTAAAAAATGTTTTTATCATACAAAGCCTTCAAGTTAAGGGGAGTATGTTGAACTGTCAAATCTCGAAAGACACATTGGGCAAAGTAAATGATTATTGGCAAGGTCAAGAAGAAGCTACCATCTAGCATGCTGAAACATAGTTTGAAATGGATGTATCCCTGACTCTGCTGCTTGGAGTCTCCATTACTCGCGTTCTCAACATCTTGAAGATAAAAGCCATAAATACAAAGCTTTCTATCATTCCAATGCAAGACCTGAACGAGCATCTGAAAGGAACCAATGAGAACACTTCAGTTGAACACCTTGGTCTGTGAGTCGATGGAACGACTGTGAGTATCATTCATGCATATCATGCATACATGAGCATATCACATTGCACTTTCTTGTCTTGTATTGTCTATTATTTGTCAAAGTGAACAGCAAATACCCTGCGAAGTAAAGAATCAAAAGAAGATATCAAATCAGGGGGGCATGGAAAGCCCATTGCTTGAGAAAGTTCTAGTAATTTTGCAAAGAGAAGAAAAGCGTGCTTTTACGAAGAACTAAACAACAAGAACATCAATCAGAGCCCGCATAAAAAAATCATGGGTTTGAGCCTACACAGGGGCAAAGTTTCTCCTTTTCAATTTTTGAGTTTATATATAAAATATTTTCAAACTCACTTGCAAATATTTTGCCACGCAGGGGGCAAGGAGAGGATATGAAGGCTAGCTAAAAAGGGCTGAATTTTTTGCAAAAGTACAAAGGAAGAACAAAAAAGAATGGAATAAAAAGAAAATTAGAATTCTCAAAAGAATGAAGATGCAAAAGACAAAAGATCAGTTCAGCTAAAAAGCCAAAGCCAGGGTAAAGACTTGATTTCCAATGGATAAAGATCCATGTTTCAAGGGTAAAGACCCTATTTCCAGTGGATAAAGATCCATGTTTCAAGGGTAAAGACCCGATTTCCAATGGATAAAGATCCATGTTTCAAGGGTAAAGACCCGATCTCTAATGGATAAAGATCCATGTTTCAAGGGTAAATACCCGATTTTCAATGGATAAAGATCCATGTTTCAAGGGTAAAGACCCGATCTCCAATGGATAAAGATCCATGTTTCAAGGGTAAAGACCCGATCTCTAATGGATAAAGATCCACGTTTCAAGGGTAAAGACCCGATTTCCAATGGATAAAGAAACATGTTTCAATGGTAAAGACCCGATTTTCAATGGATAAAGATCCATGTTTCAAGGGTAAAGACCAGATTTCCAATGGATAAAGATCCATGTTTCAAGGTTAAAGACCCGATTTTCAATGGATAAAGATCTATGTTTCAAGGGTAAAGACCCGATTTCTAATGGATAAAGATCCATGTTTCAAGGGTAATGACCCGACTTTCAATGGATAAAGATCCATATTTCAAGGGTAAAGACCCGATTTTCAATGGATAAAGATCCATATTTCAAGGGTAAAGACCCGACTTTCAATGGATAAAGATCCATGCTTCAAGGTTAAAGACCCAACTTTCAATGGATAAAGATCCATATTTCAAGGGTAAAGACCCAATTTCCAATGGATAAAGATCCATATTTCAAAGGGTAAAGACCCAAAGTCTAATGGATAAAGATCCATGTTTCAAGGGTAAAGACTCGATTTCCAATGGATAAAGATCCATGTTTCAAGGGTAAAGACCCAATCTCCAATGGATAAAGATCCATGTTCCTAGGATAAAGACCCAATTTCCAATAGATAAAGATATATTTTTGGTGGGTAAAGACACGTAATTCATAAAAATGGAACAACTAGTTATGCCAGAATTCTCAACTGATAAAAGGTCAGTCAAATCAAATTCAATATCGGGTCTAAGTACCCAAATCAACTCCAAGAACCCAAAACCTCAACCATCTCAAAAATTAAGTCTTATTGCTTTTCACTCTCTTTTGCTGTAGTCTCAGATCATTCAAGCAAGGGGCAAACTGTAGACCCTTAATTTTGATCCTAATTTGATATGGTCCTAATTAAAGGATTCCAAAATAAATTTTATCCGACTTTAAATATTTAAACCTAGTTTATAATTTTTAAAGGAGTCGATTCGGATTAAAGAGGCATATATTTGATTGTGAAACCCTAAAATCAAGTGGAATTGGCCCAAATTAAAATTTTTCGGTCCATAAGTTAAAAAAGGCCAGAATAATTTAAGTGAGGCCGGCCTGGGAGACATTAGCATGCTTCATGTCGACCTTGGTAGCCCAAGATCGACATGAGCATGCCTCATGTCAACTTAGGCAAGCTAGGTAAACATGAGCATGCTTCATGTCGACCTTGGCAGCCCAAGATCAACATGAGCATGCCTCATGTCGACTTGGGCAGCCCAAGGTCGATATGAGGTTGGTCTCAGGTTGACCTAAGGTAACTAGGTCGACATGGGTTCAATACGTTTCCTAATTCAATTAGAATTTATTTTAGGGACTGATTTATATTAGGTTAAGGATTTTTAGTGAGGTTCGGCTATAAATATTAACGTTTCAAAATTTAGAAGGGGGGAGAAAAGATTAACAAGGGAACATTAAGAGGGGAACAATCGGACTGGATTTTAAAAAGATCTTGAGATCGGGACTTTGGAACAATGAGAAAACTTTGGAGGACAATCGAGAGGAAGGAGGAGGACAAGAAGAGAGGAATCGAACTTTAGACTAGAATTTTGAATTGAAACTTTACAAATTGATCAAACTTTTTAGAAGAGGAAGCAAGCAATCAATCAAATCCATCAAAGGCAGCCATCTTGCCTTTGTGCTTGTTCATCCAAGAAGTAATTTTTGGTGGAACCAACAAACAAAGGTATGAATATCTAATCTCTTTTATCTTTACAGTAGTTTGAATCATTAAATTATTTCTTTTGATTTTAAAAACCTTAGAACCCTAATTTACTTTTTCTAAAGCTTAGAACTTTAAATCGTCTCCTTTATTTCCAAAAATCTTAAAATTGTTGTTTTTGTTTCTTCTAAAACCTAAGAACCCTATTCTATTTCTTCAAAATCTTAAAACCCTAATCTATTTTCCAACTTTTCAAAACCTTAAATCATTTCATTAATTTACCAAAACCCTAATCTGCTTTCCAATTTTCCAAAACCCTAAATTGAGTCCTTTTATCTCCAAAAATCCTAAAAAAAATATTTTTTCTGTTTCTATAAACCTTAAATCATTTTGTTTATTTCCAAAAGCTTTTAAAAAACTCTAAACTGGTTTTCTTCTAACTCTTTTCCAAAATTCCAAATTTTTTTTAAATATCCAAACTCAAACTCATTTTACAGTTTCTAAAAATCACATAAAACTTTATAAAACTATAAATTGTTTTCTCAAATCCTAAAACCAAAACATGTTTTTCAAAACACCAAAAACTCTAAATCTCTCAAAGCCCAAACCGTAAACCCTAATTTTCCTAGACCCTAATCCTTAAAACCTTATAAATCTAAATATTAAAATTCAACACAATAAGCTTAAAAACAATAATCCAGTAGCTAATAATCATAAACCTAATGTTTTAATATCCAAACCCTAATTCATGATTTTACCACTCAAACCCTAATTTGGTTAATCAAAAGACCTTATCAATCCCTAAAATTATAAAACCTTAATCCACTTCAATTCCCTTAAAACTTACAGTAGCTTAAACCAATAAATTTCAAAACTCTAAACATTAAATAAAGAATCTTAACTAGAAACAGAAGCCCTAATTTGAATCTTTACTTGCTTTATTTAGTTTTATATTTGATTATGTAGTCTATTATATGCTTTAATTTATTTTCAATGCTTTGTTGATTTATTTAATTTCAATGCTTAATTTATTTAGTTTATCATGGATGGATGTTTACTTTCTATTTTGATTGATGTTTAATATCTTTGATGAATGATTTATTTATGATGAATGGTTATCTACTTTTACCGATTTATTTTTGATTTGCAAATGTTGTAAGAGGTATGTTTCCACTTTGTGGGTACCTCATTAGTTAAATATCATGTAATTTAAATTGCTTTTATATTTTGGACCAATGTAAAGGACATGTTTCTACCTTTCGGTGGGTGTCCTATTAGTTTAGACATGGATGATGTAAGGACATGTTTCCATCCTCGGATGGGTGTCCATTTATTTGCTTTGTTTGGACGTTGCTTTGAGTTTAATATAACGATGCTTTATTTTAATTGTTGTGTGTAATATGGATAATATTGTTGTACTTAAGAATTTTATAATATTATGACCTGTAAAGGAGGCCGATTCCAATGAACTGGGCGTTGTGGGGGTGCTGGGCCATTTCTCACCTTCCCCACACATACCCAACTTTTTGAACCCATTAGGGGGTTGGGGATTCCTTAGGAATCGAGTCATCCACCCCTTTCTTTTTCCCGGCCCGTCTGGGTGGCGACTCCATTTTTTTCGGACTTAGGTCCGTGTTCTTAAGGGCCCGAGCCTAAACAGTGCCGAAGTCGCAAAAACCATTCCACCGGGAGTGGGGGCAAAAATCCCCACTCAATAGACCAAATCAGTAACTATGGTATTTGAATAGCATATTAGATTCTTTTATGCCCATGCTTGTGTTTGTTTTTATGTGAATTATGAATTGTGGAATAATTAAGCAATATATTAAGATATAATGTTATAAGATATATGATGGTGATAATGGGATGATATGATCACAGTTTATAAGCAAATTACTGAAAAGGAATGTGGCTTAAGAAAATATGCTAAATGATGAGAAATGATTTGTTGAAAGACTTGAGCAGAGCTAAGTCTTGATATTGAAAATGAGATTACGAAAATATAATGTGATGTGTAATATGTATATGGATGTGGAAATTGTATGTATTGTTTCATGAATATTATGATAAGCCATCGAATTGTGGCTTATGTTAAAGATATATATAAACTACGAAATTTGTGAAAATATATGAAAAGTGCATTGAAAATGAAAAACATGATAAGAATATGATGATAAATGATGTTAGTATGTGAGTATGATTTTCTGTAATGTATGTATATAATATTTATATGTACAACTAACCTTTTGAGCTTACCGCGGTTGTATAAATCATGCAGGTGAGTAGATGGTTAATCTAGGAGTCAAACAGTTGTGCCACGAGAAGAGTAAGAGTATTTCGAGACCAACTAGAAGGTGGTGCATACATGTACAATTTTATTATGTTATATTTTGATAAAAAAATATATATATATGTACATAAGTGAATTATGGAAAAGACAATGTAATTTATATATATGTAATATAATCAAAAGCATAATGGTTTTGTAAATGTTCTTTAATTAAAAATGCATCATTGTTATGGAACTAAGGTAAGAGATTTAAACAATACTGAATCGTGACATCCTTATATTTTATATGTGTATTGTTTGTATACAGGGTATATGTATAGTACTTATATAGAGTATGTGGATGTTACAAGTGTTGTATTTTATATTTATATGTATGGATTGAAAAGTTTATGATGTTTAATTTAATTTATAGTTGATGATTAATTTATTGGAGTTGTTAGACTTTGTTTGATTGTTGGAAATTGGAAGTATTCTGCTGCACATTGTGTTATTTGTTGAAAAAATTTTGGGTAGTGATTATTGCAGAGAAAAGTCTGTGAAACAATTTAGTTGGATTATTATTTAATTTACATGAAATCATATATTGTATTATTATAAAATTGTTTGGTGTATTGAGTAGCATCTTCCGACAGGTTTTGAGTGGATTATCAGGAGGTGTTACAACCCGTGCTTAAAATGGAGTCACAAGGGGTTTTCCTTTGAATTTCCTTCTGAAATTAAATTTGAAGTGACGACTCTTTTAAACTTATGCTTACCGGTGATAGGAGACTGAATGCGACGGTTTTGCATGAACTAACTCTAAATGAGCATTCTAATTCCACAGCAAATTAGACAAGGTGCTCGGAAGAGGTCTCACACAAAGAACCTAGTATCAGTAAATTATAAATAGGAAAATTCAATTAAGTTTTTCTTATATAGTAAATTTTAAAATTACATAAATCCTATTCTTCTTCTTTTTTTGCCTTCATTGGCTGCGTTTAGATACCACAATGGCACTACTGCCAAATTTATACTACCTACAAAATAACATTAGAAAAATAAAAGCAAGAGGTGAGTAGTATATTCAGTGAATGTTCAGGCTTTCCAAATTAATTTTAGTTCCACTCTTATTTAAGTACTTTAAGTATATTAATAAAATTTCTAGCATTGTGAGCCATACAATTTTATTATTTTTACACGAATTCTCACCTGACATTATCAATGTTAGGATTAATCCCTTATGAAATTTTGACCTTCCTTGAAGCAAATTTTATGTTACTATTATTTACTAAACTATTGTGAAATTCCATCCCCTATTTGGCAAAACTTCCTATTTCAAAATCTATTACCATTATCTTTCTCATTATTTTTACTACCATCCTCTCATCCTTTTAACTTAGTTTAATTATACTATTGAAATTATTTAAAAAGCAAATAAAGGTTTAATCATTGTGTTCAATAAGCTCAATTAGTCAGAGACTGAATATTCCATAGAAACAGAAAATAAAGGTTTAAGTAACTATAAATAATGAACAGCGAATAGCAAAAGTTATAATGTGACATTCAGAGAGATATGCCATAGGCCAGTATAATCAAGCATGTCATAGGCTAGTATAAACAAGCAAGTCATAAGCTAGTATAAATGGGCTGGCCATAGGCTAGTATAATTCGGTAAGTCATAGGACAATATAAATAGGCAGGCCATAGGCTAGTAATTAGGGTGGTAATTTTCCTCTTTGCACATATCAGAACTCAGTGTATACTATCTTGTAGTTTATTCCCCACCTTAGATAGGCTATGTCACAATGTTAAGAGCAATAGACAGAAATTTCAACGAAGCAGTAATAATTAGAATTTGATAAATATCAAAGTATGTAAGTAGATGTCAATGATCTAGTATGTTGGCACAATGAGAACAATCACCCTAACATTAAGGAATTCAATTTAAAATTAGTTTTAACATGGAAAAATAGCCAGATACAAAATTAATAGAATCATAATACTTTTGGACAAGAGTCAAATAATAACTATTATGAATAAAACAATCAGGGTCACATCGAGTTTATTTTTATTATTATTATTTTCTCAAGTTATGGTCAATTTTCTCTTAATCTCAAAGTGGCAAATGGTATTTTACTTGTTAGTAGAAGTTTCTTTGTTTGCTTAGAAATTTTATGTTATTTGGACAGGCGTTGCCACTTCTTCATGCACCATTCCATATGTTTGCTAAGTAATCCCATCTCTTCTCACCCTACACCTTCACCCGCCAAGAGTGCCATGTGACTGTATTAATTAATTTAATTTTTTTCCCTTCTGTTTAAATATGATCAGTCCGTCATTCTATTAGAACCGAGCTAAACAACAACTCACCCTCTTTCCTTTAATTTGGTCATTAAGGGTTGCACTTATATGTGCCCAACCCATGATAATGATTATATGGCTAAGCTTAGCTTCTCCATTCAGTTTTAATGTACTAGTACTTTTAATCCCATTCCCAATACTTGTTCCAACCGGTGTCTATTGACTAGGTTGTTTAACTTGTATTATAAATAATGTTACTTCTTTCATCCATTTAATTACTTATATAGTTATAAAATAGTTTTTTACCTTGGCATTTAATTTATTAACAATTAATTTTATTCGACCATAACCAAATTTTTAATTTGATTTTAAATTTAATGCCTAACATTTATGACTGTAATACAACTTTAATTTCCTCCCTAATCAATTTGGATTAGTTTAATCAATTTATTCTTGTATCAAATTAATTCCAATTCAATTTTGACTTGTATATTTTTAGCCCCAATTAACCATTTTAGTTGCTAATGTAGTTGTTCTTTTCACCCATACATAACTTACCACTTTAATAAATTCCTTCTATCAATTTATTCTTTTAAACCCTTTATCCATTTTGAAAATGCAAGTTTATCTTCACACCCTTGTTAACATTAGCCAAGTAGGTCCCCATTTATCTATTTTTTTTCTATTTTCTACTTAATTAATTAAGTAGTCATAGTTTCTTAATCCCTTCAATTATGGTTGGGAAGAATTCCCATTTGAACTTAAATTTTTCCATTTAGGACCTTAATTTTCCATATTTACTATTTTATCGATCAGGGTGATTATTAAATCGTACATGCTCAGAGAGTGGGATATTACATTTTAATAAAGAGAAAATTGTATACAATTTGAATTTATATTTAAATGATATGTTTCCACCTATGATTTTTAGTAAAAATAATTAATTTTGTTTAGTTAGTTAAAATATTAAATGTGGAAGTGGAATTATCCACTTAATCTCTTCATATTTAACAAATAAATAAACTTTATGTTCATGCTATCTTAAATTAAGGTTTAATGCTAAATTTGCTAACTAATTCAAGAACCAAGACTGCTTTATTATTGGTCGACTAAAGATTGATAAATAATGAAAGTTAAATTACAAGCATTTATAGCACCTATACTTAAAAAAACTCGCTCACTAAATCAAAGTATCACCAATCACCCCTTGAAATTTGATTTTTTCATGTCCTATATTTCAAATTGAATATTAAATAATATATATATATATATATATAATTATGGTTGGTTTCTGCAGCACATTATTAACCCATTGTGTGCGAATGTATGCAATGATTCAAATTAGCAAGTAAATTCTTATGCAATTACAGAACTAAGAAGAAGAAGAAGAAGAAAGAGGGAAAAACAAAAAAAATAAAACTCTTTTGAGAAGAAATTAAATTTGGAAAATAGAATTGATGTTAATAATGAAATCATTATAAACTTTGCCATGTTTCCAATTTTAAATATTATAAACTACTACTACAAAGTTCAGAGAGCAAGCAAACAAAATAGGAAGGAACAATGAACTAATCATTCCATTATTTTCATCTAATTATAATAAATTTAAATCATGACAGTTTATTTAGCTTGAAGTACATGGCTATCTTCATTCTGTTCCAAGTCTTAATTAGAGCAGAAAAATAAACACTGACTAAGAACAGGTTGATTAACTCAAAACACATGGACATTATCTTGTTCTTTGACTCCAACCATTAAAAAGTGAAACTATGCAACATTCAAACAATTTTCTTAAAATTTTCTAACTCAAAAGTAAATTCTATGCAACTAAAGAAAGTTTGAGATACTCTTCCTTTTCTTTCTCAAATTTTCTTAGCAATCAAACAAATTTTACTATCATAGTGATAATGCAATAAGTGTTAGGAAATCATAGGAGATCACTGCAAACAAAAACACGCAGCGGAAAAATATTTGATCTCTGATTTCCCACCAGGATCCATGCTGTTCGTTTAATTCGACAAAAGTGTTCAAAGAACTAACCTGTTGATGATTCGAAATCACAGTTTGGAAGAGATGCCTCGATCGCGAAACACCCTCTATCGCGTATCCACACGAATGCTACCGTTTGGAGTGCTAGCTCTCTGCAACGGCGAAGGCTGAAAAAACGTTTTCTCTAAAAACGTATTAGGGTTACCTTTTTCGTTCCTCTTTGTTTTTATTGTTACCTCTGAGAAGACTTAACGTCTGGAGTGAATATAATCACTCCAGAATCCAATTCAAAATTGGATACGGAAAGTCAAATTCAGAATCCAAGTCTAATTAGGATTCTGAATACATTATCTAATAATACATATAATTGGATAAGGTAAGTCAAATTCAGAATCCAAATCTAATTAGGATTCTGAATATATTATCTAATAATATATATATATATAAAAATGAAAATAATAATAATAATAAATATTAATATCTAATATTAATATTATTAATATTATATCCAGCCCAAAACGCATTCTTGTGTGTGACCCGATAGGCCCATATTAATTGGCAGTCAATTTAATCTCTATTAAATCAACAAGTCATAATTGGCCTCTAGCAAGGCGTTACAACTACCCAATTAATATAAGGAATGTCCAATTTGCCTAATAATAGTATATGCATTAATCCCTTTGTCACACGATATCTAGCTTGAACATAAGTCATGGTCAACGTCATACTTATATTGTCCAAACTTATGATTACTCGATCTCCAAGTAGACTGATAAAAACAAATGAAATTGATCACACTATCAATTCATTTGAGCACGGCCATGCATTTCACAGTCTCACTTATCGAGGGGCCCAAAAGATATCTCTCTCAAAGAGAGGGACAAATTCTATCTTGATTGTTCATTATCCTCTACATAATTTCTATCATATATGAACATAACCTTTATTACTATCCAGTTACGGATAATGTTTGATCATGTCAAAATATAATAGTCCTTATATTGGAAACTATGACAATCTCAAGTCAAAGAATTAATACATAACTATCATGAGATTTACTTATGACACTAACCCATGTAGTAATCTCATGATGGGTCTATCCAATACATTGTTCTCTAACAAGTATCTATGAAATTGATTTGTATCACTATACACATAACCATCTAATGGTTATCAAATCAATGTTCATACTGGTTAAGAATTATTTTTTTTTTATCTCTATAACAATAATAAACCAGGGACAAATATCAAAATTGTGTAACATGCAAACAAACAATAATGATAATAAAACCTCATTTATTAATAATGAATGTATAACATAAAGATCCAAATAAATGGCCTAGGGCACATACACTAACAATCTCCCACTTGCACTAGGCCTACAAATTTCTAAGACCCATAGATCTAGTGTGCTGATCATGCTTGACCCGTGAGAGAGGCTTTGTTAATGGATCTGCTATGTTATCATTTGTGTCAACTTTGCATATCTTGATATCTCCTCTATCGATAATGTCTCGAATGAGGTGAAAACGCCTGAGTATATGCTTAGACCTTTGATGAGATCTAGGCTCTTTTGCCTGTGCTATGGCACCATTGTTGTCACAATAAATGTCCACAGGATTTGCAATGCTAGGCACCACTCCTAGCTCGGTGATGAATTTCTTCAACCAGACTGCTTCCTTAGCTGCATCTGATGCTGCTATATACTCAGCCTCTGTTGTAGAATCAGCCACAGTGCTTTGTTTTGAGCTCTTCCAACTAACAGCTCCACCATTCAATGTGAATGTAAAACCTGACTGCGATCTAAAATCATCTATGTCAGTTTGGAAACTAGCATCTGTGTAACCATTTACAACTAGCTCATCTTCCAAACCTCCATAAACCAAGAATACATCTTTAGTCCTTCGAAGGTACTTAAGAATATTCTTGACAGCTGTCCAGTGACCTTCACCAGGATCAGCTTGAAATCTACTAGTTGCGCTTAATGGATATGAGACATCTGGTCTAGTACATAGCATGGCATACATAATAGATCCTATAGCAGAAGCATAAGGAATCTTATTCATTCGATCTCGCTCATCAGATGTCATAGGACATTGACTCTTGCTGAGATGAATGCCATGAGACATAGGCAAGAATCCCTTTTTGGAATCTTGCATGTTGAACCTCTTCAACACTTTATCTATGTATGTACTTTGACTCAGGCCAATTATCCTTCTAGATCTATCTCTATAGATCTTTATACCAAGGATATAGGCAGCCTCACCTAAGTCTCTCATTGAGAAAGAATTCCCTAACCAAGTCTTAACCTTTTGCAAGGTAGGGATATCATTCCCAATGAGTAATATGTCATCCACATATAAGACTAAAAACACTACTGCACTCCCACTAACCATCTTGTAGACACAAGGTTCATCTTCATTCTTGATGAAACCAAAGTTCTTAACTGTTTCATCAAAACGAAGATTCCAGCTTCGAGATGCTTGCTTCAATCCATAAATGGATTTTTGAAGCTTGCAAACCTTTGTAGAATTCTCAGGATTTACAAAACCCTCAGGTTGTGTCATATACACATCCTCAAGCAAGTTTCCATTAAGAAAAGCGGTTTTGACATCCATTTGCCATATCTCATAATCATAGTATGCTGCAATGGCAATGAGAATTCTAACAGACTTAAGCATAGCAACTGGTGAAAAGGTTTCATCATAGTCTATACCATGAGTTTGCTTGAAACCTTTTGCAACAAGCCTTGCTTTATAGGTCTGCACATTCCCATCCATGTCAGTTTTCTTCTTGAAAACCCATTTGCAACCAATAGTCTTAATACCCTCTGGAGGATCAATTAAAGACCAAACTTGGTTGTCAAACATAGATTGCATCTCAGATTTCATGGCTCCAAGCCATTTGTCTGAATCTGGACCTGACACAGCTTCTTGATAGGTAGTAGGCTCATCTTGATCTATGAGCATTACTTCACTATCATCAGTCACAAGAAATCCATATCTCTCTGGATGACGACGTGTCCTATCAGACCTGCGAGGGATTTGTGTTACATCTTCAGACTCCACAACTATTTGTGGTTCTGAAATAGGCTCTATAGACGGCTCAATGATTTCTTGTGGTACTTGAGTTTCCTCAAGTTCTACTATACTCCCACTAGTTCTCTTAGAAAGAAATTCCCTTTCCAAAAAGATCCCATTTCGAGCAACAAACACTTTGTTCTCTGAAGGAGTATAGAAATAGTATCCTTTAGTTTCCTTAGGATACCCCACAAAATTACATTTGATAGACTTTGGAGCTAACTTATCTGAAACTGGTCTTTTCACATAAGCTTCACAACCCCAAATCTTAAGAAAAGACAAACTAGGTGTCTTACCTGTCCATATCTCATATGGTGTCTTTTCAACCGCCTTAGATGGTACACGGTTCAGAATGAATGCAGCTGTCTCTAAGGCATAACCCCAAAAAGATAAAGGAAGATCCGCTTGACTCATCATTGATCGAACCATATCTAATAGAGTTCGATTTCTCCTTTCAGAAACTCCATTCCACTGTGGAGTTCCTGGAGGAGTCAGTTGTGAAACAATTCCACAATCCCTTAGATGATCATCAAACTCTTGGCTCAAATATTCACCACCTCGATCTGATCGAAGTAGTTTAATTGTTTTACCAAGTTGATTTTGTACTTCATTTTGAAAAGTTCTAAACATTTCAAAAGACTCATGCTTATGTTTCATTAGGTAGACATAGCCATACCTACTGAAATCATCAGTAAAAGTAATGAAGTATCGAAATCCTCCTCTGGCACTAATGCTAAAAGGACCACATACATCTGTATGTATCAAGCCCAATAAATCATTAGCCCTTTCACTATGACCAGTAAAAGGATCCTTTGTCATCTTACCAAGCAAACAAGACTCACATGTTTCAAATGATTCAAAATCAAATGAATCTAATAATCCATCTTGATGGAGCTTAGAAATGCGTTTCTCATTTATATGGCTAAGGCGACAATGCCATAAATAAGTAGGGTTTAACTCATTTGGCTTAGTTCTCTTAGAAGTTATGTTATAGATATAATTACCATTAGAATCATCAAGATTAAGGATATAAAGGCCATTATAAGAATTTGCAATACCATAAAGCAGATCATTTTTATCAAAAATAGAACATTTCTTATTCTTAATCAAAAATGAATAACCTTCATCATCCAAAACAGATACTGAAATAAGATTCCTACTCATAGTAGGAACATAAAAGCAATTGTTCAAAATTAACAAAAACCCATTGGGCATAACAAGCTCATAAGTTCCTACAGCTATAGCAGCAACTCTTGCTCTATTGCCAACACGTAGGTCCACTTCGCCCTTCTTCAGCATCCTACTCCTTTTGAGTCCCTGCATATTTGTACAAATATGAGATCCACATCCGGTATCTAATACCCAGGAAGAAGGAATAGATAAATTAATTTCTATAACATAAATACCTGAAGATGTAGTCGCACTACCCTTCAACTTCTTTAACTCATCCAAATAGAGTTGACAATTTCTCTTCCAATGACCAGGCTTGTTGCAATGGAAACAAGTCCCTTCCTTAGGAACTTTAGCCTTAGGTACAGGTTTTGGTTTAGCTTGTCCCTTGGACCCTTTAGCACCTTTTGCCTTACCCTTGCCTTTAGTATCTTTGGCTTTCTTTTTCATTTGTTTAATATTGACATTCAATATTTGGGTAGGCTTTTTGATATTCCCCTCAGCAGTTTTGAGCATACCATGTAGCTCAGGAATGGATTTCTCCATGTCATTCATGTTATAGTTCATGACAAACTGTGAGAAACTGCTAGGCAATGAATGTAGGATCAAATCCGTGGAGAGTTCTAAACTCAGGGGATATCCAAGTCTAGCAAGGTGATCTAGATAGCCTTTCATCTTCAAAACATGAGCACTAACAGATTCACCTTCAGACATTTTGCAGTCAAATAATGCAACAGCGGTGTTAAACCTATCTTGCCTAGCCTGTTGTTGGAAAGCTTGTTTGAGATGCACACTCATCTCATAAGCCTCTAAGTGTTCCAGATCCTTCTGAAGTCCTGGACACATAGTAGCCAACATAAGACATCCTATGTCATTGGAATCATCCACATGCTTCTTATGCTTACTCTTAGCAGCATTAGAAGCATCGGCAGGAGGTGGGTCAGGGATAGCTTCATCAAGCACGTAGGACTTTTTCTCTTGTTTGAGAACAATTCTCAGGTTCCTAAACCAGTCAACAAAATTAGTCCCACATTCTTTCAGTTTTTCCTTCTCAAGGATAGATCGCAGTGATAAGGTGGAATTGTTATTAGCAGCCATCTGTTGATAAATATGCAAAGTCAAATTTTAATTAATAATGAGGTTAAAATTATTTAAACTCCTACTAAAAAATATAACCCTCTAAAGAAATATTTTAGTAGGCTAAGATCCGTATTTCACTTAATTCTAAACTCAGCTTTGGCGTGACGCTTAAAATCAAGTTATTTAGGTAGGTAACATCTTTACCAATTATATCTCATGTAACTCTTAGTAATTATGGAATATTGACATCATATGTCATAGCATGTTGAATTCCATCTAATGCCTTAGGCCCAAAACCATTTTGATAGCCTAATTAAGTCTAACCAATTTTAAAACATATGAGTAGCACTATTACTCATCCTACTTAGCTAGGAATGTTTAAAGCATATTGCTTTGGCAATACCTACTTTAATACAATCTTAGTTTTGATAGGTGTTCAAAACGTGGATGGCATTTAGACTTAAATTATTAATGAGGGTTCAAGTAAATTATTATCATGTCTTGCATTACATATCATTATATTTTAGCATCCTATATGCATATATATAATTTATCACATAAGCATCATATACCAAATGACAAAATATGTAAACGTGACATAGCATGGCCAAACTAAATATGATCTTCAAGAGACCAAATGAAGATCATAAAGGCAACCCTAGGTGAAAAACCTATCTATTACAACACTTGCAATATTACATATCTTCAAAACTTGAGCTTGTGCTTCCATCACCATGGAACCATCTTCTCCTTGGTATGAATCTCCATCACAAACATTGTAGCTTGAATCTTCATATATTACAATAAAAGAAAATCTAACTACTAGTAAAATAAATTACAACAAAATAAACGACACGCAGGCCGTATTTACCCAAAATAAAGATATGAATAAACCAATCACATAGGTCATAAGGCCATGCTATGCACCATGCCAAGACATCAAACAAACATAACATATTCATCACCAACATGTTAAATAGAAACAAATATATTGACATTCTTAATGTCGCGGTAACGAACTATAGGGCGCGAACATACGGCGGTCCCTCGAAGCCAAACAGAAACGTTAATCTCATTAACATTTTTCTTTGGCGAAACTTTAAAACAGAACCGTTAATCTCATTAACCTTCTTACTGTTTTATTTCGAATATGTACAACCCATTACAGAATCATTACCAAATGTTTATATCACATATAAACTTAATCATTTTCATCATATGAAAATCATTTTAATCAACCAATCATATATACGTGATCATCTCATGAAAACGAAATTAAAAACACCAATCCTTTCTCATCATATGAAAAACGAATTAGGGTTTTACAGAAACGAAACCAAAAACCAATCCTTTCTCATCATATGAAAAACGAATTAGAGTTTTATAGTTAACATGCCATACGTAAACAATATATATCACCATAATCATATCAACATGGCATTTTCGACTTAAACGAAAACAACAAGTGGCTCTGATACCACTGTTAGGAAATCATAGGAGATCACTGCAAACAAAAACACGCAGCGGAAAAATATTTGATCTCTGATTTCCCACCAGGATCCATGCTGTTCGTTTAATTCGACAAAAGTGTTCAAAGAACTAACCTGTTGATGATTCTAAATCACAGTTTGGAAGAGATGCCTCGATCGCGAAACACCCTCTATCGCGTATCCACACGAATGCTACCGATTGGAGTGCTAGCTCTCTGCAACGGCGAAGGCTGGAAAAACGTTTTCTCTAAAAACGTATTAGGGTTACCTTTTTCGTTCCTCTTTGTTTTTATTGTTACCTCTGAGAAGACTTAACGTCTGGAGTGAATATAATCACTCCAGAATCCAATTCAAAATTGGATACGGAAAGTCAAATTCAGAATCCAAGTCTAATTAGGATTCTGAATACATTATCTAATAATACATATAATTGGATAAGGTAAGTCAAATTCAGAATCCAAATCTAATTAGGATTCTGAATATATTATCTAATAATATATATATATAAAAATGAAAATAATAATAATAATAAATATTAATATCTAATATTAATATTATTAATATTATATCCAGCCCAAAACGCATTCTTGTGTGTGACCCGATAGGCCCATATTAATTGGCAGTCAATTTAATCTCTATTAAATCAACAAGTCATAATTGGCCTCTAGCAAGGCGTTACAACTACCCAATTAATATAAGGAATGTCCAATTTGCCTAATAATAGTATATGCATTAATCCCTTTGTCACACGATATCTAGCTTGAACATAAGTCATGGTCAACGTCATACTTATATTGTCCAAACTTATGATTACTCGATCTCCAAGTAGACTGATAAAAACAAATGAAATTGATCACACTATCAATTCATTTGAGCACGGCCATGCATTTCACAGTCTCACTTATCGAGGGGCCCAAAAGATATCTCTCTCAAAGAGAGGGACAAATTCTATCTTGATTGTTCATTATCCTCTACATAATTTCTATCATATATGAACATAACCTTTATTACTATCCAGTTACGGATAATGTTTGATCATGTCAAAATATAATAGTCCTTATATTGGAAACTATGACAATCTCAAGTCAAAGAATTAATACATAACTATCATGAGATTTACTTATGACACTAACCCATGTAGTAATCTCATGATGGGTCTATCCAATACATTGTTCTCTAACAAGTATCTATGAAATTGATTTGTATCACTATACACATAACCATCTAATGGTTATCAAATCAATGTTCATACTGGTTAAGAATTATTTTTTTTTTATCTCTATAACAATAATAAACCAGGGACAAATATCAAAATTGTGTAACATGCAAACAAACAATAATGATAATAAAACCTCATTTATTAATAATGAATGTATAACATAAAGATCCAAATAAATGGCCTAGGGAACATACACTAACAATAAGGTACCCAAAAAAAACAACCAAGTATCCTATTAGCTATAATTAAATGTTTTTAAAGTTTCAGGTCCTACAACTTCCAAGAATTCAGGTTCTCAAAAGCTCACTTTCTAAAGCTCACAAATTTAATTTTCCTTGACTTTCCCATATTCTCCTAGAACCCAAACAATTTTCACTTAATACATTCTCTTAGTAACCAAACACCTTCACTGAACTCAAATTCAACATGCAGCTTCCTCAATACCAAACATTTAAAGAACACTTGATTCACAAAATTTCATTATTAACATTAATTTATTAACATTATTAACAATTTTTAGTTTATATTCAATTTATATTTTATATTCAATTTAACCTAATCTCAATTTATATTCAATTTATATTTTATATTCAGTTTCACTAAATCATAATTTATATTCAATATTTTCATTAATAATTTATAATCAATTTAACCTAATAACAACAACACAAATCAATTAAAATAAATTATTATACTTACTTTATAATATATTAAACCCATTCTATATTTTTAAAGAAAAACCCCAAATTACCTAAACCTAATCACAACACAACACGTAAGACAAAGGAAAATAATCACTACAACAACTTACATAATTTATATTCAACTTAACCTAATCACAATTTATATTCAATTTTTAATTTATATTTAATATTTCAATTTATAATTTATATTCAATTTAACCTAATAACACAAATCAATTAAAATAAATTGTTGTATTTAATTTCTAATAAATTAAACCCCATTCTATATTTCTAAATAGAAACCCCAAATTACCTAAACCTAATCACAACAAAAATTAATAAAATAAAAAAAAACTAGGGCTTCGGTAAATACCTCACTCTGGCGATTAAAATTTGGTAGTTGGTGGCAGCAGTGGTAGCTCCTCCTCCTTTCTTGGTTGTTGGCTCAGTGGTTGTGGCTTGGCCTCTTATATCGCTTAGTCGTTCATTCTCACCAAGTGGTCTGTGGTCATGAAGAACAAATATAATATGTTCTTCACAACTCAATTTTTTTTAAATTACCCCTAGTTGAAACAATATTGTTTCAACCAGGGGTAATTAAAAAAATATTACCCTTGCTAAAACAAGTCATTGCAGCTAGGGGTAGTTAAAAAAAATATTACTCTTGGCTAAAATGATATTGTTTCAACTAGGGGTAATTTTATAAAAAAAGTAATGAAGATAACCTCTCACCCTCGTCTGCAACCACACCAAGTCTAGGGGCAGGGCTCCGCTGGACTTCACTGATGGCCAGAAGCTCCTTCATAAGGTCTTCTGGCCATTAATGATGGGGCAGTGTCCATGGACCACCCAGGATCCCTTAGTTCCATCCTTGCTTCAATTTCATTTGGGTAATTCTAATGATAAGATTTAAAAACAAAAAGAAGAATCTAAAGTTCAATTACGCATAAAAAAATATAAATTAAAGTAGAATAATTAAAATATTAAAAACTAACTTGACCTAAATCAAGCATTTACAATTAAAACCTCTCTATTGAAAACTTATTTTTTCTACTATAAAAATAGAGAAGAGAAAAAGTTTTAAAAAAAAAAAAAAGGGAATCAGTAAAAATAAAATAAATAAAAAAACCACAAATTCATTCAAAAACCGCCAAAATCAACTTCAACAAAGTCAGTAAATTCAACCCTAAGCACAAATTATACCAAAACATACTAATTATTAAAAATCCAACAGTAGAAACCTAATCAAATTGTTAAAAACTCTAAGAACTAATAGTAGAAACCACAAATTGTTAAAAATCCTAACCCAAAATCTTAAGAAACCCTAAAAACTAATAAAAAAATCCATACATATATAACAAAAACAAATAAATTAAATGAAAATATTAAATAAAAAATTACTAAAACCCATAAATTGCAACCTATGGATTAAAATAGAGAATGAGCATAGAAGGAGAGAGTAGGAATCAATGAAGTGAAAATAGAGAAAGAGAATCAACAAAATGAAAGAAGGAGAGAGTGAGATGGAGATGGGGAAAAAAAAGGAGAGAGCGAGAAAGAAAAAGTCAGAGTGGGGGTTATATCTTTTAAGAATAGTAACAAAAAAATCATTAGAAATACTTTGTTACTTGCAACGGTTCAATAGAATTTGTCTCTATTAATTACAGATGGAAAAATTCATTCTTAATTAGCATTGTAAGATTTTTAATTATACATATCAAAACTCATAATAAAATTCCAAGTTCATGATCGATAGTATAAATCTGTCACAACTCGAAAAGCACAAAGAATTTTAATAATTTAAGTTAATGATGAAATACAAATTTTGTCCCTATTTGTTACATACACAACTCGTAACAACTTTTTAGATAAATATGAGTAAATTTAGAATATCAATTTTATCAGTAATGATGGTTACAAATATTTGCTGCTACTTATAACCGATGTACATCCATCGTGTCTTTTTTTTTGTAGATTTAAATTATTGCTGCATTAATGTAATGACAATTACTTGAAATCTGTCGCAGGGAATGATGCATCATGCTATCTATTGCTATTTGGAAAATAAAGTCAGTGGTCGCTATTTGCATTAAATATAAAAATTATTTATTGAAATAAATTTGGAAAGGAATGCATTTGGTTGCTATTAATGACGGACTTCCCTTTCGTAAATTAGTCACCACTCTTTCGCGCCAACTTCGTTCCATCATTTTTTCATAGAAAAGGGATTGTTAGAAATTTCATTTACTAAAAGGGAGGATTGTTACAATTTTCATTTACTAACCAATCACTAATTTGTTTCAAATCTATCACAAAATTCTTGCCGTCAATATTTTCGACTACATTTTTCATGTAAATATTTGTCTCTAATATGTCTGTTCGTGCTTAATACGTTACAAAATCATTACAAGTTCATAACGAAAATATCCGTTACAAATATATGTTATTAATTAATTTTTTAGCGAATAAGTAATAAATTTTCACTTATTTTTTATTCAAATTACTAATTTCAATTATTTTTTTTAAATTAAAGCAACAGAATTAAAAATGAAAATTGTGATGATTTCTTTTGATCAATGAATTCTCAAATTAATTTAAAAAATATCTTAATACATTAGATATATTTTATTATATATATTTTTATAATATGTTGTCACACCTCACCCTAGTTTGGTTAGGGAAAGGCAGAGTGAGATAGTCCTATGATTTGAGTAAGCTTAAAGCCACCAAATATCACGAAGAACCTTCTTTAGAACATGTCCAGATCAGCTAATATCTTTGCAAAAACATATATTAATATTACTTTATTTATATTTTAAATTTATATACATAAGTACAATTCCTTATTATTATATTGTACGCAATGGGAACTATAGAACAAAAATACATTATGACTTTATTTATTAGTATACAAACTATTTCTAGCACTAACCAACATAGTGAACACTTGGAAAATATGAATCCATGCGCTTCAACCTATAGACCACTAATCTGAAAAAAAAATAATGGTGACGACGAGTGAGTCATCAACTCATTAAATCATAACCTAACATGCGACTAGGTGAGTAATCAATAAATAACTTAAACAGAGGCATAGGCATATTGAGTGAGAAAGGGAGTGATCAACAAATTAGAAATAAATAAATCTTACCATATTCAAAAATTCATAGACAATATACAACCATAGTTATAATAAGAACATATTGTGACATTCAAAACAGAGCAATCATTGGCTATATATTAGGGCGGTAACTTATCCCTTTTTATGCATAATTGAATACCAGTGTATACCATCTAATGGTTTAAACCCCCACCAGAGTTGATTCATGCCACAATAGCGAAGGTCAAATAATAAGCTAAACAAGTAATCTTGTCACAAAAATCAGAGAAATTTAATAATTATATATTCAAATTAACATAAAGTCAATAATAACAGCTTAATAATAAACTCAATAGAGGAATTAGAAGATTAATAAAATAAGATAAATAACTCAATCGAGAGTCGGATAAAAATAGCCCAATAACAATTTGCCAAAGAATCAAATGAATGGTTAAGCAATAAATAGATAATTAGAAGTAAATATTTGAACAAATAAATTAAACAAAAACAAAGGGCTCCTCAAGAAATAGAATATAAACTCAAATAACAGAAATTGGGGTGTCAATAAAAATAAAATACTACTTAACCAGAGTTAAGCAGTGCAGTTCAGAATAGAACAGGTCAAAAATCACATTAGATTATCACTAATAAGTAGCCTCCTGAGGTACCTTCTCTTTTTGTCCAAAGAGTTTTCATATTTCTCATTTTCCTATATTATATGGTATTCACTATGATTTGTCACATTTAGTCCAATCCATAGCATAGGTTACTTAAGATTTTTTTAATTATGTCTAATCATTATTGAGAGTCTTATTTATGTAACACCCAAATCTTCACTAAAATTAAAAATAAAATTAAATAAATAATTTGGAGGGATAAATAAAGTGTTGAAAGTAAGGAAATACCAAATTTATATGTGAGATGTAAAGAAAATATATGTAACATATAAAGTCAAATGGTAAAAA
Source organism: Garcia nutans (assembly GCA_947685225.1). Classification (NCBI taxonomy): domain Eukaryota; kingdom Viridiplantae; phylum Streptophyta; class Magnoliopsida; order Malpighiales; family Euphorbiaceae; genus Garcia; species Garcia nutans. The sequence continues at coordinate 23,447,154 of CANTUV010000026.1, forward strand.
GTAAAAGTCAAATGGTAAATACTAAAATGTTAAAAGTTAAAAAAATATTCAAGAATTAAATAATTTTGAATGGAAGATGAAAATTAGAATGTTAAAATAAATAAATTAATAAAATATATATATATGTGGTTAGCAAATATAAAGAGAAAAAAAAAGTTATTCACCATCTTCTTCTTCTCCATGAAGTCGGCCACCATCGTTGGAAGAGGAGAGGAGGTTCCATCATCACCAGCACCAATGTTTAGAAGGATTTCAAAGGATTAAAGTGTGTTTTTATGGTTTTCTCACTAACTAGTAAGTTTTTTTCTTTTTGAATTTTGAAGTTTTATTGAAAAATATGAATATGTGAAATATAGAAATTTGATGAATTGTTTTATAATTGTTGAAATGGGCATGTTTGGTGTTAATTTGATGAGGAGACAAGGATATATAATTGAATGGTTGATTTTTTTTAAATTTTGATAGAAGTTTGGATGGGTTAGTTAGTAAGCAATTTAGGGCTTTGGAAGAATGTTGTTAAGGAATTAATGTCAATTGGATTAAATTGCTTAAATCATGTTATAATATATTTTTAATTATGGAAATGAACTTAAAATGCAATTTGAATTAGGTTAGAATGATGTTTCAAAAGTAAAGAGAGTTAGGGAAAAAATGTGAAAGTTTGAAGGAATAGTGCTTAATTGGTGTTTAATGGTTAAAACACCTAAAAATGTGATTCTAATATATCATATACATTTACATTTTGATTAGGTGTTGAGTAGATACTAATTGTTCAAGCTAAGTGGTGAATGTCATTGTGGAAAAGTGGTGAGGAAGTTGTGATTTTAGCTTGGAAGTATCTTGAACAAAGGTTAATACATACTTTGGTAGAAATGTGTTGAAATGCATTTGTTTGACATGCTACATTGTTGTTTGATATGGAGACTATGATACTTTGATGTGAGAATTCACATGAAAAGTGGCTAGATAAGTGTTAGAGGCATGAAATGTATAATGTATGATTAGTTAAGCTATTTTAAGATGGCCAATGGCATTATTAAATATGGTTGTGAAAAGAATACAGTTATGACAATTATAGGGCATAATTCGGTCACAATGAAAAAGTGACAAAGAAATTGTTATTTATGATGAAAAAGTATAAAAATATGGTAACATGATGGAAAAAGTGCTAAAAAGATAAAAAGTGGCATAATTGGCAATGTTAGTAAAAAGTGTAAATTGTTGCTTGTGCCTTATATAATATTCTTTCCAGAGTTTTGTCTTTGGTGATATAGATATGGCATGCCTATTATTTGCCTTCGAGCTAAACTCTAGGCATCACTGTCATTTGATTTTTCTTTGAGCTAGATGATGGGCATCATCATCATATCATTTGCCTTTAGGCTAGATGTTGGGCATCACTTATATTGCCTTTGTAACACCTCTATACCCCATATAGGTACACAGCATGCTAATACGATCGTAATATACGTATACTGAATATAGAAATGCCACGGTATACTAAACAAACGACTCATCCCTTTTCAACAACATGAACAAATTTAAATCATTTAAAAGAAATTATAAAAGACAAAGGATAAAATGTTTATTTAAAAGCAGCGGAAAACATAACAAATATTTACAAATATTTATACATCAAACTCAAGTTTTACAAAACATAAAATATATACATGTTTGGCAGTATGTCTTTGATCTTTAAGCTCCACTATCAACACCTCCAAATTTAGACTCTACTAGGCCTAGAGGAACTCTCCGGTTCTTCTCTGTTACCTGCGCGATAAATCATAATCGCGCTAAGCCCACGGCTTAGTGGTACAAATCATAATAATAATGTTTTGCAATGCAATACCAATATAATATGTTCAAACATCATACTCTATACATAAGAATATCACCTTTCAAAATTTTACATTGAATCTCATCAATCATTAGTTTCACCTTTCATAAATCATATTTAGACAAAGACAAGCATGGGCCCAAAGACACTAATATGCCATTCAACTTTCAGAGTTAATGCTTTGGTTTAATTATCACATTTATCATTATCATTATCCCAACTAGGCTTCAAGGATTTAGGTTCAACCAAGCTTCAAGGGGAACAAAGCATGCTAAGTATCAATCCAACTTGGCTTCAAGAACTAATCCAACCTAGCTTCAAGGGTTGTAACATCTCAATTAGGCTTCAAGGTTTTGACCCAACCAAGCTTCAAGGGGAGTAAAACATGTTAAACTTCAACCCAACTTGGCTTCAAGGATCAAGCCCAACCTAACTTCAAGAGATTGTTACTATTAGGCATGCCACCAACAGCAAAACTTTGAAAATGAATAACATATTAGACACACAATTCATTTATTATTTCACTTATCATTTAATCATCATCACTTAGGCATTCATGCCTCAATCATCTCATTGGCATCATTATCATTTAATATCTCAACTCATCATTTAGGTGTACATAATTAATGGCATTAACACATATTTTAGATGCTCATTAATCATTCATATTATACCAATCATGACATTATTCATAAGCATCAACCATGCATTAGATTTCCTAACACATTTACAATCAAATGGATGTTAAGTCTCAACCTCATATGAACATATGCAATAATGTAGTTTGTACTTACCTTAAGCACCACTTATACAAATCTATACACTTCCTTTTCCAACACTTCTTCACCACTTAAGTTAGGGCAAATCAACCTCTTTACAACCTAATCCAAAAGGAATAATACATATGAGATAAAATAGATAAGGCTAACTAGGGCAAGCTCTACACATGACACGCTCAACAACACGGGCGTGTCCCTGACCGTGCCCTAAACTCACAACACAGAAGCTTTGACACGCTCAGAACTACGGGCGTGTCACTGAACGTGTAATACATTCGGTCTCACAGAAACATTGACACGTCCAACAACATAGGCGTGTTCATGGCCGTGTCAATTCCTCACCAACATAGTAGCTATGACACGCTCAGTGACATGGGCGTGTCACTGGCCGTGTCAATACTACTACTACACAGAAGCTGTGACACGCTCAATGACATGGGCGTGTCACTGCTCGTGCCACTCATCCAAGAACACAGAACTATTGACACGCCTAAAATCTGGTCATGCTCATGGGCGTGTCAGGCCAAAAATACAAATTCCGGCCACAACAACACTACCTCCAACAAATCACTTCCTTTCACCAAAATCCACTTCGAATAAACTTAGCTCAACATACCCAAAAATCATAACAAACTTGCAAAAACACTAAAACAACTCAAAACATATATCAAACACAAATCATAATCATCACCACAAACCCTAAACACAATCACATACTTTCTCTTCCAACCAACTTACTCTTTTCTTCAATCCAAACTCAAAATTCCAAAAATCAAATGAATCAAACACTCTTAAACACAACACAATCAAAACACACTCCTATCATCAACAATAATCCCTCAAACTCAAACATAACTCCAAAATAAACAAGAGAAATCAAGAGAGAACTTACCAAAGTTGATGATACTTCACAAATTTCAACTTCTTCACTTGAATCTTCCTTCAATTTGAGCTTGGATAACAAAACTGCCTCTCTCTCTCTTTTGCTTTAGATGGCCGACCAACAAAAGGAAAAGAAAAGAAATGAAAAAGAAAATGAAGAAACCAAAGTCAAATACTCCTCTCTTTAAACCTCCTCCAAGCAATTATAATATTAAATAATCCAAATTAATCTCTTCCATTCATTTAGTTTCCCATTTTCTACTAACCAACTTAATTAATTAAAATAACTAAGTATCTTCTTTCCTTGACTTCCACCTTTGACTTGTGTATATGTTGTCTATATTTTCATATACACAACATATACACTCTCTCTATAATTATTTTCTCTTTCAAAATAACATATACATTCAATCCAATTAAAACAACAATTATATCAAAACTTCTAGGGCATACTTTGGGATATTACAATTCTCCCCCTCTAAAAGAAATTTCGTCCTCGAAATTACCTGATATTAAGTCTGAAACAGTTGAGGATACTGATCTTGCATTGCTTGCTCGCTCTCCCAAGTTGCCTCTTCTTTACCATGATTCTTCCAAAGAACCTTCACCAATGACACTTTCTTATTCCTCAACTCTTTTACTTCATGTGCCAAAATAGCAACTGGTTCTTCTTCAAATGTCATATCCGAACTCACCTCAATAGATTCAACTGGCAAGATATGAGATAGATCTTATCTGTACCTCCGCAACATAGAAACATGGAATACATTATGGATCCTTTCTAACTCAGGAGGTAAAGCAAGACGATAAGCAACTGGCCCAACTCTTTCTAAAACTTCATATGGTCCAATGAAACGAGGACTTAGTTTTCCTTTTCGACCAAATCTTAAAATCTTCTTCCAAGGAGACACTTTCAAAAATACTTTATCTCCAATATCAAATTCTATGTCTCTCCTTTTCAAGTCTAAATAAGATTTTTGTCGGTTTGAAGCTGCTTTTAATCGATCCCGAATTATCTTTGCTTTCTCTTCAGTTTCTTTAACTAAATCAGGACTAATTAGTTTGCCTTCTCCAAGTTCATTCCAACACAAAGGTGTTCTACATTTTCTGCCATACAATGCCTCAAATGGTGCCATTCCAATACTTGATTGGTGACTATTGTTGTAAGCAAATTCCACAAGTGGCAAAAATCTGTCCCAACTTCCAGAGAAATCAATGACACAGCTTCTCAACATATCCTCAATAATCTGTATTACTCTCTCTGACTGCCCATCTATCTGCGGATGAAAAGCAGTACTAAAGTGTAATCGAGAACCCAATGCACTATGCAAACTCTTCCAAAACCTCGAAGTAAACCGGGGATCTCGATCAGACACTAAAGAAATCAGGACTCCATGCAACTTTACTATCTCATTTACATACAGCTCAGCCAATCTTTCAAGAGAATAGTCCATTCTAACAGGAAGAAAATGAGCTGTCTTTGTCAATCGATCCACAATTACCCAAATAGCATCATGCTTCTTCTGAGTCAATGGCAAACCAGATACAAAATCCATTGTTATTCTCTCCCATTTCCATTCAGGCACTCTTAAAGGTTGAAGCAACCCTGTTGGAACTTGATGCTCAGCTTTCACCCTCTGACAAGTGAGACATTTGGACACAAATTCTGCTATGTCTGTCTTCATACCAAACCACCAGTAATGCTGTCTCAATTCATGGTACATCTTTGTACTTCTCGGATGCATAGCAAAAACCGATTGGTGTGCTTCCTCTAAAATGATCTTTCTCAAACTATCATCATCAGATACACACAACCTATCCTTGAACCAAAGACTACCATCACTCTTCACATAGAAATCTCGACTTTCCCCATTTTGGCAATCTGATATAATCTTCTGAATTTTCTCATCAGCCAATTGAGCTTCCTTTATCTGATCCAACAATACCGGTCTCAACTGCAGCTGAGCTAATAATGCACCATCATCACATACTTCAAAACTAGCATGCAACGCTCTCAACTCAACAAGCAATGAGGGCGAATAAACAGCCAAACCTGCTAAAGACTTCCGACTCAAGGCATCAGCAACCACATTCGCCTTACCAGGATAGTAATCAATCAAACAGTCATAGTCTTTAATCAGTTCTAACCATCGCCTTTGCCGAAGATTCAGCTCCTTCGGAACACCCAAATATTTCAAACTTTTGTGATCTGTATAGATAAAACATTTCTCTCCATACAGGTAGTGTCGCCAAATCTTCAAAGCAAACACTATAGCTGCCAACTCCAAATCATGAGTCGGATAATTAAGCTCATGCGGCTTCAACTGCCGAGAAGCATAAGCTAAGACTTTACCCTCTTGCATCAAAACACATCCTAAACCATTATGTGAAGCATCACTATAAATCACATAAGGTTTATCTTTCACGGGTAAAGTAAGAACAAGTGCTTGAGTCAACATTTCTTTCAACTGCTCAAAGCTAGCTTGACACTGATCCGTCCACACAAATCTAACTCCCTTCCGAAGCAATCTGGTGAGTGGAGTAGCTATCAAAGAAAAACCTTTCACAAACCGCCAATAATAGCCTGCCAAACCCAGAAAACTTCTAACTTTAGTTACAGACTTTGGTGGACTCCAATTCAAAATAGCTTCAACTTTACTTGGATCAACTCTTATACCATCCGCTGAAACTATATGACCTAGAAAAGTAACTTGGTCAAGCAAAAACTCACACTTTGACAGCTTAGCATACAACTGCTTCTCTCTCAAAACCTGTAATACAATCCGCAAATGCTTGTCATGCTCTTCCTCATTACGTGAATACACCAGAATATCATCGATGAAAACCACCACAAACTGATCCAGATAAGGCCTGAACACCCTATTCATCAAATCCATGAAAGCTGCAAGTGCATTCGTCAACCCAAAAGGCATTACTAAAAACTCATAATGCCCATACCTAGTGCTGAAAGTTGTCTTAGAAACATCTTCAGCTTTAACCCTCAACTGATGGTACCCTGATCTCAAATCAATTTTAGAAAACACTACTGCTCCTTTTAATTTATCAAAGAGATCATCAATCCTAGGCAAAGGATATTTATTTTTGATCGTCACTTTATTCAATTGCCTATAATCAATGCATAACCTCATAGTACCATCCTTCTTCTTCACAAACAGTAAAGGAGCTCCCCAAGGAGAAACACTAGGGCGAATAAACCCTTTATCCAATAACTCCTGCAACTGCACCTTCAACTCTCTCAATTCAGCTGGTGCCATTATATAAGGAGTGATAGAGATGGGAGTGGTACTAGGCAACAATTCAATACCAAACTCAACCTCTCTCTCAGGGGGTAACCCTGGCAACTCCTCAGGAAACACATCTGGAAAATCCGCAACTGTGGTTATATTATCAAGTTGAGAACTCCCTACTCTAGTATCCACAACATGAGCAAGATAAGCATCACACCCTTTTCTAATCAACCTCTAGCTGTTACAGCTGATACAAACAAGGATGCAAGCTGTTTCTGCTCACTAGACACCATCACACTCCTACCATCACTAGTTCTCAAAGTGACACACTTCTGTTGACAATCTACCACAGCTCCATGTTTAGACAACCAATCCATGCCTAAGATCAAATCATATTCTTTAAAAGGCATTTCAATCAGATCACCAAGAAACTCCTCACCTTGCACCACAACTGCACTATCTCGGTGCACCTTGCTAACAACCACACTATGTCCTAAAGGATTTGTCACTAAGACATCAAATCCTAAGGACTCTGAATGCAATTCAGACACGGGCAATATGGATGCATTTATGTATGAATGAGTAGATCTTGGATCAATCAAAGCAAGTACTGAAATGCCAAATAAAGAAAATGTACCCGCTATAACTGCTGAAGCATCTGGCTGCCTCTGCATCACATATACCCTCTGAGAAGATCCGGCCTCCTCTGGCCTACTGCCTCCGGATGATGATCCTCCTCTCTGACTAAATCTGGGTCTACCACCTCTACTAAAACCTCTGTCCCCTCGACCACCTCTGCTAACACTGGGTCGAGAAACTGCAGTATCAATCTGCCTATCATCTTGCATCTCCGGGGAATCTCTAATAAAATGATCTGGTGACCCACATTTAAAACATACTCCAGATACCCCAGTCTTCCAACAAGCACCCCCATGGGGCCTACCACAGTGAACACATACAGGTGGAGTAGACCTCTGAACTACTGGAGTCGGGGCACTAGCTACAGAGACTGTCGGTCTCGGCCTTTGCCTCTGATACTGCATTGATCTGCCTGGCTGTCTCTGACTCCTACTGATCCTCGGAACAAAACTTCCTCTACCCCTCTTCACAGATGAAGACCCTGCCTCAAACTGGGGTCTCCTCCTCAGAAGCAGCTCCTGCAATGCTCTGCGCTCTTTCAACACTTCTAGCTGCTGCAACAAGCTGAGAGAAATCCTGATATCTAGAACCAGCCACAATACACATGATAGAGGGCCTCAATCCCTCCTCAAATCTTCTGCACCGATCTATTTCATCAGAGATAATTCCCCCAGCATAATGACTCAACCAGATGTACTCAATCTCATATTTTGTCACCGTCCGGTTGTTTTGCCTTAAATTCAAGAATTCCATCTTCTTAATATCTTTATACTCCCTCAAAGTATATTTCTGCTCGAACTCCCTCAGAAAATCACTGTAAGATAGTGTAGGTGGATCATCCATGGCGTGAGGAACAGTCTTCCACCAGTCATAGGCATCTTTCTGAAGAAGGGATCTGGCATAGTCAAATTTCTCATCCGATGTGGCTTGCAACTGAATGAATATACTCTGCACCTTATCCAACCACTGCTCAACCACTGCAGGATCGGTAGTGCCTAAGAAATCTTCAGCCCCATACTTTCTTAACTTGTCATAATGTCTTACCGGCATCTGAGGCTGTGGTGGTGGGGGCTGCACTGGAGCTTGTCTGAATAATTCTACCACATGCCTTAACCAACCCGGCGGAGCCTCCTCTGCAACTGATCTCTCTGGCACAGAAACAGGTGCCTCACTAATTCTATCAACTCTAGCTCCATCTCTACTCTCTCCTGGAGCTACACTCTCAACACTTCCTTCTACAGTCTGACGTGAATGGGACTCCATTACTACCTATATCTGCAAACACAGCAGAATATTTCTCATTAAAGATCAAAGACTGTCATACCAAAACATGTATTTTACTCAAAAACCAACTTTTAAAATCAAAATATTCTTTTTCTTACAATTCACCTAGGTTGAGAATCTCAAACCTAGGCTGTGATACAAAAATAATTGTAACACCTCTATACCCCGTATAGGTACACAGCATGCTAATACGATCGTAATATACGTATAATGAATATAGAAATGTCACGGTATACTAAACAAACGACTCATCCCTTTTCAACAACATGAACAAATTTAAATCATTTAAAAGAAATTATAAAAGACAAAGGATAAAATGTTTATTTAAAAGCAGCGGAAAACATAACAAATATTTACAAATATTTATACATCAAACTCAAGTTTTATAAAACATAAAATATATACATGTTTGGCAGTATGTCTTTGATCTTTAAGCTCCACTATCAACACCTCCAAATTTAGACTCTACTCGGCCTAGAGGAACTCTCCGGTTCTTCTCTGTTACCTGCGCAATAAATCATAATCGCGCTAAGCCCACGGCTTAGTGGTACAAATCATAATAATAATGTTTTGCAATGCAATGCCAATATAATATGTTCAAACATCATACTCTATACATAAGAATATCACCTTTCAAAATTTTACATTGAATCTCATCAATCATTAGTTTCACCATTCATAAATCATATTTAGACAAAGACAAGCATGGGCCCAAAGACACTAATATGCCATTCAACTTTCAGAGTTAATGCTTTGGTTTAATTATCATAGTTATCATTATCATTATCCCAACTAGGCTTCAAGGATTTAGGTTCAACCAAGCTTCAAGGGGAACAAAGCATGCTAAGTATCAACCCAACTTGGCTTCAAGAACCAATCCAACCTAGCTTCAAGGGTTGTAACATCTCAATTAGGCTTCAAGGTTTTGACCCAACCAAGCTTCAAGGGGAGTAAAACATGTTAAACTTCAACCCAACTTGGCTTCAAGGATCAAGCCCAACCTAACTTCAGGAGATTGTTACTATTAGGCATGCCACCAACAACAAAACTTTGAAAATGAATAACATATTAGACACACAATTCATTTATTATTTCACTTATCATTTAATCATCATCACTTAGGCATTCATGCCTCAATCATCTCATTGGCATCATTATCATTTAATATCTCAATTCATCATTTAGGTGTACATAATTAATGGTATTAACACATATTTTAGATGCTCATTAATCATTCATATTATACCAATCATGACATTATTCATAAGCATCAACCATGCATTAGATTTCCTAACACATTTACAATTAAATGGATGTGAAGTCTCAACCTCATATGAACATATGCAATAATATAGTTTGTACTTACCTTAAGCACCACTTATACAAATCTATACACTTCCTTTTCCAACACTTCTTCACCACTTAAGTTAGGGCAAATCAACCTCTTTACAACCTAATCCAAAAGGAATAATACATATGAGATAAAATAGATAAGGCTAACTAGGGCAAGCTCTACACATGACACGCTCAACAACACGGGCGTGTCTCTGACCGTGCCCTAAACTCACAACACAGAAGCTTTGACACGCTCAGAACCACTGGCGTGTCACTAAACGTGTAATACATTCTGTCTCACAGAAACATTGACACGTCCAACAACATGGGCGTGTTCATGGTCGTGTCAATTCCTCACCAACACAGTAGCTATGACATGCTCAGTGACATGGGCGTGTCACTGGCCATGTCAATACTACTACTACACAGAAGCTGTGACACACTCAATGACATGGGCGTGTCACTGCTCATGCCACTCATCCAAAAACACAAAACTATTGACATGCCTAAAACCTTGTCGTGCTCATGGGTGTGTCAGGCCAAAAATACAAATTCCGGCCACAACAACACTACCTCCAACAAATCACTTCCTTTCACCAAAATCCACTTCGAATAAACTTAGCTCAACATACCCAAAAATCATAACAAACTTGCAAAAACACTAAAACAACTCAAAACATATATCAAACACAAATCATAATCATCACCACAAACCCTAAACACAATCACATACTTTCTCTTCCAACCAACTGACTCTTTTCTTCAATCCAAACTCAAAATTCCAAAAATCAAATGAATCAAACACTCTTAAACACAACACAATCAAAACACACTCCTATCATCAACAATAATCCCTCAAACTCAAACATAACTCCAAAATAAACAAGAGAAATCAAGAGAGAACTTACTAAAGTTGATGATACTTCACAAATTTCAACTTCTTCACTTGAATCTTCCTTCAATTTGAGCTTGGATAACAAAACTCACTCTCTCTCTCTCTCTCTTGCTTTAGATGGCCGGCCAACAAAAGGAAAAGAAATGAAATGAAAAAGAAAATGAAGAAACCAAAGTCAAATACTCCTCTCTTTAAACCTCCTCCAAGCAATTATAATATTAAATAATCCAAATTAATCTCTTCCATTCATTTAGTTTCCCATTTTCTACTAACTAACTTAATTAATTAAAATAACTAAATATCTTCTTTCCTTGACTTCCACCTTTGACTTGTGTATATGTTGTCTATATTTTCATATACACAACATATACACTCTCTCTATAATTCTTTTCTCTTTCAAAATAACATATACATTCATTCCAATTAAAACAACAATTATATCAAAACTTCTAGGGCATACTTTGGGATATTACAGCCTTCAGGCTAGACACTAGGTGTCAATAGGCCAAAATATCATCTACAGAATGTGAATATTATATAGGGTTATTTAGGCCCAATGCATGTGATTGTGTTATATGTTGGAATTATAATTGTAACGCATAAATTCTACAATGCTTTTGCATGTAAATATTCCTTACTCATTATCATACACCAATCCAAAGGAATATTTACATGCAATGCCTAGGTTTTGATCTGTGGCAATCAAGGGCTTCTAGTACTCAAACTCCACCTAGACCTATCCTAGTTTAAAAGGACTTCCAGCTTCTATCCTATCACATGTGCGATAAATAAATCACACTAAGCCTAAAGTTCAGCGGTATATACTTGATAATGCAGCATTAATATGGTAATAGTATATGAACATGCATAGAGCATTTATGTTTACAATCACTCTCATCTATATTTTATAAACAAACATAAACAACCAACATGTATTGGGCCCAACAATCTTATATAATAACCGAGTTCCAAAACCATTGCTTTGGCCTATCTCATCAATAATTACACTATTGTGTCTCGCTAGTGGAGTAGTAAAATCTATGACACCTAGTGTCTCATCCACAACATAATCATCAATATAACACCTCATGTGTCTCGCTCAAGGGCATAGTAACATCTCTGTGACACCTAGTGTCTCACCCTATCGCATATGGCATGCCAATCACCAAATGCAATCTTTTGGCAACTAGATAAAGTATAAGACAACACACATTACACATTACACATTCAACATTCAACAATATAAACATTTGCTTATCATATCTAAGTGCCACGGTCATGCCTACCAAAAGTCCATGCTCGTGCACTTCAAAACACTTATGTCTATCTTTTGGAATAGGCCACGGCCATTGCATAACTCTAAGCCATGCATGTGGAATTGGAAACACCATTCCCACTTTTTTAATTCAAGGCCACGACAATGGATCTCAAGTGTCATGCCCTTGGCATGGAAAATGCCACTGCCAAACCAAACTTTTAATATAAATAGAACCTAACCAAATCCCACAACCATGTCCTCCCTCAAGGCCACACCCGTGGGCCACCATATTTGCACCAAATCACACACAATTAACATAAAATGATGCAAACCTAAACTAAAAGCATTATTAAAGTATATACTAACCTTTTAAAAGCTCGAATTGAAGGGACAACTCCTTTTCACAAAAACTTCACTTAGCCTTTCACCTCCCCTATTGATTCAACCAATCAATTCCATCACACCTATTCAAATTATAGGTTCAAAGGTAACATTAGCAACAAATATAGACATCTCTAAGCCCATTTAAACTTCCTCCAAACTCAAATTTAATCAAACCCTTATGAAATCCTAATACTTAATCACTACCCCAAATTCTAGCCAACTTCATCCAAATATTAAACCAAGTCTAGAATTATCATCTCTATATCAATTTCATATCATTTCTTTCCATATGTCTTATTATAATACAATTGCATATAAATTCTACTAAGAGAAAGTTATTAATGGTTAGAGAACTTACTTATTACTTGAATTAGAATCCAAGCTTTCTTCACTTCTTGTTGAAACTAGCTAAAACTTGGTGATTTGAATGATTAAAATCACCTCATCTAACCCACCATGAGATTCAGCTTAGAAGGAGAAGAAGGAAGAAGAAGAAATGAGATTTCTAGAAAATTTGACCTTTAATCATCTCTCACCAATGATATATATATTATTAATTAATTATATTTTTATATAAATATTATTATTTTATATTTTAACTTTTCTACTTTTAACTTTTTACCATCTTACCATTTACATTTAACCTTTTATAAGTTATGTACATGTTATTGATATTTTCAACATCATCCATCTAAATCTTCCTTAACCTCTCACTCATTAGTGTGTCTAATTAGGTTTAATAAAAATTGGAGCGTTAATACTTTCTCCCCCTTAAATAATTTCATCCCAGAAATTACCTGATATTAACTCTGAAAAAGTTGTGGGTGCTGACTCCGCATCACTTTCTCACTTTCCAAAGTAGCCTCTTCTGTTGAGTGATTCCTCCACAAAACCTTCACTAAAGGCAATTTCTTATTTCTTAGCTACTTTACTTCTCATGCCAAGATTGCTACTGGTTCTTCCTCATAACTTAGATATGGATTCACCTCAATAGATTCAACTGATAAAACATGAGATGGATATGACCTATACCTCCATAGCATAGAAACATGCAATACATTGTGAATTCTATCTAGCTTTAGTGGCAATGCTAATCTGTAGGCAACTAGTCCAATTCTTTCCAACACTTTGTATGGGCCAATAAAACGTGGACTTAGTTTTCCATTCTTTCCAAATCTCAACACTTTCTTCTATGGAGACACTTTTAAAAATATCATATCACCCAAATTAAATTCTATATCTTTCCTCTTCAAATCAGCATAAGATTTTTGTCAGTTTGACGCTGCTTTCAGCCGATCTCAAATCAATTTCACCTTCTCTTCAGTTTCCTTAATCAATTCAGGACCTACTAACTTCCCTTCTCCAACTTCATCCCAATATAAAGGTGTTTGTTGCGCTCTAGTAAACACTACTAAAGCTACACTCGCAAGTATACGAGGCTGCTGTAGTATTCGGTGAACACCTCAAGGTCGTCTCACAAGGAAGCTAGATAAGCTAATTATTTATCAAATCATAATAAACAAATTATCAATTAATAGTCTTTGATTTATAAAATTAAATTTCTGAACAACTAATGAAAATAAAAATGAATTGAATTTAGAGCAATGAAAGGAAACTAAACAAGTATATTGATTCACTTAATAGAAAAGCCGAGGGTTTGCACTTCTTTACTAATTTATATGTATGAACGGCTATTCCTTTCAACTAATTTAATTTCAAAGATCGGATTTCAAGTAACTTAATTAATCAAATCAAGGAAATAAGCTCTCGCATTCAAACCTCTTTCAATTAATCTTATTACCATCAAAATGATCTTTTCCTTAGTTTTATATTTCTAATTCATCTAAGTCCCTAATTGAATTATTCCAGTATTAGACTTCATTTCTCAATCCTTCATCTAAATACCTAAAACACATAATTGGTGGCCAATCAATTATATATTAACATTATTCCAGTCAATTAAGGATAAAAGAAATAAATCAGTTAAGAGCAATTACCATTTCATACAATCATATTAGATCCATACAAACCCTAGACTAGATCAAAATCAGTTCATAGTGATGCTATCAAACAAATTCATCTCATTAAAATTCAAAGAAATTAATTTAGATATTAAAGAATTCATAAATACAATTTCAATGAAACTTAAGAGATAGAGTTCAAGAACAAAACCAAATTACAAACTTCCTTTGGCTTCTGAAGAATCTCTTGCTCAAATTTTTGCTAAAAGAATAATGCAATGGCTACAACTAATTTGATCTAGAGTGTTTGAATGAAAGTGAAATATATCTTCAAAAGAAAAGTGAAGAACGACTGAAAGATATGTGTTGGACGGCTGGAAGTGTGTGTGTTGAACGGCTGAAGAAGTTGATTCCCTTTTCTCTTGCCCTAATCTTCTTATTTATACAAATCCCTTGCTAAAAATCCGCGCTTTCTTTCTTTCTTTGGTCCCATGGAGTGACACGGCCAAGCTTATGGCCGTGTCATGTGGGTGTGTCCACTTCGATTTCTCCTTGCTCTTCTTTGTTCTTTGGAGATGAGAGTGACACGGCCAAGCTCTTGGTCGTGTCATGTGACATGGCCAGTGGCTTGGCTGTGTCTCCTGAGTGTGTCAGCTTCTGTTTCTCCTTTGGTTCTTCCTTATTCTTTGGCTTAGGATGGGACACGGCCAAGCTTGTGGCCGTGTCATGTGACACGGCCAGTGGCTTGGCCGTGTCACTTGCCAGTGTCAGCTTCCACTAAATTTTTCTTTCTTTCTTGGTTCCTTTGGTTTTTCCCTTTAGGTGAGACACGGCCAGTGGATTGGCCATGTCTCCTGCCCGTGTCATGTTCTACCAAGATTTCCTTTGAGGTGACATGTCCAAGCTTGATTTGGCTTGGCCATGTCTTGCTTGCTTCATGCTCTTCTTTGTTTGTTTTGATCTTCCAAGGGAGTTTTGCACTTTAACCTAAAACATACACTTAAAACAAACTTTAAACAAGAATCAAATGAAACATTAACTAAAAACACATAAACATCACACTAAAAACTAGTACAAAAATGACATAAACACTGGGATAAATTAAAAACTACCAAATTGATGAAATCACTAAATAAACAGATTAAAACTACCAAAATGCATGAAGAAAACAATAATTATCATAATAAATAAATAATAATTTTATGACAAAAACTAATAAAACAACTACCCCACACTTAAAACTTTGCTTGTCCTCAAGCAAATTTACATAGCATAAATTAAAAACTCAACTAACCTTAACTATAATTCAAGTATATAAGATGAAATCCTTTAAGACTCAGTAATAAATAAATTCAATTTACTTCAATCAAGATTTTCTTAACTCATTCATTAATTCAGACATAACCAATCTCATCTCTCATCTAAGTGTTTCACTCAATTTCAAAGGTTAATTCACTCAAACCACTCATGACTGCATACTGCCATAAACTTGCTTAATTATCCAATCTCTCTAACTAATTTTTCTCAAGAAATAATCCGATGGTCTTTTCGTTTGGATGTACTGGGGCTAAGGCGAAGGTGTGAGAAAAGACATTTAAGTTGGAACATCAAGAGATGGAGTATCTAAATTAGACAATAATCTTGCGTAGAAACTCGTAACTCCCTCAAATGGCATATTCACCAACCCTTGATAGTCTCACATACTTGCATACTCAAAGAAAAGTAAATGAGTCGAAATTCCTCTTTGATGACTAATGCTAGAAAATATATGAATTTTGTATATATATATCTTCTCTTATTATTATTATTATTATTATTTATATATATATACAAAATATAAAATTGCATTGAACATCTAGCTCAAATGTAGAGGAAAAGAATAATCGACTCTTAATCAAATACAATCTGCAAAGTATGCATTTCAGCCCCAAATCTTACTAAAGCAATACTATTTTTTTATTTTTTTATTTTTATTTTTTTTAATTGCTTACCCCACACTTATGAATTAAACCACTCCTATTGTCATATCATAAGAAAATCCATTCCTTAATGAAGGTATGATAATAATAGGAAAATGTTGAGTTGTGAATTGTGTCGATCAATCAAGAAAAGGTCAAAGACTCAACTTGGCTCACTAAGGAATTCATAATTAAGGGAGGTCTTTTTAAGCTAAAGGGGGTAATCCTAATTTGCCTTCATCATTTTAAAACTTGAGATGAAATCATAATGTGAGTTCAATTAGTATGCAAAAGCAAGCTCTAGAGATGCAAAATCATGAAGGTGCACACTTAAGAAAGAAAATCGATTGACAATAATATTCAATCTATGAGGCTCAAAACTTACAAAGGTTGGGTTCTCAGATATTTATATGTCATGAATAGCAGAATGTGAAAATTGATCCTGAATAAATTCAAATGCTAATCTCTATGCTGATACTAAAGGCTCAAATGTATTGCTAGAATTACAGAAAAGTCAATAAGTTTCCAACAATTATGCCATGAAAAAACACAATAACTCACAAAGAAAACAAAACCGAAAATTCACAATATAACTCACAAAGAAAACAAAATAAAAATTAAAGAAAAGCTTAAAAATTACCCCACATTTATGAGTTACATTGTCCTCAATGTAAACAAAAGAAAAGATAGAAAGAACCTCTTTTGTATCACGCATAGTTTCATACAATTAATCACATGAAAGAAAACAACAAAAGCAAATACCGCAACTTCAGCATAAACATGCGATCAAGGAAAGTTGGAACTGGATGGCCCTCCTTCTCTCAATTAAACTCCATGCTCCTGGCCTGTTCTCTGCAAGAATAAAAAAACTTCCAATCTCCAAACCATCAAGCCTTAAAGAAAAATAGAAAGGAAAATAAATAAATAACTGAATATACTAAACTAAAATGCTAAAAACAATAACGATGGGTTGCCTCCCATCGAGCGCTTCTTTAATGTCGTGTAGCTGGACATTACTGGAAGAATTAAGGATCATAGATCAAAGCACTATCGACAATCCTTACTTCTTGGAACCCTTCATTATATGGTTTAACTGTCTATCCATTTACTTTAAAAGTTTCATTCGTTCGAGAGTTAAGCAATTCTATAGCACCGGAAGGATATACCTGAGTTATCTCGAAAGGATCACTCCATCGAGACTTGAGTTTTCCTTGAAACAGTCAGAGATGAGAATTGAAAAGCAAGACCTTCATACCTGGGCTCAATGTCTTTCATACTAAAATTTGGTCATGAAGTGCTTTAGTACGGTCCTTATAAATCCTCGAACTCTCATGCCTCATTCCTTAGTTCATCTAACTTCGAAATTTGCAAAAAATGTTCTCTTTTTGCCTTGTCCAAATCTAAATTTAGAGTCTTAATGGCCCAATATGCCTTGTGCTCTAACTCCACTAGTAAATGACAAGCCTTACCGAAAACCAATCAGTATGGACTCATACCCAAGGGAGTCTTGAAAGTTGTTCGATATACCCACAATGCATCATTCAATCTACTTGCCCAATCCTTCCTTGATGAGTTGCCTATTTTTTCCAAAATTCCTTTGATTTGGTTGTTGGATGTCTCAACTTGTCCTGAAGTATGTGGATGGTATGGGGTCTCCACTTTGTGTTTCACACCTGACTTGTGCATTAACTTCTCGAAAAGTTTGTTACAGAAATGACTTCCTCCATCACGGACTATCACTCTTGGCGTGCCAAATCTGCTAAGAATGTATTCCTTCACAAATTTAACAACCACATTAGCATCATTAGTTCAGGTGGGGATTGCCTCACCCATTTTGAAACAAAATCAATAGCAACTAAAATGTACTCATAACCAAAAGATTTGGGAAAAGGACCTATGAAGTCTATTCCCCAAACATCAAACAGTTCAACCACAATATAAGATTGAAGGGGCATTTCATTCCTCCTCCCAATATTACCTACTCTTTGACAGCGGTCACAATGCTTACAATATTCTTAAGCATCTTTGAATAGGGTAGGCCAATAAAATACACTTTGAAGCACTTTTTTGGTAGTCTTTCTCCCTCCAAAATGACCACAGCAGTGAAGATCATGACAAAATTGAAGAAAACTCAGTTGTTCTTCCTCAGGTACACACCTGCGAACTATCTCATCTTTGCATATCCAGAATAGGTAAGGTTCATCCCAAAAATAGAATTTACTCATGTGCAAAAACCTTTTTCTTTTCCTCAATAAAGTCATCTATCATGTCCGTGAAAATAGACATCATGCATCTCTAAAAAGTTGCAGGCGCATTGCACAAGCCAAAGGGCATACGCCGAAATGCAAAACTCCCAAAAGGGCAAGTAAAAGTGGTCTTGGATTGATCCTATGGTGCTATCATCACCAGATAATAACCTAAAAGTCCATCCAAAAAGCAATAGTGTGAGTGTCCAAAAAGTTTATCCAGCATTTGATCAATAAAAGGAAGAGGGAAATGATCTTTCTTTGTGGCATTATTTAACTTCCTGTAGTCTATGCACATTCTCCACCAAGTGATAGTCCTAGTAGGAACCAATTCATTCTTTTCATTTTTTACCACAGTGATTCCTGATTTCTTAGGCACTACATGTACTGAGCTAACCCACTCACTATTGCCTATCGGGTATATCACTCCTTCATCAAGCAATTTAAGCACTTCCTTCTTAACCACTTCACTCATGTTTGGGTTAAGGCACCTTTGGGTCTCTCTCACAGGTTTAGCTCCTTCTTCTAAGATAATTCTATGCATGCACATTGAAGGGCTAATACCTTTAATGTCACTCAACCCCCTTCCTATAGCTCTTTTCAATCTTCTTAATTCACTCACCAACCTCATCTCTTCCCTTTCACTATGTTCGCTAGAAATTATCATAGGTAAAGTGTCATGATCTCCTAAAAACACATATTTCAGGTTTTTAGGCAACTTTTTTAGCTCTAACTCAAGTGAAGGATTTTTCTCTTTTTTTTGGATGGAGGGGAGCTCAAATGATGGTTCCTCTTTAAGTTCCTCTATTTCAACACTTTCTAAAATATCAATGCAACTGGCTACTTCTGAGTCAAAAATATCCAATTCACGATCTAAGGTCAGTGCCAGCTCCAATTTATCCGAAGAACCTGTTTGCAAGAAAACATCTGAAACAACTGCGTCAATACAATCAATTAAATATCGATTCTCATATAATGTAGTTGTAGGAATAGGAGATGTGTTAAAAATAGAAAATTCAACTTTTTGTCCCAAGATAGTCATTGACAATTTACCATTTTTAACATCAATCAAGGTGTTGGTCGTAGCCATAAAAGGCCTACCCAGTAGAATAGTGTGTGCAGATGGTGTAGGGTTATCTCCTTCCATATCCAAAACTATAAAATCCACGGGCACTATCAATCCACCAACCTTAACTAACACATCTTCTATAACTCCTTTCAGGAATCTAAGAGATCTGTCAGCTAATTGCAAGACCATTTTAGTAGGTTTAAGTTCCCCAAGTTCTAATTCAAGATACACAGAGTAAGGCATCAAATTAACACTGGCTCTTAAATCACATATGCCATCAGTCCCCTTTCCATTACATATAGTAATTTTAATTATGAAACTGCCATGATCCTTTAGCTTCGGAGGTAGTTTATGTTGCAAAACAGCACTAGCTACCTCTGATACTATCACCTTTTCATTCGGCTCATACCTCTTTTTCTTGGTGTTCAATTCTTTGAAGAATTTGGTATAAGCTGGCATATTCTTTATTGCTTCAAGTAAAGGTAAGTTAATACTTACCTTAGGCAGCATGTTGAAGATATCTAAAAATTGCTTATCTTGTTTATCATTCTTCAATCTGCTGGGGAATGGTATAGGCAGCTGGTAAGGATTACTTGCCTTGTGTAAATCTGCTGAAGGAGATAACTCCATTGATTTTTCTCCATCATCCTTTTCCTCTGGTTCTGCTTCTTTTTTGTTTTCTTGAATCAGTATTCTGAAATTGCTGGGTTAGACCATCGTAGAAAAACTGATTCAGCAGTTGAAGTGGGTAGTGATGGTGTGGACACTGGATTAACAACATCTTAAACCTGTCCCAAGCCTCATGAAATGGCTCTCCTTCAAATTGAGCAAATGTAGCTATTTTTCCTCTTAATTCAGCTGTCTTCTGATGTGAGTAAAATTTGCCCATAAACTTGTTATAGACTTGCTCCCAAGTTGTCAAAGAATTTTCAGGCAACATCATAAGCCAGCTTTTTGCCCTATCCTTTAATGTGTATGGAAAACACCTCATCCTCAACTGGTCTTCTATTAGTCCTACCAATGGAAATGTGTTGAGGGTGGAGTAGAAATCCTGGATAAAATTTAAAGGATCTTCATTCGGAACTCCATAGAATGATGGCAGCATGTTGTAATGGATATTCTTCAACTCATAATTTCTTGCTGCATCTGTCAATCTTATACATGAGGTGGAAGTCCCAATGACAGGTCTGGCAAAATCCCTTATAGTTCTTTGCCTTTCGTCTCCCATATTGGTAGATTGTGCAGTATCCGATTCAAAATCAAAAATTTCCTCCTCTGTATCAAACCCGGTATACAATTCAAACTCTTCTCTGCTCCTTTTCACTCTTTGAATTTCTGAAATAAATTATCAAAACTCTCCTCCGAGAGATCTCCTGCCTTGCATAAACAAAATTTCTGGAAGAAAAAATTATTTAAAGCAAAAGAAAAATAAAATAAAATAAAATATAAACAATGAAAAATAATTTAAAATATATATATGACTAATAAACAATTACACCAATTAGCTTCCCTGGCAGCGGCGCCAAAAACTTGTTGCGCTCTAGTAAACACTACTAAAGCTACACTCGCAAGTATACGAGGCTGCCGTAGTATTCGGTGAACACCTCAAGGTTGTCTCACAAGGAAGCTAGATAAGCTAATTATTTATAAAATCGTAATAAACAAATTATCAATTAATAGTCTTTGATTTATAAAATTAAATTGTTGAACAACTAATGAAAATAAAAATGAATTGAATTTAGAACAATGAAAGGAAACTAAACAAGTATATTGATTCACTTAATAGAAAAGCCTAGGGTTTGCACTTCTCTACTAATTTATATATATGAACGGCTATTCCTCTCAACTGATTTAATTTCAAAGATCATATTTCAAGTAACTTAATTAATCAAATCAAGGAAATAAGCTATCTCATTCAAACCTCTTTCAATTAATCTTATTACGATCAAAATGATATTTTCCTTAGGTTTATATTTCTAATTCACCTAAGTCCCTAATTGAATTATTCCAGTATTAGACTTCATTTCTCAATCCTTCATCTAAATACCTAAAACACATAATTGGTGGCCAATCAATTATATATTAACATTATTCCATTCAATTAAGGATAAAAGAAATAAATCAGTTAAGAGCAATTACCATTTCATACAATCATAGCAGATCTATACAAACCCTAGACTAGATCAAAATCAGTTCATAGTGATGCTATCAAACAAATTCATCTCATTAAAATTCAAAGAAATTAATTTAGACATTAGAGAATTCATAAATACAATTTCAATGAAACTTAAGAGATAGAGTTCAAGAACAAAACCAAATTACAAACTTCCTTTGGCTTCTGAAGAATCTCTTGCTCAGATTTTTTCTAAAAGAATAATGCAATGGCTACAACTAATTTGATCTAGAGTGTTTGAATGAAAGTGAAATCAATCTTCAAAAGAAAAGTGAAGAACGACTGAAAGATATGTGTTGGACGGCTGGAAGTGTGTGTGTTGAACGGCTGAAGAAGTTGATTCCCTTTTCTCTTGCCCTAATCTTCTTATTTATACAAATCCCTTGCTAAAAATCCGCGCTTTCTTTCTTTCTTTGGTCCCATGGAGTGACACGGCCAAGCTTATGGCCGTGTCATATGGCTTGGCCATGTCATGTGGGTGTCAGCTTCTGTTTCTCCTTGTTCGCATATAAAACACATTCCATAGAATATGTAACACCCTCATAACCTACCCGCATATAAAACACATTCCATAGAATATGTAGTATACATAGATAGGATACAAGATCATAACTAAAATGTTACTATTGTTTCTTATCACTCTTCATAATTTAGTTTGTAGTTCATAGTATTATATAAATAATAAAATAGGTATAAGAAAAATAAATGAATCTATGAAAATTTTGCTAGAGTTCTATTTAAAATACGAGTATTACCAAATCCAAATGATTCAACCTATGAACAAATAATAAATTTCTCAAAATATTTCCATTTCACTCCCATCCCAAAATCTCATGATCGCACATACATACATACATACATACATACATACATACATATATAAATATGAGTATACCATAATGGTTTTATACAAAATATATTTAATTCATATTACAACTCATTATATGCTACAAGATAGGTGATAATCATACCCTAATCCAAAGGAATATTTACATGCATTGCCTAGGCTTTGATTTGTGGCAATCAAGGGCTTCTAGTACTCAACCTCCACCTAAACCTATCCTGGTCTAGAAGGACTTCCAGCTTCTATCCTATTACCTATGCGATAAATAAATCGTGATAAGCCTAAAGCTCAATGGTATATACATGATAATGCAACATTAATATGACAATAGTATATGAACATGCATAAAGCTTTTATGTTACAATCACTCTCATCATTATTTTATAAACAAACATAAACAACCAACATGCATTGGGCCCAACAATCTTATACAATAACCTAGTTTTAGGACTATTGCTTTGGCCTATCTTATCAATAATGAAACCACTATATCTCGCTAGTGGATGTACAAAATCTATAATACCAGTGTCTCATCCACAGTATAATCATCAATATGACACCTCATGTGTTTTGCTCAAGGGCATAGTAACATCTCTGTGACACCCAGTGTCTCATCCCGTCGTGTATCGCATGACAATCGCCAAACGCAATCTTTTAGCAACTAAGGTAAAGTATAAGATAACACACATTACACATTCAACATTCAATCACTTTCTCATTTCACATTCTTATCATACATCCATATATCATCCTCATTTACATCATATTTTCAACACCATCAACAATATAGATATAACACCCTTACATCCTATATATATATATATATAATACATATACTTTGTATACATAAAATACGCATATAGAATATAAAAGTGCCACAATAATACAATATTTAAATTTTCATTTTAATTAACATAGATAATTACTAATAAATGATATATTTATAAGCAATAAATTATTAAAATATAAATTTATAAAGAAAATTTCTGGAAAAAATTTTACCAGAATTTTATCTGAAATTTCAATATTTTCCTAAATAACAAACACACAACCTGCATAGAAAACTTCACTCCCAAGCACATTACATTTCTAATACTCCATCATCTCTCCAAATATATTAAAAAATTCTCAACAGTACCATTGTACGTTGTAAATTCATATTTCAAGTAACAATACTTGTAATATCCCAAATTTTTTAAAAATTCCTAATTTTTAAAAAATTAAATAAAATAAATTATAATTTAATTGGATAAATTAAATAAATAATTTTAAATAAAAAAATAAAAGGTTTTTAAATAAAAAATTAAAATGTATATGTGATATATATGCAAAATATACATAATATATATAGTCAACACTTTTTAAAGAAAAAGTCAAAGTCAAAGGGTATTTTGGTAAATATACTTTAGAAATTAAAATTTTTAAAAATAATTCAAAACTATTTTATTTTTTAATGGAAGATATGAATTTTGAATTTTTATTAATTAAATAATTAATTAGAACTTATTAAAATAATATAAATATATGGTTATAAATATGAGTTGAAGGAAAGAGAAATTCTAATATCTTGTTCATCTTCTTCTTCTTCTTATGTTAGTCGATAAACCATTGATGCCAAACCAAGGATTTTGTTTCATCCAATCTTCTAAAATTGATAGATTCTCATGGTTTTAATTGAAGATTTGGTGTTTTCCACCAAAATTAGTAAGCTTTCTAACTTTTTCATTGATTTTCCATGAAATTAAGAATATGTGAATTTTGGGTTGTTGAAGTAGTATGTTATAATTGTCTATTTGGATATGAATGAAGTTATTTTGGGTAGTTTGTAATGATTTTAAGGTTGGATTAAAAAAATGATTGAGTTTGGGTTAAGATTGGTGAAGAGAGAGAATTTAGGGTTATGTAACTTTTGGACTTTTGAATTCATGGGTTTTAATTGTACAAATTGATTCTAAATGAGTTGTTTTGATGTATAAACAAGTATTTTAAAGTTAAATATTAGATTTGGTTGAGTTTGATTTAGGATTTTTGAAAAAGTAATTTTCCAAAGTTATTAAATTAATTGATATTATTGGTTAAAGCATGTTGTTTAGTGGTAAAAGTAATGAATATAAGCTTGAAATGATAAATGGATTAAGTTGGAATGGAAAACCTTCAATGGGGGAAGGTTATACCATTTTAGGATTTTAGTTATAAGTGTGTATTTTTGTAATGTAATTATTTTAAGCATGTTAAAATATGTTTTTATTAATATAAATAAACTTAAAATACCAAATTGAATAGCCTAGTATGGTATTCCAAAGTTAAAGTGAGGTTAGCCTTAACTTTGGGATTTTTGTTTGAATGATGTTTAATTATGATTTAAGATTGAAAATGCCTTAGAATATGATACTAAATAATTACTTATGATCACATTTGGTTTAGGCATTGAGAAGAGTTGATTTGCCCAATCCAAGTGTTGAAGGGTAAGTTGGAAGAGAAGGTTGGAGATGGTGTTAAGCTTGCTTTTGGTTGTCATTTGAGGTATGTACAAACTTTAAATGAATTGGTTATATTTGCATTATATTGTGCTTAACACATTTTGGATTAGAAAATGTGTTAAGCTACTTGATACATGAAACATGTATGAATAATGTGTTATGACATGTATAATGTCATATATGTATTAAATGCATTGTGAGAAGCCATTGTTAATGGATAAATTGTGTAAAATATGAAATATGTGTATAATGTGAAAATGACCCAAAGTGTTTGGGTAATGCCATTTGTTGTGTATGCATTAAGGGCATTGTTAAAAAGTTATTGGTAATGGCTAAAGTGTATAAAATATGAATCATATGTGGATTATGTGAAATTATCCAAAATATTTATATGATGAGTTTTAAGGTAAAATGAGATGCGATGTAATGATATGATGAAATGTGATGAATTGATATTGCTATAAATGAGAAAAGTAAGAAAAAGATGAGAAAATAAGGCAATGTGCCTAATAGATAATGAAAAATGAGGCAATGTGCCTAGCTTGATTATGAGAAAATGAGAAAGAGATTGATAATGAGAAATGTGAATTAATTGTGTGCCTAGTATGTTATTTAATTTCTAGAGTTCTGTGTATTGGCGGCATGCCTATGAGGTTATCCTCATTATTTATCTTCGGGGCTAGCTTTTGAGCAATTATTGATTTGCCTTCGGGCTAGACGTTGGACGTCACTTGCCTTCGGGTTAAATGTTGGGCATCACTATGATTTGCCTTCAGGCTAGACGCTGGGCGTCACTTGCCTTCGGGCTAGACACTAAATGTCAATATGGACCAAAATAATAACTCTAAAATATGAATAGCATATTAGATTCTTTGGGCACATGCTTATGTTTGTTGTTATGTGAGTTGTTAAACAATTGAGAAATATATTAAAATGAAATGATATGAGATATGATATTCATATGCATTGTGCATTAGCATTGCATTTGAGTTTTATTATTATTAAAGTTTGTACCGCTAGACTTTTGGCTTAGTGCGATTGAAATTTATCGCGTAGGCGACAGGGTAGATCCGGTAGAGCCGGAGAGTTTGTCTAGACCAGATCGGGTCTAGCTTTGAGTTTGCTTGAATTGATTTGGCTGCTTCTTCGAGATCAGTACCGACTGTCAGCATGTATATATTTTTATATTATAGTACTGTGAGCGGGGATTTTTGCCCCCACTCCCAGTGCAATGGTTCTTGCGACTTCGACACTGTTTAGGCTCAGGGCCTTAGAGAACACGGACCTAAGTCCGGAGAAAATGGAGCAGCCACCCGGATGGGCCGGGAAAAAGAAAGGTGTGGATGACTCGATTCCTAAGGAATCCCCAACCCCCTAATGGGTTCAGAAAGTTGGGTACGTGTGGGGAAGGTGAGAAATGGCCCAGCACCCCCACAACGCCCTGTTCATTGGAATCGGCCTCCTTTACAGGTCTTAATATTATAAAATTCTTAAATATAACAACATTATCCATATTACACACAATAATTAAAAGAAAGCATCATTATATTAAAATCAAAGCAATGTCCAAACAAAGCAAATAAATGGACACCCATCCAAGGATGGAAACATGTCCTTACATCACATGCCTAAATAGGGCATCTACCAAAAGGTAGAAACATGCCCTTTACACAGGTTCTAAAGTAGAAAAGCAAATTAAATTACATGATGTTTAACTAGTGAGGTACCCACCAAGTGGAAACATACCTCTTACAACTTTTGGAAATCTAAATTACTTGATAAAAGTAAATAATCATTCATCATAAATAAATCATTCATCAAAGCTATTAATCAAAATAGAAAATAAATATCCATCCATGATAAATTAAATAAATCAAGTATTGAAATTAAATAAATTAAAGCACAAGAGATAAATCAAAGCATAATCAAGTATAGAATTAAATAAAGCAAATAAAAGTCCAATTATAGCTACTGTGACTTTTTATGGAATTAAAATAGATTAGGGTTTTATGTTTTAAAAGGTTGGTAAGACTCTTTGATTAACTAAATTAATATTTGAATGGTGAGATCATGAAACTAGGGTTTTAGACACTTTGAAATTGTTTTGATTTGTGGTTTTAAATGGTGATTTCAAGCTACTGTGTGATTTTAAAATATTTATATTTTTATGGTTTTTTAATGTTTTAAAGGATTAGAGCTTAGAAAAAATTAAGATTTAAGGTTTTAAAGGAGTTAAAGTTTAATATTTTAGGTTTAGAAGTTGAATTAGGGTTTTAGTGTTTTATAATTTGGGTCTCGGGTGATGAATTTAAATTAGGGTTTAGAAAAACAATTTGATGTTTTCATGAGATTTTATAAGTTTAAACCAAACAAATTAAAGTTTTTATAAATAAAAAAGATTTATGTAATTGAAAAAAGTATTTTAGGGTTTTTTTATAAGAAACATAATATGTTTTAAGACTTAACATAATTTGGAAAGTAAATTGGAGTTTTGGGGTTTTGAAGAAATAAAATTAATAACTTTAAAATATTTGGGAAACAAAGCAACGGATTAATGTTTTTAACTTTAGAAAAACTAAATTAAAATTCAAAGGTTTTTAATTTTGAATAACACAATTTCCTAATTTTAGCTACTGTGTAAAAAAAACAATTAAAGAAAATCAATTAACACATACCTTCTTTTGATGATTCCTCCAAAAACAATTCTTCTCGGATGAACTAGCTCCAAAGACAAGCCTTTTTTACCTTTGAATTGCTTAAATCGTGATGCTTCTCCTTTAAAAATCAATTGAATTCAATTATTGCTTTTTCACTTCACTTTCGGATTCAAATTCTCAAAGCTACTGTGAAATTTTTTCCCCCCAATTTGGTTGCCTTTGATCCTTATTTATAGAGGTCTTTCTATGTATCTTCCTTATTATTCACAGCAAGTAATATAAATAAGAAAAGGAAAAATTAGGTTTTGGAAATTTTGCGTCGGAAAAAATTGCGCTGCCGAAAAAAATTGACTCAGGAAAAAATGCGCTGGCGAAAAAATTCTGCCGCAGGAAACTGCGGCAGTGGGATCTCAGTGGGCCTGCGGGGGACTCGCCCGCAAGAAAATCCTGCGAGCGAAATAGTTTGGGTTATTTCGCCTGCAGGAAATTCCTACAAGCGAAATGTCCGCGGGCCCGCGAGATGATTTTTCGTCGTCGATTTTTTTGACTCTGATTTTTATTTTTATTTTTTATTTTTTGTTTGTTTATTTTTTTTATTAATAAAAATTAGATACTAAAGCAAAAATTATTCAATAAAAATTATTTTGGACCAATTAGACAACAAAAATCATTTTGGACTAAATAAAACATATTGAACCAGATTGGGTCAAAAATTAAGGGTCTACAGTTTGCCCCCTGCTTGAAAAATCTAAAACTTTAGTGAAAGAGAGTGAAAAGCAACAAGACTTAATTTTTGAGATGGCTGAGGTTTTAGGTTATGGACCTGAGAGATTTGGAGACTCGATCCTAAACTAGACTTGGATACTCGATCCTATCTGGATTTGGATACTCAATCCTAAATTGGATTGGAATACTCGATCCTATCTGGACTTGGATACTCGATCCTAAACTGGATTTGGATACTCGATCCTAAATTGGGTTCGGATACTCGATCCTAAATTGGGTTGGGATACTCGATCCTAACTGGACTTAGATTTGGATACTCGATCCTAAACTTGATTGGGATACTCGATCCTAAATCGGATTTAGATACTCGATTCTAACTGGACTTGGATACTCGATCCCAAACTGGATTTGGATACTCGATCCTAAACTTGATTTGGATACTCGATCCTAAATTGGATTGGGATACTCGATCCTAACTTGATCTGGATACTCGATCCTAAAATGGATTTGGATACTCAATCCTAAACTGGATTTGGATACTCGATCCTAACTGGATTTGGATACTCGATTCTAAATTGGATTGGGATACTCGATCCTAAATTGGATTGGGATACTCGATCCTAACTTGATTTGGATACTCGATCCTAAACTTGATTGGGATACTAGATCCTAACTGGGTTTGGATACTCGATCCTAAATCGGATTTGGATACTCGATCCTAAACTGGATTTGGATACTCGATCCTAAATTGGATTCGGATACTTGATCCTAACTTGATTTGGATACTCGATCCTAACTTGGTTGGGATACTCGATCCTAACTGGATTTGGATACTCAATCCTAAGAATGGATTTGGATACTCGATCCTAACTTGGATTCGGATACTCGATCCTAAACTTGATTGGGATACTCGATCCTAACCTGGTACTTTGACTTGAGATTTGAATTGATTTTGATTTAATTTGGGTACTTGGACCCGAGATTAGATTTGATTTGGGTACTTGGACCCGAGATTGAGTTTGACTGACCTTTTATCATTTGAGAAATCTGACTGCTCCGGTTATTCTATGTATTGTGGTTTTTCACCCTCAAAATGGATCTTCATCATCTGAGATCGGGTCTTCATCCTTGAAAATGAATCTTCATCTTTTAACATCGGGTTTTTATCCAATGGAGGTCGGGTCTTTACCCTGGCTTCAGCTCTTTTAGCTAGATTAGTCTTTTGTCTTTTGCATCTTCATTCTTTTGAGAGTTCTAATGTTCTATTCTTTTGTTCTTCCTTTTTGCAAAGATTTAGCTATTTTTAATTGGACCTTATATCCTCTCCTTACCCCCCTGTGTGGCAAAATATTTGTAAGTGATTTTAAAAATATTTGGTATATAAACTCAAAAAATTGAAAAGGAGAAACTTTGCCCCATGTGTAGGCCTAAACCCATGATTTTTCTATGCGGACTCTGATTGATATTGTTGTTGTCTAGTTCTTCGCACAAGCACACATTTCTTCTCTTTGCAAAATTACTAGAGCTTTCTCAAGCAATGGGCTTTCCATGCCCCCTTGATTCAATATCTTCTTTAGATTCTTTAATTCGCAGGGTGTTTACTGTTCATTAAGACAAGAAAGTGCGATGTAATATGCTCATGTATGCATGATATGCATGAATAATACTTACTGTCGTTCCATCGTGTCACAGACTGAGGTGATTAGCAGAAGTGTTCTCATTGGTTCCTTTTTGATGCTCGCTCAAATCTTGCATTGGAATGATCGAAAGCTTTCGCATTTGTGGCTTTTATCTTCAAGATGTTGAAAACATGAGTGGTGAAGACCCCAGGCAGCAGAGTCAGGGATTCATCTATTTTGAACTATATTTCAGCATGTCGATTGATAGCTTCTTCATGACCTTGCCAATAATCATTCCCTTTGCCCAATGTATCCTTTGGAGGTTCAACATACTTCCTTAACTTGAAGGCTTTGTATGACAAAACATTTTTTGAATTTTTTTGAATTTTTTGAATTTTGATTTTGAAATCAAATGTTGGCTTTGCCAAATTAATGTCGATGCACCTCAGGACTTGATTTTCCAAATTAATATATCTATAACATGACAACCCTAGTTACCGTACTAAACTCGGGAATCATTTCTATTTAAGCAAGAACTGTTGTATTTCAGATAGGCACATACACATTACTTGGCCAAAGGTCTCATTTGAGTTTAAATATTGTCTATCTCATATGCATGTTTATCTAAACTATCTCCACTAATAGACTCTACCTACCAAGGGAGATCAACAGGTCTTTGATAGGCTTGAAATGGGGTCTATAAGGGACATGGGCTAAATGAAGGCTATTTGTAAGTTGGGGCTGATGTGACACAATGGACAAACCTTCACACTATAAATTTCTTGTTTGAATTTTAGGCAGCTTGGAAGCAATTTTGCTAGACTCCAAATTCCTTCTATCTTCTTGGCATTAATCCGGATCTTGATTAGGACAGTTTTTGCCCTTGCAAAAAGTTTGGTTCCCAAATTTGTTTCTTTTCTTCTTCTCCCTTTTCTTTCTTTTTATTTTTCTTACTCTTTCCTTTCTTTGAGCATTTTATCATTTTGTCCTTCTTCCTTGTAGGACCGTCAAGTATAGAACTTTCAAGAATTGGATGGCCTTTCTCCTTTTTCTTTAATTTTGATCGAATCTTTGGTTGGGTTGGACCAATTCAAGTCAAACCGTTCTCATAAACCAGATGGAAGCCTTTTATTGTCTTAGGTAAAAGAGAACTCAGTTGGCTTTTTGAACCATTTTGGATTTTCTTTTCTTTTTTTCTTTTCTTTTTTTTCTCTTTTTTCTTTTCTTTTTCTTTTCTTTTGTCTTTTTTGTTTTCTTTTCTTCTCTCTTCTTTTTTTTGTTCTAGCTCTAAAAGAGTTGTCTCGTTTGTACTAGCTTGGGTTCCCAATAATGGATAAGTGGAGTAAAATAAATCTTCTTTAATAGGGATAAATCATTTGTTACTCTGATGTTGATATTGATATATTGGAGATGTTAGGAAAACTTCAACTACCCTTATGGTCTTGAAAACTTCAACTACCCTTATGGTCTTGAAAACATCAACTACCCTTATTGTCTTGGCTTTGCATTCCCTTTTTCTTATCTTCTTGCCTCTTCACCTTAGTGATCATAAGACTTGTCAAAAGTATCACAACAGCTCAGGGTAGGTTGTTGGGGTTATATGCCAATGAAAAGAAAGCTAAAATTTTATGAAGGCCCAAAGGGACAACTAGGGATTAATAATTAATAGGGTGGATATTAGTTGTTGTCTAACCAAACAATGCCTAGATCATTTCTCTCTTAAATAAGTAGAGTTCAATTTCACCCCAAAAGTTTTTCAAAGCATGTTCTAAGACTGACTAGGACCTAGACAAAGGTAATTATGCTGGAGCCCTCTCTAAGTAAGCATATATAACTCAATGCTATAGAGCTATTCCCTCATCTAGCAAAGTCATTCAAATCATGATGCTTAGACACATTAATTTATAAACATCAAGCTAGATTCCTCATTGGTTGAGCACCAAAATGAACAAAGACCAACAGAAATTTTTGATAAAAGTAATTTATTCAAACAAATTTAAATTTGAAAAACACGATAGTTCCAATTAAAGAAAGTAAAATTGAAAAGCAACATTCAAGCTAAGGAAAGTTCGTTGAGTTTAAGCTTCTTTTCCCTTCACATCTTCAACATCCCCATCTTAAAAGGATGATAAAAACAAAATCTTCTTCCAATCCTTTTCCCACCATGAAGGTTGCTAGTGGAGGTACTCTATTGAACCTTGGAAATGGATTATCTTTGGTGTTGGGTTTATCCGGCTCGGGCAACTTGCCACTATCAATCAAATATTGGATCTCATGCCTTAGACGAGCACATTTATCTATTTCATACCCTTCTCACAATCATCCTTATTTGATCGGATTCATCGGGTCTCTTCTTGAGCAAAGCAGCCTTTTGTGTTCTAACTCCATCTCTTCACATAGTCCACAAAATTCTCATTTGGCCTTTGCCTAATGGACTCAACTTCCATTAAGGTAACTTCTAACTCAACATTATATCCATATTGTTGGATGAAGGCTTTGTAAAGTAGATCCCAACTCTTTTGTGTTCCATCATCTAAGGTATTAAACCAATTTTGGACAACAGGGTCCAATGAGAGCATAAAGTACCTTAGGGTTTGAGCCTTAGTAGCTCGGGCAGACTGCATGGCAGTGATATACTACTTCACAAGGAGATGAGGATTTTCAGTGCCATTGTACTTTGCAAAGGAAGGCATCTTGAATTTATAAGGGACCTCTTCATCTTGTTCAAATAGTTTGTCGATCTCAGACATCTCTTCGGTTTTAGGCTTCTTCTCAAATTTCTTTTCTAAATCAGCAATCATCTTTTCAACATCAAAAGTCTCAGTCTTTTCAACAGTTGCCTTCTCAACAACCCTTGGCTCCTTTTTGTCTTGAAGATCTTGGTAGTATTGAGCTCAATCATCATCATCAATGATCACCTTATCATCATCAAAAGCTACTTCATCAGCTTTAGCCTTACCTTTGACTTTCTTGGTGCTAGCAGATGCTTCGACATGGTTTCCTAAAATTGCAGCTAATTGATTCTTTATGGTCTCGGCCATGGCCTCTTTGATCTCTTCCATTTTGGCAATGAGGGCTTCATCCACCATCCTTTGAATTTGTTCGGGCTCCATTGTTTTTGGTGAGCAAGCAATTAGTCATTGCTAAATACTTCATCTCCGGCGTAGGTCGGATTGTTGTAAGCTTTAGAACTATCGTAATTCAAGGCTGTGAGCCAGAGAGGATCAATGATATGAGATGCAAATGTATGCATGTATCATGTATGCACGAACAATCAACAAATAAGGATAAATAGGACGTTCCTTCCAACCTTATAACATCCACACGAATGGTGATTCCCTTTTCCTAGGTATATGGTTAACAAAATACCAACATGGGGTATCTTTCTTTCGAATAATTCCCTCGGACGTTTCAACCAATAGTTATATTTTCAAAAATGGAAATCAATCCATGATAATTCCTATTAATTAGGTTTTAATCCATTCAACCAACTATCGTAGCTTTTATGCTATATTGGATTAAAACGAAATTAAGAGGTTTATTATAGATAGATTTCTCACTTGAAAAAAGGTAACTAATAGTTCATGCCAAAAACAAGCCCATGGTTAATTTATTCTTAGTGTAAACTAGGCCCACAATTGATTTTTGGTATTTCATAATTGACCTAAATATTTTGCAAGCTCTTTGTAAGAAAAGGTTGGATAAAAGTAATTTTATTTCTAAGCCCATTGTAAAAAGATTTTAGAAACATGTCATTATATCACATGCCTAAATAGGGCACCAACCAAAAGGTAGAAACATGCCCTTTACACAGGTTCTAAAATAGAAAAGCAAATTAAATTACATGATGTTTAACTAGTGAGGTATCCACCAAGTAGAAACATACCTCTTACAACTTTTGGAAATCTAAATTACTTGATAAAAATAAATAATCATTCATCATAAATAAATCATTCATCAAAGCTATTAATCAAAATAGAAAATAAATATTCATCCATGATAAATTAAATAAATCAAGTATTGAAATTAAATAAATTAAAGCAAAAGAGATAAATCAAAGCATAATCAAGTATATAATTAAATAAAGCAAATAAAAGTCCAATTATAGTTACTGTGACTTTTTATGAAATTAAAATAAATTAGGGTTTTATGTTTTAAAAGGCTGGTAAGACTCTTTGATTAACTAAATTAATATTTGAATGGTGAGATCATGAAACTAGGGTTTTAGATACTTTGAAATTATTTTGATTTGTGGTTTTAAATGGTGATTTCAAGCTACTGTGTAATTTTAAAATATTTATATTTTTATGGTTTTTTAATATTTTAAAGGATTACGGCTTAGAAAAAATTAAGATTTAAGGTTTTAAAGGAGTTAAAGTTTAATATTTTAGGTTTAGAAGTTGAATTAGGGTTTTAGTGTTTTATAATTTGGGTCTCGGGTGATGAATTTAAATTAGGGTTTAGAAAAACAATTTGATGGTTTCATGAGATTTTATAAGTTTAAACCAAACAAATTAAAGTTTTTATAAAAAAAAAAAGATTTATGTAATTGGAAAAAGTATTTTAGGGTTTTTTTTATAAGAAACAGAATATGTTTTAAGAGTTTACATAATTTGGAAAGTAAATTGAAGTTTTGGGGTTTTGAAGAAATAAAATTAATAACTTTAAATTCTTTGGGAAACAAAGCAACGGATTAATGTTTTTAACTTTAGAAAAACTAAATTAAAATTCAAAGGTTTTTAATTTTGAATAACACAATTTCCTAATTTTAGCTACTGTGTAAAAAAACAATTAAAGAAAATCAATTAACACATACCTTCTTTTGATGATTCCTCCAAAAATAATTCTTCTTGGATGAACTGGCTCCAAAGACAAGCCTTTTTTGCCTTTGAATTGCTTAAATTGTGATGCTGCTCCTTTAAAAATCAATTGAATTCAATTATTGCTTTTCCACTTCACTTTCAGATTCAAATTCTCAAAGCTACTGTGAAATTTTTTCCCCCCAATTTGGTTGCCTTTGGTCCTTATTTAAAGAGGTCTTTCTATGTATCTTCCTTATTATTCACGGCAAGTAATATAAATAAGAAAAGAAAACCAAAACCTAATTAAATTAGGTTTCAGAAATTTTGCGTCGAAAAAAATTACGCTGCAGAAAAAATTGCCGTAGGAAAAAATGCGCTGGCAAAAAAATTCTGTCGCAGGAAACTGCGGCAGTGGGATCTCGGTGGGCCTGCAGGCGAAATAGAAAAAATATTTTGCCCGCAGGAATTTCCTGGGGTGAAATAGTTTGGGCTATTTCGCCCGTAGGAATTTTCTGCGGGCAAAATGCCCCCGGGCCCGGGTGATGATTTTTTCGTCGCCGATTTTTTTTACTCCGATTTTTTTTTATTATTTTTATTTGTTTATTTTTATTTTTTATTAATAAAAATTAGATACTAAAGCAAAAATTATTTTGGACTAAATAAAATATATTGGACCGGATTAGGTCAAAAATTAAGGATCTACAAGTACGTTTTGGAGATTATGTACATTATATTATATTTTCAGTGTATATATGTTATAAATTAAAAAAATATTTTGGATAAAAATTTGTAATATGGGTTTTATATATGTTTTGATATGTAGATATATGGAAATGTATAAATGTTTTGAGAAAATATAGAGATATTGAGAAGGATGAATGAAATGTATTTTTGGGTTATTTGGGAGTATTTTTATGCAGGTTGTGCTGTGTTGTTAATTTGGGAATGTCCAAATTACAGACAAAACTTTGGCGAATTTTTTTAATAGATTTTTATGAAAAATACTTATTTTAGTACCTATAATTTATGATAATATTCTAGTTGTTATTTAAATATACATTTTAAAGTATTTAAGATTTTAAATTTAAAAAGTGAAAAAAAAATTATTAAATCGGACTGTGACATTTTTATACCGTATATGCATATTTTACATATACTGGATGTATGTATTATACGTATATAGTATATAGGGTATGAGGGTGTTACGATACTTATTAAAATATTCACATATACACAATAATCTTTTACAAAACATATCTAATATACATATAATATTTTTACTATACAAAATACACATTACATAGTACATAAACAATATATATATGCATCACTCTCTAAGTTGGTCTCGTGGCACCCACAACTTCAAATCTCAATCACACAAAGATTCACCCTGGTTTGTACTTCTAATACCTATGCAATTCAGACAACCACGCTAAGCCTTACAGCTTAGTGGTACATACTATAACCATACAAAATTTAAATAATACACATGCATACTTTTTAACTCATATTTTATGATTATGCTATCAATACATATACTATTATTTTTGCATTTCCTTTACCTTATAATTCATATACACATAAATATTCATCACAAATTACTCATCACCCGTTCTCTAATTCTTCAAACATATTTATAGATATATGTGAGTCACACATCATCATCACAAAATTCATATACAAAGATATCACAACCACGCACATATATTCATTAACTCAATATTTCGTTACCACATTATCAGCATAGCACATTGCTCAACTAACCTCATTTAATTCATCACATCATTTCATTGCAATACTAGCAAAACTTTACAAGACACGATATCACATCACACGTTGGGCCCAACTACGCCCTACACAATAATCAAGTTCTAAAATAATTGATTTGGTCTATTGTGACACTAGTGTCTAGCCCGTAGGCAAAAATCATTTCAGTTTTCTCGACCCAGCTCTGCTCGGGTCCTCATTCTCATGACCTAGCTCTGCTCAAGTCATGGTCCAGCTCTGCTCAGGCTCATCATTATATAATCTCCAACATCAATTTTTTGGAACAAGCTATTATGCACGGCAACACACACATCACATAATTATTCATCCTATCAAATCATATTTCTATAATCTCATTTTCAATATCAAGACTTAGCTCTGCTCAAGTCTTTCAATAGCTCATTTCTCATTATTTAGCATATTTTCATCTCATATTCCTTCTTATTATCTATCACATTACTTATTTTCACATATTTAAACATATTTTATCATTTTCCATATTCCATAATTATTTTTCCAAGCTTCCCATTCATATAAAATATGTTACTTAACCACATTCGCGATGTGGCTAATTTCTTCATTTTATTTCATTCTTCACATTTTCATATTTATTTTTCCCATTTCCAAATTATATTTAGCATAATTTATATTTTTCACATCTTATGTACATCACAATGACATTACTCAAACACTTTGGGTCATTTCCACATAATACACATATTACACATACTACACAATTTAGCCATTATCAATGGCTTTTCACAATGCATTTAACATATATATGACATTACAAATGTCATAGTACATTATTCATACATAACCAATATATCAAGTAGCTTAACACATTTTTTAACCAAAATGTGTTAAGCCCAAATGTCATGCAAACATAACCAATGTATTCAAAGTTTGTACTTACCTCAAATAGCAACCAAAACAAGCTTAAAACAATCTCCAATCTTATCCTTCTAACTTGCCCTTCACCACTTGGACGAAGCAAATCAACCTCCCTCAATACCTAAACCAAATGTGATAGCAAATAATCATTTAGTATCATATTTAATGGCATTTTCAATATTAAACCATAATTAAACATCACTCCTATAAATTCCAAAAATTTAGAATTCCTATTCCATTTAAATTAGTGTTTTAATTTTATTTATATTATTAAAAATATATTTTAATACATTTAAATCATTTACATTACAAAACACACTCTTATACACAAAACCCTAAAATGACATAACCTTCCCCCCATTGAAGGTTTTTCATTCCAACACAATCCATTAATCATTTCAAGCTTATATTCATCACTTTTAACACTAAACAACATGCTTAAACAAATAAAATCAAACAATCCAATAACTTTGGAAAATCACTTTTCCCAAGCCCTAAATCTCCACTTCAATTCTCAAATTCCAACCAAACACAATCAAATTCAATATTTGACTTTAAAATACTTGTTTATGCACCAAAACAACTCATTTAGAACCAATTGTAATATATATATATATATAAATGTTTGAGAAACTTGGTGAAATTGAGGAGTATGGTTGAGATGGTGATATGAAATTATTTGGGAGTGTATTCTTTTTGCAGGTTATGTAATTGATAAATTTTGGGATGTCCAAATTACATACAAAACTCTGGCGAATTTTTTCCATAGATTTTCATATAAAATGGTTATTTTGGATTCCTATAACAAGTAAAGAATATTTATATACTATTTAATTTTATATATTTAGTATTTGAAATTTTAAATCAGAAATGTGAAAATTTTTTTATCAAACCGGTCTGTGATATTTTTGTACCGTATATGCGTATTTTACATATGCTGAAAATATATATTGTACGTATTTAAGGTAAAAGAGTGTTACATGAGGCATTGAAAATGCCACTGCCAAACCAAACTTTTGATACAAACAGAACATAACTAAATTCCACGGCCGTGTCCTCCCTCAAGGCCATGCCCATGGGCCACTATATTTGCACCAAATCACACACAATCAACACAAAATGATGCAAACCTAAAACAAAATCATTATCAAAGTATATAATAAGCTTTTAAAAGCTCAAATTAAAGGGGCAACTCCTTTCCACAACAACTTCACTTAGCCTTTCACCTCCCCTATTGATTCCACCAATCAATTCAATCACACATATTCAAATTATAGGTTCAAAGGTAACATTAGCAACTCATATAGACACCTCTAAGCCCATTTAATCTTCCTCCAAACTCAAAGTTAACCAAACCCTTGTGAAACCTTAATACTCAATAACTACCCCAAATTCTAGCCAACTTCATCCAAATACTAAATCAAGTCTAGAATTATCATCTCTGTATCAATTTCATATCATTTATTTCCATACATCTTATTATATTACAATTCCATATAAATTCTACTAAAAAAAGTCATTAAGGGTGAGAGAACATACTTATTACTTGAATTAGAATCCAAGCTTTCTTCACTTCTTGTTGAAACTAGTTAAAACTTGATGACTTGAAGGATTAAAATCACCTTCTTTAACACTCTAACCCACCATGAGATTCGGCCAAGAATGAAGAAGAAAAAATGAGATTTCTAGAAATTTTGACTTTTAATCATCTTTTACTAATGATATATATATTATTAATTAATTAGATTTTTATATAAAATATAATTATTTTATATTTTAACTTTTCTGCTTTTAATTTTTTACTATCTTACTATTTACATTTAACCTTTTATATGTTATTTATATTTGCAACATCATCCATCTAAATCTTCCTTAACCTCTCACCCATTAGTGTGTCTAATTAGGTTTAATAAAAATTGAGGCATTACATTTTTTACAGGTTGAGTTGTATTTTTTTTAGAATATCTAAAATACAGATAAAATTATGGCGAATTTTTTTCAAAATATTTTTTAAAATTTATATTTTTAGTAATTATATTACTATATGTATAATAATTTATATATTAAACTATAGTTTATGGATGTAAAATATTTTTCTTATAATTAGGAAACTTTGTAAATGAGAAGAACTGTGATATTCTTGTATTCTGTATATATAATTTATCTATACGGAATGTATATATTATACGTATATAGAGTGTAAGGGTGTGATAATTTATTTTAGGTCTTTGCATGTTGTATGTCATATCTATGCAAATTACAATTTAGTTATATTTCTTTTGTTATTTGTTACTTTTGTAACTTAATCCATTATAAAATTGTATTTTCTTTTCCATTACAATTTGCTAATTAATAGTCCTCTTTAGGGATTATACATATAAACCAAAATTTACCAATATCTCAATAATTTCTTATTCCTTTTTAATTTTTTTTTTAAAGAAGAAGTGGTTTCCTTCATTTAGTTAGCTATTTGTAGTAAAAAATCATCTTCATCATCCATTTGTTACTCATCTAAGCTAATCATCATCCACTTACATGTAAGTGGACCAATAATCCTATCCTTGAATGCTTTCTACGGTGGAGATGAAGAATTAAGGGAATATTTTATTATTTTGTTGTAATTATTGCAATTGGTGATTTAATGATAATGTTTCTTATTGTCATCATCTTATGATATACATATAATGATTTTTGGGCTGATACTATGGGCTTCTTAAATATATTAACCTCATAATAATAAGACTCATTCTTCAATTTTACATATTACTTAATTTAAAATCTTAATTATTAGCTCATTTTAATTACTTCAAATCTTAATTTTACATATTACTTAATTTAAAATCTTAATTATTAGCTCATTTTAATTACTTAAAATCTTTCAAGCATTTTAAATTCTTAAATTTCCAAAAAAATTTATTTCTTATGTGGGGAATATATTCATGCATATATTTATATTTTATTTAATTTGTATTCTTATACATATATTATATATATGTCGTACATGTGTTTATTATATTTTATATTTTATTTTTATTTTTCCTTTCATACAACTAATTCAAATTTAAATTTTCGGTGTAAATAAATTAATTTATCTTACCAAGTCATTAATTTATGTAATTCTATATTTTTTTATTTTACTTTTTCAATCACTATATTATTTAGATTTATTTTTTAAGGAGGGAATTACATATGTGAATATGAAAATTTCAAATACTATATGTATTTGTATATATAATATAATTTTTATATATTAATTATATTAATATATAAATTTTTTTATTTGAGATAATATAAAATATCATAAATTTTAGTCTAACATGAGCAAATTTATTTATTTGTATAATAATTATCAATAAAAATATTTTTTTTAATTTGAGAAATTATAAATATTTTATGTATTTGTTATGATTTAAAACTTCATTTCAATTATTATTTAATAAATTTTCTAACTAATATTAACTTAAATAATTTATTTTATTTATCATAATTTTAATAAATAATATTAATTATAATTTATTTTAATTTGATTCTAATAATGTTAAAATAAAATAACTCCAGACTCCATTCAGTTGATGAATGGGCGGGAAATGCCGTTTCAACAGCTATAACTTGCGTGGTATTAGTTACGGCTCGCTGTCTCTCCCTCTAGTGATTCGTGAAGACGTGATCAGCGAATTTCAGCTCAGGACTCAAGACTCAAGTAAGATGATTCTCTTAAATCCTGTTTGGCTGCCAAGAAAATGTAGTAAAATATATGTAATTATAAACGATAAACTTTCAAGATTTGATTAAAAACTTTGTATTTTTTTTTTATCTGTTCAATTTCACCCTCAATTTTCTTGGCAACCAAACAGAACATTCTTTTTTTTATCTGTCCAATTTCACCCTCAATTTTCTCGGCAACCAAACAGAACATTCTTCTTTCTCTTTTTCCTTTTTGCACAACAATTCGAGTTTCTTTTCCATTTTCTTATTCTCCTGTTGACAGAGATTTTCAATGGGTTAATGATTACATAATTACATGATACATACCCATTTTCCTGTTAATAATTAAATAAAGACATAATTATTCTGAAGCTTATGAGGAAATATTGTTCACATAATCACATTTTGATGATATTTCTGATGCTTAATGGCTATTTTGATAATCTTTTTCACACTGATGAATGGGTAATTATTGAGATCTTGAATCGAGAAATTAGAAATATTAGAGACTAATTTTACATATCTTCTATTTGTCATTGCTTGGATTAAAGAGGAAGAATTCTTCAAAATTATTGGAATTACACAAAATATTTGTGGAAGAGAATAATTAACAAGGCAATGTTCTGCTTTTAAGTTGATCTCAATAATCTGATCGTTTTCTGTAATTTTCATTTCTTTTATTTTAGGTGTTCTGATTTGGTAAAATGGAAAAGGTCAAGCGTTGGAAGTACAAGAAGATTGAGCTGATTGGAGGTGGTAGCTTTAGCCAGGTTTATAAGTGTCGGGACAAAAATAATGACCGGGATGTAGCTATCAAATGGGTTGTTCTAACAGAAATTGATGGCGTGGATTGCTTTACTGTGAGAGAAGTTTCGGTACTCAAGGAGATGGACCATGTTAACATTGTCAAGTAAGCTCCATTACTGTGGTTTATTTATTAAAGGCAGCAATAATAGTACTCATTTAGCATAACGAAAAGTGGCAAATTTTTTCATGCGTAGTTCCAAAATTGTACAGTTCTACACTAATTTGTTAGAATAAGAACTTAAGCACCCCTAATGTGTCGTTAATTATTGTGAAATTACTGATTTGTTGATATTTTGTGGATCAAAATAACGTCAATATTGAGATATCAGAGCATTCTGTGGCTCTTTATTAATTCCGTATAATCACTGTGAAACAATTTTATCCTTCTCTTCCCTTATTTATAATTTCTCAATTCATTTATTTATTTATTTATTTTTGGAAGCACTTTACATTGCAGTGGATGTTGAAACATATAACTTATGCATAAATCAACTCTGATGTCCGGATAACTTATGAAACATTAACAAAATAAAAAATAAAAAAAATTATGGGCATGTGCAAGTCTGAATTTGTTTTTCTATGCATAAATCAACTGTGGATGTTACATCTGAACTACATTACAATGATGTATTAATGGAACATAGACCTTTTTTTTATGTACTGATTCCTTTAATTTTTCAGTTATGTTTACCACTTGCTGTTATTACTGAATGATTTTGCAATTACGGGTTACAGGTTGCTGGATATAAAGAGACATGGGACAAATCTATATCTTGTTTTTGAGCATCTAGACACTGATCTGAATAAGCTCATGACCAACAATCCACAATCTTTTCAGGATCCAGCTCTAATAAAAGTGAGTGAAACATTTTTATATTGTATTATTTCTAATACCTGATGGCTAAAGATTTTTGTTGTATTATTTTTGTTTTCTAGTTCAGTTGATCAAGAAAAATAATTAGGTGACCTTTCCTGAGACAAATTTCAAA
Organism: Garcia nutans; assembly: GCA_947685225.1. Lineage (NCBI taxonomy): Eukaryota > Viridiplantae > Streptophyta > Magnoliopsida > Malpighiales > Euphorbiaceae > Garcia > Garcia nutans. The sequence continues at coordinate 23,490,392 of CANTUV010000026.1, forward strand.
TAAAATTTTGCCTTTTCTTTTTTCTTGCAAAAGCATATCAGCAAGTAGGTTTCATGCCACTGTATGATTCTTATTCTTACTGTCTCCTTTTTCTTTCATTTGGATCTCCTGAAATCAGCGGCGGAACCAAGGGGGGCATGGGGGTCTATGGCCCCCCCTTGGTTCCTATATACATATACATATATATATATATATTTTTAACAGAAAATGGGAAATTTCATTAATAAAGAAAACAAGAATACAACAAAAACAAACAGAAGAAACAACAAACACTAACCACTGAACACTAGCAACAAATCCAACACCTTCAACGGAACAAAGAAAAAACAAAGCAACAAGAAACAGAACATATAATATAACTGAAAAAGACAAACAAAACAAAAGAAAACACAGGCAACCTACAAAACAGAAGCACAAAAACTCATCTTCAACAGTCTTTTAGTAGTAAGGCTCAAGTAGCTCAGACAACGGGCTCCCCTTCGTCGGTGTCTTGGTTTCGCCCCTGCCTGAAATGAGCCATTTCATCATGTATATGCACATTGATCGCCAGCATATGTTCATAAAAGAATCAAAGTGATAGTATCATGAACCAGAAAAATCACGAGGATAAAATTTATTGTTAGAATGAAAAACATATTACACAAGGAGAAAAGAAGTTATATACCAGTAAATGTAATACTCATGAGGCATTCATAAGCCCCAAATGATGCTTCTGAGTTTGATAATGACTTCATGTGGTCTTTAATTTCCATCTTATCTTTTGACAGAAATATCTGCAGCAGATTCTTCGTGGTGTGGAATATTGCCATTCTCATAATGTACTTCATCGGGATATAAAACCTAGTAATTTGCTGATTAATACAGACAAGGAGATAGTGAAACTTGCTGACTTTGGACTGTCCAGATCGATTCAAGTTCCTGCAGGAGTCTACAGTACTTGTGTATAAACTTTGCTTGCTATCATGATTCTCTACTTTTAATATATTTTCTTGTTGTGCATAATATAGTAGCTACTTCAAGCTTTCCATGGATATACTGTTTCTCTTCCCTGTACTTCTAAAAGCAAGAATATTGGTGTCAGGTAATTTTCCAGGTTGTTACAACCTTCAATTCTTATTTTCGCATGATGTCTCGCACTTCACTTTCTTGTTTTAAATTGTAATTTCTAGGTGGGGGAGATCAGTTATAGGGCACCTGAACTCTTATTCGGCCTTCCCAAGTACTCTACTCCGGTTGATATATGGTCAGCGGGCTATATTTGGAGAGATGGTGAAACAGAATCGTATATTCCCAGCTACAGATGAAGAGAACCAGATGGGACCTGCTTTTATAGATCAACTGACTGCCATTTTCAGGTATTAATTAGTCAGATTCAAACATTATTGTTGTGGTGCATGACTTGCTTGTTGAGGTGCAATCTTACATTTTATTTCTTATTGAAGAATCTTGGGTACACCAACTGAGAAAACCTGGCCTCGAATAACTGCATTATGCGGCTATATTGGTAATTTCCCTAGGTATAAGCCCAAGGTAATAGATGCTGTGGAATTGTTTTCTTCATATTTAATTTCCTCTACTCCTTTCTCAATATATATTGTGTTTGACATGCAGAATCTGGTAGAAGAGTTCCCTGGTCTTGAACGAGATGGAGTTGATCTTCTCTATGTAAGTTTAATTACTGCCATACGTACCTCAAGTAATGTATGAAAAACCAAATATTTGTGAGATCGCCTATACTATAATGCACCATAGGCTATTTTATGCTGGAACTTTTCATTCGTTGCTGTTTATTTATTTATTTATTTATTTATTTTCTATACATGCATTATATTATATGTAAATTCGTTGCCTATTTCTTTGTTCACCAGAAAATGCTTCAGTTGGATCCGAGACAAAGAATTACAGCTCGTGATGCTCTTCTGCACCCATACTTCGTAGGCGTTTAAAACTCTTCCTTGATAATTCCCTACACCAAACATTTATTCAATGCTACAGACACGAAGTTACAGAAACTGCTGCTTTTTCTCCTTTTGCTTTTAAGCCTGAGCTAAAGACTGTACTTGTGGATCTTGTGAAGGATGATTTTACTTTCATGTCTACTGTGTTGTTACGGCTAGCTGTTAACAAGGCTGCTTTTCTCATGAATATTTGGCTATATTTCAATCAAAGTTTTAATTGTAGTGAAAAATTTCAGTATCTGTCGACGTCAATATATTTACTTGTGATACTTATTTCCCATCAATATTTGTACTTAAAATATCTATACTTGTCATATACTATTTTATTCACGTGCCTCATTCCCAATGTTTAAAAAATAATAATAAAATAAACATACTACCAATTGCAGAATAAGCATTTTCTTCTTCCTTCATTACATTTCATCTCTTCCATCTGCCATGCATTCGATTTTGGAGAAAGCGGATTTAAGTTTTTTTTTTTATTAATTATATGTGAGGAGAGAGAACGTCTAGAGGACTCAAATCCGAAATCTAGATATGAGCAATATACGTTTCTGATCACTAAACTATATCTTGGTGATTGAATTAAGTTACTGCAATGGGGTTGATTTTACCAGTTAGAAAAGAATCACTTTCCTTTATAATCCAACTGATAATGAGCCCACACATGACAAGCATAAGAAACTCTGAAAATTTTATTCGAAAGTATAAGACAGCTATTAGCGTCAATTTTTTGAAGCTTCAGCAGAAGCCTGGAGTTTGAGGTTTGCCTCAGGACTGTCCAGAAGTTGGAGAACTTCACAGAACTTCACAATTGCTCAATATGAGACATTTGTCATCAAGAACTCGATCTCTCATTCCTAGATTAATTTACCAAGTTTATTTTATACTTCAGCTCTTCCAGCAGCTTCTTTGATTTGTTCTATTGTGAAGACACCAAAGAAGTCATCATCTGTTACTGCATTTATCACTGCTAATGCGACATCATCAACATTAACTGGTGGTGCCAAGAGAATATCTGATGCTGGAAGCGAACTTAATGGACGGGTAAAGTTTTCAGTTGCACGAAGAATTCCCTCCAATGGTTTCCCAATCAAATCTAGAGGAATCTCAAAACCATCAACTCGCCTTTTTCCATAAATGAGAGCAGGTCTTAAAACAACACCTGAGAGCATTCATTCAAGAACATTGTCACAATCAAATCACAGCAAGTTAATGTTCATTAGTCTCCTTTGCTTAATCCACTTTTGTTCCTTTTAATTTAGAATATTGATCATTAACAGGAAGTCTATATTTAACGCATATGAAGGTAACAAGCAAGTATATACTTTTCTCATGAAAGGCACCAGTAATCCTACACCATTCTATGCGCGACAGGCATGCTTTTAAAATTTTAATTACATGATCAGAGTAATTAAGACAACAATAAGCAATACCGGAGTTTGGATACTTGGAAAGAACCTCCGACTCTGCCTTCCTCTTTCCAGTGAAGTATCCAGATGAAAGTAAAAACGATGGTAGATTATAATCATGCACTGAGATCAAGATAAACTTCGGAATTCCTGAAAAGGCACAAGAGAATATAATTATCTAAAGCATAAGTCTATTCATCAACAGATAACCTGCACATTCAAATGCAGTTTTAACTGATACAAATGGAAATATAAGCAGATATGATAGCATCAACTATAATGCCCTTCTTTTCATTGTAAGATCTCAACATTTTTAAAAGGTTTCTAGTATTTTTATGACAATTATTTTTAGTAAATTTTATTACAACATTTCTTAATATTTTATATGGTATGTATTTAGCTACTTTGCTGGAAAATTAAATAACACAAAAAAAAAATCAAATTTTTAAATCAAGGAGAAAACTTATGCCAAAAAATAAATAATAAAATAATAATTTAAGAAGTATCACCTTAAATAAAATAAAATAAAAACTCATATTGTTATTTTTCAACAAGACTACATAAAAAAAAGTAATAATAAATCTAAGAACAAGAAAAACAAACCAGGAAGTTCTCAAATTATATCAATAAATATTCTTCCACAAACTAGTATAGAGATTATGATGATTAAAAACATAATACCGCAACTTGTACTTTCATCAATGTTATTTTGATCAAACATTTAAGAATAGAAGGATTTTTACAGTGTAATATAGGAATAAAAGAACCTATGTGTTTGGAAAAATTATAATGTGAGGAGATTCTTAAAAGTACCTAAATGATAAAAAGATACCGTCAACTTAAATAATAAAAATAGCAATTGGATCATTTGGGACAAGCCAATATCTCCAACACTATATTCAACAATATTAGGTGTCCTCTTGATATTTACATTTAATGAATCTAAAGCCAATATGAGATGCTTAATAATCATTATGAATGCTATCAGCCTAATATGAGTTTGCTATACATTGCACCAGATTAAGACACAAGATTATTTTTTTTTTATTTGTTGTTCTAAAGTTCTCCTTTTGCCCCATATTTCTTCCCTGCCAAGATTTAAATGATTGACTTTTACATAGATGTATCTCATTGTTTTAGTAAAAAAGGCCATCAACCCGTTCATGTGATATTTTAATTAAAACTTACAATATAAGCTTAATTGACTTATATATTATTTTTCTAATTTCATCTCACTATTTCTCATGTGTGTATCACTCACTAAAATTGTAGATAAAAAAAGTACTATGAAATGCATCTAGGTGTAAAATTTAACCAATACAAAGCACGAACCTGATAATTGTAGATCACCAACTATTTACTTGATTAGCTTACAACCAAGTCTACCCCGTTAAACACCACAATTTGAGTGGTGTATTCCATCCCCCTCGTACATGTATCATGGCCCAAAATGTACCACATCTAAGTAACTACTAAACTTAAACCATGTCAATTTTACCTTTTAAAATTTTTTTTAATGGTCTCCCATCAATAATATTTAAAATAGTGTTTTTCTCAACAATAGTGCCAACTGGACCTTACGGCCTGCTTGGTATGGCTGTTTTTAGTTTTTGTTTTTCAAATGCAAAAAGAAAATTACATTATTAAAATATACATTATTAAAAAGAAAATTACATTATTAAAATATACTTATTTTTGTATTTTGGTGTTTAAAAGATTAAAACAGAATGCCACGAGGAGGTAATGAGAAAAAAAGAATTTCACAACAAGGTAATACCACTAAAAGTGCTTTTTTCCTTGTTTACCCATTTTCAAAGTTGCAAAATTTTAGCATAGGACAACAAAAACCAAAAACTAATAACAGAAATTATATCAAATAGCTCATTAATTTCTTTCAAATCTCCAGTCACCATGACCATCATGGGATTTCAAAATGAATCCCAAAGAGGCTGGGTAACTACCCTCATGTATTTCAAGCAAAAAATCCAGAAACAACATTTTCATGAATGTATATCACATGGTTCTTCTAAAAGGTCTTAGCCATAAAACCAATAAACGACTCATTAACTGGGTTCCAGAAAAGCTTACCTCCTGGTAGATGTGATCATTTCCACTTAAATAATGATTTAAAGTTAAATTCACCTGATAATCAAGAATTCTTACCAAAATCCTTTGCAGCATTCACTGCAGCAATGTTAGCATCGCCATTAATCCTTTGCATCTGTTCTTCACTGCCAAAACCTCCAAGGGTTGAAACCACTGCAGTGGCCCCAACTAGAACTTCATCCCAGTTTGCATAGAAAACATCTCCTGTATAATACAAAGACAATTTTAACATTTTCCATATTTTGCATCAGTTATTCATAAATAATGTAGGCAAAGCAGAGAACAGACTGCATATCACATGTTCATGACTATGCTAGATGTTCTGAAGGCCAACAAAGTGTTCACAGGTTGACACCAAGTTTAAATTTTTAATTCCTATATATAACCAGTTAATTGTGTGCATTGAGTGTGCAGGACAAGATGAATACAACAAGTTGGATCACAATGTTAAATATTCTTCCCAGAGTTAACACTGATATTCAATCAGCAGAAATAACTCTAATGATGGCGAGTGATATTTGATGTAGATATGAGGCAGTAATTCCCAAATCAACACCTTTGGCATCCCCAAATCACAAGCAGTTAAGGCATGAGCTAAATGAAAAAAAAAAATACATGACCAAACAGCAGTGGCAAAATAGTGAAATTGAGTAGAGGCAGGTGCCAGTGATTCTCAAGGCAAGGAAAGCGTAAATCAATAATCACATCAAACTGACTGTGAGATAGAAATGATCAGCAATGAAGGAATTAATTTTGTATCTGAATATCATAAGGATACTGAGACAATGCTTAAGATTTTTGTAGCATTGCAGAGGACTGCTATTCTACATCATGACAACAGCAATCAATGGCAGTTATTAAAATTCCATTAACATAATAACACACTTTTATCAATATTTATAATAGCACTATTCAACTTTAATTCTTTCAAATACCTACCTGTTTTTCACTGGGAATTCAGTGGATTATAATTGACTTCATGGTTTTTACCCATAGAATAAATACTCAGGGTGTTCAGAGAAACTGTTGTTTTTTTTTTTCGAGGAGAGACTATGATGTTTATCAGCTCTGCTGTTGACGCTCTTCATTTCCAAGGGAACAACACACAAAAAAAAGTTTCATTTGACAAGGTTAACAATCTGTAAGCAATTGACTTTTGAGACAGATCACAGAAGGATCAAGGATGAAGATCCAGTTGTTGTTTTCTAGAGGATTCTGAGTCAACAGGATAGCTGAACTAGGACACAATATTGACATTCAAATATCAAAGTATCACATCCTCTGCCATAGCCATCAATTTTTCTAGAAAAAAAAAAGCACTGCATTTTTTTTTCTCCATCTAGTACATTATATCTATACTCGAACTACAACCTTGTTGCAGTATAAGTGGTTCAATAACAACACTGGCAGCCTATTCAAGAGTGCGTAAAGCATAGAACTTGCCTGGTATCCAAGTAACCTGATCTACCCATGAACCAGGGTACCTAGGGCGCCCTGACCTGAGGAATGATGAAAGTTTCAGTCTCCAATAATGAAGAAAACAAGAATAAGATAACAAACTTTTTGTCAAGTTTCATAATAATTAAGATATCCAATACTTAGGACCAAAGTTGTGCAGGAAAATAAATAACAGCAAGAAACCGTCAATGTATAAATAAACATGCACGCTAGCTGTTTGAAACATGTCTCAGACCTGCTTAGGCTTATAACCTCTATGCCCTTAGATACAGCAGCCTTGCATATTGCAGAACCAACAAAACCACTGCCTCCTAAGACTACAACCTACTAAGGAAAAGCATACTGGTAAGATTCTTTTAGATGAAGTGCCAAAAGATGAAATAAGTTTTGCACAAGGAAAAAGAAGACTGTGATAAGGCCATAACAGCTGCCAGTTTGTACCCGTTCTGTCTTCACATCAGCAACAACATCAATTGTAGAAGATCTGACATCATCCTTTACATTTGCTTCAGCATAGTTGCATTTGACACGAAACTTACACAAACTGGAAACAGATTGTATAAGGACATCAGTTTTTAGTTTCAAACTCAAATCATTGTGCACGCAACATGAAAAATACTAGCAGACCATAATCAGAAAAATCTAATAATATCACATTTAATGTCTATCGAGTGCCTACTTTGTCTTGTTTCTAACACTCATAATAGAAGTCTGAGTATAGCAGCACAACTGATCAGTGCCAATTAACATAAAAATTCTGCTTTCATAATAACTTTCCCCGTCATACACAAACTAGGAAGGTTATCATTGTCTCCTTTGGCCCCCTAGTTGTTCAACAGAAGACAACTTTAAAAAAAAAAAAAAAAAAAAAACAAAAACAAAGAAACACAGCTTTTCAGTTAAATCTAAAGTGAGATGCATTGACCATAACAAGACATAAGCCATCCTTATAAGGCTGTAAAAAAAATCTCAGGGAAGCAGATTTGAAGTTTTTATGTTCATTTCTCAATGAATTCTCATTTTATTCACTACAAAATATGATTTTCCATTGCTATGTACCAGAGAAAGTACATTGCAACATCATATGGGAAAAGTTAATCATATTGTTTACCAATTAGCTGTCATCGGCAAAGTGCAACTACAAGTATTACTATGAGCTAGGTATGCAAATGATAATATCCTTGATATCCCTGGATAGTATCTTTTTAATGCTGTACATGTCAAAATAGCCAACTTATGTTATTTATAATTTGAAAAAGTGTCATATTAGGAAAATTATAAAACAGAAAAAAATTGGGTTCTATTTTCAGTTTTTAATATTTTTGTGCTACAGTAAAAGTTTGTATCTTGGAAGACAGGTTGATAATTGTGACAAACTAAACTATTTTTCTATATTCAGACACCAAAGAATAAAAATAAATAAAATTTTCTTTCATACTTGAAAATTAATAGCAAAAAACAACAATTTTACTAAAAGGAACTAATTTCATTTTGAGAATAAAGCAGTTGGGTTCACAGTTAATAAGAAAATTTAAAAAAAAAAAATTGGAAAATTTACACCATGATCAGTGGGTAATGCTTTGGAATATAAAAAATATAATATTTAAATTCAGCTTTAGGTCACTGAAATTACTGAGCAAATTTCATTATGCTTGATAGCATATCAAGTGTCAAAAACATTGCAATAACTATTAAGGGTATTTAGAATATGATAATTTTCCACACTACTAAGATTAAACTATAAAATTCTCAATTCTCAATTTTTCTATTACAGCTTCTTTATGATTCATTTACAATCAAAATTGAGGTAAATTACAGTTCTTTAATTAAAGAAAAAAAAGTGTAATTACTAATCAGAAGCAATCAAGCTTCACAAATTAATTTTCAATTTCAATCAAATTTAATAAATCAGAAGAAGAGTGAGTACCGATTCTGAAAATGGGAGTTTAGCCGAGTTGGAAAGGAAGAAGCGGCAAGAGTGGAAATTGCAGAAGATGATAAAAACGACGCCATTTCAAAGCCAACTATGAAGCTGAAGCTGGTTGGTTCCGGTTTAGTGGAGAAAGAGAGGGAGGTGACATTTGTATTGCGCCAAAATAATAACAAAAATTAAATAAAAATAATAAAAATGCGAAATGACATAAATAGCCTCAATCTGAATCCCTAAAAAAAGCCTCATTTTAATTATCTGTCTCTTGTTCGGTCAAGTGATTGTTGGAAATGGGGAGATCGTCGAGCAAAGACGCCCATGCTCTCTTTCATTACCTGCGCTCTGCTTATGCTGCCACTCCTACAAACCTCAAGGTCTCTCTCTCTCTCTCTCTCTCTCTCTCTCTCTCTCTCTCTCTCTCTATATATATATATATATATATATATATATATGTATACACATATATATTCGAACAAGCACATAATATCAGGCTAATTTTGAGTTAGTTTGATTGCAGATCATCGATATCTATGTGGGTTTTTCTGTGTTCACTGCTCTGATCCAGGTATTCATTTGTTTTGTTTCGGCATTTTTTGTTTCTTTAATTGTTATTGTTGCCTTTTAAATTTCTCCAAGTCTTTTATAATTTTTTGTCTATTACAATTTGATCTAATATGCCTATTTCCACAAGTCTCCGATCCTGAAATCTTTTAATTTCTCCAATCACTGCTACTGCTGTACAACTTTCTTAAGTTCTCCTTTTCTTTCGTTTCTTTTTGGTTTTTAAAATTTTTTATTATGTTAGAATGATGAAAGCTCAAAATTTTTCATTCTTTATTTTCATTTTCTTAACCTTGCGAATTGTGAAAATGTTGCAAAATTTGTATGATGTACTGTAATAATTGCAAGCGTTCTGATGGGTTTGACCTTTTATTCACTATCAATGATGCTGTTTGTGCTTCTACAAAATGTAAGCATGCCTAGTGGACTTATTCTAACTATAATTGTGAATATTTACTGCCTGTTTTTCTATTTTTTTTTATTATTATTTATTTATTGAAGTTGAACCTTCAAGAAGAAAAAAGAATGAGACTCATTGGCCTTGTGTTTTTCAGAATGTATGTTCAACCAAGAAAATTTTATTCATTCACTTACTCCATACATTTAATTTGTTATGTCTTATTCATATTATTTTCAACCAAGTGAGAATAATCCTAATTTTGAATGTATTTTCTGGAATGCCCACCGCAGATTATTAAAATTGAATCTTGCCTCCTTTTTCCCCCTCAAGCGCAATGTGTCTTGCTAATTGAAGTCAGAAAGATCTCATGTTTCTGAAGTTTGCCTTTGCAATTGTGATTTTCATATTTACAATGTGTTTTCCCCCTCTATACGGGGTTTTGCAATTGTACCCAATTTTTAGAAAATTGACTTTTAAACCCTAATTTAATAAATTTGACAGCAATTGCGCCTTTTTTGTCAAAATTATTTTTTTAAAATATTTTACTTCTAGTTGAATAAAAACTATTTTTTTTTCTTCCTTCTATTCCTATCCCTTACTCCTCCTTTGATCTCTTTGTCTCTCGAATATTGCCTCTCTCTGTATCAAAATCAAAACAAAGTGCCATTAATTAAATCTCTGATAAGTTCTTTTTTTTTTTTGGAAAATTGCTCAAAACAAAATCCCAGCATCCTCCATTAACAATTCTGCACTGTTCGAAACGTGCTTCCACAGCCACCATCTAACTCCACCTTTGATTCAAAACCAAGAGAACCCACTCTTTATTCAAAGCCAAGAGAACTCAGATTTGGAAAGTCACAAATTCTTTCCATCCCAATTTGTAAAATTCATATAATAGAAAGAGAACATGCACCAGCAGGAAGCCTTGCAGCTTGAAACTTGAAGGAGAGTGGCCATTTCTTGGGGATTTCGAAAAATTGAAAATTGGGATTCTTGAAAAGCAATACTATTAGCAGCCCAAACCAAGCTGTCAGTCAGTTTCCATTTCAGTTAGTTAGTTTAGATTTCAGTTACTCTTTTTAAGTTATGGATGCAGTATTTTATGAACCATTTTAGTTAGTTTAGATTTCAGTTACTCTTTTTAAGTTATGGATGCAGTATTTTAGGAACCATTTCTGTTCATGCTTTTGTTTCCCTAAATAGTGGAAGGCTCACCTCCACTAAAGTAGTTTATTTCCTTGTTTATAGGAACAGTTATTTCTGTAATTGTGTATTTAAGTCCATTTGATTTTCAATGAAAGGCAGCTTGAAAATTCCAAAAAGTCTTTGAGTACTCTAACTCAAAAGATTGCAGATTCTCTCTAAGTCTGTAAAGAGATTGCAGATTCTCTCTCAAGTCTGTCAAAATAGGCAGAAAGAAGGTTAACCCTTCTTCCTCCTCTCTTTTTAATCCTGAACCTCTACCCGAAAGACCCATAACCAGATCCATAACCCGGGACCGTAACATTTTGGTATCAGAGCCAGCAGTTATGGGAGAAAACTCTGTTCAAGATCAACTGGCCAAGCTCTTTGAATTGCTTTTGGCCGAGCAGCAAGCAAACAAAGTCTGTAATGAGTAGTGGAGCAATTGCATGCCAAATTGGATGCAATGTCTCAGGATTTGGAATCTACTAAGAAGGGACTACAATCTGCAAGTGCAGAAAGTCAAGCAAAGTCAAGGAGAGATAAGGGAATTTATGGTGCTTCGATTTCCGAAAATTCTGGAGGAAGCTCGATTGTACCAAAATTCACGAAGCTTGATTTTCCTCGTTATGATGGGCTGGAAGACCCTTTGGGGTGGCTGTGCCGATGTCAACATTTTTTCCGGCACCAACATACACCCGACGAAGAAAAGGTTAGTTTGGCCTCTTACCACTTGGAAGGGATTGCTCAGCTATGGTTTATGCAGCTGCTGGACGATGTTCCAGATCCCAATTGGGATGAATTTACAACTCAATGCAATCTTCCCTTTGGGCCCCCAATCCGCAGCAACAAATTGGGAGAATTGGCAAAGCTTAAGCAAACGGGTTCTGTTGCAGAATTTCAGAACAAATTTGAAGCGCTTGTGTCTCGTGCAGGTGTCCTTACACAACAGCAGAAAGTTCAGCTTTATCTTAGCGGGTTGCAAGATTCAATTGCTGTTGAAGTGGAACTCCACCACCCAAAGGACTTGGTGAATGCAATGAGTATCTCCAGGCTGTATGAGCGTAAATTATTCCCTTGTGAAATCACTTCAGCAATGGAGCCTCAATCTAATCGTTTGGTGAAACGGTTAACTGAGGACGAGATGGATGTTAGACGGAAGAAAGGTCTTTGTTTCAATTGTGATGAAACCTTTGTTCGCGGGCATCAATGTAAGAAATTGTTTTGGATTGAATTTGTTGAAGAAAACAGCAAACGTGACGGAACTAAAGAGAAGCCTGATCAAGACGTTCATTACTAGTATTCTGATTTTGTGCTTGAGGATAAGCACATTTTGGAGGAGGGGAGTAATGTTAGCAGCCCAAACCAAGCTGTCAGTCAGTTTCCATTTCAGTTAGTTAGTTTAGATTTCAGTTACTCTTTTTAAGTTATGGATGAAGCATTTTAGAAACCATTTTAGTTAGTTTAGATTTCAGTTACTCTTTTTAAGTTATGGATGCAGTATTTTAGGAACCATTTTTGTTCATGCTTTTGTTTCCCTAAATAGTGGAAGGCTCACCTCCACTAAAGTAGTTTATTTCCTTGTTTATAGGAACAGTTATTTCTGTAATTGTGTATTTAAGTCCATTTGATTTTCAATGAAAGGCAGCTTGAAAATTCCAAAAAGTCTTTGAGTACTCTAACTCAAGAGATTTCAGATTCTCTCTAAGTCTGTAAAGAGATTGCAGATTCTCTCTCAAGTCTGTCAAAATAGGCAGAAAGAAGGTTAACCCTTCTTCCTCCTCTCTTTTTAATCTTGAACCTCTACCCGAAAGACCCATAACCAGATCCATAACCCGGGACCGTAACAAATACATGGAGTAGTTGTTAATTCGAGGTTCGGTGGGAAAGAAAGGTAATGTCATTTTTGCTTTTTTTTTCCTTGGCCACTGTTTCTGCCTACTAACGATATCTTTTAGATCATTTTTGAGATGTTTGGGGGTTTTCTTTGTCCTACACAAGATTTTGTGTTTTGATTTTGATAGAGGTAAATCGAGGAAGGAGCTAGGGGTAGTACTGGAAAAAAGAAAATAAAAAAATTTATAAATTATTTTTTATTCAATTAGGAATGAATTTTTTTTTTTTTTTAATTTTGACCAATAGGCTGCAGTTGCAATCCAATTTTGTAGTTAGGCTTTAATAATCAATTTTTTTTAAAAATAGGGGGCCCAATTGCAAAACCACATATGGTTTTGGGTAGATTGACTAATTAGATCTATTATTATATAATATGAAATTTATACAACTCAAATCAACTCAGTTTTAATCTCAAAAATTAAATAGACTTTGGTATATATATGTTTTGTTTTCACTCGTAATTCCAGACTACATCTTCTGATAGTTGTATTGCCTGTAGTACTATTCTCCTTCAAGTTGGTTTGAGTCTACGTTTTGCTTTCTTCCTCTCCTCTATCATGACATGAAATTTGTAACAACACAGATTTTCCAGAGTAGTTGAGTCGCACAGCCAACTTTTTAGCCTGCCTTTTGTGTAGTTTAAAATTGAGGAGTTGGCCAAGCAAGAGACATTTGGTTGCATTAGTCTCATTATGTGAAAAGTTCTATATAGAGTGCTGAATTTAATTGGAATTGGTAAATTCACCTACAGCTGCTGTAATCAATTGACTTATGGCATGAAATGTTCATGTTGCATTATTGATTGACTATCAACCTGAGATTGGCATGCTAAAATGACTAATTGACTATAAAAACAAAATATCATACTTTTGGAAGTAACAAGAGATAGACTGAAGAAATATGAACATATTTGACATGAAAACATTTGACATGAAAATTAATCATGGCATGTTGTTCATTTAATATAATGGGTCATGTTTGTATTTGAGTTTATTTCAAATAATCATTCATCTCAGGTTTGATCAACCTGTATACTGATCTATAAACTCTCAACTAGATAAAACCCATTTGAATATAGTCAGTTAACCTGGTCCCATGCCCATATTTCTGAATATCTAAGCAACAGGTTGCTGCATATCCTAAAATGGTGGATGTCAGACTAATTTTACTTTGTTCTCTATTAGAATGTTGCATTTTTTTTTCCTGAATTATTCCCTAGTTTATGTACTCGTGTAATCGAACTTGCTTTTGTGCTTTTTTTCTGTATAATTTTGTTTTCTTTGGGAGTCATTACTGGATTTTAGTGCATTAAGTGCTGGTGATGTGGATGCTTGCAAGAGCTAAATGATATAAATAGATAAATATTAAGAGAGATTTATTTAAATGAGCATATAAGCAAATTTGACAAATTGTTGTAGTGTAATGCATGTAAAATTTGTAAATTTTAATCGAACATGAAAATCTTGTTCAAATTCTATCAGATGCCCAAACACTAGTTTCAATGTAGATTTTGTGGAGAATGTTTGCTGAACTACCAGTAACTAATTTCATCCATTTATATTTATTCGCAGTTCCTTTTTCTCCCCCATAATTATTATATCTTTTTGATGCATCCTTTTTCAGGTTATATATTTAAACCAAAATTTGGTTACTGATTATACGATCTGGATCTGAGGCATTTTTAACTTGTTTTGCTGATCAACAGGTTGCTTACATGGCCATTGTTGGATCGTTTCCATTCAATTCTTTTCTTTCAGGGGTACTTTCCTGTGTAGGTACAGCAGTCCTTGCTGGTGAGTAGGCAGCACTAGAAAATTAACTCTTTCAGTTTATCGCATTTCAGTTTAAGTGGAGATTGAGGCTATGAATGATTTTTATTTTTATTTTTATTTTACAGTTTGTCTCCGAATCCAGGTGAACAAAGAAAACAAGGAATTCAAGGTGAGATTGTTGTATACTTCATCTTATGCTCCCATTAGCTGATGAGAGTTAAGGAAGAAAATTTAGATTGCGGTTTTTAAAAATTTAAGCAGAATTATTCTATTCCCCATCGTTCCCACCCCTCACTAGCAAGGGTGCAAATAGAAGCAAGTTTTTTTATCTTCTCCCGTTATTATGGTTTCACAATCGAGTTATTGGATGTGCTTCTTTTATTGGATTGCAGGATTTATCCCCAGAGCGTGCTTTTGCTGATTTTGTTCTCTGCAATTTGGTGCTTCATTTAGTGATTATGAATTTCCTCGGTTGATCTATTATGGTCTCTGAAATACCCATTTTCTTGATCTGTGACTGTGAGAGCAGAAGTAATAACATAGTCTTATGCCATGAATGCAGCAAATTTTCTTGAGCCATAGCATAAAACTATAGATGAAATATTGAACGAACTGTTGGGAGTTTTTGTTCTTTAGCTGTTTATGATTGATAAAATATGTCCTGGTTGCCTGAGCATGCTTATCAAATCTATCACGCGTGATAGATTCTTAGGCACAGAACATTGTCATCGGCTTTAGTCCCATTTGTATGCTTAATGGTTGGGTATTTGTTTCTCTTCCCTATTAAACATGATAGAAGACTTTTTAAATTCTGAATCTTATTCCTCTGGGCCTTGTTAGTGCAATGATTGAGTATTGCTTTTGAAGAAAATGTTAAAAAGCTAGACTTGTGCTGTTAGATTAACTCCTGAACACTATGGGGTATGCACTTTTGCTATTGAGCACTACAAGTGAAGTCGATTGGTATTAAGGAACGCCCTTTGACAGGCTATTAACTTTTTCTGCTGTTTGCTGCAGAAATATGCACACTTGCTTTCTACAACGTGTTTTCCTTCAAATTTAAAGAAGGAAAAAATTGAAAAACCACACAAGAAAAGCATTGGTAATTTCATAAATTAATAGGTGATATCTCTTTGCCGGACTAATGATTTTGCCATCTCCATCCAAAACCAAAGTTATTTTTTTCTTGTTGATGTTTGATTTTTGAGTACTAAATTGGTGATGGAAGATTATGATTGGTGTTTAAGTTTTGTTATAAACGTAATAAAATTCTCTCTTTTATTTCATTATGCTTTAATATTTTGCTAACAATAAGATCAAAACACAGAGAAATTACTGAGAGTTTTAGTCATGACCATGGAGCCATGTAGTCACTCTCACTGTATTTGTTGCAGCATTAGTCTCTGAGGTCTTTGTGGTATATGAATCTTTAATTGGAAACTTTGATTGCAGTTGCAGGGCATAAGAGTTTTATAACCGGCCTTTAGACTTCGGCTCTTAGGCCATATTTGTATGATGATTTGTCATTGTATGGTGTGGTTTTCTATGATTTGTCTTAGGCCTTATAGTTTAATTACTCCACTTTTCGTGGTATGTTTTTTTACAATAATTTTATGATTTAAAAATTATAAATTTTTGAATCACTAATTTTATAATTTTATTTTTTAAAAATATTCAAAATAAATTTTTTAAATGCCAAATATATATTAATAAATAATTATTTTATTTTTATAATATGTTAAAATTTTTATTAAATTAAATAAAGATATTTTTATTTAATTATATTTTATCATATTATTTTTTTAAATTTGATAAATATTATTCTTAGTATAATATTATATTATAGATTATTTTAGATTATTAAATAATGATGTCAGACATTTAAATGAAGTTTTAGTATAGGTTGTTGCTGATTGAAATTCTGGACTGGCTTGTTGAGCACGATGGTCTTCCTTCTTCCATGCAATACTCCAGTTATTTCTCATAATTCATCATGCTTATGATTATTTTCTAGTCAACAGGGTTGAGAAATAGAAATCATTAATAAGAGAAACAAAGAAACAGAAATCGTTCAGAGGGGCAATACCAAAATATTTAATTAAACATCGATTTTTTTTAATAATTAAAAAAAAATTAATTCCTCGCGATGGAGGAGATGAAGTTGACAGTCCATCGTATGATTTGTGAATATTGGTTCTGGAATCATCTCAATTTTTTACATGTTAGAATTGTTGAAAATTCAAAATGAATTGAACGTCAGAACAGTAATATGGGTTCTGTTTTCAGAATTGAGATCATATTAGAGATAATAAAAAAAAAACCAACATGTTAGATTTAATTTTCCCGCACTAAAATAATTCTAACAAAACCATTGATTTATATAATTTTGCTGTTTTTTACCCTCACACTAATCGCACTTTTGAACAAATTTATAAAATGAAATCATTTCAAAAGAATATGCTCCTAAACAAAAATATACAGTGATCTCATTAAAAATTGAGTGTCTATTTAAATGAATACCATATTGATTTTTGCTTGGATTTAATTATCCTCAATGCCCAATCTTAGATTTTTAACTAATTGAATTGAATGGGTAATATCGTTTTTAGTTTTTAAAGATGAAAATAATTAATCATTACATAAGATAATTTTGAGAGAAAGGTTAAGCGAAATATTCAAAAAAATTATTTAAAAAATATGGGATGAGGAGAGAAATTTAAGGGGCCTAATCTGTTAAAACTTTATGCAAATGAATTTTGCGACACTCCATGATCACATGCAAATCATTAGACAACCGCAGAAGGATTGAAAACAAATTTGGAAATGCACCTGAATCCATGTTAATTGATCACCTAGGATTGGATACTTCTGAGATTGGATTTATTGTCATGTAGTATTCGCTTTGAAAATAGAGAAGCAAACAAACAACAAAAATCTAATTTAAAGATCACAACCCTTATAATATCATTTATATAGGTCAATTAGGTTTTTCATAAACCCTAATTACTAGTATTCAGTTTTTACACATACATGGTCTATACCAAATTAGATATTTCTAGAGCTCAAAAATCAAATCACTTTTTTTGCTCTATTATATTAGATAGCCCATAATATAATTATATTAATATGTAAATTCAAATTAAAATTAAAATTCAATAATCTCCCACTTAGGTTACATATTATACCTTGACAATTATATTATATTTTATGTGCTCAATATTAACTATCATATCTTGAAATATTTCCTTAGTGATAATATGATCCATCTACTACATTAATATAAAACCAAAAAGGCCTTTATTACATTAATTTGTAACTTCACCTATCAATAATTACAATGCCAACATATTCAATGACATAGATCAAATATAGATGTATAGTATAGAACTTAAATATAATGCGATCTTAATATGCATATTTTCAACTGGTCCTACTTTATTGAAAACTACTTTAACTTTATGGCACATAGTGTAATGAACTGAATATTTCATTTATGCAAAAAATAATATTCATACAAACAGTATAATATATCCAAGCAGAATTGAGCAATTAAAAAATTAAAGTCATGTACAAACTCCTAGTAAACCTAAATATCCTCAACTAATATAACATTCATGTAAGCATTGTGTTCGTGAAATACTTTCGATATTACTCCTTTATTGAGCGAATTCGTAATTTATGGAGTTTGCTGCAATATACTCTATAGATGTCTGTCCACTATGTACCCTTTCTTTTATAGCCAGAAATTGTAAGTCAATGTATTTAGATTGAGAAGAGCTCATATTGTTATTAGAGAATAAGACTGTTGAGTTATTGTCACAATATAATTTCAGTGGCCTATCAATGCCATTCACAATGTGTGGGACAATGATAAAATTCTGTAGCTATAATTCATGGATGGATGCCTTATAATATGATATAAATTCTACTGCCATAGTAGAGGTAGCTATGAGTGTTTGTTTAACACTCTTCCAGGAAACAGCTTCTTCAGCTAATAGATATATGCAGCTCGAAGAGGATCTTCTGTTGTCTTGCATCGATCATAGTCAGAATTAGAATACCTTATGATCTATAAGTGATCTAACCTCTTGTATGTGAGCATGTAATCGTTCATTCTTTGTAAATATCTTAAAACTCTTTTGGTTGCTTTCTAGTTATCCATCCTAGGGTTACTCAGATATCTGCATAGCATGCCAACAATGAATGCAATATTTGGACGGGTACAAACTTGAGCATACAGAAGATTCCATGTGCTTTAGTTGTAGGGACTAAAGGTCATACTTTGGGCACTGATTGAGAGTACACTTGTTTCCTTTGGTGATTGGGATGCCTCGTGGTTTATAATTTTGCATACCAAACCTCTTGACTATATGGTTCTTTTATGATAATCCAAGAATACCTCAACTACGATCTTGATGTATCTAGATTCCTAACACAAAGAAGCTTCGCTAAGATCTTCCATCTCAAATTTACTTAAGAGAAACTCATTAGTTTTGTGCAATATTTCCTTAATATTTGTTGTAAGAAGTATACCATCGACATACAAAACCAAGCAAATTAACTTACTCCCATTGAATTTGTAGTACATACAATCTTCAACAACACTTGTCTGAAAATCAATTAAGACCAATACTTGATGAAAATTGAAGTACCACTGACAAGAAGCCTGCTTGAGTCTATAAATAGATTTCTTTAATTTGCAAACCATATGTTTTGGGTCTCCTAAAGCAAAATTTTCAGGTTGCACCATATAGATGTTTCATTAATGTCTTCAGTGAGAAACTTAGTCTTAATATCCATTTGATATAACTCAACGTGCTTTATATCTCTCCACATTACCTTTTTAATCCCTCTTGGTCTTAAATATCTATTTTCAACTAATAGGTTTCTTTCCTTCAAATAATGGGACAAGATCCTAAAATTGATTGTCTTTCATGAACTTATACTCCTCATTCATTGCCTTAATATGCTTTTGAGAGTTGGAATCCTACATGGCTTAATGGAAGTTGATTAAATCATCTCCCACCAATCATTCAGTATCTTCATGTTCCTAGAGGAATATTATGTAATCATTTATAATAGCATTTCTCCTCTCTCTATTGGATCTCCTTAGTGGCATAGGCTCTTGAGGCTCTTGAGTTTATTCTTGAAGAATAACTTCTTCAACATGATCAGGAAGTTGTTCAATATTATCTTATGTTGGCTCCAAATCTGCTTCTTGAGTAGTGACAGATATAGAAATATGTACACTATCAGAAGCAATAGTAGGAATTGAAGTTGAGTTTTCTTAAGTTGATTCTTCTTTAAAAACAATGTGTCTGACCTTATTTCTTCCCTCAAACTCAATATCCTCAAACAATGTTGCAATTCCCATCTCAAAAATTGACCTAGTAGTGGGATTATAAAATCGATTGCCCCCAAATCGCCTAGATACCCAATAAAGTAACTACTAACTGTTTTGGAGTCTAATTTTCTTTCATTAGGCCTATAAGGCCTAGCCTTAGAATATGAAAGTGCTTTAGACTAGGTTTTCACCTTGTTCAAAAGCTCATAAGGTGTTTTCCCTATTCAAAGCCCATAAGGTGTTTTGGCAGCTGCTTTTTTTTGTACTCTATTAAGAATGTAAGCTATTGTCTTTAGTGCTTTGCCCTAGAGTGACTTAGGTAAGGTAGAATGACTGATCATACTCCTTACCATATCTATAAGAGTCATGTTTCATCTTTCAGCTACACATTCATGTTAGGTGAACCAACATTATGTACTGTGGGCTACAGTCCTCTAATAAGCTAGTAAAAGGTCATGGATGTTATTCTCCTAAACCATTATATCTGCCATAATACTCACCACCATGGTCAAATTTGATACTCTTAATGTTCTTGTGACGTTGGTTTTCAACCTCAACTTTGATAGCTTTAAATATGTCCAAAGACTCTGATTTCTCATGAATGAGATATAGGTACTCATAACATGAATAGTCATCTATGAATAACATAAAGTATCTTTAACAATTCCAGGAAGCTATAGGGAATGGCCTACATATATCTGTATGTATCAATTCTAAGAAATATGTAGACCTGTTCGTACCTAATCTCTTTTATTTGGTCTGTTTTCCTTTGATACACTCAACATAAGCATTTAAATCTGAATAATCAAGTGTATGAAATATTCCATCTGACACAAGTTGTTCAATTTTAGATTTGGATAAATGACTAGTTTATTCGAGTTATCCCGATTTAGCTTTCTTTTAGTATCTCTTGTTTCCACATGCAAGGTTTCATTATATGACGCAATAATATCAAGCATATATAGGTTATCATAAGGACTAAATAAACTAGTACCAACAATATTCAAATTTAAAGAAAGATAAAACTAAATGTTTCCAAAAGAACAAGAGTATCCAAATTTGTCTAATATAAAAATAGAAACCACAATTCACCTCAAAGCTGAAAATAAATTGTCTTTCAAATCCAAATAAAAGCTAGTCCTTAATAGTAATCTAAAATGACATATTGCCTCTAGTTCCACCAATTTGCTATCTTCCACATGGATGTATCTTTTACCATCACTTGGCCTTCGGTAGCTCAGACAACCCTGCATTGAAACACTTATATGAGTAGTAGCACTGTAGACCCCTAATTTTGGCCATAAATAAGTTCGATCTAAATTAATGAGGTCAAGCCAAATTTGACCCAATTTTAAAAGCTTAAACCTAGTTTAAAGCCTTGAATTAGATCGGTCCAATTTTAAAAGGCTCAAATTACGCTTGGACCAATTTTTAAAGTTCGAATAAGTCCAATCCAAAGTTAAAATTGATCCGGTTGGGTTTAATTTGGAATGAGCCTTGCTCATATCAAATTAGACAACGTCCAATTTGATATAAGCATAAGATCATATCTAATTGGCTGGAGTTCAATTTGACATGAACCGAGTTTAGTATCCTAAATTAAGAAGGATTCGAATAATCAAATAGGGTTAAGATTGATAAACTTGATTAACTTTAGAATTAGCCTATAAATACAGTGATTAAAGGAGCAATTAGGGCAGCCATAATGATTGAAAAAGCCACATGCATTAAGGCAGTAAGCATAGTTACAGCAATTAAAGAGAATTAGCAGCCACAATTATTAATGCAACAGACAAAAGCAAAACAAAAAGGGAGACAGTAGCCAAAAGTGATCTTCGAATCATAGAGCCTCGAACCAAAAATCAATTGATCTAGGTAGTAGCGAATCAAAAGCTTGGTTCAATGCATCAAATTGGTGGAGCCAACAAACGTAGGTTTAATTTCCTTTAACCAATTCAATTCAATTGTTTTCTTTTACCAATTAATTTGTTGCATTATTCCATTAATAAACAACATTATAAATTGTTCACAGTAACATCAATTAATTGTTTTTATAAAACCAAAACCCTAATCTCATAATATTGTATCTTAGTTTAGGATTAAATCATACCATTGCATGACCAAATCCTAATATTGCATATTTTAATTATAGTTTACATACCAAACCCTAGGTTTGCATGTTTTAGTTTAATTTACATATTGAACCTTAGGTTTGTATAAGAAATCCTAATTTTGTTTCCAAAACCCTAGTTTACATCTTAAAACCTTAATTTTATTTCCAAACCGTAATTTGCTTATTAAAACCCTAGTTTATGAAAATTTCTAATTTGCATGATTATAAAACCCTAATTTTGCAATCTAACCCTAATTTGATGGTGAAACCCTAATTTTAATTATGGATTTATTATTGTTTGTTCATGATGGATGATATGATGATGTATGTGTAACACTCCTAAACTATATATACATATCATACATATACCTCGTATACATACAGTATACATATAAAATATAAAAATGTCACATTATAGTGTTGGTTAAACCTTTACCTTAGTTTTACATCAATTATATATTTAATAAAAGAATATTTTCCATTATCAAATTTCATTCTTTTAAAAGTAACATCTCCAAAACCATTATATTTTTCATTTGAATACATTTATACAAATTTACATTGTCATTTCCAAAATCCACTTAGATACATATGCATATGATCAAAATACAGCATAATAAAATTGTACATGCATGCACCCCCTTCTAGTTGGTCTCGAAGCATTCTTACTCAACTTGCGGCATGCCCGTTTGACTCTCAGATAAAAAAATCTACTCACCTACGAGATAAACAACTCACGTTGAGCTACAAGCTCAGTAGCATATACTTGATAATGCAGTATTAATATAACAACATAATATAAAGATACATTACATTTTCATATAAAAATAAATGAATTTATATAATTAGCATACATCATGCAATAGGCCCATAATTCTCATATAATAAACTAGTTTCAAAATCATTATTTTGGCTTATCTTATCACAATGATACCAATGTGCCATGCTAGTGGACATAGCAATATCTGTAACACCCAGTGTCTCATCCAAGTGTATATCAATAGTAGTGACAACAATGTGTCTCGCTAGTGGACTTAACAATATCTGTGACACCCATTATCTCATCCACAGCGTATATTAACAGTAGTGACACCAATGTGTCTAACTCAGGGGGTAGTAATATCTGTGACACCCAGTGTCTCACCCCAACAAGTATGGCATGCCAACTACCAAACACAATCTTCTGGCAACTAGTTAAAATATAACATAACAAACAACATTTCACATTTTGCACATATATGAGCCATTCACTGTATGACTTATCAACACACCAACATTTAGCATAATCAATATATTTTATCATAATTCTTTACTTTATAATCACATGTACATTTTTAATTTAATATATATAAAGACATAGCTATACAAGCCATTTACTACACACGTATAGTGCAAAATATGGCAACAAACGTCAATATAACCACCCCACGGTCGTGGGATCCAATAGCCACGCCCGTGGAATGAAAAATAAAGCTGTAAAATACTATTTAAGACCTCCACAGTCGTGGCATCCATTCTGCTTCTGCCTCTTCATCATTTTCACACAAAACAGCCCCTTGTCCAATCTCACGATCGTGGCCCTACATGGCCACGCCCATGGCATCTAGAATCACTATTTTACACCATTTTCATCAACATAACACACCCCTAATCACTTAGAATGATGCAAACCAAAAACAAGAGCATGATTCAAGTATATACATACCTTTTTGAAGCTCAAAATGGAGAAATAACTTTTTTTGCACAATAATTTCTTCCAATCTTTCACTTTCCTCTATTAGTTCCTTCACTCAAATCAATCAACCCCTAATCAATTTATAAATTCAAAGATGATATTAGAAATCCATTTAAGTACCTTTAAGCCCTTTAATCTTCCTCCAACTCATGAATAGCCAAATCCCTTACAAAACCTTAGTACTTAATCACTACTTCAAATTCTAGCCAAACTTTATCCAAATACTTAACCAAATATATTTAATCACTCATTCAAGTTTTAAATTCATCATTTCTATGTTGATTAACTTCATTAAAAATTCTACTTAAAAGAAAATTCATTAAGAGTTAAAGAAACTTACTTATTATTCCACTTAGCACCAAAAACTATCACCGCCTCTTGAAAAATTCTTAGTAAAATTTGATGATTATTGAAATCAAAATCATCTCCATCTCCTTTGTCTATGGAAACAACCAAGAAGGAAAAGAAAAAATGAAAAAATGAAATTTCTAGTAATTTGACTCTTCTCTTCTTTTTACCTACCATATATATATATATATTACAAATTAGATTTTTTATATATAATAATATTATTTATATTTTAACTTTTCCACTTTTAACTTTTTAATTCTTTTACCATTTACATTTAACATTTATATGTTATATATATCATTTATATTTAACCCTTTTATATATGATATATATGTTGTTTATATTTCCAATATCTCTTGCCAATTGATGTGTCTCATTGCATTCAATAAAAAAAAATTGGGGTGTTACAGTATGATTTACTTGTTTGTAGTAAAGTGGTTAGTTAATGTTTATTTATTGCTATTTGGATTTTAAGGGAGATGTAAAAGGCATGTTTCTACTTTGTGAGTGCCTTAATTTTAAGGACTTTGGGACTATTGTCAGACATGTTTTCATCTCTTAGTGGGTATCATATTTCATTTATTTAATTGTATTGACATTTGGACATTATAAGGATATGTTTTCATCTTTAGATGGGTGCCCATTTTGTTTGATTTATTTCAATATTATGATGAATGTTTATTTTCTTTAAATTATATATAATATGGATAATACTATAAAAATTAAGAATTAAATTATATCTAGACCTAAAAAGGAGGTCGATTTTAATGAACCGGGTGCGATGGGGGTGCTGGGTCATTCTCACATTCTTCATGTATATCTAACTTTCTGAACCTAGTAGGGGTTGGAGATTTCTTAGGAATCGAGTTATTCACACCTTTCTATCTTTCCGGCCCATCCGGGTGGCGACTCATATTCTCCGAGTTTAGGCATATATTCTCTAAGGCCCAGAGCTTAACAGTGTCGAAGTCTCAAGAATTATTCCATTGGAAGTAGGGGCAAAAATCTCCTCTCACAGTGGCGACTATACTGGGGATAAGAGAAGTTGATTCCGTTGGTCTTTGTATTATTTTATTCTTTCTTATTATAATATTATCTATTGCATCACTTAGATTTGCATTATGTGTGTGAGTTAGGACGTCCTGTGTAACCCGTGTTATATTGTATAAGGGATATCATACTTTCACTCAAGGTATGGAGATCGAGTATGACATAACTACTCATAGCATCATACCTTTTGGTATATATTTGCAATAGGAACCTAAACTTTTCAACCCAAAGACTAAAGCCCATATAGTTGGCCTAGTAACTTTTCTCAAATTTACCTTAAATACTTGTTTTTGACTATGATTAACATATCTTGGTTTGAGTTATGGGCCATTTGGTTTGCTCTTTTATAATATAACCTAATTATGATATAAGCCCGAAATAATTTTATTCTTTTAAGCCCAAAAGACCAAAATTATTTTTAAACATTTTTAAACCTTTTTACAATGGGTTTTTAAACATTTTAACTATTATTGAACTTTTAAATTAAAACATTTTCTTGAATAGGCTTACAACTAGTTAGGTCAATTATAAAATATTAAAATTAATTATGGGCCTAATTTATACCAAGACTTGTTAATCATGGATTTGTTTGCGATATGGATCGTTAGTTGCCTATTTTCAAATGAGAAATCTATTTATGATAATCTTTTTAATTTAGTTTTAATCCATAATATAACATATAAGATATTCTTCAGTTGACCCAATGCAATGAGGTTTAATTAGTAAAAATTATTATATACTGATTTCTCTATTTAAAAATACAATTATTGATTAAACCGTCTGAGTGGATCTCCAGAAAATAAAATATCTCATATTGATATTTTGTTAACCATATACCTACAAAAAGAGACTCGTCATTCATGTGTAGGTGATGTAAGGTTAAAAAGAACTTCCTTATTCTCTTTGTTTGTTTGTTACATGTGCATACATGCATCACATTATATCACATTGATCCTTTCTGGCTCACAGATCTAGAGTACAACAGTTCAAAAGCTTACAATAACCCGACTTATGGTTCAAAATCAAGTGAAAATTCAATCAATTTCACATCAAAGGCAAAGGAACCTAAGCAAGTTCAGAAGATGGTGAATGACACCCTCAACTCTAAGATGGAAGAAGTGAAGAGGCCCCTGGCTGAGATAGTGTGAAGTCAGTTACTTTCGCTATTGAAAGATAACAATGTTTAGGTATCTGTTAGTAATAAGAAGCAAAAGGATATGGGAAAGGCTAAGGTAGCTGAAGTGGCCTCTGAAGAAGACAAGGTAGTAATTGATGATGATGACTGGGAAGCATATTTTCAAGATTTTCAAGAAAAGAAGAAAGAAAAGAAGGTTGTGGAGAAAAATGAGACTGCTAATGTGGAAAATTTAATTATTGGTTTGGAGAAGAAATTTGAAAAGGAGTTGAAGACTGAAGAGGTATCGGAAGTAGATAAGCTATTTAAGCAAGATGAAGAAGTTTCTTACAAGTTCAAAATGCCTTTTTTTTTATAAGTTTGATGGAACTAGGAATCTCCATTTGCATGTCAAACAGTATATCATGTCATACAGTCTGCTAGAGCTACTAAGGCTCAAACTCTATGGTATTTCATGCTTTCATTAGATTCTATTGTGTAAAACTGGTTCAATACCTTGGAGAAAGAACTAGGATTTATTTTACAAAGCCTTCATCCAGTAGTATGGATACAATGTTGAATTGAAAGTGACTCTGATAGAGGTAGAATCAATTAGGCAAAAGTAAAATGAGAACTTTTTTTATTATGTGAAGAGATAGAGGAATAAGGTTGCACTTCTAAAGAAGAGGCCAGATGAATCTAATCATATTAGAATGATAGTTAGATCTACATGAACGGATGTCTCATACTCTTATTACATATTTTAAAGATTTTCTTTAAGCTGGCTTGTAAATAGAAGAATGGAAAAGAGAGAAGAACCACTTTTCTACAAGGAGTGAAAAAAGGAATTATTAGTCTGTTAGTCAAGGTACTCAGAAAGTAGTGAATGTCAATACAATTGGTCAAGCAAATAGAAGACAGTTTTTAGAGTTGGAAAAATCTTTGTCATAGGTTTTCAACAAGTTGCAAAAGAAAGGGTTGTTATAGCCATTAACTCCTTAACTTATGTCAAATTCTTTACCACTAAACTTTGATGCTAAGGCTTTCTGTCAATTCCATCAAATACAAGGGCATGAGATAGATAAATGCTTGTAATTAAGGTATGAGATCCAAAATCTGATTGATAGTGAAAAGTTGCCTGAACCTAAGAAGCCTAGCACAAATGGCAATCCTTTACCTAAGTTTAACATAATACCACCGCCAGTAACTTTCATGATAGGAGGGGGATTGAATTAGAAGTTTGTCATGTCATCTTTTTAAGACATAGATGAAAAAGCCACTAAAGAGGAGTTGCTTAACAAGATTGGACCAATTGCGATTAAGGAGGATATAACCATTTGAGTTGTGAATGAGTTTTAGGACTCAACTAATAGTGATGGTGAATCAAAATCTAAGGAAGAAGAATGGACCTGGTCTGAGCCTGAAGAGAATGAGGTGTTGAATACTCACTCTAACAAGCCTTATGAGAGGTCTCCACTAAAAGAAGTAGAAGCTGACAAAGGAAAAGATGCTAAAACAGGAGGGAAAGAAGAAGAAGATGATGTTATCCTTAAGCAATTAAAAAGAACTCAAGCTAGTATAAGTATTTGAAATTTATTAGGTACATCCAAGAAGCATCAAGAGACTATGGCCAAAGCTAGTGCAAGCATGCATATTTCTACTTCTGCAACCCCAGAAGAGCTGATTAATTTTATGGGAGTAAATAAAGCTGAGGAAGTGAAGAAAGGTAAAGACATTTAAAAAAGGGGACAAGATTAATGTTGGGATGATTTCATTCTCAAAAACTGATTTACAAAAAGAAGGGAGAGATCACATCCATCCACCTTTAATTAAGGTAGAAGTCAAAGGAAAAAGAACCCCTTGTGTCATGGTCGATAATGTATCTGCTATAAATGTGTATCCACTTAATATCTTACCAAAGCCAACTATGTCTACACGTGATTTGAGCCTGATTGAGGTGACAATTAAGGCTTATGATAATATTAATAGATAAGTTAAGGGAACCTATAAAGTTGTTGTGAAGGCTGGCCCTATTGAATCCGTAGTGAAATTTGGAGTCCTGGATATACTAGTCACTTTTACATTATTGTTGGGTCATCCATGGTTTCATCCTCCTAGAAGAGTTCCTTCAACACTCCATCAAAAGAACAAGTTCCTAAATGGGGATGAGATGGTAGTGATAGAAGCTAAAGATAATAAAGTAGTAAATGCCCTGATGGTTAAGAGGCCTCTCA
Organism: Garcia nutans; assembly: GCA_947685225.1. Lineage (NCBI taxonomy): Eukaryota > Viridiplantae > Streptophyta > Magnoliopsida > Malpighiales > Euphorbiaceae > Garcia > Garcia nutans. The sequence continues at coordinate 23,519,008 of CANTUV010000026.1, forward strand.
ATAGGTTTCGAGTAGTTGTTATTTATGATGATAAGATAGTGGACTCCAAACTCTTGACCATGATGAATAAGATGAATTATCTACCATGAGCTAGCCTTGGAAAAGGGAAATCGAGTGTGATAGAGCTTTCAGATTTTAAGACTCAAGTTTCTAGAAAAGGGCTAGGTTACAAGGAAGTTAATGGAGGTGTTCTACTGAAAGGGAATAAGAAGATGGATTTTTCCCCACTTAAAGAGAAATTTGTTAAAGATCCAGATTTGGAACCACTACAAGGAAAGGGGAAGCCAATCATGTTCATGGGGAAGCTAATTCCAGGTTTTGAGATATTTGTTGATCTTATGGAATAGGTAGAAAAGAAGCTTGTTTTGCCAACTGACAGGGAATCCAGCCCAGAAGAAAAGAAGAAAGTTTCCTTGAGGATCTAAAAGACTCTAGAGGAGATTGCTACTCTAATTGAGGAATAGTTTGAAAGCCTTGTAGTTTATGATTATAAGAACACTGCTTTCAATTTTGATTTTAATTTGTCTGCTCTTTATGAGGATGATGATATTTTCTTTTCTAAAATAAACATAATAAAGTTTGATTTTGCTTACTTGTGTAATATTTTTCCTAATGGTTGCATCCGTTCTTATGGTGATTACATGAGTATTTTTAATATTAACTCTGTTGATACACAATCATTAAATTTGGGAATAACTGACAATCCTAAAAATATTAGCATAGTGTTAGACCTTACTCTTGAAGAGAGAGAGAGAGATATTTAAAAATATTCAAAAAATAAAAAGAAGTCTTTGCTTGGTCTTATGAGGATATGCCTGAAATTGATCAAGATATAGCTGAGCATATGATTCCTACTTATACTCACATGAAGCCTGTCAAATAAAAGCTAAGGCATTTAAGGCCGGAATGGGCAAAATTTATCAAAGAAGAAGTCACTAAGCAGATATAGGTAAAATTCTTAGAAGTGATAGATTATCCTGACTAGTTAGGTAACATTGTTCCCATGCCAAAGAAAAATGAGAGAATTAGGGTTTGTGTGGATTATAGAGATCTAAACAAGGCTTAACTTAAGGATGACTTTCATTTTCCCCATATATATATTCTTATCAATAGTGCAGCCTCTAGTGTGATACACTCGTTCGTAGATGGATTTTTTGGATACAATAAAGTGTTAATTGCCCAAAAGGATAAAGTTAAAACCGCCTTCATTATTACATGGGGTATATTTTGTTATAAGGTGATGCCCTTTAGGTTAAAGAATACTAGAGCAACTTATCAGAGGATGTCTACTACCTTGTTTCATGATATGATTCATAAAAGGGGTTAAGGTTTATGTTGATGATATGATGGTGAAGTCGAATACAAGATAATAATATTTCCAAAACTTGGAAACTTTTTTTGAGAGAGAAGTGAAGTATAATCTAAGGTTAAACCTAAAAAAGTGTGTGTTTGGGGTTACTTCAGGTAAGATGATGGGGCATTGAACCTGACAAGGTTAAGGCAATTAGGGATATGCTAGCCCCTAAGATGGAGAAGGAAGTTTGGGGGTTTATCAGAAGGTTTCATATATCAACAGGTTCATTACAAAACTCACAATAATTTGTGAATCTATCTTTAAATTACTTAAAAAGAACTTGTAACACCCCTACATTCAATACATGCACACTACAAACACCACAATGTAGTATACATGCACTAAACATAAAGATGCTACGGATTTTCTTAACATTTAAAACATTTTAAACCATACCATAATCTTTCAATTGTATACATTATAGAAAGATAAGTAGTTAACTTGTAATACAAAACTAAATATATATATAGATACATTTAGTTGTTACGCAGCGGAATTTATCAAATATTTACATATATGAAAACATTTAATTTCATATTTACAAATATACACATATGTACATTAAAATCATTACTTTACAAAATATAAAAGAATTATACATGATTGGCAAGTCTCCTCTGATCTTTAAGTTCCCAAAATCAACTCTTCACTGTCTACTCTCACTCGGTCTCGAAGAGCTCTCGGGTTCAACCCTATTACCTGCGCGATCAAACACTATCGCGCTAAGCCAACGGCTTAGTAAGACAAATCATGCTAAAGATATGCTTCAATGCAATACAATGCCATACATATTATTAATAAACACACAACATAAATGAGAAGCTAACATCTTTGAATTTCACCAATCATAATCATATAAGCATATCACATTTCAACATCCTTCCATATTCCTCATTTATCAATCATGTTATCATTCATGAATCTCATTAAACAAAGACAAGCATGGGCCCAAAACACACTAATATGTCATTCAATTTTCAGAGTTAATGCTTTGGTTTTGTTATCACATTTATCAATATCATATACCCAACTAGGCTTCAAGGATTAGGTTCAACCAAGCTTCAAGGGGAGCAAAGCATGCTAAGCATCAACCCAACTTGGCTTCAAGAACCAACCCAACCTAGCTTCAAGGGTGGTAACATCTCAATTAGGCTTCAAGGATTCAATCCAACCTAACTTCAAGAGATTGTTACACTTATTAGGCATGCCACCAACAACAAACTCTGAAAATGGAATAACACATTAGCCACACAAATCATTTATTATTTAATTATCATTTCCATTCTCAACTCTCATCATAGCCAATAACAATGGCCTCATATCACATATAAGTTACCATAGCCAATCACAATGGCATTATATTCCATCACATTATACATATAGCATTATTGATATAAACATAACAAAACACATTACTCATCACATGAGTCACAATACATGAAATATCACATTGTTCACATAGTATCATATACATTACCATTATCATCATATTTATGATCAATCTCAACATCATATGCAACAATGCAATAATACAAGATTTGTACTTACCTCACTAACAATTCATACAACTCCTAACACTTCCTTGTCCAAGATTCTTTAACCTCTTAGATCAATGATCAATCACTATCTTCAAGACCTAAATCAAAAGTAATAGCATATACTTGTTTAAGGATACACAAGAGATAATCCAATTAGGAATTAATTAGGGCAAACCCTAACCCTGACACGCTCACCCACACGGGCGTATTCATGACCGTGCCCTAACTCCACAACACAGAAACATTTACACGCTCAACAACATGGGCGTGTTCTTGGGTGTGTAAATTCTCAAATCTTACAGTAGCTATGACACGCTCAATAACACGGGCGTGCTACTGGTCGTGTCAAACCTACTGCCTCCAACACAATTGACACGCCTAAAAACCCTGGACATGCTCATGGGCGTGTCCGGCCACAAATCAAGACTCCGATAAAAAACAACCATACACTCAACAACACACTTCTATACATTAACATCCTCTTCAAATAATCTTCACAAAACATACCCAAAAACCTATCTCAAACTTGCAACACACCCAAAACAAGCCAAAACACACATCAAACACCAAACACAAAATCATCTCGAAACCCTTACCACATATACAACATCATCTCTTCCAACCACTTACTCTTTTCTTCCATCCATACTCAAAATCCATCATCAAATCACTCAAACACTTCTCACATCTCAAAATCAACCAACACACTCTTAAAAATCTATCAAACTCAAATATCATTTCAAATAAGCACAAAAATCACAAGAGAACTTACCAAAGTTACAAAACTTCTTGAATCACCAACTTGATCACTTAGATTTCCTTCAATTTGAGCTTAACACATCAAGATCTTCTCTTTGTCTCTTGCTTTCCCTTGTCCATGGAAGAGCCGGCCACACAAAGAAGAAAGAAGAAATGAACCAAAAAAACAAAGTCAACTCTTCTTTTAATCTCCACCAAGTGTTCCAATTCAAGCAATTACCAAAACACCCTTTTATCATTTGTTCTAGCTTTCTTTTTAATCCAATGCCCTTAATAGTCATTTCACCAATAACCAAATAAATATCTCTCTTCCATTGACTTCCCCTTTGACTTATGTATATGTTAATTATACAAGCATATAAACAATATATACACTTCTCTCTACACCCTCTTTCTTTCCCAAAACACATATATATAAACATTCTTTTCCAAATTCTTTTCTTATCACATACATATACATTCAATCTAATATACAACAACAACATAATCCAAACTTTTAGGGCATACATTGGGATATTACAGAACTTCTCAATTAAGTGGAATGAGGAATGTTAGAAGGCCTTTGAGCGCAAAAAGAGTATTTATTGAATCCACTTATTTTGAAATCACCCAAACCTGCTAAGCCATTGATAACGTACTTAACAGTAAAAGAAGAATCAATAGGGGCAATTCTAGCACAGACAGATGAATCATGAGTGGAATATGCAATTTACTATTTAAGTAGAAAACTTCTGCCGTATGAGGTTAAGTATAGTATCATTAAAAAGACCTGTATAATTGTGGTTTGGTTGTCAAATAAGTTGTACTTCCAATCTTATAATGTGCAAGAAATTATTTCTAGGATGGATCTAGTGAAATATTTGAGAGTGACGCCCTCACTGATTGGGAAGTATGGCCAATGGTTGATAATCCTAAAAGAATTTAAGATCGAGTATATAACTAGGAAGACCATTAAAGGTAAAGCAGCAGTAGAATTCCTGACTCAACAACCACTACATGACAGTGAGAAAGTAACTTTAAAATTTGCAGATGAATATTTGGAGGCCATAGAAGTGCAAGAATGGAAGATGTATTTTTATGGAATAATGAATAGAGAGGGAGCTAGTTTAGGAGTAATGTTGAAGTCACTAGAAGTAGAACTCATCCCTTTAGCTAAGAAGTTGAGATTCAAGGTAACCAACAATATGGTAGAGTATGAGGCATTTATCTTTGGTTTTGAAATCTTAATGATAATGAAGGTTGATAGAATATAGATTTATAGAGATTCGTTGCTAGTGATATCCCAAGCAAATGGAGAATGAGAGTTGAAGAAAGAAACATTGAAGTCATACCATGATTACTAGACTATGATGAAGAAGAACTTCAAGGATTGTAGATTCATACACATGCCAAATTATTCAGATGGTCGATGTCCTAGCCACACTAGCTTCGGTATGGGAGGATTATGTCAAATTATTCCTTAAACATTTGGTTTTGACTAGTTTATCAACCATTTGCTATGAGTATGAAATGGTTATGGAAACTGATACAGACCATGATGTGTGGTATGATATTATAAGGCAATTTTTAGAAAATAGAAAATGCTCATAGCAGGCAATAAGAGAGGAAAGGAGAGTTATAAGGAGATTGTCTTTGCAATACATCACTTTCCAAGGAGAGTTATATCAAAGGTGGCCTGATGGGGGTGCATTTAAGTTGTTTGAGAAAGTCTGAAATTAGACAGATCATGTCATAAATATATGCGGGAAGCTGTAGACCCCATATAAACGACTTAGCCTTGGTTAAGAAGATAATCTGGCAAGATTATTATTGATTGACCATGGAAAAATATTATATTAATTTTCTAAAGAGATGCCAGTAATGCCAGATGTATGAAAACCTGAATCATCTACCTCCTAAAGAATTACAGTCTATGCCTTCGCCCTGGCCTTTTACAACTTGGAAAATTGGCATTATTGGGGAGATACACCTAACAACTTCAAATGGTCACCGGTATATTATAGTAGCAATGGATTACATTTTAAAGTGGGTTGAAGCTGAATCTTTCAATAAGCTGGGGCAAAGCAAATGGCTCAATTTATTGAGAAAAGTCTCATCTGTAGATATGGAGTCCCACACAATGTGGTATCAGACAATGGGGTGCAGTTTCAAGGAGTAGTTAAGGACTTTTTTTCTAAGTACTGAATCTCTCATCACCGATCCTCCCCTTATAAACTAAAAGCTAATGGTGCAGTGAAAGCAGTAAATAAGATAATTAAGCAGATTCTTTCCAAAGTGACTAAGACATATAGGGATTAGTAAGAAATTCTTCCTTTTACTTTATGGAGATATAAGATTAGTGTGCAAACTTCGACCGAAATGATGCCATTTTCTTTAGTTTATAGAATGAAAGCAGTGTTGCCAATTGAGATTGAGATCAAGTCACTGAGGGTAGTCTTGAAAGCTGAGTTGCCTTGGATATAATGAATAGTAAGTAGATATACACAGCTAGCTCTACTGGAAGAAAGAAGGTTGAAGGCATTGTATCATCACCAGCGATATCAAAGAAAGATAGCACGAGCCTACAATAGAAAGGTTAGAACCAGGAGGCTTAAAGCCGTGATTTAGTATTAAAGCAGTGCAAGCCTAATATTCTTGATTCAAGAGGAAAGTTTAGATCAAGTTGGGAGGGACCGTATGTTGTGAAACAAGTCATAAAAAAGGGGGCGATCAAGCTGTCGAACATGGATGGAAACAAGTTTAATGAATCGATGAATATTGACAAGCTAAAGAAGTTTTATGTTTGAGATTTACAAAATAAGAAAAAAAAAGAGTAGCTCGCTATGTTGAAAACCTGAAAGAGCGTCCTAGGTAAAAATTAGAGCAGCCTGCTAATTTTGAAAACTTGAAAGGGTTGGCTAGGCAACAATTAGGGCTAAAATGAGAGAAAATTGTCAATTAGAAAATCCAAAAGGGCTGGTTGGCGATAAAAGTAATCTTATGTATGCAAGCTTTATATTTTTTATTATTCCCAATTTAATGAGATAGAGTTAATAATAAAATTATTCTATATGTACTATTTTGAATATTTGACCAACAGGGTGAAATAAATCGCAAAATAGCAAAAAGTGATGACAAGTTAGAAAGTCCAAATACTTATGTAACCCCTTGAACTTATAGCGTTTAGTCATTTTGCCCCCCTGAACTTTCATTTAACCATTTTACCCTCTGCACTTATCTATTTTTTACTAATACACACTTATATTAATAAACACTAGTCACTTTGCCCCTTGTATTTATATATTTCATATCAAATAGATATCTCAGTGACTCGGCATGACTTGGTATGACTCAACGAGTTTGTATTTATAAGTTAAGAAAATACGAGTTTATTTTGATTAATTATGTATATATTTTTAGGGTAATTTTATTGGTTTTAAGTTAATTTTTATGTTAATTTGTGTTTAAAGATTGCTTGAAGTATTTTATTTAGGTTGAAGTATAAAACAATAGAGATTCAGTTCAACTGATGGATGAAATTTAGAGAAAAGCATGTGACATGGCCAAGTCACTCATGGCTTGGCTGTGTCTCTCATCGAAGGCAAGGAAGATCATGAACCAAGCAAGACACAACCAGGACAAAGCAACCTTGGCCATGTCCCTTAAGAAAGGAAGCAAGAAAATGGTGAGAGAGTGACACTAGCAAGAGACACAACTAAGTCATTGGGCGCGTCACATGATACGGCCAAGGCCTTGGTCATGTCCCACTTGATAAAACCAAAGAATAAAGGAAGCAAAGCAAATGGCAGAGGTGAATACAAGCAGAAGACACAGATAAGCCACTGGCTGTGTCACATGACATGGCCAGTGACTTGGCCGTGTCACACCTGAAAAAGAAGAAGAAATATTGGGCAGCCATGGACACGACCTCAAGGCTTGGCCATGTCCCAAGAAGAATGAGTGGCATGGCCAAGTTACTCATGATTTGATCATTTCTCATGTGATAGCTTTAAATTATTTTGCACGAATCTTGGGATAAGTGAGGGACAATAGTTATTATCTTTAAAAAATGATAAAAATGGGTAAAAGATAGATGATTTTATGGGATGAAGATTTAAATAATGAAAAAAGATGGAGATAAAGAGGAGTGTGTAAGTTGGCAAGACATGTTTGGTATCTTAAAAAATTAAAAAGAAATAAAAAGGGAATGGATATACACGTTGGAGACATTTTTTTGGGAGGACATTCTCTACACTTCATCTTCTTCCATCTTGGTTCTTGTTTTTGAAGAAGACACCGTTTCTCTTCCACATTCTCTACATCTTCATCTTCCATTTCTTCCATTGATAAGAGACAAAGACAATTCTTGGGATTAAAGTGAGTGAACAAGCTTTCAAGAAGGGTAGGGTTTAAAGAAGACTCAATTGAAGAGTGCAAGCTTGAGAGAGTTACCACTCCACCTTTCAAGAAGAGAGTTGTTGATTGAAGAGGGCTTGGAAGTTCTTCATCACATTAAAGTGGAAGCTAGGAGAATGATAAGAAGTTCAATTCTTAGCATCTTCAAAAGGGATTTTTCATATTCTCTCTTTTAATTCATTTCTTGATTATTATTGTTTGTTAAGAATATTAATATTTCAAAGGACAATTGTGATTTGATGAATATTTATTTTAAATTGATGATGAGCTAATTTACTCATGCCTTGGGTTATAGTAGATTTGATTAAATGACTTTATTTGATAATTCCATTAGTATACCTTGTATTTGGTTTATTGCATTGCACTTAAAGTTAGATTGATAGATTAGCCACCTATTGATCACTTAATATTGAATGATGGACCGAGAGGTGAAATTCGATATCGAAACTATTTAATTAATCACCCTAAGAATGAATTAGAAATATAAGTTCTAGGGTTCTATCAATTTACAATTTCAAAATAATTGGTCGTTGTTAATTCATGAATGTAAAAACTAATGAATTGATAATTACTAATCAAACTCAAGAGACAAATTGAAATATAAAGTTATATTAATGGATATTTTGAGAATCAAGATTTAATTAAATTGATTTACAACCCGAGGTACTATTTTAAAAATTAAATTAATCTTACACAACTACTACTCGTTTTTACTTTCAAATTTTAATTACAATTCACCAATTCAACAACACACACTCAATTTTATTTATTCTGTTTAAATTAAACTATTACAAAATAATTTCTTCCTTGTGAGATGATCTTGGAGCGATCAATTTTACTACAATTACTTCGTATACTTGGAAGTATTTCTTTATAGTAGTATTAATTAGAGTGCAACAGAGTTCAGGGAGTTATATAGTTAAATTGAAAGTTCAAGAAATAAAGTGATGAAACGCTACAAGTTTAGGGGGCTACATATGTATTTAGCCGATTAGAAAATAAAGAAAAATATTTTTTATTATTCATCTTAACATCATTTTATCTAAAGAACTGACAAATGTAGAATTCATAGAATCCAGTAAGTGTAACGTGCAGGCTAGCTCTGCCTCAGTTAGTCCAAGAAGGCTTTAGTCAAGGGAGGCATGTTCAAATCAAAAGTGAACTCAGAACATCAAGGCTCGACTTCATACTGACTATTAAGTCAATAAGAATCATAACAAGTGCCTTGGTAGAGAGCAGTAAGAGGAACATATATTAGATACATTTGAATGGTGACATGGTTAATCTTCCACTAAGGTACCAACCAACTGATATTGATTATAACTCGTGAAAGGATAAAAGTAACCCATTCTGCATATGAAAAAGCTGGATGAAGCAGTCTCCTCGTAGAATGGTGTCGGGGAGATATCTGGTGTATTCCATAGATGGAGTATCAAGCAAACAAAAGCATTCATGTAGCCAAATCTATAAAGAAGTACAATTTGTATTAAAAAATGAGCCTTATAGGTTGAAAACATATGAGGGTTGCCTAAGCAAAAATTAGGACGGTCAGTTAGTCTTAAAAACCTTTAAGGGAAATTTAGGCAAAATTAGGATAATAAAAAAGAACTTGCTAGGTTTAAAACCCGCAAGGGAGGCTTAGGCAAAAATTAGGGCAACTCGTTAATTTCAAAAATCCACAAGGGCGAACTAGACAAAAATTAGAGTAATAAAAATGATAACCTAAATTAATAATATGAAAGGGCAGTTTAGGTAATTACCTAAAGCAACAATGGACTCCCAGCCAACCTTTTGAAGAACCGGCCTTGAATAGATCCAACCCAACTAGAGTTTCAACTAAGGCCAAGGGTATTGGGGAAATTCCTCCATCCACTTGATCCACAATATCCAATAATAGCGGATCAATGTCATCATCAAAAGAAACAAGCAAAAATTGACTAAGAAAGAAACAAGCAAAAATTGACTAAGCAAGCATATATAAAACATGCCCCCATGCTGGTGGGAGCTAAATGGGATGCACAAAAATTAATCAAAGGGCCAAGCAAGATTTTCTCACCTCTAGTCATTGAAGAACTTCAGGTTTTAAAAGGTGAAACAACATCTGCATTTTTCGATGAGCTTTTGAGGTTAATATGGGCAATGTCATTTGATGATTGCTTGGGTATCTAAGGATGGCTCCAAGTTCTTCAATTATGGGACAAAATTTAAAGTTATTTATCTTAAAAGTTCTAGATTTTACATCCCAAAAAAAGTCATGGCATGCAAGAAGGATTGATTCAACTTTATATTTTGAAAGCACTTCAAAACATTAATTTAAGACCAAGATATTTATTCCCAATGTGTAGCTACAAGGGTCTTGAATAAATTTTTCATCTTCTTTAAGTTGGCTTCGGTCATGGTCGAAATTGCTTAAGAAGAAGACACACGATTTATTTGTATTTAAAGAGCTACAACTAAATTCGTGAGAAGGAAAAAGACAAGGTGATTGGAATGATGGAAATTGAATTTGCTTGCCTTGATCCGACGATTGCCCGAATAACTATGGTTTAAATATTTGAGTTGTGCACATGATAGATGAATAGATCTACAAATATTACCATGAATATGTTACAAAAAAAATATAGGGGATTCAATTCCAATTTTAACTAGTGATGGTCTAATAATCAATTTACCTTGAAAACAAGCAACACATGAAAATTCTTAAATTGAAGAATCTTCTGATTTTTTGATGGATGACCATATAAATTTTTAATAATTTTTCTCATCATTATCGAACCAGGATGGTCAAACCGATCATGCTAAATTATAAACATTTTTTGATTTGTAAACTTTTGGTTTACTATAAAATTTACTTCCATTGTATTAATTCATGTGTAGTACAAGCCAGAGGAAAGAATAGATAAATTTTTTAATGTATATTTTTCTCTTGAAATAATATTTGTAATTTGAAAATATTATTGATTTTTCTCATTTTATAGTCTCAATTTGATATCCATTGTTGTGAATATCTTTAAAACTTAACAAATTTCTATGAGACTTTGGAGAAAATAATTATAACAATGTTTATTCCTTTTGGTAATGATATATTCACTCTTTCGAAACTTTCAATTATTTTTTATGTTACCAGGTATTATAGTAATAATTGTTTCACCTATTTTTAAAGAAGAAAAATATTTTATATTTTTAATAAGTATATATTGGTTGCACTATCCACAATACACATATTTTCTTCATTTGTAATATACATATAATAAAAATTGTTATAAAGAATGTAGCAAAGTCTCAAAAGTCTCATAGTAAATTAATAAATTGCAATTTTACAAAAATTATAGTTACTTTAATAAAGTTCTCAAATGTATTCCATAATCATAAATCAATACTTTTATTTATTTTAATTATGAACATTAATTAAAAATTTATAAAAAAAATTCATATTTATTCTAAACCCATTTATAGATCTACATGTAACTTTTTATAATTTCTTTCATACATTTATTAATTAAATCTTAATTTATTTACCAACTTTTAAATCTACTAGATTCTAATTTTTACCTAACAGAGTCTTTTTTCTATTATTCTTATATTATTAAATATTCGTTAAAATTTATGAGATTTAAACTATAAAAGTTAAACATGTATATAGACTTATATGTATAATTTTAAATTTTTTTAAAAGTTAATTTACCATATTTAAAAATTAAATTTTTTAAGCCTATAAATTCTATTTCTTTAACTCTTTCTCTGGCAATATCTATTTATCTATTTTTTTAGGTATCAGACCTTCTTAATAATTTATGAAATTTTAATCACATAACATAAATATTTATAGAAACTTATATCTAAAATTTCATAATTTTATACATTTATTTACTATATTTTAAAATTATGTCTATTCAGTCATATAGATTATATTCTTTTAGTCACTACTCTGGCAGTATCAGTTTTTGATATTGTTTTTATAATTAAATCTTCATTAAAATTTATAAAATTTTAACCATGTATCTTAAACATATATATTATCTTTTATGTAAAATTTCAAATTTTTCTGTGTTTCTTTTATTATATTTTTTAAATATGTTTCTCAATCATTATAGATTATGAATTACTAGAGTAGTTTTAATAGTATATTTTCTTCTATTTTTCTTAAATAGTAAATCATTCTTATAAATTATGAAATTTTATACACCAACTATTAACAAATAGATAAACTTTTAACTAAAATTTTATGCTCATCGAATTTCTCTATATTAGTCTAAAAATTTAAACAAAATCACTTTATATAACATAAACAGAAATTTCAGCAACCATCATGTTTATATTTCATATTTTTATTTTAATACTTCAAATCAATTCTTTAATTTAATTAATTTATCAATTAAATCCAATATAAATCTTAATTAAAAGTGATTTTCAATTTATATTATCTTAATAAAATTTTTATATATTATAATATGTAAAGATCAAGACATGATTATAATTACCTTATAATTTTTTATAAAAGAGATAAAAATAGGAATTTTACTTTAGAATTTTTGGCAAATGAGATGAAATAGGAAATTTATCTTATAATTCTTGGCAAAAGAATATCAAAAATTAAGTTTGAATTTGAATGCTTAGAATAAATAAATTAGTAGAGTCTCATGCTGATAACATGTTATAAAATTATTGATAAAATTATAGATAAGTAAAAGAAATGAAGAACAAAGATTAATTAACTTAAGAAATAATTTGGAGAGGAAGAACATTTATATTTTTTCACTCTTTATTCATACATCAAAAACTTTATAACACCCTCTATTTATAGAGTTAAAAATTAAATAAAATATTATATATTAATTATTAAGATATAAAATAAATATAGTGATAAAATAATTCAAGAGGCATGATAAGATGATTAAGGAGATAAAATAAAATAATTAAAGAGATAAAGAGAAATATCCGTTCATTATATTTTTTTAATTATTCATAATAAATTTTAATTTTTTGAATTTTGAGTTTTGTATAGTTTGATATTTTTTGACTTTATAAAATGATAGAGACATGACACACTTCATCATAAATTCATTGTAATTTTATAGTGAATAGTTTAATATTTAATACTAGATAAATGCTAATTGCAGTCACTTTGAAGAGTGATTATTGGATAATCTCTCTCCTATTAGTTAAAAAAATAATTATTATAATATCTCTCTTCATAAATAAGCTTATAATAAATATTTTTTAATCAATAAAAATATTATTTCATAATCACTCTCTAAAATAACTGTAATTAGCACTCCTCTTAATACTATTTGATTTTAAAAAAAGGCTACAACATATGATAGGGTAGTGTTACTATGACTCCATTTGACTTAACTCCATTTCTGCAGAAAAGATTATGAGATGTTGGATGTGTTGAAAAAAATCGAACAATTGATATTGAAGATGTTTATTGTGAAATTAGATACACTTTATCGTTATCCTATGGTATAAAAGCTTTAAAACCATAATTCTCATCCATTTGTAACACGCCGTTCGTCGAACAAAGGTATGTAATTTTTCATTTTCTTTCTTTATCCCTCCACCTCGCCTCCTTCCCTCTCTCTCTCTCTTTTTCTCTTTGCTAACCATCTCTCTACTTTGATTCGCAAATGGGTCTTGATTTATAGCATCAGTAAAGAGCAGCTGATTTAGAAGGGAGAAAGAGAAGGTTGAGCAATTTGTTTAGTGAGGGAGAGAGAGAGGAGGTTGAGCACTGCAATCTTGAATTCAAGCAGTGGCAAATTGGCACACAAGGCGGTAAGTCTTGATTTTTCTACAGTATAAGGTAAGTGCTTTTACTCGTATTATTGTTTAGCTATTCTTCCTGGTTTTTATATAATATAATGAAAAATGTTTTCTCTTAACGTTCAACATCTTTGCATTTATTCTCCAGTTAGAAAATGTTTCGTTGATGAGAATAGAAAAAAAACTGCATTAACAGAAAACCATTAAGGAAGTTTTATTATTAGAGAACCCAGTTGATAACTTACAGCTCTTATTTTGTAGGAGAGCCTTATGCAAGATTATGATGCCAAGTATTAGAGGCAATGCTACAGCCTTAAAAAAGGGATTCCTAGCTTCCTTGCAACTATTGTTAGAACAATTTTGACCACTTAAAATACTTAAATGTTATGAGAGAATGTGAGCACAACGTTTAGGTTTACTAATTATTATGCTCTTGTTACATGGTATGTCAGTTTTACTTAAAGAAAAGAAATGCCTTCCTCTGTACCTTTGGTGATCTTTTCTTTGCCCTGCATTAAGTTATTTCTACAGGTTCCTTCCTCAGAAAATTTCAAACTAATGAGCTTTGGGTCAAACCATCATTATCTTGAATGTATCGAAGCTGCTTATGATTTTGCCAGCAGTGAGCTCTTAAATCTCATTAACGAAAAATTAAGCATTGGTTTATGTCTCTGGTAATCAACATGCAGATTTCTCAAGTGAGATTTTATTTTACTTGTATTATTATACATGGTAATCACTTTCTGTTTTCCTCTATCTCTAAGACAATGTTATCTTTGTGTTGTAGCATGATCTAATAGGAAAGCTGCGGTCTATAAAGCACTATCTTCTTCTTTATCAGGTTCTTAGTTTTATTGATATGTGAACTTGGGACTTGAAGCATTTCTTAAGACACATTTTGCACTATTTGTGAAGTTTAAGATTTGCCTTGTTTCGTGGAGAGGCAAATTGCCATTCTTGCTTTAATTATTTTTATATTAATGAAATTATATTGTTTTAGGGTATTTTTTGGTTCATTTTATGGATATAGCTCGAGACAAGCTTACAAAGAAACTTGATGAAATTTCAGTGGAGAAGCTTCAGGTTCACCCCTTTTTTTTTTACTAAAATGATATGCAACCTAATGAAAAAGTCAATGGCTGAGGATAGAGATTTGAAATGTTTTCTCTTTTATTCTATAGTCTCTATTAGACCTTGCTTTGCGAACCACAATCGCTGCAACATACCTTTGTCATGAATACTTGACATGTTGTGTGGTAAGATTTTTCCTTTTTGCTTTTATGAATACATTTAAATTGAGATAACATTACTGGTCTTGAGACGTTTTCTTTGAGTCACAAGGTAATTGTATATATATATATATATATATTCCATGCAAATATTACTTTATTGTAAAAAGTCTTGGGCTTGTATCCACATCAGTACAAATTCAAGTCTTTAAAGTAGATATTTCATGTAGAAAAGCTAAAAGTTAGATCATCTCCAATTTCCTCTCATAACCCTACTTTGCCAGGATTGTAATTGGGAATAATGAGATGGCCATTTATTTCCTTGATGGTTTCTTTAGGTTTTTAGGTTTATCTGTGTCATTGATATTATCCCTTTTGACATTGTTGAAAAAAGTATTCCACATCGAATAACAATAAAAATACATAAAAGACTTCTGAGTGGGTGTTGGACTTAGCATGAGGCAATTAGTTTTGTGCAAGTAAATTTCAACATTTGTCCACTCACAAGTCCATGCATGTACAGGTCCATGGATTTCAACAAACATCATCCTATAGCATAATCTTGAATTTCTCTTCTATATCTTGCACTTGCTAATTCTTATTCAATGAAGATATTTATAGATGAATACTGAGATCTGCATGATTATTTTTTATCTGACAAATTTCAAAGGTATCAGCCTCATTGAATGGTTGGATTAAAGCTCTATAATAAGGAAAAGACAAAAAAAAAATTATCCAATTTCATCTTGAACTCCGTCTTTGAATTTTTTTTTTTGAAAATTTTTGTTTAGTTTTAAAGTAGTTTCTCATGTTCTCATAGAATTTTGAGAATCTAACTTGGCACTTGTTTTTGAGAAAGATTACCCTTTTCAGGTTCTTGAACCTAATTGACATATCATGTATAATAGATTGCAGACTGCAAAAAATATAGATGAGGTATGGCCTTCGTCAACTTTTTGGATTTAAAAATCTTTGGTGTGAACTAGTTGAGTAACTGTTCTCTGTAAAATTATTTGTGATAGGTCAGTGTATGTGTTGTGTGTTCCTAACTGTATTCCTTGTGCCCTCTTTCTGGAACAGGTTATCCAATATCATGATTTGTTCCTTGATAAATGTCTCAGAGAATGTTTGCTTCTTTTACCTGAACTACTCAAGGTTTGTTTTATCTTCTTTTTAATACTCAAATGTTATGCGAGAATGTTTGCTTCTTTTTCCTGAACTACTCGATTCTTTTTTATCTTCTTTTGGTATTCAAATGTTACAGTTATTGAATTGAACTTCAAATATATCTTCACTTTAAGAAATATGAAAATGAGGCATGAGAAAAATGACTAACAATAGAGACAAGGTGAAAAAAGTGTGAGAGAGAATCTGTAATTGAGCTTAGAAGTTAGAGGAATAAAACCGGTAATGTTTGTATTAGCCTCTTAGAAGAATAAAACTGGTAGTGTTTGTATTGGCCTCTTCTTCTGATTCAAGAATTTGTTGGATATTCAAAGGACTAAATGGCTCCATTTCTATAGCAGAAAATATTTTCCTGTAAAATATTTCGTATTTTCTAACATTTGGAGTGCTCAGGAAAATTGATCAATGGGAAATATTTCCCTATTCAAATGAAAACTAAGCCAGTTTCAAGAAAAATGACTTCATCTTTTGTTTCCTTAATTTTGGCAAACTTATAAAAGAAAAATATAAATTCATGAATGTACTAATCACCATTAGTCACTAGAATTGACCACTGGCTACAGCCTGCAGTAACTAGTGACTACCAAAATAAGCCATTTTTTTTGTTTTTTTTCACATATATAATAATGGATTAACCAAAAATAAATGAAATTTTATAGGTTTTATAAATTGAATTTTTTTAATAGTTTCCAACTCATCATTATTATTATGGTGTAACATAGCAGAATAATCAATCAATGCACACTACAATTAAATAAGAAGAATAAGAAATTTTTAATCTGTTGAATATCATATCTAGGATATTCAAAGTTCAAATTTTAAAGTCATTAATAGTTGATTTTAACTATTAAGCATCTGATTTCCGAAAGGAAAAAAAGAATAGTTGAGAATTAGTTATTCTTACTTAACTATTACTAATCTCATTAAACAATATATATAGTGGTGTATGGACCTGCTATTTTGATATTGTATTGGTGGAGTGTATTTGCTGAAATAATGGAGTTGCAGGTTGCAAATTGACTTGTTTCTTGCGGCCTTAGTAGTCTAATAGTTCCTTTTTGTTTGATAAAGTTGAATATGAGTCTCTCTTGTTCATCTGCATTTTTCGCTCCTTTTCATGGTACCTTCTTCGAGACAAATCTTGAATGTGCATATGATTTTCTAAAATTTACCATAAAACTTAAATGGGTTTATTTGGTTTTAAGTTTTTATGAATTTGACATACCTATATTTGTTTATTCATGTAGAACTTAACATTTGGGCTCGTGCTTATAGGTAGTGTCACATGTTGATTAAAATTTAATATTGCCATATAGGCACCTTTGCTCATATATTAGGCCTTTTGGTTATAGAATTACTTTTGCAGAAACCAATGTACATGCCTATAGGCAATTATGGTTCAATTACATATATCAGCTCGAAATTTTATTTCACTTGGCCTTTGACTCATTATTTGATATTAATGTTAGGGTCTACTGGAATTTTTTTGGCCTGTTTTGAGCTTATTGTATGTTCTTTTATTGTTGCAACTCACTATTGCAATTTTTGATATTACCGTAATTTATGGGTGTTGGGGCTACTGTTATCTTATGAGAATTGTTCATGCAATTTCTGCAACTTTTTGATGAATTTCTACATAATTTTTTCATCTTTAATGTAATTTTCTGCTAAATTATTCTATAATTATGCAATCTTTTGGTTATTTTCTTCAATTTTTTGTAAAATTTCGCTGCAATTTTGCAATCTACTGCAATATATTATTGCAAATTTGTAATTTTCTGCAAATTTTTAATGTAATTCTGCAATTTTCTGCAGATTTCTACTGCAAATCTGCAATATTCTGAATATTTTTTTTTGCAATTTTCTACATATTTCAGCTGTAATTTTATAATTTCTGGTTAGTTTACTGAAAATTTTTGGTGCAACTCTGTAATTTTCTAATATTGCTATAATTTTATGGTTTTTATTGCATCTTTTTGGTATTGTAGTTTGACAAATACCCATGCAGACAGAGAGTCATTGGCTTGATAATCCCTTACAGACAAGATATTTTTCTACATATCACTTTCATTTTGAGCAGATATTGAGAATAAGAGATAATCAATTAATTAATCTAACATATAAAATAATCTTGTAATTAAACGTACTGAAAATTATTTTTTCCTCAAAAAACTAATTGTTTTTTTCTTCTGCACTACAAAATTAACAGTGATGATATTCCTTATTTATAGCATGCTTTAATTTTTTTAATTATATTTTGTATATCCTCCCATCATTCTTGATGATAATACTCTGATTTCTTTTTTTTTGTAGTAAATTTTGTATAAAGACTTATGTTTATTTTTATGTTAGGGACTAGCAAGTTATTATTGTATTTTTATTTTTTAGTACTCGACTTTAAACTCATGCTTTACTTATCAATGTCACTATCCTATTTATTTTTATTTTTATTATTATTATTTTAGGTTGAACTAATTTATTGGCTAATTAGTGACTATATTTAAATCAAATTAATTTTATCAATGGATAAGTAACAAAATATATTTAATGTAGTAGTAATGAATTTAAACTGTTTAACAATGAAACTTTCGTTGTTAAATTAATTATAGAATTGAATTTCATTATATATAGAAATCATTTATAAGTTAATTGTTGATAAATTTATTGTCTGCAGTCCGTTACTAAATAAATTTAATAATAAAATTTTAGTGTCTAGTGAAAAGAATTTATTGCTAAATTATAGTGTAATAAGTGGTGATATATATAGAACAATAAGTATTAATATTGTGTGGCTAATTTAATTAATTATTTGCTATATATTTTTCTCTCTTATGTAACAAAATAAATTAAATCTTAGTCATAAAAGATATAAATTATGTAACTAATTTTTAGTTATGTCGTTCTTAGCAATAATTTTTTTTATTATGGTTAAAGCAATTAGTCATAGTTTTTTAAAATTTTTGTAACTATTTTTGTCGTAACTAGAGATCGCATATCAAATTGATACTAATAAATTTAATGTCTATTATTTACAACTTAATAATGCTACCTAGATAGATAATCAAATTTCGATTCCCTCTTTAATTCTTACAATTGCCGTGTTAAATTATTAGAGAAACTCACGAAAAGTATAAAATGTTAATGCACAAATTTATTTAAGTATACATGCAATCCCTCACATCTTGAAGTTGTACGTGTGCATGCAAAGAAATGACCAAACAACCATAATATGACTTGTATAATTTTGTAATTTTGAGATAATATAATTTGATCGATAATTCTAAAAATTTAAAAGCTAAATATCAATAATTGATATAATAGAATTTTTGGTCAAACAACCGAAAATATCATTCAAAAACATAAAAAGTATATTCAAATTACATAATTTACATCAAATTTCTAAAATTTTTAGTTTAAATTCTCATAGTTAAAGTGAAATTTTTGAAATTTGCGAAATAAAATATCAAAATTTGACCTACTAGAATTTTGGTTAAAGTATCGAAATTATCATTCAAATAAGCAGAATGTTTACTGAAACTTACACAATTTAAATCAAGCTTCTAAACTTTTAGTTAAATTTTGGTAATTAGATTAAAAATTCTGAATTTTGATGAATAAAATACTAGAATTTGACTTGCTAAAATTTTTGATCAATCTACCAGAATTATCTTTCAAAATTACAAAATTATACAAAAAGTTACATAATTTATATCAACTTTCTGAAAATTTTAATTAAAATTCTGATAGTTAGAGTGCGATTTCTGAAATTTGAGAAATAAAATATCAGAATATGACCTACTAGAAATTTGGTCCAACTATCAAAATTATCATTCAAAGATACAGAATGTCTAATTAAACTTACACAATTTACATCATTTTTCTAAAAATTTTCATTAAAATTCTAATAATTTGATTGAATATTCTGAAATTTGAGAAATAAAATACCAGAATTTGAACTACTAGAATTTTTGATCAAACTACCAGAATTATCATTCAAAGATACAAAAAGTATACTGAAACTTACATAATTTTTATCTTCTTTCTGAAACTTTTAATTCAAATTATGATAGTTACAATGCGATTTCTAAAATTTAAGAAATAAAATATCAGAATTTGACGTACTAAAATTTTGGTCATATTATCGAAATTATCATTCAAAGATACAGAATGTCTACTGAAACTTACATAATTTACATCATTTTTTCTAAAATTTTTTGTTAAAATTCTGATAATTTGATTAAACATTCTAAAATTTGAGAAATAAAATATCAGAATTTGATCTACTAGAATTTTTAGTCAAACTATTGAAATTATCATTTAAAATTACAAAAAACTATACTGAAAGCTTACATAATTTTCATCAACTCTCTGAAACTTTCAATTCTAATTTTGTTAGTTAGAGTACGATTTTTGAAATTTAAAAAATAAAATACCTGAATTTAACTAACTAAAATTTTGGTTAAACTATCGAAATGATCATTCAAAATTACATAATGTCTAGTAAAACTTACACAATTTGCATTAATTTTCTAAAACTTTCAATTAAAATTTTGATAATTTGATTAAAAATTTTGAAATTTGATAAATAAAATATCAGAATTTGACTTATTAGAATTTTTTTATCAAACTACTGAAATTATCATTCAAAATTGTAAAAAATATATTGAAACTTATATAATTTATATCACCTTTCTAAAATTTTTAGTTCAAATTATAATAGTTATAGTTCGATTTTTAGAATTTGAGAAATAAAATATCAGAATTTGACCTACTAAATTTTTAGTCAAATTACTATAATAATAATTCAAAATTACAAAATTTTTAACTGAAATTTACAAAAATTTACATCAAATTTCTGTAAATTTTAGTTGAGATTATAATAATTTCAGTAATAATTTTAAAATTTGATCAACGAAATATCATAATTTGACCTATTAGAATATTTGGTCAAACTACTATAATTTGCATTCAAAATTACAGAAAATATACTTTAAATTATATAATTTATATCATTTTTTTTTGAAAATTTTAGTTAAAATTTAGATAATTTGAGTAAAATTTCTATAATTTAAGAAATAAAAATATTAAAAATTTATATATTAGAATTTTTGGTCAAACTACTAGAATAATTATTCAGAATTACATAATATCTACTGAAAACTATTTAATTTACATTCATTTTCTGAAACTTCTAGTTAAAATTCTGATAGTTTGAGTAAAATTTTTGAAATTTAATAAATAAAATATCAGAAATTAGCCTACTGAAAGTTTTAATCAAAATATCAGAATTATCATTTAGAATTACTGAAAATATACTAAACTTACAGAATATCACTAACTTACCTACCACAAATGTTATTCAAACTTACATAATTATTACATAAACTATCTGAATTTAAATAAAATTTTTAAAATTTTATGAAAATATATTTTACTATAAAAAATTTTACATCATCTTCTACATTTAATTATATAATTAATTACATAAATATACATACCTTAAATATAGTTGTGTTGACCTAGATTTAGGTCAATCTTGTTTTTGATCTTGGCAAACAAATTGAAGTGATCTAATGGCTTCAATGAGTGTCTATATGGCAGGAAAGCAACTTAGAATGAGCTGAAATGCAAAAAAATTTGAAGATTTCCTAAGTGCTGAAAATCTGTCTTTGAAGGGATGCGCGACCGCCCCAAGGGTGTGCGCGACCATCCAAGAACGCGCGACCGCCCCAAGGGGTTGCGCAACCATCCAAACTGTCTTGGTTTGACAGAGAGGTTCGCGGTGGCGTGGAGCGGTGAATGACTCGACGCAAGACAATGCGCGACCGCCCAATGTGGATGCCCGACCGCTAAATTTATATAGCCGTTGGTGGGATTCAACGGCTAGTTAAAGAAACAATAAGAAGATGCCACGTGTCAAGTAGCCGTTAGAAATTTGAATTGCGCGACCGCACCAGACTGCTGGGATGCCCGCACAAACAGATGCGCGACCGCCCCAAGGGGGTGCGCGACCATCCCAACAGTCTGACACAAAAATCCAAAAAGATTCTGTGGCTGTTGGAGTTGCACTTTTCTATCCACTTCACCAACGGACAAAACTGGTTTGAGGCCTATAAATACCACCTCAAACAAGTCTTCTAGCAAGAGAATAAATACTAATATTGTCCAAACTCTTGCAAGTTATTTACTTAAGCTTTCATCTATTTATCTCTTCATATAAGGTTGAGTGTTAGCCATTAAAACACCAATTGTAAAGGTTGTGAGAGTGAGCCTGAGAAAAACTCTTGTAAAGGTTGTGAGAGTGAGCCTAGTAAAACTCTTGTGAGTGGTTTGAGTGTTAGCCTTAGTAAAACACTTGTTAAGTTAGGTGTGAGCTTGTAAAAACACCAAAGTTGGAAGTGAGCTTGTAAAACTTCAAGTATAGTGGAATACCCAATTGAGGTTGGGGAGTGGATGTAGGATTGTTGAATCCGAACCACTATAAATCTCTTGTGTTGATTTTTCTACTCTTTACTCAATCTTCTACATCTTCTACATTTCTTATTTGTTGAAGTTTTTCAATTTGTTATCATTTCTTGAAGAAACCAATTCACCCCCCCTCTTGGTTGCCATCTTGGGACAACAATTGGTATCAGAGCTTTGAAATTTCTTAAACTTAATTGTGAAATTTGATCCTCAAAGGCAACCACACCCACTAATACCTCTACATCAATTTTTTCTTCCAACTCCATGGCTCATTATTATGGAAACTCAAACTCCCTTGTTATACCTCACTTTGATTATTCATATTGGAAACACAAGATGTTTTTGCTCCTAGATAGTGAAGGAATAGAGCTTTGGGATTATGTTGAAAATGAGTGGAAGATTCCTACAAGAGTGGTTGATGGTGTAGAAAAAGAGATTCCACGAAAAGAGTGGAATGAAGAACAAAGAAGAAGCAATGGGAGAGATAAAAAGGCTTCTTTCATTCTCCTAAGCTCATTGCCAAAGGAAGAATGTAGAAGAATTCTTGGATGCTCAAATGCCTATAGTATTTGGAAGACCTTGGAGAATTATCATGAGGGTACTAATCAAGTAAAATTCATGAAGGCCCAAATGCTTGTTCAAGAGTATGAACTCTTCAAAATGAAGTCCTTTGAAGATGTCACGGAGATGACCAACCGACTTCTTTCCATTGTCAATGATTTGAGGAAATTTGGCAAAGTCTACTCTTTGGAAGACATAAATTGCAAAATCCTTAGAATTCTTACAAAGAAGGAATTTGAAGCAAGAGTATCATCCATTGAGGAAGCACATGATTTGAGCAAGCTTCCAACGGATGTCCTCATTGGCAAATTACTCACACATGAGATGGCAATGGAAATGCAAGAAGAGCAAGGAGAAGAAGAAGAGCAAGCAATTGAAAATCTATGTCTCATGGCTATGGGAGATGATGAACACTCCAATAAGGTAGGTACCCAATCTTTAAACATGAATTTAAATTACAACAATATTGATGATGCTTTAGATGATAGTGATATAATTGAACATATGAACCTTAGAGTAGAAAAATATTTTTCTAAGATAAAATTTCATAAGGACAAATGCTCTAAACTAGAAGAGGATTTTGTATGTTTAAAAAATTCTACTTTAGAATTAAAAACCTCAAATGAACAAATATCTAAAAGCAAACATAGCTTAGAAAAGGTTATCAAGGAAAATCCCTTAATTGACAAGGGCAAATGGCATGAAGATGGAGGAGAATGAGTACTCCATCAAACCAAGTCCAACAATGCTAATAGTAAGGCAATTGGCATTAAAAAATTGGTAACAATTCTTGCCTTACAACATTTGAACTTTTATACTTTTAATTTTTACTTTAAATGTTGTGTTTGACATTAAGGTTGAAAAATAATTTTATGGTTGACTAAATTATTTTTGTTACATTTTAAATTTGTTCATAATTAAGTTAATCACTTTCTTGAATTGTATTTAATTTTATTTTTATATTCCTCTTGATTTGACTCCAACAAGAGAGGAGAAAACTTGAATATTTTGATAAAAATGGATCTCAATTGTTTCTAAGTTTTTCACTTCTTGAGGGGGAGATCATCAATTAAGGGGGAGTATAATCCAATCAATTGGTATTCTTAACATATTTTTCATTGATTTTGATATTTTCATTGATTGGTACTTTTATTTTTCCTAAGTATATGACTTAGATTTATGTTAATTATGAATTTTGTTTTTGGTGATTGACCATTGGCTTTGAATTCTATTATAAAGTCACACCAACAATGATTTTGATCTTGTCTTGTGTTTATATTTCCTTATTTCTTATATCATCTTTGAAGATTGCTTGATTGATCTTCATCTCTACCTCCTCTTTTTGAATTTTGGCAAGGGGGAGAGAATTTGATGAATTTGAATATTATCTTTTGAATTTTCTTATGTTTTTCCATAATGGGAAGTATTGCCTATTTTTGTTGATTATTTTTATTTCAAATTCAATTTGATTGCCAAAATCAAAAAGGGGGAGATTGTTGACCTAGATTTAGGTCAATCTTGTTTTTGATCTTGGCAAACAAATTGAAGTGATCTAATGGCTTCAATGAGTGTCTATATGGCAGGAAAGCAACTTAGAATGAGCTGAAATGCAAAGAAATTTGAAGATTTCCTAAGTGCTGAAAATCTGTCTTTGAAGGGATGCGCGACCGCCTCAAGGGTGTGCGCGACCATCCAAGAACGCGCGACCGCCCCAAGGGGTTGCGCGACCATCCAAACTGTCTTGGTTTGACAGAGAGGTTCGCGGTGGCGTGGAGCGGTGAATGACTCGACGCAGGACAATGCGCGACCGCCCAATGTGGATGCCCGACCGCTAAATTTATATAGCCGTTGGTGGGCTTCAACGGCTAGTTAAAGAAACAATAAGAAGATGCCACGTGTCAAGTAGCCGTTAGAGATTTGAATTGCGCGACCGCACCAGACTGCTCGGATGCCCGCACAAACAGATGCGCGACCGCCCCAAGGGGGTGCGCGACCATCCCAACAGTCTGACACAAAAATCCAAAAAGATTCTGTGGCTGTTGGAGTTGCACTTTTCTATCCACTTCACCAACGGACAAAACTAGTTTGAGGCCTATAAATACCACCTCAAACAAGTCTTCTAGCAAGAGAATAAATACTAATATTGTCCAAACTCTTGCAAGTTATTTACTTAAGCTTTCATCTATTTATCTCTTCATGTAAGGTTGAGTGTTAGCCATTAAAACACCAATTGTAAAGGTTGTGAGAGTGAGCCTGAGAAAAACTCTTGTAAAGGTTGTGAGAGTGAGCCTAGTAAAACTCTTGTGAGTAGTTTGAGTGTTAGCCTTAGTAAAACACTTGTTAAGTTAGGTGTGAGCTTGTAAAAATACCAAAGTTGGAAGTGAGCTTGTAAAACTTCAAGTATAGTGGAATACCCAATTGAGGTTGGGGAGTGGATGTAGGATTGTTGAATCCGAACCACTATAAATCTCTTGTGTTGATTTTTCTACTCTTTACTCAATCTTCTACATCTTCTACATTTCTTATTTGTTGAAGTTTTTCAATTTGTTATCATTTCTTGAAGAAACCAATTCACCCCCCCCTCTTGGTTGCCATCTTGGGACAACAAGTTGCAATGCTCCACTTAGTTTTTTCAATCACAAATTCTTTCATATACTCATATTATTAACTCATTTAATCGGCATAAATTTTTTTTTTTGTGAACTTGAGAAGAACTATAAGATGAAATATTATATTTTTTTTATTTGTTACAACTTAAATTTGTTTAAATGGATATAGAGAGGAGAAAAATCATAAGTAAATATAAAAATTTTAAAATCGTATATTTCATTTAAAATTACAAGTTATATAATTTATTTTTTTGTAAATATTATTATATATCAGGGACCAAAATGTTAAAGTATTTTTCATTTAATTTAACCTAATTATCAAAATTTTATGTAAATATGATAATTAATTTATGATCACTAGTTGACTTATCACAATAAATACTTTCATAAAAAAAAATAAATTTTATTGTTCATTTTACAAATTTGAACTCATATTCAAATAGTAATTATATAAATTAAAGAAAATAATATGATTTTGGAAGGATAATATAGATTAAATATATAATAAAATTTTTATTTGTAAATATTAATTTTGAATAAATCAATTCATAAAATAATGATAAGAATTTTGATGTAACCTCTTACACAAAATTATATATATTTATTCAATAATAATTTTTATTTTAATTTTTTAAAAGACTTTCATATTCTTTTCACTAACTATTATTATTAATTTATTTAATATATATATATATTATTTTTTATATAAATAATTTTTTATTATATTCAATGTTAAATTTTTTAAAAAATTATATAAAATATTAAAAAAAAAAAGATATAAAGATAATGACATAAATCAATATTATATTATTAAAAAATTACAAATAATATCACTTAATAAATATAAAATATTATTATATTTTTAGAAATAATAATATTAATTTGTCTATATAATAATATTGTGAATCTAATTTCATAATAATATTTATTTAATTAATGATTCATAAATTTTTAATTAATTTAATGATTAATATTTTACATCACTAAAATAAGGTTAAGTTACTCTCTACTTTACTCTAGTACTACCACATATGATATCATCGCATCTTGGAAATGGAAATGGAATTAGAGCAACACCATGCTACATAATGCCAAGTGTTGGGATAACCACGATTAAAAATCTGACACGTCAGCTCTTCATTGTAATCCATGGCATTTTCGTTATTGGCTATGCAAATCACGTGCCCTCTCCCACTTGTATCGACTACTCTTGGCTTCAAATGCAACCCAAATTCCATGCCAAACATAGGCCCCACCTTCTTGATCAATGTCGCGTCTTCTCATACTCTCAAGGCCTACTATATTCTTATCATATTATTCACACAATTTTCACTTTATTAAATGTATATTTTATGAATTCTAATATCATAATTAATAATTCCTTTTAAAAGTACAAAATTTAAATATGAACATAATAATTTCTTTTAAGGTATCTTATATTTTTTTGGTATTGATAATTTTTTTTAATGAAGATGTATATATTAAATTCTAATAAATAATTTTATGTTTTAACTTTAAAATAGTTAATTTCTATATATAATCTTTTATAAAAATTATTCAAACAAAAGTGAGAAAATTGCTCATTAGTCAATAATAATAATAATAATAATAATAATAAAGAAGTTTTTCATTCAATTTTAATTTAAACTTTAAAATAGTTATTTTTTTTAATTCATTGGAGGGATTTAACCCATAGATTAGATGACGGAACGGGAAATCGAACTCGTGACCAACTGGTCACATCACAGCGCACTAACCATTTAGAGTAAGCTCCCAACTTCTGAATAGTTATTTTATAGTAAAATAGTTATTTTATATCTATAAATTGTTTTATAATTAATTTAAAAATTAGAAAATTACTTATTATTTAATTGATGATGACGATGATGATAATAGAAAAAAAGAGAAGTAAAAAAAAAAATAATTGGCCTACTTTTCTTGGGAGCAAACGAGCGTCGCAGAGAATAGCAGCCTCCAATTGCCTTCTCTTCCTCTTCTCCGCCACAATATATCTCATACACGCAGAACAGGTAGAAAGGAAGAGCCAAAGCCAAAAGCAAATTCGTTTCAGCGTATCTGGTTTATGAGCAAGACATGACATTTTCTACTCTTCCTTCCACATTTCTCTGTGGAATATCATCATCGCCATGGCCTAGGGTTTCCATTTCCTTATTTTCAAATTTCTGTTTGCTCCCTCCCTCTTTCTTTCCTTCTTCGCTCTCTCTGAAATCGATTCCGCGAGGGTCCTTTTCTCCTTGCTTGTTCTCTTCTCTCAACGCCAATGCAATGGCTCAGCTCCTCAAGGAAGATAAAGAAGCTATTGCTTCTGCTTTCTGCCGCGACAAGGAGGACAAGCCTACTCACTCTCGCCCTTTTCTTGATGCCAGAACTGAACAAGGTTTGAACCTTTCTAACGAAAATGGTTCAATGCTTTTTATTTCGTTTATTCTTATTATTCTTTTTCACTTATTTGATATATATAAGTGAGTAAGGCTTTATTGATATGCTGATTTAAAACCAATACAAATAGGGCAAAATTTTTATTTTTTTTTATTTTCCTCAAAATTTTTATTTTCTATATTTTTTTTCCTCGGTGTGATTGTTTTTTTTTGGTTTCCTTTTGAATTTAAATTTTTTTTCTTGATATTATGTTTTTGGGTGTAAAACAAATGTTAATGCTGAAATTCTTTTGTTAATTAAAATATGTCTTAAATGCTTTGTTTATGCTTTTAGAATTGTCATCTCAGTTTTGTTTTCTTGGATCAGAAATGTATGGAGTTTGAGATTCTATGTTTTCTTTGTACTTAAATTTTTTTTCATATGAAAAGTTTGAACATCTATTAAGTATAGGCATTGCAAAGGAATTGAACATCATATGAAAAGTTTGAACATCTCTTCGTCGTTTCACTGCTTCTTTATTTATTAAATTACTGGATATGTTCCTGTTGTACTAAATCACTGTTGCAATGTTGCTTTAATGGGATTTGACTCAAAATGTTTTGCTACTAATTGCTTCCAATGAATTTTCGACCATCCATCGTTGTTTAGAATTCACAAATAAGTCCTGCAATGTTGCGTATTACTTTTTTTTTTTTAATTTGAATCCTTTTCTTGATCGAGTATACAGTCTGTTTATAAGGGGCAATAAGTACACATTTGATGGAATCTGGCAAAGTCCCATCGGGGACATAATTTTAAAATGGCACCATGTGGCACTTATGAAACAATGGACTTGCTTAGTGAATCATTTGATTTTTTTTGTTCCACATGTAATCGGTGCACGGATAGTTTTCCATTTGAAATTTTTGTTAGATTCTGTCAAGTGTGCATACAATTGCTCTTTTGTGAATAGTTGGTGTAAGTGATTGAGAAACAAAACAGCGAGTGTACTCGAACAGAAAAGTACAAAATAATGCTAGTACCCTACCTTTTTTGCTGTTATCCTTTTAAATTATTGCTGTAAGTACTTTCAATTTGTGTCATTTTGTTTAGAATTTAGCCTGTATTGGCAAAGGCTACACTACATACAAATTGCAAATGTAATACTTGGAAAAATTTGACTGGTTAGCCATTTTTCTAGAAAATGTGGAAAAAATTCTTAAAAAATGGTAATACAAAATGAATCAAGAAGGAATAAACCGTAAGGGTTTAATAACAACTAATTGGTTTTGTAATAGATATGGTAGTATTTTGAACATGATGCCCTTCAATGTAATGGCAAGTTAGAAAATTGTTGCATGATAGTTGGCATTTTAAAACCACGGAATATATTTATATACAGCAGAAATGGAAAGTTAAAATAAGGAAAAGAAAGGAATCTAGATGTATATCTTCCCAACATTTTTACATTTATTTTCAATTTACCCTCTTGGTCTATGTAAATATACAACAAAAGTATATACGGCTTATTTTGAGTCTCATCGTTGAATTTTTTTTTTGCTTTTGTTGCTAATCCGTCGCCATAAGGAGTTGTAGGAACTCAAAAGTTGTTCAATCAATGAGTTAAAATTTTACTTACAATCGATGCTAATCTTGGCATGTTTGGGGCTATAAAAAGAAATAACTAATTAATCTTTCTATTGTAGCCTTTTTTTTTTTTCCAAAGGCCAAAAAAAAGGGAAAAAAACAAACTTATGGTAGCCATTTGAGCCAGCAAGATTTGGAATACTGTCTAGGAACGCATTGAGCACTATAATAGGGAAGTAAATATTGTAATTGCACTTCAATTAGCTGATGGCTTCACTCTTTTTTATGGTCTATTGGTACATGTAAGGCTTTTAGTGGGGTTTGTCCTGAGATTGAAATGCCATTTTTGGTTAGTCTAATGAAATGTTCAACGAGCAGAGTTTGCTTGGAAGATTGCTTTTAGCTAAGATCTTTTGGCTATGTATAGGTCTTTTTGGTCTTTAATTCATTTATTGTCTTCAAACGCACTTATTGATGATGGTTTTGTAAAATTGTCTCTCTTTCTCTTCTCAATTCTTAATAGCTTTTATCATTCAATTAAACAATTAATGAATGTTTATTGTTACAATTATTGTTAACTCAAAATTTATTTTTAAAAATTTCAAATATTAACTTTGGGCTTCAAATTGGGTTGCAATATTTCTAATAAAATGTTTCTTATTCATTTGGGTTTAACTTTTTGTTTAATCATATAGAAAGGAAAATTTATAAAAGAAACCTTGGGCAAAAAATAAGTATTTGAAATTGCAAATGTATATTTTCAAACCGTGTTGTTATGAATGCTTTTGATCCAAGGAAGCTCTTCATAAAAGATATATATTTTTTTTCAAGTTCTCTTGATCAGCATGCAGGTAAGAGACTAGTATTAATTGATAAGCCACATTTCACTCAGTCCCCACTCCTAAAAAACCCATATAAATCTGTTACCGAGCTGATCAATTTGTAGAAACAAGATAAATGATTGCTGATTTTGTTCATAAATGAATAATTGATTTCAGAGAGTATTATCATTTCTGTTCCATATACCAAAGTTGCTTATTTTCCTGGTTTTTGGCATATTCTTGATAATATGGTTGGGTGGCCTGAGAATTTCAGCGACATTGAAAAAACAAAGGCTGATTAAGGGTAGGTATTGCTAATTCACTATACATTTAAATGACACACTTGGATATTGAAAGAATGAATTCCTTTAATGAAATTAAATTTACAGCAATATACAACCTCTATTTATACAAGAGAATATCTAATTTATTGTCTAAAATAAGGAAGAAATTAAGGAAGAATCTTAGGAGGAAATTAAGGAAGAATTTAAGGAAGAGTTTAAGGAAAGAAGACAAAAACCATAATTTAAAGAAGACTTTAAGAAAAAGGAAAAAGTAGTTGTCTTTTTCACACTCCCCCTCAAGCTGGTAAATGGATATCATCCATTCCAAGCTTGCGTATCATTCATTGAAATACTTTTCCAGTCAAACCTTTAGTGAGCACATCGGCCAGCTGATCATCAGTGAAAATAAATGGAGTACAAATCAGACCAGTGTCAAGCTTTTCTTTAATAAAATGCTTGTCAGCTTTTCTTTATGATCATGTTGTACTAGATTATGAGCAATGTTGATGGTAGATTTGTTATCACGATAGAGTTTCATAGGGCCTTCCCATTTAATTTTAAGATTATTTCGTATGATCTTTAGCCACAAGAGTTCACATATCCTGAGAGCCATAACTCTAAATTCAGCTTGAGCACTAGACCTGGCAACTACATTTTGTTTCTTGCTTCTTCAAGTTATAAGTTACCTCCTAAGAAGGTACAATATCCCGAAGTAGACCGCTTATCAACTGGAGAACTTGCATAGTCTGCATCTGTATAACACTCTAGAATCAACATTTTTCCCTTTTTAAACATAATTCCTTTTCCAGGAGAACCTTTTAAATATTGCAAGATTCTATTCACAGCTTTGAGATGTGTTTCTTTTGGATTATGCATAAACTGACTTACAACACTAATAACATATGCAATGTCAGGCATGGTATGAGATAAATATATGAGTATACCAACAAGCCTTTGGTAAGACCCTTTATCAACCGCTATATCTTTTGGAAAATCTTCCAATCTATGATTTTGTTCTATAGGTGTGTCCACAGGCTTACAACCCAACATACCAGTATCCTTCAAAAGAGCTAACACATACTTCTGTTGAGAGATGAAAATTTCTTTCTGAGAGTGAGCTACTTTAATACCTGAAAAATATTTAAGTTTTCCAAGTTCTTTGATCTCAAATTCTTTTGGTAACTGTTGCTTCAAGTTATCCATTTCATCAAGATTATCTCCTGTGACTATAATGTCATCCACATACACAAGAAGTACACACACTCCCCCTGAAGTAAAATGCCTTATAAGTAAAGTGTAATCGCCTTGACTTTGTTTATAGCCTAATGAAAGCATCACTTTAGTAAACTTACTAAACCAAGCTCGTGGAGATTGTTTGAGCCCATATAATGCATTCTTCAATTTGCAAACCATGTTTTTGGTTGTTGAATAGACAAAGCCTGAAGGAATCTCCATGTATATTTCTTCTTCAAGATCACCATGAAGAAAGACATTTTTGACATCGAACTGTTGTAGTGGCCAAGAGTAATGAGCAGCTAGAGTCAATAAAATTCTGACTATATTCATTTTAGCCACTGGAGCAAATGTCTTCAAATAATCAACACCATAGGTTTGAGTGTATCCTTTAGCAACCAACCTCGCCTTATATCGTTCTAAAGTACCATCAGAGTTATACTTTATAGTAAACACCCATCTGCATCCAACTGGCTTCTTTCCACTAGGTAGTTGTACTAGATCCCGAGTGTTGTTCTTCTCAAGTGCATTCATCTCAACCTGCATAACCTTTTTCCAATTTTTATTTCCTAATGCTTCATATAATGTCTTTGGAATAGGAATGGATTGGAGGTTAGCTAGAAATGTTTTATGTGGAGTAGAGAATGAGTTATAGGGCACATATAAGTTGATTGGATATTTAGTGCAAGTTCGTTTACCTTTTCTAATACCAATAAGAATATCTAAATCATTAATGGTGAAATTACTTATAGTTGTAGGATCAGAGGCAAATTC
Source organism: Garcia nutans (assembly GCA_947685225.1). Classification (NCBI taxonomy): domain Eukaryota; kingdom Viridiplantae; phylum Streptophyta; class Magnoliopsida; order Malpighiales; family Euphorbiaceae; genus Garcia; species Garcia nutans. The sequence continues at coordinate 23,551,947 of CANTUV010000026.1, forward strand.
AGTTGATGGAACGTGCTTAGGTCTAGGTAATGGTTCCATCCTTCTTGAATATACCTGCAATGTACAAACATATTTTTGGATTTGGTTCCCATGTAATTCATTTTGTAAAACTGGAGTATTTTTAGACTCTTCTATAGATATAGGTGTAGGGATTGTAGGTGAATCTGCAGGATTTTTAAACACAGAGCTGGGATCTGACAACTCAGGAATAAAGAAATCTTCATCCTCATCAATCTTCATCCTCATCAATACTTAAAAGTTTTTTACACTATTGTAGAAGGGTTTGAAAAGTTAGGTTCCTGCTCAACAAATGTAACATCAGCAGATACATATACTTTTTTAGTAGGGGGATGATAACACTTATAACCCTTTTGAGTAGAGGAAAAACTAATGAAAATACATTTTTGAGCTTCTGGATCAAGTTTAGTTTTGTTTTGAGTATGTAAATGAAATGACACGTATCCAAAAATTCTTAGAGTTAAATTGTTTGAGAAAGTATAGTTGGAAAAAAACTGTGAAAGAATTTGCATAGGACTTTTAAAATGAAGAACTTTTGTAGGAAGCCTATTGATTTGATAAGCTGCTTTTAAAATTGCTTCACCCCAAAAATGTTTTGGGACATTGTTTTGAAACAAAAAAGCTCTTGTGATAGAGAGAAGATGACCATTTTTTCTTTCAGCTACCCCATTTTGTTGGGGTGTATAGACACAAGATGATTCATGGACAATGCCCTATTTTTGAAGATAAGAAGATAGTGCATGATTGAAAAAGTCTTTTGCATTGTTTGAACGAAATCTTTTTATTCCTACTCCAAACTGAGTTTTAATCATTTCATAAAAGATAGGGAAGATGTGACTTACATCAGACTTATTTTTTAAAAGAAAAATCCAAGTAACCCGAGTGCAATCATCAATAAAAGACACAAGCCATTTTGCTCCTGAAATATTAGCAATAGTAGATGATCCCCAAATATCACTATGAATAAGAGCAAAAAGAGTCACAGTTCTATTATTACTTATTGGAAAAGAGGCTCGTTTGTGTTTAGCCAATTCAAATACATCACAATGAAAACATTCAATAACAAGTCCTTTAAAAAGAGAAGGAAACATAACTTTCAAAACACTAAAAGAAGGATGTCTAAGGCGACGATGATGAAGGAAACTTTTACTTTTTCTAGACTCTAACATATCAGAAAAGAAAGGCAGTAGGTGACAAACTTAAATTTCCATTTCGGCCATTTGGATTTTCAAGATAGTAGAGACCATCCCTTTCCTTAGCACGTCCAATCATCCTCTTCGTGTCCCTGTCTTGAAAAACACAATAAGAAGGATAGAAAGATGCACTACAATTAGAATCAGTGGTTAACTTATGGATAGAAATAAGATTTGTATACAATTTTGGAACATGGAGAACATCTTTTAGACATGGAGATTCATTCAAATAGATATCTTCCTTGACCAGCTACGGTTGTAATTGATCCATTAGCTCTGGTTATTTTCCTATTGCTTGGGCAAGGGGTGTATGAAGTAAATTTATGAGAGGAGTTGGTCATGTGACTAGTAGCTCCTGAATCGACAATCCAAGAGCTGGGAAATACATCATCTGAAGCGTTAGAAAAACTAGAAAAAGAAATAAGGTTGTAGTGAGAAGATGTACTGAAAATAACAATGCACTTGTACTTATTACAGGCTGTGGTTTTTGTTTCTGTAGGGTCTCTAGTAAACCTTTGAGTTTTTCTACTTCTTCAATGGTAAAAGCATCATGAGAATTAGAACTCTCCATATTAGAAGCTGCAATATGTGCTTGTCCCTTTCCTCTTGATTGGCCTGCTTTAAAGTTTTGAGGTTTACCATGAAGATTCCAACACTTTTTTCTAGTATGGCAGGGCTTTTTGTAGAAAGTACATCATATAGAGTCTCTGGCATTTTTAGAGACATCTTCATGTCCATCCTGATCTATGTGTTGCTCTATGTTGGAATTTTTGATGGTTTTGGACAATAGAGCAGAACTTTCTACAGGTAGTGTTTCAGGCATAACGCCTCTCCTACCTTCTTCGGATAGAACAATTGCAATTGCTTCATTCAATGAAGGTAATTCATCCTTTCTAAGGATATGTATTCGTACTGCATCAAATTTTATGTTCAAGCCAACTAGGAATTCATATATTCTATGTTTTTCAATAAACCTTTTAAGTATAACAACATCTTCACTGCACTTCATCTGAATGCATTGGTAATGGTCTATTTCTTGCCATAGGCCCTTCAAAAAGTTGAAATATTCTATGACAGAGTGACTTTCTTGCTTGGCATTTGAGATCTTTGTTTTAATTTCATAAATTTGAGCAGCATCATGAACCTTCGAATAAGTCTATTTAACAGCCTCCCATTTGTCTTTGGTTGTACCAAGAAACATGCAAGTATCACTTATTTCAGGTAGCATATAATTCCACAACCAAGACATCACCATAGAGTCTTCCTCATCCCATGCATTAAATTTGAGGTCTCCTATTTTTGGACCTGTGTCTAATAAATGGCTCAACTTTCCTTTTCCTTTGAGAAAGGTCCGAACCAATTGAGACCATTTTAAGTAGCTTTTTTCATTCAACAGATAGGCTGTTTGGATATTTTGCAACTCACTTTGAATGACATTATCCATTATAGAAGCTATAGAAGTTGATTCTATTTTATTGGTATCATTCATTTTTCAAATGGGTAAAAAGATAGACCCAAAAAAGAGGAAAAATGATGAAGTATTAGTCTGAGTAACAACCAAAGAAAATAAAATATATCAGACCAAAAAATACACCAATAATAATTGCTTAATAAGTGGCTCTGATATCATGAAAGAATGAATTCCTTTAATGAAATTGAATTTACAGCAATATACAACCTCTATTTATACAAGAGAATATCTAATTTATTGCCTAAATTAAGGAGAAAATTAAGGAAGAATCTTAGGAGAAAATTAAGGAAGATTATAAGGAAGAATTTAAGAAAAGAAGACAAAAGCCATAATTTAAGTCGTTCACATACACACACAGTGCATGATCTTTTCTGGGACTTGGGAGTGAATGTTTTAGATGGATCTCTTGTGATCCTGCTATTGTAGAAACAAAAGCATGAGAACGAGTGGGCTGGAGATTGATCTTGGCAATAGCTCTCTCATACCCCAAGTCAATATGACTAGGAAGTATAGTCAAATGAAATCATGTAAAATTTTCACAAAGCATTGGTCCATGCAAATTCTGAGAATTATATAACTATTGGCCCTGGATTAGTGGCTTTCAGATGACTTTTCCCCAGTTTAAGTGCCTTGATTTCATTGTAGCACCCTTTAGGGCACAACTGTACAATTCATGGAAAAAATTGTGGGGCAGAGGGTCCACACTGTGGCATCATGGGCAACCATTGGATGGCAGATCAAGACCCTATCTCAGGATGAAATTTTGATAATGGATGCTTTGTAGTATAGACCAGGTTATTTGCCATTGAGAATTGCCTCATGTCATGTAATTATCTTAAAGATCCAACGAATTGGGCTTGAGCTACAGTGCTGTAGCATTGTTGACCAGTGCCCATAATAGAATAGGTCAAGGTCAATTCTTAGAATCTTGACTGCATACTGATTATTTAATGATTTATTTTATCAGACAATCTTATTGGAAAGTATTATCTGTTTGATTGGTTAAAAAAAGACAAAAGAGTTTGATGTGAGAAACATGTTTGATAGCTCTTGTATGTAAAATGCATTTGAAATGATTTATAGGAATTGCCATGCTTTGGGAAAACTAATATATATTATTCTTCTCCTTTCACTTATCTCACATTTTCTATGGGAAGAGGAGATTGCCAAACAAACAGCACTGTAAGAATTTACTTTCTTTTTTTAAAAAGGAATTCTAAATATTTTCTATAGGAAAAAAATTTTCCCCGTGTTAATGTCACTGAACTCGTGTTTTGGTTCCTTCGACACACATCTATAAGATGAAGGGAAAAGAGATCAAGAGAATAACACATTCAATTGAAGATGGGATCTGAAAATCTAGCTTATTTCCGTGTTCAAGTTGTGAATTAGGCAACTAGTTGAACTGCAACTCTGATAAGGTTATTGAATTCATGGCTGAAGGATTAGACTTGCATATGGAAGAAAGGCTTTTCTTATATTCAGATGAAGGAAAGAAGATTGAATGGAAGAAACAATGGGTGAATACTAAGATGTCCATTGATGCCGGGTGACTATAATATCTTGAGCCACCGTTTCCTAGCTGCCAACCTGTAGTAGTGTTGAGAAATAGGATTTGGAATTGGCTATGAGGAAATTCTTAAAAGGGCGATCAATCAATTGCAGATAGGCCTACTCATAGAATAGAATGCTCTAATTTACAGATTTTATGCATATGCAATCATGGGAAGAAGATTTTACTAGATGTTTTACCTAATGATAATTTTGGGCCGTGGGGTTCACATGCAATGTTCAATGAGGTGGCACTTGCATGTTTTTTTTAGGTAAGAACATAATCTTTTTTAGGGTTTCTATCTTTTTTTTTGATTTAGGCCTTTATTTTGTGTAACAGGCCATTGGCGAGCTCTGGCACACTTATAAGTTTGTATAATATCTAGGTAGTATTGGAGCATTTTAATAATTAATCAAGTTCATTTTAAATTTACTATATTAGAGTTCTAGTGTTGTTTTCTTAACTCCTTTTTGGTCTTCGTTTTGTTTCTTGTTAGCTGTTAGTCTTGTATGCTATTTTTATTTAGTTTCTATTTGCAATTCCTAATTCAAGAAGACAAGGAGCAGTCCAATAATCTTTTGTAGACAATCCAGGCAACGTGGTGGTTCTTTTGGAATTTTGATTATGGATTATTCAGTTTTTTGGTTTGCGTTTAAGAGTGCCTCTACTTAGGTGGTGTTTGATAATGCAATTAAATGTTTGAAATTAGAATTTTTAGTGCTTATTATATGTTCTTGAATAACAATTGTATTTAAATTAAGCCCGAATTTTCTTAATATGAAAAGTCAAAATTTTTAACTCACTTTGCTCTGAATATTGTGTTTACTGTTTAGTCTTTAGAATTTCAATGGTTGTATCTTAAAATTCAACTCCTCTTAGATTTTTTCAATGCCTAATTTAAAGACACCACCTTATTCTTCTTTGGTTTTTGTGCTAATTCCCAGTGCTGCTATATCTCTTTGCACATTTATCCATTATTTTTACCATGTTGTCATGGGTGCGAACCTTTTATAAGTATTCTTAGGTGCTAGAAAGGAGATAAGAGCAATGTTCATGGATCTACAACTTTATTCCATTAGTGAAAAACAACCTCTATATGGTCAATCTTAATTTTAGAGACAAGCAGCAAGTTTGAAGAAATAGAGTTAATTTTATGATATTGAAGGATGGTGCTATGGACATGTGCACAACATGGTTGATACCAGAGTTAATGGTTGAGCAGGAATGAAGAAATTTATTTTTGGAAAATATAGATATCGGTGAATGTCAAACCAAGAAATATCTTTTTTTTCCCCTAATTTGAATGAGACTTTTAATTAGTTGGTGTACAGTGCTTGTTATTGGGTCTTCTTGTGATGCCACTCATTTGATAGTTGGGTTGTGCTCATTTTTCAATTTTTGACATGATTAATTCATTGTGTCGCGCTTTTGTGAGCCTAAGCCTTGTTATACCATTGTCTCAATATGACAGAAACATGACCTCTCATCATATTACTCCCTTTTTTGGAAATCTTGGTCTGGCCATTGTGTTAGAAGCTGGCTTAAAAGACTGGTTTAGGAATTAGTTATTTGCAAATCAAATTGAGATGTTATAATTACTGTTTTTCGTGGTTTTCACAAAAGCCATGGAAATGAAAGCTTGCAAGGGAGTAAGGTAAAATGGTTGAAAATCAAGGCTTGGTCTGGTCATTATTTGGAAAAAAAATTGGTTAGAGAATAAGTACTACTCAAATTAAATAAATGAAAAAAAAGAAAACTATTTTCTTTACTTGCTAAGAGATTTTTCTGCTAATTTATGCATCTTAATGTTTTCTTTTGAGTTAGTGCGGAGGATTGATTTTCTAAAGTTGAATATATGCATGCAGAGTTGCTGTCTGGAATTAGGAAGGAAGCAGAAGCAGGGAGGTTGCCTTTAAATGTTGCAGCAGGGATGGAAGAATTATATCAGAATTATAAAAATGCAGTAAATAAATATACTTAAAACTCATGTTTTTAGTGCATATATTCATGTTTGTTTTAGATATACTGGATTTCTTAACATGCATGAATGATAATATGTTGTTCCCTATGTAGACGTGAAGGGCATCACATGAGTGCAATGAGTGAGCTGTTTGTTAGTGGCCCATGTTGAGTCATCTAGAGTTAGCAATCCATTTGGTTATTGAGCTGTTGATTACTTGTTATGTGAATTCCTTAACTGTAGGAAAGTGGTTACAAAGTTTATGTTCTGCAACCTTTTTCTTTCTGTTAAAAAAAAATTCTATTCTTATCCATATCTTTTTGCATTTTTCTTCTGTTTTTTCTAGTCAGGTAATCTTTGGAGGTTAGTTTTGGTGTCTAAACTTTTCCCTAAAAAACAAGGGACGCACTGATTTTAACATATTATTTTACCTTGAACTGGAAGAATTTTATGAGTTTCATATTTAAAATAAAAAAGAACTATCCAGTTATATATATATGTGTGTGTATATATATGTGTATATATATGTAAATATTATTCAAAGAGATACTTTTAACATTCATATGTGTATATATTCAAGGAGATACTTTTAACATTCAGATGTGTATGTACAAAAATAGTACACACACACGCACAAGCACTCAAATAGCTACCTACTTGTTTCTCTAGTGATAGAAATTTCTGGATTTGCCTTTAGCCACTATTTCATTTCTGATTCTTCAACAAATTATAAAAGTTTTACAAATACAAAAACCTAGCAATATTAGTCTCTTGACACAAATTTGTGTGCTGAAAGGTGAGTTGGTCTCATTTTCATATGGTTCTTCAATAAATACCTCATGGCACAATTCTGATTAATGATTTGATGTGCAAGGAAAGTTAGGTATACAAGACTAGAAGATTTTTTAAGCATGAATTTTGGTGGGCTTATGGTAGGATGTAAGTCAGTCAGAAGACATGGGATTGTGACATTTTTGCCATGATTTTAAATTTTTGGTTTTGGTTCCGAGGAAGTATTAGGATCTTCAAAATTAAGTTTACTTTGGGGTTGGTGAAATAAAATGATTCTTTTTGCCTTGCTATGAACTTTGAAAAAGTGGTTCAAGACTTTTTATTGAATTGATTCACAAGACATGGACACTCCTATTTACACAAGTGAAATAAGTGAAGTCGTGGTCAAAGGAAGAGAAAAAACTAATCCTAGTCTAAAAAAGTGGAAATAAAGGCTGTATTTTCCACACTCCTTAATTTGGTAAATGGATATCATCAATTCCAAGTTTGCATATCAACTGGTGAAATATTTTTCCAGCCAACCCTTTACTAAAAACATGTGCAGGTTGATCGCTGGTAGAAACAGAGGGAGTACAAACCAAGCCATTGTCAAGCTTTTCTTTAATAAAATTTCTGTCAATTTCAACATGCTTTGTGTGGTTATGTTGTATTGGATTGTGAGCAATGTTGATGGCTGATTTCTTATTACAATAGAGTTTTATAGGACCTTCCCTTTTAATTTTAGATCATTCAAAATGATCTTTAGTCATAGAAGTTCACATATTCCAAGAGCCATAGATCTAAATTCAGCTTTAGCACTTGACCTAACAACCGCATTTGCTTCTTACTTCTTCATGTTACAAGATTACCTCTTATAAATATATAATATCCAAATATAGACCATTTGTCAACTGGGGAGCCTACATAATCTGTGTATAACTCTTAAGAATTAACCTTTCTCCTTTTTAAACATAATTCGTTTTCTAGGCATATCTTTCAAATACTGCAAGATTCTATTTACAACTTTGAGATTTGTTTTTTCGGTTGTGTACAAACTGACTTATAACAATCATAGCATAACCAATTTCAGGCTTTGTATGGAATAAGTAAATAAGCCTTCCAACAAGTCTTTGGTAATGACCTTTATCATCCAACAAGTCTTTGGTAATGACCTTTATCATCCAACAAGTCTTTGGTAATGACCTTTATCAATTGCCGCATCTTTTGAAACATCTGCCAGCATATGATTTAGCTCTATTTGTGTCTTCATAGGTCTACAACCTTGCATGCCAATTTATTTCAAAAAGTCTAATACATGATTATGTTGAAAGTTGAAAATCCCTCTTTTAGAGCGAGCCATTTAAATACCTAGGTGTTAGTAGATATTAATAAGTGGTGTTCCCCACTATATAAATATCATTTAGTAGTTCCTTAATTTACTCCTTAATGTACTCATTTATTTAAGATAGATTATTTCCTAATAGTGATAGAAGTAGATACTACAAATTGCTTGTAAATATAAATATGGAAATAGAAAAACATTGAATCAGTTTCATGGTATCAGAGCTTAAGGAATTTTAAAAATGCTCTTCTTCCCTTTTTTTTTCTTTTCTTTTCTTTGCCTACTGTCTTCGACCAACGGCTCATAGGATGAGATTTTTCTCTCACTGCCCTCACCATCGGATTTAGCAGCTGTTGACTGGCCGATCGTCAAAATCTGGTCACCATCGGACTAGCGAGTGGCACGCACGCTTCGTCTGGACTGGTCACTGGAATTCTCACTTGCTGGCGTGTGATGATCCGTCCGGCATCACATTTTTTTTCGGTCTCTTCCATGTGGTCACCAGAACCTAGGCTTTCATTTTCATCCAGATTTGAGTGTCACTGATAGGTTAGTGGGTGATTTCTGTGTAGACAGGTTCTTTTCCGGTAATCCTTTACTTCAGAATATTTTGGTTGGTTGTTTTTGTGATTTGTTGGTATTCTTTGATGCTATATGAGTTGTTTGGTCACTGGTTAGGCCACCAAATTATTTTTCTACGCAAGTATTCTTTGTGTTCAATAGTTGGTTTTTGAAAAACAATGACAAGCTACAGATGTGGTTGAAAATAAATAAACAATTGTTACTGATGTGATTCCTATGCTGACTAAGATTAAAAAGGGCAGCCCGGTGCACGAATGCTCCCGCAATGAGCGGGGTCCGGAGAAGGGTCGGACCCATTGGGTCTTTGTACGTGGCCTTCCCTTGCAATTAATTGTAAGAGGCCGTTTCCACGACTCGAACCCGTGACCTCAAGTCACACAGCGACAACACTTACCTTTGCGCCAAGGCTCCCCTTCCTATGCTGACTAAGATTACGGAACAAAAATTGAATAGCTCCAACTATCTGCCTTGGAGGAAGACAGTTTACATTTATTTAAGAAGTATAGATAAAGCCTGTCATCTTATTGATGAGCCACCAACTGATGCAACTAGAAATGATTGGTTACGTGATGATACACGTATTTTCTTGCAGATCAGAAACTCTATTGCTAGTGAAGTAGTTACATTGGTTATTCACTGTGAATTTGTGAAGGAGCTAATGGACTACTTGGAGTTTCTATATATGGGAAAAAAGAAAATATATTAAGTTTGCAAAGCCTTTTATCGTGCCAAAAAACAAGAGCGATCACTCACAACTTACTTTATGGAATTCAAGAATTATGAGGAACTTAATATTTTATTGCCCTTTCATTTTGATATTAAAGTTCAACAAGCCCAACGGGAACAAATGACTGTTATGAGTTTTCTTGCAGGTCTCCCTCTTGAAATTGAGATAGCTGAATCTCAAATTCTTTCTGATTCCAAAATATCCTCTTTTCATGATACATTTACAAGGATACTTCGCCTTGAAAACTCACAACTTTCTGCACCTACTTCTAGTGCTCTTTTAAGTCAGGGACAATATAATAATCGCAGTACCAATGATGGTGATATTCGCAATCAGGATTCTGGAGGAGTGGTATGCTATTATTGTCGTGAGTTTGGTCATACCAAGCGTACTTATCGAAAGCTTCAGGCTTAGAATCAACGAGTCCACTATGCAAATGTAGCTACTACCTCAGTGCCCACTAACAAGACTATTCAAGTTTCTGCAGAAGAATTTGCCAAATTTACTCAATACCAAGAGTCATTAAAATCTTCAACTCCTACTATTACTACTATTGCGGAGTCAAGTAATACATACCTCTTTTCCTCATCCAAATGGGTCATTGATTCAGGTGCCACAGACCACATGACAGATAATCCAAATTTCTTTTCTACCTTTCACTCATATGCTAGCCCTTCTAACGTAACCTTAGAAGATGGTTCTTCATATTGTGTACTTGGTTCTGGTATTGTCAATCCTATACCATGCATTCCACTATCTCCAGTTTTACACCTTCCTAATTTCTCTTTTAACATAATTTCTGTGAGTAAACTTACCCTACTTTAAATTGTTGCATCATATTTTTTTTTAATTATTATTTGTTTTAGGATCTTTCGATGAAGAGGATTATTGGTAGAGGACATATGGATAGAGGTCTTTATATTTTGCCATTCGAAGTTTCTAAAGCTGTCGCTTGTCAAAGCCAAAGTCAACTCGATCCTTTTGAGGAGCACTATATATTGGGACATCCCTCTTTGTGCTCCTTGAAGAAATTATGTCTTGAATTTCAAAATGTCTCTTCCTTAGATTGTGAGTCTTGTCAGTTTGCCAAACATCACCGTCTTCCTTCGTACCCTAGGATAAATAAACGTGTTGCATCTCCCATTGCATTAGTTCATTTTGATGTTTGGGGTCCATGTCGTGTTGTATCTCAAACTGGTTTCAAGTATTTCGTAACGTTTGTTGACGATTACTCTCGTGTTACTTGGTTGTATTTAATGAAAAAACATTTTAAATTATTTTCCATCTTTTGTGGTTTTTGTGTTGAAATTAAAACATAGTTTAACCTTCATATTTAGACCTTACGAAGCAATAATGCCAAAGAATATTTTTCAGATGCATTTCAGTCTTATATGACTCAAAATGGTATTCTCCATAAGTCATCTTGTGTTGATACACCTTCCCAAAATGGGATAACTGAAAGAAAGAATAGGCATCTTCTCGAGGTTGCACGTGCACTCTTATTTCAAATGAAAGCTCCAAAACCATTCTGGGCTGATGCTGTCTCCACAACATGTTTCTTGATTAATCGAATGCCTTGCGCTATTCTTAAAGGTAACATTCCTTACACTACTCTATTTCCTTTGAAGCCTTTGTTTCCTGTTGCACCAAAGGTCTTTGGTAGTACATGTTTTGTTCGGGATATCCATCCTTATGTTACTAAATTAGATCTTAAATCCCTTAAGTTTGTTTTTCTTGGTTACTTACGGGTTCAAAAGGGATGCAGGTGTTACCATTCTACATTGCATCGATATCTTGTGTTTACAGATGTCACATTCTTGGAGAATATTCCATTCTTTTCCTCATTGCCTTTCTCAGATGGTACTGGGGGGGGGGGGGGGGGGGGGGGGTTGGATGATTTGTTAGTCTACGCTGTTACGCAAACTACTCATTCACCACCTCCATTTGCTTCATCTACTTCTGAGCCGCCATTAACCAAACCTACTTGATCAACTATCGTTCATGTCTACTCTAAACGGATAGAGGATCTGATCACATGTCTGCCACTTGTCCGCCCAGATCCCGAATCAAATACTCTTGACTTGAGTCTTGATCTTCCGATTGTTCTTCGAAAAGTAAAAGGCAATGTACTTATCCTATTTTAACTTTTCTTTCATATGGCTATTTGCCTCTTTTGTCATGTATGTTTATTGCTTCTAAACCATAAACACCTCCACTCCTAAAACGGTCCATGAGGCATTATCTCATCCTGGTTGGCATGCTGCTATGGAGGAAGAAATGGCAGCCCTTGATGCCAATGGTACTTGGGATTTGGTATCTTTACCTGCAGGTAAAAGGGCCATTGGATGCAAATGGATTTTCACTGTGAAAGTCAATCTTGATGGTTCAGTGGCTTGTCTAAAGGCTCGTTTTGTAGCATAAGGATTTGCTCAAACATATGGTGTTGATTACTCTGACATATTCTCTCCAGTTGCTAAGCTTCAATCTATTCGACTGTTCATTGCTCTTGCAGCTATGAATGTTGGCCTTTGTATTAATTGGATGTCAAAAATGCATTCTTTCATAGTGATCTCCAAGAAGAGGTTTATATGGAGCAACCTTCTGGATTTGTTGCTCAGGGGGAGTCTGGGAAAGTATGTCATCTTTGAAAATGTCTGTATGGTTTGAAACAAAATCCATGAGCCTAGTTTGGAAAATTTAGTCAAGCAGTTGAGAGTGTTGGGATGATAAGGAGCAAGTCAGATAATTGTTTTCTACAAACACTTTGAAGATGGTATCATTCTTTTGGTGGTATATGTGGATGATATTGTTATCGCTTGGGATGATGCTAAAGGAATCTTATTCCTTAAATCTTTCCTTCGCACTCAATTTCAGACAAAAGACTTAGGGGTTATTGAAATACTTCTTAGGAATTGAAGTAGCAAGGAGTTAGAAAGGTATCTTCTTATCTCAAAGGAAATATGTTCTTGATTTGCTAACCGAGACAGGAAAATGAGGGGCAAAACCATGTATTACCCCTATGCCACCTAATTTGCAGCTTACAAAGGATGGAAAATTGCTTGAAGATCCTGTAAGATACAAAAAACTGGTTGGAAAACTGAACTATCTTATTGCAACCTGTTCGGATATTGCTTACTCTGTTAGTATTGTAAGCCAATTCATGTCATCGCTAACAGTTGATCATTGGCAAGCTCTAGATCAAAGTTTACGCTACTTAAAAGGAATTCCTGGACTTGGAATACTCTACAAAAACAACATTGAATTTTTTTTTATGCTACTTGGGCTGGTTCCAAAGTAGATAGAAGATCTACTACAGGATATTGCATTTTTGTTGGTGGTAATTTGGTATCTTGGAAAAGCAAGAAACAAAATATTGTATCTCGATCTAGTGCTGAATCAAAATATAGGGCAATGGCCCAATCCACATGTGAAATCCTATGAATATATCATCTTTTAAATGAGGTGGGATTGAAGTCTTCATTACCTGTAAGACTTTGGTGTGACAATCAAGCTGCTATTCATATTGCCTCTAATACAGTTTTTCATGAAAGAATGAAGCATATTGAAGTTTATTGTCATTTTATTAGAGAAAAGATCCAAGAGAATATTATCTCCACTAGGTATGTGAAGAGTGGAAAACAACTAGGAGATACCTTTACGAAGGCCTTAAATGGATCTAGAATTAACTATCTGTGTAACAAGTTGGGCATGATTAACATCTATGCTCCAACTTGAGGGGGAGTGTTAGCAGATATTAATAAGTGGTGTTCTCCACTCTATAAACATCCTTTAGTAGTTCCTGAATTTACTCCTTAATGTATTCCTTTATTTAAGATAGATTGTTCCCAAATAGTGATAGGACTAGACACTATAAATTGCTTGTAAATTGCATGTATATATATATATATATAGAAATAGAAAAAACATTGAATCAGTTTCACTAGGAAATACTTAAGTTTCCCAAGCTCCTTAATTTCAAACTCTTTTCATTAACTTTTTTTTAAAAAATTTTCAATTCCCTCGAGAACATCTCATGTAATTATGAAGTCTATCCACTTATATATGGAGCAAACACACTTCCCTAGAAGTAGAATGTTTCACAAGCAAAGTATGGACGCCTTCACTTTGCGTATTGTCTAATACAAGCATGAGTTTATAAATCTACCAAACCAACCTCATGGAGACTGTTTGAGTTCATATAATGTCTTCTTCAATTTGCAAACCATTCTTTGTTAGGTTTATTTAATAGCGTCCCAAATTTACTTTGTAGATCCAAGAAACATGCAAGTACCAAAATGGATGCCTTGACTTTGCGTATAACCTAATACAAGCACGACTTTAATAAACTAGCTAAACCAAGCATGTGGAGATTGTTTGAGTTTATATAATGCCTTCTTCAGTTTGCAAACCATGCCTTGTTAGGATTGTTTATTAGTGTCCCGAATTTCCTTTGTAGATCGAAGAAACTTGTAAGTACCACTGATTTTTGATAGCATAGAGTTCCATAGCCAAGATATCATGATAGGATCTTCTTCATCCTTGTCATCAAATTGTGGACCTTCTGGTTTCGAACCAGTACCTAATAGATGGCTTAGTTTTCCATTTCCTTTGAGAAAAGTCTGAACCAGCTGAGACCATTTAAATAGTTCTTCCTGTTCAACTAATAGGCTGCTTGGATATTCTGTTATTCACTTGTTAAATTGTAAATGCTATTATTCATCATAGATGTTTCAGAATCTGAACCAGAAATACTCTCCTTTTTTGTTATTGTTAGCCATGACTTGCAATAATTCTAGTGATTCCACAAACCTAGAAGACTAAATGACAAAATAAGAGCAAATGGGAGCAAAACATTTCTAGTGGAACAAAGAAGAAAAGGATGCCGAGACAAACGGTACCAAAAAAATTGAGTAAAGATAAAAAAAAAGATCTACCTCAGAACTGCGACAAATTTCACAATGATGGCTAGAAAAGTGCAGTTAGGCGACACTAGAAAAACTTATCAGAAATCACTGGAGCTTTCATGCTTCCCCACATCCCAGCTCATGAAGATGGAGACAGGATATGGTTGCGACATTAGAGCTTTATGTGCTTCTCCTCTGGTGACTGGAATCTGGGGACTGGTCAATCTAAGTCCTGCATTCCTTCTTAGAGTGGCAGTGACTCACACGTCATCTTAAAGTTAGTTTTCTGACCACAACAGCCTTTTCTAGTTTTTTTTTTTTTTTAAAACAAAACACATAAGAGATCTGGACTTTATAAACCAGCTTTGATACCATGTGAAAAAGTGAATGTAAGACTTTGTATTGAATTGATTTACAAAACATATACAACTTCTATTTGTACAAGTGAAATAAGTGAAATCCTAGTGTAAAAAGAAAAAAAAAAACTAATCCTAGTCTAAAAAGGAAGTTGAAACAAACAGTTGTATTTTCTACATGAACTTTTTTTGTGCAGTGCCTTGGGAGTGTTTTTGGCTAGTACTTGAGGCAATCGGAACTTGGAAGATGTTCATTATTTTTTGTTTCTTGTTGGTGTACTTTTCTGGTTTCCTTTTTATGAGGGTATCTTATACATCTGATATGTGTTTCTTCTCTTCTTTCTTCTGTATGCTTTCTGAGAAAACAGAAGATTGAGATGAAGAAAAAAGCTTGCATATTCCCCCAAATGTTAGGGATTTAAATAGTACAACAAAGATACAATTTTAGGAAACTAATAAAGAAGAATCCCTAATAATCAGCTAGCTAATTATGCTCCTAATCAAAGTAATTACAGCAGCAAATCACAGCTAATTATAGCTAATTACAGCAGCATATTATAACACTCCCCTTCAAGCTGGAGCATACATGTTGTAGGTTCCTAGCTTGCCACAAATGTATTCAATTCGAGGTCCTCGTAAAGATTTGGTCAGAATATCTGCCAATTGATCATTCGAACTAACAAAGGAAGTGGATATGCATCCTGACTCAATCTTTTGTCTGATGAAATGACAATCGATCTCAATATGTTTCGTTCTTTCATGAAACATTGGATTTGAGGCAATATGGAGTGCTGCTTGATTGTCGCATATCAGTATCATCTGTTTTATTTCTCCACACTTCAACTCTTGAAGAAGTTGCTTAAGCCAAACAAGTTCACAAGTGGCTAATGCCATGGCTCGGTATTCTGCTTCTGCACTTGACCTAGCAACAACATCCTGCTTTTTACTCTTCCAAGATATTAAATTTCCTCCAATCATGATACAATAACCAGATGTGGACCGTCTATCAGAGGGAGAACCTGCCCAGTCTGCATCTGAATAGCCAACCACTTGTGTATGACCCTTATTCTCATATAACAAACCTTACCCAGGAGTGCCTTTGATATATCTTAGAACGCAAACAACAGCATCCCAATGACTATCACATGGCGATTGAAGAAATTGACTAACCACACTTACCGAAAAAGAAATATCCGGTCGTGTAATAGTAAGAGTTTAATTTTCCAACAAGCCTCCGATATCTGCCAGGGTCCTTAAATGGCTCTCCCTGTCCTGGAATAAGTTTCACATTGGGATCCATAGGAGTATCCACAGGTTTGCAATCCATCATACCTGTTTCTTCTAGTATATCAAGGGCATACTTCCTTTGTGAGATTGCAACACCATTCCTGGACTGTGCTACCTCAATCCCAAGAAAGTATTTTAGCTTTCCCAAATCTTTAGTTTGAAAGTTGCTGAATAAGTGCTGCTTAAGTTGAGAAATCTCTTCATGATCATTACCAGTTATGACAATATCATCAACATAAACAACTAGATAAGTACATTTCCCATGGCCTCCATGCCGATAGAAAACTGAATGATCAACATCACTTCGTCGCATGCCAAATTTCTGGACAACAACACTAAATCTTCCAAACCATGCTCGTGGAGATTGTTTCAAACCATAGAGAGATCGACGTAGTCGACATATCAAACCAGACTCCCCCTGAGCAACAAAACCGGGAGGTTGCTCCATATACACTTCCTCTGTCAATTCCCCATGTAAGAAAGCATTTTTAATGTCAAGCTGATGAAGAGGCCATTGATAGATAGCTGCCAAAGAAAGAAAAAGGCGAACAGAGGCTATTTTGGCCACAGGGGAAAAAGTATCACTATAATCAAGACCATAAATCTGTGTGTACCCCTTAGCCACAAGCCTAGCTTTCAACCTATCAATTTTGCCGTCTGGTCCAACTTTAACCGTGTACACCCATCGACATCCAACAGTGCTCTTCCCAGGGGGCAAAGGAACAAGCTCCCATGTACCATTATTATGCAAAGCAGTCATTTCCTCAGTCATAGCAGTAGACCAACCAGAATGGGTAAGTACTTCACTTACAGTCTTAGGAATCGAAACAGTAGACAATGTGGAAACAAAGGCATAATATGAAGGAGATAATCGGTGATAGCTCAAAAAATTATAAATAGGATGAGGATTCCGAGTGGAACGAATACCTTTGCGAAGAGCAATGGGAGCATCTTCTGCCTCTGTGTTTGACAAGACTGGTGCAGGAGGAGAGACCGGAATAGGAGGTGAGTCACTAGGTTGTATATCTGCATTCAAAACAGGGTTAGTAGTGGGACGAGGAGAATAGACTTGAAGAGGACGAGATGTAGCTGGAGGAAGAACAAGAAAGGGAAGAACATTGGAAACAGATTGCTGAAGCTTTGGCTGTTTAGGAAAATAAGTAGTTTCAAAAAAGGTAACATCAGTAGAGATAAAGAACTTAGAAGATATTGATGAGGGACATCAAACTTCATAACTTAGTCAAGGGACAATTAAAATCAAAGTTAAATTTTGCTGCCTAAAGGAAGAAGTCAATTTGGATTTTACTACTAGTTGTCAAGTTTATCTTTTAAACAAATTCTAGAATACTTAGTTATTAAGAAATGAGTTGTCCATGAGTTGTCATCAAGTTATTAATTAGTTGTCAATGAGTTGTACAAGGCTTTGTAGCCTATAAATAAGGGCATTGCCCTTTAGCTAAAGAGTAGAAGTTTTTGGTTATTTTTTTCTTATAAATTCAAGTCAGACTTTCAAATTCCCTCCTAGGGTTTAAGTCTAATTTATCCAACGCTATTACGCTGCGTCAGAGTGGTATCAGAGCATGGCAACCGGCGGCAATGGCGGTGTTCTCCATGACGGTGATCAGGAGGATGGAGCCCCTCTTGGGGACAGGGTGTTGCAACGTTTGGAGCAACGTCTTGAGCAACGGATTGATCGCATATCCAGACGTTTCGAGGAACGTTTTCAGGAGGTTGTTGATCGTCTGGATGCTTGCGGTATTAGACCAAACAGGGGACGAGAAGAAGGTAGAAGACAGCCAGGACAACCTGTCCGTGGTGAACCTGCCTACAGACCGAATCCTGTAAACAGACAACCTGCGGATTTCGATGAAGATTCAGAAGAAGAAGAAGATTTCGATCCTGAACCACCTAGGTTTAGACGAAATCAAAGACAGGCCCGCAATCGAAACCAGGATGAACGAGAAGGAGGAGATTTTCGTTTGAAGGTAGACATCCCTCAATTTAATGGCTGTTTTGGGATTGAGGAGTTTCTTGATTGGTTGGCTGAAGTGGATCGGTTCTTTGACTATGCTGAGACCCCCACAGATAAGCGGGTTAGATTGGTGGCGTGTCGTTTAAAGGGAATGGCTTCAGCTTGGTGGGAACGAGTCCAATCCAGAAGAGAGAGGGAAGGAAAACTGCCTATACGAACCTGGTATAGGATGAAGCACCTGCTAAA
Source organism: Garcia nutans (assembly GCA_947685225.1). Classification (NCBI taxonomy): domain Eukaryota; kingdom Viridiplantae; phylum Streptophyta; class Magnoliopsida; order Malpighiales; family Euphorbiaceae; genus Garcia; species Garcia nutans. Next base: position 23,570,328 of record CANTUV010000026.1, read on the forward strand.
ACTAGAATTCCTACCTCCAGATTATGAACAGATTTTATTTCAGCAGTACCAAAGGTGTCAACAAGGCGGCAGACCTGTTCATGAGTATACTGCAGAATTCATGAGGCTGGCAGAACGGAATAATCTATTAGAATCCGAAGGGCAGCAGGTGGCGCGATATTTAGAGGGATTACGGGGAAATCTCAAGGATCGAATTGGGGTACAGGTGATTCGAACTTTAAGTGAGGCGAGAAATTTAGCATTGAAGGCTGAATTGGTGCAACAGGAAAGAGGCAGAAACTTTCGAAATTTTAGAGAAGTGCCAGAATCAGAGAATTTAAGCAAGGCTACTACGAGTCAAACTGACCGTGGCAGAAATTTCAAGAAAACAGGTGAAGATAAATCGATGGGAAAGCAGGTTGTGAGAGAGAAGGAGACAAAGAAGGCAGAAAATCCGTATGCTAGACCTAGCATCGCGAAGTGCTTCAAGTGCAATCAACCAGGGCATAGATCTAATGATTGTCCAGCCCGAAAGTTTGTTAATATTGTGGACAGAAACGAAGAAGATGGCGAGGTTGATTGTGAGCCAGAGGAACTTGATGAAGAGGAAGAGGAGTATGACGAGGAAGGGGGGCAAACCTATGTTGTACGCCGGATGATGTTAGTTCCCAAACACAGGGAAGAATCACAGAGACACCAATTGTTTCGAACTCGATGTAGCATTGGAGGAAAGGTGTTTGCTGTCATAGTTGATAGTGGGAGCTGTGAGAATATCATTGGGAAAGAGATAGTAAAGAAGCTGAAACTACCAGTCGAGAAGCATCCTGAACCATATTCATTAGGGTGGATCAAGACTGATTCAGGGAAGATTGAAGTGACAGAACGTTGTAGAGTTCCTTTCTCTATTGGCAAGTACAAAGATACTGTGTATTGTGATGTGGTGGATATGGATGTTTGCCATCTCTTATTTGGCAGACCTTGGCAATACGACGTGGATGCACAACATTCGGGAAGAAACAATGTGTACAAGCTAGAGAAGGAGGGAGTCAAATATTCATTGCTTCCTTTGAATGGCAATTCAAACAAGACTGAAAAGAGTTCTTTCTTAACCTTAACAAATGATTTCGCTGTAGAAGTTAAAGAAACAGGGCAATTTCATGTGTTGATTATAAAGCAGGTCCTAATGGGTGATTCGGAAATTTCGGCGAAGGAGCAACCAGAAGCTGTCCGACCCTTGTTGGGAGAATTTAAGGAGTTGATGGGAGAAGACACACCAGACGGCTTACCACCCATGAGGGATATACAGCACCAAATTGATCTTGTTCCCGGAGCTAGTATTCCAAACCTTCCACATTACAGAATGAATCCAAGGGAGAGTGATATCCTGAAAGGGAAGGTCGAGGAATTATTGAGAAAGGGGCTGATTCGAGAGAGCCTTAGTCCATGCGCAGTACCAGCTTTGTTAACACCAAAGAAAGATGGAAGCTGGAGAATGTGTGTCGACAGTCGAGCTATTAACCGAATCACAGTAGGTTACAAGTTTCCCATCCCAAGATTAGATGATATGCTTGACAGGTTGCATGGGTCTAGATGGTTTTCCAAATTGGACTTGAAGAATGGATACTACCAGATCCGAATCAAGCCAGGGGATGAGTGGAAGACAGCTTTCAAGACTAAAGAGGGTTTATATGAATGGCTTGTTATGCCTTTCGGTTTGTCCAATGCTCCAAGTACTTTCATGCGGTTGATGAACCAGGTACTTAAACCATTTATTGGCAAATTTGTTGTGGTTTACTTTGACGACATTTTGATATATAGTAGTAGTGAGGAGGAGCATTTGGAGCATTTAAGAGCTATTCTGCAGGTTTTAAAAGAAAATTTGTTATATGTGAATCTTAAGAAGTGCAGCTTTCTGACTAACAAGCTTGTGTTTCTGGGATTTGTGATTTCTTCTGAGGGAGTTCATGTTGATGAGACGAAAATTGCGGCCATCAGGGACTGGCCTACACCTAAAAATGTTTCTGAGCTTAGGAGTTTCCATGGGTTAGCTACTTTTTACAGAAGATTCATCAGAAATTTCAGTACAATTGCTGCGCCTATGACGGAATGTTTGAAGAAAGGGAAGTTTCAGTGGGGAGAAGAAGCAGATAACAGTTTTGCCATATTGAAACAAAAGCTTTGTGAAGCACCCGTTCTTGCTCTTCCTGATTTTGACAAGCTGTTTGAAGTGGATTGTGATGCAAGTGGAGTTGGTGTAGGGGCTGTTTTGTCCCAAGAGAAGAGGCCAGTGGCATTTTTCAGTGAAAAACTTAGTGAAGCAAGGAGGAAGTGGAGTACCTATGATAAAGAATTCTATGCAGTTTTCCGTGCCCTCAAGACATGGGAACATTACTTGATCGGTAAGGAGTTTGTTCTATATTCTGACCATGAAGCTTTGAAGTATTTGAGCAGCCAGAGGAGGATAAGCGGTGACATGCATGCAAGGTGGTGTCAATACTTGCAGAAATTCCCATATATGCTGAAGCATAAATCAGGAATACAGAATAGAGTGGCAGATGCGTTGAGTAGAAGGGCGACTTTGCTACTAACTTTGAGCCAAGAGATTGTCGGATTTGACGAGTTAAAGACTACGTACGCAGGCGATGATGATTTTGCTGAAATCTGGTCCCAGGTATCTAATAATCATCCAGTCACTTCATTTTATTTATCAGATGGTTATTTGATGCATGAGAATCAGTTATGCATTCCGAAAACATCCTTGAGAGAGAAAGTCATTAGTGACCTACATGGAGGAGGTTTAGGCGGACATCTTGGGCGAGACAAAACCCTTGCAGCAGTAAAGGAGAGGTTTTACTGGCCACATTTGAGGAGAGATGTGTACCGATTTGTTGAAAAATGTTACACTTGTCAGAGATCAAAGGGACAGACGAAGAATACAGGGTTGTACATGCCACTGCCAATTCCAGACAATATTTGGGAGGATTTGTCCATGGATTTTGTATTGGGCTTGCCTCGAACCCAAAGAGGCGATTCTGTTTTTGTTGTAGTTGATAGGTTTTCAAAAATGGCCCACTTTATTCCTTGCAAGAAGACTTCTGATGCGGTTGCAGTGGCTAGGCTATTCTTCAAAGATGTTGTTCGATTACATGGAGTGCCAAAGACTATTACTTCAGATCGTGACAGCAAGTTCCTTAGCCATTTCTGGAAGACATTATGGAAGTTGTTTGATTCTTCTTTGCAGTTTAGTAGTACAGCCCATCCTCAGACAGACGGGCAAACTGAAGTAGTGAACCGAACACTTGGCAATCTGATTCGCAGTCTTTGTGGAGACAAGCCAAAGCAGTGGGATCTCATTCTTGCACAAGCCGAATTCGCCTACAACAGTGCGGTCCATAGTGCGACTGGGCGTTCTCCATTCTCCATTGTTTACACAAAGGTTCCCCAGCACACTCTGGATCTAATTAAACTACCCAAAAGTAAAGAGAACAGCATTCCGGCCCAAAACTTGGCAGAACAAATTGTAGAAGTGCAAAAGGAAGTCAAGCAGAAGCTGGAGAAGGCTAATCAGAGATATAAGAAAGCTGCTGACAAGCATAGACGACGTGAAATTTTTCAGGTTGGGGATAAAGTGATGGTTTTCTTGCGCAAAGAACGATTTCCAGTTGGTTTTTACAACAAGTTGCAACCTAAGAAATATGGCCCGTATTCAGTTTTGAAGCGCATCAATGATAATGCTTATGTGATCGATCTTCCAGACAACATGGGTATTTCCAAGACATTTAATGTGGCGGACATATCCATGTATCATGATTCAGATATTCCTTTGTATCCGAATGTTACGCTTAACTCGAGGTCGAGTTTTTCCCAAGTCGAGGAGAATGATGAGGGACATCAAACTTCATAACTTAGTCAAGGGACAATTAAAATCAAAGTTAAATTTTGCTGCCTAAAGGAAGAAGTCAATTTGGATTTTACTACTAGTTGTCAAGTTTATCTTTTAAACAAATTCTAGAATACTTAGTTATTAAGAAATGAGTTGTCCATGAGTTGTCATCAAGTTATTAATTAGTTGTCAATGAGTTGTCCTATATGAGTTGTACAAGGCTTTGTAGCCTATAAATAAGGGCATTGCCCTTTAGCTAAAGAGTAGAAGTTTTTGGTTATTTTTTTCTTATAAATTCAAGTCAGACTTTCAAATTCCCTCCTAGGGTTTAAGTCTAATTTATCCAACGCTATTACGCTGCGTCAGATATGGGATCATAGCATTTGTACCCTTTCTGAAGACGAGAGTAGTCTAAGAAAACACACTTAATGGATTTCGGCTGAAGTTTATCCCTGCCAGGAGTATGATCATGGACAAAACAAGTACACCCAAAAACACGAAGAGGAAGACGAAATGCATCCTGTTTAGGAAACAAAACAGAGTGAGGATTTTGATTATTTAAAACAGAAGAAGGCATCCTATTAATAAGAAAACAAGCAGTAAGAACTGCATCCCCCTAAAAATGAAGTGGAACTTGATTATGAAGGAGTAAAGTTCGTGCTGTTTCAATGAGATGTCGATTTTTTCTTTCGGCAATTCCATTCTGTTGGGGTGTATAAGCACAAGAAGATTGATGAAGAATACCCTGAGAAGACAAACTCGTTAAATTGTTGAGAGAAATATTCTCGGGCATTATCACTGTGTAATGTTTTAATGGAAACACCAAATTGAGTTCGAATTTCAGCACAGAATTTTTGAAAGATAGAATACTTCAGAACGATTTTTCATCAGAAACATCCAAGTATAGCGAGAATAGTCATCAATAAAGGTAACAAAATAATTAAATCCCAAAGTTGTACTGACACGACTAGGACCCCAAATATCTGAATAAACAATATCGAACATAGCCAAAGCTTTATTATTAATGATCTTAGGAAACGAAGCACGAGATTGTTTCCCAAGTTGCCAAGACTCACATTCTAAAACACTCAATGAAGATAAACTGGGAACTAAATGTTGAAGTTTGTGAAGACTCGGATGACCAAAACGACTGTGAAGAAGCTCAGCGGAAGCAGTAGAAGCTAATGCAATAGTGGCTCTTGGAGTGGACATGTAATACAAGCCCTGTGACTCATATCCTATTCCAATCATCTTCCCCGTACGCTGATCCTGCACAAAAACATAGTCAGCAATGAAAGAAACAATGCAATTGAGTTGTTTGGTAATTTTGCTAATGGAAACTAAATTATAAGGGCATCCAGGGGTGAATAAGACAGATTGTAAGGTCATTGATGGAATAGGTTGAGCTGTCCCAATGCCTTTAACTTTAGTTTGGGATCCATTAGCTAAGGTAATTGTTGATGAATCGGGAGTATTAGTGAGATTAGAGAACAGTGTTTCATTACCAGAAATGTGATCGGAAGCACCACAATCAAGTATCCAAGGATCGGGAGTTTAGGATTAAGTCAAACAGGCAACAAAAGTGCTAGAATGCGATAGACTGGATGACTGTTGTTGAGCTTGTTGCTTGGCTGCCTGGAATTTGACATATTCTTCATATTCTGGTCCTGTCAAAGTGATGCAGTTGGTTGATGTAGCAGGCAAAGGAAGAATTCCAGCTCCATTACTCTGAACCATATGAGCTACAGGACGTCCAGTACCAACAAATTGGTTTTGAGGTGGTTTTCCATGTAATTTCCAACAAGTTTTACGAGTATGACCTGGTTTATCACAGTAAGTACAATGAACTTTGGACTTGTTACCTCTCCATTTTCGATCACCACTCTGGACAGCAAAAGCAGAAGCCTCAATATTAGGAGGTGTAGATGGAGTGGTAGAGATACGGAGAAGTCGAGCAGAAATATCTTCTAAGGTAGGAACAATGGAACCAGTCAAAATCTGATCTCGAACAGAACTAAGATCGGGTCGAAGGCCAATTAAAGCCAAGACCATAAAAAAACTTGTCTCTTTGTTTTTCTTGTTCAGCAACATTTTCTGTGAAAGGCATAACAGAAACAAACTCGTCTTTCAATGTTTCATTCTGCCCAAGATAACTAGCCATATCCATTTGATTTTGCTGCAAATGGACAATATTAGAGACAACATTGTAAATTCGTTGTATATCATTGGTGTACAACGTTTTGGCCTTTGTCCAGACCTTACAACAGGTTTTACAGGACTGAAAAAGAGAAAGTAATTTGGGATCAAGAGTATGCCATAATAGGCTGCACAACTGAGCATCAATTTTAGTCCATGCTGCCCTATCAGTTGCAATAATATCAGTAGCATTTTTAACAAGATGATCATCATATCCTTGGCCTAAGAACCACAACTCAACAGAATTGAACCAGGAAATATAATTGCTACTGCCTTGAAGTTTAACAGTAGTAATAATAGAAGGATTAGAGAGAAGAGACTTGACCAGTGTAGATTCAGTCATATTCAGTAGCAGAACAGTGCTGCGAAGAGGAGGACGAGTTGACCGGAGTAGGTTGCAGGTGGTGGCGTCGCCGGAGTGAGACGCACGCGCCGGCGAGTGAGAAAGTCGGCAGAGACTATGAGCGTCGCGTGGTGATCGGCGGCGAAGATTCCGTTGACGAGATTTGGTGGCTGAGGTCGCTGGTCACTGGTGCAGCCTTGGATGGTGGTTGTGACTTTAGAAATTGACTTTGAAGGAAGGAAAAAAAAATAGGGTGATTGAGAAACAACCCTAACCAGTAGAGGAGAGAGAGAGAAAGAAAGAAGAATTCAGGCCCTTATTGGCTCTGATACCATGAGAAAACAGAAGATTGAGATGAAGAAAAAAGCTTGCATATTCCCTCAAATGTTAGGGATTTAAATAGTACAACAAAGATACAATTTTAGGAAACTAATAAAGAAGAATCCCTAATAATCAGCTAGCTAATTATGCTCCTAATCAAAGTAATTACAGCAGCAAATCACAGCTAATTACAGCAGCATATCATAACACTTTCTTAAACTTTTAAAAGTTACATACTTTTAGAAAAATAGTTTTGGAATGAGTTTTGCTCATTTTTGTCAACCGTGGATTTACTCAACGGTTGTCGATATGCCAACTTTCCTGTTTTATCTTACACTTGAACTACCACTTGCTGTTTTGCCATCTTCATATATCTTTTGCATAGATTTGCAACAATAGTAGATCCCTCGATGATTCTTATAGATATCCCCCATGAAGTGTTCTAGGTTTATTGCCTTATCTCCTAATAATAGTTACTGCATTTTTACATCTTTTCTGGCATTTTCTTATCTTCCATGGAGTTATAACATTTATAGGGTTGCTTTTCAGGTTATACAAAGTGGAATTCCCAATGCAGAAGAGATCATACTGTCAAACATGGCTGTTGCATTGGATCGTATATGCTTGGAGATTGAGGTATTTGGATTGCTAATACTTCTTCTAGGTTCTTCGATATCAGATTGTATTTGCTTGCTAGAACAACTTATACGAAATGTGACAGTAAATTTTCAGGATCCTTTTGTCTTCCCTCCTTATCATCAAGCATTGAGAGAGCCATTTGACTATTATAATTTTGGTCAAAATTATATCCGGCCTTTGGTTGATTTTAGGTAAGTCCAGTACTTTTATGTTTTCGCTTGTTAATATAGCTTCAGTGGCTTACTTGATATGGTTTGCATACTGCTTTCAAAAACTTGGGAGCATGATAACTTCTTTCACTATCTGTGAGTATTGGTTGTTTTCTGTTACAGCGTTTGGAATTGTTTGAGAATTATGCTATGATGAGTATCTAAAATCTGAGGTTTTCTACCTAGTGCACATTTGGATTCCAATCTTAACATAAATTTTTTGTTCTTTTTATGTCTTTTTTTAAAAAAAAAATTTCATTTCCATTTCCTCCATTCGTGTTTTGTTTACTTTGTCATAGGTGTACAAGTGATCTTATGTCCAATTAAACATAAAAGGCTGTCATAATGCATTAGGTTTATTGAGTTTGGAGAATTTGTTTATACTTATTAGTTATTTGATATTTTGGAGGGGAACCTTTTTATTTTTTATTTTTCCCCTATTACATAGCATGCTGCGTTAGCAAGTCTGTGGTGGGGTTAAGTTGAAAGTTGGATTTACTTGTGATTTAGAAAAAGCCAAGTGCCATGCAAAGAAAAAAAAAGAAAAAGAAAAGGCAATTGTGGATTAGAATGACCGGTAGGTAATTATGACTGTAGCATGAGTTTTAGTTTTGAGGGCACTTTTGTACTTAAAATAATGTATATACTTAACTATAGATGGAACGATGAATGAAATTTCTTCCCTTTGAATATTTATTTTAAAGAATTTGTGTTTGAGTGTATGCTGTGATGTCTGTTCAACCATTCCGAATAAGAGCCTTAAAATCACATAAGATGAATATTTTAATATTGAAGGGACGTTTTATATAAATATTTAAAGAGTGATGCATTAGAGGAATAAGAGCCTTAAAATCACTGACCTTATCATTCATTGAAGTCATGCATTCAGTTGGCTCGATTAATGTGGCTTGAAGTATCAAATAACCAAAATAACCTATTTTTAAAAATATGTTAACTGCATTGATATGGAACTTCGCAATTTCCAAACTGACTTCTGTTGTTAATTTATTTGCCTTCTGAAGTTGTAAGGTTGTATACTTTTGCTTTTTGGCTAGAAGCAAACGAGCTTTTATTTTTCGCTTATAATTTCATACCCAGTAAAAATAATAAAGCATGGGTTTATCAAAAAATAAAAATTTGAAATTATGATTTGGCTTATTTTGGTTTTAAAATATCAGAAACCTGAATGGAAAGCCCAAGGCACAAAATTGTTAATTTTTGTTAAATTCATGAGTTTGGTTCATTGAGTTGCTTTAGCTGGCTAATGCTTGTTTTGACTGGATCAAATAATTTTAATATTGAGGTAAACATTGAATCCCTTTTTTTGCTTAAACAAAGGTTTTGCTGGGTTCCACACTCAAATATTAGTTAACTGTTCTCCCTTTCACTGAATGAACTTCGCTTCCTTCCAGCTGTATGCATATTTTTAATAAAAAAATGTCTTCTTTTTCTGTAACCTGACCTGTTCACTAATAGTAAGACTTTTGGGCTTTTGTGTGATGTTCATACTGGAATAAGCAAATATTTTAGATTTTCCAGCTAGATTTATGATTAGAGAGCCTATAAATGTGAAAATTGCATCATGCATCTCTCTCTCTCTCTCTCATTCATTTAAATTTTTGTTTGGTGATAAGGCTGCATGAGTTTGGGCTTTAGCGGTGGTTAACTGATTATATAAAACCAATGAAATATTAGATGGCCTTCTTGAAGATTTATTGTGATTAGAAAGCCTGCATATCCCAAAATGAAAGCATGCATCATGCTTTTTGTCTCTGCCACTATCTCTCGCATGTGTGCATTTATGCAGAAACATATGCTTTCAGTTATTGATATTCTACTTTAAAGAATTTGTCCCACTCTAGCTTTTCTGTTTTCATGTTGGGGATAATTGAGATGGTCAAATTGTATCAGATTCCACTGATTCAAATTTTTTTGAAGTTCTTATTTCTTAGCACTTCATTTTTATATTGATGAATAAGTTAATTTTACTGGAGCTTTTCTATGCAATTTTATTTCTAAACTAAGTTGCAAGCATTAGGTGATTTGCTATTGCCAGAATTTTATAGTTGAATTTGTTAGTATATTATTGTAATTAATTGACTATATTGTTGTAAGATAGCTGTAAATAACCATCAATTAGGAAGCTAATTAAGGCTGTAATTATCAGCCATAATTAGAAGACAAACAGCCATAATTAGACCATCAATTAGGGAGCTAATTAAGGCTGTAATTATCAGCCATAATTAGAAGACAAACAGCCATAATTAGAAGACAAATTAGGCATCAATTAGGGAGCCAATTAAGGCTGTAATTGTCATCCATAATTAGGAGACAATGGGCATCAATTAGGGCTGTAATTTAGGGATTTATTCCCAAATTTGTGAGATACTTCAGTCTATTTAAACCCAATCAGCTTGAGAGAATAATCAAGCAAATTTCTATTGAAATTTAGTAAGTTTGTCATGGTATCAGAGCCATAGTTAGGCAATTTTAGAGCTGTTCTTTTATGAGTTTCAGCTTTGTTTTCTTTTGAAGAACATAGTGCAGGTTCTGCTGCCTCTAATTCTGCAGCTTCTGTTTCTGCTGTTATTTTTACTTCTGGTTTCTTGTTTAGTTCATATCTTTGATGAACTCTCGGTCATAGAAATTTTGAATTTCTATTTGGAGGTTTTCTTGCTTTAGAAGAGATTCTGGTGGACTTTTTCTATCCTATAACTTTCTGGCTGTAGGATTTTCGTCTTGGTGGGTTTGCTGCTTCTTCTGGTTGAGCTGCTCTTGGTTTTGTTATTATTAATTTTGCATTTTTGGTCTCCTTGTGCTATTCGAGATGGCCACTTTAAACGCAGTTGAGAGTTTTCATGTTCGTTTCATAGAAAAAAATTACTTTTCATGGGAATTTCAGTTTTTGCTCTTTGTTACAGGAAAAGAACTATTGGGCCATATAGATGGAAGTGATCCAGCTCCTAAAGATGATAAGGAGTTGCTTCACTGGAAAGTTAAAGATGCAAGAGTAATGACATGGATTTTGGGGTCAGTCGACCCTCTTATTGCTCCTAATCTGAGGTCTTCTAAAACTGCAAAAGCCATGTGGGATTACTTAAAAAAGGTCTACAATCAAGACAATGTTGCACGACGTTTTCAATTGGAGAGTGATATTGCTAATTATTTCCAAGGAAATCTCTCCATTCAAGAATATTATTCTGGTTTTCAGAATTTATGGGCTGAGTTTACTGACACTATTTATGCTAAAATACCTGCAGCATCTCTCTCTGTAATTCAAGAAATTTATGAGCAAAGCAAAAGAGATCAATTTTTAATGAAGTTGAGGTCTGAATTTGAGACACTTCGCTCAAATTTAATGAGTCGTGTTCCTTCACCTTCTTTAGATGTTTGTTTTGGCGAATTACTTCGCGAAGAACAGCGTCTTCTCATTCAAAACTCTCTCCAACAAGAAAATACTGTCAAGGTTGCTTTTGCTGCCCAAGGAAGAGGAAAGGGTCGGGATATGAGCAGAATTCAGTGTTATTCCTGCAAAGATTATGGGCATATTGCTGCCAATTGTGGAAAGAAGTTTTGTAATTATTGCAAACAATTAGGACATGTCATAAAGGAATGTCCTACACGGCCTCAAAACCGAAAAGCGAATGCTGCCCCAATTGCAATGAATAATTCCACTCATTTTGCTGCTCCAACAGTTTCTACAACTCCCTCTTCAGCTGTTGAACCTGTGGTTCTTACTCCATAAATGGTGCAATAAATGATTATTTCAGCCTTCTCCGCCTTAGGACTACAAGGTAAAAATACCTCCCCCTCTCAACTTTGGCTTGTTGATTCTGCTGCCTCAAATCATATGACAAACACATCTAGCATGCTTAACAATGTTCGCAAGTATCATGGTTCAACTGAAATTCAGATTGCAAATGGTAGTACAATACCTATTACTGAGATTGGAGATCTTAAACCATGTTTCAACAATGTTTTTATATCTCCAAAGCTTTCAACTAAGCTTATTTCGGCTGGTCAGTTAGTAGATAACAATTATGATGTGCATTTCTCTCGTAATGGTTGTCTTGTGCAGGATCAGGCATCGGGGATAGTAATCGGGAAGGGGCCTAAAGTTGGGAGACTATTTCCACTTTTATTTTTCATTCCTCGTATTTCTTCATTTTGTACTACTGTTATTAGTAAGAGTGAACTATGGCATAGACGTTTAGGTCATCCTAATCCTGTTATTTTGTCTCATTTATCGAATTCTGATTTCTTGGGCAATAAAGAACTCTTTGCTAAATTTCCTTTTGATTGTTCCACATGTAAACTCGGTAAAAGCAAAACTCTTCCTTTTCCTTCTAATGGTAGTCGTGCTATCAAATGTTTTGATATAATTCATAGTGATGTCTGGGGTATTACTCTTGTTATTTCTCATGCTCAGTACAAGTACTTTGTGACATTTATTGATGATTACAGTAGATATACATGGGTATACTTCCTTCATTCTAAATCTGATGTATATTTTGTTTTCAAGACCTTTTTGGCCTATGTTGAGACTCAATTTTCTACTTGTATTAAAGTATTACGATCTGATTCTGGAGGAGAATATATGTCTCATGAATTTCAAAATTTTCTACGTGAGAAAGGCATTGTCTCGCAACGTTCATGTCCTTATACACCACAACAAAATGGAGTTGCTGAGCGTAAAAATCGTCATCTTTTGGATGCAACCCGAACTTTGTTAATTGAATCTTCTGTTCCATCCAAGTTTTGGGTTGAAGTCTTATCTACTGCAACTTATCTCATTAATCGAATGCCTTCTCAGGTATTAAATCTTGACTCCCCATATTTTCGTTTGTATCATCAATATCCTAATTATCATGATTTACACACATTTGGTTGTGTTTGTTTTATTCATCTACCTTCTCATGAACGTCATAAACTTTCAGCTCAATCTATTAAATGTGCATTTATGGGTTATAATTCTTCTCAAAAGGGTTTTCTTTGCTTTGATTCAACTTCTAACAAATTTCGTGTTTCTCGAAATGTTATTTTCTTTGAGCATCAATATTTCTTTCCTAATCTTGCCGAGTCTCCTTCTACTTCTCCTATTCTTCCAATTTTTGAGGATTTATCAATTGTTTCTACTCGGTTTAAACCTGTATTTGTGTATGAAAGATGTCAACCAGCGGTGCCCCTTCCCGAGACTGATCCATCATCTATGTCTGATTCTCCTGAATCTACTCTTCGTCGATCTACTAGAGTATCTTGACCTCCAAGACGGTATGGTTTTTCTGATCATCCTTCTGGATATTCTGCCACTTTATCTGATATTTCTGTTCCATCTTGTTACTCACAAGCTTCCAAGAATGAATGTTGGCAGAAAGCAATGCAGGACGAACTTCAAGCTCTTCACGACAATCATACATGGGAAATTCTTCCTTGCCCTCCAAATGTTAAGCCCATTGGATGTAAATGGGTTTATTCAGTCAAGCTTCGTTCTGATGGAACTTTGGATCGATATAAGGCCCAATTGGTTGCTCTTGGCAATAAGCAAGAGTACGGAGTGGACTATGAGGAGACTTTTGCTCCAGTTGCAAAAATGACTACCGTCCGTACAATTATTGCAGTTGCTGCTTCTCAGGGTTGGCCTCTTCATCAAATGGATGTCAAAAATGCTTTTCTTCATGGTGATCTTAAAGAAGATATTTATATGACACTACCACCAGGTTTGACTTCCTCATCTTCAACACATGTGTGTAAGTTAAAAAGATCTTTGTATGGACTCAAACAAGCTCCACGTGCCTCGTTTGACTAGTTTCGATCTACCTTACTTCAGTTCTCATTTGTGCAAAGTAAATATGACTCCTCTTTGTTCCTTCACAAGAGTTCTGCTGGTTTTGTCCTACTCCTTGTTTATGTAGATGACATTATTATCACTGGCACTAATACATCAACGATCCTCAATCTCTAACAATCTCTTCAAACTTCTTTTAAAATGAAGGATCTTGGTCCACTTACATATTTCTTAGGGCTGGAAGTTCATTATGATTCTTCTGGGATATTTTTGCATCAACACAAATATACTACAGATTTGATTACTTCAGCAGGCCTTCAAGATTCATCCCCAGTTGATACTCCTTTGGAATTAAACGTCAAGTATCATAGTCAAGACGGAGATCTTCTTCCTGATCCATCTCTTTATCGGCATTTAGTTGGCTGTTTGAATTATCTGACTATCACAAGGCCCGATATTTCTTTTGCAGTTCAGCAAGTCAGTCAATTCATGAGTACTCCGCGTCACTTACATTTGGTGGCAGTTCGTCGAATCATTCGCTATCTCCTTGGCACATCTTCTCGGGGTTTATTCTTTCCTACTGGCTCTCCCATACGTCTTATTGCTTATAGTGATGCTGATTAGGCCGGTTGTCCAGACACTCGACGCTCTATAATAGGTTGGTGTATGTTTCTTGGCGATTCTTTGATATCTTGGAAAAGTAAGAAACAAGACCGTGTTTCAAAATCTTCTACTGAGTCTGAATATCGGGCTATGTCCGCTGCTTGCTCAGAGATTGTTTGGTTACGTGGGTTACTTGCTGAAATTGGATTTCCTCAGCCTCATTCTACTCCTCTGCATGCTGACAACACTAGTGCCATACAAATTGCTACAAATCCAGTTTTTCATGAACGTACCAAACATATCGAAGTCGACTGTCATTCTATTCGAGAGGCCGTAGATACTGGTGTAATTTCTCTTCCACATGTCTCCACTGCTCTTCAAATTGCTGATGTGTTCACAAAATCTATGACAAGACAGCGTCATCAATTTCTCGTAGGCAAATTGATGCTTCTTGATCGCCCAACATCAATTTGAGGGGGGATGTTAGTATATTATTGTAATTAATTGACTATACTGTTGTAAGATAGCTGTAAATAACCATCAATTAGGGAGCTAATTAAGGCTGTAATTATCAGCCATAATTAGAAGACAAACAGCCATAATTAGACCATCAATTAGGGAGCTAATTAAGGCTGTAATTATCGGCCATAATTAGAAGACAAACAACCATAATTAAAAGACAAATTAGGCATCAATTAGGGAGCCAATTAAGGCTGTAATTGTCATCCATAATTAGGAGACAATGGGCATCAATTAGGATTGTAATTTAGGGATTTATTCCCAAATTTGTGAGATACTTCAGTCTATTTAAACCCAATCAGCTTGAGGGAATAATTAAGCAAATTTCTATTAAAATTCTATTGAAATTCAGTAAGTTTGTCAGAATTTGGATGTCTGTGCTATTTAGATGTGTTTCCTCTTATGCTATCCTCACTTTTGATCATATTGGCTGCAGAAATTCATATGTTGGCAATATCTCTCTTTTCCATGAAGTTGAAGAGAAGCTTCAGCAGGTAAAATTTATTTATTTATTTTTTCAATCACTTGGTGTAACTGCCCTTTGATTACTCCTAAATATTAAATAATTTTGTTCAATCATCTATTGCTCTGTAAGTTTGTTATGAAATCTTTTTGTTTCACTCTTCAAGAAGACTTGTTAAACTGTTATTTTTCTGTGTTGATTAGTTAATAGCTAGGAAGCACGGACATCAACACGACACTACATGGACATTGGCACAACTATTTTTGAAAAATTAGGACATGATATGGGAGTGACAGAATCATAATAAATAATTATATATATTATTATATACGCAATGTATAATTATTCAAATTTAAATTTTAAGATGAAGATAGTTTATCCCATGCAAATATGATTTAGATGTATTTTTAATAATACATATCAGATACTTCAAATTGAAATTTTAGCACATCATACATATTTTTTCATAAAAATGTTGTTAAATTTCAGTTTTCATCATTATTTTACTCATATTAATCCTTATAGATCTTGAAATTTAGAATTAGATCTTGTATATTACACAAAAAGCATCTTAGCTGGGTCAAACCCTTACCGTGTCCAAGCTATGTCCTAAAAAATTAAAAAATATATATATTGAAAGTTTGGGCACATTTGGCGGTAATAGTGTCTGTGTTTCCTAGGTTAATAGTGAACCAAGCATTTTTGGACAAAGGATAGAGTGCTTTCTTGTTCTGACTTCTGTAATTATCTGCTCATATTCTAAAAGGATTGGAGGTAGAGAAATCCTAAAGGGTGGCATTATTCTGTTGCACTTGAATGTTGATTTCTTGGATGTGTCATAAATATTAAGCGTCAATTTAGTCAAATAGAGTTGATTTCTTGAATTTGTTATGAATAGTGTGGTTATATAGAGTTAATATCTTAAATTTGTTGATTGTTAAGTGTTAGTTTGGTTAAATTGTTAATTACTTGAATTTATTGTTCATATTAATTATTTAATTTGAATTTTCTTTTAATTTTTTTTTGGTTCCTCACATCTTTTACGCCTGTACTTGCGCTTTTCACCTAGGCCTTTTTGCACCTTAAGGCACCTTGTGCCTTTAATAATCATGCTTTTCCCTAACCAAACATAATGTAGAACTCAATAAGAACTGTTTAGACTATTCAAGCTCTGAATTAAATATCAGCCAGTATGTTATGTATTGGCTGTTATCAGTTTTCTATTAGATTTTTAGCCTACCGATATGATATTCCCCTTTATGATATATGTGATTGGAAATCACATTTTTCTTTGACCAAATTTGTAATGACTAATGTCTTTGACCATATATAATCCACTATAAATTACTAGACGCACAAGATTATACTGATATTTAGTTGAATTATTCACATATACTTTGTTTGTCATTTTGCATAGTGAAAAATCATTCATGATAGTAGTTCGATATAGTATGTTTCAATCTGATTCCTTTATGCAGTTTTTGAATCTGAAACTGATTATAATTTTGTTATTTAAAACCTTCGACATGACAAATCAGGGCTTTTGTTTGTTTGGCTTCAGAAACAGCCTAGAAGAAAAAGAAACATGCTAAAGAACCATAGAGTTTATTCTAAGGATTGTTTATCATTTTGAACTTATGTCTTCCAATATTATCTGAACAGTTAGATGTTACTCTTGTTGAAGTAGTTGATTTCATGTTGTTGAGTGCAGGGTCACAATATTGTCTTGATATCAAATCACCAAACTGAAGCAGACCCTGCAATTATTGCATTGTTGCTTGAGAAAACAAATCCCTCTATCGCTGAGAACTTGGTGAACAATCTTGTCAATCCTGGGGTCATGTTAAAGAGTATTTTTCTGTGTTTTAAATGCTTGCATAACCTAATTCTACTTGTAATAATGCAGATTTATGTAGCTGGAGATAGAGTTATAACAGATCCTCTTTGCAAGCCGTTCAGTATGGGAAGGTCCTTATTCAGCTTGTAAATCTTTTCAACTTGATTGTACTCTGTCTCATGCCTCTTAAATGATTAGGTAAAGAATTTCTAGCTCTGTATGTTTTTAGGAATCTTATATGTGTGTACTCGAAAAAACACATGGATGATATTCGTGAGCTTACTGAGATGAAGAAAAGAGCAAACATACGAAGTTTGAGGGAGATGGCCATGATTTTAAGGTACTTTAATATTTCTTGATTACATCGTCAAAAATCTTGGATCTGAAGTATATGTGGGCATGTGTTTTGGACTTCCCAACATTTACTATTCTTCCCAACATTTACTATTTTTTTTACTATTTTTAAGATGTTTAATTGAATTGGGAATTAGACTTGGGGAAGAGAACAACTAGCTCTTTTGGCTTCTTTCATGTTTATCATGTTTCTTCTTCTTATGACTGAAACACACTACTGATGAGTGTCACCAAAAGACCAAAAAAAAAATAATAAATAAAAAAAGGGTTAAGTCAGTTTCCAGTGAACCTTTGAGTTGGTGATTTTGCATTTGTCGAGTTCCAAAACATGTCTTTCTCTTAGTTTGTCATCCTTCTTTAGTTAATTGTTTCCTTAGTTTGTCATCCTTCTTTAGTTAATTGTTTCCACTGTTCTGCATTTTAGTTTTTACTTTTTTTGATAAATTGTGTGTGTAACGCTCTATCTGCAGCACCTTTACACCTGGGAAAGACCTGGAAAAGGATTTTAATGAATGACTGAAAACTTGAAAGAGTCTTTCCCTTTAATATGATTCAGATGTACATTGTGTCTCAAAGTTGTTCTCTGTTTCAGTTTACCATATTTCCATGTAATATCTATACATGTCATTTTTTTTCCCCTGATATTTAAAGACAATGAAAATTGTTTAGGGTATGAGGTCAAGATGGTATGAATAAGAAACATTTCAGTGGGAGAGCAGGTATTGATGTACCCAGTGAATGTGATAAACTTCTATTCTGGATTCAACAACAATAGTTTGCAGCAACCAACTAGTCTCCATTTGCTATTGATATCTAATCCTTGTATCTTCAGTAGTCAATGGGTTAGTTTCACAATGGTTACCAAATTTATCACTAAATTTCAGTATGATCACCAAAGTTCAATTTGTATCAGAAAAATGACTAAACTTCAGTTTTGTTTCAATGAGGTCACACTAGTTAAATTTTTTGTAGAGATTCAGTCAACCTTCTTATATGATTATCAAGTATGATGGCTGTATAACCCCTAGAACTATATTAGAAAATTTACCCAGTTATCTTATTGACAACATTTTGATCTATCAATAATGACTATTGAAATAAAAGTGGAGTCAAGCGATACCAATTAGAGTTTGCTATCCATGTTGAAATTTATAATGAGTTCAATAATGATGGGTGAATGTTTAGATTGCATGTGTGTTTTAATGTAATGGATCATGTTTCATATTGATCAGGCTGAAGCATAGTTACCTGGAACACAATATGTCTCGGGTCGTGGTACGGGTACGGGTACATAATACGTTGTTTATTTTAAAATGAGATACGCCGGGGGTAGACTTAGTTGATACGTCAATTTAGATTACCGTACCTGAATTATTTATATTCGGGTCATTAAGCTTTTAGTAATTAAATTGATAAAACTTCATAAATATGATTTGTGAAATTCTTAATAGTTTCTCAATAATCAATTAACTCTTTATGTTCTTAATTATTTTTAATTATAATTATAGCAAAATTGTGTTTTATTTAAGAGAAGTCTAACTAATAATTAATTATTTAATGGGAATGAGATAAAGTTTACAACTGTATTTATTTTTACACTTGTAATACACAAATCACAAGGAAAATGTATTTATTTTGACAGCTGTAACACACAACTCATTAGGAAAATGTCTCTTCTTCTCATCTTTCCTTCTCTCCTCTTTCCTTCTTCGCCGTGGAAGGATAATTTAAACAGGAACTCCACTTCTAACATACTGGAACGCGTTCCAGCGTGTTTGGGATCACTGGAGTACCGGGAATTGGAATGTGAGTCCCAGCTTGCGGTACTTGGGGGGTTTGAGCGAATTAGGTAACTATAGGCTGAAGCTAATCCATGTATCTTCACTAACATATGCTTGTAATTTAATTTGTCTATATGAGTGATCTCAGGCCTTAGTGTTACCAGAAGAAATACTAAAGTTGAGAAGAAAACAAAATAACCAAAAAAATAGAGAGGAGAATAAGAAAAATTACCAATGACATCTGGATTCACAGTATTTGAATTCTTTGATGAATACAATTTTATTGAGCCTTAAAGGCTATTTCATGTTGCTTCTTAGATTTACGTTTTGCATCATTTAGATATTATAAAACTATAGGGTACCGCATTTGTATAAGGTTTGTTCTGAAAAATGGAAAAAAAAAAAAAAGAAACTGCAAGCTGAGAAGCAACAATACTTGTCAATTGCAAGATTTTCAATGTGATTTTGGATATTTTTCATAGATTCTGTCTGTTTTGTTGATGTTCTTGAATACACACTAGTGCTTTATATAGGAGATCTTCTGAATGTATAATCTAAATACAGGGATGGTTCGCGAATAGTGTGGATTGCCCCAAGTGGTGGTAGGGATCGCCCAGATCCTCTGACCAGAGAATGGTATCCAGTAAGTGCTTTTCTATTTTTTTTCACCACCTTTCTTTTCCAGGAAAGAAAAATTGTTTTGGATTTATATTTGATTTATTTTGTCAATTTAAGCATCATTTTTTAAATAGGTTTAAATTTATGCAGCCATTGATTTTATAGTAAACGTTGAGCTTAGTTCTTTTGTGTAATGGTGCACCATGGACTTCTAATAATATTGCATTTCAATAGTACAAAAAAATCGGTTTGTTAATGGAGAAGTCCTCAACGTTTTCAAAATTTATAGTTATGGTCCTTACTCTGGAAATAGTACAATAATCATATCTTTTAATTATTCATCACAATTATAGCCAGGCTCTAAATTGATTTAAATACATGTAAAATTAAATCACAATTAGTGTAACTAAACATAGATAGTAATAAATTTGGTGGCCATGGATTAATCATTTTCTTGTTATAACCTTTTAAATCGATTTTACTTGTGCTTAATTGGATTTTGGCGTCTTGGCAATGATTGCACCAAATAGCTAAGATATAGGCTGTAGTAGGCTATTTACAAAGTGTAAACCAAAATTGTAAGATTCGTAAAAAGTTCATGGCTTCTTTTGTAATAAACAAAAATGAAATTTACCAACAGATATTTTAGCTCTCATGAGATAATTAATTTGATAATAATAATTTTTTTTTAGAATTTTTTTGAGCAGTATATTTATTTGTGCAATTCTTGTCTATAGAGAAGTTTTCCATTAGAGCACATGTAGAATAATGGTCTCTTTGTTGGGAGTATGGTATGTTGTATGCATATCTTCCTTTCCTTGCCAGAGCTAATGCATTCAGCAGTCTGGTTGAGGAGTATGAAATTGCAATATGAGTGAAAAATCTATATGGGGCCCTTGCTTTCTTTTGTTTCCAATTGTGCCTCGTTACTTTGGGCCAGTGTACTCCTTTTTGGACCTAGCGTGCATATATTTTGCCACTTCTTGCAGGATTAATATTTCCTTTTTGTCATCTGAAGATAAAATTAAATCAAAATTTCCAGCTAAATTATCTTTTCTCAAAGGGTGCAAGGTTTGTATTAAGCCTACTTGATTTATTCTTCTAAGGAATCGTTCTCCTTATTGGAGAAGAAAAATGGGAATGCTAGATGGATGAAAGAAAAAGAAGCCACAACAATTAAATGGATGAAAATGTGAAAGCCAAATGGATGAAAGAAAAAGAAGCCATGGCACTCACCCAGATAAGAAGACTAGGCCCAACTCTATAAAATCAAACATGTGGTATGAGAGCCAATAGTTTGGTAGAGATGAGGATGGAGATGGTGATCGTATCTCGTGGTTGACCATATCCCTCCACGTCGAAGAGCAAAGGTTACTCTCGGTGGGCTCCAAACTAATGGAAGTATAAAAAGTTTTAGGTGATGTCGTATACTTAGGTTTGGATAGGGACAAGTATGGAGACGGTGTTCATATCCCATGGTTGTCCATATCTTTCCACGTGGAAAAGAGTAAATGTTACTCTTAGTGGAATCCAAACTGGTGAAAGTATAAATGGCTCTAGGTGACATCGTATACTTAAAGCCGGATGATGGACTAACTATTGGATGGTCCTTAGCTAGAGTTTGGTTTAGCAGAGAATCACTAGGGCCTCAAAGAGAATAGACTTAGGTAATCTGTGATGGACCTCAATACTAGGTTGCCATTTATGTTTGGCAAGTGATAACTGGTCAAGTACTTGAGAAGTATTGGAGAATATAAATAATCTCACATTAGGAAAAGAGAATAAGAGAGGGTGACATATAAGTAGTGTAGATTAGATCTTAATACAAGTCAATTGATTTTGTGTAAAATGAGGATCCAATCCCATTTATGTGGCACTAGTGTGGTGTGCATTTAGCCCAACACTTATATAGTTTCAACATGGTATCAAAATTCAGTTGTCTCGCGGCACATGAAGATCCAAAAGTGGAAGGAGCTTAGTGGGTTGGGTTTGGCATGATAAAAAAGACTTGGGACTCAAGACCTAAAGCTTACAAAGAAGCAATGGTCAGTGAGGAAGATGCAGACACAACTTGTGGCCTTTAAGGTTCAAGAGTACAAGTCTAGACAAAATAGAAGAGAGACATCCGAGGCCTCTAAGACTCAAAAAGAACACAAGCCTAGACAAGAAAAAGACGTGAGGGCTTTGAGATTCAAAGGAACAAATTTAGGAAATGAAGACTAGTCACAATTTGGCCAAGCCAGTTGAAACTTGAACGGGAATGTTGGAAATAGAAGAAGTAGCCATGGCCATATGAAGAATAAAAGAAAAAAAAAATAAGAAAGCCGGATGGATGGAAGAGAAAGAAGCCACGGCAATTAGATGGATGAAAATAAAAATGCAATCTCACATCAGCAAATTAAGGCAAAAAAACCAAAATATAAAGTAGTGCTCATCAAGCTAAAATGGCTTTAGTGGAGATGAGTAACACAGAAAAACCCATGAACAAATGAAGTCTATCTGTCAATCTATACAAGTCAACACATTCAGCCTAGAAGAATGAAGGCCAGAGGGCCAAGCGACTTTCTTTTTAAAAGTGCCCATGATTAATTAGGAATGCTGAGAAATGGCAGTGCAGAAAGCTCACAAACACGAACAGCACACACATCAAACTGAACCTCTAAGGGTATGGCCATTCTCATTTATTTCTCAAGTGTTGGTATAGGATCTAGTTGCAAGGAAGATGCTTCAAGGACATTGCAACCATGCCTGTGAACATAATTTTATCTACATAAATATGCCATACTCGACTACTTTAATACTCAAACCTGACTTGCCTCTTACCTAATCCCACTAACTGTCTTGCTAATGCAAGTAAACTTCTAACTGAAATCTGAACATTAGTTTGCTTCCAAAAAACAAAATCACTGAAGTGTATCGAAGTAAATTCTGAATTCCTAATAGAGACAGAACTTTTCAAGCATTCTTGCAAATTATGAGTAGATATTTGCTAAGCTTCAGTACTGTTGTTAATCACAGCATGGTTGGTGATGTTTTATGTTCTTTGCTCTGTGTCAAAAGACAATGAAGTCTTAAGCATTCATACATCAATGGCCATCAAATTTGTTCGTTCGGTACCTTTATATTCAATCTATTTGTTTGTGGTACCTTTACATTCAATCTATTTGTTTTTGTGGTATTATACTCATTCATGCTGATATAAGTGGGGCAGGCACCCTTTGATGCTTCTTCTGTAGACAACATGAGAAGGCTTGTTGAACATTCTGGTGCTCCAGGACATGTTTATCCATTAGCAGTATTATGCCATGACATTATGCCCCCTCCACCTCAGGTATATCCTTGTTTTATTTTGTCTTTTTATGACATTATTTGATGTGTTTTGTTACATTGTGTGACATTAATGCATTGGAAATGTTCAGGTGGAAAAGGAAATTGGAGAGAGAAGAGTGATCACCTTTCACGGCACTGGATTATCAATTGCACCAGAAATCAGCTTTTCTGAAATTGCTGTTACTTGTGAAAATCCGGAAGAGGTTGGTCAAAATTAATATGCTGGACATGCACCTTCTAGTTATTTGTAGTGAAAAAAAAAAGGATTGACAATAAACTCATCACATGGCAAATGTCACCTTCAATTGGACTTTAGTCTTTGTAACATGTGTTTCCATGAAAAATTCTCCATGTCTTTTCTTAGTGAAATCCACATAAGAGCTTTTACCTTTAAAGGTTACTTCTTGCCATTTCTTCATTTAACAATCTTCATATTGGCATTGGCTTGTAGAGGTCATCACCACTAATATCCTAAAGAATATTGGTTTACTGTGAATAAAGGTAATTTTTGCCAAAGTGACATAGGATGGGCTGGAGGTTTGGTTATAAGGAGATGAATTTTGGTTTATGTGGGGTTTAGGATGAGTAGATGGACAGCAGGCTAGGGTTTTAAAGAATGGAGTTCGAAAAACGAAATTAAGTAAACAAGCTGTGGAGCTGTAACGGGAAATCGTGGGGCTGTATGGGACAAATTAAAGCACTATGAACAGCAACTTGAACAGTAAAAGAAGATGAAAAATTTTAAGCTTCATACCTAAACTTTCTATGACATCATACCCAATATCCCATGGCTTCACATCTAGGGGTGAATTGCATCATACAATTTGAAATAACGTAATTGCTGGTTTTTTTTTTATTCAATGCCAAAGCTTCCTTCAAAACATTACAATGCCTAAGTATTTATAGATTCACATAACTCCTAGTCCTTTAAGTAAAGGACTTCAAAACTAGCTTGAACTCCTAAAATAAACAGGAAAGGAATAAATTCTTCTTAAACCATCAAAGATCCAATAAGACTTAAAAACTAAAAATAAAGACACCTAATGAAATAGGAAAATATTTTCTAGTTAAGTTGAAAATTACATATAATTTCTCATAAACTGAAATTAATTCTTATTTTCTCCAATAAATACCATATTAAATCTATCCCATAATTCTATGCTTGAGTCCTTGAATTTGAAGTTTTTTGTCTTATTCTTTGCCACAAAGCCTTCTTATAAGAAGCCATATTGCATGGTAAAAGGTGCAACTCATGGAAGTAGTGTAAACCCACCAATGGCGCTTCTGAGATTTAATGTCTCGGATCCACATCGCCTCTAATCCAATTTTTCATGAAAGAACCAAACATGTAAAAGTTGAATGTTATTTTGTCAGACAAAAGATCGAATTTGGATGTATTATCACATATTTCGTTAATCCCAATAATCAACTGCCAGATATATACTTATTAAGTCTCTTAGAAGACCAAGAATCAAATACATTTGTAACAAGCTTGAAGCATACAATTTGTATACTCTAACTTGAGGGGGAGTGTTAAGTATATAACAATAATTGGGGATCAAATTATTGTAATTAGGGATTGAATGGCTGTGATTAAGGGATTTGATAGGGATTGATTGTTGTGTTTTAAGTGTTAAGTATACAATAATAAATAGGGATCAAATGGCTGTAATTAGGGATCAAATGGCTGTGATTAAGGGATTTGATAGGGATTGATTGTTGCGTTTAAGAGATTCCATAGATGTATATTTCCTAATCAAGGTGTAGAAACTTATATATAAACCCTTGTATATGAGAAAAAAAAATATTTTCCTTCATTTTCTTTCCTTCTATTTCTCTCTTCTCTCTCTCTCTCTCTCTCTCACATATCTATATATATCATTCTTCATAAAAGTCAATTGACGTAATACCTAATGGTAAAGGTAAGAAAGATCATAAAGAGATAAAAGTGAGATCTTTGTACCAGACATTTTAAATCCATGTTGTCTCTCTAGAATACATATCTAATTTGGTTTGTGTTTCTGTATGCTTCTTTCTAGATGCATCAATGTTTGTAAAGGAAGGCATATAGACGGTGGCCTAAATGGTTATGACTATTATTATTTTTATTTTCTTTCGTGTGCGCGTCTGTGTTTGCACATCCACACCAGTTTTTGACAATCCTGTTTTGGTTATTTTGAGTCGTTCACATTTGAATAACCATGATTTAGAAGGTAAACACCTGAATTATGAAAGATCTATTTCATAAATTTACATTATTTTTTAAAGGGACTTGATCCAAATTGTAATCGTGGAGGGCCAAAATTTCTCATTACTATTGACAACTGGCAACGATCTTCCTATCTGCCAAGCTATGTTTGTCATATCAGGCTTATACATGATAAATATTTGATTGGTGCATAAGCAATTGAAGCTATAATTAGGGCTAGAATATGGGCATGCTCTATTTTGTTTGGCATGCTAGAAATCATGGCTTAGATCTTAAAAAAAAAATATCGCCACCTTGCGTTTAGGTGGAGCTATCTTTAACTAGTCATGTTGGTAGGCATAATTGTCAAAATCTTATGATTTGTGATTTGAATCTTACGATCGGATAAGATTCAGTAGCCAAACAATATGAATCTTAATGTGAATCTTAAAAGGTACTGAATGAGAATCTTTTGTATCTTACCGATTCAATAGTAAGATTCAGATATATGTCATTTATCATTGGGCCCGAGTGTGTGAAGGATGTGGCACTTTTGTTGTCGCATTAGAAGAATTAATTTTTATTTTTTTGTTGCTTGTAACAGCACCTGTGAAAAGTTTTCATCTGAAGTTTAGGAAGTATCTGGGATAAATCTGGAAGTTCTGTATAGGTATGGTAGGGTGTAGTTACAAGATTAAACTATTGGAAGTTCTACTTCACTTAAACAAGATTAGTATGTGAAGTAGCTTGTGCCTATAGTTGGTGCACTGCTGTAATATTTGAATGAAATGGATTAGCTCTTCAAGTGAGACTTCTGTAAAACTCCCTCTATTCTTCTCAATACAATGTTAACACAGTGATGTGATGATTTCAAATTCCCAAAGTTCTTATTTGTTTATAAAGAAATTACAGCACTTGGATATTATCTTCTGAATTTTTTCAACTCAGTTGTCCTTTTCTGTTACAGGCTAAGAAGGCATACACACAGCTTCTATATGACTCTGTGGCTAAGCAATACAATGTGCTTAAATCTGCCATACACAGCAACCGAGGACTAGAGGCATCGATTCCAACTGCTTCTTTGTCACAACCATGGAATTAATCAACATTTTATCTGTTTAACTAGGTATTTTCCTCTTTCTTAAGATTTATGAAACAAGGTGTAATTAAGATATAATGTCTTATTGTCGCCTTAAAATCAAGCAACTTAGCAAAATTATTCAAGTCATGACAGGGTTACTGTTGACAGATTCTGATACTGGTAAGGGGACTAACTGGGAGGAAGGCACATTTAAAGAGTTGTTTAACATCCTTCTGAATAGGGCACAAGTTTTGGCAAGAGTTGGAAGAGATGCTGTAAGACTTTAATGCTAGAAAAACTTAGATGTCATAAGTCGTTTAAATGGCTTCCGATGTGCGATTATAGACCACACACTCACATGCATGTTTCTGGTTTACATTTTACTTGGAACATCAGACTATCTGACTTGTTATTTTGGCTGGATGCATTTTGGAAGTATTTATTTTAGTTGGAAACTTGAAATAGTTCTCTTATTTTCATGCCTCGATGAAAAAATCACTTCTAGGTTGAACACATAATGTTTATGTTAAAAACATCGAAAATATGGCTTGCATAGGAGGGGCCAGTCCAGATAGAAAGGTAGAATTAGTATCATTTAACTGCCTGTCATTTTCTTATTGGTTATTAAAACCAGTGCACTATGTTATTATTTAAAATTTTATTTTACATGTTTCAGGATAGTATGTATAGTTTTGCAACGCCTGAACCAGCTATCTGCCTGTCCACCGACAAAATGCAATATTAGGCAAAGTGTTTTATCCTGATAACAATGTGGATTACTTTTGTCAAAGATTGAGCAGTGTAGCATCAGGCAGT
Organism: Garcia nutans; assembly: GCA_947685225.1. NCBI lineage: Eukaryota > Viridiplantae > Streptophyta > Magnoliopsida > Malpighiales > Euphorbiaceae > Garcia > Garcia nutans. Next base: position 23,597,273 of record CANTUV010000026.1, read on the forward strand.
ATCTGGATGCATTTTGTTGAAGCTGAATCCATCATACATTTTCTTGGCAGATGAATTGAACATAAATTGGAGCTTCTGAGGGCATAAAAATCAGGTGTACATACATATAACAGTCCCTAGCAAGACAAATGTAAGTCTTGAGGCAATTTTGTGTATATTCACTCAAATTGTCATATATTTGATCATATTTTTTAAGCCAATTGCTCAGAAGGTTAATTCTTTTTGTTGTCTTTCAATTGATATTTTTATGATTTCATGCATAATACTCAAGATATGGAAATAACAGGAACTGCGGCTGTATGAGCATATTTTTGAAATGCAAAGAGGCACAAGTGTATTCTAGAGCAAGTCCCCTCTATTGGAAGAGTCAATTTAATGAGAATTTGGTTAATCATATGCGAACGTATCATGGTTTCATGCTTTCCTGTTATTATAGACTCGTCGATAATCTGGGCCGTCCATTCTGGTCCAATCTAAATCGTACTGGGAAGGGTCGGTCTGATTATTATATGGACTTATTTTGGTTTGGTTCAAATTGGTTTGTATGTTTAAACCGATTTTCATTTTTCAATTTTTTTATAAATTATTTGTAATTAATAATAATATTTATCATGAGATTAAACACTTGACTCGTGATTTTTTATACTATTAATTAAATAATAATTATTAAAATAAATAATATTGATTGTTAACAAATTAACAATAGTATTAAAAAGGAGTTATTAAGAATTAGCAAATAATGATATTATCATTAATTGTAAAGTAGTAGCAAGTCCCCTCCATTAATAGGCATCAACTTCAATTTAATAGAGTTTTGTATAATTTTACACGAACTTAATTTCAAAATAAAAAACTCGCCAGATTTAATGGACTCAATTTCAAAATAAAAAATTCGCTAGATTTAATGGAGTTTTGTATCATCTTTGTACAAATTCAGTTTCAAAATAAAAAACGCGCCAAATTTAATACTTGGTGATAATTTATAAGTAGTAGCAGCAGCAATAGTAGTAGTAGTAGTAGCAAGTCCCCTCCATTGAGTCTTATTTAATAGGCATCAACTTCAATTTACTGGAGTTTTGTATCGTTTTTGTACGAACTCAATTTCAAAATAAAAAAACTCGCAAGATTTAATGGACTCAATTTCAAAATAAAAAACTCGCCAGATTTAATGGAGTTTTGTATCATCTTTGTACGAACTCAATTTCAAAATAAAAAACTCGCCAGATTTGATATTTGGTGATAATTTATAAGTAGTAGTAGTAGTAGTAATAGTAGAGCAAGTCCCCTTCATTAACTCAATTTCAAAATAAAAAACTCGCCAGATTTGATACTTGGTGATAATTTATACTTGAATGAGTTATGGCATTTGAGAATTAATGCTCTATGTAATTAACAATTGAAGTAGAAAAATATTTTGTTTTAATTCTAAAAAATCAAGTAGGGTGGGGATCCTCTTTCTCTAAAGCAATTTGCTTGAATAGGGATATGTGGGCAGAGAATCTCTCTTTGTTTGTCGAGATAAGGCAGAGATGAAAAATATACTATCTGCCCTGTATACATACATACATACATACATACATGTATAAAGTGAGGGGCAAGCAAAATTTAGATATTGAAGTTTTGATATTCTCAAATTTGGAGGAAGAAAATACAGAATTATTATGGATGTTATATTTTATTTATTTTAATTGTGGAATAAATTCAAGTTGATGGATTTAATCCTATTATATTTTTTGAGTTTTATTATATGCAAATATTGGATTATTATATGGTGTGGAACATTTTCAGCTTTTTATATTATTGAGTTTCAATTTAAAAAATTACCTATGGAAATCCCAACTTGCAGGGGCAGGACCAAATCTGCCTCCATTTATAGGGTGAAGATGGGAGCAAGATGAGTATTTTATATGATGGTTTATATAAACTTTGTCTGAATCATAAGTTTGCACAAGTTTTAGTTACCTTGCATTCAAATGTTGGTTCAAAACATGACTTAATTAATGAAAATTCTTCATTCTTGTAGCATAAAAGACTAAGACATATCTCTAGGGAAAAAATTGGAAGATTAGTAAAGGATGAAATTTCACAAAATCTAGACTTTTCTGATTTTCAAGTGCATGTGGATTGCATAAAAGGAAATCAAATCAAGCTTACAAAGAAAGGTGCCATAAGAAACAATGACCTTCTTCAGATAGTTTATACAGATATTTGCAGATCATTCTTTGTTCTTTGTTTCACTGGAGAGAGATATTTTATCACCTTTATAGATGATTTGTCTCAATATGGTTATATATATCTAATGCATGTAAAGTCTCAAGCCTTTGACATCTTTGATATATACATTACAATGGTTGAGAGAATTAAATTAAAATATTAAAATTGTGAGATCAAATCAAGGTGGTGAATACTATGGTAAATATGATGAATCAGGACAAAATCCTAATCCTTTTGCCAAATTTCTAAAAGCATGACATTCATGCTTAATTAACAATGCCAGGTATGCCACAGCAGAATGGCATTGCTAAAAGGCGTAATCATGCATTAATGGAAATGGTTAGGAGTATGATGAGCAACTCTATCGTACACATATTCCTTGTGGGGTGAAGCTTTAAAGAACACAATGTATATCTTGAATAAAGTTCCTAGTAAATCGATTCCAAAGACTCCTTTCGAGTTATGGACTAGGATGAAACCTAGTTTGAGACATTTATATATAAGGGGTTGTCCAGCAAAGGCAAGAATCTTTAACCCATATATGAAAAAAATTAGATTCAAGAACTATTTATGGATATTTTATTGGTTATCTAGATAAATAAAAAAAGTATAGATTTTATTGTCCTAACTATAGTGTAAGATTAGTTGAAGCCGATAATACTATATTCTTAAAAAATGGCAAAATGAGTGGGAGTAATGGACCAAGAAAGGTAGACATTGAGGAAACAAGAGTGGATATCCCACCACACTTTTTATCTCAAGAAATTGTTGCTCTTTGTCCTTCTCAGCAAATTGAGAAAAATGAGAAACATAATAAAGATGGTTCATTACCTCAAGAAAATATTGCCATTAAAAATATTGTAGAACTACTACAACTGGCTCCTTTAAGAAGATCTTAAAGGGAAAGGAAACCTACCATTTTAGATGATTATATGGTGTATCCACAAGAATCTAATTTTGATATTAGGATAAAGAAGGATCTTGTTTCATTTTCACAAGCCATGGAAAGTGATGATTCTAATAAATGGATAGAAACTATGAATGAAAAGTTAAAATCTATGAACCATAATGGTGTCTGGAATCTAGTTGATTTGCTTGATAATTATAAACTGGTGCGCGTGAGCTACGCTATAGCAATACCGCAAGTACACGGGTCGACCAAGTAATAAAGTAGTGAGTGAGTTATCATTCCACCGAGGACAAGGTAAAGTACTAGTGCAAATCTTAACCGTTGTTTAGCAAATCAATAGGTTTGTGATGTGGTGTAATTAAAAATAATTAATCTAATGACTGAAAGTAAAGGGAAATTAAATGTTGAGCAAAAAGGATTGATGGTAATAAAACTATCCAGATATTGAATCCCCCTAGCCTCAATGATATTTATGAACATTAATTCAGTTAAATCATTTAATATAGTTGAGTTGGCATTCCTCTAACTTAGACTAAAACCTCTCTCGAGTGAATTAATCCCTAATCACTAAGCAAAGTGCCAGAATCTCTTCTCAAACATAATTAATTAGATCTTGCATTAAGAACAAGAAACTATAAACCAAAGGATCTTGTAAGTATATCTCTAGTACTCCAATCAATCCTCAACCCTATGAGTATTCAATTCATATCAAGCTTTCTCAAGTCAATAATATAAAAATTGCAACCAATCAATAAGCATGCTATTATCAATTGGAAATAGATTATTAAGTATCATAAGAATAAAACAACTCAATCAAATGATTCAACTAAATATAATTATTCAATCCATACAAATAAGCTAGGGTTCATCAATATCTAGATAGAGAATGAATTAGTTCATGTTCAAAACTAGAAAAACAGAACAAGAAAAATGAATAAAAGAAACCAAACAATCCATGAAGAATAATTTGTATTTCACTTCAATCCTCGATTTTTGATTTAGATCTTGTTTAGAGTATATTTTCACCCTCAATCTCAGCTCCAAAACTCTCCTCTTTGCTTTAGAAGTCGGCTCTAGGTTATAAAATATGAAATTCGGATCCTTAATTCGTGCTTCAGCGAAGCTTTTATAGTGTAGATAATTTCGCTTGACACGCCCATGTCACTGGACGTGTTATTGCCACTGAGATTTTGAACATAAGGCACGTCCAGTGACACGCCCATGTCACTGGGCGTGTCACAGCTACTGTGAAATATTGCAAAAGGCACGCTTGGTGACACGCCCAACTCCCATGTCACTGGGTGTGTCAATGCTTCTGTATGCAGCATCAAGGGCACGTCATGGGCGTGTCCATTGATGAATTTTGCTCTTTTCTTCTACTTTCATCCGTAAAATCCTCTGAAATGACCATAAGCCTCAAAATACATAGAATTCCTAAAATTAACCCTAAAATACACTTTGAACAAACAAATAAACTCAATTGGATAATAATCATATTAAGAAATAGGAATAAAATATCATCAATTGTGCACTTATCAAATTCCCCCACACTTGAGTTTTTGCTTGTCCTCAAGCAAACTAAATCACTGTAATAAGCAGAAATGACGGAACCCCTCTATATTCAAAAAGAAAAGTAAAGTTTTGACAATACTTGAATCAGAAAACCTCACTTTCCCAACCAAAAACTGATTCACAATCATAACAGCTGAATCAAGAAGTTTCAAAATAAAAAATATTACAGACCTAAAACCTAAAAATCCAGAGTTAAAAGATTGAGCATAAAATTTCGGAAAATTAGAAAGCCATGAGCAAAGTACGAAAAATGTAAATTTTCTCTTAAGTTCTCTAACCTTCAATTTTTTTTTTCAAATGTATATACACATGTATATACATTTTAAGGAGCCCGACTTGTTTGAACTGACACTAACCTTTTGACGCAAAGGTAAATATTTGTGATGCCGACCCCCGATTACTCAACCAGAATCACCGTTCAAATGGCTACTAGCACTATTCATGATTCCAACTCATTTGTTTTAATTCAAGAGTAAAAATCAGCGGAACAGGGATAAATTTTCAAAGCTCCTTTAATTAGAATTATTTATTTATTTATTATTATTATTATTTTAAAACAACTCAAGGGTCAGAAACATAAGGGTCATACTAAGTCCGACTCAAGAATCTAAGGAATTATAACATGCTCAAAAATGTAACTAAGGTTTTAAACTTTAGATGTGTCCAATTTCCATCAATCCACAACCCAACTATAGTTATTACGATCGATCCTCAGCAATTGATCAAGATCACTAAGTTAACCTCAACAAGAAATTGTCATTTAGGAAATCTCAAATTAGTTCAACATATAAAGGGAAACCACATCAATTCACACTTATTACAACAATCTAGCTCACTTAAATCCAAAAAGAAAAACAATTTGTAGAAATTAATTGAGACAAATGAATCAAATAGAAAGAATGAAATAATAAAAATTCAATCAAGAAAGTATACCTCTCCCCCACACTTAAGACGCACATTGTCCCCAATGTGTGTGCAAAACAAAAAATAATGAAGAGAGAGAAAAACTGCCCTTTTCATGTCCATGAATGGATAAATATGAGTACGGTGCCAAGAGTATGGTGAAGGAGGATTTGCCTCAAAATAAAAATCTAAAATGCAAAAAGAAGAAAAAATAAGGTTAAGACATAAATAAATAAAATAAACAAACAAAAGAAACAGTTCTTAAAGAAAATAACAATAGTCCAAAAGCAATTAAAAAGAAAGAAAACTAAAAAGAATATTAAACAAGCAAAGAAATGAAAATAAAACAAAAACAAAATAAAAATGTGGGCTAGTAAAAAATCGGTGCATCGCCGGAATAGTCACTGCCAGTCTCATCATCGGAAATATCAACTTGAGGTGCAGGTGCAGGTGCAGGGGCAGGTGGCTGATATGGTGGAGGTGGTGGTTGCGAAGGGTGAAACCCTTGAAACCGCCAGAATTCCAACATAGATTGCTCCAGCAATTGCCGTCTCAAGATCTCGTGATCCAGCTGGGCTTGGAAAGAAGTAGTCTGGTCAAGTATAAACTGCTACAGCTGGTCCTGCTGGATTAAGATCTTATTTTGATTCAGCTTAATATTCCCTATCTTCCCTTCAATCCTACAAATCTGACGCTCTAAATTTGTGGGTTTCCTGTCATCATCCCACTCAACATTAACTGACTGACGCCAATCCCGGAATGTAGGAGTCTGGACAAAAGAAGGTCCAACAGAAGAAGAAGGTGCAGTAGCAGTGGTTGAAGGCCCAGCGGCGGTGGATGAACCCAGAAAATCTGATGGTGGAGGTGGTGGTATATCCGAAGGAGGAGCAGAGGGAGCTGCCTCTAGTATATCTGAATCCATAAGAGTTGCCTGCAGCCCAACTACCTTCTCTCGGTTCAGTCTCTTTAATGTGTCCATACCCAACAACTTGGGCATACCATCCACCGTCATAGGTAGGCAGCCATCTAACACACCCAGATGACGAGCGAGTCTTGTGACATACATGCCACCATGTAAAGTACCTGATGCTCCTTTTTTAGACTGCTCGTAGAAAAAATGTGTGATGGCATATGAGACATTGCACCGGGTCTTCTGTACCATGCAGTGCAAGAAAAATAGATCTCGCAAGCTTACCACCCCTATGCTACTCAGCCGAGCTGTAAGAGTGTGAACTAATAGGTTGTGCACCACTCGGCAGGGGAAAGACTCGAAGTTGGATGCCTTAACCTTGGGTTGATACTTATCGACAGTGGGTGCAAAGGTCCGCCAAACCCTAGGAGGAGTAACCTCGTACTCAACAAAATCCACCTTGGAGTTTAGATAATCAAAGGTCTGTACTTTCTCTTCAGTATATAACCCGAGATGCACCCCAAGGTCATTAATGCTCATGTTGAATCTCTGCCCTCCTAGTCTGAATTTAATCGTTGGCTTAGTAATTGAAACCTTGGTCTTCTGGAACTGGAAGGTGCAGTAAAATTCCAGTGTTAGCTCTCGATAGGAAGGCTCATTAATGGAGAATAGTTGGTCCCACCCTGGTTGATTAATCAATTCCCGAATATCTGCTGAAATATTAGCCAATTTCATAGCATCCCAATATAAAACACGAGGTGGGGACCATTCTTTGTTACCGAAAAGTTCAAATCGCCTTCTTTCCTCGGCATTCGAAAATCTAAGGCATTTGTGGGTGGCCATGAATTTAGAAGTTGGACGGGTAGCGGGTTGGCTGGAACTGCCTTCCCCTCGTGCATGCTTGGTGGGAAGCTAGGAAGATGATTGTCTACGAGGCCCCATTGTCGGTTAGTCTGCAAAACAAACCAAAGAGATTCCTCAATAACAACACAAGTATAGCATGATACAAGGTTACCAAAATGCCGGCATTATAACTATAAAGCATAACCAAACGTAATCCACCTATAGCCATACACGCTTAACCAACCAAAAGCAACAAAACAATCCGAACAGCAATAAACATAATCAACCAAAAGCAACAAACCAATCCGAACGACAACAATAAACATACCAAAATAAAGGCAATTCCCACAATAACAAGACATTTTCCAAAAATAACGAGTAATTAGAATCCAACAAACAAAACAATCAATATATAAATCAAACCACAAACCAATTCAAAAATAAACAACCGCCGAATCAAAACAGAATTCATAACAAATAAAATCAAAATTAATCAAATGCCGCAAAAATTATGAGAAATAAAAACACATCAGAATAAAGCAAACACATCATGAAATTTCTAACTTCAAGGCAAAGACAAGAAGATACAAGGAATGTACACGAAAAATGAAAGAAAAATGAAAGAAAACAAATAAAAATCGCAAAAATTGATATTCCGTACCTGAAAAGCGAAAATCGTGTGGAACGAGTGAATTCAATGGAAAAATAGCAAATGCATGCAAATAATGCAAGCCGGGAGTGAGAATCTCTCCTAAAGTGAGTGGGTATGTGAATGCGCCAATGGGAGTGCAAGAAAGTTGAGAGAAAATGAGAAAGAAAACTGAAAATTTCGTGAAAAATGGCATCTGTTCTATATATAAAGACGTCGGCACGCCCATTGACATGCCCGTGTCACTGGGCGTGCCCTATAGTATAAAAGACAGTGTACACGACACGCTCACAGACACGACCATGTCAATGGGCGTGTCACAGGTACTGGATGAAATGATAATCGACACGCCCACAAACACGGGCGTGTCACATGTACTGTGACAACAAGCAAACGACACGCCCACTAGTTTGGGCGTGTTCTGAGGGCGTGCTGGATAATTTTTCGTCATTTTTCATTTTTTTAGAGACACGTCCATGGACACAGGCGTGTCACTGGGTGTGTTATAACTACTGTTTCTCATGCAAAACGACACGCTCATAGACACGACCGTGTCACTGGACGTGATGTAGCTACTGCCTGAAAAAAATAATGACACGGGCGTGTCTTTTAATATGCTCAATTTACTCCTCAAAATCAAATTTCCTCTACAAATTCCAATGAATGCAAAACAAACAAACAACCACCCAATAAAAGAAAGATAAAACGAAAACAAAATGACGACACAAACCAAAAATATAAAACGGTGGGTTGTCTCCCACCCAGAACTTCTTTAATGTCGTATTAGTTGGACGGTAGGGTAAACTTCCCTAGTCTTGGAGGTGTAAAACCTCCTTCATGTCTTGTATTTCCCCTCTGAGGTATAATTTGAGCCTGTGCCCATTAACTTTAAAATCTCCTTTTTCCGGGTGAGTTATTTAAACCACTCCATAGGGGAAAACTTCCTTGACAGTAAAAAGACTAGACCATTGAGACTTTAACTTACCCGGAAAGAGTCGAAGCCTTGAATTGTACAATAATACCTGATCTCCCGCTTGAAACTATTTCTTGTCCTTAATGCGAGCATCATGCCATTTCTTGGTACGCTCCTTATACATTCTGGCATTGTCATAAGCTTGCAACCTCCACTCATCCAACTCGTTTACCTGCAACTTTCTCTGTTCACCTGCACGAGCTAGATCAAGGTTAATCTGTTTAATAGCCCAATATGCATTATGTTCAATTTCGATAGGTAAATGACAAGCTTTTCCATATACTAGTCTAAACGGTATAGTGCCCAAAGGAGTTTTAAATGCAGTCCTAAAAGCCTATAGAGCATTGTCCAATTTCTCGGACCAATCCTTTCCGGATCGCTCTACAGTTTTTTCCAGAATTCGTTTAATCTCCCTATTCGTGTTCTCAACTTGGCCACTAGTTTGGGGATGATAGGGAGTAGCAAACCTATGTGTAACTCCTAGTCTTTTGAAAACTTTCTCAAGTTGATTGTTACAAAAGTGAGTGCCCCTATCACTTATAATTGCTTTTGGTGTACCAAATCGAGAAAACAACTTCTTTAAAAACTTCATCACAACCCTAGCATCATTGGTTGCCAAGGCTTGGGCTTCCGGCCATTTAGAGACATAATCTATAGAATATATTTGTTACCAAAAGAATTTGAAAACGGTCCCATAAAATCGATCCCCCATACATCAAAGACTTCATACACTAAAATTTCATTTTGGGGCATCTCATCACAAGATGAAATGTTTCCAGTCCTTTGGCAACGATCACATCTGTTCACAAATTCGTAGCTATCCCTAAACAAAGTGAGCCAATAAAATCTTAATTCTAGTACCTTTTGAGCAGTCCTATTGGCTCCCATATGACCACCAGCTGGTCCAGCATGGCATTAATTAAGAATGTTCATTGTTTCGGGCCATGCCACACATCGTCGGATCATGTGATCCTTACATAATCTAAACAAAAATGGATCCTCCCAAAAATAATACTTTAAGTCAAAAGAATTTCTTCTTTGCTTGATAAGTTAAGTCCTTAGGAAGTTCCCTAGTAGCTAAATAGTTAGCAAAATCTGCAAACCAAGGTGTTCCAAAATTTAAATTACTTACCTCACTTACCATGGTGTATAGCTTCTCATCGGGGAAGTGATAATCAATGTCCCCTTCTTCAAACCTCTCTAAGGTTAGATTTTCCAAGAGAGAAAGGTGATCGGCTGTAAGATTTTCAGCTCCCTTCTTGTCTTGAATCGTCAAGTCAAATTCCTGCAACAACAAAACCCAACGGATTAGCCTAGGCTTAGCATCAATCTTCGCAAATAAGTACCTCAAAGCCGAATGATCCGTATAAACAATCACTTTTGACAAGATTAGATATGATCTAAACTTGTCAAAAGCAAAAACCACAGCTAGCAGCTCTTTCTTCGTAGTTGTGTAATTAGCTTAAGCTGTGTTCAGAGTCTTGCTTGCATAGTAGATAGGCTAGAAGTATTTCTCCTTGCGTTGACCCAAGACTGCTCCCACTGTAAAGTCACTTGCATCGCACATTAGTTCAAATGGTAGATTCCAATTGGGAGCTACCATGATTGGAGCATGGGTCAATTTCTCCTTAAGGGTTGTGAATGCTCTCAGACATTCATCATCAAAAATAAAATCCACATCCCTCTCAAGGAGTCTTGTTAATGGATGAGCTATCTTAGAAAAATCTCGAATAAACCTTCTATAAAACCCCGCATGTCCTAGAAAACTTCTGATGGCCTTCACAGATGTGGGTGGTGGTAACTTTTCAATGGTGTCTACCTTAGCCCGATCCACCTCAATTCCCTTGTTTGAAATTTTGTGTCCCAACACAATTCCCTCTTGAACCATGAAATGACACTTTTCCCAATTAAGCACTAAATTGGTTTCCTCACATCTCATCAAGACTCTTTCAAGGTTTTCCAAACATCTTTCAAATGAGCTGCCATAGACCGAGAAATCATCCATAAACACCTCCATAATATCCTCAACAAGTTCATCAAAGATTGCCACCATGCACCTTTGAAAAGTCGCAGGTGCATTGCACAACCAGAACGACATTCTTCGATATGCGAATGTCCCATATGGGCAGGTGAATGTAGTCTTCTCTTGGTCTTCCGGGGCGATAGGAATTTGGAAATAGCCTAAAAGACCATCCAAAAAATAGTAATACTCATGCCCGGATAACCTCTCTAACATCTGATCAATGAAGGGTAAAGGAAAATGGTCCTTCCTAGTTGCATCATTCAATTTCCTGTAATCTATGCACACCCTCCAACCGGTAATTGTTCTTGTTGGAATCAGCTCATCATTTTCATTAGGGACCACCTTCATCCCTCCTTTCTTTGGTACTACCTGGACTGGGCTCACCTAAGAACTATCCGAGATCGGATATATAATCCCTGCGTTAAGTAGTTTTATCACTTCAGCCTTCACTACATCTTTCATCTTCGGGTTTAGTCTCTGTTGTGGTTGCACTACCGGCTTGAATTCGTCCTCTATCAGTATCTTGTGAGTGCAATAGGATGGGTTGATACCCTTGATGTCTGCTATCTTCCAAGCTATTACTTTCTTATGTTTTTGCAACAACTGAATAAGCTTTCCTTTCTGCTCAGAAGATAGGTGGGAACTCAGAATTATTGGTAATTTCTTCTTTTCTGCCAGAAATCCATACTCAAGGTGATCTGGAAGGGGTTTTAGTTCCAAGTTGGGTGGATCAATCACTGATGGTTTTGGCTTCTCTTCCTTTGGCATCTCAATCGTCTCATATGCCTTGCCTTTGAACGAATTGCTTGCTTCAAGAAAAGCAAGCTGCTCCATTGCTTCTTAATCCTCAACATTTTCCTGCAATAAACACAACTCAAGGGGATCCTTGGAAACAATGTTAGTAACACAATTTACGGTCTCATGCTCAATAACATCATTGCATGATTCCGCCTCATCAAGTAAAAGTGAATATTTCATAGCATCATATATCCTAAAAATAACTTTATCATCACCCACTCTCAAAGTTAATGTGCCATCATGAACATCGATAAGGGCACGTGCTGTATTTAAAAATGGCCTACCAAGAATAAGTGAAACATCTGCATCCTCATCAATATCAATGACAACAAAATCATTGGGAAAAATGAAATCCCCGACTTTTACCAACACATCTTCTATAATGCCACGAGGGTAAACTACTGACTTATCAGCAAGTTGGATGGTCATAAGTGTTGGTTTAGGTTTACCAATGCCTAACTCTTTGAAAATTTTATAGGGCATAACACTTATGCTAGCCCCCAAATCAGCTAATGCACTCTTGACCTCAAGGTTACCTATTAAACATGGAATGGTAAAACTACCTGAATCTTTTAACTTCTTAGGTAACCTCCTTTGCAAAATTGCTAAACTCTTTTTAGATAACTGCACTAAAGACACTTCTTCAAGTTTCCTTTTGTTAGAAAGGATGTCTTTCAAAAATTTAGCATATTTAGGCATCTGTGACAAAGCTTCAGCAAATGGAATATTAATGTGCAATTATTTAAAAAGTTTAAGAAACTTACCGAACTGAGCATCAATCTTGTCCTTGTTCAACCTTGCCGGATAGGGTACTCTAGGTCGGTATTCCTTCAATATGGGGCTGCTTTCTTGTGGCTGCTTCTCTTTCTCACTTTCCAATGCAGTTTCTCTCCCGAAATGATAGGAGGATTGTCTTCTTTTTCTTTTTCTTCTACGTCAGCCCTTTTCTCTGCCACTTCTCCTCTTTTCTAATCCACATTACCTTTGATCTCTTTTCCACTCCTTAGTGTAATTGCCTTGAGCTACTCTTTAGGATTTGCCTCAGTGTTGCTAGGCAGACTTCCTTGTGTTCTCTCACTGAGCAACTTGCAATTTGCCCCACCTGATTCTCAAATTATGAATGGAGGCTTGCTGATTTCTTAGGGTGGTTTCAGTTGATTGGAGCCTAGTTTCAGAAGCTGCTATGAATTTCTCCATCATGTCCTCCAAATTACTCTTTCTTGGTGGGGCAGCTTGTTGATGTTGGGGCTGCTGGAATCCAGGGGGAGGTCTTGGATTATTTTGATTATTCCATGAGAAATTTGGATGATTTCTCCACCCCGGATTGTATGTGTTGCTGTAGGGGTTATTCTATTGTTACGTTGGCATATTTCCCACATAATCTACTTGCTCTTGCCTAGCAAACATGTTGCCATTTTGGCACTCTTGACTTTGATGTCCACCCCCACACCATTCACAAGACATCACTTGCATTACTTTCCCAGAAGAAGAAGCTAAAGAATCAAAATTTTTATTCAATGCTTCTAATTGGACTGTCAAAGCCACCACATGATCTAATTGGTGTGAACCCATGAATTTCAGCTTTCCTTGCTCCCTTGGGGCTTGCCACTGATAATTGGTGATAGCCATGTCTTCAATTAAATCCCTTGCTTGTTTAGGTGTCTTGTTGTTTATGGTACCACCAGCTGCTGCATTAATGGATTGCTTACTTACATAATTCAACCCATTGTAAAATGTTTGAATTTGAAGCTATAGTGGAAGTCCATGATGAGGACACCTTCTCAACAAATCTTTAAATCTTTCCCAGACATCATAAAGGGTCTCACCATCTTGCTGCAGAAAGGATGAGATATCATTCCTCAACTTAGCAGTTTTGGACGGTGGGAAGTATTTTTCTAGAAATTTCTCTGCCAACTGACCCCATGTGGTGAAGGTTCCTGGAGGAAAAGATTTCAGCCACTTCTTTGGTCTATCTCTAAGGGAAAATGGGAATAACCTTAGCCTAATTGCATCCTCTGAGACATTATTTATCTTGAATGTGTCACATATCTCCAGAAAATTCTCAATATGTGCATTAGAATATTCATCAAGAAACCCATCGAACTGACAAGTCTGCTGCACCATTTGAATTACATTTGCTTTTATTTCAAAGTTGTTTGCAGCAACTGTCGGCCTCCGGATACTAAATTAAGCTCCATTGAGATTGGGCTTAGCAAACTCCTGCATTGTTCTTGGCTCAGCTCCTTCCATCACTTCAAACTCTTCTTCTTCTTCTGCTATTTTCAGATTTATTTCTGTTTCTGCGTCTTCCAAAACTACCTCCTCTTCTTCCTTTCACTTTCTCCTTAATGTTCTTTCTAGCTCTGGATCTAATTCAAACAGTTGGGATGAGTTACCTCTGGTCATAAATGGGAGGAAATACCTAAAAATAAGCAAGAACCAATGTTAAAAACAAATAAAAATAAAACTAAATCAACAGTATTAATTATATTACTAATATTGAAACCGTTGTCCCCGGCAGCGGTGCCAAAAACTTGATGCACGCGAGCTACGCTATAACAATACCGCAAGTGCACGGGTCAACCAAGTAATAAAGTAGTGAGTGAGTTATCATTCCACTGAGGACAAGGTCAAGTACTAGTGCAAATCTTAACTGCTGTTTAGCAAATCAATAGGTTTGTGATGTGGTGTAATTAAAAACAATTAATCTAATGACTGAAAGTAAAGAGAAATTAAATGTTGAGCAAAAATGATTGATGGTAATAAAACTATCCAGATATTGAATCCCCCTAGCCTCAATGATATTTATGAACATTAATTCAGTTAAATCATTTAATATAGTTGAGTTGGCATTCCTCTAACTTAGACTAAAACCTCTTTCGAGTGAATTAATCCCTAATCACTAAGTAGAGTGCCGAAATCTCTTCTCAAACACAATTAATTAGATCTTGCATTAAGAACAAGGAACTATAAACCAAAGGATCTTGTAAGTCTATCTCTATTACTCCAATCAATCCTCAACCCTTATGAGTATTCAATTCATATCAAGCTTTCTCAAGTTAATAATATGAAAATTGCAACCAATCAATAAGCATGCTATTATCAATTGGAAATAGATCATTAAGTATCATAAGAATAAAACAACTCAATCAAATGATTCAACTAAATATAATTATTCAATCCATACAAATAAGCTAGGGTTCATCAATATCTAGATAGAGAATGAATTAGTTCATATTCAAAACTAGAAAAACAGAACAAGAAAAATGAATAAAAGAAACCAAACAATCCATGGTGAATAATTTGTATTTCTTCACTTCAATCCTTGATTCTTGATTTAGATCTTGTTTAGAGTATGTTTTCACCCTCAATCTCAGCTCCAAAACTTTCCTCTTTGCTTTAGAAGTCGGCTCTAGGTTATAAAATATGAAATTTGGATCCTTAATTAGTGCTTCAGCGTAGCTTTTATAGTGTAGATAATTTTGCCTGACACGCCTATGTCACTGGGCGTGTTATTGCCACTGAGATTTTGAACATAAAGCACGTCCAGTGACACACCCATGTCACTGGGCATGTCATAGCTACTGTGAAACATTGCAAAAGGCACGCTTGGTGACACGCCCATGTCACTGGGCATGTCAATGCTTCTGTATGCAGTATCAAGGGCACGTCCATTGACACGCCCATGTCCATGGGCATGTCCATTGATGAATTTTGCTCTTTTCTTCTACTTTCATCCGTAATTCCTCCAAAATGACCATAAGCCTCAAAATATAGAGAATTTCTGAAATTAACCCTAAAATACACTTTGAACAAACAAATTAAACTTAATTGGATAATAATCATATTAAGAAATAGGAATAAAATATCATCAATTGTGCACTTATCATAAACCCATAAACTATAAATGGGTTTGTAAGACCAAGTGCAATGCCAAAGGCAAAATTGAATAATTTAAAGCTAGACTAGTGGCCAAAGATTTCACTCAGAGGGAAGGAATAGATTATAAAGACAATTTCTCTCTAGTTTTTAAAAAGGATTCACTTAGAATCATCATGGCCCTTATAGCTCATTTTGACCTAGAGTTACATTAAATGGATGTAAAAAATGCATTTTTAAATGGTAATTTGGATGAAGATATCTACATAGATTAACATGAAGGGTTCGCAAAGAATAGAAAGGAACTCCTAGTTTGCAAATAAAAGAAATCCATTTATGATCTTAAACAAGCTTTTAGACAATGGTATATTAAGTTTAATGATATCGTCACTTCTTTCAAATTTAAGGAAAATACTATTGATCAATGTATATATCTGAAAGTTAGTGGGAGCAAGTTTTTATTTCTGATATTGTATGTGGATGATATTTTGCTAGCTAGCAGTGATCTTGGTTTATTACATGAAACTAAAGAATATCTCTCTAAAAATTTTCAGATGGTTGATATGGGTGAGGCAAACTATGTTATTAGCATAAAGATCTTCAGCGATAGATCTCAAAGACTGCTAGGTCTATCTCAGAAAGGTTATATTGATAGAGTTTTAGAGAGGTTTAATATGTAGTCATGTTCAGCAGGTGTTGCACCTATTTCAAAAGGTGAAAAATTAAGTAAAAAACAATGTCATAAGAATAACTTTGAAAATTAGCAAATGAAGAAAATTCCTTATGCATAAACTATAGGTAAAACGCTCAATCATGTACTAGATCGGATATCAACTATGCTGTTGGTATGTTGGAAAGATACTAAAGTGATTTAGGATTCAAACTTCGGAAAGCTGTAAAGAAGGTTGTGAGATACTTATAAGGGATAAAAGATTATATGCTCATATATAAAAAGATCAAAATAATTAGAAGTGATTGGGTACTCAGATTCAGTTTATAATGGTTTCATTGATAGCTTAAAGTCAACTTCGGGTTTTGTCTTTATGCTAGAAAATAGGGGCAATCTTATGGAAGAGTGTGAAATGGTCAATTACTACCTCATCCACGATGGAAATTGAATTTGTTGCTTGTTTTGAAGCCTCGAATATTACTTTGTGATTACAAAATTTCATCTCAGGGCTTGGTGTTGTCGACTCTGTTACCAAGCCATTGAGAATTTATTGTGACGACACCTTAACCATTTTCTTTTCTAAAAATGGCAAATACTCCAATAGATCAAAATACATCGGCTTAAAGTAATTCATTGTTAGAGAAAGAGTCTAAAAACAATAAGTGTCAATTAAAAAAAATATTAGTATCACACTTATGATTGCTAATCCATTAACTAAGAGATTACCTCCAAAGACATATATAGAAAATGTTATAAGGATAGGACTTTTGAGTAATCCATAACATGTATGATAATGGATACTTTAGTAGTTGTGTAATTGAAAATTTTTTTGTGTATTCAAATATGTTTATGTTCTTTCTTATTTTTCAATTATGGGTGCACATTTTATTATTTAATCAACAGGAAATGTCTTGATAAGATAAATTATAAGGGCTATTTTGGCTTGATGGACCGAGTTTACAAAGGTTATTGATGTGTAGTAAATAGAAGGAAATATGACATTAAAGTCATATGACCGCTATGCCTCTCATTTATAATCTAAGCTTATTTATTGTAGAATGTTAATTCCACATAAATTAAGTGAATGACCCACTTGTGAGTAAGGATTTTCATCCCACTCCCGGCAGAATACTTTTTATGACTTCGACATTGTTAGACTCTAGGCCTTAGAGAACACGAGCCTAAATTCGAAGAATAGGAGTCACCACCCAGACGGGTCGGGAAGAAGATAGAAAGGGGTGGATGACTCTATTCCTAAGGAATATCCAACCCCTACTAGGTTCGAAAAGTTGGATACATATAGGGAAGGTGAGAAGTAGCTCAACACCGCCATAACGCTTGGTTCATTGGAACTAACCTCTTTTTCAGGTTTAATTATTATTAAATTTTTTATCATATTACAACATTATCCATATTACAAATAATTAAAATAAATGAAAATAACCATCATAAATTATAAATCAAATAATAGAATGGACACTCATACAAGATAGAAACATACCCTTACAATGTCCAAAAGTCCATAATACAAATAAAATATGACACCCATAAGAAGGTGAAAATGTGTCTTTTATAATTATCTCGAAAAAAATTAAAATAAACAAAATATACGACTTAAATAAATAAGGCACTTTTGATTGAAAACATGCATTTTACAAATAACAAGAGATTACGATTTAGTCATAACAAACTGAACATATAAATAATCACCATGACAACAATTGTAAAATTAAGGCTTTGGTATCAAATTAGGGTTTTAATTCATAAAATTAGGGTTTTGATTATTTTGATTATAAACTTAGGTTTTTAATATGCCATTAGGGTTTAACATGCAATTAGGGTTTTATATTATAAAACTAGGGTTTAACATGAAATTAGGATTTTTGGTTATGAAATTAGGATCTTTACATGCAATTTAAATAAAACCAAAACAATAAATCAAAACACAATAAATCTACAGAGTTATAATTTATTAAATTGAATAGGTATTGCTTATTATAAACTATACCTGCATTTTGGCTCCACCAAATAGTTCTATTGAACCAAAACTCGTGACTGGTCTAGCATAATCCTCTGTAAAAGTTGATGCTAAGGTTATGCCTAGAAGAATCTTTAATGGTTTAGATCAATTATATTTTGGTCGAACAATTTTGTTCAAAAGGTTTCTGTGTTTACTTTCTTTTGGTTGCTATTGTGTTTCAAGATTATTTTTTACCTTTCTCTCTTTTTATTACCGGATATCACTTAATTCCTGGTCCCCCCACCTTTGAATCTATTCATTGTTCCTTTTATAATGCTGCATTAGGGTTAAAACCCTCTTAATCTGGTTACCTAGCTGAGCAATCCCAATCTTATTAGAAAACCCCACTACTTATCTGAACAAAGTTAGAATTTAAATAGGATCAGGAAACTTTAATGGATAGGCAAACTGGCTATGGGCTTATGGCCAATTCACCATGACCACTCCTTTTGGCGAAATGGCCATGACCCATGGCAAAGATTTATGTCCAATGAGCTTTTTATTTGGGATTGGATGCAATTTGGGCTTTTAATTAGGACTGGATTCAATTCAAGCTTTTTAATTCGGTTTGAATTCATCCAGGGCCAAAATTGAGCGTCTATAGTTTTGCCCCATGCTTAAACGATCATGAATTTATTTAAAGACAGTGAAAAACAATTTTCATTTGCCAGATGCTTCAATAAATCTAGATTAATTTCGGATGCTTCAACAAATTCAGACTAGTCCGAGTGCTTCAAATAAACTTAGGACTTTTAAGTAGATACTTTAATAAATTCAAGCTGGTCTGGATGCTTTAGTAAACCCAAATTATTCTAACGGATATGTCAATAAATCTAAGCTAGTCTAGGTGCTTTAGTAAACCCATGATCTTTTGAGTGGATGCTTAACAAATCTGAACTAGTTCGAGTGCTTCAAATAAACCCAGACTGGTCTGAATGCTCCAAATAAATTCAAAATCTTTTAGTTGATGCTTTAGTAAATCCAAACTGATTTGAGTGCTTCAAACGTACCCGAGATCTTTGAATGGATACTTCAATAAATCCAAGTTAGGTCAAAGCTTTGGATGCTTTACCAAATCTGCAAAAATGCGCCGTCAAGATACTTCAACAAATCTAATATAGACAAGAGGTTTGAATGCTTCAATAAATCCATAAAACTTAATCGATAGGATACTTTAACAAATCCATTAAATTTCAAGATACTTTAACAAATCCATTAAATCGATAGAAATTTGATCTTGAATACTTCAACAAATCAAGAAAAACCATATGCCTTTGTAAAGATGTATCTTTATCTTGATTCTTTATTTCTGAATACTTTAATAAATCGAGAAAATTGTCTTCCTTTGTAGAAATGGATCTTCATCATAGTTCTTTATTCTTGGGAATGGGCGTTGTCTTGCATCAATTTAACCTCTTTTAGCTAAATTGATCTTCTATTTTTGGTCCACTTGAGACCTCTAGCTTTTTTCTAGCCACTTGTTCCATTCTTTAAGTTTCTCACTTTACAAAAAAAAAAAAGTTCAGCTATTTTTTAGTTCTCATTTACTCTCTTTGCCCCCTATGTGGAAAAACGTTAAAAGGGAGTCTGAAAAATATTTCATATACGCATAAAATTAAAAAAAAGGGAGAAGTTTGCTCCCTGTATAGGCGTAAACCTATGATTTTGTTTCCATGCAAGCTACAACTGATATTTGTGTTTTGTCTCATTCTCTGCATAAGCATGCATCTCTAATATCTTTTGTAATGGTGCTTTCATGCCTCCTGATTCCATGTCTGCTTCTGATTGTTTACTTCACAAAGTGTTGTTGTTCACTTTGATAAAGAATTGGCAACATAAGATAATAAAATTCAGTGTGATATCTCATATATGCATGATATGTATGAATAATAATACTATAGACCCTTAATTTTGGCCTGAAATAAATTAAAAGGCTGGAATCAAATCTGGTTTTAATTAAAAAGCCACAATCAAAATTTGAATCCAATTAAAAAAGCCCAAATTGACTTGGTCCAATTTAAAAGGCTAAACCAACATAGGCTGTTGAATTGACTCAGCCAATTTGCCAATTCGATATGAGCTATAAACTATGGGTAATCTAGTATTTAGATGTCCTAATTCTGCCTAAACTTTGATAAATTTGAAAAGGCAGTAACTTTTCTAATTAGATTAGGATTGCTCAACTAAGATGGAGCTGGATTGATGCCCTGTTTTGCCTATAAATACAAAGTAATTAACAAGAGCACAGGCAGGCATGATTAGCAAACAATTAGAAATTAAGTAAAAAATAAGTAGAGATCTAGTGGCCATTCAAAATAGAAAGAGACAAAGTAATTAACAAAATAGAGACACAGTAGCTACAAAAGTTAAAAATGGCAGAAGGCAATCAAGAATACTAGAGCAAACTTCAGTTGTTCCTTGCTCGTCCCAAAACCCTAGTTGATCTAACCCTTCAAAAATTTTCTAGAAAATACGTACTACCAATTCTTATTGAGAGATTGTGTTGATTTGATCCACGAGATTTGGTTCAACATTAATTATTTTAGAGGAGACAACATCAGTATGGTTTTGGTAATTTAATGAATTATTATTCTTTCTTGTTATATAAATGTGTGGATATATTTTGCTTTGATTTATTATTTTAATTTTGCTAATTTGATAGTTAAAACCCTAATTTTACTACTAAAACCCTAGTTTTGCAAACAAAAACCTTAATTGCATGTTAAACCCCAGTTTTAGGAGTAAATCTTAAATTATGATTTAAAATCTTAATTTATGAATAATAACATATATTCTGGAGGTAGCAACACAATCAATGAGTATGGTAAATAGTTTACCTTTTGGGGGCAGTGCCTCTGATCCCTTATAAGGGGCATTGTCTCCTTGACCTCCACTCACTAACCGGCTAGAGAGACCGCCGTGTGCGTTGCACCTATATTTCATTAATGGATTAATATTTATTTGTGGATTGCAATTCTTCTGATTAATATTTATTTCCTTTTAATTAGGCTAATTTCATGATTCTTTGGATGATAATAATTTATATGTTTATGCATTTGTATTTATTTTGATATTTGGATTTTAAGATGTAAAAGGCATATTTCTATTTGTGGGTGCCTTATTTATTTATCTTATGTTATTAAATTTATTTTAAGGATATTGGGACAATTATATGAGACACATTTTTATCTTTTGGTGGGTATGCTATTTTATTTATTTTTATTGATCTTGGACATTTGTAAGGGCATGTTTCCATCTCGTATGAGTGCTCATTTTATTTGAATTATGATTTATGATGAATGCATTCATTTATTTATTTTTGCTTGTAATATGAATAATATCATAATAAACTAAGAATTCAATAATATTTAGTTCTGAAAAGGAGTCTGGTTCAAGGGGTGCTAGACCATTTCTCATCTTTCCCATGCGTACCCAACTTTTCAAACTTAGTAGGGACTGAGAATTTCTTAGGAATCTAGTCATCCAACTCTTTCTATCTTCCCGGCCTATTCGATCGGCGACTCCTATTCTCTGAGTTTAGGCTCATGTTCTCTAATGCCCTAACCTAATAGTGTTGAAGTCTCAAGAACTATTCCACAAGAAATAGAAGTGAAAATTTTCATTCACAGATACTTACAGTGATTAACTCACAGGTCGGAGTGGTAGATTTGAGCACACCTGTTGGCACCTTCTAGATGTTTAACGTGTAGGTCTTGTATGGAGATAGCAGAAGATATCACATCTATGGCTCCAAGATGTTTAAAACATGAATAGTGGCCCAAGCATGGAAGTTAGAGATATATGAGATACCCATTTCAACACATTAGTTAGAAACTTCCTTATGACCTTGCAAATGATCCTTTCATTAGCCACATTTACTCAATATATTTTTTAAGGTTAGAAAGTGAAACATGCTTTCCTAAACTTAAAGGCTCGTATGATAAAAGATACTTCTTTAAAAAAATTAAAATCACATGTTGACTTTGTCAAATCAATGTCAATATACCTCAGAGCTCAATTTTTTCAAATTGACACATCTATAATATCATAACCCTAGTTACCATACTAAATTCAGGAATGGTTGCCATTTGAGCAAGAATTGTTGCACTTCAATTAGGCACATACACATTACTTGACCAAAGGTCTCATTGAGTTTAACTATTATCTATTTCATATGCACACCTTTTCAAATAATCTCCATTAATAGACTCTACCTATCAAGAAAGATCAATGGGTCTTTAATAGGCTTGAAATTGAATCTATATGAGTTAAGTGAAGGCTATTTTTATATTGGAGCTGATGTGGCACTACTGATAAATCTTCAAACTTTATGTTGGAACTGTATGTTGTTAAAGGCATTCTTAAACTCTAGGCATCATTTTCACCTTCTTAGTGTCTTGTTATCTTACTTCATGAGATGACATAACTTCAATTTTTTTTTTCATAAAAGATAGAGCTTGAAATCTTGCTTCATGAAAAGATAGTGCTCATCTTCTTAGCAGAAATCTGAATTTGATTAGGATGATCATTACTTTTGCAAAAAAGTTTGAAACCCTTATTGTTCTTCCTTTTCTTTTCTTATTCTTTTTCTATTTCCTTTTTTTTGTATTTTCTTTTCTTTTCTCCTCTCTTTTTTTTCTTTTCTTTTTTTATTCATTTTGTCTTTTCTCCTTTCTTTCTCTCTCTTTTTGGGTCCTGGCTCCAAGAGAATTGTCTTGTTAATGTCATCTTATGCTTCTGAATGTGAATGAGTGAAGTAACGCGAGTCATGTAATATTTGTGATCTTTGAGAAATTAAATAAGTATTTGAAGGTATATGTGTTGTATAAATCTAATATATACCTAGTGTATACATAGCAGATAATTACTATATATGTTGGATATATATATTATATTTAATATATATAATGTACATATAACGTATACTATATGTATACATAGGATACACATTATATACACATATGAGTAAAATATATATTAAAAATGGATTACATATACATAGTATATACATTAGATAAATAGATATATATAATGGTATATATAACATATAAGTAATGTATATATGACATATACATATACATAGAACATATGCAATACATAAATGGTATATATATGTATAATTTATCATGTAAGATGATAAATAAATAAATAAATAAGAAAGAAAAGAAAGTTAAAATAAGAAAGAAAAGAAAGTTAAAATAAGAAAGAAGTGCTTAATGGAGATTAAAAGTAAATTAAATAAATAATTAAATGTACAATAGATGTAATGTATATATTATACATACTTGAAATATAGGTGAAATATAAATTGAATATATAAGACATATAAATATATATAAGATATACAATACATATACATAAAGCCTAAATTGGTGTAAAAAAAGTTGATAATAATAATAATAATAATAATAATAATAATAATAATAATAATAATAATAATAATAATAATAATAATAATAATAATAATAATAATACGAGAAGAAGAAAAGTCAAAAAAGGAAGATATATGATTAGTAGAAATTAAAGGAAATTAGATATTTAATTATTTAATTAAAAAATTAAAAATTAAAGAATTTTTAGTAGTAGTGAAAAATTATAGAATTCTAATAATTAATTAATTATATTATTATGTATATTGTTAAGTGAAAAGAAAGAAAGTAAATTAAAGTAAATTAAAATAAAATAATTTAATTTAATTTAATTTAATGGATGTGAAGAAAGTAGAAATATCTTATTATTATATTAATTAATTAATTAATTGGTAATTTTATAATTTAATAAGGGGCAAATTTTGAAATTAAAATATATAAAAAGTCACCATCTTCTTCTTTGATCCATGGTTGGCCGAAGTTCATGTCTAAAGAAAGGAAGAGAGTTTTTCCTTCATCCACACCAAATTCTACAAGATGTTCAAGGGATTTGAAGTAATTTTGAAGTTTCATCAACATTAGGTAAGGTTTCTTCTTAATTTAAGAAGTTTTCTTTCAATTTAAGATTATGTATAAATTTAAATTTTTATGGGTGTTTTTATAATTGTTAATATGGATTGCTATGGATTAGTTTTGGTGTATATGCAATGATTATAAGATTGGTTGGTGAAAATATTTAAGCTTTGGTGAAGTTAGGATTTATGCAAATTTATGTGAAATTAAGGTTTTGTATAGAAAGCATTATAATTATTGAATTAAATTGTAATGATGTTATTTTGATGTAATAGTAATGATTTTGTGGTTGGATGATTAAAATGATTGGGTTTGGTAGGAATTTGGAGGAGGTAGTAAGGTAATTAGGGTTTTGGAGCAATTCTTGATTAGATTGAGTATAAATGAAATTTTAATTAATTAAATGTATTAAAATGGAATCCTAATGCAATATTTAAACTTATAATTTGGTTAGAGGTTGAGTAACATGAAGTTGTGCACTTAAAAAATTGAAGGGCAATTGATGAAAATTAGGTAAAATTGAAGTATTTAATATTTGATTTGGTTAAATGAATAGAAATGTGTCTCTAATGATTTATATTAATTCATAACTTGGCTAGAAATTAAGTAGAGTGGATGTGCTCAATTAAAGTAGTGAAAGATATTTTAGAAAGTGAGGGAATGTGAGTGTACTTGACTTGGATTTATGCATGTGTAGGTTAGAGTGATAAAAGAAATGAAATTGAGAGTTTGGCTTGGAAAAAGGAATAAGGTTAGTACATATCCTTAAAACTTGTGATTTCCATCAAATGTGAATTGACATTGTGCATATAAAGTTACTTGATATGTAAAATGCATAATATTTGTAAGTTGAGCCATTGTAAATGGCTGTGATAGTGGTCATGTGTATAATGTAGTAAATATGAAATTTGCAAAAAAAATATTAATTAGAAAATATGAGAAATAAACAATGTGTTAAAAAATGAGAAAGAAGATGTAAAAATTATGAAAGGAACCATTATGTTGTAAAATGTTTAAATTGAGAATATTGAAAGATGTTATATATGTATGTAGAAGGAGTCACATTATGAATGTGACTCATGAATATGTAATGTGATAGTGAAATGGTGATGAATATGTTGGATTTGGGATTTTGATATAGCATAATTTAATTACTTGATTAGGTATGTATGATGCTATTTTGACTAGTATATAATGATTTTCAAGTTAGATGGAAGAAAAAATTAAGTTTGAGTTGGGTTTGGATGAAGAAGATAATTTTAGGGTTATGTGTAAATTGGTATTTTCAATTATGTGTTTTAATTGTTAAAATTGGTGTTTATGATGTTGTTTTGATGCCTAAAAAAGGATTTTAAAGTCAAATGATGAATTTAATCAAGTTTGATTAGAGATTGAAAGTGGTAGTGTTGAATTTAGGGTTTTAGAAGAGAGTTTTCAAAGTATGGTTATTTGTTTGATTTTAATGAATAAATCATATTATTAAATAATTTTAATGTTGGGAATGGTCTTAGATTAGCTTTTGGAATGGGTTGGAATGAAGAACCATAATTGATGAAGGTTATGGCACATTTTAGGTTTTTATTAAAGAATATGTGTTTATTGAATTTAATTGGTTAAAACATGTTCTAATATATTTTAATGATAAAAATAAACTTAAAACACCAATTAAAATGTGGTGGAATAAAATTCTAATATTAAAGTAAGGGAAGGAAAAATTTAGGAAATTAGTAGGAATGTGATTTAATTGGAGTTTGATATTTGAAATACCTTAAAATGTGACTCTAAATGATTTTATTTACTCACGTTTAGATTAAGCATTGGGTATAAGCATTTTGCCCAACCTTAGTGTTGAATGGCAATTTGGAAGTGGAAGTTAGAGGGATACTTTAGCTTGAATTTGAGTGTTAACAAAGACAAGTACATACTTTTGATAAGTTAAATATATTTGTATTTAATTTGGCTTAACACATTTTAGATAGAAAATGTGTTAAGCTGCTTAGTTATTTGAATATGCATATACATTGTGATATGATATGTGGAATGATGAGTAGGCATTATTGTGAGCCGGGATTTTTGCCTCAACTCCCGGTGGAATGGTTCTTGCTACTTCGGCACTATTTAGGCTAGGGGCCTTAGAGAACACAGACCTAAATTCGGAGAACATAGAGTCGCTACCCGGACGGGCCGAAAAAAAGAAAGGGGTGGATCACTTGATTCTTAAGGAATCCCCAACCCCTTAATGGGTTTGAAAAGTTGGGTACGTGTGGGGAAGGTAAGAAATGGTACATCACCCCTACAATGCCCGGTTCATTGGAAACGGCCTCCTTTACAGGTCTTAATATTATAAAATTTTTAAATATAACAATATTATCCATATTACACACAATAATTGAAATAAAGCATCGTTATATTAAAAATCAAAGCAATGTCCAAGCAGAGCAAATAAATGTACACCCATCCGAAGATTGAAACATGTTCTTACATTGTTCATGTCTAAACTAAATAGGACACCCATCAAAAGGTAGAAACATGCCCTTTACATTGGTCCAAAATATAAAAGCAATTTAAATTATATGATATTTAACTAATGAGGTACCCACAAAGTGGAAACATACCTCTTACAACATTTGGAAATCAAAATAAATCGATAGAAGTAAATAACCATTCATCATAAATAAATCATTCATCAAAGATATTAAACATCAATCAAAATAGAAAGTAAGCATTCATCCATGATATTAAACAATAATCAAAATATATAATAAACATTCATCCATGATAAATTAAATCAAGCATTGCAAATAAATCAAAGCATATAATGAACTACATAATTAAATCTAAAGCAAGTAAAGACACAAATTAGGGTTACTGTTTCTATTTAAAATTCTTTAATTAATATATTAGGGTTTTGGAATTTTAGTATTTTAGTATTTGTTTAACCTACTGTGAAGGTTTTGGAAAATTGGAATGAATTAGGGTTTCATGAATCAAATTAGGGTTTAAGGGTAATATTATGAAATTAGGGTTTTAGGATATTTTAAAACATTTAGCTTTATAATTTTTAGCTACTGGATTATTATTTTGGATTTACTATATTGGGTTTTAATGTTTAGGTTTGTAAGATTTTAAGGTTTTAAGGATTAGGGTTTAAAAAAACTAGGGTTTACGTATTAGTTTTGGGGGTTTACTATTTTGGTTTTGGAGTTGAAGGAAATAATTTAAAGTTTTATAAAGCAATTATGATTTTAGAAACTGTAAAGTGAATTTAGAGTTTGGATATTTAACAAAGCATTTGGAAATTTTGGAAAAGAATTAGAAGAAAACAATTTAGGGTTTTTAAGAGCTTTTTGGAAATAGGAAAAACGATTTAAGGTTTTTAGAAATAGAAAAGTATTTTTTTTAGGGTTTTTGGAAATAGAAGGAAAAATCTAGGGTTTTAAGGTTTAGAAGAAATAAATTAGGGTTCTTAAGCTTTAGAAGAAACAGAATTAGGGTTCTTAAATTTTAGAAGAAACAGAATTAGGGTTCTTGAGTTTTAGAAGAAACAGAATTAGGGTTCTTGAGTTTTAAAAGAAACAGAAGGAACGATTTAAGATTTTTGGAAAACAAAAGAAATGATTTAGGGTTTTTAAGGTATTTGGAAATAGAAAAAATCATTTAGGGTTTTTGAAAACAAAAGGAGTGAATTACATATTCAAAGATCAAAGTTTTGTATGTATATTATTATAAATCAAAGAAACAAAGCTATGAATAGTTTATGATTAAGGATCAAACCTGCGTAGTTGGTTCCATTAAAATTAACTTCTGGATGAACGGAGACAAAGGCAAAGTTGCTACCTTTGATGAATCTTTGATTTGCTTGCTTATTGCTAGAATTTTCAAAGTCCCACTATCGGATCTAAAGTCCCGACCTCAAGATCTTTTTTTCCTCCAAAAGTTTTTTCCCTTTTTCTATGTCTTTTTAGTCTTATTTATAGGAAATTTAGAAGATTAATTTAAATTGTTTAAGGAAACTATGTTTAATTAGAAAAAGAAAACCGAAACCAAATAGAATTTGGTTTCGAAAAAAATTGCATTGAAAAAATATCTCTGGTGAAATTTGCGATGGCTGTGAGGGATTACGAGCGAGAATTGGCACTGGCGGGCTGCAGGCCATTTCGTCCAACACTTTCGGCAACAAATTTTTTAGTCGCCGATTTTTCCATCGCCGATTTTTATTTTTATTTATTTTTTATTTTTAAAAATTATAAAAAAATAAATACTAACACAAATATTATTTAATTAAGATAACAAAAAATTATTTTGGACTAATTAAAATATACTGGACCAGACTGGCTCAAAAATTAAGGGTCTACAATTATGTGCATTGAGGAAAGCCATTGTTAGTGGCTCAAATGAGTGAATTGTGATTTATGTGCATTATGTGAAAATAACTCAAAAATGTTTGGGTAATATGATGGTAATGTTAAATGCCATATATTGTGATAAAGTGATAAGATATGACAAATTAAAGTGATTTGGCATTGCTATGAATAAGAAAATGAGGTAATGTGATGAGAAAAATTGAATGATGAAAATATGTACTACTTGTGTGCGTAATATATTATTAAATTTTCAGAGTTCTTGCGGTATGTCTATGAAGTTATCTTCATTATTTTTCTTCGGGGCTAGACTATGAGCGTCACTGATATATGATTTGTCTTCGGACAAGATGCTGAGCATCACTATGATTTATCTTTGAGCTAGACGCAGGGTGTCACTTGCCTTCGGGCTGGACACTGGGTGTCAATATGGACCAAAATAGTAACTCTGAATATGAATAATATATTAGATTACTTGGGCCTATGCTTATGTATGTATTAATTTGAAGTATAGAAAGATTAAAGATTATGTTTTATAATGGAATTGTATGACACATTGAGGAATACCATGCAACAACATTGTGCATTGTTATTATTTTAAATTTTTATTATTATTAAAGCATGTACCATTAGGCTTTTAGCTTAGCGTAATTGTAATTCATCGCGCAGGTAACAGGGTTGATCCGATAGATCCGGAGAGTTCATCTAGACTTGGTCAGGTCTAGGCTTGGGACTAGTGTTCTTGAAATAAGTTTTTTACTGCCACAAGATCAGAGCCAACTGTTGTCATGTATATTTTCTATTTATCAGTACATGCCATAATTATATATAATATATTTATATTTTTTGGAGTGTTGTAAAATATTAAGAACTTTTGGATAAATTTTGTGATAATGGATTGTATATACTCTTTATAAATATATATGTGCATATTTAAATGTTTTAAGAAAAACATGGAGAAATTAAGAAGTTGGGGTGAAATGTTGATTTATTTTTATTGAGAGTGTATTTTTATGCAGGTTGAGTATTGTTAGAATTTTTGGGATATCCATTTTATAGACAAAACTCTAGCAAATTTTTTTTAGAAATTTTTATATAAAATGCTTATTTTGTGTAACTACAATTAATTATAAATATTTTACTTTCTTATAAAAAATTCATTTTAATTTTTTGGGATTTTAAATTGAGAATATGAATTTTTTTTTGCATTTATTAAATATATTTGTGGCATTCTTTTACTTTATATGCGTATTTTACATTTATTTTGGTATCAGAGCCTAAATTTGAGATTCTCAACTTAACTAAATTTTAAAAATGAGCAAGGAGAATTTTAAAATAGTAATTTATTTTGATATATGCATATGTATTAGCATTTGTGTTGGTCTCTGATATGACAATGCCCATTTGATATAATAGATATAAATTGAGATGATATCTGGGATGTGTATATTAGAGTAGCGCAGTGAAAGCATCACTTTGGAGGTTATAGATTAAGAACAAATTTTTAGAACTTCTATTTGAAATTAAGATTTATATCCATCCAATTGATGGATAAGTGAAATTAAGAAAAACGATCTAGGATATGAAATAAAAAAAAAAACTTGGGAGATGAGTATTATCGTTACTGGAAATTTTGCATATATGTTATGAAATGATTTTGTCCAACTTTTTAGACATATCTTGAGATGTTAAATGAGCTTGAAAATTTAATGAGAAGTTTTTATATATGTTATAATGTAATGTATAAAATTTCATAATTTTTAAAGATGAATTATTATTTAAGAAAAATAGAAGAATACAGATTATTAGAGCAGTTATAGAAGCTTAAAACATATGGTTAAAAGTTCATGAATTTTTATTAAGGTTTGATACCTAAAAAAATAGATAACTAGGTGCTGCTAGAGGTATTATTAAAGACACAGATTCTGTGGGTCTTTAATACTTAATTTTTAAAATTAGTAAATTAGATAAGAAAAATCTAAAATTTTATATATAAGTCCATATATGTGTCAAGTGCATATGGTTAAAATTTTATAATTTTTAGTGAAGTTTTGGTGATGAATAAAAAGTTAAAAATTGAGATTGACATGAAAGTTAGGAAGTTATACAGATTTATGAAATTGAGTAACAAATTAATTTTATGTGAAATGATTGAAAAAAATTATGAAAATTTACATATCTATTGGTAGATGTATGAAGAAAGGATATGGAGTTTTTAATAAATTAGAACAAAGGGGTTCATAATTAAAATCAATAGAAGAACTAGTTTATGACAACAATTTTATTTATTATGAAAATATATTGAGAATTTATTAAAATGATATATAGTATTGGTTAAGTCAAGATTAGCTATGAGTAAATAAGAATTTAAATTTTGTTCTTTATAATGAGCAATTAAAATGCAAATTTATATAAATGGATTACTAAGTTAAAGCGAATTGAAGTTAAGTATGAAATTCATATTTGGCTGCATGATTGAGATGTGTTTATTAATGGGTTATGTTGAAGTAGATGTTATGATATGTTTTTGGATATTTAAGGTGAAGGTAAAGATTTAATAAGGGATGTATAATGATTTCATAATAAATGAATTTTAATTTATTTTATAAATGGTATTTGGTTGATTAATTAAGACATGAATCATTTGATTTAAGTGGATGGAATTAATCACAATATAACGAGTAAAAAGAGTACTTGTAATTGATATCAGATTATCAAAACCAGCAATGAGATCAATTTATTGATAAGTTGAAAAATAAGATTTATATGAGGAAATGTTGACATATGTATATTGATAATTAAACAAGTGCATAGTTAAAAAATAAATAAATGATAATAGTACTTGATTAGAGGATTTTTGCTTTAATTGTAAGGGAATAATACAATTTGAGAAATGATATAAAAGGTATGATACCTGGAGGAATTATTGATGATTTTAGATAGCAAATAGAGTAAGATAAAGAAGCAATGGCGTGAATCAAAGAATTTGAAAGCTAATGACAGAAATAATTTGAAAGGCATGGGCATGATATTATATTAGCACGGTTGAGTTTTTGGATAGAATTCTGAATTGGTTTACATTATAAATGGTTAGTTTAATGCTATTTAAATACTTTTTTTTTGAAAGTAGCTATTTAAATACTTGATAATAAGTAATTACTAGTACATAATTAATGAAGGAAAATATGGATTGGAAATTTAATTATATTTTTGGATAAGTAGAAATTATATGTACTTTGGATAAAAGTAAGTGAGGAATTTATAATTATTATTAATTTTTATAATGGTAACTGTAAAAATGATTAAGAGTATTTGTAAGAGGGAGAGTAAAAGATTATTTAGTTAGTAATATGATAAGTTGTGATAATAATTTAATAGTTAATTATTCATGAAATGAAGATTGGTGATTAATATTAGTGGAGTTTGATTACTACAGTAAGTAATTTTAAGAACAAAATTATTTTAAAAAAAATTGTAATATCCATGATCTTGGAGAAATTAAATAAATATTTGGAGGTATATGTGTTGTATAAATCTAATGTATACCTAGTGTATATATAGCATATACATAGCATATAATTACTATATATGTTGGATATATATATTATATTTAATATATATATATAATGTACATATAAGGTATACTTGATGTATATATAGGATACACATTATATACACATATAAATAAAATATATATTAAATATATATTACACATACATAGTATATACATTATATAAATATGTATATAATGATATGTAACATATAAGTAACATATATATGACATATACATATACATATAATATATACAACACATAAATGTTACATATACATATAATATAAGCATATATACATAAAATATGTGACATATATTTATTTATTATACATAAATTATATATATATATGTATAATTTATGATGTAAGATGATAAATAAATAAATAAATAAGAAAGAAAAAAAGTTAAAATAAGGAAGAAGTGCTTAGTGGAGATTAAAGTTAAATTAAATAAATAATTAAATGTATAATAGATGTAATATATATTATATATACTTGAAATATAGGTGAAATATAAATTTAATATATAAGACATATAAATATACATAAGATATACAATACATATACATAAAGAATAAATTGATGTAGGAAAAGTTGATAATAATAATAATAATAATAATAATAATAATAATAATAATAATAATAATAAAATAAGAGAAGAAGAAAAGTCAAAGAAGAAAGAGATATGATTAGTGGAAATTAAAGTTAGTAAGATATTTAATTATTTGATTAAAAATTTTTAAAATTAAAGTAATTTTTAGTAGTAGTGAAAAATTATGAAATTCTAATAATTAATTAATTATATTATTATGTATATTGTTAAGAGAAGAGAAAGAAAGTAGATTAAAATAAATAAAAATTAATTTTATTTTATTTAATGGATGGGAAGAAAGAAGAAATATCTTATTATTATATTAATTAATTAATTAATTGGTAATTTTATAATTTAATAAGGGGCAAAATTTAAAATTAAAATATATAAAAAGTCATTATCTTCTCCTTTGTTCCATGGTTGACCAAAGTTCATGTCTAAAGAAATGGAGTGAGTTTTTTTTTATCCACACCAAATTCTACAAGATGTTCAAGGGATTTGAAGTAATTTTAAAGTTTCATCAACATTAGGTAAGGTTTCTTCTTAATTTAAGAAGTTTTCTTCCAATTTAAGATTATGTATAAATTTAGATTTTTATGGGTGTTTTTATAATTGTTAATATGGTTTGCTATGGAGTAGTTTTAGTGTCTATGTAATGATTATAAGATTAGTTGGTGAAAATATTTAAGTTTGGTGGAGTTGGGATTTATGGCAAAATTATGTGAAATTAAGATTTTGTATAAAAAACATTATAATTATTGAATTAAATTGTAATAATGTTATTTTGATGTAATAGTAATGATTTTGTGGTTGGATGATTAAAATGATTGGGTTTGGTAGGAATTTGGAGGAGGTAGTAAGGTAATTAGGGTTTTGGAGCAATTCTTGATTAGATTGAGTATAAACGAAAATTTAATTCATTAAATGTATTAAAATGGAATATTTAAACTTATAAGTTGGTTATAGGTTAAGTAACATGAAGTTGTACATCTAAAGAATTGAAGGGCAATTGATGAAAATTAGGTAAAATTGAAGTATTTAATATTTGATTTGGTTCAGTGAATATAAATGTGTCTCTAATGATTTATATTAATTCATAACTTGGCTAGGAATTAAGTAGAGTTGATGTGCTCAGTTAAAGTAGTGAAAGATATTTTAGAAAGTGAAGGAATGTGAGTGTACTTGACTTGGAATTATGTATGTGTAGGTTAGAGTGATAAAAGAAATGGAATTGAGAGTTTGGCTTTGAAAAAGGAATAAGGTTAGCACATATCCTTAAAACTTGTGATTTTCATCAAATGTCAATTGACATTGTATATGTAAAGTTACTTGGTATGTAAAATGCATAAGATTTGTAAGTTGAGCCATTGTAAATGGCTATGATAGTGGTCATGTGTATAATGTAGTAAATGTGGAACTTGCGAAAAAAATAATAATTGAAAAATATGAAAAATAAATAATGTGTTAAAAAAAATGAAAAAGAAGATGTCAAAATTATGAAAGGAACCATTATGTTGTAAAATATCTAAATTGAGAATATTGAAAGATATGATAAATGTATGTAGAAAGAGTCACATTGTGAATTTGACTCATAACTGTGTAATGTGATAGTGAAATAGTGATGAATGTATTGAATTTGAGATTTTGATGTAGCATGATTTAATTGCTTGAATAGGTATATATGATGCTATTTTGACTAGTATATAATGATTTTCAAGTTAGATGGAAGAAAAGATTAAGTTTGAGTTGAGTTTAGATGAAGAAGATGATTTTAGGGTTATGTGTAAATTGAGA
The DNA here is from genome assembly GCA_947685225.1 of Garcia nutans. Taxonomy (NCBI): domain Eukaryota; kingdom Viridiplantae; phylum Streptophyta; class Magnoliopsida; order Malpighiales; family Euphorbiaceae; genus Garcia; species Garcia nutans. The sequence goes on from CANTUV010000026.1 coordinate 23,631,878, forward strand.
TTTTTCAATTATGTGTTTTAATTGTTAAAATTGGTGTTTATGATGTTGTTTTGATGCCTAAACAATGATTTTAAATTCAAATGATTGATTTAATCAAATTTAGTTAGAGATTGAGTGTGGTAGTATTAAATTTAGGGTTTTGGAAGAGAATTTTCAAAGTATGGTTGTTTTGGAAGAGAATTCTCAGTTGGCCACCTGTTATTACTCTCAATTGAGAGGGCAGGGGTTCGATACCCATAAAATCATATTTCGGGGGTCGAGCTTTTAAAAAAATTGATTTTAATGATGGAAATAGGCTTAGATTAGCCTTCGGAATGGGTTGGAATGAAGAACCATAATTGATGAAGGTTATGACACATTTTACGGTTTTATTGAAGAATATGTGTTTATTGAATTTAATTGGTTAAAACATGTTCTAATATATTTTAATGATAAAATAAACTTAAAACACCAATTAAAATATGGTAGAGTGGAATTGTAAAGTAAGGGAAGGACAAATTTGGAAAATTAGTAGGAATATAATTTAATTGGAGTTTGATATTTGAAATGTTTTAAAATGTGACTCTAAATAATTTTATTTACTCACATTTTGATTAGATATTAGGTGGAAGCATTTTACCAAACCTTAGATCTGAAGGAAAATTTAGAAGTGAAAGTTAGAGGGATACTTTAGCTTGAATTTGAGTGTTAATTGAGATAAGCACATATATTTGATAATTTAAATATATTTGCATTTAATTTGGCTTAACACATTTTAGATAGAAAATGTGTTAAGCTATTTAGTTATTTGAATATGCATATAAATTGTGATATGATATGTCGATTGATGAGTATGTATTATGTACATTGAGGAAAGCCATTGTTAATGGCTCAAATGAGTGAAATGTGATTTATGTGCATTATGTGAAAATAACCCAAAAATATTTGGGTAATGTGATGGTAATGTTAAATGCCATACATTGTGATAAAGTGGTAAGATATGATGAATTAAAGTGATTTGGCATTGCTATGAATGAGAAAATTAGGTAATGTGATAAGAAAATTTGATGATGAAAATATGTACTACTTGTGTGCCTAATATATTATTCAATTTTCAGAGTTCTGTATTTGGCAGCATGCCTATGAGATTATCCTTATTATTTGCCTTCAGGGCTAGACGTTAGGTGTCACTGATATATGATTTGCCTTCGGGCCAAATGTTGGGTATCACTATGATTTGCCTTAGGGCTAGACGCTGGGCATCACTTGCCTCTGGGCTAGACGCTGGACATCAATATGGACCAAAATAGTAACTCTGTGATTTGAATAATATATTAGATTATTTGGGCTCATGCTTATGTATTTGTTAATTTGAAGTATAGAAAGATTAAAGATTATGTTTTATAGTGAAATTGTATGACATATTGTGGAATACCATGCAACAGCATTGTGCATTGTTATTATTTTAAACTTTTGTTATTATTAAAGTATGTACAATTAGGCTTTTAATTCATCGCGCAGGTGACTGAGTTGATCTGTTAGATCCGGAGAGTTCATCTAAACTTGGTCAGGTTTAAGCTTGGGACTAGTGTGCTTGAAATAAGTTTTTGACTGCCACATGATTAGAGCCAGTTGCTGTCATATATATTTTCTATTTATTAGAACATGCCATAATTACGTATAATATATTTATATTTTTAGGAGTATTGTAAAATATTAAGAGCTTTTGGACAAATTTTGTGACAATGGATTGTATATATGCTTTATAAATATATATGTACATATTTAAATATTTTGAGAAAAATGTGGAGAAATTAAGAAGTTGGGATGAAATGTTGAGTTATTTTTATTGAGAGTGTGTTTTTATACAGGTTGAGTATTGTTAAAATTTTTGAGATATCTATTTTACAGATAAAATTCTAACAAATTTTTTCAAATATTTTTATATAAAATGGTTATTTTGGGTAACTACAATTAATTATGAATATTTTACTTACTTATAAAAAATTCATTTTAATTGTTTGGGATTTTAAATTAAAAATATGGAATTTTTTTTTTACATTTATTAAAACGATTTGTGGCATTCTTATACTTTATACGCGTATTTTACATATATGAGATGCATGTACTATACATATATAGAGTATAAGGGTGTTAGAAGTCTGCTTCAATGAGGATGAATCCTTTATTGTCCTGACGCTATATCAATAATAAAATATATAGATATGAGATATTAGGTCTAGTTTTGGTAAACTTCAACTATCCTTATGATCTTGATTATGCATCATTTTCTTTGATTTTCTTGCCCCTTAATACCTCAATTATCATTAGACTTGCCATAACAGTTACAATAGCATAGAATAGGTCATCGAGTTCACAAGTTAATAAAAAGAAAGATAAAATATGAATGCTCAAAAGGATAAACTAGAGATTGATATTAATATGGTGGATACTAGTTGTTGATTCACCAAACAATGCCTAGATTATGTCTCTCTTAAATAAGTAGAGTTTAATTTCACCTTGAAAGTACGTCAAAGCATATTCTAAGATCGACTAGGACTTAGACAGAGGTAATTATGCATGAGCTCTCTCTAAGTAAGTATACACAACTTAATGTTATAGAATAATTCTATCATCTAGTAAAGTCATTCAAATCATGATGCATAAATATATTAATTTATGAATATTAAGCTAGATTTGTCATCTGTTAACCACTAGAATGAACAAAAACCAATAAAAATATAAATGTAACAAAAATAATTTATTCGCAAAAAATGCTAATTTAAAAATAATTGTTCTAAAAAACCAAAGAAAGAAAATGAAATGAGAACCATACAAGCCAAGGAAAGTTTTTTTTGAGTTAGAGTAAAACAAGCTTCATCTACTTAGATATGTCAGTGGGTAAGGATCTTTCCATCATCAAAGAGGTTCTATATTTCATGCCTTAAAAGGATACATCTATTTGTTTCATGACCAGGAACCGGATAAAACTGACGGAAATCCTCTGTATCAAAATTGGATGGTAAAGTATCTGGTAAAAGTCGAGGGGTCAACAGTTGTAATAACCCCTTCTTCTATAATTTAACGCTTCTTTGTTGGTTCAATTATTGCAATCACCTTAGCATTTGTTTGTACCCCACTCTTATTGCTCCCTTTTTCTGTAGTATATGTTCTTTTCTCTCTCCCATTCTTCCTATTAAAGTCCTACTTGTAGAAGGTCTTTGAAATCCCTTATAAGGGTCTGAGCCATTCTTCCTTGGAGGTATGGCAAAGCGTCTTTTATTATCATCAATATCTAGTTTGAATCATTTGGTATTTTCTTGAAAAGGGTTGCCTTATTTCTTTATCTATTTATGTAGTTAATAAAGCCCTTATTCTGTCTTTGCTTGATAGACTCAACCTCTATCAATGTTACCTCTAACTCGATGTTGTACCCATAATATTGGATAAAAGCTTTATATAACAAATCTCAGTCTTTCTGAGTGTTTTCCTTTAAATTATTAAACCATTTTTTCCCTATAAGATCCAAATAGAGTATAAAGTACCTCAGTGTTTGAGCCTTAATAGCTCTAGTAAATTATATGGCAGTGATGTATTGCTTAACATACAAAAGAGGATTTTCTATACAATTGTACTTAGAGAAAGAAAGCATTTTCAACTTGTATAGGAGATTCGTATCCTTTTCAAAAAGCTTATCAAATTCTGAGGCCTCTTCAACTTTCAGTCTCTTTTCAAGCTTCTTTTTTAGGTTAACAATGAGCTTTTCTATATTAATAGACTCTATGTTTACTTCCACCTTCTTCTCTTTCTTCTTTTCTTGTTGGTCTTAGAAGTATGTATCCTAGTCATCATCATTAATCACTGCCTTTTGTTCACCAAAGGCTACCTCAAGTATTTTAGCCTTTCCCTTATCCTTTTTCTTCTTAAAATTGGCAGATGCCTAAATGATATTATTGTTTAGTAGTGTAGCTAGTTGCCTTCTCATAATCTCAGCTAAGGCCCCTTTAGCTCTTCCATCTTGGAGGTAAAGGCATTATTCATCAGCTTCTAAATTTGCTCAGAATCCATTGCTTTTAGTGTGAAGTTGACTGAACCCTCATTGAACTCTAAGTTATTGATGTAGTTTGGATTGTCGTAAGCTCTTGAACTACTATACTCCAGGTTTATAATCAAGAAAAGATCAATGTGATGCAATGTAATACATATATGTATATGTAACAGTCAAACAAAGAGAGTTAGGGTGCTCCTTCCAACCTTATATCTTCTACACATGAATGACGAGTCTCTTTCCTAGGTATTATGGTCAACAAAAATATCAGCAAGAGATATTTTATTTTCGAAATGATCACTTAGATGGATTAACTAACAATTGTATTTTATAATAGATAAGTCAGTCTATGATAATTTCCACTAATTAAGCTTTAATCTATTAATCCAACTAAAAAAATAGTCTTTCTGCTATATTTAGGATTAAACTAAATTAAAGTGTTTATTATAAATAGACTTCGCAGTTAGAAAAGTAACTAATGATCCATACCACATTCAAACTCACAACTAACAAGTCTTGGTATAAATAAGGCCCACAATTAATTTTAATATTTCATAATTGACCCAACTATTTGAAAGCTCATTCAAGAAAAGATTTTAATTTTTAAAGTGTAAAAAAAGCTTAATTTGGACCATGAAGTGAAAAATAGTTTTAAGTTCATCTTTGAAAATATTTCAAAGCCCATAAAAGGTTTGTTTCAAGAATTAATTTTGGACTTCGTGCTTGGGCCATGAGATAAAAAATAATTTTTCACTCAATCTTAAAAAGGTTTTTATGCCCAAAGTCCATCTTAAAAAGTCTAAAAATAATTTTGGTCTTTTGGGCTTAAAAGAGTAATTTTTGAATAATGTTGAGCTTACACCATAATTAGGTTATATTAGAAAAAGACAGACTAAATAGGTTATAACTCACACTATGATATGTTAATCATAGTCAAACAACAACATTTAAGATAAACCTAAGAAAAGTTACTAGGCCAACTATATGTGCTTTAGTCTTTGGGGTGAAAAGCTTAGGTTCCTATAATAAGAATATACTAAAAGGTACAATGCTATGAGTGGTTATGAAGTACTTGATTTTCATACCGAAAGTGAAAGTATGATATTACTTATACGCACATAATATGGGTTCCACATGGCATCCTAACTCATACACACAATGCAATTCTAAGTGATGTAATGAATAATATTATAAGAAGATAAAATCATATAAAGACTAATGGAATCAACTTTTCTTATCCCAAGTGGAGTCACCACTGTGAGCAAAGATTTTTGTCCCTACTCTTGATAAAATGGTTCTTGCGACTTCGATAATTTTAGGCTCAGAGCCTTGGAGAACATGGGCCTAAATTCGGAGAATAGGAGTCGCCACCCAGATGGGCCATGAAGAAGATAGAAATGGGTAGATTACTTGATTCCTAAAGAATTTTCAATTCCTACTGGATTTGAATAGTTGGGTATGTATTAAAAAGATGAGAAGTAATCTAGCACCCTCATAAGGCCCAGTTCATTAGAACCGTGCTCCATTTCAGGTCTAAATATTATTAAATTTTTATCTTATTATGACATTATCCATATTATAAATAATTAAAATAAATAAAAATAATCATCATAAATCACAAATCAAATAATAGAATGGGCATCTATACAAGATGAAAATATGCCCTTATAATTTCCAAAAGTCCATAATGCAAATAAAATATGACACCCACAAGAAAGTAAAAATGTGTCATTTACAATTATCCTAAAAAATCAATTAAAATAAATAAGATAGATTACTTAAATAAATAAAGCACCCACGAGTAGAAATATACATTTTACAAATACCTTGAAATCTAAATAGCAATAGATTACAATTTACTCATAACAAACTAAATATATAAATAATCACCATGCCAACAATTGTAAAATTAGGGCTTTGGTATCAAATTAGGGTTTTAATTCATAAAATTTGGGTTTTGATTATAAAACTAGGACTTTTATTGTAAAATTAGGGTTTTAATATGCCATTAGGGTTTTAGCTTGCAAACTAAGGTTAATATGGAATTAGGATTTTAGATTACAAAAATAGGATTTAATATACAATTAGGGTTTTGGTTATGAATTAGGAGATATGCAATTTAAATAAAATCAAAACAATAAATCAAAATGCAATAAATCTATAAAGTTTCACAATAAGAAAGGAATGATAATTTATTAAATTAAATAGGTATTACTTACTATAGAATATACCTGCATTGTTGGCTCCACCAAATAGTTATATTGAACCAAAACTCATGATTGGTCTAGCACAATCCTCTGTGAAAGTTGATGTTAAGGTTCTACCTAGAAGAATCTTTAATGGTTTGGATACAATATTGTTCAAAAGGTATATGTGTTTGATTTCTTTTGGTTGCTACTGTGTTTTAAGATTACTTTCTGCTTTCTTTTGGTTGTTACTATGTTTCAAGATTAGTTTCTGATTCTCTCTCTTTTAATTATTGGATATCACTTAATTGTTGTCCCTTCCTTTGAATCTATTAATTGTCCCTTTTATAATGCTACATTAGGGTTAAAACCTTCTTAATCCGGTTACTTAGCTGAGCAATCATAATCTTATTAGCAAAGTTGGAATTTAAATAGGCTTAGGAAAGTTTAATGGACCGGCAAATTGGCAATGGGTACATGGCCAATTCGCCATGAGTAACTCATGATTAATTGGCCATAAGCTCATGGCCAATTTGCCATGAGCACTCCTCATGGTGAATTGGCCATGATTCATGGCAAAGATTTATGTCTAATGGGCTTTTCTTTGGGACTAGATTCACTTTGAGATTTTTAATTGGGACTGGATTCAATTCAAGATTTTTAATTGGGCTTGGATTCATTCAGGGCCAAAATTAAAGGTCTACACAAGTAACCTAGTATTTTAATTTTTAAAACTTATCCATTTATAATTGTTATAGCCAAATAAAAAATCCATTAAGTTTTAGATAACTATTATTAAGATAAGATAATACCTTGATGGAGTGGATAATCTTTTAAAATAATAGATAATGGTTATCATGTTTTGTTTTTACTGAATAATTTCTAGCCATTTTCTTTCATCTATAAAAGAGCATAGAAAATTCTTTTTGAAAGTAGAGAAAATTCCATCAATTAAAGTTTTTAAAATTTTCATGCATAATAGTTAGATAGAGAGAGGAAGAGTGTTTCGAGTAAAAGGTTTAAATTAAAGGGTGTAACATCCCTTCCCAACCGACATGTGTAAGCTGAGTAGAGGTGCCACACAATCCTAATTGTTGCTACCAATTTACTTAGTCAAATTTTAGTTCTGATTTTTACAGAAATTTTGCCATAGTTCCGCCTAGAAATTTGGATCCCAAGTGTCGACAAAACTTATTTTTCTGATTTTTGAAAACATTTTACACAGACCAATGTGAATACCATCAAATTTAATGCACTCCCAATGAATCCCACCTTATACCCTCAACTACAAACCTGCACGGAGAGTTCACACTTCTAATATAACATAAAGTAAAGATTTATGATTATTACATACTAATAACATACAGTTATAACATAGAAATTCTCTTTTATATTTATTCATATACATGCCACAACTATCAACTCATAATGGAACTAAAAGATCTACCCCTGAGATTTTGCTGTGGTCTGGTCGTTGCTTCCCCAAGATTTATCTACTGCTCCGAACCTACGAGTCAAGAAAAACTTAACTCGCTGAGCGTTGTCGCTCAGTGGGTACTTTACCAATAAAAATAAGAGTAGTATATGAAAGTATTTGAAATCCAAGGAAATAATTAAATCAACAATCAACCCACTTTATACCAATAGAAATCATGAAACATTCAGTGTGATATTCTTTCAATAATGTAAAATCGTAATTCAAACTCATTTGCATTATATAGTTCAACGAAAAATAATATGTCTTTGATTCAGGCTCTACTGGTATATAGGGAACCATAGTGATAAGGCAGTGGGCCTCCCCACTGTAACATAGGTGGCCCTCACCACCGATATCCGATCACAAGAATGGGCCTCCCCATCCTGGTTAACCAATGGGCCTCCCCATTGGCTTCAGTGGCCTCACCACTGAATAAAATATCATATCACAATAATGAGCAGTACTGCATGCGTTAGTATAGTGCACCATACCCTTATCTACCACTCCCACTATCCAGTAGAGCAAAAAGGTTAAAATGATTCAATTTAAGTCTCAAACCTCATTTTAGAATGACTCGGGAAATCATTTTAAATTCCCATCGCACTTTGCCATTTATGCCGCGCAACACATTCTTTAGTCAAACCGTTACTCTTTTTCACATATTTAACAACCACAATAAACATATTAAACATTTCAAAGCATTCCTCAAAATATCCCAAATTGACCAAATGAATAGTATTGCGGCGAGAAAAATCGGCAACGCAAAATGGCATGACCAAATGAATAGTAAAATCTGGGTTTTCGTCAAAATTTCAGTCCACTTCAGTTATGCATTTGACCAAGTAAATGATCTTATTTTTGGCTGAAATTTTACAAAAAACTTATTTCATATGTTGACTAATTTCATGTAAAATTTCGTTGAAAAATTCATTCGTTTGCTGCCCCAAACAATTGCCACAAAAATAGTCCAGAAGCTGTAACTTTGGGACCATTTCGGCCCAAACATTTGAAATGCATAGGATAGTTTATTTTTCTTTTGCAAATCAATATTAAGGCTTCTTTAATAGTAAAGTTAAGATTCAAACACTTCCTTTTAGCAATTTTTGCAAGTTTAACTCAAATCAAACTAATTAAAGTCCAAACAACTTACTAAATCAACTTGCCAAATTTTCTCAAAACATTTGGTTTCAATTAAATTTAACAACCCAATTGCCATAAGAAAACAAGAACATAACTCAAATATTTAATTTAAACTCAATCAATATATTTAAACATCAATTTCAAAACTTCCATAAACCAAAGTTTGTAAGCAAATAGAATTTCTTTTATGGTAAAGCACCAAATCAAAAGTAATTATTCAAAGGTAAAGTACCAAACCTTATTTCTTTAACTCCTCTTAGCTTTTCCTTCTTCTCCTTCTTTAATTCTTTATTTCTCCTTCAATCAATTCAAGATACAACATAAACCTTAGAATTTCAAAATAATAAATTATCCTCCATTTCTTTTCCAGCCGAAACTCCTAATCCAACCTTATTAATCTTTCTATCTCTTGATTCTTCCATTTAATCAATTAATCTCATCACTTACTTAATATTTTTTTTTTCAATTCCATATAAAGACTCTAATTCCCAATCTTCCAATAAATATATAACTACCTAAAATTAATACTAAAATTAAAGTCTACTTACTAGAAAACCTTTAAAACTTACCTTAAAAATCAAATTTTGAAGAAACTTGGAAGGCCTTTGGTGTTTCCCTTTGTTGGCCGAATTTTGCAAGTGGAAAAAGAGAGAATTTGCTCTTCATTTCACATATATTTATATACAAAGGAAATGATGATCACCTTAGGTGTTGGTTAACCTCTTAAGACCACTTGTCCACTTTTTCTCTTTCTTCATTTATTACACATTTATTACACATGCTAAATGATTTCTTTTGATTGGCCAACATTAGATTTTTATTAGTTTTCTTTTCCTTTACTTCTTTCCACTTGTCCCTCTTCCCATTGGATCTCATAAAGTTGTCCCGGGTTACTCATCCTGTCCCGACACGAAACCGAGGCACATTACGTTCCGGCGATTAATCGGTCATATCTTTTAAACCGTATAGTTCCACGAGTCAAACTATATATAGTTTTTATCCTCTCGACCTCTACTTTCTATTTATAAGGTCTATTTTAGGTTTCCAAGTCATTTTGAAAAATTACCGATAAGCCCTCAACTTTTTACAAAATTCCCTTTAGGTCCTATTTTTGCTCGGGTTTTCTCCGGCTTCGTTTCTACTGGCGATCATTTCATATTTAACCTCTCGCCATTCTCTACGTACTCACGTCCTTATTTCCTACCCTAAATTCATGTATAACTTTAATTGATAATGACCAAAATGCCCTTAGTCAACATTTCTTCATTTTTCTTTAACGGGACATTTCCTGGAAAAACCGTTACACGTCGTTGCGATCCGATTTTTCTCTACATTTCATTTTTGGAATCTGTTATATGCACTATTAAGAACATCCGGTGCAACTTTTTTTAAAATTACATCTACGTCCCCAAAACTTTTAAAAAATTACAACTAGGTCCCTTTGGTCATACAACCTTATCTAGGGCTGTTATAAAAAATTATCTTCTCCTTTCCCCTCCTCTCGCTATGCACGTGACTACACTGCATAATTGCGGTAGGCCGATGTGATAGTTCCTTCCTCGTTAATTTAAGCTTCGTCCCGAAGCTCATCAAGTGAAAACAAGTATGGGTATTGCTTCCTCATAATTTCTTCGCGTTCCCATGTAGCTTCTTCTACTTTGTGATTTCTCCAAAGCACTTTGACCAATGGAATCTTCTTATTTCGCAACTCTTTGATTTCCCGTGCTAGGATCTCTACCGGCTCTTCCTCATATGTCAGTTCAGGCTGAATTTCAATATCTTGAACTTGTATGACATGGGTTGGGTCTGAACGATACCTCCTTAGCATTGAAACATGGAAAACATCATGTATTTTACTTAATTCAGGTGGTAATGCCAACTGGTAAGCTACCAGACCTACCCGTTTAATAATTTCATATGATCCGATGAATCTAGGGCTTAGCTTGCCTTTTTGTTTAAATTGTAACACTTTCTTCCAAGGAGAGACTTTGAGGAATACTCTATCGCCTACTTCAAACTGTATGTCTTTCCTTTTTAAATCCGCGTATGATTTTTGCCTGTCCGCTGCTGCTTTTAATCAGTCTCGAATGATTTCTACCTTCTCTTCAGTTTCCTTAACTATGTCTGGCCCCAACATCTTTTCCTCACTCAATTCTGTCCAGCAAACTGGAGTTCTGCATTTTCGACCATACAGTGCTTCGTAAGGTGCCATTTGTATGCTGGATTGATAACTGTTATTGTACGCGAATTCCATTAAGCTTAAATGTTTGTCCCAGCTACCTTTAAATTCTAAAACGCACGCTCTCAGCATATCTTCCAAAACTTGAATCACTCTTTCCGACTGTCCGTCTGTCTGGGGATGAAATGTTGTGCTGTGGTAAGTTCGAGTTCCAAGGGCTGTTTGTAACTTCTGCCAAAAATTTGACGTAAAACGTGGATCTCGATCGGATATGATCGAAGTTGGAACTCCGTGGAGATGTATAATCTCTTTGATATACAAGTCTGCCAACTTGTCTAATGAGTAATCCATACGTACTGGTATGAAATGAGCAGACTTAGTAAGCCGGTCTACGATTACCCAAATCGCGTCATGTTTGTCTCTTGTTATAGGCAATCCTGTGACAAAATCCATAGTAATACGATCCCATTTCCAGGTTGGAATCGTAATAGGTTGTAGTAGCCCTGAGGGTAGTTGATGTTCTGCCTTCACTTGCTGACAGGTTAGACACTTCGTTACGTGATCAACGATATCTCTTTTCATTCCTGGCCACCAATAATACTCCTTTAAGTCCCGATACATTTTCGTTACTCCCGGATGCATTGTATAAGGACTGTTATGAGCTTCTTGCAAAATCTGTTTCTTCAGCTCCTTGGACTTAGGTACCACCATTCTCTTCTTGTAGTAGAGAATACCATCAGGACGAATTTGATAGTCTCCTGAAGAGTTCTCCTGTGCCTGTTGACTCCACTTCTTCACTTGTTCATCTTCCTTCTGAGCCTCACGTATTTGTTGATGTAAGTTAGGTCGCACGTGCATTTCTGCAAAGATAGCTCCATCTTCTGTGGGTTTTAACGTTACCCTCATAGCACTTAGCGCTTGCATTGACTTCCTACTAAGTGCATCTGCTACGACATTCGCTTTGCCCGGGTGATAATTAATCATATAGTCGTAGTTGGCTAACCATTGCATCCATTTTCGCTGTCGCAGGTTTAAATCTTTTTGCGTGGGCAGATACTTCAGGCTTTGATGATCCGTAAAGATGTAACACTTTTCCCCGTATAAGTAGTGCCTCCATGTCTTGAAAGCCAAAACAATCGCTGCTAGCTCTAAGTCATGCGTAGGATAATTCTTTTCATGTGGCTTGAGCTGTCGAGAGACATACGCAATGACTTTGCCTTCCTGCATCAATACGCAACCTAACCCGATGTGGGATGCATCGCTATAAATCACAAAATCCTTTCCTGATTCAGGTTGTGTAAGAATAGGCGCTTCTGTACGTTTTTGTTTCAGCTTTTCAAAGCTCCGTTGACAAGCGTCGGTCCACTGAAATTTGGCATTCTTCTGAAGTAGCTTGGTCATAGGTACGGCGATCATGGAAAACCCTTTAACGAATCTCCGATAATATCCTGCTAATCCCAAGAAACTACGAACTTTCGTTACTGTTTTAGGTGACTTCCATTCCAATACTGCTTCTATTTTCTTGGGATCAACCCTTATTCCTTCGGCCGATACAATATGTCCCAAGAAGGCTACTTCTTCCAACCAAAATTCACATTTACTGAATTTAGCGTATAACTGCTTTTCTCGCAGGGTTTGCAAAACAATTCTAAGGTGACGATCATGGTCCTCTCGATTCTTTGAATACAGCAATATGTCGTCAATGAATACAACCACGAACTGATCCAAATACGGGTGGAAGATTCTGTTCATCAAATCCATGAATACTGCAGGTGCGTTCGTTAATCCTAAAGGCATAACAATGAATTCATAATGTCCATAGCGAGTTCTGAATGCGGTTTTTGGTATGTCTTCATCTTTAATTCCCAATTGATGATAACCCGATCGTAGATCAATTTTTGAAAAGACTCCAGCACCTTTTAGTTGATCAAACAAATCATCTATGCGAGGTAACAGATACTTGTTTTTGATGGTCAGCTTATTAAGTTGACGGTAATCTACACACAACCTTAAGGATCCGTCTTTCTTTTTCACGAACAATACTGGTGCTCCCCATGGTGACACGCTTGGCCTTATGAACCCCTTGTCTAAAAGTTCCTGTAGCTGTACCTTTAATTCTTTTAGCTCTGCAAGCGCCATTCGGTAAGGTGCGATAGATACTGGTGCAGCTCCCGGGTACACATCTATGGTGAATTCCACCTCTTGTTTAGGTGGTAATCCGGGTAAATCGTCAGGAAATACGTCAGGAAAATCGCATACAGTAGGTATATTTTGTAACTTTGGTGCCTCTTCTTTCGCTACTAATGCACATACCAGGTATGCCTCGCAACCTTTTTGCACTAACCTCTTAGCCGTCATGGCAGAAATGATGTTAGTTAGATAGTCCTTCCTTTTTCCCACTAGGGTCACTTCGTCACCGTCTGCAGTATGCAAGGTGACTCTCTTCCGTTTACAGTCAACCAATGCATCATGTTTGGCCAACTAATCCATCCCAAGGATAGCATCGAATTCTTGAAATGGTAGTTCAAATAAATCTCCCCAAAAGATATGTCCATGTATCTCTATTGGGCAATCTTTCACTACCTTCCTAGTAATTACCTCATTTCCTAATGGGTTAGTAACTAATATTCCCTCTTTCTCGAGTTCTACCTTTAAGTTCTCAAGTTTTTCATTTTTCGTGCATATATATGAGTGGGAAGAACCTGGATCTATTAAAACGTAAAGCGGAACTCCAAACATAGACAACTGACCTGCAATCACGTCTAGCGCTTCTTCGTCTTCTCACCCCCTCATGGCATACATTCTAGCAGGAGCCCTTGCTTCTGATCGATTCACCGTTTCAGATTGCACACGTGATGGATTTTCGCTCCTACCTCTGCCTCGGCCTCGACCTGCTGCCGCTTGCAATCTCTCAGTATCCTTAGGTAGATTCTACATTCGCTGGGGACACTCTCGCATAAGGTGGTCTAAAGATCCACATATATAGCATGCAAATGTCCGACCCCAACATTCTCCCGGGTGACGGCGTCCGCATTGATCACAACGTGGATTAGTATTTTCACCTTCATTACCTCTCGGACCAATAGAGAAGTTACCTCCGCTTCGGCTAAATCCTCTTCCTTGTCCTCTTCCAGATCGTCCCGTACTAGCGACTGAGGTATTTGACTTAAGCTACCGCGAATCGATCCCTGGCTGTAACCTCGACGTTGACCGCCTCCCGTAGAACCACTGCCTCGGAATCGTTTCCTCGATGACTGAAAATTTCCCGAGTAGCCCTGGGTACCTCTCTTCTGTTTCATCTTCTGTCGTCTATTCTGCTCATCAGACTGACATTGTTCTACTTCTAGAGCCCTATTGACCAACTCGGAAAATTCCTTGATATTAGCAGCGATTAACTGCATCCTAATCTCATTATTCAACCCATCCTGGAACTGCTTACATCTATCATGTTCATCTTCAATTGTCTTCTTGGCATACCTACTCAGCCTAGTAAATTTCCTCTCATACTCAGCAACGGTCAGTCGACCTTGCTTTAAGTGTAGAAACTCCTTTTTCTTGGCATCTAGGTATGCCTCCGATATAAACTTCCTCTTGAACTCATTCACAAAGAAATCTCATGTTCTCTGTTCCGGTGGAACTCGTTGGTGAACTGTGTCCCACCATATATATGCTTCTTCCACTAATAAGGAAGTAGCACATATCACTCGCTCTTCTGGCGTACACTGTAACTGGTCTAAGGCTCGTATTGTTCCTTCCAGCCAATACTCGGCTGTTGAAGAATCATCGTCCCTTCAAGCCTTAAACTCCTTCGCACCATACTTTCTTATCTTTTCTATCGGGGGTTTCCTTTCCCCTCCTATAGCAGGTACTGGTACGGGTGCTGGCGCTGGGGGTGGGGCTGGGGCAACGCCGGCTATCTGCCGAAGTACGCCAGCCATTTGTTGCAACATTTCATTTGGAATAGGAGCATCAGCGGGTGGTTGCTCAGATGTTGATGTCTCTAATACATGCATTTCTACAATTCGGGAGGCCTGAGACTCGACCTCCTCCCCTATCTCACGCTGCGCTGCTTGCGACATCTAAAGAGTAAACGTATACCATCCCATCATTAGTAACGACCCAGACCAACAGCATTATCTTATCCTAGGTGGCATGTATATAAATATAAAATTCTTAAATAACACATATACAGCACAACCTTTATTTCAACTAACTACCCAGAACCGGCTAAACCTTTGCTCTGATACCACTAATTGTAACATCCCTTCCCAACCTACATGTGTAAGCTGAGTAGAGGTGCCACACAATCCTAATTGTTACTACCAATTTACTTAGTCAAATTTTAGTTCTGATTTTTACATAAATTTTGCCATAGTTCCGCCTAGAAATTTGGATCCCAAGTGTCGACAAAACTTATTTTTCTGATTTTTGAAAACATTTTACATAGACCAATGTGAATACCATCAAATTTAATGCACTCCCAATGATCCCAATTGCCACAAAAATAGTCCAGAAGCTGTAACTTTGGGACCATTTCGGCCCAAACATTTGAAATGCATAGGATAGTTTATTTTTCTTTTGCAAATCAATATTAAGGCTTCTTTAATAGTAAAGTTAAGATTCAAACACTTCCTTTTAGCAATTTTTGCAAGTTTAACTCAAATCAAACTAATTAAAGTCCAAACAACTTACTAAATCAACTTGCCAAATTTTCTCAAAACATTTGGTTTCAATTAAATTTAACAACCCAATTGCCATAAGAAAACAAGAACATAACTCAAATATTTAATTTAAACTCAATCAATATATTTAAACATCAATTTCAAAACTTCCATAAACCAAAGTTTGTAAGCAAATAGAATTTCTTTTATGGTAAAGCACCAAATCAAAAGTAATTATTCAAAGGTAAAGTACCAAACCTTATTTCTTTAACTCCTCTTAGCTTTTCCTTCTTCTCCTTCTTTAATTCTTTATTTCTCCTTCAATCAATTCAAGATACAACATAAACCTTAGAATTTCAAAATAATAAATTATCCTCCATTTCTTTTCCAGCCGAAACTCCTAATCCAACCTTATTAATCTTTCTATCTCTTGATTCTTCCATTTAATCAATTAATCTCATCACTTACTTAATATTTTTTTTTTCAATTCCATATAAAGACTCTAATTCCCAATCTTCCAATAAATATATAACTACCTAAAATTAATACTAAAATTAAAGTCTACTTACTAGAAAACCTTTAAAACTTACCTTAAAAATCAAATTTTGAAGAAACTTGGAAGGCCTTTGGTGTTTCCCTTTGTTGGCCGAATTTTGCAAGTGGAAAAAGAGAGAATTTGCTCTTCATTTCACATATATTTATATACAAAGGAAATGATGATCACCTTAGGTGTTGGTTAACCTCTTAAGACCACTTGTCCACTTTTTCTCTTTCTTCATTTATTACACATTTATTACACATGCTAAATGATTTCTTTTGATTGGCCAACATTAGATTTTTATTAGTTTTCTTTTCCTTTACTTCTTTCCACTTGTCCCTCTTCCCATTGGATCTCATAAAGTTGTCCCGGGTTACTCATCCTGTCCCGACACGAAACCGAGGCACATTACGTTCCGGCGATTAATCGGTCATATCTTTTAAACCGTATAGTTCCACGAGTCAAACTATATATAGTTTTTATCCTCTCGACCTCTACTTTCTATTTATAAGGTCTATTTTAGGTTTCCAAGTCATTTTGAAAAATTACCGATAAGCCCTCAACTTTTTACAAAATTCCCTTTAGGTCCTATTTTTGCTCGGGTTTTCTCCGGCTTCGTTTCTACTGGCGATCGTTTCATATTTAACCTCTCGCCATTCTCTACGTACTCACGTCCTTATTTCCTACCCTAAATTCATGTATAACTTTAATTGATAATGACCAAAATGCCCTTAGTCAACATTTCTTCATTTTTCTTTAACGGGACATTTCCTGGAAAAACCGTTACACGTCGTTGCGATCCGATTTTTCTCTACATTCCATTTTTGGAATATGTTATATGCACTATTAAGAACATCTGGTGTAACTTTTTTTAAAATTACATCTACGTCCCCAAAACTTTTAAAAAATTACAAATAGGTCCCTTTGGTCATACAACCTTATCTAGGGCTGTTATCAAAAATTATCTTCTCCTTTCCCCTCCTCTCGCTATGCACGTGACTACACTGCATAATTGCGGTAGGCGGATGTGACAAAGGGACTCTTCAATTAAACAATGGATGCTTCATCATTGAATGGTATGCCAATTAATTTATTATTTTCTTAAGATGTATTGAATTCAATTAAATAGGGCATTATGTTAATTTATGTGTTAAAATCTCACAAAAGAGTTCACAGTCACAAGTTTGACAATGGCACTAGTTGGAGTGACCTCTATAAACCTGGCACAATCATTCCTTAAGAGTAAAAATTAATTCAACACATAGAAAGATTTACATTCAGAGGCACAACAAGCTCTAACATGCTTTAGAGCCACCTCACGACCGCACCACAAATGCAGCTATCGTGAGAATGCTGAAGGCAATTTTAAAAAACTGGTAGAAAGGTTCACAGTCAAGCCTTATGGTCTGAGGCTGGGCATGAGAGACACGCTCCCACTGTAATTCAAAAGTGGCATAATCACACCATTCAAATTAGTCAAAGATATGATAGTTTTTTGTGCACCAATGAAAGCCAGCCATATGAAATAGTCAAAATGAAAGAAAATTTCACCTGGAGGTTACGCGATCACAATGGTGTTATCTCCACCACGATATTCATAAATGGCAGCATGGAATGATCTATCAGTGTCACGTGTACTAGCCATTGGAACTAGCCGATAGACACAGTAGCTACCTTACAATAGTGTTAGAGCACAATATGACTGCTAAATTCATCTAGCGACCACGACACAAGGCATGTGACCATAAGAAGCTTTTAACAGCATTAAATGTAAGAGATTTTGTTTAGTAAAGCTTTGATCCTCCATATCTAAACTCTAACATCTCTTTGGAAGGATGATGGCTATAAATACTTTACCAATCACCATTTTATTATAACTTTTAAGCAATTAATGATCAAACTCTTGCAATTTTAATTCTCAATTTATCTTGTATTTAAATCTTCATTTATTGTTCTTGAGTGTTGGATGTGAGTATTAAATATCATTATTATGAGTTTAGTGCGAGCTTATAAAATACTAGATTAGAGAGTGAACCTTGAGAAAACTCTTGTTGGGTTATGAGAAAAAGTTTCAAATCTTATAAAGTTTGGTGTGAGCTTGTAAAAACACCAAGTTAGAGTTTAGCTTGTAAAAACTCAAAGATAGTGGAATACTTAATGAGATTGTTGAGGAGTGGACATAAGATTTGAGAATTTGTACCATTATAAATCGATTGTGTTCTTTCTCTCTTCTTTAATCTTTTTAATTTCTAAAAAAAAATTCTTTTTTTTTTGTCCTAAATCTTAAAAAACAACTAATTCACCTCCTTCTTGATTGTCAAAAAGGGATAACACAGATGATGAGACAATTTTTATAAAACTTGTCAATTATATTTGGCTTGTATTCATATATACCTGCTTAAATAAGTTGCTTCTTGTCAAGATGTCTCCTTAATGTCCCATAGCCTCCTCCTTCTTAACATTTGAATGTGGCAATGTAATAGTTATTATTGGCTCTTTTTGTGCCATTTGCATTTTTCTATTTAGTAAAAGGTAAAAGAAAAATAAGCACCTAAAGGAAACTGACAATTCACTAGTTTCCTTTAACATAATACAAATTAGCCTGATTGTGCCCAAATCCTTATTCTTTTGATATTTTGATGGATAATTAATAAGAATCAGTTGAAACTGATGATTTAATATGTTTTAAGTCCAAAATTAACTTTAGAAGAAATTTATAATAGTCAAGATCCAGATTAAAGATTATGTTTAAAATTAATTTTAATCTCAATTAATGGAGATCCAACATGTTAATTAATGAAGACATCCATGTATATTTTTGAAATTGTATGGGACATATATAACATATAAATGGTTATATAAAACATCTTTTATGTTTTTCAATGTGCATTTCATCATTTTTATCAAATTATGTGAAACATATATACCATATTAGTGATAGAGTTGTATTTTGACTAAAGTTTTAGGTTATTCTAGCTTTATTTTTAACTGTTTTCAATTAAATTTGATGCATTTTCTATAAAGTTATAATTTATCCTATTTTGGCTTGGAATTATCAAAATATGAGTTTTTGATTAAAAGTTGAGGAAAACTCAAGAAAAAGATGCAAATGGCAGAAGAAAGTCAAGACCCACGCTCATGGGCTTCATTTGGAACTGAGAAAGAAGATCTAGAAGAAATTTTAATCCCATAATCATGGCTTTCCATTGCCATGCTCATGGGAATCAAACAGCTTCTATCCAGGCATATTATGTGATTTTAAGACATAAATATATCTAACCTTTGAAGCTTTGCTTAAGATTTTGATGATCTTAGAGCTTTAGAATGAGAAAGTTTTATTCGTGAAATTTTTATAAGATATCTCAAGATTTTCATAATGATCTTATTTGTACAAATTTGAGTTCGTTTAGGTTTCTAAATAGCTATACAAATTTAGAATTATGAATCCAAATTGGAATAAGATCTCTATCTAAACCAGTTTAATTCAAAAGGTAATAACTTGAGCTTCCAAAGTCCAAATTGAGTAATTCAGAAGCCTAACTTCATCTACACTTCAAGAGCTAAAATTTGGAAAAGAGATCAAGCTCATATTTGGACTTTATCATATATAAAAATGGCTTAAAAATTTCAACACGAATTTTACATTATTCAACTTCCTTATTTTTCAGGATTTGTTTTCCTTCAATTAAATTTAATTTCATTTTCAATTGGAACTCTTCAAAACCTATCCTAACCTTTTCCTAAATGCAAAAGAATTTATCTAAGCCCTTATAAATAGCCTAGATCTTCCTCACAAGTGAGACATCAATTTAAAGAGTTATATATATATATATATATATATAATTTTTAGATTTATGGTTAGAATTCAACTTGAAGAGAAGGAAGAATTTTTGTTCGAGAAGCCATTCAAGTCCAAGCGCTTTCTTCTTTTCAAGTTTGATCTTTTTAATTGTTTATTATTTTCTAGTTACAATTTAAAATATATCTTCTACTCTTTCTTTTTAGCTACCTTTGTAACACCTTTATACTGATATGTACATAATATATAAACCCGATATATATAAAATACGCATATAGAATACAATAATATCACAGTTTCCTTCATTATAAAATCTCTATAATTTCAAGAAAACTATTTTATAACATAAAATGTACTTCAATAATTATATATAAATATTCATTAATATTTTAAATTACTAAAAATACATATTTTAGAGAAAATCTCTAGAAAAAATTTGCCAGAGTTTTATCTGTAATTTGAGTGTGAGCGGGGATTTGTGCCCCCACTTCCTGTGGAATGCTTCTTGCGACTTCGGCACTGTTTAGGCTCAGGATCTTAGAGAACACGGACCTAAGTCCGGAGAAAATGGAGTCGCACCCGGACGGACCGAAAAAAAAAAGAAAGGGGTGGATGACTCGATTCCTAAGGAATCCCCAACCCCCTAATGGGATCGAAAAGTTGGGTACACGTGGGGAAGGTGAGAAATGGCCCAGCACCCCCACAAAGCTGGGTTCATTGGAACCGGCCTCCTTTACAAGTATTAATATTATAAAATTCTTAAATATAACAATATTATCCATATTACACACAATAATTGAAATAAAGCATCGTTATATTAAAAATCAAAACAATGTCCAAGCAAAACAAATAAATGGACACCCATCCAAAAATGAAAACATGTCCTTACATCACCCATGTCTAAGCTAAATAGGACACCCACCATGAGGTAGAAACATATCATTTACATTGGTCTAAAATATAAAAGCAATTTAAATTATATAGAAATTAATTAATGAGGTACCCACAAAGTGGAAACATACCTCTTACAATATTTGGAAATCAAAATAAATCGATAGAAGTAAATAACTACTCATCATAAATAAATCATTCATCAAAGATATTAAACATCAATAGAAAGTGAACATCCATCCATGATAAATTAAATAAATTAAGCATTGAACTTAAATAAATCAAATAAGGTAAATAAAGATACAAATTGAAGTTTACTGTTTCTCATTTAAAGTTCTTTAATTAATATTTAGGGTTTTGGAATTTATTGGTTTAGGCTACTGTAAGTTTTAAGGGAATTGAAATGGATTAAAGTTTTATAATTTAAGAGATTGATAAGGTTCTTTGATTAACAAAATTAGGGTTTGAGGGTTAAAATCATGAAATTAGGTTTTGGATATTAAAACATTAGGTTTATGATTATTAGCTACTGGATTATTGTTTTTAGGCTTACTGTGTTCAATTTTAATATTTAGGTTTATAAGGTTTTAATATTTTAAGGATTAGGGTTTAAGAAAATTAGGGTTTAGGTTTACTAGTTTGGGGTTTGCTATTTTTGGTTTTGAAGTTGAATTAAGGTTTTTAGTGTTTCGGAAAATATATTTGATTTTAGAATTTGAGAAAATAATTTATAGTTTTATAAAGTTTTTGAAAATAAACAAGACGATTTAAGGTTTTTTGGAAACAGAAAGTATTTTTTAGGGTTTTTAGAAAAAGAATGATCAATTTAGGGTTTTAAGGTTTTGAAAAATTGGAAAGCAGATTAGGGTTTTGGGAATTAGTAAAACAATTTAAGGTTTTAGAAAGTTGGAAAGCAGATTAGGGTTTTAAGATTTTGAAGAAATAGATTAGGGTTCTTAGGTTTTAGAAGAAACAGAAAAGTAATTTTAGGGTTTTTGAAAATAGAGGAGACGATTTAAGTTTCTAAGGTTTAGAAGAAGTAAATTAGGGGCCTAAGGTTTTTAGAATCAAAAGAAATAATTTAATGATTCAAGCTACTGTAAAAAAAAAAAAAAAAACTAGATATTCAAACCTTCGTTTGTTGGTTCCACCAAAAATTACTTTTTGGATGAACAAAGACAAAGGCAAGATGGCTGCCTTTGATGGATTGATTGCTTGCTTGCTCTTCTCTAAAAAGTTCGATAGTTTTATTGCCAAGTTCCATCAATGTTTAAAGTTCGATCTCTTCAAAGTTTTTTTTTTGTGTCTTTTTAGTGTTATTTATAGGAAATTTTGGAAGCTTAATTCCAATTGTTTAAGGAATTTATCATTAATTAGGAAAAGGAAACCGAAACCAAATATAATTTGGTTTTGAAAAAAATTGCGTCGGAAAAATTTCGCTGGCGAAAAAACTGCTGCGGGCTGCTACGAGGAACAGCGTTGAAGAATTGAGAGGGGCGGGCTACGGATCATTTCGCCCGCAGGAAGTTTCCGCGGGGGAAATGGCAAAAGCCATTTTGCCCGCAAGAAACTCCTGCGGGCGAAATGGCCTTGGGCCATTTCGTCCATTGTTTTCGGCGACGAATTTTTTCGTCGCCGATTTTTCCGTTGTCAATTTTTATTTTTATTTATTTATTTATTTTTATTATTTTTTATTACTATAATTATAAAAAATAAATACCAAAACAAATATTATTTAATTAAGATAACACAAAAATTATTTTGGACTATATAAAAAATAACGGACCGGACTGGGTCAAAAATTAAGGGTCTACATTGAGTAATTTCAAAATTCAAATATACACAACATGCACTAAAAGTTCACACTCCCAAAACATATTGACTCATTCACATCTCCAAATAAATATTTCCATAATCCAATATCAATGGTATCACATGTTTATTTCATTACATAAATGGTGTTTTAATGATTCACATTACTTAACTTACACTAAACTTATAACAAATTAATAAGATCCATAATGTATACAAAACATAATATGTTTATTAAAACAAATAAACATCTACATGTTGTGCAATGGCCTCTGGTCTGGTGGCAACCTGATAAACTTCAAGAATTACCCAAAGACTCTAGATCTAGTTGGGTCAATTAGAGTTCTCCGCCTCTATCCTGTCACCTATGCAATGGACAATTCAGGCTAAGATTTTTGCCTAGTGGTACATACTTTGATAATAGTGAAAATTTAAAGACAGTAATGTAAAATGATTTTCTTTCGTAAATCACAATATGGTATGCAACTACACTTTGAATCTTATACATTTTTCATCTTAAATCATCACATATCACATTTATATGCATTGGGCCCAAATGACTCTATATAATATTTGAGTTTCAAAGATATTGCTTTGGACCATTTTTTTTTACACTCAGTCTCTGGCCCGCAGGTAAATAATAGTGTCGCTCAGCATCTGGCCCGAAGGCAATACATATAATAGTGATGCCTAGCATTTAGCCCGGAGGTAATAATAGTGACGCCTAGCGTCTGGCCCAAAGACAAATAACCAGTATACTGTATAACACCAAACACAATACTCTGAAAATTGATATTACATAACGTTTCACACATAACATAAATAATTCTATATTTTTCTCATACTTTGGCAATTATGCAAATTTTCATTCTTTTTGCACTTTTCTATCTTTTCTCATTATTTTTACACATTTTCTTCAATTTACTTGCCGCATCCTCCATATGGCCAAGTTATGCCTACATTTGGCATAATTATATATTTTTCATAAATACATCATTAAATGCTTTTAGCCATCTTGAAGTGGCTCACTCAATCACACATAATACATTTCATAACATAAACTTATATCTATACTCTTTTCATGTGTATTCATACATCAAATTAGTATAGTTATCACTTTCAAATATAATGCAACATGCCATTCAAGTACATATAAATGCATTTCAATTAAAGTATGTACTAACCTCTTAATACAAACACTTGCAAGCCAAAATGCTTACTTTCCACCAATTCTTCAATGTGCCATTCACTACTAAGTTGATAGAAATCCTATCTACTCAACACCTATATCCAATGTGAATGTATAACATATATTAAAACCACATTTTAAGGTGTTAAAGATATAAAACATCAATTAAAATATAACCATTCCAATTTTCTTTTTTCTTAGCCTTAATGCACTTTAACATAGGAACTATAATTCAATCAATTCTAAATTGAGTTGTAAGCTTAAATATGTCTATAACATCATATTTTAACACACTTTAAGCATTAAAACTCAATTTAGAAATATTTCTTCCAAAACTCTAAAATGTGCCCTAACTCACTTCAACTTTGGAACTTCCTTCTAACCAACTCTAAATGTTAATTTGAGTTTATTTTCATTATTAAAATCATACTAGAACATGATTTAAATGATGAAACCCAATGAATAAATAATATTTCAAAAAACCCTTTCTATAACCCTAAATTCCATACTTTCTCTTCCAAACCCTAACCAAACGTACACTTTTCTTTAATCTAACTTTAAAATCATTGTTTACTTATCAAAATAACATCTTTAATACCCAATTAAACAATTATAAGGCATTCTAAAAAAAAACTCATATTTTACATAATCACAAATTCAAAAAAATTCATAATTCTAAAAGAAATACTTACTAGCTTGTTGAAAAATCACCAAAACTCTTTTTAATTATTGAAAATCCTTCTTAAAATTAGTTTTTGGATGAAGCAAATTTCTTCTTTGGTTATGGTGAAATTCGTGCAAAGGGAGAAGAGGAAGAAGAAGAAGAAGAAAGAAAAAAAAAAGAGATAAAGATAAATTTTGAGTTTTTTCTTTTCTTTCATTCATTAACCATATATATATATATTTATATTATTTTAATTATTTATTTACTTAATTATTTTTAAATCAAAAATTATGTCTTCCATCCATATTTATTTTCTTTTTAAATTATTTAATTAATTTTAATTTTTATAAAGTATATTTACCGTTTTGCCCCTCTTTACTATTTATCTTTTATCTTTTTCTAACTTATGTTTAAAATTTATATGTAATGTATATTTCATATATATAACATATACACTTTGTTTTTCTTACTTCCAATTCATCATTTCTCCCTTAAATTATTTAATTCAATTTAAATTAATTTTTAGTAATTAAGCGGATGTTACATTTTACATATACTCTTCATCTTTTCTCACTTTCAAAATAAATGTAACACCCTTATACCATACATACGCATAATATATATACTTGATACATGCAAAATACACATATAAAATACAAGAATGTATCAGTTTCCATCATTACAAAATCTCTATAATTTCAAGAAAACTATTTTCTACCATAAAATGTACTTTAATAATTATATATAAATATTCATTAATAGTTTAAATTACTAAAAACGCATATTTACAGAAAAATCTCTAGAAAAAAATTTGCCAAAATTTTATCTGTAATTAGAGTAATTCCAAAATTCAAACATACACAACATGCACTAAAATTTTACACTCCCAAAACATGTTGACTCATTCACATCTCCAAATAAATATTTCCATAATCCAATATCAATGGTATCACATATTTATTTCATTACATAGATGGTGTTTTGAAGATTAACATTACTTAACTTACACTAAACTTATAACAAATTAATAAGGTCTATAATGTATGCAAAACATAATATGTTTATTAAAATAAATAAACATCTACATGCTATGCAATGGTCTCTGGTCTGGTGACAACCTGACAAACTTCGAGAATTACCCAAAGACTTCAGATCTAGTTGGGTTAATTAGAGTTCTCCTCCTCTATCTTGTCATCTATGCAATGGATAATTCGTGCTAAGCTTTTTGACTAGTAGTACCTACTTTGATAATAGTGAAAATTTAAAGAAAATAAAGTAAAATAATTTTCTTTCGTAAATCATAATATGGTATGCAACTACACTTTGAATCTTATGCATTTTTCATCTTCAATCATTACATATCACATTTACATGCATTGGACCTAAATGACCCTATATAATATTTAAGTTTTAGAGATATTGCTTTGGACCTTTTTTTTTTACATCCAACGTTTGACCCGAAGGCAAATAATAGTGACGTTCAGTGTCTGGCCTGAAGGCAATATATATAATAGAATGCCCAGTATATGGCCCGAAGGCAATTATAATATCCGTAATTTTATTAAAATATAATTAAATAAATAAATACTTTAAAAGGTTAATTAAAGTATTAGAAGAAGGATAAATATAAAATATATAAGTTGGATACATGAAAAATATACCTAAAGTGTATATATATATTTAAAAAAGTTTACTAAAAGACAAAAAGATAAATATTAATAAGGGTAAAATGGTAAAATGAAAGTAAAATAAAAAATTAAAATATATAATAATAAAATAAATAAATAAAGTATTTAAGATAGTGGAAGATGATGAAAATTTAGGATTTATTAAATATTAAATAAATAAATAATATATATGCGGCTACAAATAAGAAGAGAATAAAAAGTCAAATACCACTTTTCCATCACCCTTTTCTCCTTCCTCTAGTTTTGGCCAATTTTCTCCATTAAAGCACAAGGAAAAATTTTTCTTTAATTACTCAAAATTTGGCAAAGAAATTAAAGGAAATAAGGAGGTTTTGAAGAAAGCTTAAGTAATAGGTAAGTTTATTTAAATTTAAGTAGTTTTTCCTTTAAATTTTGATTATATGAAATATTGATTTTTGATAGAGATGTAGATAATTGTTAATATGGATAGTAGTGGTGTTATTTTGATATGGAAGTAATAATTTTAAGGTTGGATGGTTTGAAAGATTGAGTTTGATAGGAAGTTGGAAGAGGTAGTAAGAGTGTTTAGGGTTTTGATGGGGGGTTTTATTAGAATGCATGTAGTTTGATTTTAATTGATTAAATTGTGTGTAAATGGGGTTCTAATGAGATAATTGAACTTAAAACTCAATTTGGCATTTATTACAATAGTTTTCTAAAATTAAAGTGTAATAAGAAAAAAAATTAAAAATTAGGTAGAATTATGGAATTTGAAGTTTGAATAGTTAAAATCTGAAGAATTATGTTTCTAATGGACTATGTTAACTTATAATTTGATTAGACATTGAGTAGAGTGGACTTGCCCAATTAAAGAAGGTTATGGCAGGAACTTGAAATTTTGTAGGATTGAGTTAAATTAAGTTTAATTAGTAAAAGTATATAGAAATGTGATGCTAATAAATAATTTAAATTAAAAATGTAGTTAGGCATTGAGTAGAGTGAGTTTGTCTAAACCAAGTGGTAAAGAACACTTGAAGAAAGTGGAGGATAAAAGGTGAATTTAGCTTGGAATTGGTTTTGGTTAAAGATATGTATATACTTTGATAAATTATAACATATTTGGCTTAGCATATTTTGATAGTAAAATGTGCTAATCCACTTTGACACTTGAATTTTCAAATGCATTGTGATGTTGAATGTGAAATGGCGTATAGGCATGTGATATTATTTTGACATGGGTGTGTTTTATGGATGGAATTTGACTTGAATTGTATAGTGCAAAGGACTTGGTTGTGTCCCTAAATATTATATCTATAAGGTTATTGAAGTGTAACTAATGACTATGATTCAAGAGAATCATAATTAAAGTCAATTATGGTAAGAATTGTTAAATTATATTATTAGAATGTGTATGTTTATGAATTTATGGAGAATAATGAAATATTAGAATAAGTAAACGGGAATTAAAGTGGAATAATCAATGTTTAACGAAAAAGGTTAGTGGTTAATTTAATTGAATCTTAGTATTTACATTCTAAATATTACTTGATTGATGTATTTATACAAATAAATAAATTATATTTGAATTTAATTGTGATTTTGGAGTATGAGAAATTATTTTCTTGGTTAAAATGAATGAGTTGGTAGTGAATTATTGATTGAATTATAGAAAGTATAAATATTTGAAGGAAGGTTGTTATAGGATATTGAAGAAGGGTTACTCTAGTGGCTGGTGAAATTTAGAAAGGTGAGAATTTGAAAAAATTATTGATAAATGTAAGTGCATTAGATTATATTTGGTTGACTTATTTATGAAAGTTCAGGTTTGAACTTAATTGATTTCTAGGTGTGTTAAATATTATTCATTTAATTTAAATGAGTATAATTAATAAGGACATGTTGAGTAAATTTTGGGAGTGCTTGAAATCAATGGTATATTGTTCTGAGATTGCAGTGTGAATAATTCAATAGATGATTTAATATGTTCTAAGGTATGTACATACTTGATAAATTATAACATGTTTACCTTTGATTTGGCTTAGCATATTTTGATAGTAAAATGTGCTAATCCACTTTGACACTTGAATTTTCAAATGCATTGTGATGTTGAATGTGAAATGGTGTAAATGCATTATATATTTTATGTTAAGCCATTATAAATGGCTAAAATGAGTAATATATGATAAATAAGAGAAAATATGAAAATAACCCAAAGTGTTTGGATAATGTATCAGATTATAAATGTGACATACACTATTGAAAGTATGATGAGTCATATTGAACAAAAGCAATTATTCATAATTATGGAAGAAAAGAATGAGTAAATGAGACAATGTGATAAGAAAATTGATTATGAAAATATGTATTATATGTATGTTGCCTTATATAATATTCTGTTCCAAATTTTTATGCTTGGCGACATGCTTATAATTTGCCTTCGGGCTAGGCGTTGAGCATCACTATTATATGATTTACTTTTGGGCTAGACGCTGGGCATCACCATTATATGATTTGCCTTCGGGCTAGACACTGGACGTCATTTATATTGCCTTTGGACTAGACATTGGGTGTTAATAGGCCAAAATATTAACTCTAAAATTTGAATATTGTATATGGTCATTTGGGCCCAATACGTGTGGTTGTGTTATATGATGAAATTATATGAGAGATGCATGAATTTTGAATGTGTTAGTATGCTACATTATGTGCTTGAAAAAAAAGAGACATTTTGCATTATTTTCTTAGAATTTCCTGTATTATCAAATCATGTACCGCTAGGCTATTAGCTTAGCGCGATTTTCTCATTGCGCAGATAACAAGGTAGAGGCAAGGAGCCCCGCTAGACCTAACTAAGTTTAGAATTTTTGGGATAGTAATTGATGTTTGTTAGGCTGCCACAAGACCATAGCTTGTTGCATAGCATGTAAATATTTGATTTTAGCTAAGCATATTATATTTATTTACATTATGTTATTACATGAAAATGTTGTAAACTTTTAGTGTTTGATTGAATATTGTGGATATTTTAAATAACTTTTAGTATATAATGTGGTTTTAATATATCAGATATTTTAGAGAAATGTTGGAGAGTTGGTTAATGTAATTTTTATTGTGAATGTAGTTTTATTATGATTTTGTTGAGTTTTGGAAAATATTGAAATTAAAGATAAAACTCTGGCAAATTTTTTCAGAGATTTTCTTTTAATATTTGTATTTTGACATTTAATAATTTATATAAATGTTTACTTAATAAATTTATCTTTTAAAGGATAAATTATTTTGTAAAAAAATAAGGAGAACTTTATATTGTTAATTATGGTGACATTCTTGTATTCTACATATGTATTTTACATTTACAAAGTATATGTATTATATGTGCGTAAGATAAAAGGGTGTTACAGCAATAATAGTGACACCCAGCGTCTAGCCCAAAGGTAAATAACCGGTATACTGTATAACAGCAAATACAATACTCTGAAAATTGATATTACATAAGAGTTCACACATAGCACAAATAATTCCATATTTTTCTCATACTTTGGCAATTATGCAAATTTTCATTCTTTTTGCACTTTTTTCATCTTTTTTCATTATTTCCACACATTTGTATCAATTTACTTGTCACATCCTCAATATGGCCAAGTTATGCCTACATTTGGCTTAATTACACATTTTTCATAAACATATTATTAAATACTTTTAGCCATCTTAAAGTGGCTCACTCAATCACACATCATACATTTCATAACATAAACTTATATCTATACTCTTTTCATGTATATTCATACATCAAAGTAGCACAACCATCACTTTCACATATAATGGAACATGTCATTCAAGTGCATATAAACGCATTTCAATCAAAGTATGTACTAACCTCTTAATATAAACACTTGCAAGCCAAAATGCTCACTTTTTCACTAATTCTTCAATGTTCCCTTCACTACTGATGGAAATCCTATCTACTCAACACCTATACCCAATGTAAATATATAACATACATTAAAACCATATTTTAAGGTGTTAAAGATATAAAACATCAATTGAAACATAACCATTCTAATTTTCTCTTTTCTTAGCCCTAATGCACTTTAACACATAAACTACAATTCAACTAATTCCTAATTGAGTTTTAAGCTTAAATATGTCTATAACATCATATTTTAACACACTTTAAGAAATAAAAACTCAATTTAAAAATATATCTTATAACATCATATTTTAACACACTTTAAGCAATAAAACTCAATTTAAAAATATCACTTTCAAAACCCTAAAATGTGCCCTAACTCACTTTAATTTTGGAACTTCCTTCTAACCAACTCTAAATGTTAATTTGAGTTTATTTTAATCATTAAAATCATACTAGAATATGATTTAAATAATGAAACCCAATGAACAAATAATCTTTCACAAAACCCTTTCCATAACCCTAAATTACATACTTTTCTTCCAAACCTACACTTTTCTTTAATCTAACTTTAAAATATTGTTTACTCATTAAAATAACATATTCCATATCCAATTAAATAATTATAAGGCACTCTAACAAAAACTCATATCTTACATAATCAAAAATTCAAAGCAACTTCATAATTCTAAAAGAAATACTTACATTTTGTTGAAAAAATAACCAAAACTCTTTTTAATTCTTGAAAATTATTCTTAAAATTAGTGTTTGTGTGAGTGAAAATTTTTGTCCCCACTCCCATATGGAATGGTTCTTATGACTTCGGCATTATTAGGCTCATGACCTTAGAGGATATGAGCTTAAACCCGGAGAAAATGGAGTAGCTGCCCAGACGGGCCGGGAAAAAGAAAGGGGTGGTTGACTCGATTCCTAAAGACTCCCCAACCCCCTGATGGGTCAGAAAGTTTGGTACGCATAGGATAGGTGAGAATGACCCAGCACCCCCCATAACGTTCGGTTCATTGGAACCGACCTCCTTTTCAGGTCTATATATTATTAAATTCTTAAAGATTACGATATCATCCATACTACATACGACAATTGAAAGAAATAAACTATATCACTTTATTATATCAAAATAAACAAAATATACACCCATCAAAGGATAAAAACATATCTTTACAATGTCTATGTCCATGCAAATAAATACAACAGAATATCCACCAAAAGGTGAAAACATATCCTTTACAAAATCCCAAATATTGTAATATAAATTACATAATTAAAAATAATTAAGGCATTCCCAAAGTGAAAATATGCCTTTTACAATGTCCATGAATCTAGATAAATAAATAATCAAGCAAATTAAATCATTCAAACATAATAAGTAAACATAAAACATCCATTATAATAAAATAAATCATCCATAATGAGCATATAATAAATCACACAATCATAAACATGTATTAACAAGTTAAAAATCAAATCTACATTTTAGATATAGATGTACAAACTAGGGTTTCATTGATATGAATTAGGGTTTTTACAAAATTAGGTTTTTAGAAAAAGCAAATATAGGGTTTAGGATTTTAAAAAAATGGGATTAGGGTTTTAAAGCTTTGAAAACTGATTTTTAGGGTTTTAAGATTGAAAATGGTTTTTTAGGATTTTAGGATTGAAAACTATTTTTAGGGTTTTAGGATTTAAAAACTAATTTTAGGGTTTTGATATTGAAGACTGGTTTTAGGGGTTTTATGTTGAAAACTGGATTGTATGAACAAGGCTACTGTATGATTATATGAGACATGTTCTTGTAAATCATTACTAGATGTCTAGATGGATGGTCGTGCAAAGATGATATAAAAATAGTTTATATGAGTATTGTGAACTAAATCAATCTATTACCCGTTAACATTAAAAAGCCCTGTCACTATTGTTGTTTTAAATTAAATGGTTTGCTGGATATAAACTAGGACTCTCAAACAAAGCTATCCAGATGTTTATAAAAGTGCAGGAATGAAATAAAACCATGAAACAAGAATGGTGAACTACTGTAAATTTAAAACAAACTGAATAAGGGACTATAAACTTCCATTGTTGGTTTTACCAATATTTTATATTGATCAAAGCTTTATATTTGCACCAATGGTTAAATCTCGATTGAACAGAATGAAGACAGTCTTCCACTGCCTTCCTTTGATATTCTGTGTCTCTAATCACTCAACCTTTAATATTGCTAGTGTGAGCGGGGATTTTCGCCTCCACTCCTGGTGGAATGATTCTTGCGACTTCGGCACTATTTAGGCTCGGGGCCTTAGAGAACACGGACCTAAGTCTGGAGAAAATGGAGTCGCCACCCGGACGGATCGGAAAAAAAGAAAGGGGTGGATGACTTGATTCCTAAGGAATCCCCAACTCCCTAATGGGTTCGGAAAGTTGGGTACGTGTGGGGAATGTGAGAAATGGCCCAGCACCCCCACAATGCCTGGTTCATTGGAACCGGCCTCCTTTACAGGTCTTAATATTATAAAATTCTTAAATATAATAACATTATCCACATTACACACAATAATTAAAATAAAGCATCAATATATTAAAATCAAAGCAATGTCCAAACAAAGCAAATAAATGGACACCCATCCAATGATGGAAACATGTCCTTACATCACATGTCTAAATAGGACACCCATCAAAAAGGTAGAAACATGCCCTTTACATAGGTTCTAAAATAGAAAAGTAAATTAAATTACATGATGTTTAATTAATGAGGTACCCACCAAGTGGAAACATACCTCTTACAATTTTTGGAAATCTAAATTAATTGATAAAAGTAAATAATCATTCATCATAAATAAATCATTCATCAAAGCTATTAATCAAAATATAAAATAAACATCCATCCATGATAAATTAAATAAATCAAGTATTGAAATTAAATAAATTAAAGCATAAGAAATAAATCAAAGCATAATCAAGTATGGAATTGAATAAAGCAAATAAAAGTCCAATTATGGCTACTGTGACTTTTTATGGAATTAAAATAAATTAGGGTTTTATGTTTAAAGGGTTGGTAAGACTCTTTGATTAACAAAATTAAGGTTTGAATGATGATATCATAAAACTAGGGTTTTAAACACTTTAAAATACTTTAATTTGTGATTTTTGGTTATTGGGTTCCTAAGCTACTATGTAAAATTTAAGTTTTTATGTTTTTTTAATGTTTTAAAAGGATTAGGGTTCATAAAAATTAGGGTTTAAGGTTTTAAAAGGGTTAGTGTTCATTATTTTGGGTTTAAAAGTTGAATTTTGGATTTTAGGATTTAGAAGTAGGGTGGTGAATAATTTTTAGGGTTTTAGAAATCAATTTGATAATTTCATGAATTTTTATGAATTTAAACAAATAAATTAAAGTTTTTATAAGTAGAAAAGATGTTTTAGAAGACTTTTTGAATGAAATAGAACCTACTTTAAGATTTTAAAAGAAGCAGAATTTACATCTTAGTTTTGTTGAAAAATATGTTCAATTAGAAATTTAAGGTTTTTAAGAAGAAAAAATAATAATTTTAAGCCTTTTGGAAGATAAACCAACGAAATAAGATTTTTTTTTTGCTTTAGAAAAACTAAGTTAAAGTTCAAAGGTTTTTAATTTTGATTTTATAGATTTGCTACTGTGTAAAAAAAATAATTAAAGAAAATTAATTAACACATACATTCTTTTGATGATTTCTCCAAAAATAATTCTTCTTGGATGAACTAGCTCCAAAGACAAGCTTTTTTTGCCTTTGAATCCTCGTAATCGTGCTCTGTTGTTCCAGAAAAAAGTTGAATTGAATTTCTTCTTTTCCTTCCTTGATTTGGTTTTAAATTTTCCAAACTTCTCTTGGATTTTTGCCTCCCTTTAAATTAATTGCCTTTGGTCCTTATTTATAGTGGTTTGAGGTTGTTTATTCCTAATTAGTTAAGGTAAGTAATATTAATAAAAAAAAAACCAAAACCTAATTGGATTAGGTTTCGAAAAATTTGTGTCAGAAAATTTGCACTGCTGAAAAAAAACTGCAGCGGAAAAACTGCGCTGGCAAAAAAAATCTGTTGCAGTTGGCTACGGCAGCGCGCGCGGAGCGGGCCCGTAAGCTATTTCGTAGGCAGAAAATTTCTACGTGGCAGAAAATTTCAGTGTGCGAAATAGCACAGTGCTGCAGGCGAAAAGCCCATGGGCCTGTACACGGGCCCGTGCCCACGGGCACGCGCGACGATTTTTTCATCGCCGATTTTTTCATCGTCGATTTTTTGACTCCGATTTTTATTTTTATTTTTATTTTTTGACTTTTATTTGTTTATTTCTATTTTTTATTAATAAAAATTAGATACTAAAACAAAAATTATTTAATAAAAATTATTTTGGACCAATTAGACAACAAAAATTATTTTAGACTAAATAAAACATATTGGACCGGATTGGGTCAAAAATTAAGGGTCTACAGCTATGATTTCTGATTGTCTAATGCCTACTGTTTGATTGTTGCTTATTGTTGCTGATCCCATCCTCTGTATGTTTGATCCTGTATTTATATAAAAATTAGTTAGGTTAAATCCTCCAAAAT
The DNA here is from genome assembly GCA_947685225.1 of Garcia nutans. NCBI lineage: Eukaryota > Viridiplantae > Streptophyta > Magnoliopsida > Malpighiales > Euphorbiaceae > Garcia > Garcia nutans. The sequence goes on from CANTUV010000026.1 coordinate 23,666,601, forward strand.
ACCCGAAGCTAATTGGATTACAATTATAGTTAGATTTTAATTCAAACTGAATTTAGATGCAAACTAGCCTAAAATTCAGAATTAAAGTCAAAACTCAAGACCTGTGGTGAATTGGCCATGCCAATTCTCCAAGGCAAGGGCTATGGTCGCCTAGGGAATGTGCCAATTCGGCGTGCCACTGTGAACTGACTTCGCCTCGAGGCTTGTGGTGAAGTGGACGCTCTACTTCACCGCAGGCCAGGGCTTGGGGCGAATTGGGCATGCCACTTCATAGGCAAAGCCTGTAGAAAATTAGGCGTGCTAAAAGATAAACGGGCTGGAATCGACTCGTCTTGGATTTTATTGCTATATCAGACCCATTTTAGATTTTATTCAAAACTGGTTTAACATTTTTTAATCCATGAGCATAAAAGATTTAATTTGGATAAAACAAATTTAATTTCTGACCCAACAAATTTCAACCAATTGAATTTATGACTTTTGAAATCGGACCAAACTATTTAAAAGTTATAAATTAAGTTTAAGCTTTTAAAATCGGACCAAATTTAGCTTGGCCTTTTTTTAATAGGAATCAACTAGCTTAGTGCCAAAATTAAGGGTATACAGTTTGGATGAAGCAAATTTCTTCTTTGGCTATGGTGAAATTCGTGCAAAGGGAGAAGAGGAGGAAGAAGAAGAAAGAAAGAAAGTGATAAAGATAAATTTTGACTTTTTCTTTTCTTTCATTTATTAACCATATATATTATTATATTATTTTAATTAATTAATTGTAAATAAAATTTTTTGTCTTCCATCCATATTTATTTTCTTTTTAAATTATTTAATTAATTTTAATTTTTAAATAGAATTATCATTTAAACTATCCACCAAAAAAGTGATGGAAATGAAAAGATCACTCAATATGATTTATTCTTTTTATGTACTTTAGTGCACAATGAGTCAATCCAAAGTGCTAGGTTCCTCATTGACACCTTCTTATATCATGAAAAATATAAGGCAGGCACTTTCTTGAGCATGCTAGATGCATCCAAAAGATTGATAATCACTATGAGTATACTTTTGGCTGTAAGGGAGTTATCCAAAGAGAGAGAAAGAGGCCTAGATACCATATTACCGAAGAAGAAGGAGAACCTGCCTATATAGAAGTGGAGCACCTCCTAGACCATTCAAGCCTACTAAAGAAAATGGCGAGTCCTCCATAACCCTAAAGCTTATCCTCAAGGTCATAACCTTCCTTCAAAAGCAATTTACCCATTTCAAGAAGGATGTAACCAAGAGGATCACTAAGCTCCATAAGAAGGTTGACCTCTTGTCTCATATTCACCAAGATATATATGAGATATAAGAGAAATTTAACCTTACCCAATGTGAGCTAAGTGAGTGGGATGTGAGTGAGCACCTTGAAAGCCCTTATGAAGAATCCTTCCAATCATCTCATGGTTACTCTCCCTCTCCTTCTCTTAATGGCGATGATAATGAAAGCACTCCAACTCCTCCTCCACCATCAAGAAAAGGAAAATAAAAAGTTATTGATTAGTTTTTTTCATTTGCTTTGATTATTTTTCATTTACTTTTTTATGTTTTACTTTGTACTATTTTTTTTTATTTTGCATTTAATGGAATGAAATTCTTTTTTTTTCTATTTCACTTGGTCATTTTTCTATTTCTTGCAATTTATTATCATCTCCTTTTTACATTTGTCAAAGGGGGAGAAGCTGTATGAACTTAATTATGGGGAAGAAAACTTAAAAACTTAAAACAAAACTTAAATTAAAATTGAACATACTCTATACATTAAAGGGGAGAAGAGACCTAACTTGAATTTAAAGATAATGCATTCCATATACATTTAATGGTGAATGATTTTAGGGGGAACAACTAAAATCAAACAACATTGGCATTAAACATTTTACATTTGAATTGCAATTGATGCATGCACTTGATTAATTTTAAATTAACTTCAATTTGATAATCAAAGTAAAAAAGAGGGAGATTGTTGGACAATTAAACTCTATTTTGATCATTGACAATCTAATTGATATGTACTAATAATTTCAAACAAGTTTGTTATTGGAGGCATGAAATCCTAACCTTATGCGACCACACAAAGCTGCAAGACAAATGTACCGAAGACATGGAAAGGATGGCAGGCTTGCTGAGAAGTGAATTTGGATCTCAATCTGGACGTGCGACTACACGATCCAACCGAGCAACTGCACAACATACCAAGTTGAAATCCATAAAACTTACAAAGGAGCTCGTGGTCTGTGTGCGCAGTGTAGTGTAGTTGCGAGGCAAACTAGTAGCCACACCCAAGCATCAAGAAATCGTACCAAAAGCCGAGATAAATTCATAAACTTATAGAAGGATTCGTGGTCTTAGCGCTCGGTGAAGTCATATCGCAAGTTAGGAGTGCGACTGCACCACTAGCCCGAGTGACCGCACAACCCAATGACCCAAAAACTCAAAATGGCAGAAAGGATAACGGTCAACCCTTGCAATGCTTCCTCAATGCTCAATCACTTGTGCGACCGCTTGAGACATCTGAGCGACCACATAAGTCCAATACATTTGAATCTTAGCGCCAAATACCTCGGACTAATGATAATTAAACACGTGGATGAAGAAATTTAAATTAAACGGTAACTTTATGCCGTACGACCCTACAAGGGATTGTGCGACCGCACGACATGGCTTCATGGGCATACAAGATCCTGTCAGACAATAAAATCTTACTGTTGGAATTAGCTATTAGAGCAATATTTGAATTGTGCGACCGCACAAGTAGTAGTGCTACTGCACAAAGTGACTCAGCCACTAAATTAGTGGAAGATAAGCTCTAAATATGTGGAAACCACTTCAAACAGTTAGTTCAAGTCCAATTGGCTATAAATACCCCAATAAACCTCTTATTTTAGGGTAATTGTGATTATAATAGCCAAAGCAATATACTTTCAATTTCATATACTACAATTAGCATTTGTATTGTTAGAGTGCTGAGTATGAGCATCAAAAACACCATTGTAAGTTGAGTGTTAGCTTTGAAACACTTAAGTTTTAGACTGAGCATTGAAAAAACTATTGTAAGTGTTGTGAGGGATAGACTCAAACCTTGTAAAAGTTTTGGTGTGAGCTTGTGAAAATACTAAGTTAGAGTTAAGCTTGTAAAAACTCCAGATTAGTAGAACCTTAACAAGTTGTTTAGGAAGTGGATGTAGGATTGAGATAAATCTGACCACTAAAAATCTCTTGTGTTCATTTTTCTCCACTCATCTCCATCTTAATTCTCTTCATCTCTTGCTTTTAAAATTTTAATTTATCATCACTACTCAAATCAACCAATTCACCCTCCTCTTGGTTGCTAATTTGGGACAACATATATGTTTTCTAATTTGCAATATATTATATTTATCAAGTTATATGTAATATATATAACATATAAATGGTCATATACCAGATGTACGTGGTTCTTCATATGTATTATATTAAGCTAATCATATTATATATAATATATATAACATATAAAATTATATTTAAAAGCTCCAAATACTTGTTCAACTGGAATCCATGGCATTTTATGATATTATATGTAATATATATATATATCATATAAGAGTGTATATAAAATTTCTTTATGGTTCTACATTTGGAATTCAACATATTTATCAATTTATATACAATATATATAGCATATAAATGGTCATATAAGAGTTCTTAATTTTTTTACATCTTTAATCCATGAAATTTGTCAAGTTACATGTAATATATATATAAGTACAAATATTCATATAACATATCTATGTGTTTCTTCGTAGGTAATATATCAAATTAATCATATTATAGGTAATATATATGATATATAAATGAACATATAATGGATATAAATGATTCTTCATATGTAATATATGAAATTTATCATATTATATATAACATATATGACATATGTATGGTCATATAATAATTTTTTTTATGTTTTTTGAATTTACAATTCATCCTATGTTTCGATTAATATGTAATATACATAACATATAAATGCCCATATAAAAAAAAAGTTCTATATATTTTTTCAGATATAGAATCGTTCAATTTAGTCAAATTTTATTTAACATATATAATAAATAAACTACATTGAAAGATCTTTATATAATAGTCATATTCAGTCTATTCTATATTACTTGTTCTTGCTATTAATGAAAATTATAAAAACTTTTAACGTTTGATCTGTTGATTTTTTTTCTTTATGCTGTTGTTTTTTGATCTCTGTAGTTGATTTGTCTTGTTGATTCTTGAGATAGTGACGTTTTTGTTGCTATATTTTCGAATATGAAACGTTTTGTTTCAAGAAAAATGGGAAATTTATTTTCATTGAAATAGCGGGAATATGGATCTAGAAGAAGGTGTGCTTTTTGTCATTTAGTGAATAAGGTATCTGTATTATTTAAAAATTTTCACCGTATTTTTTTTTACAATTGTGCAATATTTTTAAAAATTGAAATTTTTCTTAGGGTATTTATGTAATTTTACAAAAATTATAAAAATAATTTAAAATAAAAATATAAAAATATTATGTAAATAAATAAATAATTTATAAAAATTCTATGTGAATAAAATTTTTTATAAAAATATGGTATATGTTAAGTCTATATCATTAAAATAAAAATATTAATATAAATTCAAACTAAAATTATAATATATATATATATAGTATAAATAATATTTTTTTATATAAATTATTTTTTTAAAGTTGAGTTGGATAAGAGTCAAAGGGCTGTAGAACTCTTTTTATCGAATTTTAATGCAGTTGCGTACTTATGAACTGAAACTTAAAATTTTTTATTAAGTTAGAATATTTTCTTATCAAGAGATATACACATTCAGTAATAATATAAATAATATTTTAAAAAACATTTTATACACATTTTTAAAAATCATATTTTATTATCTTCGACGTAATATCGATGAATAAGCTATTTTAGACTTTTTTTACACTTTATTTTGAATAGTTGATAATATAATTTATTAATATATAATATGATACGCTATTATATAGTATAATATTATAAATAGTATTTTTTATGTTTGAAAAAAATAATATGGTATAATATGGTTAATAAAATTATTTTTGTTTTGTTTAATAATATAATATGGTTGCATAAATAATAAAATGATCAAAATACCCTTAAATTAAAATTGACATTAATTTTAATTAAAATTCATACAAAATAATATTAAATTTATTTTTATAATTAATAGGTAATTTCAATTACAAGTATAAAATCCATATAAAACTTAATTTTATAGTCAATAATTTATTTTTTAAAAATAATTAATTTTAAATTATTAACTATAATTATTTTATAGTCAATAATTAATATTATTATTATTATTATTATTTATTATTTTTTAGAGAATGAATCTGATGTTAAGAAAGAAAAGTTTTTTTAAAAAAATTAAATTTAGAAGTTTAAGCACTTGTTAAAGGTATTTTTGGAAGAGAAAATATTTAAATTATGAGAAATCACTAATTTAGTAATTTAAAAAATTTGTCAAAAATTATAATTATAAATCATGAAAAACTATACTATAAAATTAAAAATTAAAACAAAAATAAAATAAAAATTATATTGTAGACCCTTAATTTTTGACCCGGTTCGGTCCAATATATTTTATTTAGTCCAAAATAATTTTTGCGTTATCTTAATTAAATAATATTTATTTTAATATTTATTTTTTATAATTATAGTAATAAAAAATAATAAAAAATAAAAATCGCGATTGAAAAATTGGCGACGAAAAAATTCGTCGCCTAAAGCATTGGACGAAATGGCCTTGTGCCATTTCGCCCGCAGGAAAATCCTGCAGGTGAAATGGTTTCTGGCCGCCCAGCTCGCAAGTTTCCACTGCAATTCTTGCAGCCCGCCAGCGCTCGTAGCCCCTCGCACTCCAACGTAGTTTTCGCCAGCAAAATTTTTTCGACGTAATTTTTTTCGAAATCAAATTCTATTTGGTTTCAGTTTTCTTTTCCTAATTAAATACAGTTTCCTTAAACGTTTAAAATTAATCATCTAAATTTTCTATAAATAAGACCAAAAAACACAAAAAAGGGGAGGATCGGACTTTAAAAAAAGAAGAACATAAGAGAACTTTGGATCGTATAGTGGAACTTTAGATTTTGAGAAGAACAAGCAAAGTCATCAACAATTTATCAAAGGCAGCAACCTTGCCTTTGTCCTTGTTCATCCAAGAAGTAATTTTTAGTGGAACCAACAAATGAAAGTTTGAATTTCTAATCTTTTTTTTCCTTACAGTAGCTTCAATCATTCAATTGTTTCTTTTGATTTTAAAAACCTTAATTCGTTTCTTTGTTTACCAAAAATCTTAAAATTGTTTTTCTGTTTCTTCTAAAACCTAAGAACCCTAATATATTTCTTCAAAATCTTAAAACCCTAATCTACTTTCCAACTTTCCCAAAACTTTAAATCATTTTATTAATTCCCAAAACCCTAATCTGCTTTCCAATTTTCCAAAACCTTAAAACACTAAATTGATCCTTTTATTTTCAAAAATCCTAAAAAAATATTTTCTGTTTTTAAAAAACCTTAAATCGTCTTGTCAATTTCCAAAAACTTTATAAACTCTAAATTATTTTCTTCAATTCTAAAATCAAGACAGTAACCCCAAACTAGCTAATCTAAACCCTAAGTGTTCTTAAACCCTAATTCCCTTAAAATCTAAAACTCTAATTTTCCTAAACCTTAATCCTTAATCTTAAAACCTTATAAACCTAAATATTAAAATTCAACACAGTAAACCTAAAAACAATAATCTAGTAGCTAATAATCATAAATCTAATGTTTTAATATCCAAACCCTAATTTCATGATTTTACCCCTCAAACCCTAATTTTGTTAATTAAAGAACCTTATCAATCTCTTAAAATATAAAATTTTAATCCATTTCAATTCCCTTAAAACTTACAGTAGTCTAAACCAATAAATTTCAAAACCTTAAATATTAATTAAAGAACTTTAAATGAGAAACAGTAACCCTAATTTGTATCTTGACTTACTTTATTTTTAGATTTAATTATGTAGTTTATTATAAGCTTTGATTTATTTAAGTTCAATGCTTGGTTTATTTAAATTATCATGGATGAATGTTTTATATTTTGATTGATGTTTAATATCTTTGATGAATGTTTTATTTATAGTTATTTACCTTTATCAATTTATTTTGATTTTCAAATGTTGTAAGAGGTATGTTTTCACTTTGTGGGTACCTCATTATTTATGTTCTATGTAATTTAATTTGCTTTTATATTTTAGACCAATGTAAAGTGCATATTTCTATCTCTTGATGGGCCTATTTAGTTTAGACATAGATGATGTAAGGACATGTTTCCATCCTCGGATGAGTGTCCATTTATTTGCTTTGCTTGGATATTGCTTTGATTTTAATATAATGATGCTTTATTTTAATTATTGTGTGTAATATAGATAATATTGTTATATTTAAGAATTTTATAATATTAAGACTTGTAAAGGAGAACGGTTCCAATGAACAGGGAGTTGTAGGGGTGCTGGACCATTTCTCACCTTCCCCACACGTACCCAACTTTCCGAACCCATTAAGGGGTTGGAGATTCCTTAAGAATCGAGTCATCCATCCCTTTCTTTTTTCCGGCCAGTCCAGGTGGCGACTTTATTTTCTCCGGATTTAGGTCTGTGTTCTTTAAGGCTCTGAGCCTAAACAGTTTTCAAAGTCGCAAGAACCATTCCACCGGAAGTGGGGACAAAAACTTCCCGCTCACATATACCATACTATATCAAGTAGTAAAAAACCATTTTCCTAAGAGCCTCTCCAACCATGCGCCAATTTCCATTATAGCGCAAGGTTTTTACTCCAACCAGTCGCCATTTGTTGCTCCATTTTGAAGACCAGCTACAATGTTACACTATATTTTTTTTAATTTTTTATTCTTTTCAATTTTTAACTCAAAATTTTAAATATTTTCTAAACAAGTCATACTTTATTATTTTTTAAGTAAAATTTTGTAATTAGGTGCTTATTTTTTTTACCCACTCAATATATTGTATTATTTATTAATTTTATATTTTAATAACTAAAATATAAAATTTTATTTAAATAAATATCATGTAAAATATGAATTGTATTTATGACAAATTATTTTATTTATAATACATAAAAATAAGTGGAATTGAACATTTATTATAAATGAACAAAAAATATTAATAATTTGCTATGATATATTTAATTAATGTGTGGCTTTAATTAATATGAATGTATTTTTATAATTAATATTTGCTTAATGTATTTTTATAATTAATATGTAATTAAAGAATTTTCCAACTTAATATTTTTTTATTTGTCTCTAACAAATATAATATATTTTTTTATTAATTAATTTAATTGTATTTGGATGAAAATGTAAAATATATAAATATATGGGGTGAAAATATAAAATGATATGATGTTTTTAAGTGAAATGGATAAATAAAGTTGAAGTAAAAAAATAATATAATATTAATGAGAGAGAAGAATCTAAATTGAATAATTTTTTTTGATGATAAAAATAGCATAGATAATTGAAAATAATATTGTGTTATTTTAATATTTTGCATTATTTTAGTGTAAAAAATGACGCACACAGTTAGAGTTGGCCTAATCTCCTACTGCCGTCGTGAATTTTAGAAGGGATCAACTAAAGCAGTATAAACAGGAAAATTATAAATTGAATTATGGATTATGATTATAAATATTTACATGAGTTGATTGAGAAGAATGAGTGAATTTAGAATGATTATGTCTAAAATTCCAATAAAAAAAAAGGAGTAATTGATAACATCTTGGAAACAAAGGCAGAGAGAAATCAACGGCAGCAACCAGCAGTCCATATTTGTCAAAAGAAAAATGCTAAAAAGTCATTAAAAAGTCTCAAACTCAATCCTCCATTCTTCAAAAAGGAAGAGCGAGTACATACAATTCCATACTCTCAAGAGAGTGTGAAATGATTCTGTCATTTAGCAGAGAAGAGAATAGATTTTATGTATCTGTCCTTGTTTTTTTTTGAAGTGTATGTGTAAATAAATAAATAAATAAATTGGCTCAGACTGTTCAAAACTGACATGCTATGACCTCATGCACTTGCACTCTCAACATCTTATTCAACTCAACTCTGTTTTGATTTTGAAGTTAAAAGGCCACATTTTTTACATAATAATAATAATAATAATAATAATATAATAAGAGGATACAGCCAATCTAATATGATAATTCTAAATACTCTCTCGTCCACTTGTATTCGAGGCATATGGGTTGGGTCGGACCAAATTTTTATGAGAGTTGCAATTTGATCCAAATTAAATTTAAATTCCTAAAAAAAATCAATTTATAATTTAATCAAAATTTTTGAATTTAATCAGATTTACCCGAATTAATGAGTTGAATTCATAGTCCTAAATATTGCATTTAATTTGAAATCCCATTTCAATTTTTTTCAAAAATATCATAAAAATAAAATATTTTCAAAAATATCTTTTTTTTTATTTTAAAAATATATATTTTTCAACTTTTAATTTTAATTTTTTTAGAGATAATTTTTTGGTATAGATTTAATATATTAGTAATATACTTCATTTTTAAATATATATATATATTTAATATGTAATTAGTATATTAAAAATATAATTTTTTTAAAAAATAAAAATTATACTATACAATATAGTTTTTTTTAATTTGGATTAAACCGGATCAATGTGTCAAAGGCGCCCCATATCTGCTCGTTTAAGCACATCTAGGTATAAATAATATTAATTTGATAAAAAAAGTTCTAAAGAATATCAAATTTTTTAAAAATTTAATTTGGTCTCAATTTAATTTTATATAAATTAAAGTGAAATTTAATTCATGAATAAATTTGTTTTACATTGCAATAATTATTAATTAATTTTCGTAATAAAAAAGAATTGAATTTTAATTTTTAATCATGAATATTTTTAGAGAACGTGAGAAAATTACTCAAATGATATTTATTGGCATAATTATGTAAATATTTTTAATAAAATAAAATTATTTTTATTATGATGTTGATGTGGATTGAAAAAATGTTAGATTTATGATGTGTATATTTTATAATTCTATACATATATTTTTAAATTGTAATTCATATATTGTTTTGAATGAAAAAATAATTTATTTAATCAATTATTATTAATTTGAAATTATGTTTGCAGTTGGGTTGAATATTTATCTTTCTTTATTTGAGTAACCTTTTTTAGTTGGGTTGATTATTTTTAAGTAACCTTTTTTTGTTTTTTAATTTATTCACTTAGAATAGCTAGCATTTTTCAAAAACAGAAAGAAAAAAAAAAATACTCATCTCTCTCTGTCTCTTTAGACTACCAAAGTCCCAAATCAGTTGTACACTTTCACAACAGTGCTACACATCACCTTCTTTCTCTCTATATTGCCAAATGCCAACCCATGCTTTTCCTGTTTTCACCATTTACATTCCTTCACCACCTGCAAATTTCTCTTCCTCTTTTGTACTAAACTCTGCAAATTTTAATGCCCAGAAAAAACTTACACGATCTTAACACTAATTTAGCTAAACAGACACTGCCCTTTTCCCTTAAAAAGCTTTTCCTCAGTTACAAAAACCAAAAAAACCTTTCTTGCAAGCATGAACTAATTAAAGTTTGATCATTTTCAATGACCTGTTTGTGTTACCTACAAAATCTTTTTGGAGGGTGAATGAATGGGGTGCATGTTCTCTCACTTGGCTGCAAAATTTGCTTTCTTTCCTCCATCTCCACCTACTTATCAGATCAAGAAGAAAGACAATGGCAAGCTTGTAGTGCTTTCTTCTTCTTCTTCAATGCCACTCCCTCTTGGTGATGACAATTCATTTGATGTTCTATTGATTGACACAAAAAGAGGGAACAAGATTGTTGCTTTTTATTTGAAAAATCCATATGCAAGACTCACTCTTCTTTACTCCCATGGCAATGCTGCTGACCTTGGCCAGCTTTATGACCTCTTTGTTCAACTCAAGATCAATCTCAGAGTTAATATCATGGGGTTAGTGTATTATGTTTTTCTTTTCTTTTCAAAAAATGGTTTATTTTTTAATTTTTTCCAATTATATTGCTATAGCCTGTTTTACGTTTCTTTTCCAACATTTGTCCTATTTTGGCAATGGGGTTTTGTTGGCTAAGATCTGTGATTACTGATTAGGGTTGATTAAGATTCAGTTTCATGACTTATCTATCCTCAAGTGTTTCATTTATTTATTTTTTCATCTTGTTTTTTTTAAATGTGCTTTTTTTTTTCCTGAAAGAAACACTAAAGAAGGCCGGTTAAATAGTTCACTTGTTGATGCCAGTCTTTTTCTACTTTTTCTTGTTCTTCAATAATCTTCATTGTTAACTTTTTTTAATTTTTTACTGGCATAAATAAATGTAAAAAATTGTAAAATTGATATGTAATGACGTTGTATTTGGATAAGATTGCCAAAATTCCTCAGTTTTTTTTTCACCCTTCTCTTAGACTTTTGTGCCTTTAGGGCTCTGTTAGATTCATGTCTTAACTTTATTGGTATTATTTTTCATCTGCTTTTACATGTCACTTCATGCACAGTCTTTTACATTGCAGATCTTTAAAAAAAAAAATAATAAAAGAAGGGAAAAGCTTTAAGCTTTGTCGCTTTCTTTGCTGTGAATCGATTAATATTTCTAGATCTTGGAATATAAAACCCGTAAGGAACTCTGAGTTTGATTGGTTTCTCAGATTTGTCTACAGTTATTAATTACCTTTGGATCCATAGTTTTCTTTCTTTCTCATTTTTTGAAGTGTTTTCCCACATCTGAAACGCTTTCTGTCTTCCCTGCATTTTCTTAATTATTACCATCTGGATGCTATGATGCAGATATGATTATTCTGGGTATGGAGCCTCTACTGGTAAGGTAAGCTGTCACTCCTTCAAAAACTTATAACTTGAATGGCATTTGGGTAAAAGCATGCTATGACTTTGAGCATTCCTTGACAATATTGAGTTAAGCATTTTTACACATTGGTAAGAACTAAATTTGGAATGAAAAACTGTAATTTTCATACCACTAGGTCCAAGAAATTGCAGAGTCTTGTATTTAAGTCCACTGCTAAAAAATTCTGATCTTTTTCATTGCCAATTTTAGATAGTAATTTTAGAGGTTCCAAAAAACATAACCCCTTTCTATAGAAATTTAAGCCATAACTCAGATATACTACAATTCAAGACCCCCAATATCATTCTTTCCTGTCAAATTTAGGCTTGGGATGTATAAACTTCTCCTTTAGCTCTTATTTATATGCTTTGAACTGATTTCCATAGCATGTTCATGTAAAATTAACAGATAAAAAAAATTCTCATTTTAGCTCTAAGTACATTTGAAGCCCTTAAACCTTGTGACCTCAGGGTATTTCTTGTCAGGAGGGACATATTTCAGATCATGTACGTTTGTAGGAATAGTAAGTTTAGTAGTGTAATGGTGGGATTGTCCCTTTCCCTTTTTCCTTTTTTTCTCCATCCTATTCTTTCTATCGAAATTACTAAGTTTCTCTTCCTAAGGAGTTATTTCCTCTCGTATTGAGTGGTTTGACAATGAAAGTAAGTTCAACCCTTCCTCCTCTGCAAATGTGAATGGTGGAATCTGAATCAAAATTCTGTTTGGCATCATTATGTGGAAATCACCTTTTTAAGTATGCTCATCTTAATCTAATAGAATCTGAAAAGGAAATGCCTTATAGTCTTAAGGGTATTACAGGATCTCTGTTAGCTCAACACAATGATCAAAATCATTTATTCGAGAAATATATACTGGGGTCTATGGTGTAGCTTATTGTCAGTCTGGAGTTTCAACCTTTATTTTGTAGGGTGTCAGAACTTGGTTTAAGTAAAGTTTTATCTTAAGTTAGTTGTTTTTGTAAAGTAATGTGAGATTGATCTCATCAACATCAGTAGCATCTACTGTTGGTCTACCCAACTAATAATTTTTGGTATTGAGGTTGGACACAGCTTGTTTGAAAAATACCTGTTAGATGTTCTCGTAAAAAGTAGTTTGAAATACATGTTCGACGGTTTTAGAATTTTTATGATCAGGACATGTCGAATTTACCACAAAAAGTCTTTCTTAATAGTATCTAATAAACATATTCAAGGTAGGGCTTTTTTTTAACAACTCCTCAAACAACAAAGTCAGATATACTTAGTTACAGATTAGGATTATGATGCATATGGGAAGAATGCATACTATTAGTTGAATTTGCATATGATAGAGTTGTGCATTCTACCACAGGTTATACTTCTTTTGAAATTGTTTATGGTTTTAATCCTGTAATGCCTTTGGATCTACTTAAACCCTAATTAAACATTAGAAAAAGGAGACTAAGGACGTTAAAGCTGCAGCTGTCTTGGCCAAAGGTAAGGAGATAATTTTCTGAGACTTGTAGCAGCTGCCTACTGTCCCTTCCTTTCATCCAAACTTTTTGATACATTTTGTGGACCGCTCTCCTCTCTCTCTCTCTCTCTCTCTCTCTCTCTTGTGTGTGTGTGTGTACATATATATAAGTTGTCTTCAGCAAATCTGTTGAATATTTATTTGGCTCAAACACTTATTTTGAAAACACGGTTGTAAATACAATGTATGAGGGTTGTGACTGAAGTATGCAGTCTGTTGGTTTTTTTTTTTTTCTTTATAGGCAACATGACTCAAATTCTTGGTTTGGCAAAAACTTTACTGAATATGCAATATAAAAGGACTTCCAACTCACAAAACTACTACTAAATTGAAAGAAATATATTATTGGAGATATTTGGCTGTCACATAAGATTGTCATGGGGGATCCCAGAGTTGGGTCTACAAGTGTTATTAACTTGACTTTGAAAGTTTCCTTCATAATATGCCCTAAATATCTCCTTTTACTCCCCTTTATCGAGACAGTTCATTAATTTATCCAACCCCTCATTGCCTAGCTTGTTGATCATTAACCTGAAAATAGATGGTTTTCTCTCAGATTTATGCTGAAAATATTATTAAGCCAACATATCTTTTCAATTTTCTGATTCAAAGAAAAATTCATTAGATATCAAACTGAGCTGATACAACTACTAAATGGGCTCTGCTGTCGTAGTGGACAATAGCTCGGAAATTCACTTCCCTGCTAAAATATGTTTTTCTCCGCATAGCAAGCCACTATCTCCCCGTGCTGTTATTTTCTAGTATCACTATCACATTTCCCCTAATTGTTGTTGAATTATCAACTTCTTGCTTAGTTTTCTTGCATCTGTCAAGCTACATCCTTTGTCTTTTTGTGCACAAGACTATTATGGTCTTCGTGCAGATATTAGTTCAGTAATTGAACATTTATTTCAACCATTTCTGCTCACCTCCCTAATTCAACTATTGGAGAAATCCAATATTATAAAACTGGCACTGGCACTGGCACTGGCACTGCCACTTGTTCCTTTGTCATGTAGATTCCAAGCTGAGATTTCTTTAGCTGTCTCTTTGGTACCTGAGAAATCACAGATCTGCGTTAATGTACTATAATTGGTTTCCGTGGTCTGTATTTTGGAAAGTCGAAATAAAACAGTTTATTAAGAAAAAAATAAGTCAACAAAAAATCTCTTTGTTATGAGAAATTGATTTGGGTTGAGTCAATTATGCTAATTTTGAATTGATTAAACTGATTTTTTTGGAATAAAATATCCTGTTAAATAGAACTATTGTTCTATGGAATAAAATATCCTGTTAAATAGAACTATTGTTCAGTAACGAATACAACTAAGAATGCAATTAGTAGATAAGAAACAAAGGAAATATAGGAGATGAGGAAAAGAAGAATAGGAGAGAAGAGAATAGATGAGAAGCAGAAATGGGAAAGGAAGAAAGAATAAGGAAGATAATAGAGATTGCTATTCATTAGATGAGTATACGGTACTACACGTGCATTATTATCAACTGATGCAAGCTACATTACAAATTAGGTAAACCAATCATAGTAGCTTGTAGGAATATTTCTGCTAAGGTGGTTAGTGCCCTTTTGTCTATATGTACAACTCATCATTCATTTCTCCTACTCACGTATTTCCTTCTGCCACACCTTCATAAATGCCTATCCCCTTGATGATTCCCTGATTTGTTTTCTTTCTCCTCTTGTATGTGACAACGCCTCCTCTTTGAGAACATTCGTGTCCCTAAGAATGTATAACTTCCAGAAATTGGCCCCTAATGAAAGAGAGATCCTCCCAAGTGGAGTCAATAAGAGGAAGACTGAGCAGGGGTGGACCTACGTTTGTGGTGGGGGTGCCCTGGCTTCCTAATGCAGAACGGAGAGTTCTGGCCTTCATGAGTCAATTTGACAGAAAACTGTTCTAGTGGCAGTTTGATAATTATTTCAAAAGTTGAAGTTGCAAACTGGGCGTTCTATGTGCGTAGCCTAATGAGAAATGTGCCAACAAGTCAAAGCTACTGCTTCGGGGTGAGTTCCACCACTTTTTGGCCAAATTCCTTCGTTTAGGCCTCCGAAAATGCGTTTTACTGTTATGGTAGCTTATGGCAGATTTTTATTTCCTTATTTACAAATCTTAGAACGCATTTTACTGTATGGCAGCTTAGGGTAAATTTTTATTTCATTATTTACAGATCTTAGATCGAGGCGCCATTTGAGCATTTATGTGCCTCGTTAATTATTAACTTTCTATGTTTGTTATTTTTGTTATTTTGGTGGTCTGTTGCAATTTTTGAAAAAACTTTCCTTATTTAGAATTAGGGTTTCTGAAACTCTAATACCATATATTGTAATGTTTCAGAAAAGTGTAAGCTGTTTTTTTAAGTATTCAATAATATTTTCACAGAGAAGCTCTCTCTTTGTTTCTATTTTCCTGGAGATTCTTAAACTAAATAGAAATAACTCTCTTTATCCCTTGTTTCATTAACTTCCGCTACCCCCTTCCCAATTTTTTTTTCATATGTATATATTTATCAATATGTAATATATTTTATAACTTTGGCCCCCATCATAATATATAATACAATATGCATATAACCTTGGGCCCCTCCCAATAATTAATGTTGGGTCCGCCCCTGAGACTGACCCATTTAATCATTACCTACTATACATGCTCATTTCCCCTCCAAATGACTATTATTTAAAAGTTTCTCAGGAGCAACAACAAATTCATCAAGAACTACATTAGGCAGCTTGATTGAGGGTACTATCTTTTCACCAATTTTTTTCTTTAGCAAGGACACATAAAAAACTAGATGAATCTTTGAATCATGTGGTAACAGTAACTTGTAGGCTACCTCTCTAACCTTTTCAATAATTTCAAAGGGTCCATAAAATTTAGCAGCCAAATTCAAATTTATGCGAATGGCTATAAATGTCTGTCGATAGGGCTGCAACTTCAAATAAACCTTGTCTCCCACTTGGAATTCCCTCACTTCTTTTTTTGTCAGCATACATCTTCGTTCGGTTTGTTGTTTGTTGCAGATTCTCCTTTAGTTGTTGACTAATCATTTCTCTGTTTTAAGAATTCCTCTACTGCTGCCACATTTGTTTATTTGTAAAGGAGAGGTGGTGGGCTAGCTTTCTTTAATAAAGAGCTTGGAATGGGGACATGTTAATGGAAGATTGGCTAGTGGTGTTATACCATCATTCCGCCAAGCTCAACCAAGACATCCACTTGTTGGGTTTATGGTGGGTCATGCATCTGAGGTAAGTCTCCAAGGTCTGATTCAGCCTCTCAGTTTGACAATCTCTTTGAGGATGATATGCAGTAGTCATATGTAGCTTTGCACCCAACGACCTCATCAATTCCTTCCAAAAATAATTGGTTAACACCCTATCTCAATATGAAATGATGGTCTCTGGAATTCCATGTAGCTTCCCCACATTATCTAAATATTTCTTAGCCACTCCTTCAGCTGTAAAGGGGTGAGCTAAGGGAATGAAATGCCCATGTTTTGTGAAGCTGTCTATAACTACCAGTATGGTGTCCTGACCTTGGGATCTCGGGAGCTTTTCAATGAAGTCAAGACTAATGACTGACTAAGCTGAGGTAGGTATTGGAAGGGGATGTAAGAGTCCTGGGGTGGAGCAATTCTCACCCTTACATCTGCTGCAAGTGTCACACTGCCTTACCCATTGAACTACTGATTTTTGCATACACGGCTAATAAAAGTATTGCTAAAGGCATCTAAAAGTGGCTTGAATTCCAGAATGCCCGACAAGAGGGGAGTTGTGAAGTTGTTCCAACAGCTTAGTCCTCAAATTAGTGTTGCCCCCTACTCAAACTCTACCCTTGTATCTCAAAATCCCTCCTTTGAAGGTGTAATTGCTTGGCCGGTGCAGAGTACGAGTCAAAAAATGGATCAATTCATGAGCATGGCTGTCAGTGGAGTAGGAGTCCTCTATTTCAGTAACCCAAGAAGGTATTAAAGAGGAGAAGAGAAGCTGACCATCATTTTCTGAACCTGGTTTTTTGGATAGTGCATCTGCTGCATGATTGAACTTCCTTTTTTTGTATGAAATGTTGTAGTCTAGGCCAAGTAATTTGGTAACCCCTTTTTGTTGTATGAAGGAATGTAATATCTGCTCTAGTAAATATTTAATGCTTTGGTGATTGGTTTTTATAAGAAATTTACCTTGCTCTAAATATTGTCGACATTTTGTAATAGCAAAAGTAATGGCCATGAATTCTCTCTCATAAGCAGAGAGTTTTTGGTTTCTTGGATTGAGGCCCTTGGATAAGTAAGCAATTGGTTTCCGACCTTGTATAAGCACTGCTCCAATTCCAGTCCCACTAGTGTCGCATTCCAACACGAATGATTGAGTGAAATCATAAAGGGTGAGTGCAGGAGCTGAAGCCATGGGCCTTTTTATCTCATTGAAGGATCCTTCTGCTACTGAACACCATTTAAAATTGTCTAGTTTTAACAGTTCTGTAAGAGATATGCTAATTAGGCCATAATTTTGAATAAATCTTCGGTGCCTTGAGCTCCTTTAGTGTCTTAGGAATTGGCCAATTAACTATTGCCCTTATATTATCTTGAGATGTGGATGCCCCCTCTTCAAAAATTATGTGGTCGAGGTATTCAATGGAGTTGCAGCAAAACTCTCTCTTAGCAAACAATTTCTTAGCCTTCAATATTTCAAAAACAACTTCTAAGTGCTGTAAGTGCAACTCTTCACATTGGCTATAAACCAATATGTCATCAAAGAAAACCAACGCAAACCTTCTAAGGTGACGGTGAAAAATCTTATTCATTAGCCCTTGGAAGCTTGCAGAGGCATTTGTCAAACTGAAAGGCATGACGGTGAACTCATAATGCCTTGAATGTGTCCTGAAAGTAGTCTTGTGAACGTCTTCTGGCTCCAGGCGAATTTGGTGGTAACCTGACCTTAAATCTATCTTGGAGAAAAACTCGGCTCCACTCAATTCATCCAAGAGATCATCAATAATTGGTATGGGGAATTTGTTCTTGACTGTGAGCTCATTTAATTTTTTGTAATCCACAGATAACCTCCATGTACCATCTTTTTTCTTTACCAAAAGAGCAGGGGAGGTATAGAGGTTGTTACTAGGTTGTATGGTTGAAGATTCTAATAGTTTCTGAATGATTTTCTCTATTTCATCCTTTTGAAAGTGAGGGTACCGATAGGGTCTTATATTAACAGGGCAACATTTGGTTGAAGTAAAATGATGTGATTGTGGGTGCGAAAAGGCAGTAGTGGTGGGTTTGCTGAAAATGTTGTGGTACTTGGGTGATAAGAATTGAAGAGAGCTTTGAATTTTGCGGAGTTTACATTATGGTTGAGGTGTGTTTATGGTGGTGAGGTTGATGGAAAAGAGTCTTTTAGTTACCCCTTGCCAACTCTTTTGGATAATTTTGTACAATGTTTTATCTCCCATCACCTTAGTTGAGCTTGTTTCTATCATCCCCTTCAACTCAACTAATTTTTTATCCTTTTTGAACATAAGTTTGTACCCTTCATAATCAAGAGTCACTGGGGTATATGTTATCATCCAGTCCACCCTTAAGACCATATCGTAGTCTCCAATGTCAAGGACTCTAAGATCAAATTAGAATCGATGCCCTTGCATAGACCAGGAACAACCAAAGCATTTGGCTCGCACCATAATTTTTTGGCCATCTGCAATAGTCACCGTGGCTGGGTTCACATGTACTGTGGGAATCTTGAGCTCTTCCACCACTTTGGTGTCTATAAAGCTATGAGTGCTGCCACTATCAATTAAAATGATCAACACTATTTTTTATTTGCCCTTAAATTTGATGGTGTCGTCTGCGACACACCCTTCAATGGCGTGAAGTGATAATTCCACCTGTTCAGTAACTTCTTCTGCTGGTTCTTCATCCACTTCTTGCCACTCATTCTCATCGATCTCGTCCGCCTCTTCTTGGCCGACCATTGCTAAAGTGTTCTTAGTTGAACATCTATGGCCTGGATAATATCATTCACTACAACAATAGCTAGAGTTTGTGTTTTTCTTTTGGCTGGAGTAAGGAATGATGGTGTTTTTAGATGGGTTGGGTTGTAGTTTAGATGGGCAAGTGTTTAAAGGTTTTGGGTATTTGGGGTATTTGTTGTTTGGGTTAAGGTTAAAGTTGAGTGGATTGTGGGGATGGGTATTTCTGATGCTTTTCTGAGTGGCCTCAAAGGTCAGTTCTTGGAGGCGTGCCTGTTCAAAGGCTTTGTGAATGTTCCTCTGCCGGAACATCCTCACCACACTTCTGATCTCCGGCTTGAGACACCTAATGAAACTCGACGCGAGGTACGCCTTTGTTAAGAAAGGGTTTTGGGCCTCCAGCTTGGCCTTCTTTTCTTCGAAATCTTCCTGGAATTCCAAAACACTACCTCTTTGTTTTAACTGATTGAATTCCATAACCACATCCTCTATGGGCGAGTCTTTGAACCTCAATATTAAGGCTACCAAGAACTCCTCCCACATTGCACGTGGGTGTCTTAGACCAACCCCAAAACCATCTTTCAGGAGTTTCCCCTAAACACAAAAGCCTAATCTCCATCTTGCGATCTTCCTGAACCTTGTATACGAGAAAATACTTATTGCTCTTCCACAACCTAGATTGCGTGTTCTTACCTTCAAAAAGAGGAAGCTTCATTTTAGAGAGAAGTCGACCCAGGTATCACTTATTATTCACTTTGAAATGGGTAAACCCATAATCGTGTGGTTCTCTAGGTTTGGGTATCGAAAGGAGGCTCTTGTTGGAGGAGCTGGTGGTCTATCAACTAAAGGGGAGTCATCATCCTCTGGCTCCTTGCCTTTGCTCAGTGTATTAATCAAATCCATCATCTTCGCAAGCTAACTATATAGCTTCAACTATTCGGAGCGCAGCTGGTTGCGGCCTGGCCGTGCTTCTGAATCGCTTCAATTTGGAGGCAAACATCGGTAAGTCTTGCATTCACATCATCTAATCCTTCTGATTATTTATCCTCCCAGCAGAGGTGTTCTTGCTTTTTCTTGTTGTTTTACTCATTGAAAAAAAATTGGGTTCGAGCCTAGATAGCTGCTCTAATACCAATTTGTAACATATACAACTAAGAATGCTATTAGTAGATGAGAAACAGAGGAAATATAGGAGATGAGGAAAAGAAGAATAGGAGAGAAGAGAATAGATGAGAGGCAGAAATGGGAAAAGAAGAAAGATTAAGGAAGATAATAGAGATAGCTATTCATTAGATGAATATACGGTACTACACTCTTAGTATTACAAACTGATGCTAGCTACATTACAAATTAGGTAAACCAATCATAGTAGCGTGTAGGAATATTTCTGCTAAGTTGGTTGGTGCCCTCTTATCTATATGTACAACTTATCATTCATTTCTCCTACTCACGTATTTCCTTCTGCCACACCCTCATCACTGCCTATCCCCTTGATGATTCCCTGATTTCTTTTCTTTCTCCTCTTGCATGTGACATGTTCTTTCTCATGAATGACAAAATCTGACGGCATCAGCTCAATAAGAGCTCATTCAAGCTGACTTTTGGACATCATTCTCATAGGAATATGTTGAAAATGTGGCTCATAGTAGGCCTGTTGTCATTATGACTTCCTTGATCATTTGTCAAAGGTATTATCACATTGATATCACATTTTTGGGGTCAAGTTAGATATCTTTCATCTCAGCCATCTTGTGGGGCAGCATAATATATCGTTGGGCAAATTGGTTGTAAGAATGAGCTGTTGGTTACTGTAATATGAGCTATTATAATCCACATAGCAATATTTTCAGGTTAGAGCTTCTTGATCTATGGTCACATTCATATTGTCTTTCAAAATCTGGTGAAGCATTCCCATGAATATCAGTATATGTGCTATTACTTTAGGCGTAGATTAGATTCTTGGCTTCCTTCCTCACTTTTATCAATAGTATAGTCCGCTTAAGGTCAAGTTCCACCATAAAGAGTAGCTTTATTAGTGCTACCATCAGACCAGCACTGTTGCCACGACCATCATCACTACCATTTCAAATCATTATCATATTCATCAATCACCATCATCATATTGGCACAAAGCTTCATGAGTAAGCACTATATGGGAAAGGGAGTGCTGCATCTAAACCTATTAGGATCAATTGAAAAGGTTTCTTCATTTGCTTTACCTTCATTGTATACAGGGTCGTGATTTCTCTGTTCCTTAATTATAAATGCTTCAAACGTGTGACATATATATTGTTTTGTTTCCCAACAATATTACTGGGGAAAGCTTATGGTATTCTGTTATTGATTCCTAAAGAGATTAGTAATGTTTTGCGATTTTGATGTCCAGCCAAGTGAATCTAATACATATGCTGATATTGAGGCAGTTTATCAGTTTCTTCAGACAGAGTATGGAGTTAGCCAGGAAGATTTAATTTTGTATGGGCAGTCAGTTGGCAGTGGTCCAACATTGCACTTGGCAGCTAAGTTGCCAAGATTGAGAGGCATAGTTTTGCATAGTGCTATCCTTTCTGGCCTTCGTGTGCTTTGCCATGTAAAATTCACATTTTGCTTTGACATATATAAGGTATGTCATTTATCCTGCTTGATATTCCTGATCTGCTTTTGCCATAAGCTAATTAGGACTAAAAAATTAATGTGCCTTTTGGCATATCAGGGTACTGCTGTATTGAATTTGGACCATAATGGTTTAATAACCTTATGCATTTGTTAAATACTATCTCTGCTGTCACTTTTAAGACTTCCTACTTGTCTAATAAATGCAGAACGTAAACAAAATTCAGAAGGTGAAGTGCCCTGTTCTAGTAATACATGTAAGTTTCTGTCTCCTTTTCTCTTCTTTGGTTTGGGTTTCGACTTAGTTTGATTGTCCTCTATACTTGTATGCTATAACTTCTAAGTTGACTGTAGTAAACAATGGAAATGACTGCAGTGGAAAGATTGTCATACCCTTGCTAGGCAATAATTTCTAAGTTGCAGCATTGCCATTTAGCAGCTTGTGAATAATTCTAGAAACATATATGATGGAATTTTGTTTTAAATTTCATTATTTTTCAAAGAAAAAAAAGTCCCCCTTCATTTTCTTTCCACCTTTTTAGTTAATTGTTTATGGGCATGCATGTGAATATAGGAAATCTTACTAGTACCATTTGAGGTGTGACCATTAGCATACAATATAAATCTTTGGGGGATACAGTTTAGGGACAGAAGTATTATGCTGTTAGCAAATCCTAGGAATTATGTGTATATTGACAATAGTAGAAATCTACTTGTTAATTATTTTTTAAATCTTAGGACAGTTTTAATTTCCTTTCCACGTGTACTAGTGATAACAAAAATAAATCCATTTTCATGTAAAAGCAGTTTGTTAGAAGTTTAGAAAGAAAATATGGTGTCCTTATTTGTTAATGTACATATTAAACACAAACCTAGTTGTTGCATAATTTAAGAATTTGCAACAAACAACCTCTAGTCATCGATGATCAACTGCAGACCATAGTTGCTTATCCAAGTCATTGCTCTGGTAGCCCGGCAGTCAAGTGCTTGCTTCATTATATAGGAAGTTAGACGTTCAACTGCAGACCATAGTTGCTTATCCAAGTCATTGCTCTGGTCGCCTGGCAGTCCAGTGTTTACTTCATTATACAGGAAGTTAGAGGTTAACGTTGGTTGTCTCCCTCCCATTTAAGAATTTCTTATGTACCAAGAGAATATATATATATATATATATAGATATATATATATATATATACACTATGATATTTAGAAATCGTTTCTACTTTCTACAGTTGATCTCTGCTCTCATTAAGAATGAAAAGCCTCTCCTACCACGGAGAAAAAAAAAAGTTTTAGAAGGGCCTTTCAGATTCCTCCATAATAGAAAAAGACAGCAGGTAAAAGTCATTTCTACTTCAATTTTGTTTAGGAAAAGCCCAACGAATAATCAAATTCGCAAAGACAAAGGCCAGATAGAAGATTATGTAAATTGTATAGTGACTTTCGTTGCACATACATGAATTCATATGGAAACACATATAGCGTTATGCATCTGATTTCATTTTTAGCATGTGAGGTGTGTCCAGGCGTGCCATGATGCACTCAAAAACTTCATTGAAAAACACATCCAACATGTGTAAATGCTGTGAAAATGCTTCTGTGACTCTTTTTTGCATGACTAGCAATGTTGGTACAATGGGTGGTGTACTATGCATATCCAACACTGAATACTTCCTCTTTACGGTTATGCCCTTTTTGAAAAATAACCCTTCTGCGTTTTTGAAGGACATGCCTCAATCCAGGTCAAAGTTGGCCTCTATTTGTTGAACAATGTTTCATGTATTTAAGGCAGAGATACCCAATAGACTAGAGGGTTCTTAAATTTATTCTGCTAAACTCAGGATCTATATGGTGTGCAGTTTATCCTGGCCATATCTCTTTCCCCAAGTCCTTCCTTGGAAGAGACTATGTAGGTTATGATGATATTCACAATTACTAGTTGATATGACAGATAATATTCCAATTCACTAATTCTTGGACCTAGTTAGAGATCTCAACAGTCGATTCCAATGTGGGCTGAAGGCTCCATGGTTGTGCCAAATGTTCTACAGGTTGTGCAAATTTGGCCATGTTTGAATGCCATCTGTAAATAGTTGAACTATCCCATTCATTTGCAAGCGCAATGCTGTGGTTCACATCATAGATTAAAGTTATTTTGATGCATAATTTTTTTCTGAGCTATTTCTAGATTAATAGAGTCCTGAACATGGTTCATGATAAAGCATATGCTGACTCTTTATATTTGAATCTTCAGTTAGTATGTAAAATGTGGCTTTTGCTAGAAGACTTGAATGATTGTTGAAGTGGTTTATGAAGCTATAAATTTAAGTCCTATTCATTTCTGGTTATACTCTGATCATTACTTATTTATGGAAAATATTGAAAGCATTACATGTCTTGTTACAGGGCACGGATGATGATGTCGTGAACTGGTTGCATGGCAATGGACTCTGGGAATTAGCAAGAGAACCATATGAGCCTCTATGGATTAAAGGAGGTGGGCATTGTAACTTGGAATTGTACCCTGATTATATCAGGCATCTTTTCAAGTTTATTCAAGAGATGGAGAATATATCCACACAAACCCGGCTCAAAAGGATCCGGCAGAATCTTCAACTAAAGCCAAGGCTTAAGACTACTAACAAGTGCTGTAGATTTAAGCTATGGCAACCAAGGTGCCCTGAATGTTTCAGACCAAGATGCTTAAAATGTCTGTGCACATCCAAATGCTCTGAATCTTGGAGATTCAAGTGTTTTAAATGTTGCCGGCAGCCTAAATGCCCAAAATGTAAGATACCCACTTTCTGCTGCAATATTAAATGCTTATGCTGGCCGTGTTGTGGGTGAACGCATAGTGGGAGTAGGAAACAGGATGGCTGATAATGATATTAGGCTTTGTATAGATTTTTCTGAATTTACTAACACAGCCTCCAATCTTTGTGCATTTGTAAGTGTACAAAACAAGAGGAAGTAGTTGTCCAATTACCATCAAAAACAACAAATTAATTGGATGTTTTTGGGAAGTTGATATATTCTTGAAAAATGGTGATCTTATGATATGAAACTTTTTTATCATTCTTTGAAAAACTCTATTGGCCTGTTTGTTAGGTCAGTTCTGGCTGGTCTCTTGGGTAAAATTCAATGTTCCCCACACTCGGAGTAAAGTTTAGGATTGCACCAAATACTTTACACTAATCTTTTGGGATTTTCACCTTTTACAGTAGCTTATGCTATTTTAATCAACATTTCATGAATATAAAATATTTTTGAGTTTTAAAGTCATTAAAAACTTGTAAAAATCTAAGGAGTTCTAATTTAATTAGAAATTTTGAAATCGAGTATTGGATACGTGGTTTTAAAGTTCAGCAGAAAAAATTTTATGGTCCTTATAGTTTTATTCTGCTTGGACTTTGAAAAGATGATTAAAAAAAAAAAACCTTACAAAGAATGTAAAAAAAGTATTGGAGATAATATCTATTACAAAAGAAAACAAAAATTCTATACTTCTAGCATGTTTTCTAAAGAAAAAGAGTAGGAGTTCAAAACTTGAGGATTTGAATGTCAACACTTTTATCACTTGAAAATTCTTATTCTTTAGAAACATCTCCAAGTATAGTTTTTCTCTTTAGAAACAAAAATGTGACTGTTCTGTTAAGAAATGGACCCTTTTTTCATATTTGTATCATCACACAATGGCTAGTTGATCTTCTATAAATTCTGCTGATAATGGTTAGCTGTTTCTTCTCTGTGTTAATGTCCTAATATCTTCTTGATGGGTAACATTCTGTATAATTTGTAATGCTCATTCCTTTAGCTTGATTGCTCTACTGAGTAAGGTTGGTAACTTATTTAATCGTTGGTGATTTTCTCTAGTAATGGACGTTCAAATCTGTAATGAGCGTGATTTTACTCTTTATCTGAATTTCTTGAAATTTAACTAAAAATAGCATTCATCCTTACATTATTTTGTTTGTCTGAATTTCTTGAAATTCAATTGAAAATAATGTTGGTTTTTATTTTATGACAGGGTTATTCCCTGTATGTTAGCAGACACTTTGAAAACAAATTTGTTAAGTTAGTTAAATAATTTTATCAAGTTTTGACATCATCAAAACATACACAGGGACAGCAATCTTCTCCATTTCTGATAATGAGAAAAATTAAGTCAAAGTGAATATTACCTTTAACAAAAATAAAAGCAATACAATTTCAAGATAACTTAGTTTAGCTCAAAATAACTTCATTAATATATACGTGTGCATCTCATATTAATTTTATCTCTCCCATTCATTTTTTTTCTTCCTATTTTTGTCAAAAGGGTGATATATAAATAATGATAAAGCATCAAAATAGATCGATAAAAAGAGATCAAAGATCAAAATATATTAAATAGATAACAAACGAGAAAAACTCATCAAATGAAAAAAGCTTAAAAAAATTCAAAAACAATTAAAAAAAAAAAACAGATTTGCCAAAGTGGGAAATAAAAGCAAAAGGCATGAGAAAAAAAAAAGAAAGCAAACTAAGCATCAACTGGGTCTTGGGTTTGGGAAAGGTGTAACATAGGACTGGTAAATATATTTTCTGGTGTGGACCCAATAGCCATGTCTCTTTGGAATTGATGAAGAGATTTGCCATAAGCTTTTTGAGTGGCCTCCAGAATATCCAATCTCCTAGTTAAGGTGGCATTATTCTCATCAATCTTCTTGTTAAGAACATCAACCTTGGACTCAAATTTTGCTTTAATAAAAGAGAGTCAGTCAATAATTTGACGAAGAAAGAAATCAAAAGTGGCTGTACCTGTCGAAAAAATGGATTTAAAAAGAGAAAAAGAGAGAATTTTGACAATAGAAATATAAATTTAACACACCGATAAAAAAAAAAAAACGTTCATAAAGACACTAACTGATATTAAATATACAATAATGGTATATGGATGTAATTGATCCGGATCAAATAATCAATTTATAATGTTAAATTCTTTATTTATCCCTAAGTTTAGAACCCTAAATTTTAATGAAAATAATTAATGATGTGTATTTGAAAATGAATTGAGAATTGAAAATGATTAATGATATATATTTTCAAAACATTGATTAATGATAAATATCATTAATTATTTTGAGCATTGAAAATAATTAATGATATATATTTTTAAAACATTGATTAATAAGTATACAGATTTCAATCTTTGTAAATACCTTTTTTTTTCTTTTTTCTTTTTAAACTAAGTTGGTGCTGAAATATATTTAAAATTTTCAAAAATAGAATCATAATATGGATAAAATTCCAGAAAATAAGAAGGCCAAGAATGATGAATAACAAAAAAAATAAGAAGGCCAAAAATGATGAATCACTAGAAAATAAGAAGGCTCATGTTTATCACCTTCACCACCACCTTAGAGATATTGTATAATTGAAGCATAAAGAATACAAAAATCTTTAAAGAAGTGTCTGATTTCATGGGTAGGATTATGAAATATAAGCCCAAGACTATGTGAGAGCTATGTTGTTTAAAGCTTACCCATGGACGAAAATGTTTGAGTTGTATTTGGAAAACTTCAATAGACGACCCTATTGAATTTGAAACAAAAGGTATTGAAGGCCCATTGTCTGATTAATCTGAATCAACCCCTAAATCTACTAAATCTTCATGTAATTCAAATGATTTCACTTCTAAGAATAATAGGACATTTTATTTTATTTTTTGATTTAAATTGAATTTTTCATAAGTCTAAAATTGAAAGTTGCTTGTCTTTTGGAAGTTAGATTGAAATATTATTAAATTTTGTTCCAAAGAAAAGTACTGAAGCAGGTTTTAATGCTTCTGAATTTTAGGATTAAGGCTCTGCCATATAATTTTATACTTTAATTTGTTGAATTCTTTTATTTCTAGACAATGAAAAATTATAATATGAAATCACACTATACATAATATAAATATTTTAACAAAAATATATAATTGACAAATATTATTATAAGTTTTATGTAATATAAATTTATAAATATATTTTAATTTATATAACACAATTGATTAAATATAACATAATTGATATTATTACATAATTATTTTGAAATTATACTGTTTCATTTAAAGTCAATATTAATATAACAATTTATGATCACGTATTAGATTTTGGATTAGCAAATAGTGAATACTACTTGTTATTAAGCATGATGGATACATGCAGTAATTATAACAAGGTAATTCAATATAAATATAATTAAAGTAACTTATAATAAGTTAATTAATAATTATTAATAAAGTAAATATAATAAAAATAATTGATACGTTAAATTAAAGTCTCCATTTAATTATTTTCAATCATACTTTAATTAATACAATAAATCTTTTCTAAATATACTCAGTTAACACTACTAATAAATATAATTTAATAAGCATACATAATATAAAGGACTAAGGTCTAATTTAGTGTATATACTACAGCGAGAAATTCGGATTGACTCTTGTAATTTTTTTTAGACTAAATTGATATTTTTTTTTTCAAATTTAGTCCAAATTATGCATTTCTTAACAGGATCGTTAAATTGTTTAATGATAGGGTCTAATTTGGACTTTGATAGAACGCTAAGGGCCAAAATTAGGTTTTTGAAAAAATATATATAATTGACAAAAAATATTATAAGTTCTTTTTTACTAACAATATTATAAGTTATACATATATTAAATATTATAAACATGTATGATGTTTAAATAACATAATTGATAAAGTTCTATGTTAATAATTATTGTAAACATATATATTTTAATTGTATAATATAATTGATAAAGAATATTATAAGTCATAAATAATAAATTTATTAGGTATTATACTATATATGACCAAAATAAAAATATATATAATTGATACTATTTCATAATTATACATAAGAATAATTGATAAAAAAAATCTTTAATAGTTATAACACACACATACATATATAGATAATCAATCTTTTCTAAATATACTAATAAATATTATCCAATAAGCATATATAATATAAAAGACTGAGATTCAATTTAGTCTATGTACTATAGTGAAGTTCAAATTAGCCCTTGTAATTTTTTTATACTAAATTAATACTTTTTTTTAAAGTTTAGTCCAAATTGCTCGTTTCTTACCATAACCATTAAACTAGTTAATGATAGAGTCCAATTTGGACTTTGAATGAGTCAAAGGCCAAAATTAAATTTTCAAAAAATATTAATAATTGACAAATAATATTATAAGTTATACATATAGTAAATATTATAAACATGTATGTATTTTAAATACCATAATTGATAATTCTACATTAATAATTATTGTAAACATATATATTTTAATTGTATAATATAATTGACAAAGAATATTATAATTTTTTTGGCAAACAATATTATAAGTTATACATATAGTAAATATTATAAACATGTATGTATTTTAAATAACATAATTCATGAAGTTCTAAATTAATAATTATTGTAAATATATATATATATTTAATTGTATAATATAACTGATAAAGAATATTATAAATCATAAATAATAAATTTATTAAGTATTATACTATATATATATATGGCGAATAATAAAAATACATACATATAATTGATACTATTACATAATTAAATATAAGAATAATTATGAAACTTGTCCCTGATATTTTTTTTCAAGATGATGAATCAAGCAAAAGAGATATCATAAAATAGAAAATTTGTCCCTGATATTAAACTTTTTAAATATATTTTCTAAGGATATTGAAAGTTTATACACTTTTAGAGCTCAATGTATTATGATATTTAAAAATCTGAATCATTCATTATCAACAAAGCTCAACATATTGGAAATTTTAATAATTAATTAAACAAGGCTCAATGTATTGAAAGTGAAATAATATTTAATGATGTTTTTGGTTGAATGTAGAATAAAGAGAAAAATTCAAATTTAAGATCAAATATACCTAAGGTTAAAAATTTTACATTAAAATTATTTATTTGATCCAGATTAATTAAATCCATTTAACATCACCCTTAAACATAAATATAACATGAAAAAAAAAAAAACAGATTTGTAGATTTGCAGCTCTAAAAATAGAGCATTCATAACACATTTTTTTTCTTTTCTTTCTTCATCTTTATAATGATTTATCTCTCTCTTCCTAATTACAATTTTGTTGCCTGTTGTCTCCTTTTTATAACAAAAAATATGGCTTTTTAGTCAACAATTAACCCACCTAAACCCATTTTTCTATTCCTTAAAATAAGGATAGCCATTCTTTTTTGCAAAAATATCATCACACTCTAGTAGTACCCTCCTCTGTTGGTCTTAAGGCACTTAAAGTTGTCCTACTTTGTTTCCATATGGTAAGGTTGGTTCCCTTTATTCTTTGCCAAATTCCTCATTACCCCGCTCATTTGCTTTCTCATCCACATACATATCGATGTGAGCTTCAAGAACTTACCATTACTAAGTTCAACTTAGGAGCCTTGCCCTTTTTTTAAGTTCTCCGGTAACAATTTACCAGTCTTAGAATCTTTGATGATGATTTTTATTTCTCTAAATGTATTCATAGAAACATAGTCCTTCAAAGTGATGATCCTAACTCTGCATTGCTCATCTTCTGAAGTCAAATATTAAAAATATTGAGCAATTATTGTAGTGTGCATACTCATAACTAACTTGCCTTTGGTTTTAAAGGAATTAAATGCAACTGCAAAGACTCTAATGTAATCTTATTTTTCATTTTGTTGCAAGCAACCCAAGGCAAACTTATTTACCAACATCTCTATTGCTATCTCCTTTTGCAAATGCAGAAAAAATGTTAAAAAGGTGGAAAATGCAAAAGGCAACATATCTAAGGTGAGTGGCTTTGGAAAAATCTGAATCAAACCTAGGTTCTCTAGTTGATTCTTCCCACGGTGGAGAAGCATTCCTTTTTTCAAGTGTATTAGCATCTCCCTCATTAGGGAGATCAAAAGTTTCAACTGTTTTAGCCATAATCAATGTTCTCTTTTGTATTTTTTAGCATAAATTCCATATCTTCATTTATGGTACATATAAGTGAGGTAAAGAATTCATAGACTATGTTTATATAAATGTCCCTATCCAAGGTCATGGATTTCATGGAACCAAATAAACTAAGATAATATCTTTTCACTTCATGCTTATTATTTATGTACGTCCTAGAGTTAATCATTTTAGGTTGTAATTTACACATTATACATATTAATAAAGGCATTCGTTATTATACTCATGTGATGCATGTTGCATATTAAATATCTTAAAGTAATTAATAAAGTCCTTAGTAGAAATACAATTTAAGGGAAAATCATGATGAAATCATAATGTGAAATTCTAATTATATGCAAATATATTTATACTTAAACTATTTCTAGTCATATTTTTAACAAAATGGAACATTGTTAATGTAGATAATCTGGACATGTTATACTTTTTGACTCAGTCAAGTAGTAGTTCTCATAAGCTGTAGGCATAGGGATGTCTAGAGTTAACATGTGGATGTTTGTTTGTATGAACAAGTACATTAGATGACTTGTATGAAATAATCACATAGATATCTATTTGATATCAATGATTGTATCTCATCATAGTAGTTGTGCATAGACTTGAGATCTTCAAGGTTTATTGGATATCAAATGCTCTACTTTGATTCCATTCATTACTGTCTCTTTAAGATTGCTCATAGGGTGGACATTAGGTATTGCATGAGGTGTTCAGAGATAGTTGAGGGGCCAATAGAGGATATATCACTCCTGATAAAAGAATGAGTATATCTTATGCCCTTCCTTTGGAAATCCTTAGCCAAGGTGGATAGATCATTAAGAGGATCATAAAAATACATCTCATAGAGTAATGGACTTTGGAAATAAAAACTAATTAATTCAGGCTAGATTTAGTGTAGTTAATCTTATGGGAGTTGATACAAAATTCAAAGTCTAAACCAAATGAGATATAATATAATGTTAAAAGTCGATTACACAGTAATTGTTTAAGGAATAGGTTAAAGTCAAACCACTTGACTTTCTCAATACTTAGATGGCCATGATGCATTGCTAGATACCAATCTTGATCTACTTAATATCAATTTGTTGATTTGAGAATCAATCATATATAAATTATTTAATTTAGGAAACCATAATTTGACCTAGGTATAAAATCTATATTTTGCTACTAACATGTTGTGAACTTAAAGGATCACACATTTAAAGTGCTAAGAAATAGTTAAATTGGCCTTATACTATATTTTTGGATAATATATTAATGGATTTGATGCATTAGAGGAGAGAATGGATTGGATGATATATTAATCTTCTGCTCTAAAGTCACCCTTCCTTTGTTAGTGTTGAATGGTTGTCCTTATTAAGGAATGAGTTTTCCCATTTCTTTTGTCTAAAAAAACCAAAATTTCAAACCATGGATAGAAAGGGCGTTCCTGATGAGGAATGTTCATTTAAGTTTCTTCTGTATGGACCTCAACGTTTTCATCTTTCATAAGGAATAAGAGTTCTAAGTAGGGAAAATGCATTTCATTTGAGAAAAAATGTATGGAATGGGTTTTTCTAGAGTGGAATGGTTATTCGTCTTTTTTTGTTTATGAAATTCCATTACATATTTGAGAACTAGAACAATAGTTTTGTATTTGGATTGAGTGTTACTTATGTTTCTTTGTGAAGTACCTCGACATGGCATGATAACCATTGAGGCTCTCATATTTCATCAAATCTTCAAGCTTTCAAAGTTGGAATTGGCATCTTGACTTGCACAAACATTCTAATTTCTTTTATGTATAGAGTGCTTTAGCCTTGTCTTGTAAAAGTAAGATGGAATAGGTGTTCTTAAGTCTTCTTAGGTCAAGAATGGTCGTTCCTTGACCTAGGACAAGATAGAATGGGTGTTTTCTACTAGGGAAAAGGCATTCCAACTTCTTCTATTTTGAATTTGTGTGTTTGAAGCAAATGGAATTCAACTTTAGGGATACACGTTCTTGCTTGGAACTAACTCATGGAATGGGCATGCCACTTCAAGAAGGAACACGCCACTTCTTTTTGTGTTTATCCAAGTCACCCTTATATAAAAACCTTTCAAAATGGTTGAATTCTAAAATTTCAATATTAGGAGATAAAATTATTTTTTATGAGATTAATTATCTTCTAATTAGGATTGTTCTTGGGTTGAGTTTAGCCCTCACCCAAAGTCTAGCTCGAACATTACTCAGGCTTCATTTTATGACCCAAAGCTCGATTTGTGCCCAAGTGGCCTATGCCAATGGGCGGCCCAAACTTGCACAATTTTTCTTTGGCATTTTTTTTTCTTTTTTTAATTTTTTATAGTATATATTGCATATATATAGTATATATATTGCATATATACATAGTGCATGTACATGCAGTATGTATATTTATTTTATATTATATAATATGTAATATATTATATATATATAATATTATATAAATTATATTATATATTATAAAAAAAATATTTTTTATGTGTATATAAATTATATTATATATTATAAAAAATATTTTTTATCTGTATATTATTATTTTATACATATAATATTATATATATAATATATATTTAGGATTGAGTCAGGCTAGCTCGAAAAGAATTTCTTCCAATTCAAAATTTATAACATTTTAAAAATGAATTCAAAGCACAATCCGAATATATTTTAGCCATGCTCAATCCGGCAGTGTCTGGGCAAATTGCTCAGGCAGGTAGGCTTCATGAACATCCCTTACTCTTTTTATTTATTTTTGGAATTTGTTTGAACTTATCAACTCTGCTCGTGGCATTCTTTGTCTAGTCAGTCAATTTTTTCACCAATTAATTCTAACGACTTTACAAAGTAGAGGTTTTTAATCTTAAATTTAGATTACATGGCTAAGTAAAATCCACGTTATAAACTTGATTAGTTCTTTCTCGGGAAATACAATCATTTGACACGTGTATTCCTCAATTATTCATTCGAGATTTGCATCAAATTGCTAATTCCATCACATTTCATTGATATTTAGCAATAGAATATGATTTATCACTATTTTTCACTTTTTTGTATACTTTTAAAAAATTGATAAATTGGAATATAATTTTTGGTCCCACCAAAACCTTTTAACTAATAATAAAAAGAGTTAAGTTAGTGGGACTCACAAGCAGAAATTGTTGATTTTTTTTTCAATGCCACCATTTTTCTTCTTGACACCTTGCTTTTGGAAGCTGTGAAGCAACTTATTTATGCATGAATAACGCTTGGGAAGGCATATCCCCTTCAATTTTAAAACATAACATTTATTAAAAGAGAAAAAAATATATAAAGAGATTGTGAAAAATTTTAAGAGAGAAAAAAATATTTATATGAGATAATATTTTTTGAAGTAATAAATAGTGATATTTTATTTTAAATTTTTAAAAAAATTTTATTATTATTTTTAAATTTATTTTATTTGTGAGTGTTATGCTTCTAAAATATTTTTTTAGAAATATTTTTTCTTTTATTAGTGTTTTTATTCTCTTTTGTAATTTGTGAGAAGAGGTTAATTTGTTATATTTGGATTAAAATATTTAGAGTGATTATATTGAGTAGTTAAAAATATTTTTTTAGAAATATTTTTTCTTTTATTAGTGTTTTTATTCTCTTTTGTAATTTGTGAGAAGAGGTTAATTTGTTATATTTGGATTAAAATATTTGGAGTGATTTAAAATATTCAAAGAATGGTTTTATGGCTGGAATTGATGTGGAGTTTTACTAATGGCTTTACCATTATTGATTCAAAGAATGATTTTTATTTAGGGGGCCCTTAGATGGTCATGGGGCATTATCTAATGACCCAGACTTAAAGTCCTAATTTTAACTACTCAAATGGGATAATCAATTTTTTTTATGGCATGGACAAGGCTCCCTAGGATGCCACTCCATTACAACTAGAAGAAAGCTTTAAGGCTCAGTGGTCATATTAATTACAACATGAATTCTACAGCCAGGGGGAATTCATAAGAATAGTGTGGAACTAAATCTCAATAATCGCTTGTGTTCCTAATTTAAATTAGATGGAAAAATTCAAAGGGTGCAGTATGAGGGTCTCCCCTAAATTTGCTATTATTGTTGAAGGGTTGGTCATGAAGCCATTACATGTACGAAAAATTTCAACAAACCGGCATATAACCATACTAATTTGGACAGTGGTTTGATTGAGGCCAATGTGAATTAAACTTTGGTGGTGGAACCCAACGGGAAGTATGGACTATGGATGATGGTGTCTAGAAAAGGAAGGCCGAAATTTTAAAAGATGAGAGATCTTTGAGAAGTAAAAAAAATTGAGATCAACAAAATTTCCAGGGTTCCAGGTTTGAGATTTTAAGAGACAATAACGGGGAAGAGGAAATTTTAACACCTAACAATAAGGAGCAATTAGTGTCGGTTAAGGAGACAACTATTTAACATCATAGGCAAAATAATAGGAAAAAATCAGACATCCAGTAAAGGTAAGGAAAAGCTTACAACTGGGCTAGGCCAAGGACATGGGGAGAATTGATGCGGCCGGGCCAAGCACTTCCCAGGTGGACACCCATTCTGGTACTGACCCTGCACTGGCACGGTTGGGCCAAGCACTTCCCAGAAGGTTACCCCTCCTGGTACTGACCCTGCACCAACACGGCTAGGCCAAGCACTTCCCAGAAGGTCACCCATCCTGGTTCTAACCCTGCACCAACACGCTTAACCGGAAGAACGCTAACCATTTCTACCAAAAGCTTAAGCTGTCAGCAGAGGCGCACCCATTTCCTTTATTTGGATCAAACATGGGCTCACCATCACCTTTTGTCGAACCTGATCCATAACCCTCCAGACCCTCGGACATATCAAGAATGCTAAATTTTAATTAGAAAATGAACACATGCCCATGCAAGAAGCTTCAAAAACACGTAAAGGGAGCCACATAATTTTATTACAAAATTCAACCTCTAAAGACTTTTAGCAGGTCTAAAAAGCTCAAAGCTCAAACCAAATCACCATTACTCCTACTCATACTTCTTTAGACCCAAAAGGACATAAGATTGTTATCACTTAGTCTCCTTATCAATATGGTAGAACAACAATGAGCAAAAACAAAGAAGAGCCACCAAATAAAAAGGCAGAATCGAACTCAACTTCTCCTGCCTTGGTGAGGATGTGACTATTGATGATAGTGATATGCAGGTGGCATTGAAAGTGACTTCGAGAGCATCCTTGGAGATGGGATGGAAATTGGAGAGGATGACATTCTCCACATACAAGTGGTTATCGATTTTCTTTCCTCATATAAAGATATTATGAACATTAAGATTATAGCTTGGAATGTGCAGGGGGCTTGCTTTACCTAATTCAGAAGAGATTTTTGAAATTTGTACATGAATTATTCTCCCCATATTATAGCCATGTTTGACCCAATAAATAGTGGTTTGAAGGCATATAGGTTTATTAAATACTGTGGTGTTGATTTCTCCTTTAGTGTTGAAGCCATGGGATTTTCTAGTGTCATTTTGGAAGTCTTGTATTGCAACCAACAATATGTCCATTTAGCTATGTCTATGAATGGTATCACCACTTTGGTCACTTGTATTTATGCTAGCCCTATGTCAAACATTAAGAACTTTTAGGGACAACTTGATAGCCTTCATATCAACACCAATAGTCCCTAGCTTCTTTATGGGAACTTTGATGCTATACTTCTTCAAAAAAGAAAGGAGGGTCGAATAGTATAAAATGGAGGTTGTAAAAACTTTGCCAGATGGTTCTACAAAAATGACTTCCAAGACTTGGCTTCAAATGGTCTAAGATTTACTTGGAAAAGAGGTAATCACTTCAAAAGATTGGATAGGGAGATTTACAACCAAAGCTACTTTGTGTCTTTTTTGGAAGTTATGGTTAATTATCTCCCCAGAATTGAATTTGACCACTGACCTT
Source organism: Garcia nutans (assembly GCA_947685225.1). Taxonomy (NCBI): domain Eukaryota; kingdom Viridiplantae; phylum Streptophyta; class Magnoliopsida; order Malpighiales; family Euphorbiaceae; genus Garcia; species Garcia nutans. Next base: position 23,703,648 of record CANTUV010000026.1, read on the forward strand.
TGCTTATTCATTCCAAACATACCTTGACTAGTGTTAATAATTCTAATTCCTTTAGATTGCTTGAGGCTTGGTTCCTTTATAAAGACTGATTGGATTTAGTTAAAAGCATTTGGAACTCAAATTTGTCTTTCATCTAAGGTCAAGATAATTTTGTTAAGCAAGCCGGTGAGTGGAACAAAGAAGTTTTTAGTAACATTTTTAGAAGAAATAGACATTTACTTATTAGGCTCAATGGAATTTAGGCAAACCTTGAGAGAAACGATTCACACTAAGGCAACGAGATTCGCACTATCTTAGAAATCTTGAAGAGGTGATAAAGAAAGAGTTAGATGAGGTCCTTTTCCAAGAGGAGGTCTTATGGATGCAAAAGTTGAAAATGGATAAAATTGTCAGTGGTGATATAAACACTGTCTTTTACCACAGGAAAACCATTTCCAGACGAAGGCATAAAAAAATCCTATCCCTATGCCTGCCAAATGGTTCATGTAACACCCTTATAACCTATATACGTATAAAACATATTTTCAGCACATGTAAAATACACATATATGAAATAAAAATATCACAGATCGATTTAATAAAAAGTTTCATATTTCTGTTTTAAGATTTCAAATACTAATATATAAAATAAACAATATATAAATATTCTTTGCTTGTTATAGGAATCCAGAAAAAATATTTATATGAAAATCTCTGGAAAAAATTAGCTAGAGTTTTATTTATAATTTGGACGTTCCCAAAATTCAGCAAAACACAACTTGCATAAAGCAAATACTCCCAATAAAAATAAATTTACCATTTCTCCAATACTTCTCAATTTCTCCATATTTTGTCAAAATACTTATATATAGATATATAAATTAACAGCACATATAAAATTTCATTTGAACAAATTATTCAAAACATTATTTACAATTTACATTATATACTTCCAAAAACATATCATAACATATATAATATCAAAATACATTATAATATCAAATATCTACATGCTGGCAATTGGCTCTGATCTTGATGTACCCAAAAATAACTCTTCAAGCTCAATAAATATAAATCTAGACCCGATCAGGTCTAGTAGAACTCTCTGGTTCTACCAAATCATCCATGACACCTGCTCGACGAATTACAATCGCGCTAAGCCGAAGCCTAGTGGTACAAACTTTGATAATAATAATAAAACTCAATACAATACCAATGCACAATGCATATAGATGTCATATCATTCTACTTTCTTATATATTTCAAATATTTCACAATCACAACACATAGCAATATAATGCTCAATTGTATCACAATTCATAATTCACATTAAAGTAAAGACAAGCATGGGCCCAAAAAGGATCTAATATGCTATTCAAATTTCAGAGTTACTGCTTTGGTCCATATTGACACCATGTGTCTAGCCCCGTAAGCAATATATCCATGGATAATGTAACAGCCCAAGTCTCTTGGATCTCAACTCGGCTAGACCCCTAGGCCCCAGTATCTTGGTCCTCAATCCGGCTAGACTGCTACAGTTTTTGAGGCTTATGACTCAGACTTTTCACTCCAAAAATATCATATTTATCAACTGGCCTGGCTTACGACCTAGTCTTTTCAGCATTCCAGCGTTTAGCCCATAGGCAATCATAGACATACCGCCAAACTCAGAACTCTGAAAATTGAATAACATACTAGGCACACAATTTATTTATATTTCTCATTATCAAATTCTTTCATAATTCCTTTATCAAAACTTTTCTCATTTTCTCATTTTCATAATATCATATTTATCAGCTGGCCTGGCTTACGACCCAGTCTTTTCACCATTCCAGCGTTTAGCCCATAGACAATCATAGACATACCGCCAAACTCAGAACTCTGAAAATTGAATAACATACTAGGCACACAATTTATTTATATTTCTCATTATCAAATTCTTTCATAATTTCTTTATCAAAACTTTTCTCATTTTCTCATTATCAAACTAGGCACATTACCTTATTATATCATCTTTTTCTCAATTTTTTTTTCATTTTTTCATTTTTCTCATTATTAATCTCTCTTTCATTGTCACATATTCAATCTAGGCACATTGCCTTGTTTTCATATTTTTTTCTCTTTTTTCTCATTTTTCACATTTTTCTCATTTTTTCTCACTTGTCTCACTTTTCTTATTTTTACCAATATCAATTCATTTCATTATTTCATATATCTTATTTTTGCATTCACAACACATTATCCAATTACTTTGGATATTTTCACATAATATACATATTTCACATTCTACACAATTTTGCCATTATCAATGGCTATTCACAATGCATTTAATACATATATAACATTACAAATGTCATAGCACATTGTTCATACTCAATCAATGAACCAAGTAACTTAACACATTTTTCAACCAAAATGTGTTAAGCCCAAATGTCATACAAATATAAACAATATATTCAAAGTTTGTACATATCTCCACTAGCAACCCAAAGCAAGCTTAACACAACCTCCAATTCTATCCTTCCAACTTGCCCTTCAACACTTGGATGAAGCAAATCAACCTCCCTCAATGCCTATACCAAATGTGATCATACATAATCATTTAATATCACATTCTAAGGTATTCTCAATATCAAACCATAATTAAACATCACTCTAAACCAAATCCCAAAATTAAGCCTCACCTCACTTTAACTTTGAAAAATCGTATCAAGCCATTTAAATTAGTTTTTTAAGTTTATTAATATCATTAGAAACATGTTTTAGCATGTTTAAACCAATTACATTAATTAACCACATGTTTATGCTCAAAACCCTAAAATAGCATAACCTTCATCATTGAAGGATCTCCATTCCAACTCAATCCAATTGTCATTTCAATTTTATTTCCACCACTTATATAATTAAATAACATAATTTAAGCATTAAAATCAAACAATTAATCATTCTTTGAAAATTCACTTTTCCAAAACCCTAAATAAATACTACCATCTTCAAACTCTATCCAAACTTAACTAAATCCATCATTTAATTTTAAAATCCTTGTTTATGCATCAAAACAACACATTTGGAACCAATTTACACAATTAAAACTCATGATTTCAAAAACTCAAATGTTCAATAACCCTAAATTCTCTCTCTTCACCAAACTGAACTTAAATTCAATCATTTCTTAAATCTAACCTTAAAATCATTGTTAATCACTTAAAATAACTTCTTCCATATCCAAATAGATAATTAAATCTTAGAACCTCAAAAATTCAAAACTCACATATTCAAACTTTCATGGAAATCAAAAGAAAAAGTGAGTAAACTTACTAATTAAAGAGGAAAATCTTAAAAATCCACTTGAAACTTTGTAAATATTTCAATTAAATGAGTTTAGAAGAAGAAAATCCCTCTCTTGAAGCCATGAAAGTCATCCTTGAATGAAAGATGAAGAAGAAGATGAAAAAAAAAGTGATTTTCTCTTTCCTCCCACTCATATTTTCAACCTTATATATATTATTATTTTAATATATTTTTAATTAATTAATTAATTAATTATTTAATTAATTAAAACCCCAAAATATTATCTTCCATCCAAAATTATTTATTTTTAAATTATTTTATTAATTTTAAATTTCTAAGATTTAATTATCAAAATACCCTTTTACTTTGACTTTTCTTTTAAAAAGTGTTGACTTTTATATGTTGTAAATATTTTACATATATATCACATATATATTTCACTTTTTTTTTATTTAAAATCCCTTCATTTTTATTTAAAACCATTAATTTAATTTATCCATTTAAATTATAATTTATTTTATCAAATTTTTAAAAATTAGAACTTTTCAAAAATTTGGGATATTACACATATGCACAAGTAATATGTATCTTATATACACATCAAATATACCTTATATGTTTATTAAATATTAAGTATGTAATATATTAATTCAACATATATAATTAATATACCACATATATATGTTATATATACTCTAAATATATATATTGAGTATATACAATTTTATATCTCCAAATATTTATTTAATTTCTCCAAAATCATGGATGTTACAATTTTCTCCCCCTTAAATAATTTCATCCTCGAAATTATCCAGTATGGTAATAAATCATCAAAATCATTATTTTATCAAATTACATAATTTCTATTCTCACCCTTAGGTTCATTCTTAATTTCTTTTTTACCATTCCCTAACACATCATTATACTGTCTATTTACTCAAACAGTTACAACAAATTGTCATATCATCAATCGAATTGTCATTAGACAAAAATTAGTTCATCTCTTTAATATATATACCCACACACCTATTGCACTCAAGATATTTGATCACTTCATTATCTTAAAAAATATATTCTCATCACCTTAAATTCAAATGTTGATAACTTTTATATTAACACAATAATTTTACACATCTTCACTTTGATCCTACTTTTTATACAATTACCACATATTAATTTAATATCACCATTATACAATAACAAAATCTTATTTCCTTATTAAGATTCATTCCAATTATACTATAACTAAGACTTTTCTCTTATAATTATTTGAAGCTAATATAACTTAGCTCCTTTCATATGCATATACATATCAAAACACTGTATTATGCATGTTATCACATAACTTGCATATTCTTAATACAACTACACACATTGAATTTCAATAAATACTTGTAAACTTATTACATTTTGGATCAATTGATCTAATTATCACAATATGACCATCACAAACTTATTCTATTATGACCAACCTTTAGTCTATTTTAAATTCATCAATCTGTTTTTAATTCATGACCTAATTCTATTAGGTCAAATTTATTCTCAAATTTTAATTCTCTTCAAATTCATCATTATAGATAATATTCACTTCCCCTAGTATCGTTTACTTTACACATCATTTTCATCAACTTATTCATTTTATACCACTTTCAAATACATTCATTTAAAGCTCATCATATTTTCACAATTCTCTTATGTTTCCACACTTTCTATAATTATAAACAAATTTCTAATATAAAATTATAAGATACAACTATGCCAACCATAAATCTTGATCATGTTTCTTGTAGCATAACTATCAATCTCACCAAATCTATCCAACGGTCATGTCATCTCAGACCCATGCCCGTGGATTACAAAACTAATCGGTCAATGTACTAAACAAATCATATGACCATGGCATAATAATGGTCATGCCTGTGGCTTATAAATAAATACTGCTCCTCTATCATTCTTCTTCAAACATTTCCAATCACAATGTTAAGTTCGTATCGCAAAAATCACATATTTATTTTCTAATCTTTTGCTACATAAAAAGTTAACACGTTTCAGTTCTGTTTCAAAGCAATTTACTCTTGATCACTTGATCATCATTAGCCTAACTCATGTTTCAATAATATTATCATTAACATCTCTTACATATACACATTCGTTCATATGCTAATTTACACAATTTCCATTTATTACTCCATTTCTAATCTATCTCTTTTAAAAATTTTCTTTCATATATATATATATATATATATTTCCATTTCCATACTTTCTTCATTATACTTTCCTTTTCCTTACAATCTCTTATTTATATGCATATACTTTAGGCCCAAAATACTATACAATCATCAAGTTCAGTTGTTAAAATAACCATTTCACCGTCCAGCTCTGCTTGGGTCCATTCTCAATCTCAATTCATCACATGACCTAACTCTACGCAGGTCAAGACCTAATCTCTCTTAGGTCTATTAATACATGCAATATCATTCTCAATATCACCAGACACGTATTTGTATAAGGTAGTAAACACTTGATAATATTATTTTTAATCATCCACATACACCTTCGTACACTATAAAAAAATAGCAATCTGCGACGCAATTAACGATGAAATCAACGACCAAAGTACGATAGCGATAATATCAGCGACGAACAGTGAGAAAAATCGAGCGGACGGTAATGTCTTGGTCGCTAAAAAAATCAATGACAAATCAGTGACCAATTGTGCGTGTCGTTGATTAGTGACAAATCAGCGACAAAACAGAGACAAATTCAACGACATTTTCATTTTTGGCGGGAATTATTTATTCCCGCTGAAAGTCGTCGCTGATTTAGCTTTGGTCGTTGAATTGTCTCTGTTTGGGTCGTTAATTTAGTCGCTGAATTTGTTGCTAATTTGCTCGCTAAATTTTGTCGCTGATGTGTCGCACAATATGTCTCAATATTTTTCTCGTTGTTTCAGTCGTTGATTTGTCGCAGAATTCAATATTTTTTTTTGTCACCTTTGGTCGCTCATTTTGTAATTGTTTGGCTATATTTTTCCAGTATTCCAATTTTTTTTTGTCTACACATTTTCAAGAACATGTTGAATTTCAAATATAATAACCAAACCTGTTTATAAAATAGTCATTCATTACAATAATAATCAAATAACACAACATTCATAATTAAGTTATTAGTGGCAATAAGTATACATAAACAATTCGAATGTAAAGTTTACCCCTTAAGAAAGTATATTGAACACATAAGGTCTTAATAATCAGTCACTCCAAACACAAACAAAGAGAACACCAACTATAATAATCCGACACTCCAAACACAAACAAAGTGAACACAAACTTTAATAATCTGACACTCCAAACACAAACAAAGAAAACACCAACTTTGATAATCCGACACTCCAAACACAAACAAAGAGAATACCAACTATCAAGTATATGCTACATACGAACATCGTCTTCCTCCACATTGTCATTTGCCGGAGCAGGAGGAGCATTTGTTTTCCTTCGTTGCTCAGATAAGAATATTTCTCCTGCCAAAGATATATGCAAATCAAATTACATTTTTAACTATTTAATCTAAAATGGGATAAAAAAATTAAATTAACTTGAGAAGAAACAAAGTCATACATAAACTAACTCGGAGCGCTTATCAATGAAGACTTTATTTCTATCAGTTTTGCTTGTGTGACCAAATAAGAAAACCCCTCCAAGCAAAACTTCACGTCCCAATTCTTTACTCTGTCAAGTGATTCCTAAAGTAAGAAATATATTCTTTCAGTTGTGTAAGCCTTTCAAATATAAAAGCAGACTATAATTTGGGCGTATAGTATCACAACTGATGACCTGATTGCCAGTCAATGCCTCATAGATGAGGAGCATCAAAATGCATTTACATGGAATTTAATTATTTTAACATATAATTTTTTTAAATGTATAAATCGATTGTGGATTATGAATTTTTAGATTTATCGGAAAAAGAGACTTAATTGTAGTTAATGTAAATTGCATCAAAAAAAGTTTTTATTTTATTTTTATTTTAATCAATTGAAAAAAAAAATAAAATTACCTAATAATTTTAGGCAAAACAAGGTTTTTCTATTTTTATGATGTACCTTTCTAATGCTTAGATAACTGCATCAACCTACCAAGCTTACATTGAGAATAGGAATGGCTTGCAAATTTTGTTAAATAAGATTGAATTTTAGATTTATCAAAAAAAAAAAAGATTGAATTTTAGTATTTAGTTCATAATAAAACTAATTTTTATGAGTTAATAATATGAAAAGACATCTACTGCTAAATTATATTTTTTTTATTTATAATAATTTTGAAATTTGAATATCGTTTGTTTGAGTTCATAGCCTTTGATATATAGTCAATCCGAAATGACGTCTACTGCTAAATTCACTTAAAGTTTCCGATTTTCATTTGTTCCAAAAAAAAAAGATTGAAAAAAAATTCAATATCAAGTACAATGACTCAATTTAAAAATTTAAACTTGTAAAATAAACAATAATAAATTTATTAACTTAATAATAAGAAATTTTTCAAAAATACCCATAATAGAAATATTTTAAAAAATACCACTTTTAAACTTTTAATTTTTAAAAATACCCCACTCTATAGTATATCAAAGATAATATCTCATTTCCAGAAATGTACATCTAATGCACATATAGTATAAAAAACATTCAAAAATTGTAGAATATTCTTAAAAAAACTAAAAAAATAATATATGATGTAATTTTCTTTTAATAATATTATAATTTTTTTTGTTATGATTGCGAGCTCTTAAATTTAAACTTCCATGTTAGAGATAAATCTATATATAAAAAAAGTCTCCAATATATAAAGAAGAAATGCATTTACATGGAAATTTGGATAAATCATTTTAGAACTTTTCTCATAACATAACCAAAACTGCATTTGCACAATTCATGAGGATTCTACCTGCATAATAGTTATAGCATTTGGCTTCACCCGTTACTATAAAGGGGAATCAAAGAAATTCTATATTGCCATTTATAAGACTAAAACTCCAGAAATCAGTTTGACTGCATCTATAATTTCAGTTGGATGTCAAACACTAACAGTTCAGCAACTACATGTCCTGTAAGTATGATCCATTAAACAAGAAAAGACCTAATTCAATTAAGGTAAAGAGAGGCAAATCATAAGAGGAAGACATGATATATCATTGAACACGCAACTTTCATAAGCCAAGGCGTGCAAAAGCATGTGCAATTCAATTTTAAGCAAATTCAGAAATAAACAACCTAGTAAGTTCTCTATTAAATAAATTGGAACAAAATCAATAGCTTCCCACTATTCAATAAGATGAGAAGGCATATCAAGGTGCTTAATTAGTTTGTTCAGATTATATGCCTAAACTTTATTAATAAAGTTTACCAAATCAATTGAATAGAAGTTTCGTCCATTTTGAGTTCACTGCAATCATTGTTCCAAGAATCATTTCTAATTGATTAGAGCCAAATTGTTCGACAAGAAATTATGCATTCAAATCTAGTTGAGAACTTTCTAAAGGAAGGCCAAAATCTAAACAAAATTCACATAAAAACCAACAACCAGCCAGTTTTAAGCATAATAAATAATAAGAACTGAATAGCAGAACCTGAAAAATTCATATTAGTTGAAAGTAAAAAAGTATACACACTGTTTTCTTACCCAACCAAACAAAAGGCCAGAGTAGGAGTATATATATATTTGCACCACCAAAAAAAAAATCAAAAGGAAAACAAAGGCAATAAATAACAGAAAAACGAAAGCAATATCAAATATATTGCTGTTAAAAATTTTAAAATTAAAAGAAAATGAAAAAAAACGTAGAACAAAAATATATATCAGTAAAGAAATTAAGCAAACGAAAAAAAAATCAGTACACTACAGACTAGAGATAAAACCAAAAGTTCTAAAAATCACAAAACAAACAGAATACGTTTCAATAAAAAGTTTCTGATCAAGAGAAAGTGAAACCTTAAACCGATCGGATGATGACGGGGAGAGCTCGGCGCAAGAAGCCTCGATCAGAGGAGCAGTAACTGTAGATCTAAGAAGACTGAAGAAAGCCATTGCAGTCAGTCAGTCACACGCCGAGTCTCTTCCCGCAAAATCCCTAAAAGAGAAGAGAGAAAGACTGCCTTTATGTTTGCGTGCGGCTGTTAGGAATAGGCAGAGGGCGAAATGAAAATGAATATATATATTTTTTCCTGTTTTTAAAAGCAAAGAGATATATAGAGAAGCTGCTTTTTTTAATATGTAAAAGCGCAGTTTAATTTTTTTTGAGAAATTTACGCTGCATAATATATTTTTTAACTTTTTTAAAATATTTTATATTTTTTAATATTTTTAATATACTAAAAATATATTTAATATATACTTTTAAAAATTAAATATATATTTAATATATTAAATGTTTATTCAAAATATACTTCTAAAAGGAGTATTTTTAAAATTAAAAATTAAAAAAGAGTATTTTTGAAATTGAAAAAGAAAAAAATATATTTTTAAAAATATTTTTATTTTTTAGAATAATTTTAAAGAAACTCACTGCCTTTATGTTTGCGTGCGGCTGTTAGGAATAGGCAGAGGGCGAAATGAAAATGAATATATATATTTTTTCCTGTTTTTAAAAGCAAAGAGATATACAGAGAAGCTGCTTTTTTTAATATGTAAAAGCGCAGTTTAATTTTTTTTTGAGAAATTTACGCTGCATAATATATTTTTTAACTTTTTTAAAATATTTTATATTTTTTAATATTTTTAATATACTAAAAATATATTTAATATATACTTTTAAAAATTAAATATATATTTAATATATTAAATGTTTATTCAAAATATACTTCTAAAAGGAGTATTTTTAAAATTAAAAATTAAAAAAGAGTATTTTTGAAATTGAAAAAGAAAAATATATATTTTTAAAAATATTTTTATTTTTTAGAATAATTATAAAGAAACTCATTTTTTAATTGCCAGACCTTTGCGCACTTTAAGATATTGATAATAATTGCCAGACCTTTGCGCACTCTAAGACATTAACCCTGTAGAAGAAGAAGGAATCATCTGCAAACAACATATGAGAGATACTAGGGTTGTTCCTCGCGACCCGGCAACCATGTATATCTCCAGTAACTTAAACTATGTATATCATGTATTTAAAATAGAAAATAAAATTAATTTCTCGGTAATCCGTCGCAATATTCTCACAAATTACCGATAATTCTGCGACTAACTATTTTTCTCCCAAATCAGCGAGCCATTTAGCGACTAATTAGCGACCAATTACTTTAAAATAGAAAATAAAATTAATTTCTCGGTAATCCGTCGCAATATTCTCGCAAATTACCGATAATTCTATGACTAACTATTTTTCTCTCAAATCAGCGAGCCATTTAGCGACTAATTAGCTACCAATTACTTTAAAATAGAAAATAAAATTAATTTCTCGCTAATCCGTCGCTATATTCTCGTAAATTACCGATAATTCTGCGACTAACTATTTTTCTCGTAAATCAGCGAGCCATTTAGCGACTAATTAGCGACCAATTACTTTAAAATAGAAAATAAAATTAATTTCTCGGTAATCCGTCGCAATATTCTCGCAAATTACCGATAATTCTGCGACTAACTATTTTTCTCGCAAATCAGCGAGCCATTTAGCGACTAAAAACTTTCCAATAAAAAATAAACACATTCTTTGCTAATTTGTCGTAAATTAGTCGTAACGTCGTCGCTGATTGTCGGCGCCAAAATTTGGCGCAAAATTCAGCGACACATTCAGCGAGAAACTACTTTTTATCGCTATTCAGCGACAGATTCTACGACCATTTTTTTGTCGTTAATCAGCGACACATTTAGCGACCCATTCAGGGACGGAATGTTGGAAAGACGCTTATCTTGATTCTTTGTCGTAAAGTTGTCGTTGATAAAATCGCTAATCAGCGACGAAATAAGAGTTGTCGCAGAATGGGTCGCTGATTGCGCTTTTTTTTGTAGTGGTAAGTCATAATCACAATGTGACTTACTTTCCACATTTTCTTACATATCATATTTGTGTTCATATTGATAAAAAAAAAATCTCATCACACAAATCACACAATTATACTCAATTCCTCTTTTACATACAACCTATACAAAATTAACATTTATCACCTTTCAGAGAACATTATCATTTCTCATTCTTTTGACATTATTTAGGTTATTCATTAATTCAATATATATATATACTCTGACCACAACATAATTAACATCTTCCTTATTTAATCGCTCATCTCTTAAATAAGTTTCTTATTATATATATATATATTTTAACACCTCACATAAATCTTAGTCACATTTTTAATGTGACATCTCTCTCTCATTTTTTTTATACATTTATCATACCCTTCATATCTCTTTTCATCATTTCCAATTCAATTACCTAATGTAACTCATTTTTACTTAATCATTTCCCTTTTATTTCATAACAAATTTTTTATATTACCAACCACATTACACGTTACATGATATTTTCATAAATAATATTTCTCATTCAAAATTACTTCCATGCTTATTAAATATTAAACTATCAATATCTAAACAATCTTCATCAAAATTCTCTCACAACTCTAAATTTCCAACTTACTACTTTATTTAAACTTCATTTTATTAATCTCATTTTCAAGAGCTAACTTTATAAACTTTATTTTTATATTAATATAACATCAAAACACATCACTTTCACAATTATGGAAACCCATTTCAAACACTTAAATTTCATATATTGCAACCAACAACATGAACCTCACCAAATATCATCCATGTCACATTTCCAATCTTAAAATCATAACATTTACATTTAAACAACACTAATTCATTTCATTACACTAATTAACATCATCCATTTAGATACTTTAATTTTACACACTCAACCCTAAATCATGCATCACTATTCTATAATAAATAATTTTCTATCATATATGATTTCACTCTTTGATTTTAATTATGAGCTTTTTATTGCAAATTATTAAAAACTACATATTCCTTCTATATTTATACCCATATGCACATAAAGTTTTATAATTTTCTTCATTCATTTATCGCATGAAATTAATTTATTACTCATGTACACAAAATTATTTGACTTTCTTAGTTTCATGTCAATCCCACTTTCAATTTTTATATTCCTTACCAATTCTTTATAAAAGCTTGTAAACTTTTATCCATGTGCACTTGACACATATATGGACTTATATTTAAAGTTTTAGATTTTTCCAAGTTGATTTAATATATTTAAAAATTAAATCTTCCAAAATCAGAGAATCTGTCTTTTTAATAATTTCTCTGGCAGCACCCAGTTGTCCATTTTTTCAGGTATCATACCTTAATAAACATTCATGAAATTTTAACCATATGTTATAGGAATACATATGATATTGTGTGTAAAGTTTTAGATTTTTCTGGGTTGTTTTACCATAGTTTCTAAATTTATTTTTTCCCAATTTCTACAGATTCTGAATTGCTGAAATTACTCCAACAATCTGTGTTCTTATATTTTTCTTAATTAGAGATCCATCTTTAAAATTTATAAAATTTTATACATTGGATTCTAACATACTAAAAAACTTTCTATTAAATGTTCAAACTCATCCAACTTTTCTAGATTTGTCCAAAAATTCAGACAATATCACTTTGCAGTACACCTATAAAATTTTCTGTAACTATCATGCTCATTTCTCAAACTTTTTATTTTTATATCTTAAATTATTTTCTACATTATTTTTCTAATTTCACTTATTCATCAATTGAATCAGCTATGAATTTTAAATTTCAAATAAAAGTTCCAAAAATTCTTAATCTATAATCTCTAGAATGACGCTTCCACTGCGCCACTCTGATCTATGCAACCCAGACGCCATCTCAACTCATATCCATTTTATCAAATGGACATTGCCACATCAGGGATCAGATAAATTGCCAGTGCTAATGCATGCATCACAATTGAAACTTATTTTTTTAAAATTTCAATTTTCTCTCTCTAATAGTTCACCTAGGTCGAGAACCTCAAACCTAGGCTCTAATACTAAAATAAATATAACACCTTTATACCCTATATACGTATAATACATATTTTCAACATATGTAAAATACGCATATACGGTATAAAAATACCACATATCGATTTAATAAAAATTTTCACATTTCTATTTTAAGATTTCAAATACTAATTTATAAAATAAATACTATATAAATATTCTTTGCTTGTTATAGGAATCCAAAATAAATATTTTATATGAAAATCTCTAGGAAAAATTCGCCAAATTTTTATTTGTAATTTGGACGTTCCCAAAATTCAGTAAAACACAACCTGCATAAAGCAAACACTCCCAATAAAAATCAATTCACCATTTCACCAATACTTTTCAATTTCTCCATATTTTCTCAATTATATATAGATATATAAATTAACAACACATATAAAATCTCATTTGAATAAATTATTCAAAATATTCTTTATGTTGGCAACTGGCTCTGATCTTGATGTACCCAAAAATAACTCTTCAAGCTCAATAAATAAAAACCTAGACCCGACCAGGTCTAGTAGAACTCTTCGGCTCTACCAACTCATCCATGACATCTGCGCGACGAATTTCAATCGCTCTAAGCTGAAGTCTAGTAGTACAAACTTTGATTTAACATAAAAAACTCAATGCAATGCCAATGTACAATGCATATAGATGTCACATCATTCTACTTTCTTATATTTTTCAAATATTTCCTAATCACAACTCATAGCATTATATTGCTCAATTGTATCACAATTCATAATTCATATTAAAGTAAAGACAAGCATGAGCCCAAAAAGGATCTAATATGCTATTTAAATTTCAGAGTTACTACTTTGATCCATAATGACACCATGTGTCTAGCCCCGTAGGTAATATATCTATGGATAATATAACAGCCCCAGTCTCTTGGACCTCGACCCGGTTAGACCCTTAGGCCCCAGTATCTTGGTCCTCAACCCGGCTAGAATGCTACAGTTTTTGAGGCTTATGACCCAGTTTTTTCACCCCAAAAATATCATATTTATCAGTTGGCCTGGCTTACGACCCAGTCTTTTCACCATTCTAGCATTTAGCCCATAGGCAATCATAGACATGCCGCCAAACCCAGAACTCTGAAAATTAAATATCATACTAGGCATACAATTTATTTATATTTCTCATTATCAAATTCTTTCATAATTCCTTTATCAAAACTTTTCTCATTTTCTCATATCAAACTAGGCACATTACCTTATTATATAATCTTTTTCTCACTTTTTTTTTTCATTTTTTCAATTTTCTCATTATTAATCTCTTTCTCATTGTCACATATTCAATCTAGGCACATTGCCTTGTTTTCACATTTTTTTTCCTCATTTTTCTCATTTTTCACATCTTTCTCATTTTTTCTCACTTTTCTCATTTTTATCAATATCAATTTATTTCATTATTCCACATATCTTATTTTTGCATTCACAACACATTACCCATTTACTTTGGGTATTTTCACATAATATACCTATTTCACATTCTACACAATTTTGCCATTATCAATGGCTATTCACAATGCATTTAACACATATATGACATTACAAACGGCATAGCACATTATTCATACTCAATCAATGAACTAAGTAATTTAACACAATTTTCAACCAAAATGTGTTAAGCCCAAATGTCATGCAAATATAAACAATATATTCAAAGTTTGTACATACCTCCACTAGCAACCCAAAGTAAACTTAACACAACCTCCAATTCTATCCTTCCAACTTGCCCTTCACCACTTGGATGAAGCAAATCAACCTCCCTCAATGCCTATACCAAATGTGATCATACATAATCATTTAATATCACATTCTAAGGTATTCTCAAAATCAAACCATAATTAAACATCACACTAAACCAAATTCCAAAATTAAGCTTCACCTCACTTTAACTTTGAAAAACCATATCAAGCCATTTAAATTAGTTTTTTTAAGTTTATTAATATCATTAGAAACATGTTTTAGCATGTTTAAACCAATTACATTAATTAACCACATGCTTATGCTCAAAACTCTAAAATGGCATAACCTTCACCATTGAAGGATCTCCATTCCAACTCAATCCAATTGTCATTTCAATCTTATTTCCACCACTTATATCATTAAATAACATTATTTAAGCATTAAAATCAAACAATTAATCATTCTTTGAAAATTCACTTTTCCAAAACCCTAAATCAATACTACCATCTTCAAACTCTATCCAAACTTAACTTAATCCATCATTTGATTTTAAAATCCTTGTTTATGCATCAAAACAACACATTTGGAACCAATTTACATAATTAAAACTCATGATTTCAAAAACTCAAATGTTTCATAACCCTAAATTCTCTCTCTTAACCAAAGTCAACTTAAATTCAACCATTTCTTAAATCTAACCTTAAAATCATTGTTAATCACTTAAAATAACTTCATCCATATCCAAATAGATAATTAAATCTTAGAACTTCAAAAATTCAAAACATACATATTCAAACTTTTATGGAAATCCAAAGAAAAAGTGAGTAAACTTACTAATTAAAGCGGAAAATCTTAAAAATTCACTTGAAACTTTGTAAATATTTCAATTAAATGAGTTTGGAAGAAGAAAATCCCTCTCTTGAAGCCATGAAAGTTGTCCTTGAAGGAAAGAAGAAGAAGATGAAGAAAAAAAAGTGATTTTCTCTTTCCTCCTACTCACATATTCAACCTTATATATATTATTATTTTAATATATTTTTAATTAATTAATTAATTATTTAATTAATTAAAAACCCAAAATATTATCTTCCATCCAAAATTATTTATTTTTAAATTATTTTATTAATTTTAAATTTCTAAGATTTAATTACCAAAATACCATTTTACTTTGACTTTTCTTTTAAAAAGTGTTGACTTTTATATGTTGTATATATTTTACATATATATCACATATATATTCCACTTTTTTATTTAAAATCCCTTTATTTTTATTTAAAACCATTAATTTAATTTATTCATTTAAATTATAATTTATTTTATTAAATTTTTAAAAATTAGAACTTTTCAAAAATTTGGGATATTACACGTATGCACAAGTAATGTGTATCTTATATACACATCAAATGTACCTTATATGTGTATTAAATATTAAATATGTAATGTATTAATCCAACATATGCAATTAATATACCATATGTATATGTTATATATACTCTAGATATATATATTGAGTATATACAATTTTATATCTCCAAATACTTATTTAATTTCTCCAAAATCACGGATGTTATAGTTCATGGTATTTAGACCAATAACAACTTGAAGGCCTTGCAGTAAGCTACTTTAAATCTTTCTACTCTTCTAAGGACATGCTTTGGTCTTTAATGAGTTCTCTAGGCCAATTTCCAAAGTTCCACAGCATTTCTAATCACAATTTGGATACGATGTGACCTTCGAGGAAGTCAAGATTGTTGTTTTCCAAACGGGCCCTCTCAAGGCCCCTAGTCCTGATGAATTGCTTGTCTTATTTTCTTAAAAACAATGGGGTAATGTGGGGTTTTCTATTTTCAAGCTTGTTAAAAATGTTTTTGCAGGTGAGAATATCCTTGAGGAATTGAATAACACTCATGTGGTTCTTATTCCCAAAAAAGAAAACTTAGAACTTATTACTCAAATTTGACCTATTAGCTTGTGAAATGTTGGATATAAAATCATCATAGAAGTTATAGCAAATAGAGTGAAGGTAGTTTTGCCAGATATCATAAACCTTGTGAAATGTTGATAATGTAACACCCGTAGTTTTATTAAATATAGTTAAATAAATAATTTGAAAGGGTTAAATGAGGTGATGGAAGAAGAAAATAACTAATGTATATGTATGATATATGTGAAATATATATAACATCCAAATAAAATTTACCAAAATTAAATTGAAATAAATTAAATTAAATAAATTGAAGAGTAAATGATGAGTTGGGAGTGAGAAAGAAAAAGTGTATAAGTTATATATATGTGACATATACATAACATATAAAAGTAAAAAATAAGTTAGAATAAGACAAAGATGAATAGTAAAAGGAGCGGTAAAATAATAATTATATTTTAAAAAATTAAAATTAAAATAAATTAATTTTATTTGGAAGATAAAAATTAGAATTTAAAAATAAATAAATAAATAAAATAATATTGTAATATATATATTTGGATGGGAATGAAAGAGAAGAAAGAGTCAAATTTATTAATTCATCTTCTTCCTTCTTCTTTTCCTCCATGTCGTGGCCTCCATGGACAAAAGGGAAGGATTTTTGCTTTTTTAAACCACTAAATTTTAAAGGGCTTTCAAAGGATTAGAATGAGTTTTGGTAAATTCTTCATTAATTGGTAAGCTTCCTAACCTAATTTTGAAGTTTTATGGATATATATGGATAAGTATAAATTGAGTTTTTGAGAGAGTATGCTATAATTGTTGGAATGAGTGTGAATAAAGTTATTTTGATGAGTAGGTAAAGATTCTATGGTTAAACATTGGATTAGATTAGTATTAGGACTCGGGCCTAGCTATCTGCAGATGCACAGGTTGTATCAAGTAATACAGTGATAAGTAAAGTATCGTTCTCACGAGGAAGGTTGTTTTAAGTACTAAACAATTAAACTGTTTATTATTTGGATAATAAGAGGTGGTTTAAGATTAAATTAAACTTTAAACAAAAGTAAATTACTGAAATTGAATCTAATAATATGAAACTTAGGGTTAATCACATTTATGAGTTTATTATGGATTTTCTAAATTATTGATTTTAATTAAGTTTTCCTTTTGATTAATGGTTGAATTCTCCTTAATTAAGCTTAAGTCTCTCTCAAGTACTAAAGCTAATATCAATTTAACCCTTATGTTTACTCTCGTGATCATAAGTAATTAAATCAATTCATTAAGTTTTGTGAGAATCTATAATCAACCTCTTAAATGTTTAACCTTATCTCTAAGTGAAAAACTTTTTTAAGATTGTTATCTCCATGGTTAAATATTGTGCTTCCACTCTCGTTCCATCACACAGCATCTCAATTCAATTAAATATTGGCCAGATAATCAAAGCATTAAGATCAATGATAATAATATAATCAAAGATAAACTTAATTAAATCAATTCGGCAATAAGTATTCCATAATTAACTCAATAAAAAGGACTAACCCTAAAAAGAGTTTATTTCCTCATATTTAAAGTAAAAACACAATATTTATTAGTTGAAAACATAAAAACAAGAAAGAGCAAACTCTAGTTCTTGATTTGGAGAAGAACTCCTTTAAGACTCCTTGAATATCTTTTTTGAAACCCTATTTTTACTCTTCTCTCAAAATAGAGACTAGAACTCAATTGATACAAGTTTTGGGTACAAAGAATTAATCTTACTACACTCTCACTTGTATCTAAAGCTCTCTTATTTATAAAATACACACTAACTTTTATCTAAAACTAAATCAAAGATTCTTCTATCATAACATCACACACTTGAATCTTTGGAGGAATGGTGTTTATATAGAGTGCTTGGATGCTTCTTGATGATGCAAGTTGTCAAATGCAAGCTGTAACTATTTAGATCTTCAAAATTCAATTTTTTCAGCTTAAAGTCATAGTTTTCTATCCCACGGTCATGGCACATGGATGCCACAGTCGTGGCCTGGGTTTATTTAGACTGTTTTGAGCCTTTTTTCAGCTGTAAATGGCGGCTTTATAGGCTACGGTCGTGGCCTTTTGATTGCCTCGGTCATGGCATTTGAATTGAGGTCACAGACTCTGACTTTTCTTCCTGTTCTTGGCTCAGGCAGTAAGGAAATGGATCCCACGATCGTGGCTTTTGATTTGCTTTTGAAATAGCAAAATCCCTTCAAAACAGAGACAAAATCAATGCCACGGTCGTGGCGTTTGAGCCCCATGGTCATGGCCCTCAAAATGCTTCTGCTCTTATAATTTCTGTCATTGAAAATTTTGGACAACTTCAAATTAAATCCCATTATCATGGCTTTTTGACAACCATGGCCCTAGGATTCAAAATGAATCTGGACCTCTTAAAATTTCATCTTTAATCCCATTTTTAAGTTCATAATTATGTATCATGATTTATAAGACCGTGTAAATTTATTTTCTTCCATTTTTGAGCTTGTTTTTACCTCATTTTATTTTTCTCCATTTTTTCATTATTTTTAGCCAAAATAAGCCATTTCTTCATACTTGTAACTCCATACTTGAAATAATGAATATTCTAGCTTTCATAATAAAAATTGATCAAATTCAATTGATAACAATAAAATTATAACTAGAATAATCATAAAATTATATACAAAATATGGTTTTATCAACTCCCCCAAGCTTAGATCATTGCTTGTCCTCAAGCAACAAGAACAATCTCATTCACAATATGCCTTATTTTATGTTAAGCATTCTTATGATTTTGATTTACAAAAATTTAAACAAATAAAACTTTAAAACTCAATTCTAAATCAAGCTCAATAACTGTACCTACTTCATTTTCTCCTTATGTTTTCAAGAAGTTTTAGCCAATTGTAACCAATTATTGCACTTCAGATAGGCACATACTCTCTTCATTTATTAAAGATTTTTATAGAGTTCAAAGAAGTTCGCCGATCTCATATGCATGTTTAATCAAACTTTCTTCACTAATAGATCTTACTAACTCAAGAAAAATCAAAAGGCCTTTTTTAGCTTGTAATGGGGTCTAAAAGGGTTAAGGCTAAAGTGACGTTTAATAACTAGGTCTTTCATCTTTTGAATATCTTCCAACTATAAGTTACATTTGGTTTGCTCCTTTTCTTAACTTAATTTTTCCTCCCTTATTTTGACATACATTACTTATGGGTATATACATATTTCTTTATTTTTCTAATTTTTTTTTATTTTTTTTCCAAACTTGAACTTTAATTAGGAGGTCTATTTGTAGGAGCTATGATATTCTCTAAATGAAATTGAGCATAAATACATTTACAGTAAGAAAATATGTCAAAAGATAATCAACCTAAAAAAGGGTAGTTATTAGGGCTACATTTATGAAAGGAATTGAAAGCTTAAAAATATTCAATTTTAGCTCAAAAGAGACAATTAGAGGCAATGTTTAAATATGATGGATATAAGAATTTCCCTACACAAATAATGCATAAATCACCTTTTTCTCTACTTAGTAAGGTTCAATTTTACCTCAAAAGTTCTTTTAAACATGTTCTAGGCTTAGGCATAACATAATAAAAAATAAATGACATAAGAGTAGGAGCCCTCTCTAAGTAAGCATACATAATTGATTATTTTCAACTAAAGTCAAGAATGCATTTAGGTCAAAATCCATGAAGTTCAACCCTTCATAAATTTTTTTCATCTCAAATTTTAAAATTTTAAGAGATAAATTTAAGTATATCAACATAATTAGCATCGATGAATCACAAATAAGTATTGGCCTATCATGAATTCAATCATTCAAGTGCAAGATTTTAAGTAAAATTTTTTTTAAAAAAATTTTACCATGCTTGAAAAATTTTTTAGTAGGCACCCTATATCCAATATTTATGAAAGAGTAAATGAATTTAAAGAGGAATCAAATACTTTACTAAATTTCTTAAGCTAAACTCTCCCCCAAGCTTGAGGCTTGCCACTATCATCAGTGGTTTAGACATTGGGTGGAGAAGGTGGTGTACATGTACATTCTTGATTTTGCAAGAAGAATCCATCCAAATGCTTATTTCCATCCAAGTTTATTCTCAAACAAAAATACAAAACACAAAATCAAAACACAAAAATAAAACTAAAACTAAAATAAAAAGTTTAATTAAAATATTGGGTTGCCTCCCAATAAGCTCTAATTTATAGTCTTTAGCTTGACTATAACTTCTAGTCTTCAAGGTGGAAGATCATAAATCACTTCCTTGCCTAAGATGTTGTTTGCTATGTGATCTTTTCCAAACTCTTGATATCCTTCAAGTGGTGGTTACAGAGATGCCTCAAAAGTACTAGGAGAATTATCTACTTCCTTATTATCAGCTTCACTAGTAGGGCCTTGAATTGTAAAAGAAGGGTCTTTTAATGTTATCATGTTGAATTTTACGTTTTCATCCCCTACTTTCAAAGTAAGATTTCCACCTTCCACATTAATTATAGCTTTGTAGTTGCTAAGAAAGGTCTCCCCAAAATTAGTGGAATATCTACATCTTCATCCATATCCAAGATCACAAAATCAGTAGGAATATAGAACTTATCCACTTTAACTCGAATGTTCTCAACAATTCCCATCAGATATTTTATTGAGCGATCTGCAAGTTGTAATGATATCATTGTAGGCTTCATTTGTATGAATCTTAATTTTCTGAAAATTAAAAAAGGAATTAGACTAATGCTCAAACCTAAATCGCATAAATTATTTTGGAAAATAATTTCTCCAATTTTATAAGGAACAGAAAAATTCCCTGGACCTTTAAATTTAGAAGGGATCTTATCCTGAAGAAGATTACTAAACTCTTTAGTAAGTGCAATCTTTGCATTTTCCTCCATCTTTTTTTTAGCCTTTGAGGGAAAGGAATAGGTGGAACATAAGATTTAACCTCTTGTTTTACTGGTGCTTCCTCTTTTTCAGCTTCATTTTCTTTCATTGTAGGTTGAGAGGAATGGATTTGTAGAATTGGGGGCTCTAGTGAAGAATCTTCAAGCTGCATGCTATTTAGGAAAATATCATTACAATGTTCTCTTGGATTGATTTCTAGTTGGCTAGGAAGAGCTCCTTGTGGTCGAGTATTAAGAGAACTTGCTATTTGACCAACTTGAATTTCAAGGGTTCTATTTTGGATTGCAAGTTGTTCTATCTGCGATTCAAGCCTATCATATTATTTTTCCATCTTATTAAATCTTTATGATGTTGCTCCAATAAATTTCTCTAGGGTAAACTCATATGATGGTTTTTCTAAAGAGGTGGATCCTTAATTTTATTTTTTCATGTATGGAGGTTGATATAGAGCTTTTTGGTTGTTTTGGTTTCCCCATGACAAATTTGGATGATTTCTTCATGTTGGATTATAATTATTTCCTTGAAAGCTTTGACCCCTATTTTGATTCCCTAAAAATTAGACGTGCTCCATAATTCTACAATTTGTTGTCTCATGGTTTCTCCCACATCCTTCGCATGCTGAAGATGATGATGACAAGTTGACATGCTCCAACTTAATAGCAATTGAATCCACTTTAGCTGCAAGCAAAGAAAAATTATCAATTTCATGTAAACCTGCAACTCTTTTATGCATACCTCGTTCTGAAGTCCAATGATAATTATTTGTTGTCATTTCTTCAATCTAATCATTGGCTTCTAAAGGAGCTTTATTCATTATTGCACCGCCTGCTGCTGCATCAATTGATCCTTTAATATTTGGATGAAGACCATTATAAAAGGTTTGAATCAAAAGTCATTCAGGTACTCCATGGTACAAACATTTTCTTTGTAGATTTTTAAAATGTTCCTAAGCTTCATACAAACTTTCTCCATCTAATTGAATAAAGCTTGTGATATCATTTCTCAATTTAGCCATTTTTGTTGGTGGAAAATATTTGGTAAGAAAAGCTGCGTCTAATTGATCCCATATTATGAACGTGCCTAGTGGTTTTGAAGTGAGCCAATCCTTTGCTTGATCTTTCAAAGAAACTAAAAAAAGTCATAAATGAATAGCATCATCAGATACACCATTAATTTTAAAAGTGTCACACATTTCTTGAAATTAGATATATAGGCATAGGCATCTTCGTTTGGTAAGCCATGAAAAACTGATTATTGAATCAAATTAGTGTTGGATTTGAATAAAAAGTATTTGCTTGAACAAGTGGTTTAGCTATGCTAGATCTTGGTTAAGCAGAGTTCATAACATATTACTTAAGTGTCATATTTTGTGGATCTCCTATAGTTGATTCTTCATCAGATGAATTGGATGAATTTTCAATTTTAAGAATTATTGTTGAAGTTCCTTCAACTGTTTGTTCTTCTTTCCTCTCTTTCTTCTTTTTCCTAAAAAGTCACTCAATTTCTAGATTATATGACTAAAGTTTTGTATTCGGATTTCTTCGTATATAAACCAAAAAATTTTCAATAAAAAGTAAATTAAAATAGAAAATAAAAATCCAAAGTAATAACAGTTTAATATTATTAATATCAAAACAGTCGCCTTCCAGAAACGGTGCTAAAAACTTATTAGGACTCGGGCCTAGCTATCTGCAAGTGCATAGGTCGTATCAACTAATACAGTGATAAGTAGAGTATCGTTTCCACGAGAAAAGTTATTTTAAGTACTAAACAATTAAACTATTTATTATTTTGATAACAATAGTTGGTTTAAGATTAAATTAAACTTTAAACAAAATTAAATTGCTGAAATTGAATCTAATAATTTGAAACTTAGGTTTAAGTCACCTTTATGAGTTTATTATGGATTTCTAAATTATTAATTTTAATTCAGTTTTCCTTTTGATTAATGGTTGAATTCTCCTTAATTAAGCTTAAGCCTCTCTCAAGTACTAAAGCTAATATCAATTTAACCCTTATGTCTAATATCGTAATCACAAGTAATTAAATCAATTCTCCTAATGGCTTGCCAAATAAATAGATAAAAGAAGAAGGCAAGTTGACCAATTAAAAGTGGTCATTTTTGCTATAAGGCGTGCCAATTGGAAGTCAACATCTATACCAACATATTTTCACCACTTATGGCTGCCATTTGTATCAAAATAAGCTAAGGAAAGAAAATAAAAGCCCTCTCTTACATGGTGAACTCGTCCAAACCATAAGAGAAGGAAGAAGGAGGTGATTTTTCCAAAGTTTAAGGCTTTTGGTTGAAGATTTTGGTGACAAACAAGATTATAAGGTAGGAGAAACCTATCTCTAGTTTTAATTTCATGGACTAATGGTTAATTTAAGAGATTGAAATTAGGGTTCATGTAGCTAGATTTGGAGAAAATTCAAGAAATAATTATTTGAAGGATTTGATGAAAGAAATAATGGTTTTAAGGTTCGAGGAGATTAGATTGAGAAAAAATTGGCAAGAAATGAATTGGTAGCTTATGTTTTCAAACCATAGGATGTATGTTTAAAGTGTGTATACTGGAATTCTTGTAGGAAATCAAGAAAAGCTAAAGGAAAAAGAAGAAAAAGATCAAAGATGAGCTAAGGAAAGCAAAGGGGAAAAAGGTTTGGTACTTTAACCTTCTTGAATTAGTGATCTCTATTGCCTTTGCATTTGGATGTGTAATTGCTATAATTGTTCATGTGCTTGAGTTGTGGTGGTTATGTGGTTAATATTGATGATGATATAGAAGTGTTTGTTGTGTATTGATTGATTTTGGGGTTGAGGTTATAAGGGAGGTAAATATGGGAGTGCTATGTTGTGTTGTTTTGTTGCAGCCAGCCATGTGTGCTGCATTTTTCTGGAACTTCAACCGAAATTTAGAATAGCAAAATGATAGAACTAGGACTTGAAAAAGAATAATTAATTTTTCTCCATTAAGTAAGTAAATCATAGGCTTTGGAACCAACTCATTTGCATGTGTGGAATGAAAGTTATGATCAAAATGATGCGTACAAACTGAAAAACTGAGATTCCTCAGTCAGTAACCTGTGATTTGGGACTACGTTTAGGTGACCTTAATGACATATTTAGAAGCTGTGAAAATACTTAAATGTAACCTTATGTGTTAGGAAATCATATAATTTTGAATTTCCTAAATCCCACTTGTAGATAAAAAGATATGATCAAAAGAGTATAACTCATGCACACTGGAATTGTGAAACCGGACAGACTGAAATTTGTGCCTTGAGTCCAGGTTTTGGTCCATTTACCTCAGGAATTAGATGTTTTGATACAAGATATAAATGAACCCTTGTATTTTGGTGAATCATAGGAGTTGGATTCATCTCGATTGGACTTAAAATGTAGAAGTTACACACTAATGAGCGAACCATGCGAGGCAGACCCTAGCAGACTGCAGGGCTGAATTAGAAATTGTGCCAAAAATCACGTGTTGCCTATTTTAAGCTGATATATATAGCGTTATGTGTCTAGTTTAATTTAAAATAAGAATTTCCTCAATCCGAGTTGCGTAGGTAAAGTTATAAATGAAATAGTACGCATTGCGCAGACTTGAGTAACCAATTGGCCAGGGAATAGTTCAAGGAGTCATCAAGAATTATGTGTAACAAATTTAAATCTAGAAATTTAACCATAAGGACACATATGAGTCTAGTTCGAGTGAAAACAAGAATTTTTACATTCGGATTAGTAGAACAAAAGTTATTGGGGAAATAAAATAACAAGGTATGTAAGAAACTAAATGCTAGATTTCACTGTTCATTTGGTAAGAAATAAATGAGGTATAATCGAGATAAAATATTTGTTTGGAATGAAATAAATTATCAAAAATATGCTCTTGAAAGCTTCACCAATTAAGAAGAAGATAGCATTTTTCATTTTTTTGAAAATCACATCCCGATTGTGTTTTATTTAGATTTTAAAGCCCACCGAGGGATTTTTGCAGTGTTGTAAAACCCGGTGTGGCCTAAAAAGGTGCAGTCCGGCCCAAAGGCCCGGAATAAAAACTTTAAACTACAAATTAGTTCTATTGAGCTGATTTAGGATAAAAATAGATAGATTCCTAATCACTGGTGCCCTATGAATTTTTAATAAAACAAATTTTGAACCGTCAAAATATTAAACTCGGCAAAGGGTAATAAACATTATTCAGTTGGTTAATTTCTTATATGACTTATCCAAACCTTAACAAATATATGTGAACTTAATGAAAGGAGCATATGAACACACGAATAACCATTCATGCCAAACTACCGAAGGAAAGCATAGGACAAAGATAGTGAATACACAACTTTAATTCATGCATAAGTTATTTAACAAACAGAACTCAAAACAAGAGAGTATTGGGCCTACAATGATGAAGAAATTATAATGCCATAAAATAGTCATACATAACCATCAGATCGGTAATCAACATCATTGTTAGGCAACTAACAGACATATGATGAGGTACCATCCAGTGGCAGTAAATCAATAGAAATGAATAGTATACTGTCATAAAAGCTTAACAAATAATAGGAGAAATATAATAAGAACCTGAGAATATTTATATTGATGATTGGGTTGGCGGTGCCATATCTGTAACATTGTGTGGTTTGCATCTAATTTCTATTTAACGGTTAAAGTACCCACTAAGCTATATGCTTAGCGAGTTTAGTTTTCTAAACTCGTAGGTTCTGGAGTCCAAGCTGACAAATGGGAAGCTACAAAGGAGCACCAGAGTGCGCAACAGGAGGCGAAGTGAGGAGCAAAGCAAAGTTTAGCTTGGCATGTACTGTTAAGGACTTTCAAAATGTAATTATAACAATTAAAGAAATGTGTAAATTATTATTATTTGTAATAAAAAGAAAAAAATTTTATTTAGTGCATGTTCTGTATACCATGTTGCATATACTGTAGCACACTTGGCTCGGCTGGAAATAGTCGGGTTAAGGGGTGTTACAATTTTTGGTATCAGAGCATTGGTTTAGCCGTTCCTGGGAGGTTAACCATAGGAAAGTACGTGCCAATTAGGATACGGAGGAAAGGTAAACGGAGTAAGATAGAAAGATATCAGGTAGAAAGAGGTTAATGCAATGAGTGAATATGATTAACACAAAACAGTAAGCCCTGTACTAGTTAGAAATTGAGAAATATAGGACAATTGGAATAGACGGTCAGTAAGAAATGATAGAAAGTAGACCGAAAGGTGCAAATATATACAGATACATAGTATGATAGAAAGAAATTAGATAGTGGCAGACATTCAGAAGGTTAAAAAGAATGAACAGTAAGTTAAGAATAGAAACCAAAAATTTATATGAGCAAGATAAATACACATAAGGGCAAAAACAAGTATGTTAAAGATCGAAATATATGCAATAAAGGTTAAGGAAATTATGAGAGGTAAGTAGTAAAAGCACCGAAAGAATAATAACGAATAGAATACCGACCATAATACAAGAGTTTAAAATTGAAAGAGTGAAGAATAATAGTATGGAAAGAAAAAAAATCATAGAAAATAAAATTGAGAACTAAGAAAAGGAAGCAAAACTAGTTAGATTCTCCAGGATTAATGCTTTACCTGGTTGAAATCATGTGTTCCTTATATAATGAACTATTTAAACTTATGTTGGAAATGTTTGGTAATGTGTTCTGATAACTTAAGATTTTTTTTTGTGCCTATGTGTGCATTGATATGAATGTGATTCAATCATGTTAAATGAGTTTGATTACTATGCCAATATTATGTGATTGACTTATTATGGGAATGTTATGATTGCTGAATTGAAAATAAAGCTATGAATGATTGGACCCGCAAATCAATGTACATGTGATATATCATAAATTGTACAAAGCATATCCATGTGAGACATACCGAACATGGTGCATATAATATATATACTTATGTGAGACATACTAAATACTATACATACAATATTTAAATATCTTCACATAAAACGTAACATATACTGTACAAATAGAAAGACATACCATACATACATAAAGACGTGCTAAATAATACATATGCAGAAAGAGAATAAAGAGATGAAACAGTGGAAAGCCTGATACTTGAAAAATATAAGGCTCATAAAGTATAGCACTGGGGAAATAAATAATATGACAGTATGAGTGAATAAAAATGCCAATGAGCCCGTATATGCCACTGAGCATTGTGAATGAGCCAAGAAATGGCTCGAGATATGATATGGTGACATCCATGCAGATGTGAATACATATGAAACATATGGCAATCCATGCATATAGAAAGCAGGAAAGAATGAAGGAAAGAGAATAAAATATTAGAAAGATATGCTTACCTTGGTAATTCAGATTGAATCAGAGTTGGGATGAGTGTATTTATATGGCATTAACATTTATACTCAATGGTGAGGGCCATTGGGGCCAGTGGTGAGGGCCACTGGTTTGATATTTATCTGGCACCAATATATATACTCAGTGGTGAGGGCCACTGGGGCCAATGGTGAGGGCCATTGGTTTGATGAAAAAAAAGTGGTGAGGGCCACTCCTGTGATATGATGGCATTGATATGAACTCAGTGGTAAGGGCCACTGGGGCCAATGGTGAGGGCCATTGGTTGATTATAGAGTGGTGAGGGCCACTCCTGTGATATGAAAATGGTGGTGAGGGCCACCTGTGCCATGGAAATGAAACGGTGGTGAGGGCCACCCGTGCCATGCTAGTTCCATATGGTATTGCCTCATCCCACTTTGATTCTACTGTTATTACCTTGAGGAGCTAAGTAAGAAAAATATGTGATAATATACAGATGAAACAAAAAAAAAGTATATATGAAAATAAACAAAAAGTGAATTGAAACATATTCGAAAAAGAAAGGAAAGAAAGAGTTTGAAATGTAATAAAAAAGGAAAGATGTTCTCACCTTATGTTGGGATCGGCCGTAACCAACATAGAGCGAGACACGTAATGAAATAAATAGTACTTTGAGAATAATGGTATCATGGACTGATCACCCATGAGCTATTATTCGAGATGTATATATGACAACACAAGGAAAGTAAGATGAGCCGATACTTAAGGAATGCCACCACACTGCACGAATATACATAGGACATACAAATTCAGTAAGAAGTAAATAAAGAATAACCACAATGCAAAGAGAAGGAAGCTTAGAAATGAATACATTAGAAAGTGAAAAACGTACAAGAAGGAATGAGAAAGAACAAACATGAATCAAAGTTGAAGGAAATACAAGAGAGTAATAGTGATGCTTCAAATGAGAAATTGTGATAAGAAAAGTCAAAAAAAAAAGTTTTAACTATATATTAGCCTGTTGAACAATCTCATAGAATACAATGAAACAAACATGATGAGTCTCAAAATAATTAATATCAGTAGTTGAATAAACGTCGGCCTAACATAATGAATCGACAACATGAAGAAGCAAATAAAGAAATGACTATAATATGGAGAGAAGAAGGCCTAGAAATGAATATAGCAGAGCATGAAAATTGTATAAGAAAGAATGGAAAAGAATAAATTTAAATCAAAGGTAAAGAAAACATAAGTGAATAATAATAACGCTTCGAATGAGAAATCGTGACAAAAGTCAAAGCATGTTGAACCACATAATAGTCTATTGGACAATCTTGTAGAATAATAAACAGCAAGTGAGTAGAGATGGGAAGAAAATAGAATACAAAAGGTAAAACATATTGAATCTTAAAATAGTTAATCCCAGTAAATGAATAAGTGTCAAAATAAGGCAATGCGTAAACAATATAGAGAGATGACAGAGAGCAATCAAGTGAATAAGGTGAAAGAGTGGAAAAAGCAATAGACAGTAGTTAAAGAACATCAAGTATATAGAATGAGTAAGCTTCGGGGCGAAGCTTAAATTAAGGGGGATAGAATTGTAACATCCCGAATCCCAGATTGGTAAGAAACAGACATAGAGGATATGATTTAGGCTTAGAACAAAGAAGTTTAGAACATGACCTATAACTTGAGCTTGAATTTCATCCAAGTTAATGACAAAATTAAAGAGTCTCAAAGATGAATTAATTGTTTATTTGTGTCTTAGCTAGATTTATAACTTGAAATTACTCAATTTGGAGTTGTACTGAATAAGATATGATGAATTTAGTAGACAATGTGCAAGCTGCCTCAGGACAGCATAGCAGGCTTGACTTCGAAGGACCCTCAAAAGTCAGATATAGCTCGGATGGACCTGAAATTTTGAAAAAATGTATCCCCAGATGTCTATTTTTAGTGGGAATAAGAATTACTTAATTTGGAGCTGTGAGTAAAAAGATATTAATAAAGAAAGATAGAAACGTCAGGAAGGGATATCAAAAGGACCTAAGTGAAAATTTCTCAAAAGTTAGGGGCAACTATGTAAACTTAAAAATTAAGAGTCGAAAGTTCTTAATAGTGCCCATATCCGACCCCGGAAGAATATTCTCAAGATTAATCGGGTCATAACCATGGGTTTCAATTTTTTTCGAAAACGCACGGTTTAAAAGTTACAATCGATTAATCGCTGGAGGGTATTTTGATATTTTCACACCCTAGACTATAAAATTACAGCACAAGAAAGTTGAGGGGGTCAAAATATGAATAAAAGGAAGCCTAATGGCTTGCCAAATAAATAGATAAAAGAAGAAGGCAAGTGGACCAATTAAAAGTGGTCATTTTTGCTATAAGGTGTACCAATTGGAAGTCAACATCTATACCAACATATTTTCACCACTTATGGCTACCATTTGGATCAAAATAAGCTAAGGAAAGAAAATAAAAGCCCTCTCTTACATGGTTAACTCGTCCAAACCATAAAAGAAGGAAGAAGGAGGTGATTTTTCCAAAGTTTAAGGCTTTTGGTTGAAGATTTTGGTGACAAACAAGATTATAAGGTAAGAGAAACCTATCTCTAGTTTTAATTTCATGGACTAATGGTTAATTTAAGAGATTGAAATTAGGGTTCATGTAGCTAGATTTGGAGAAAAATTCAAGAAATGATTATTTGAAGGATTTGATGAAAGAAATAATGGTTTTAAGGTTCGAGGAGATTAGATTGAGGAAAAATTGGCAAGAAATGAATTGGTAGCTTATGTTTTCAAACCATAGGATGTATGTTTAAAGTGTGTATACTGGAATTCTTGTAGGAAATCAAGAAAAGCTAAAGGAAAAAGAAGAAAAAGATCAAAGATGAGCTAAGGAAAGCAAAGGGGAAAAAGGTTTGGTACTTTAACCTTCTTGAATTAGTGATCTCTATTGCCTTTGCATTTGAATGTGTAATTGCTATAATTGTTCATGTGCTTGAGTTGTGGTGGTTATGTGGTTGAGATTGATGATGATATAGAAGTGTTTGTTGTGTATTGATTGATTTTGGGCTTGAGGTTATAAGGGAGGTAAATATGGGAGTGCTATGTTGTGTTGTTTTGTTGCAGCCAGCCATGTGTCCTGCATTTTTCTGGAATTTCAACCGAAATTTAGACTATACAAATGATAGAACAAGAACTTGACAAAGAAGAATTAATTTTGATACATTAAGTCAGTAAACCATAGGCTTTGGAACCAACTCATTTTCATGTGTGGAATGAAAGTTATGATCAAAATGATACCAGGCGTACAAACTGAAAAACTGAGATTCCTCAGTCAGTAACCTGTGACTTGGGACTACGTTTAGGTGACCTTAATGACACATTTAGAAGCTTTGAAAGAATACTTAAATGTACCATTATGTGTTAAGAAACCATAGAATTA
This sequence comes from Garcia nutans, assembly GCA_947685225.1. Lineage (NCBI taxonomy): Eukaryota > Viridiplantae > Streptophyta > Magnoliopsida > Malpighiales > Euphorbiaceae > Garcia > Garcia nutans. The sequence continues at coordinate 23,735,310 of CANTUV010000026.1, forward strand.
TGAATTTCCTAAATCCCACTTGTATATAAAAAGATATGATCAAAAGAGTATAACTCATGCACACTGGAATTGTGAAACCGGACAGACTGAGATTTGTGCCTTGAGTCCAGGTTTTGGTCCATTTACCTCAGGAATTAGATGTTGTGATACAAGATATAAATGAACCCTTGTATTTTTTTGAATCATAGGAGTTGGATTCATCTCGATTGGACTTAAAATGTAGAAGTTACACACAAATGAGCGAACCATGAGCAGGCAGACCCTAGCAGACTTCAGGGCTGAATTAGAAATTGTGCCAAAAATCACGTGTTGCCTGTTTTAAGCTGAAAGTTTTACTGAATATATCCTTATGTGTCGAGTTTAATTTAAGATAAGAATCATCTCAATCCGAGTTTCGTAGGTAAAGTTATAAATGAAATAGTATGCATTGCGCAGACTTGAGTAACCAATTGGCCAGGGAAGAGTTCAAGGAGTCATCAAGAATTCTGTGTAACAAATTTAAATCTAGCATTTTAACCATAAGGACTCATATGAGTCTAGTTCGAGTGAAAACAAGAATTTTTACATTCGGATTAGTAGAACAAAAGTTATTAGGGATATAAGATAACAAGGTACATAAGAAACTAAATGCTAGAATTCACTGTTCATTTGGTAAGAAATAAATAAGGTATAATCGAGATAAAATATTCATTTGGAATGAAATAAATTATCAAAAATATGCTCTTGAAAGCTTGACCAATTAAGAAGAAGATAGCATTTTTCATTTTTTTGAAAATCACATCCCGATTGTGTTTTATTTAGATTTTAAAGCCCACCGAGGGATTTTTGCAGTGTTGTAAAACCCGATGTGGCCTAAAAAGGTGCAATCTGGCCCAAAGGCCCTGGATGAAAACTTTGAACTATAAATTAGTTCTATTGAGCTGATTTAGGATAAAAATAGACAGATTCCTAATCACTGGTGCCCTATGAATTTTTAATAAAACAAATTTCGAACCGTCAAAATATTAAACTCGGCAAAGGGTAATAAACATTATTCAGTTGGTTAATTTCTTATATGACTTATCCAAACCTTAACAAATATATGTGAACTTAATGAAAGGAGCATATGAACACACGAACAACCATTTATGCCAAACTACCGAAGGAAAGCATAGGACAAAGATAGTGAATACACAACTTTAATTCATGCATAAGTTATTTAACAAACAGAACTCAAAACAAGAGAGTATTGGGCCTACAATGATGAAGAAATTATAATGCCATAAAATAGTCATACATAACCATCAGATCGGTAATCAACAGCAATGTTAGGCAACTAACAGACATAGGATGAGGTACCATCCAGTGGTAGTAAATCAATAGAAATGAATAGTATACTGTCATAAAAGCTTAACAAATAATAGGAGAAATATAATAAGAACCTGAGAATGTTTATATTGATGATTGGGTTGGCGGTGCCATATCTGTAACATTGTGTGGTTTGTATCTAATTTCTATTTAACGGTTAAAGTACCCACTAAGATATATGCTTAGCGAGTTTAGTTTTCTAAACTCGTAGGTTCTGGAGTCCAAGCTGACAAATGGGAAGCTACAAAGGAGCACCAGAGTGCGCAACAGGAGGCGAAGTGAGGAGCAAAGCAAAGTTTAGCTCGGCATGTATTGTTAAGGACTTTCAAAATGTAATTATAACAATTAAAGAAATGTGTAAATTATTATTATTTGTAATAAAAAAAAATTTTATTTAGTGCATGTTCTGTATACCACGTTGCATATACTGTAGCACACTTGGCTCGGCTGGAAATAGTCGGGTTAAGGGGTGTTACATATTGTGCTTCCACTCTCACTCTATCACACAACATCTCAATTCAATTAATTATTAGCTAGATAATCAAAGCATTAAGATCAACGATAACAAAATAATCAAAGATAAACTTAATTAAATCAATTAGACAATAAGTATTTCATAATTAACTCAATAAAAGGGACTAACCCTAAAAAGAGTTTAGTTACTAATTCTTGATTTGGAGAAGAACTCAAAGTATAAATAACTCAATTAAAGTATAAATACAATTAAAGTATTTATACTTTAATTGTATTTATAAATACAATATTTATTAATTGAAAAACATAAAACGAGAAAGACTAAACTCCAGTTCTTGAATTGGAGAAGAACTCCTTTATGACTCCTTGAATCTCTTCTTTGAAACCCTATTTTTACTCTTCTCTCAAAATAGAGACTCTAACTCAATTGATACAAGTTTTGGGTATAAAGAATTAACCTTATTACACTCTCACTTGTATGTAAAGCTCTCTTATTTATAAAACACACACTAACTTTTATATAAAAGTAAATCAAAGACTCATCTATCACAACATCACGCACTTAAACCTTTGGAGAAATGGTGTTTATATAGAGTTCTTGGAGGCTTCTTGATGGTGCAAGTTGTTAAATGCAAGTTACAGCTATTTACATCTTTAAAAATCAATTTTTTTGGCTTAAAGTCATAGTTTTCTATCCCACGATCATGGCATATGGATGCCACAATCGTGGGCTGGGTTTATTTGGATTGTTCTGAGCCGTTTTCCAGCAGTAAATGGCAGCTTTATGGGCCACAATCGTGGCCTTTTGATTGCCACGGTCATGCCATTTGAATTGAGGCTGCAAATTCTAACTTTTCTTTCTGTTCTTGGCTCAAGCAGTAAGGAAATGGATCTCGCGGTCGTGGCTTTTGAATTCTTCTGAAATATGCAAAATTTCTTCAAAATAAAGCCAACATCAATGCCACAATTGTGGCGTTTGAGCCCCATAGTTGTGGCTTTCAAAATGCTTATGCTTTTGCAATTTTCATCATTAAAAATTTTGGACAGCTTCAAATCAAATCCCATGGCCATGGCTTTTTGACAGCCATGGCCCTGGGATTCAAAATGAATCTGGACCTTTTAAATTTTCATCTTTAATTCCATTTTTAAGTTTATAATCATGTATCATGATTTATAAGACCATGTAAATTTATTTGCTTCCATTTTTGAGCTTGTTTTCACCTCCTTTTATTTTTTTCCAATTTTCTATGATTTTTAGCCAAAATAAGCTATTTCTTCATACTTGTAACTCCATACATGAAATAATGAATATTCTAGCTTTTACATTAAAAATTGATCAAATTTAATTGATAACAATAAAATTATAACTAGAATAATCATAAAATTATATGCAAAATGTGGTCTTATCAATTATGTTTGGTTAGAGTTTGAAAGAGGTAGTAAGGATTTAGGGTTTTAGAAAGGGTTTTAGTTAAAAGTGATGATACATTTGGCTTTATGATTTTAATTATGTTGTTTAATGATGTTAGTGATGGAAATAAGCTTAAATTTACAATTGGAATTGGTTAGAATGTTGAACCAAAATCAAAGTGGCTTAGGATAAATTTTTTCAAATTTTGATGCAAGAGTGATACATTATATTTTAATACTTAGAATATGTTAAAATATAATGTTTGTGGTATATATTTAAGGTTTAAAATCAATTTAGAATTGGTTGAATTAGATTTCTAAAGTTAGAGTGTGTTAGGGCACATTTTAGTATTTTTGGAATGAATGTGCCTTAATTTGTGTTTTATATTTTAAACACCTAAAAATGTGATACTAATTGATTATTTACATTCACATTTCCAATATATGTTGAGTGGGTAGTAATTTCATCAATCTAGTAGTGAAGGACATTTAAAGACTTTGAAAGTGGAGTAAAGTTTTAACTCTATTTATTACTTTAAAGAGGTTAGTACATACTTTAATTTATAATGTGTTTAATTCCATTGATTTTTTTAGCATAACACATTATCTATGTTGAATGTGTTATGTTATATGGTATTCATGAATATGTATGTATGGCATTATTTAAAGTAACAATGCTTGATTTGTATTGTTTATGGCATATTAAGCTATTAGAAAATGGCTAATGGGAATGCTATATGTAATATGTGAAAAGTATAATTATTGCACTAAAATGTGGAAGAAAGTTACATTTGTATTCTATGTGATGATGATGTTGATAATGAGTTGAAAATATTGAAAATGAATGATAAATGTAAAACAAATAAGAGAAAAGAGAAATATGGGAAAATATGATTGCATGTCACTTTATATTGAGTTTAATTTCAAATTAGTGTTGTTGAAAATCTTATATGCCTTCGGGCAAGATACAATTATGTCAGATATTTATTACGCCTTTGAATGAGACACGTTGGTGTCACAGAGTTATTACGCCTTCGAGTGAGATATGCTGGTGTCACAGATAATTGAGATAGCCCAAGATAATATTTCTTGAAGTAAACCTTTATATAAGAATTTTGGGTCCAATGTGTGTAGATAATGCATGTACTATTTATAATGCATTTATGGTATTGTATGTGTTATACCATTTATTTATTATATTAAAGTATGTACCACTAAGCATTATGCTTAGCGCGATTGAATTTCATCGCGTAGGTGACAGGTCAGATCCGAATAGAGTTGCTAGACCACACTAGGTCTAGTTGTAGTTTATAGATTTTAGATATTTTAGAGCTACCACGGACCAAAGTCATTTGTATCTCATGTATATATTTTTAAACTTTGATAAATTAATTAATGTATGTACTTTATGGTTATTATTATGTATATGATGTAACTTAAAAGGGATTTTTGAGTTTTAAATGTTGAAAATTTAAAATGTGAAGAGTATGTATAGTTATATATATATATATATATTATGAAATGTTGGTAAATTTAAGCCATTAGGCTATTTTGGAGAATTGAATGTGTTTGATGAATATTTAGGAGTGTATTTTAAATATAGGTTAAGTGTGTTAAAATTTTGAAAATATTTAAAATACAGATAAAACTCTAGCAATTTTTTTTAAAAAATTTTCTTTAAAATGTTTCTTTTTATATTTAAATTATAGAAAAATATTTTTATTTATTTATTAAAATACATTTTAAGTGTTTTTAATAATTATTTCAGAGATATGAAAATTTTTGAAAAAATCATACTGTGACTTTTTTATATTTTTTATATATATTTTTACATATATTGGATGTGGTTATTATGAGTATATGAGGTATAAGGATGTTACAATATACATAAGATATAAATGTCACTAGAGAACAAAAAAGCCAAAAAGTAAAAAAATAAAGTCAAAGTTAAAAAGTTAAAAAATTCAAAATTAAAATATTTTTTATGAAACAAGAAAATTAAGAATTATTAATTATTAATTAATTAAATAATAATTATTATACATATATGTATATGGTAAAGGAAAAAGAAAAGAAAATAAAAATATTTTATCTTCTTCTTCTTCCATATGGAGGCATATTTTCTCCATTGAAGACCAAGAGAGGGATTCTTCTTCAATCGTTCAAATTTTACAAAGAAATCAAAGGAATTGAGAAGAATTTGAGGAAAGCATGAGTAAAAGTTAAGTTTTCTTTGAATAGTGGATTTTGCAAGATTTTAGTTTTTTAAGGAGGCTTGGGTAAATATTAATATGGGTAGTATTGATGTTATTTTGATTTATAAGCAAAGATTTTAAGGTTTGATTACTGAAAAGAATGGGTTTTGGTGGAAGTTTGGAAGAAGTAGTGTGTAAGTTAGGGTTTTTATAGGATTTTTTATTAGAATGAATGTAATTGGTGTTTGAATGATTAAATATTTTGGCTTAAAACTTTAGTTTATAATTGATTAGAGGGGATTTCCAAAATTAAAGAATTTTAGGGTAATTAGTGAAAATTGGGTAGAATTGAAGTAATTGATATTTAATTAGTTAAACTAAGTAGAAATATGATGCTAATGATTTAGTTCAATTTATAATTTGGCTAGGATCAAGTAAAGTGAAGTTGTGAAATTAAAATAGTGAAGGGCATTGGGAGAAGTAGAGTTGGGAGGTGATTTTGCATTGGATTTTGGCAATTTAGATGTAAGTACGTACTTTGATATTATATATTTTATTTTTATTTGATTTGGCCTAGCACATTTCGATGTGATGAATGTATTAAGCTACCTTTGATATTGTTGGGTCTTTACTTATAAGTGCATTGTTTTGTATGAAAAGTGTGAAATGCATAAAATATGAGTCGTAAGCCATTATAGAATGTCTAATGATATTGTTGTGTATAATTGGTGAAAACTTGCATTATGTATGTTGAATGGTAAAAATCGGCCACATTGTGAATGTGGCAAGAAATTAGGTCTTTATGTTTTAAAAATATGGAAAATGATCATGGAATGTGAAAAATGAGGAAAAAGTGTCAATGTGATTGAAATATGAAAAAATGTACATTGCTTATGGAATATGGAAAAATGTGAGGAGAAAATGAATAAGAAATGATAACGTACATGAAAATTTTGCTTGCCTTATATAGTATCTTATTCCAGAAATTTGTGTTTGGTGCTATTGGATTGGCATGCCATGGATATGAGATATTATTTGCCTTCCGGGCTAGACACAGTGGTGTCACATGTGATTTTTATTTGTCTTTGGGCCTAGACACAGTCACTTATAATTATTATTTACCTTCAGGGCTAGACATATATATTTTTATTTAATATATATATGTAATTAAAATAAAATTAATATACATTTATTAACTAAATTATATTTTAAAGAATAAACTATTTTATTAAAATTAAGAAAAAAAATTCTATTGATAAGGATAGTGACATTCTCATTTTATGCATACATATTTTACATATACGAGATCTATATATTATATATATATATATAGGGTATAAGGGTGTTACATATAACATAATAGTGGCTCAAGAAGTGATTTACTCTATGAAAAGAAAAACTGGCAGAAAGGTTTTATGAGTATAAAGGTGGATTTAGAGAAAGACTACGACAGAGTGGATTGAGACTTTATCTTGGAGACGCTTATGGCTATAGGATTCCTTTCACAATTTACTTTAGTTTTCATGAAATGCATTACCTCAACTTCTATGCAAATCCTATGGAATGGAAATATCTTGAAAAAAATTTTGCCTAGCCATGGACTTCATTAAGGAGACCCGTTGTCTCCAAATGTTCATCCCAACTTACTAAGGGTGAAGTTAGAAAGGAACAATGGAAACCGGTAATCTTAGGTCGGGGGGACCTTTTTTTATCTCATCTCTTTTTGTGGATGATCTCATTCTTATGATTGAAGCTAGCTTCAAATAGGCCTGAGTGATGAAGTGAGTCGTGAGCTGATCTTATGAAAACTTGGGTCAAAGTGTTAATGTAGCACATATGCATTTCTCTAAAAATGTCAAGGGTTTGATCATCGGTGAAATCAAAAGTGAGTTTGGATATTTAGTATCATAGGACTTCAAAAAGTTCCTAGGAGTGCCATTACTTCATAATAGAGTTTCAAAATTGACCTACAAGGATGTTCTGAACAAGTGATGTCTCACCTTAATAATTGGTCAACTTCATTGCTTTCAGTTGCTAGAAGATCCACCCTTATCCAATCGACCCTAAGAGCAATTCCAATATACATTATGCAGTCAACACTTCTCCTAATAAGCTTATGTTAGGACATTAATAAGAGTTGCCATAGATTTCTATGGGGATATAGCAATGGCAACAAGAGGAGCTTGGCCTTGGTTACATGGGAGGAGGTTTGTAAGTCTAAGTCATGTTGGGAAAGGGGGGTAGGCTTTAAAAACCATCAAGGAATGAATTTAATGCTTCTCTCAAAGTTAGCTTGGGAGTTAATTCTGAAATAAGACAAAATATGGATAATTGTACAATACTCAAAGTATAAGACTTGCCTTAACAGGGTCTTTAATCTTAGTAGAGTAAAAGGTGGATCGACTTTCTAGAGAGCCATATCCACTGTATGGCCTGAAGTAAAGAAAAATAGCAGATGGGTTATGAACAACAATATGAAGATGAATATTTAGATGGATTTATGGGTAATAGAAGATCGACCTTTGATATTCCATACAATTGCTCAGGTCCTTATAGAGATGTTCGATTTGATCATATCTCATTTTACAATACCTGAAGGGCTGGAAATGAGAATTATTTTTAGTCTTCTTTGTAATTTTATTCTAATGCTTATTTTGCCTCTTTTCTAAGTCTAAAGGCATTTAAAGAAGAAGATATAAGATTTTAATCTTAAAATCAAAATGGTAGATTCTCTAACAAGTCGGCTTACCACCATATCACAAAGTCTCAAATTGGTCAAGAGAATCGTGTTTGGAAAATAATCTGGCAGTGGCATAGGCCTCAATGCATTCACACATTCCTCTTGTTGGTGTTGAAAGGAAAATTACCTACCAATATAGAGCGAGTGATGAGGCATTTGGCTATTTCAGATGATTGTCCATAGTGTGATGGCTTCACTGAATCCTTGTGACACATTCTCCATGATTGCTCGCATGTAAGGATAATTTCAAATATATTAGTCCCTTTGACAGCAAGACAAACCTTTTTCTTAATAAGCTTAAATATGTGGTTAGTTTGTAACCCCTGTAATACTTTTAAATTTTAGGCTGAGCTTGATCAGAGAATTTTGTTTAGATTCACTCTATGGTCTTTATGGAGATGGAGGAATGATGATCTCTTCAATCCCATAAATGGTCAATAGGGAAGCTGTATTGCAAAAATGAGAAGAAGATCACAAGAGTATATCATGGCTGGGACGATGGAGAAATACCTCTCAATGAAGTAGAGAAAACATGAAGAAATTGTGGTATCTTGGGCTCCCCCCTGATGGTGTGTTAAAGGTTAATACTAATGGCTTTTGGAGTAGAAATACCATGCTAACATCTACAAGAGGTGTCATAAGGGACTCGTTGGTAGATGGTGTGGAGGTTTCATTATGAATATTGTTATTTATTCCATAACTTGAGTTGAACTATGAGAGATTATTCAAGGATTACGGCTTGTGTGGAACTTAGGTGCTGCTAGTGTAATCCTTGAAACCAACAGTATGTGTGCACATGATTTGATGAAGAATGGAAATGAGCAACCCCATGCTTATCAGTCTTTGGTAATCGAAGTTATGGAACTCATCTCATAAGGAACTGGGAAGTGAAGCCTTAGTATGTCTTTAAGGAAGCCAATTTTGTAGTTGATGCTCTGGCTATGAAGGCTCCTTCTTTTCCTCCTGTGCTTATCAGCTTTTGACAGTACGTCTTTCTGAACTCGGCCCACGCCGTAGGAAAGGTAGAAATCTCATTGGACTGATTGACAAGCTACTTTTCTCCGGAGTGTTACCATAAAAGGTTGTAAACGTCAGATTTTCTTTAGCAAGAAAGACCATAGAATGGGTTTATGAGTGGATGGTCATGTCTTTACCTTTCACTCTGCAACATCGTACCTTAGTGTGAGAGTTCCTTCTAGCCAAGGCAAGGGGTCATAAAGGGCAGCATTGGCAGGTTCAGTAGAAAGAGAGCTCAAGACGAATGCTGATATAAAAATAGAAAGATAATCTGGCTTGCTAGACCTTACATCTGACCATGGACTTTTTTGGCTTGAAAGCCAGAAAGGAAGTATGAACAAGGCATGAATTAAGCAATTCAGTCACCTTTACCATAGATTAACCAACGTCTTCTTCATGATTTGCATGGAGTAACCTATATGCACCATGTTACTATTTGAGTACATGCGCTTTCTTCCTTTTCAACAAAAAAAAAGTATAACTAATGGAATTATTATTTTTGACTAGATAATATAAATTTCAAAGTATTAAACTATGAGTGTCACTATACACATCACACCATTTTAAGTGCAAATCCATGAAACTAGGGATGAGCAAATAACTCAAAATCTAACTGCCGTTTTGATCAATCCGATCAATCATATTAATTTAAATAGACTGAATTGATTAGTTTCGGCTTACATATATACTAATAAAATTGATTAAACCCAATAAAAATCGATTGAACCCGATCGAATCAACTAATAATGGTCGATTTTTAAAATAATTTTTTTCCTGATTAATAGTTATCAAATTGGTCGATCCCAAAAACCTGATCAATGCTTATTCCTGCATGGATTTTATTTTATTTATTTATTTATTGTGAAATCTCAATAACATCGCATACAATGCAGCTTTAACTTTTTCAACTCCCCAAATGCTTTCTTTTCCACGTCCACTTACTTTCACTATCGCTCCCTATTCACCAAGACACCAACATGTACTATACACTGCAACTTTCTCTGCTAAATAAGAATATGCATAATGCATTAACAGAAAACAACTTTATACATAAGAAAATCTCATTTTAAAATTATACTCGTTAACCTCTATGAAAACCGCAATTTATTTTTCACTAAAGGCTTCCAATTCTTATAAGAGAAAATATATCATTTATTTTATTATGAGATAATAGACAAAGAAAATAATTGGAATAAGTTAGTGGCTTGAATTCGACTTAGTCTTTGTTTTTTTTTTCTTCACTCAATTAGGTACGCCACGCATATTGCTACTTTGTTCATTGAATTTTTTGCCTATTCTGTATATTTTGTTTGTTTCTTGAGATTTATGTATTTTTTTTGCTATGTCTTGGTTTGCTTCTTGTGTGGAGATTATATAGAGAGGTTAACGAACAAATTCTGGGTTTTTGTGTTTAAACTTTTCCAGGTATCATTTTGTCTATAGTGAGATACTGAATGAAAATTTTGACTCCTTTTGTCAAAATACTAATACCCAGTTGTTAGTATTGCCTCTATTTTCATTTTCAGTGATCTCAGGGCTCTGTCCAATCTCAGTTGGTAACATCATACACTTTATAAAATGGCCAATGATTCATATGATGGTAGAAGAGCACCCAAAATTCATGAGGTTAGCAATTTCACAAGTGATCTTGACATTGATATAATGTTATGTATACTTGATGTGGAACCCTACGATTATAAAGAATCCAAAATCTCAACACACAAATTCAGTATACCAAGAACCCTAACTGGTTGTTTATCCTACTAAACCCCTAATTGACATGCAACTAGAAACGTACATAATTGGATAGAATTAAAGAAGAGCTAGAAAGAACGCCACAAGTGTTATCTTAATAAGTTGATTCCAATTCTTGATGCAACAAGAAGAAGAGAACCTTCTCTTGATGAAATTTGGCCAAGCCAAAATAATTGAATAATATGATCACCAAAACTTTTGTCTTACAGCCCTAAATTAGATATAAATAGCTAAACCCTAATTAGGGTTATTAAGTAGAATTTGGTTGGATAATCAAATTTTAAGAAATAATAAAGTAAACAAAGTTCTAATTGAACACAAAACATATAGGTCCCTTACTTTTTAAATAAGCATAACTAGTCGGCCTTAATACATATTAAATAATAGGTCCATATACTTGGATTAAATTTATGGGCTGCTTCTCCTCTATATCCTTAGAGTCAAAGGCCTGTCCACCAAACCTTCCATGAATCGCTTTACAAAGCCTTAGAAGGTAGATTTGAGCTTCTTGGCTTGCAATCTTGTTATTGGCCCACTTGGTAAAACGAGCTCCATGCCATCTTGGCCTCCTATGCTTGCTCCACTAGCCTTGCTCATACTATCATCTTTGTTCGCATCAATCCCTCCCTCCTCAAAAATATTCATCCTCGAATCTGCATCCATATCAAAAGGAGAAAGATCAGAAACATTAAAGGTTGCAGAAACTTGATACTCAACAGGCAAGTCAATTTTATAAGCATTGTCATTAGTCTTTTCTAGCACTTGGAAAGGACCATTGCCTCTTGGATCCAACTTTGATTTTCTCATATTGGGAAACCTTTCCTTCCTTAAATGTACCCATACCCAATCACCAAGTTCAAAAGTAATAACTTTGCACCCTTGATTGGCCTGACATACATAACGCTCATTCTTCTTCTCAATGTGTTGTCTAGCCTGCTCATGTATAGTCTTGACCAACTTAGCCTTCCTCTTTCCATCTAGGTTAGTAGTCTCATGTAATGGCAAAGGCATTAAATCCATAAGAGTAAGAGGATTAAACCTTACATAATTTCAAAAGGTGAGAATCCAGTGGAAGAATGCAAACTATGATTATAAGCAAATTCAACTAATGGAAGACACTCTTCCTATGTTCTCAAATTCTTACTGTGAGCGGGAATTTTTTCCCACACTCCTGGTGGAATGGTTCTTGCTACTTCGGCACTGTTTAGGCTCGGGCCTTAGAGAACACGGACCTAAGTCCGGAGAAAATAGAGTCGCCACCCGGAAGGGCGGGAAAAAAGAAAGGGGTGGATGACTCGATTCCTAAGGAATCCCCAACCCCCTAATGGGTTCGAAAAGTTGGTACGTGTGGGGAAGGTGAGAAATGGTCCAGCACCCCCACAACACCCGATTCATTAGAACCGGCCTCCTTTACAGGTCTTAATATTATAAACTTCTTAAATATAACAACATTATCCATATTACACACAATAAAAAGAAAGTATCATTATATTAAAATCAAAGCAATGTCCAAGCAAAACAAAACAGATAAATGGACACCCATCCGAAGATGGAAACATGTCCTTACATCCCATGCCTAAATAGGACACCCACTGAAAGGTAGAAATATGTCATTTACATTGATACTAAAATAGAAAAGTAATTTAAATTACATGATATTTAACTAATGAGGAACCCAACAAGTGGAAACATACCTCTTACAACATTTGAAAATCTAAATAAATCGATAAAAGTAAATAACCATTCATCATAAATAAATTATTCATCAAAGGTATTAAACATCAATAGAAAATAAACATCCATCCATGATAAATTAAATAAATCAAGCATTGAACTTAAATAAATTAAAGCATATCAAAGCATAATCAAATATAGAATTAAATAAGGCAAATAAAAATCTAAATTATAGCTACTATTTTCATTTAGGGTTCTTTATTTCATGTGTTAGGGTTTTAGAATTTATGGAATTTAGGCTACTGTGATTAAAATGGATTAAAGATTTTATGTTTTAAAAGGTTGGTAAAACTCTTTGATTAACCAAACTAGGGTTTGTAATGTAAAATCATGAAACTAGGATTTGAACACTTTAAACTACTTTTGATTTATGGTTTTAAATTATGATTTCAAGCTTACTGTGTGAAATTAAAATATTTATGGTTTTATGGTTTTTAAAGTTTTAAAGGATTAGGGTTTTAAAAATTAGGGTTTAAGGTTTTAAAGGGGTTAGGGTTTACTGTTTTAAGTTTAGGATTTGGAAAGACAATTGACAATTTCATGAAGTTTTATGAATTTAAACAAAATGATTTAAAGTTTATAAGAGCAAAAAAGATATTTTTAAGGCTTTTGGAAGGAAACATAACACAAATTAAGTTTTTGATAATTTGGAAAGCAAATCTTAGTTTTGGGGTTTTGAAGAAATAAAACTAATAGCTTTAAACTTTTGAAAAATAAAGCAATGATTTAAGATTTTCATACTTCAGAAAAGGTGAATTGAGGTTATTAGGTTTTTAAATTGAAAGAAACAATTGTATTATCTAGCTACTGTGACAAAATAAAAGAAATTAAATAATTGAAACATTATTTTGTAAGTTACACCAAAAATTGCTTCTTGGATGAACAAGGTCAAAGACAAGCCTTTTTGCCTTTGAATTGCTTGAATTGTTTTTCTGCTCTCTCAAAAAATTAGCTTGATCCAAGGTTTTCCTTTACAGATTCGGTCTCCACTTTTGCTCCAAGTTTCTGTCCAATTTCTTCCTTCTTTCTCCTCTGATTTTTTGTGTTGTAATTGATCTTATTTATAGAAGTTTTTATGGTTTAATTCTAGTTTCTCACGGCATACATTATTCATTAAGAAAAGGAAACCGAAACCTAATTGCATTAGGTTTCAAAAAATTTGTGTCGGAAAAATTTTGCTGGCGAAAAAAAACTGCAGCGAAAAAATTACGCTGGAGAAAAAATTTGCCGCAGTTGGCTGTGGCAGAGGGCGAGGAACGGCCTGCGGGCCATTTCGCCCGCAGGAAACTCCTACGGGTGAAATGGTCCAAGGCCATGCCCCGCGCTGGTTTTCGGCGACGATTTTTTCGTCGCCAATTTTTATTTTTATTTTTTATTTTTTGATTTTTATTGTTGATTTTATTTTTTATTAATAAAAATTAGATACTAAAGCAAAAATTATTTAATTAAGATAACAAAAATTATTTTGGACCAATTAAAATATATTAGACAATACAAAAATTATTTTGGACTAAATAAAATATATTGGACTGGACTGGGTCAAAAATTAAGGGTCTACAGTTTGCCCCCTGCTTGAATGATCTGAAACTTTAGTGAAAGAGAGTGAAAAGCAATAAGACTTAATTTCTGAGATGGTGGAGGTTTTGGGTTTTGGACTTGGTTCGAGTTTTGGACTCAAGGATAATTCTAGGTTCTGGACCTAAGAAAAATTTGGGTTTTGGACCCGATCTAAGTTTTGGGACTTAGAAATAAATTCTAGGTTCTGGACCTAAGGATAATTTGGGTTCTGGACCCGAGCTAAGTTCTGGACTTAGAAGAGATTCTAGGTTTTGGACCTAAGGAAAATTTGGGTTCTGGACCCGAGCTAAGTTCTTGGACTTAGAAATAAATTCTAGGTTCTGGACCTAAGGAAGATTTGGGTTCTGGACCCGATCTAAGTTCTGGACTTAGAAGAGATTCTAGGTTCTGGACCTAAGGAAAATTTGGATTCTGGACCTGAGCTAAGTTCTTGGACTTAGAAATAAATTCTAGGTTCTGGACCTAAGAAAAATTTGGGTTTTGGACCCGAGCTATGTTCTGGACTTAGAACAGATTCTTGGTGAAAATTTGGATTCTGGACCCGAGCTAAGTTCTTGGACTTAGAAATAAATTCTAGGTTCTGGACCTAAGGAAAATTTGGGTTCTGGACCCGAGCTAAGTTCTAGACTTAGAAGAGATTCTAGGTTCTGGACCCGAGCTAAGTTCTGGACTTAGAAAAGATTCTAGGTTCTGGACCTAAGGAAAATTTAGGTTCTGAACCCAAGCTAATAATTTTTAATTTCAAAAAGTTTGGCTAATTTTTATGCATATGTCTTCTTATTGCCCCCTGGGTGTAAAAATATTTATATACCCGCAATTATTTGAATGATTAAAGTGAATAATTGAATTTACTGTTAATTTACTGTGTAGTCACTGTTTATGCACTATTTACTATTTATAAATAGTAGTAAATAGTATTTACTATTGAAAATAGTAATTTTACTATTTATCAATAGTAATACTATTTATAAATAGTAATATTTACTATTCATCAATAGTAATACTATTCATGAATAATGAAATTTACTATTTATCAATAGTAATACTATTTATGAATAGTGAAATTTACTATTGATGAACAGTTTTGAATTTTATTTTTTTGCTTGCCGTTTCTATATAATAACCCATCAATCCTTCATTTCATTTCATAGCACGATTTCAATTTCATAATCCTCTCAAATTTCTTTCAATTTTAGCACACATTTTTCAAAAATAATGTATGCTTCGAGGTCAGGGACTCATTCTAATGCCGAGTTATTGGAGTTTATTCGGCATCATGAAGATAAAAATTTAGATATACTAGCCGGGATGCCGCTTTACCGCAGTTCCAATGAAAAGAGCGCGATGATTATTTTTCTTTTCTTTTCTCTTTATTTTTTCATTTTTTTATTTTTATTGTTATATATATTTTTGTTTTTGTTTTTTATTATTTTTATTTTTATTATTATTATTTTTTAGAAAATTTAAGAAAAATATATTAATTTAAGCAGATAGAATAATATGTACTTACCTTGCATTGACTTACCTGGCTCCGTGTTAGCATGATCGTTGCGTTGTTCGAGCTGGAGGGTATATTTACAAAGCCCGACAATGGTATGATGTAGTGCCTTCTAGGGTAAGGCGGATTATCCGAGATTGCAGCTTTGAGCAGTTCATCTTACAATTGCCATCCGAGGAATATCAGATAGACCGGAGCGTAGTCTAGGCGCTTACAGAGCGATGGTTGGACACAACTCACACTTTTCACTTGCCCATTGGAGAGATGACAATTGGTCCGGTCGATTTTACTGTTATAACCGGCCTTCGATTTGATGGTGTTCCAGTTCCTCTGACCAACGATATTTTAACATTTGAAGAAATTCAGGAATTAATTGGTATGAAACCATCATATAAAGGGCCTTTTAAGATAAAAATCGAGCCAATCCATAGTTATTGGATGAACTATGGAGCACGGGTTGGCAGAGACATGGCCGAACAGTATGCTCGAGGATATTTATTATATCTACTCGGGTCGACCATCTTAGGCAGCACTGAATCCTCCATCCACTTGTTAGTGTTGAGTGCCCTTTCTTATCTCAGAATTGTACCATCTTTTGGCTGGGGTGGGTGAAGTTGGTCTCGCGTGTCTTTACCATGATCTTGATAAGCTTTGCCAAAACAAGAAGTCTTTTGTCGGCTTGATGGCGGTTGTCGAGATATTCTTTCTTCCACCAATGTCATTTCCACTCTTTTTCTTGCATGCATGTGATCTTTATTATTGTTGTTGTAGGTATGGGCATATGAACATAACATCGTGAGGGTACCCGGTATTTCTCGAGATAGGGTCGGGCATCCAAGATTAAATTACTGGTTGTTCGATCGTGTGGACATTTCCGGTTCTCATCATGTGCATACTCATCGCTTTGTGTTGAGCCGCTTAACCTGGGACCAGGTAAAATAACATTAGTATGCTTTAAATTTTATGTGAAAGTTTATTACCTTATGTTATTTTGCAGGTGAATTTGGTCTGGTGGAGCCCAGAAGAGCGAGCAAATTGGTCTCCTTTGATGAGGGCTGCACTGTCTTTCCAACATTCTAGTCGAGTTATTGCTCGCCTAGTATCTAGTGGCTGGTTTCTCGGAGAGAGAGTTTATGAATGGTTTCTCGGTCTAGAGCAGCGGAGGGTTTCGATGCAAATTCCGAAATATACTTTAAATATTATGTCAATGCTGGAGGATGCATGATGGCCAGCCCGGTATGGTTATGGTGCTGAGTTATTTCTCCATTTACCGGGTCCATTTTATGCCCATTTTATTCAAAGAAGACTTTTGAACTTTGATGTATCTCCTGTTGGTGTGCGGGAGATTTTCGACGAAAATGAGGGTAGAGATGAAGAAGAACATTAAGGAGCTGCAGGAGAGTCTGTTCCACATCTCGGGGCCAGTACTTCTCAGGTAAAACTTTTACCACTTTTCCCTTGCAACTGCTTTTTCTTTCCTTAATTCTTTAATGATTGTTGCAGGCTGTTGGCTCATTTGATCATGAGGCTGGACCTTCTTTTACTGCCCTTTCTTTTGCTCGTTCTAGCCTGCCAGATATGCCATCTCATCCGCAGGGCATTGATATGAACTACCTGGTACGTTTCTTATTTCATAGTAGTTTATACTATATGTATGCATGATTATGTATGCTCTTACCTTTTCCTTCTTGGCTCACAGCGGATGCTCGAAGAACAAAATAGGAAACTTCAAGAAGAGTTGGCTGTAAGTTGTCAGCAGGCTTCTCATTTTGAAAGTTTATATCATCAATCCGAACAACATTTCTGAGACTTTCAATTTCAAGGGATGAGGGTTCCCGGAGCTTCTTCATCAAGAGGCCCCCAGACTGACGACCATGAGATCCTTTCGTCTGCTTCTGATGAGGACCATGACAGATCAGAACCTCAAGATAATAAAGATTTTGGTGCTCCTACTTCGAGTGATCCCGGGATGAGTAATGTGCTGGATTTTGGTGCTCCCTCTTCGGGCGGACTCGGGATGAGTAATTTGCCCCCTCTTCCAACAGGCGATGACTTTTTCAAGGCTTTATTTGATGACCTACCACCACCCTCTTAGTGATATGTAAATATTATAGCAATTGTAAAATATTGTATAATAGCTTGCCAATCTCAAAAAACTTCTAACCTCTATCACAGTCTTCGGTGGACTCCAATTCAAGATAGCCTCAATTTTACTCGGATCAACTCTAATACCCTCTGCTGAAACCACATGACCAAGAAAAGCTACCTGATCAAGCCAGAACTCACACTTAGACAGTTTAGCATACAACTGCTTCTCTCTCAGAGTCTGCAATACGATCCTCAAATGCCTATCATGATCCTCCTCATTATATGAATACACCAAGATATCACCAATGAAGACCACCACAAATTGATCTAAATATGGTCTGAATACCCTGTTCATCAAATCCATAAAAGTTGCTGGTGCATTCGTCAATCCAAAGGGCATCACCAGAAACTCATAATGCCCATACCTTGTAAGAAAAAGCTTTCTTGGGTACATCCACATCTCTGACTCTCAAATGATGGTACCCTGATCTCAGATCAATCTTAGAGAATACTGCTGCTCCCTTCAACTGATCAAAGAGATCATGTAATATCCTCATTTATGCCCTAGAAGTTTTGCATGTTGTTGTTGTTGTTGTTGTATTGTTGGTTTAAATTGAGAAAAGAAAAGTATAAGTGTTTTGGGAAAGAATTTAGGGTTTAGAGACAAGTTTATATGTTGTGTATATTGTGATATATATAACATATACATTGGTCAAAAGAGTTGGTCAAGGCAAGAGGAGATATTTTTTTAGGGCATGTGAAATTACCAAAATGGGTAAGAGATAACAAAGAGAATTAAGATATGTATGAGGGCATTATAGTAATTTTCCTTTGGATGGGTATTTAATAAAGTTTGACTTTGTGATTCTTCATCATCTTTTCTTCTTTCTTTCAAGAGGTGGCCGGCTCTCCATTAGCAAAAGGGAAGGAGAAGTGTTCTTGATACTAAGATCAAATTGAAGAAGGAATTGAGAGCTTTGGTGAAAGAATTGTGGAATTTCTTCATCTAAGGTAAGTATTCTTTTGTTTCCTTTACTTATTTTGTAGTAGTGTTGAAGTTATGATTAGGGTGATTTGTGATTTGTTGGTTTGATGATTAGATGTGTTTGTGTTGTGTTCTCAAGTGTTGAATTGGTTTTAAGTTAAGAGTTTAAATAGGTGTTGTTGTTGGAAGTGGTGGATGTTGATTTTGAAAGATGGTGATTTTAGGGTTTTGAGATGATTTGTATTTAAGTGTAATATTAATGTGTTATGAGGTGATTCTTATGATGAATATGTGTTTAGAACATTGTTTATGTTCATTTGAAACATGTTGTATGGTGTATATTGTGATTGAGTGCAATTGAAAGAGGGTTGAAGATGGTTAGGGTTTGGTTTGGGTGACACGGCCAAAAGCAAAGGAGAGACACGGCCAAGTCATGAAAGTTTTGGGCGTGTTGAATTGGTTTTGAGAGACACGGCCGTGTCTAGTGCCTATGTTCACTACTGTGAGTTTTGGTTTGAGTGACACGGCCACAAGCTTGGCCGTGTCCCATACCCGTGTTGCCTACTGTCCAATTGAGTTGAGAGACACGGCCACAAGCTTGGCCGTGTCCCTCATGTGTGCTGCCCGTGTCTCTCATATGGGTTAGGTAAGTTTTGTTTTCCTTGACCTAGTTGCAATGTTTTGGTTCTTCAAAGGTAGGTTGGTTCCTAAACCTAAACTTAAACACTCTAAACATACTTTAAACTATGAATAAGCTAATCAAATGCATATGAAAGATCCTAAAGCTATGAATCATATAAATTGTTCTTTGCCCTAATTGCATTGTTGAGATTTAAACAAGGTTATGTTATGCATTGTGAAAGGTAATGTGTTTTATGAGTAATGTACCTTGAAATATTATATCAAAGATGTGATATCAATGATGCTTTATGCATAATATGAATTGAAATGTGAAATGTAATACAAAGCCATTGTTATTGGCTATGATGATGATATTGAGAGAAAGAAGGCATGTATGCCTAAATGTTGATGATAATTGGAAATGGAAATGATAATTGAATAATAAATGAATTGTGTGGCTAATGTGTTATTCTATTTTCAGAGTTTGTTGTTGGTGGCATGCCTAGTAAGTGTAACAATCTCTTGAAGTTAGGTTGGATTGAATCCTTGAAGCCTAATTGAGATGTTACCACCCTTGAAGCTAGGTTGGGTTGGTTCTTGAAGCCAAGTTGGGTTGAAGCTTAGCATGCTTTGCTCCCCTTGAAGCTTGGTTGAACCTAATCCTTGAAGCCTAGTTGGGTATATGATATTGATAAATGTGATGATAGAACCAAAACATTAACTCTGAAAATTGAATGGCATATTAGTGTGTCTTGGGCCCATGCTTGTCTATGGTTAATGTGAGTCATGAATGATGCTTGCCTTTGCTTATTGTTGATGATGAATGATTAAATGAATATAAATGAGGTCTATGATAAGATGTGAAGTATGATATGCCCATATATATATATATGTTGAGTTATAAAATGGAAAGCTATGTTATCAACTTGGCATATATGATGTTACATGCATAATATGGATTGAGAATTGGTACTGCATTGCATTAAAGCATAACACTAGCATGATTATCTTACTAAGCCGTTGGCTTAGCGCGATAGTGTTTAATCGCGCAGGTAATAGAGTTGATAGAGTTGATCCCGAAAGCTCTTCGAAACCGACCGAGGGTAGACAGTGAAGAGTTGATTTTGGAGACTTAAAGATCAAAGAAAACTTGCCAATCATGTATAACTCTTTTATATTTTGTAAAGTATTGATTAAATGTACATATATGTATATTTGTAAATATGGAATTAAGTGTTTTCAAATATGTAAATATTTTATGACTTCCGCTGTGTAATAACTATATGTATGTATATATATATATATCTAATGTGTTTTATTTTAAAAGTAAATGATCTACTTTTCTATAATATATAATGATAATAGTATTGTATCTATTTAAATGTTTTGAATGTTGAAGAAAATCGTAGCATCCCTATGTTTGGTGCACTTATGCTACATTGTTGTGGTTGTAGTGTGTGTGCATTGGATGTGGGGGTGTTACAATTGTTTTGGTATCAGAGCCTAGGTTTGAGATTCTCAACCTAGGCAATATGTTATAAAAAGAATATTTTGAATTAAAAAGTGAGTATTTGAAATAAAATACATGTTTGGGATTGGCAATCTTTGATCTTTAATAAGGTGTGTCCTGTTGTGTTTGCAGTGTTAGGTGTTGATGGATTCTCATTTGAGACAGTCAGTTGAGGGCAGTGAGGAGAGTGTTGCTCCTGATGAGGGAGTTAGAGTTGAGAGTGCTGGGGAGGCACCTGCTTCTGGGTCGGGGAGACCAACTGGTGAGGAGGTTCCACCAGCTTGGTTTGTGAATATGATGAAGACTTTCAGGCAAGCGCCAGTACAACCAGTGCCACCACCCCCTCAGCCTTTGGTGCCAGTGAGGCACTATGACAAGTTAAGGAAGTATGGAGCTGAGGATTTTATTGGTACCACTGATCCAGCTGTAGCAGAACAGTGGCTTGACAAAGTTCAGAGGATCTTTATTCAGTTGCAAGCCACCCCTGAGGAAAAGTTTGATTATGCAAGATCCTTGTTGCAGAAGGATGCATATAGTTGGTGGAAGACAGTGCCCCATTCTATGGATGATCCACCAACCTTGTCATATGCTGACTTTCTGAGAGAATTTGAATTGAAGTATACTCCAAGGGAGTATAAAGATGGGAAGAAAAGAGAATTTTTAGATTTGAAGCAAGATCACCGGACCGTAACTGAATATGAGGTTGAGTTTATTCGATTAAGTCAGTATGCTGGGGGCATAATATCAGATGAGGTAGATAGATGTAGGAGGTTTGAAGAGGGATTGAGGCCCTCTATCATGTGTCATGTGGCTGGATCCAGATATCAAGATTTTTCCCAGCTAGTGGCAGCAGGTCGGAGTGTGGAGCGAGCTCAGGGTATTGCAGCTGCTTCAGAGGATGAGGTTAGGGTGAGAAGGCCCCAGTTTGAGGCAGGGTCTTCTTCAGTGAAGAGGGGTAGAGGAAGTTTTGTTCCTCGGAGTATTAGGAGTCTGAGACCAGCAGGTAGATCAGTGCAGTTCCAGAGACAAAGATTCAGACCTGCAGCTTCAGTGGCAAGTGCTCCAACCCCTATGGTTCAGAGATCCACCTTACCTATCTGCATCCATTGTGGGAGGCCCCATGGTGGTCCTTGTTGGAAGACTGGTGTTGCAGGGGTATGTTTCAGGTGTGGGTCACCTGACCATTTTGTGAAAGATTGCCCTGAGAGGCAAAGGCAGATGCCAGTTGATTCTGCCGCTTCTCGAGCCAGTGTGAGGGGAGGCAGAGGTGTCAGCAGAGGAGGTAGATCAGGGTTCAGTGCTAGAGGAGGTGCCACATCCAGGGAGAGTAGACCAGAGGAGGTTGGATCTTCCCAGAGGATGTATGTTATGCAGAGGCAGCCAGATGCATCGGCAGTCATAGCTGGTACTTTTTCTTTATTTGATACTCCAGTACTTGCTTTGATTGATCCGGGTTCCACACATTCATATATTAGTGCATCTGTTTTACCTGTATTTGATGTGCATGCTGAATCCCTAGGGTTTGATGTTTTGGTAACAAATCCGTTAGGGCATAGTGTGATTGTTAGTAAAGTGCACAAAGATAGTGCAGTAGTGGTGCAGGGTGAGGAGTTCCTTGGGGATTTGATTGAGATGCCATTTAAGGAATATGATGTTATTTTGGGCATGGACTGGCTATCTCGACATGGAGCTGTGGTGGATTGTAAAAAGAAAATTGTTTCTTTGAGAACTGGTGATGGTAGGGAGGTGATAGTATCTAATGAGCAAGGACAACTAGCCTCCTTATTTGTTTCAGCTGTTGCAGCTAGGAGGTTGATTAGGAAAGGGTGTGAAGCCTATCTTGCTCATGTGGTAGATACTAGAGTAAGAGGTTCTCCTATTGATAACATTGCCACAGTTGCAGAGTTCCCAGATGTATTTCCAGAGGAGCTGCCAGGATTGCCTCCTGAGAGAGAGGTGGAGTTTGGTATTGAATTGTTGCCTGGTACCACTCCTATCTCTATTACTCCTTACAGAATGGCACCAGCAGAATTGAGGGAGTTGAAAGTACAATTACAGGAGCTATTGGATAAAGGATTCATTCGCCCTAGTGTTTCTCCTTGGGGAGCTCCTGTGTTATTTGTAAAGAAGAAAGATGGTACTATGAGGTTGTGCATCGATTATAGGCGATTGAACAAGGTGACCATTAAAAATAAGTATCCTTTGCCTAGAATCGATGATCTCTTTGATCAGTTGAAGGGAGCGTCAGTATTCTCTAAGATTGATCTGAGATCGGGGTACCATCAGCTGAGAGTCAGAGCTGAGGATGTTCCGAAGACCGCATTTCGGACCAGGTATGGGCATTATGAATTTTTAGTTATGCCTTTTGGTCTGACAAATGCACCTGCAACTTTCATGGATTTGATGAACAGGGTGTTTAGGCCCTATTTGGATCAGTTTGTAGTGGTCTTCATCGATGATATTCTGGTGTATTCGAGGAATGAAGAGGAACATGATAAGCATCTGCGGATTGTGTTGCAGATTTTGAGAGAGAAGCAGTTATTTGCCAAATTGTCGAAGTGTGAGTTTTGGTTGGATCAAGTAGCTTTTCTTGGACATATAGTTTCAGCAGAGGGTATTAGAGTTGATCCGAGCAAAGTTGAAGCTATTCTGAATTGGAGTCCACCCAAGTCTGTGACTGAGATTAGAAGTTTTCTGGGTTTGGCAGGCTATTATCGGCGGTTTGTGAAAGGGTTTTCTTTGATAGCTACTCCACTCACCAGATTACTTCGTAAGGGAGTTAAATTTGTGTGGACTGATCAGTGTCAGGCGAGCTTTGAGCAGTTGAGAGATATGTTGACTCAAGCGCCTGTTCTTACTTTACCTATTGAAGGCAAACCATATGTGATCTACAGTGATGCTTCACATAGAGGTTTGGGGTGTGTGCTGATGCAAGAAGGTAAAGTGATAGCTTATGCATCTAGACAGTTGAAATCGCATGAGCTTAATTATCCTACCCATGATTTGGAGTTAGCAGCCATTGTGTTTGCATTGAAGATTTGGCGCCACTATCTGTTTGGGGAGAAATGTTTTATCTACACTGATCACAAGAGTTTGAAATATTTGGGAGTTCAGAAGGAACTCAATCTTCGCCAGAGGAGATGGTTAGAATTGATTAAAGACTACGACTGCTTGATAGATTATCATCCAGGTAAAGCAAATGTTGTTGCTGATGCCTTGAGTCGAAAGTCTTTAGCTAGTTTAACTTTTTACTCGCTCTCGTTGCTTGTTGAGTTGAGAGCATTGTGTGCTAGTTTTGTACCTTGTGTTGATGGTGCATTGTTAGCACAGTTGCATGTGAAACCAGTTTTGTTGGATCAGATTAAAGAGGCTCAGTTGGCTGATAAGAAGATTCAGAAGATTATGTCAGATTGTCAGCATGGAAAGAGTAGAGATTTTGTTGTGAAAAGTGATGGAAGCCTCTGGTTTAAAAACAGATTGTGTGTACCCGATGATGCTGATTTGAAAAGGATCATTTTGGAAGAAGCACATCAGTCAGTGTTTGCTATGCATCCGGGCAATACAAAGATGTATCATGACTTGACACAGCATTACTGGTGGATTGGGTTGAAGAGAGACATTGCTGAATTTGTATCTAAATGTCTCACTTGTCAGAAGGTTAAAGCAGAGCATCAAGTTCCCACTGGGTTGCTTCAACCGTTGTCAGTGCCAGAATGGAAGTGGGAAAGAGTGACAATGGACTTTGTGTCTGGATTGCCTTTGGCATAAAGGAAACATGATGCCATATGGGTGATTGTGGATAGATTGACTAAGACAGCTCATTTCCTTCCGATTTGGATGGATTACTCTTTGGAGAGGTTGGCTGAGCTGTACATCCATGAGATTGTGAGATTGCATGGTGTTCCAACTTCTTTAGTGTCTGATCGAGATCCCAGGTTTACTTCGAGATTTTGGAAGAGTTTGCATAGTGCTTTGGGTTCTCGACTGCATTTCAGCACTGCTTTTCATCCACAGACGGATGGACAGTCTGAAAGGGTGATACAGATCATTGAGGATATGTTGAGAAGCTGTGTCATCGATTTCACTGGAAGTTGGGATAGATTCTTACCTCTTGTAGAGTTTGCTTATAACAACAGTCACCAATCCAGCATTGGTATGGCACCATTCGAAGCACTGTATGGTAGACGGTGTAGGACACCGCTGTGTTGGATTGAACTTGGGGAAAGTAAGTTAATTGGGCCTGATTTGATTAAAGAAACTGAAGAGAAAGTGAAGTTGATTCGGGGCAGGTTAAAAGCAGCTTCAGACCGACAGAAGTCCTATGCAGATCTGAAGAGGAGAGACATTCAGTTTGATGTTGGGGATAAGGTATTTTTGAAGGTATCTCCTTGGAAGAAGATTTTGAGGTTCGGTCGGAAAGGGAAATTGAGTCCTCGTTTCATCGGACCGTATGAAGTGTTAGAAAGAGTTGGGCCAGTGGCGTATAGACTTGCTTTGCCACCTGAGTTGGATCGTATTCATAATGTGTTTCATATATCTATGTTGAGGAGGTACAGGTCGGATCCATCTCATGTGTTGCCATTTGAATCTATTGAAGTGAGCCCAGACTTGACATTTGAAGAGGAACCAGTTGCTATCTTAGCATATGATGTGAAAGAGTTGAGAAACAAGAGAGTGCCATTGGTGAAGGTTCTATGGAAGAACCACGGAAAAGAAGAAGCAACTTGGGAAAGTGAACAAACCATGCGAGAGCAATATCCTCAGTTGATTCAGACTTGATATCAGGTAATTTCGAGGGCGAAATTTCTTTTTAGAGGGGGAGAATTGTAATATCCTCATTTATGGCCTAGAAGTTTTGCATGTTGTTGTTGTTGTTGTTGTTGTATTGTTGGTTTAAATTGAGAAAAGAAAAGTATAAGTGTTTTGGGAAAGAATTTAGGGTTTAGAGACAAGTTTATATGTTGTGTATATTGTGATATATATAACATATACATTGGTCAAAAGAGTTGGTCAAGGCAAGAGGAGATATTTTTTTAGGGCATGTGAAATTACCAAAATGGGTAAGAGATAACAAAGAGAATTAAGATATGTATGAGGGCATTATAGTAATTTTCCTTTGGATGGGTATTTAATGAAGTTTGACTTTGTGATTCTTCATCATCTTTTCTTCTTTCTTTCAAGAGGTGGCCGGCTCTCCATTAGCAAAAGGGAAGGAGAAGTGTTCTTGATACTAAGATCAAATTGAAGAAGGAATTGAGAGCTTTGGTGAAAGAATTGTGGAATTTCTTCATCTAAGGTAAGTATTCTTTTGTTTCCTTTACTTATTTTGTAGTAGTGTTGAAGTTATGATTAGGGTGATTTGTGATTTGTTGGTTTGATGATTAGATGTGTTTGTGTTGTGTTCTCAAGTGTTGAATTGGTTTTAAGTTAAGAGTTTAAATAGGTGTTGTTGTTGGAAGTGGTGGATGTTGATTTTGAAAGATGGTGATTTTAGGGTTTTGAGATGATTTGTATTTAAGTGTAATATTAATGTGTTATGAGGTGATTCTTATGATGAATATGTGTTTAGAACATTGTTTATGTTCATTTGAAACATGTTGTATGGTGTATATTGTGATTGAGTGCAATTGAAAGAGGGTTGAAGATGGTTAGGGTTTGGTTTGGGTGACACGGCCAAAAGCAAAGGAGAGACACGGCCAAGTCATGAAAGTTTTGGGCGTGTTGAATTGGTTTTGAGAGACACGGCCGTGTCTAGTGCCTGTGTTCACTACTGTGAGTTTTGGTTTGAGTGACACGGCCACAAGCTTGGCCGTGTCCCATACCCGTGTTGCCTACTGTCCAATTGAGTTGAGAGACACGGCCACAAGCTTGGCCGTGTCCCTCATGTGTGCTGCCCGTGTCTCTCATATGGGTTAGGTAAGTTTTGTTTTCCTTGACCTAGTTGCAATGTTTTGGTTCTTCAAAGGTAGGTTGGTTCCTAAACCTAAACTTAAACACTCTAAACATACTTTAAACTATGAATAAGCTAATCAAATGCATATGAAAGATCTTAAAGCTATGAATCATATAAATTGTTCTTTGCCCTAATTGCATTGTTGAGATTTAAACAAGGTTATGTTATGCATTGTGAAAGGTAATGTGTTTTATGAGTAATGTACCTTGAAATGTTATATCAAAGATGTGATATCAATGATGCTTTATGCATAATATGAATTGAAATGTGAAATGTAATACAAAGCCATTGTTATTGGCTATGATGATGATATTGAGAGAAAGAAGGCATGTATGCCTAAATGTTGATGATAATTGGAAATGGAAATGATAATTGAATAATAAATGAATTGTGTGGCTAATGTGTTATTCTATTTTCAGAGTTTGTTGTTGGTGGCATGCCTAGTAAGTGTAACAATCTCTTGAAGTTAGGTTGGATTGAATCCTTGAAGCCTAATTGAGATGTTACCACCCTTGAAGCTAGGTTGGGTTGGTTCTTGAAGCCAAGTTGGGTTGAAGCTTAGCATGCTTTGCTCCCCTTGAAGCTTGGTTGAACCTAATCCTTGAAGCCTAGTTGGGTATATGATATTGATAAATGTGATGATAGAACCAAAACATTAACTCTGAAAATTGAATGGCATATTAGTGTGTCTTGGGCCCATGCTTGTCTATGGTTAATGTGAGTCATGAATGATGCTTGCCTTTGCTTATTGTTGATGATGAATGATTAAATGAATATAAATGAGGTCTATGATAAGATGTGAAGTATGATATGCCCATATATATATATATGTTGAGTTATAAAATGGAAAGCTATGTTATCAACTTGGCATATATGATGTTACATGCATAATATGGATTGAGAATTGGTACTGCATTGCATTAAAGCATAACACTAGCATGATTATCTTACTAAGCCGTTGGCTTAGCGCGATAGTGTTTAATCGCGCAGGTAATAGAGTTGATAGAGTTGATCCCGAAAGCTCTTCGAAACCGACCGAGGGTAGACAGTGAAGAGTTGATTTTGGAGACTTAAAGATCAAAGAAAACTTGCCAATCATGTATAACTCTTTTATATTTTGTAAAGTATTGATTAAATGTACATATATGTATATTTGTAAATATGGAATTAAGTGTTTTCAAATATGTAAATATTTTATGACTTCCGCTGTGTAATAACTATATGTATGTATATATATATATCTAATGTGTTTTATTTTAAAAGTAAATGATCTACTTTTCTATAATATATAATGATAATAGTATTGTATCTATTTAAATGTTTTGAATGTTGAAGAAAATCGTAGCATCCCTATGTTTGGTGCACTTATGCTACATTGTTGTGGTTGTAGTGTGTGTGCATTGGATGTGGGGGTGTTACAGATCATCTATCCAAGGCAAAGGATACTTGTTCTTGATGGTCACCTTATTCAACTACCTATAATCAATACACAATCTCATGGTGCCATCCTTCTTCTTCACAAACAATACAGGCGCTCCCCACGAGGACACACCAGGGCGGACAAACCCTTTATCCAATATCTCTTGTAACTGCACCTTCAACTCTCTCAACTCAGCAGGTGCCATCCGATAAGAGATAATAGAGATAGGAGTGGTACCAGGCAATAAATCGATACCAAACTCCACTTCTCTCTCAGGAGGTACCCCTGGCAACTCATTAGGGAAAACATCTGGAAACTCGGCAATTGTGGGTATACTTTCAAGCAGGGATCTCACTACTCTAGTATCTACAACATGAGCAAGATAAGCCTCGCATCCCTTTCGAATCATCCTCCCAGCTAAAACAGCTGAAACAAACATAAATGAAAGATACCTCTGCTCACTAGATACTATAACATCCCTACCATCCCGTGTTCTCAAAGTAACACATTTCTTCTGACAGTCTACCATAGTCCCATGCTTGGATAACCAATCCATGCCCAAAATCAGATCATATTCCCTGAAAGGCATCTCAATCAGGTCACAGAGAAACTCCTCATCCTGAACAACAACTGGACTATCTCGGTGCACCCTGCTCACCACAACACTATGCCCTAAAGGATTTGTCACTAAGACATCAAATCCTAGGGACTCAGAATGCAATTCAGTCACAAGCAAGATGGATGTACTTATGTATGAATGCATAGATCCAGCATCTAATAGAGCAAGGACTGAAATACCAAATAAAGAAAATGTACCCGCAATGATGGCTGAAGCATCTGGCTGCATCTGCATCACATAAGCCCTCTGAGATGGCCCATCCTCATCTGGCCTACTGCCTTCGGATGTAGAGCCTCCTCTCTGACTAAACCCAGGGCGACCACCTCTACTAAAACCTCTGCCACCATGACCCCCTCTGACACTGGGTCGAGAAGATGCATTATCTGCCTGCCTAACCTCTGGTGGCTCGGGACAATCTTTGATAAAATGGTCTGTTGACCCACATCTAAAACACACTACCAAAGCACCTCTCCACCAGCAGACACCTCCGTGTACTCTACCACAATGAACGCAAGTAGGTGGAGTAGGTCTCTAAGCCACTGGGGCCGGAGCACTAGCCACTGAAATTGCAGGTCTCCGTCTCTATCTCTGCTGCTGTACTGGCCTCTCTTCACTGATGAAGACCCTGCCTCACTCTGGGGTCTCCTAACTCTGGTCTCCTCAACCTTGGCAGCTGCTGCAAGACTCTGCGCCCTCTCAACACTCCTGGCAGCTGCAACTAACTGGGAAAAATCCTGATACCGAGAGCCTGCGATGAGGCACATGATAGAGGGTCTCAGTCCCTCCTCAAACCTCCTACACCTGTCAAAATCATCAAAAATGATCCCACCAGCATAGTGACTCAACCAAATAAACTCGATCTCATACTCGGTCACTGTCCTGGTATATTGTCTCAGACTCAGGAATTTCATCTTCTTTGCATCTTTATACTCTCTCGGAGTATACTTCTGCTCAAATTCCCGCAGGAAATCATCATAGGTCAGGACTGGTGGATCATCCAGAGCATGTGAAACCATCTTCCACCAATCATATGCATCTCTCTGTAGAAGAGATCTGGCATAATCATATGGACTAGCCTGTAACTGAATAAATATCCTCTGAACCCAGTCTAGCCACTGCTCTGCTATAGCAGGATCTGTAGTACCAACAAAGTCCTCAGCCCCATACTTTCTAAATTTATCATACTGCCTCACCGGCAACTGCGGCTGCGGCTGTGGCGGCTGCGAACTGGAGCCTGCCTCAACAACTCTACCATATGCCATACCCAACCAGGCAAAACCTCATCAGCTGTTGGTCTCACAGGCACAGAAACAGATACCTCACCAGAAGATACAACTCTAGCTCCATCTCTACCCTCATCTGGAGCCACACTCTCTGCACTACCCTCAGCAGCCTGATGCGGTCGAGACTCCATAACTACCTATATCTGCAAACAAAGCAAAAAATACTATATCAAAGATCAGAAACTACCAGTGCCAATGCATGTATTACAATTAAAAACTATTTTTCAAATCCCCCATTTTCTCTCTCTATCATCCCACCTAGGTCGAGAAAATCAAACCTATGCTCTGATACCAAAACAAATGTAACACCCTTATGCCCTATATATCTAGAATATATATTTTTAGCATATGTAAAATATGCATATACAATACAAAAATGTCACAGACCGATTTACTAATTTTTTTTTACATTTCCAATTTAAAATTTCAAATTCTAAATATATAAAAATTAAATAGAATATAAATATTATTTACTTGTTATAAGAACCCAAAATAAATAATATATATAAAAATCTCTGGGAGAAATTCCCCAGAATTTTGTCTGAATTTTGGATATCCCAAAATTTAGCAATTACTCAACCTGCAAAAAGAAAACACTCCCAAATAATTTCCAACCACCATCTCAACCATATTTCTCAATTTCACCAAGTTTCTCAAACTTTTATACATATAGATATATATAATTTAAAACACACTTACTCTCCCATTTCAAATGCATTGACCCAAACATTCTTTATAATATACAATACGTAAAATTCAAAACATAATATATTATGCATAAAACTCAAAATGTACAATAACATAAAAATATATCCATGTTGCCGGCAGTGTTTCTGATCTCAATAGCTACTCTACAAGCTCAACTATAAGTCTAGATCCGACCTGGTCTAGAAGAACTTTTTGGCTCAACTGGGTCTACCCTGTCACCTGCGCGATGGAAACAATCGCGCTAAGCCAAAGCCTAATGGTAGAAACTTTGATAATAACAATATAAGTCAATGCATTACCAAATGCATAATGCATATAGATGTCACATCAATCCACTTTCTTATATTTTTTTAAATATTTCATAAGCACAACTCATAACATTATATTACTCAATTGTATCATAATTCATAATTCACATTAAAACAAAGACAAGCATGGGCCCAAAAAGAATCTAATATGCTATTCAAATTTCAGAGTTACTACTTTGGTCCATAAGGACATCATGTGTCTAGCCCGTAGGCAATATATATATCTATGGATAATGTAACAGCCCCAGTCTCTTAGACCTCAACTCGGCTAGACCCTTAGGCCCCAGTATCTTGGTCCTCAACCCGGCTAGACTGTTACAGTTTTTGAGGCTTACGACCCAGTCTTTTCACTCCAAAAACATCATATTTATCAACTGGCCTGGCTTACGACCCAGTCTTTTCACCATTCCAGCATATAGCCCGTAGACAATCATAGGCATGCCGCCAAACCCAGAACTCTGAAAATTTAATAACATACTAGGCACACAATTTATTCATATTTCTCATTATTGATCTCTTTCTCATTTTCACATATTCAATCTAGGCACATTGCCTTATTTTCACATTTTTTTTCTCACTTTTCTCATTTTTCACATCTTTCTCATTTGTCTCACTTTTCTCATTTTTATCAATATCAATTCATTTCTGTAATATCCTCATGTATGCCCTAGAAGTTTTGTTTTTGTTGTTGTTGTTATTGTTGTTGTTGTTGATTTAAAATGTGATTGAATGTATATATATTAGGTGATAAGAAAAGGAATTGAGAAGAGAATGCTTATGTATATTTGTTTTGGGAAAGAAAGAGGGTTTAGAGACAAGTTTATATGTTGTTTATATGATGATATAATTAACATATACCTAAGTCAAAAGGGTTGGTCAAAGCAAGAGGATATTTTTTTTTATGTGGCATGTGAAATTACTATAATGGGCTTATAAGAGACAAGAGGCTAGTTAAATGGATGAGGGTATGTTGGTAATTGTCTTGTTAAAATCACTTGGTGGAGATTTAAAGGAGAAATTGACTTTGTTTCTTCATCATTTTCTCTTCTTCTTGATGGTAGTGGACGGCTCCTCCAAAGACAAAGGAAAGCAAGAGGTGAAGAGAGGATCTTGATGTGTTGAACTCAAATTGAAGGAAGATTGAAGTGATTAAGTGTTGATTCAAGAAGTTTATAGCTTTGGTAAGTTTTCTTTTAGATCTTTTGCTTGTTTGAAATGATATGTGGATTTGATAGATGATCTAAGAGTGTGTTGATTGATTTTGTTATACTTAAGTGTGTTTGATTAGTTTGATCTTGGATTTTAAGGATGAATTGATGAAAGAAGTAAGTTGATTTTTGAAAGATGGAGAAGAAGGGTGGTTTTAGGGTCTTGAGGAGATAAGTGTTAATATATTGTTAAGGTGATTAATGTGATGAATATGTAAGATATGTGTTAATAATGTTGATTAGAACCATTTGAATGAGATTATTGTTGTGTATAATGTGTTAGAATGCATTTAGAAGAGTGTTGGCTTTGGTTAGGGTTGTTCATGAGTGACACGGCCAAAACCAAAGAAGAGACACTGCCAAGACTTGATGTTTTGAAGAGACACGGCCAAGTCCATGGAAATTTGGCCGTATGTGTGATATTTTGGAGAGGACACGGCCATGTCCCATGCCTGTGTCTGTCACTGCCAATTTGTTTTGGGAGACACGGCCACAAGATTGGCCGTGTCCCTTGGGTGTGTTGGTTACTGTGTTTGGGTTTTGTTCTTCATACATGATTGAGTTTGAACTTTCAATTGAAATGCATATGATACTACATGAACTAGGGTATGCAATGTGAATTTTGTAAATGATAATGTGTGAGATGGATAATGTGTTTTGAAATGCTATATGCATAATATGAATTGAGATGTGAAATGTGATGAAGAGCCATTGTGATTGGCTATGATGATGCAATTGAAAGAAATAAGGCATGTTTGCCTAAAGGTTGATGAGAATTGAGAATGGAAATGATGACTAAATAATAAATGAATTGTGTGGCTAATGTGTTATTCCATTTTCAGAGTTTGTGGTTGGTGGCATGCCTAATAAGTGTAACAATCTCTTGAAGTTAGGTTGGATTGAATCCTTGAAGCCTAATTGAGATGTTACCACCCTTGAAGCTAGGTTGTGTTGGTTCTTGAAGCCAAGTTGGGTTGAAGCTTAGCATGCTTTGCTCCCCTTGAAGCTTGGTTGAACCTAATACTTGAAGCCTAGTTGGGTATATGATATTGATAAATGTGATAACAAAACCAAAGCATTAACTCTGAAAATTGAATGGCATATTAGTATGTCTTGGGCCCATGCTTGTCTTTGTTTAGTGTTGTTCATGAATGGTTTAATGAGTAATTAATGAGGTATATGAAAAGATGTTGAAATGTGATATGTCTACATATATTGAATTATGAAATGTAATGGTATGTTGTTAGCTTTGCATATATAATGTTACCTGTATAATATGGATTGAGAATTGACATTGCATTGCACTAAAGCATGACATTAGCATGTTTTGTCTTACTAAGCCCTTGGCTTAGCGCGATAGTGTTTAATCGCGCAGGTAATAGAGTTGAACCCGAGAGTTCATCGAGACCGAGTGAGAGTAGACCTTGAAGGGTTGATTTTGGGAACTTAAAGATCAGGAGAGATTTGCCAATCATGTACTACTTCTTTATATTTTGTAAAGTAATATTTATAATGTAAATATATGCACATTTGTAAATATGGATTTAAATGTTTCATATATGTAAATATTTTATAAATTCCGCTGCGTATTAATTAAATGTATCTATATATCTATTTTTGTTTTATATTACAAGCTAGTCACTTATTTTCTATAATGTATACAATTGAAAGATTATGGTATCGTTTAAAATGTTTGAATGTTAAGAAAATCCGTAGCATCTCTATGTTTAATGCATGTATACTACATTGTGGTGTTTGTAGTGTGCATGTATTGAATGTGGGGGTGTTACAATTGTTTTGGTATCAGAGCCTAGGTTTGAGATTCTCAACCTAGGTCAAATGTAAGAAAAAGAATATTTTTACTTAAAAAGTGAGTTTTTAAATAATATATATGTTTGAGATTGGCAATCTCTGATCTTTAATAAGATGTAATCTGCTGTGTTTGCAGACTTAGGTTGTGATGGATCCTCATTCGCGTCAGTCAGTTGAGGGAAGTGCGGAGAGTGTTGCTCCTGAGGATGGAGCTAGAGTAGATAGTGCTGGGGAGGCACCTGCTTCGGTGTCGGGTAGACCAGCTGGGGAGGAGGTTCTGCCAGCTTGGCTTAGGCATGTGGTAGAAGCTTTGAGGCAAGCACCAGTACAACCACCGCCACCACCCCCTCAGCCTTTGGTATCAGTGAGGCACTATGACAAACTGAGGAAGTATGGAGCCGAAGATTTTATAGGTACTACTGATCCAGCAGTGGCTGAGCAGTGGTTAGACAAAGTACAGAGAATATTTGTTCAGTTGCAAGCCACCTCAGAGGAAAAGTTTGACTATGCAAGATCTTTGTTGCAAAAGGATGCATATAGTTGGTGGAAGACAGTGCCTCATTCTATGGATGATCCACCAACCTTGTCATATGCTGACTTTCTGAGAGAATTTGAATTGAAGTATACTCCAAGGGAGTATAAAGATGGGAAGAAAAGAGAGTTTCTAGATTTGAAGCAAGATCACCGGACCGTAACTGAATATGAGATTGAATTTATTCGATTAAGTCAGTATGCTGGGGGCATAATATCAGATGAGATAGATAGATGTAGGAGGTTTGAGGAGGGATTGAGGCCCTCTATCATGTGTCTGGTAGCTGGATTCAGATATTATGATTTTTCTCAGCTTGTGGCAGCGGCTCGGAGTGTGGATCGAGCTCAGGGTATTGCAGCTGCTTCAGAGGAAGAGGTTAGGGTTAGGAGGCCCCAGTTTGAGGCAGGGTCTTCTTCTACAAAGAGAGGTAAAAGTAGATTTGTTCCTCGGGTCAGTAGGAGTCAAAGAACAGCTGGTAGGTCAGTGCAGTTACAGAGGCAGAGATTTAGACCTGCAGCTTCAGTGGCAAGTGCTCCAACTCCTATGATTCAGAGATCCACCTTACCTATCTGCATCCATTGTGGAAGGCCACATGGTGGTCCTTGTTGGAAGGCTGGTGTAGCCGGGGTTTGTTTCAGATGTGGATCACCTGATCACTTTGTGAGAGATTGTCCTGAGAGGCAAGAGCAGATGTCAGTTGATACTGCTGCTTCTCGACCTAATGTGAGGGGAGGTCGAGGAGGCAGGGGTGTTAGCAGAGGAGGCAGACCGGGGTTCAGTTCTAGAAGAGGTGCTACATCCAGGGAGAGTAGACCAGAGGAGGTTGGATCTTCCCAGAGGATGTATGTTATGCAGAGGCAGCCAGATGCTTCGGCAGTCATAGCTGGTACTTTTTCTTTATTTGATATTCCAGTACTTGCTTTGATTGATTCGGGTTCCACACATTCATATATTAGTGCATCTGTTTTGCCTGTGTCTGATTTACATGCTGAATCCCTAGGGTTTGATGTTTTGGTAACAAATCCGTTAGGGCATAGTGTGATTGTTAGTAAAGTGCACAAAGATAGTGCAGTAGTGGTGCAGGGTGAGGAGTTCCTTGGGGATTTGATTGAGATGCCATTTAAGGAATATGATGTGATTTTGGGCATGGACTGGCTATCTCGACATGGAGCTGTGGTGGATTGTAAAAAGAAAATTGTTTCTTTGAGAACTGGTGATGGTAGAGAGGTGATAGTATCTAATGAGCAGGAGCAACTAGCATCTTTGTTTGTTTCAGCTGTTGCAGCCAGGAGATTGATTAGAGAAGGGTGTGAAGCTTATCTTGCTCATGTGGTAGATACTAGAGTAAGAGGTTCTCCTATTGATAGCATTGCTATAGTTGCTGAGTTCCCAGATGTATTTCCAGAGGAATTGCCAGGATTGCCTCCTGAGAGAGAAGTGGAGTTTGGTATTGAATTGTTGCCTGGTACCACTCCTATCTCTATTACTCCGTATAGAATGGCACCAGCAGAATTGAGGGAGTT
The DNA here is from genome assembly GCA_947685225.1 of Garcia nutans. Classification (NCBI taxonomy): domain Eukaryota; kingdom Viridiplantae; phylum Streptophyta; class Magnoliopsida; order Malpighiales; family Euphorbiaceae; genus Garcia; species Garcia nutans. Next base: position 23,771,628 of record CANTUV010000026.1, read on the forward strand.
GAAAGTGCAATTGCAGGAGTTGTTGGACAAAGGATTTATTCGCCCCAGTGTTTCTCCTTGGGGAGCTCCTGTGCTATTTGTGAAGAAGAAAGATGGTACTATGAGATTGTGCATCGATTATAGGCAATTGAACAAGGTGACTATTAAAAATAAATATCCTTTGCCTAGAATTGATGATCTCTTTGATCAATTGAAGGGAGCATCAGTGTTTTCTAAAATTGATCTGAGATCTGGGTACTATCAGCTGAGAGTCAGAGCTGAAGATGTTCCGAAGACAGCTTTCCGGACCAGGTATGGGCATTATGAATTTCTAGTTATGCCTTTCGGTCTGACGAATGCACCTGCAGCTTTTATGGATTTGATGAATAGGGTGTTTAGGCCCTATCTGGATCAGTTTGTAGTGGTCTTCATTGATGATATTCTGGTGTATTCGCGAAATAAAGAGGAACATGACAAGCATTTGCGGATTGTACTGCAGATTTTGAGAGAGAAGCAGTTGTTTGCCAAATTATCGAAGTGTGAGTTCTGGTTGGATCAAGTCACTTTTCTCAAACATATTGTTTCAGCAGAAGGCATTAGAGTTGATCCGAGTAAAGTTGAAGCTATTCTGAATTGGAGTCCACCCAAGTCTTTGACTGAAGTTAGAAGTTTTCTGGGTTTGGCAGGCTATTACCGACGGTTTGTGAAAGGATTTTCTTTGATAGCTACTCCACTCACCATATTACTTCGTAAGGGAGTGAGATTTGTATGGTCGAATCAGTGTCAGGCTAGCTTTGAGCAGTTGAGAGATATGCTGACTCAAACGCCTGTTCTTACTTTACCTGTGGAAGGCAAACCATATGTGATTTTCAGTGATGCTTCACATAGTGGTTTGGGTTGTGTGCTGATGCAGGAAGGTAAAGTTATAGCTTATGCATCTAGACAGTTGAAACCGCATGAGCTTAATTATCCGACCCATGATTTGGAATTGGCAGCCATTGTGTTTGCATTGAAGATTTGGCGCCACTATCTGTTTGGGGAGAAATGTTTCATCTACACTGATCACAAGAGTTTGAAGTATTTGGGGGTTCAGAAAGAGCTCAATCTTCGACAGAGGAGATGGTTGGAATTGATTAAAGACTACGACTGCTTGATTGATTATCATCCAGGTAAAGCAAATGTTGTTGCTGATGCCTTGAGTCGGAAGTCTTTAGCTGGTTTAACTTTTTACTCGCTCTCGTTGCTTGTTGAGTTGAGAGCATTGTGTGCTAGTTTTGTATCTTGTGATGATGGTGCATTGTTAGCACAGTTGCATGTGAAACCAGTTTTGTTGGATCAGATTAAAGAGGCTCAGTTGGCTGATAAGAAGATTCAGAAGATTATTTCAAATTGTCAGAATGGAAAGAGTAGAGATTTTGTTGTGAAAAGTGATGGAAGTCTCTGGTTTAAGAACAGATTGTGTGTACCCGATGATGCTGATTTGAAAAGGATCATTTTGGAAGAAGCACATCAGTCAGTGTTTGCTATGCATCCGGGCAATACTAAAATGTATCATGATTTAAGACAGCATTACTGGTGGATTGGGTTGAAGAGAGACATTGCTGAGTTTGTATCGAAATGTCTCACTTGTCAGAAGGTAAAAGCAGAGCATCAAGTTCCAACCGGGTTGCTTCAACCGTTGTTAGTGCCTGAATGGAAGTGGGAAAGAGTGACAATGGATTTTGTGTGTGGTTTGCCATTGACACAAAGGAAGCATGATGCCATTTGGGTGATTGTGGATAGATTGACTAAGACAGCTCATTTCCTTCCAGTTCGGATGGATTACTCTTTGGAGAGATTGGCTGAGCTGTATATTCATGAGATTGTGAAGTTGCATGGGGTTCCAACTTCTTTAGTGTCCGATCGAGATCCCAGGTTTACTTCAAGATTTTGGAAGAGTTTGCATAGTGCTTTGGGTTCTCGACTGCATTTCAGTACTGCTTTTCATCCACAGACGGATGGACAGTCAGAGAGGGTGATTCAGATTATTGAAGATATGTTGAGAAGCTGTGTCATTGATTTCTCTGGAAGTTGGGACAGATTTCTACCACTTGTGGAGTTTGCTTATAACAACAGTCACCAATCCAGCATTGGTATGGCACCATTCGAAGCACTGTATGGTAGACGGTGTAGGACACCTCTTTGTTGGAATGAACTTGGGGAAAGTAAGTTAATTGGGCCTGATTTGGTTAAAGAAACTGAAGAGAAAGTGCAGTTGATTCGGGGCAGGTTAAAAGCAGCTTCAGACCGACAGAAGTCTTATGCAGATCTGAAAAGAAGAGACATAGAGTTTGATATTGGAGATAAGGTATTTTTGAAAGTGTCTCCTTGGAAGAAGATCTTGAGGTTCGGTCGAAAAGGGAAATTAAGTCCTCGTTTCATTGGACCGTATGAAGTTCTAGAAAGGATTGGGCCAGTTGCTTATCGACTCGCTTTGCCACCTGAGTTGGATCGTATTCATAATATATTTCATGTTTCTATGTTGAGAAGATACAGATCGGATCCATCTCACGTGTTGCCAATTGAGTCTATCGAAGTGAGCTCAGATTTGACATTTGAGGAAGAACCAGTTGCTATTTTGGCACATGAAGTGAAAGAATTGAGGAACAAGAGAGTGCCATTGGTGAAGGTTCTATGGAAGAACCATGCAAAGGAAGAAGCAACTTGGGAAAGTGAACAATCGATGCGAGAGCAATATCCTCAGTTGTTTCAGCCTTGATATCAGGTAATTTCGAGGACGAAATTTCTTTTTAGAGGGGGAGAATTGTAATATCCTCATGTATACCCTAGAAGTTTTGTTTTTGTTGTTGTTGTTGTTGTTGTTGTTGTTGATTTAAAATGTGATTGAATGTATATATATTAGGTGATAAGAAAAGCAATTGAGAAGAGAATGCTTATGTATATTTGTTTTGGGAAAGAAAGAGGGTTTAGAGACAAGTTTATATGTTGTTTATATGATGATATAATTAACATATACCTAAGTCAAAAGGGTTGGTCAAAGCAAGAGGATATTTTTTTTATGTGGCATGTGAAATTACTATAATGGGCTTATAAGAGACAAGAGGCTAGTTAAATGGATGAGGGTATGTTGGTAATTGTCTTGTTAAAATCACTTGGTGGAGATTTAAAGGAGAAATTGACTTTGTTTCTTCATCATTTTCTCTTCTTCTTGATGGTAGTGGACGGCTCCTCCAAAGACAAAGGAAAGCAAGAGGTGAAGAGAGGATCTTGATGTGTTGAACTCAAATTGAAGGAAGATTGAAGTGATTAAGTGTTGATTCAAGAAGTTTATAGCTTTGGTAAGTTTTCTTTTAGATCTTTTGCTTGTTTGAAATGATATGTGGATTTGATAGATGATCTAAGAGTGTGTTGATTGATTTTGTTATACTTAAGTGTGTTTGATTAGTTTGATCTTGGATTTTAAGGATGAATTGATGAAAGAAGTAAGTTGATTTTTGAAAGATGGAGAAGAAGGGTGGTTTTAGGGTCTTGAGGAGATAAGTGTTAATATATTGTTAAGGTGATTAATGTGATGAATATGTAAGATATGTGTTAATAATGTTGATTAGAACCATTTGAATGAGATTATTGTTGTGTATAATGTGTTAGAATGCATTTAGAAGAGTGTTGGCTTTGGTTAGGGTTGTTCATGAGTGACACGGCCAAAACCAAAGAAGAGACACGGCCAAGACTTGATGTTTTGAAGAGACACGGCCAAGTCCATGGAAATTTGGCCGTGTGTGTGATATTTTGGAGAGGACACGGCCGTGTCCCATGCCTGTGTCTGTCACTGCCAATTTGTTTTGGGAGACACGGCCACAAGCTTGGCCGTGTCCCTTGGGTGTGTTGGTTACTGTGTTTGGGTTTTGTTCTTCATACATGATTGAGTTTGAACTTTCAATTGAAATGCATATGATACTACATGAACTAGGGTATGCAATGTGAATTTTGTAAATGATAATGTGTGAGATGGATAATGTATTTTGAAATGCTATATGCATAATATGAATTGAGATGTGAAATGTGATGCAAAGCCATTGTGATTGGCTATGATGATGCAATTGAAAGAAATAAGGCATGTTTGCCTAAAGGTTGATGAGAATTGAGAATGGAAATGATGACTAAATAATAAATGAATTGTGTGGCTAATGTGTTATTCCATTTTCAGAGTTTGTGGTTGGTGGCATGCCTAATAAGTGTAACAATCTCTTGAAGTTAGGTTGGATTGAATCCTTGAAGCCTAATTGAGATGTTACCACCCTTGAAGCTAGGTTGTGTTGGTTCTTGAAGCCAAGTTGGGTTGAAGCTTAGCATGCTTTGCTCCCCTTAAAGCTTGGTTGAACCTAATACTTGAAGCCTAGTTGGGTATATGATATTGATAAATGTGATAACAAAACCAAAGCATTAACTCTGAAAATTGAATGGCATATTAGTGTGTCTTGGGCCCATGCTTGTCTTTGTTTAGTGTTGTTCATGAATGGTTTAATGAGTAATTAATGAGGTATATGAAAAGATGTTGAAATGTGATATGTCTACATATATTGAATTATGAAATGTAATGGTATGTTGTTAGCTTTGCATATATAATGTTACCTGTATAATATGGATTGAGAATTGACATTGCATTGCACTAAAGCATGACATTAGCATGTTTTGTCTTACTAAGCCCTTGGCTTAGCGCGATAGTGTTTAATCGCGCAGGTAATAGAGTTGAACCCGAGAGTTCATCGAGACCGAGTGAGAGTAGACCTTGAAGGGTTGATTTTGGGAACTTAAAGATCAGGAGAGATTTGCCAATCATGTACTACTTCTTTATATTTTGTAAAGTAATATTTATAATGTAAATATATGCACATTTGTAAATATGGATTTAAATGTTTCATATATGTAAATATTTTATAAATTCCGCTGCGTATTAATTAAATGTATCTATATATCTATTTTTGTTTTATATTACAAGCTAGTCACTTATTTTCTATAATGTATACAATTGAAAGATTATGGTATCGTTTAAAATGTTTGAATGTTAAGAAAATCCGTAGCATCTCTATGTTTAGTGCATGTATACTACATTGTGGTGTTTGTAGTGTGCATGTATTGAATGTGGGGGTGTTACAATTTCATTATTACACATATCTCATTTTTGCATTCACAACACATTACCCAATTACTTTGGGTATTTTCACATAATATGCATATTTCACATGTTATACAAATTAGCCATTATCAATGGCTTTTCACAATGCATTTAACACATATATGACATTGCAAATGTCATAGCATATTATTCATACACAATCAATGAACCAAGTAGCTTAACACATTTTTCAACCAAAATGTGTTAAGTCCAAATGTTATGCAAATATAGACATTATATTCAAATTTTGTACATACCTCCACTAGCAACCCAAAGCAAGCTAAAAACAACCTTCAATCCAATCTTTCTAACTTGCCCTTCACCACTTGGATGAAGCAAATCAATCTCCTTCAATGCATAAACCAAATGTGATAGCAAATAATCATTTAGTATCACATTTAATGGCATTTCCAACATTAAATCATAATTACACATCACTCCTACAAATTTCCAAAAATTTAGCCATTCCTTACTTCTACATTGGAATTCCATTCTACTATAATTAAATTAGTGTTTTAAGTTTATTTATATTATTAAAAACATATTTTAATACATTTAAATTATTTACATTATAAAAATATACTCTTATACACAAAATCTCAAAAATGACATAACCTTCCCCCATTGAAGGTTTTCCATTCCAACACAATCCATTACTCATTCCAAGCTTATATTCATCACTTTTAACACTAAACAACATGCTTAAACAAATAAAATCACACAATTCAACCACATAAATATATATTAAAATAATTTAATATTTAAGTAGGAATATGATGCTCGGCTTTTGTTTGACAGGTTTCATGTGAGTGTAAGTAGGAATATGATGCTAGGCTATGTCTCGATCTATTCCAGGCATATCCTCATAAGACCAAGCAAACACTTCTTCATATTTTTTTGAATATTTTTTCAAATCTCTCTCTCTCATCAGGAGTAAGGTCGGATGCTATGCTAATGTTTTTAGGATTTTCAGTTGTTCCCAAATTTAATGATTGTGTGTTAACAAAATTAATATTAAAGATGCTCATGTAACTGCTATTTGAATGTATGCAACCATTAGGAGAAACATCACACAAGTAAGCAAAATCAGACTTTATTGCATTCATTTTGGAAAAGAAAACATCATCATCCTCATACAAAGCAGACAAATTAAAATCAAAATCAAGATCATTGTTCTCAGAATCATAAAACAGGATGCCTTCAAAATTTTCTTCAACTAGGGCAGCAATCTCTTCCGGAGTCTTTACGGCTTGCAGGACAGCTTCATTCTTCTCTTTTTGATTGGATTCTTTGTTGGATGACAAGGTGAGCTCTTTCTTCACTCAGTCTACTAGCGCGGCCACATCTACAAAAATTTCAAAACCTGAGATTAACTTACCCATGAACATAATCGGATCGGGCTTCCCTTGGAGTGGTCCCATATCTGGAGCTTTGACAAAGATCTCTTCAAGTGGTGGGAAGCTCATCTTCTCACTCTTCTTTGGTTGGACATCATTGGCTTCATCATATCCCAACCCTTTCTTGGAAGTTTGGGTTATAAAGTCTGGAAACTTTGTCAAACTGGCCTTACCCTTTCTAAGACCAGCTCCGGGAAGGTAGTTCATGTTCTTCATCATATTCAAGACTTTGGAGTCCACTACTTCATCATTAGAAAATTGAAGCTACTTGGAAACCATTGAGAAGCCTCTCAATCATTAGAGCGTTAACAATCTCATTATCTTCAGCTTCAATGACCACTGTCCCATCTCCGCTGGGGAACTTGATCTTTTGATGAAGGGTGGAAGGAACTCCACCAAGAGGATGAAACCATGGTCATCCTAAGAGCAAGGCGAAGGTGACTAGTATGTCTAAAACAACAAACTCAACAATAGATTCAATTAGACCAACCTTGACAGTCGCTTTGAAAGTCCCTTCGACATGCCTCTTAGTGTTGTCATAAGCACGAATCGTTACCTCGGCCGGGTTTAGATCTCTTGTTGACATGGCTAGCTTTGGTAATATCTTAAGTGGACAAACATTTATGGTGGACCCATCATCGAACATTACACATGGAGTCCTCTTCCCCTTAACTTCTATTTTGATAAAGAGAGGGCAGATGTGGTCTCTCCCCTCCTCCGGTAAGTCTGCATCCGAAAAAGAAACTGCTCCCATGTTAACTTCACTCTTTTCTTGAACCTCTTCACATTTCATTACTTTTCCAATCTTTATGAAGTTGATCAACTCCTCCAGGGTTGTGGAGATAGAAATCGGCATGCTAGCCAAAGCTTTGGCCATAGTTTCTCGGTGCTTTTTAGAAGTAGCTAATAAGTCCCAAATGCTAACACTTACTTGGGTTCTTTTCAATTACTTGAGCACAATATCATCTTCTTCTACTTCAACTTCCTTCCCCTTATTAGTTTCTACCTCCTTAGGTGGTGGCCTTGCATAAGGCTTACCAGATCTAGTATTCATTACTTCATCTTCTTCAGGCTCGAACCAAGTCCACTCCTCCTTCTTAGATACAATATCATCATCACTATCACTTGAATCCTAAAACCCATTGATGACACAAATTGTTACTTCTCCACCCATCACAGCTTATTTAATTTCACCAAATACCTCTTCTTCTTTGGTTGCTTCTCCACCCACATCTTGAAAAGAAGATATGAAAAAATCCTCAAGCAAACCTCCTCCAATCATGAAGGTTGCCGGTGGTGGTACCCTATTTAACTTTGGTAATGGGTTGTCTTTGGTGTTTGGCTTATTGGGCTCGGGTAGCTTCCCATTATCAATTAGATTTTAGATCTCATGCCTCAACCTCACACATCTATCCGTGTCATGCCCTTGCATTTGGTGAAATTGACAAAATGCTTTAGTGTCAAAATTAGGTGGGAGAGGATTAGGCAAAGGACGAGGATTTAAGGGTTGTAGCAATCCCTTTCTTTGAAGCTTATTGAGAACCCAAGACATCGATTTTCCCAATTTCGAAAATTGTCTCCTCGTTCCTTGGTTAGTAGCATTAACACCGACAACCTTTTGCATGTTTTGGCTACCAGATTGATAGCTCCCTTTCTCATTCCTTTTTATTGCAAAACGGCTCTTCTCCCTTTCCCATTCTTCAATTTGCAAACCAGCTTGGAGAAGGTCTTTGAAATCACTGATGAGCGTATGAGACATTCTCTCACGAAGACTAGGCAGTACCCTTCTCACAATCATCCTTATTTGATTGGATTCATCGGGCCTCTTCTTGAGTAAAGCGGCCTTGTTTTTCCATCTCTTGACATAATCTACAAAATTCTCATTCGGCCTTTACCTAATAGACTCCACTTCCATTAAGGTAACTTCCAACTCAACATTATATCCATATTGTTGGATGAAGGCTTTGTAAAGTAGATCCCAACTCTTTTGTGTTCCATCATCTAAGGTATTGAACCAATTTTGGACAACAGGGTCCAATGAGAGCATAAAGTACCTTAGGGTTTGAGCCTTAGTAGCTCGGGCAGACTGCATGGCAGTGATATACTGCTTCACATGGAGATGAGGATTTTCGGTGCCATTGTACTTTGGAAAAGATGGCATCTTGAACTTGTACGAGATTTCTTCATCTAGCTCAAATAGTTTATCAATCTCGGACATCTATTCGATTTTCAACTTCTTCTCAAATTTCTTTTCTAAATCAGCAATCATCTTTTCAACATCGGATGTCTCGGTCTTTTCAATAGTTGCTTTCTCAACAACCTTCGGTTCTTTCTTCTTCTCTTGAACATCTTGGTAGTATTGACCCCAATCATCATCATCATTAATGATCACTTTTTCTTCATCAAAAACCACTTCACCAACTTTAGTCTTCCCTTTGTCCCTTGGCTTCTTAGTGCTAGCAGATGCCTCGGCATGATTCTCTAAGATTGCAGTCAATTGGTTCTTCATGGTCTCAGCTAGGGCCTCTTTTATTTCTTCCATCTTGGCGTTGAGGGCCTCATCCACCATCCTTTGAATTTGTTCATGCTCCATTGTTTTTGGTGAGCAAGTGATTGAGTCATTGCTAGATACTTCATCTCCGGCGTAGGTCGGATTGTTGTAAGCTTTAGAACTATCATAATCCAGGGCTGTGAGTCATAGAGGATCAATGAGATGTAAGTGTATGTATGTATGCATGTATGCACAAACAATAGACAAACAAGGATAAATAGGACGTTCCTTCTAACCTTATAACATCCACACACGAATGGCGAGTCTCTTTTCCTAGGTATATGGTTAACAAAATACCAACATGGGGTATCTTATTTTAAAATAATTCTCTCAAATGTTTCAACCAATAGTTATATTTTTAAAAATGAAAATCCATTTATGATAATTCCCATTAATTAGGTTTTAATCCATTTATCCAACTATAGTAGTTTTTATGCTATATTGGATTAAAACTAAATTAAGAGGTTTATTATAAATAGATTTCTCACTTGAAAAAAGTAATTATTGGTTCATGCCAAAAACAAGCCCATGATTAATTATTCTTAGTATAAACTAGGCTCACAATTGATTTTTGGTATTTCTTAATTGACCTAAATAATTTGCAAGCTCTTTGTAAGAAAAGGTTGGATAAAAATAATTTTGTTTCTAAGCCCATTGTAAAAAGATCTTAGAAAAAATGGATTTTGGACTTAGTATTTGGGCCATGAGCAAAAGAAGTTTTGATTTGTTTTTAGAAAAGTTTTATGTCCAAAGGCCATCTTGAAAATTTTGAAAATAGCTTTGGTCTTTTGGACTTTAAAGAAAAATTTATTTTGAGCTTACAATATGCTTAGGTCATATTAGAAAAAGAACAAACCAAATAAACCATAATTTAAGCCAAGATAAATTAACCATAGTCAAACAACATGCATTTGGGGTAAAAACCTAAGGAAAGTAACTAGGCCAATTATATGAGATTTAGTCTTTGGGTTAAAAGGCTTAGGTTCCCATAGCAAGTATATACCAAATGGTATGAGGCTATGAGTGGTTATGCCATGCTCGATCTCCATTCCTTGAGTGAAAGTATGGTATCCCTTACATAACACGACACGGGTAACACGGGCGTCCTAACTCACGCACACGATGCAAACTAATATGATGCAATGGATAATATCATTATAAGAAAGAATAGAATAATATAAAGACCAACGGAATCAACTTCTCTTATCCCCAGTGGAGTCGCCACTGTGAGCGGGGATTTTTGCCCCCACTCCCAGTGGAATGGTTCTTGCAACTTCGGTACTGTTTAGGCTCGGGGCCTTAGAGAACACGAACCTAAGTCCAGAGAAAATGGAGTCGCCACCCGGACGGGCCAGGAAAAAGAAAGGGGTGGATGGCTCAATTCCTAAGGAATCCCCAAGCCCCTAATGGGTTCGAAAAGTTGAATACGTGTGGGGAAGTTGAGAAATGGCCCAGCACCCCCCACAACGCCCGGTTCATTGGAACCGGCCTCCTTTACAGGTCTTAATATTATAAAATTCTTAAATATAACAATATTATCCATATTATACACAATAAAAAGAAAGTATCATTATATTAAAATCAAAGCAATGTCCAAGCAAAATAAAACAAATAAATGGACACCCATCCGAAGATGGAAACATGTCCTTACATTCCATGCCTAAATAGGACACCCACCGAAAGGTAGAAACATATCATTTACATTGATTCTAAAATAGAAAAGTAATTTGAATTATATGATATTTAACTAATGAGGTACCCAACAAGTGGAAACATACCTCTTACAACATTTGGAAATCTAAATAAATCATAAAAGTAAATATCCATTCATCATAAATAAATCATTCATCAAAGGTATTAAACATCAATAGAAAATAAACATCCATCCATGATAAATTAAATAAATCAAGCATTGAACTTAAATAAATTAAAGCATATCAAAGCATAATCAAATATAGAATTAAATAAGGCAAATAAAAATCTAAATTATAGCTACTGTTTCCATTTAGGGTTCTTTATTTCATGTGTTAGGGTTTTGGAATTTATGGAATTTAGTCTACTGTGATTAAAATGGATTAAAGATTTTATGTTTTAAAAGGTTGGTAAAACTCTTTGATTAACCAAACTAGGTTTTGTGATGTAAAATCATGAAACTAGGATTTGAACACTTTAAAATACTTTTGATTTATGGTTTTAAATTATGATTTCAAGCTTACTGTGTGAAATTAAAATATTTATGTTTTTATTGTTTTTAAAGTTTTAAAGGATTAGGGTTTTAAAAAATTAGGGTTTAAGGTTTTAAAGGGGTTAGGGTTTACTGTTTTAAGTTTTGGAATTGAATTAGGGTTTTAAGACTTTTGAATTAGGGTTTTGAAAGAAAATCTTAGTTTTGGGGTTTTGAAGAAATAAAACTAATAGCTTTAAACTTTTAAAAAATAAAGCAACGATTTAAGATTTCCATACTTCAGAAAATGTGAATTGAGGTTATTAGGTTTTTAAATTGAAAGAAACAATTGTATTATCTAGCTACTGTGACAAAATAAAAGAAATTAAGAATTCAAACCTTATTTTGTAAGTTACACCAAAAATTGCTTCTTGGATGAACAAGGTCAAAGACAAGCCTTTTTGCCTTTGAATTTCTTGAATTGTTTTTCTGCTCTTTCAAAAAATCAGCTTGATCCAGGGTTTTCCTTCACAGATTCGGTCTCCACTTTTGCTCCAAGTTTCTGTCCAATTTCTTCCTTTCTTTCTCCTCTGATTTTTTGTGTTGTAATTGATCTTATTTATAGAAGTTTTTCTGGTTTAATTCTAGTTGCTCACGGCATACATTATTCATTAAGAAAAGGAAACCAAAACCTAATTGCATTAGGTTTCGGAAAATTTGCTTCGGAAAAATTTCGCTGGAGAAAAAAAACTGTGGAAAATTTGCGCTGGCGAAAAAATTTGTCGCAGCAGAGGGTGAGGAACAGCCTGCGGGCCATTTCGTCTGTAGGAAATTCCCGCGGGCGAAATGGCCCAAGGCCATGCCCCGCTCTGGTTTTCGGCAACGATTTTTTCGTCGCCGATTTTTATTTTTATTTTTTATTTTTTATTTGTTTATTTTTATTTTTTATTAACAAAATTAGATACTAAAGAAAAAATTATTTAATTAAAATAACAAAAATTATTTTGGACCAATTAAAATATATTAGACAATACAAAAATTATTTTGGACTAAATAAAATATATTGGACCGGACCAGTTAAAAAATTAAGGGTTTATACTTACCTACCACAACATGCAATAAAGCCCCTAAAGTCCTATTCACCACTTCAGTTTGTCCATCGATTTGTGGATGACAAGTAGTAGAAAATAATAACTTAGTACCCAATTTTTCCCACAAAACTCTCCAAAAGTGGCTCAAGAATTTAACATCACGATCAGAGACTATTGTCCTAGGTATACCATGCAAATACATAATATCTCTAAAGAATAAATTAGTTATATTTGTTGCATTATCAGTTTTATGACAAGCTATGAAATGTGCCATTTTTCTAAATCTATCCACAACAACAAATATGATGTCTCTACCTTTCTTTTTCCTAGGTAAACCTATCACAAAATCCATAGAAATGTCAACCCAAGGCTCATTAGGAATAGGTAGAGGTGTATACAATCCATGAGGCTTAGATTTAGACTTAGCTTGCCTACATGCAATACATTTAGAATAAATTTTTTCAACATCCCTATGCATGTGTGGCCAATAAAAATGCTCAGAAAGTATATCCAAAGTCTTATGCACACCAAAATGACCAATCAATCCACCACTATGTGATTCACGCACAAGTAATTCTCTTAATGAACATGCAAGTACACATAATCGATTCCCATGAAATAAAAATCCATCATGATTATAAAATCTTTGAAAAGCAGCATGTTCACAAGCAACATAGACATTAGTAAAATCAGAATTTGTTCCATACATATCTTTAAGTTGCTCAAATCCTAACATCTTAGAACTAAGTATAGTGATTAAAGTATACCTCCTTGATAATGCATTAACAACAACATTATCTTTACCTTGCTTGTAGTGGATCATATAAGGAAATGTCTCAATAAATTCAACCCATTTTGCATGCCTCTTATTTAGCTTCCCTTGCCCTTTCAGGTGCTTAAGTGACTCATGGTCTGTATGGATCACAAATTCTTTTGGAAGTAAGTAATGTTGCCACACGTCTAGTGCTCTCACTAGGGCATATAACTCCTTGTCATAGGCAGAGTACTTCAATTGAGCTCCATTCAACTTCTCACTGAAATATGCTATGGGACATTTTTCCTGCATCAACACAACACCTATACCAATCCCAGAAGCATTGCATTAAAGTTTAAAAGTTTTATCAAAGTTAGGTAAGCATAAAATAGGAGTAGAACACAACTATCTTTTAAAGTATTAAAAGCCCCATTTTGTTCATCCCCCCACTTAAAACCAACATCTTTTTTAATTATTTCAGTCAAAAGAGCTACAATGGATGAGAAATCTTTGACAAATCTTCTATAAAAACTAGCTAATCCATGAAAACTTTTTACCTCAAACATACTCTTAGGCGTAGGCCATTCTTGAATAGCTTTTACCTTTTTAGCATCTACCTCAACCCCTTTAAAATTCACAACAAAACCTAAGAAAATAAGTTTATCAGTACAAAAAGTACACTTCTTCAAATTAGCATACAACTTCTCTTTCCTTAGAACCTCTAGAACTAACCTAACATGCATGATATGCTCATCTAGAGACTTGCTGTATATGAGAATGTCATCAAAATACACAACAAATTTTCCAAGGAAATTACGCAAAACATGGTTCATTAGCCTCATAAATGTGCTAGGTTCATTAGTCAAACCAAAAGGCATAACCATCCATTCATATAAACCATATTTTGTTTTAAATGCAGTTTTTCACTCATCACCTGGTTTCATCCTAATTTGATGATATCCACTTTTTAAATCTATTTTAGTGAAAATACATGCACCATATAACTCATCTAACATGTCATCTAATCTAGGAATGAGATGGCGATACTTTACAGTGATTTTATTGACTACACGACAATCTACACACATCCTCCATGTTCCATCTTTCTTGGGTACCAACAACACTGGTATAACATATGGGCTAAGGCTCTTTCTCACATGCCCCTTCTCCAACAATTCATCTACTTGCCTTTGAAGTTCCTTTGTCTCCTCTGGGTTACTTTTATAGGCTGGTCTATTTGGGATTACTGCTCCAGGTATAAAATCAATCTGATGCTCAATACCCCTCAAGGGAGGGAGTCCCTTTGGCATCTCTTCAGGAAAGACTTCATCAAATTCCTATAACAAAGAAACAAAACCACCAGGCAAATTTGGGTTAAGGTCAGTCATAATTAATAAACTCTCATTAAACCTTATTGCTATGAGTGATCTTCTGCCTATATAAGCACTCTTAAGATCTCTCTCTTTTGCAAAGAAACTCTGCTTCTTTTCACTCTTATTTTCTCTCCTTTTACTATTCTATTCTGCACATCTCTCTTTCTTTGTCTCACTTGTGCAGTCACTCCCCATTGGGCCACATAATTATTTCTTTTCTCTCTTAGCCTCATCTCCCTCCATTCTTTTAGTTAACTCACTACCCGAATCCCTATTTGAAGTATTCATCGTCTTAATATGTTCTTGATACACTTCCTTTAGAGATAAAGGTGATAAAGTGAAAATCTTCCCCTTCAAACTAAAAGAATACCTATTCTTGTACCCATCATGTATGACTTTTCTATCAAACAGCCAAGGCCTACCTAATAATAAATGTCCAGCTTGCATGGGTACTACATCACACAACAGTTCATCAACATATTTCCCAATAGAAAATGGCACCACAACTTATTTTGTTACCTTTACTTCACCACTATCATTTAGCCATTGTAGCCTATATGGTTTAGGGTGTTTTTTACACTTCAACCCTAACTTATCAACTAAGGTTGTATTAGCCACATTTGCACAGCTGACTCCATCTATAATCATGCTGCAAACTTTCCCTCCTACAAAACACCTAGTGTGAAAGATGTTTTCCCTCTGTTATATGCTCTCTTCCTTAACATGAACATTAAGTGCACGCCTAACTACCAAATATTCACCACAAACAGCATACTCAACCTCAACATCACTACAATCCTTCAAACTAGGCATAGAATCATAGTTAGATTCAAATTCAGATTCAATTTCTCCATTGTACCTCATAAGCATAGTCTTTTTATTGGGACATTGTGAAGCAATATGTCCATTATCCAAACATTTAAAACACTTAATATTTCTTTGCCTATTCGAAAAATTAGGAAAATCAGTAATACCTTTATTTGTGGAAGAAGCACCTTTGCTCTTTTTAAAGCTTGCACCTTTCACCTTGGAACTTAAGTCCTTATCCTTAGACCTCTCATCTTTAGTCTTCTCATCTTTCTTTGGCCACCTTAAGATCCATGTTGGGTTGTAATTGGAGGAACTCATGAATCGCCTCCTCATGAAAGCCTTCATTTTTGCCCATGTCTCAATAGGCCTCACTCCATTTCTTCTTCTTGTAAGTTTCAGTTGCCTCCAACATATCGATGCATAATCTGTAAACTCAACTGCTGCTAACTTCACCTTCTTTCGCTGTGAGTAGTTATGACAATCAAATATAAGCTCTACCTTCCTTTCCCACTCTAGGTATGTTTCAGCATCATTCCTTTCTATAAATGTTGAAATCTTAATTGTAACACCCTGATACCTTATATAAGTACTATACATATACCTGGTATACATACGGTAAGTATAAAAAGTATAAGGATGTTACTTTTCGTTACCTTTTTAAAACCTGAAAAAGAATTCCAAACCATAATACATTAATTTAAATAACATTTAATAAATCATTATCTTTATCAAAACTTCATTTATACATATAATTACTTTCTCGTCATAAATACATCAATATAAAAGTTATACATGTATGCATTTCCCTCTAGTTGGTCTCGACAAACTTTCACTCTTCTTGTGGCATAACAAAAGACTTCATATCTTCCATCTATATACCTGCGCGAATAAACACCCGCGCTAAGCCCGAGAGCTTAGTAGTCCAAATATAAAATATAAACATATAGTATAGAAGTATTAACATATGATGATGTATAAATTCAAGGTATAATTAGTTCTTATCATATTTTATTTTCTTTTTAATTGCATCTTTCATATATCCTAGCTAATTTCATATATGATGTACATATATACATAATAATATCACCAACCCTAATCCATCACCAATACTCAAAATCAATATATTAATACATCCACATTATATATACCATACCCATCATTATTGCAATACACACTTTACATATCATACCAATTATTATTGCAATACACACATTACATATCGTACCACTCATTATTGCAATACAACATTACATATCATACCAATCATTATTCATATTTCCAATAAAGACAACCTTTATCATCAACCACAATTCATTTACATATTACACTTAATAACCTTATATTATTCATAATTCACCAAGCATAATTCATTATTAATACTCACACTCAATATTTCAATACTTGCATTTCACATTGACAATAAAGACAGACTCGGGCCCAAAACACTAATATGTTATTCAGAGTTCAGAGTTCTGCATTGGTCCATAATCACAATGATCAAGCCCGTAGGCAATATATCTCATGTCTCTATCCATGGATAGCGTAACAGACCCAGTCTCTTGGATCATCAACTCGGCTAAACTCGAGGAGATCCTCAACCCGGCTAGACTGTTACTACAATTCACATTTCACATTTTATCAAGTAACAGACCCAGTCTCTTGGATCTCAATTCATCTCAATGCAAAGAGATCCTCAACCCGGCAAGACTGTTACCTTTCATGTATTTCGCATCAATAATTTACATAGTGTAACAGACCCAGTCTCTTGGACCTCAGTTCACTCAAATTGAAGAGATCCTCATTTCTTTCTACCTTTCCATTTCATATTTCATCCTTTATATTTATATATATATAATGATTTACATTCTTCATTTACATTCATAATATAATAGCTTATTTAACACTTTCATCCCAATGTGTAAATGTTCAAAGACATATAAGGATATACAATCAAATAGGGTTTATGCTTACCTTGTTAATGATCTTCACATCCTTCACATCATTATCATCACCTTAGTCCAATTATATTAACAATATAGTAAACCACTTAACACATTTGCAAACAAATGTGTTAAGCCTCAAATCATGTAAGTAAATACAATCATATGTATTGGTACTTACCTCAAGAACTACTCCCATCAATCTATACATTTCTTTTTTCCAAGAATTCTCCACCTTTAGGTTAATGCAACACAATCTCTTCAAAACCTAATCCAAAGATCATTATTCATAGGTTTAGAATCATCTACATACATTTGATTAGGGCATTCTTTGTTTTAAACATGTTTAAAGTGTTTATGTTTAGGTTTAGGTACCATAATACCTTTGAAGAATCAAAGCCATGCTAAAAGAACAAAGAATAAAAACAATAATCATTACATTTGAGGGACACGGGCAGCCCACTTGAGGGACACGGCCAAGCTTGTGGCCGTGTCTCTCAACCACAATTGGCAGTAAGCAACACGGGCAAGGGACACGGCCAAGCTTGTGGCCGTGTCTCCCAAAACAAATTGGCAGTGGCAGACACTGGCATGGGACACGGCCGTGTCTCTCAAAAATCAACCCAACACGCCCAAAATTTCCATGTCTTGGCCGTGTCTCTCCATGCTTTTGGCCGTGTTACTCACAACATTCCCTAACCAAAAACCAACACTCTTCCAATTGCATTTACACACCCTTTTCACAACAAAAACCTCATCCAAATGGATACAATCAATAACATAAACACATATCTTACATAATCAATTAAACCACACATTAACAATACAATTAAACATATACCATCTCAAAATCTTAAAACCAACATTCTTCTCCATCTTTCAAAATCAACATCCACCACTTCCAACAACAAAATCTCTTTAAACTCTTAACTTAAAACCAATTTTAACACTTAAAAACACAACACAAACACATCTCATCATCAAACCAACAAACCCTAATTATCTTCAAAAGAATGAAAGGAATCAAAGAAAAGATCTTACCTTAGATGAAGTAATTACACAAATCTTTGATTCTCCCTTAAATTTTGAGCTTAGCATCTCAAGAACCTCTCTTAGCTCTTTCTTTCTCTTTGTCTATGGAGGAGACGACCACACATGAAGAGAAGAGGAAAAGATGAAGAAGCAAAGTCAAAATTTTCTTTTAATCTCCACCAAGAGTTCAATTCAAGCAATTACCAAAACACCCTTTAATCATTTAACTAACCACTTGTCTCTTATATGCCCATACATGTAATTTCACATATCCCACAAAAATATCCTCTTGCATTGACTCTCCCTTTGACCAATTTATATGATATATATATCATCATATAAACAACATATACATTTCTCTCTAAACCCTCTTTTCTTTCCCAAAACACATATACATAAACCTTCTCTTCCCATTTCTTTTCTCTTCACATAACATATACATTCAATCCAACTTACAACAACAACATAATCCAAACTTCTAAGGCATACATGAGGATATTACAATTCTCTCCCCCTTAAATAATTTCATCCTCGAAATTATCTAGTATAATCGTAATCCATTCATAATACCATACCATTTTAACTTCCATATGAAGTTAATTATACGTTTAAGTCATTATATCATCAAATCATATAGCTTCAACTCTCCTCTTAAAATCAACCACCTTCTTTAAATTCCATAACTCATCATTCTATATGATTATACATCTTGTTACTTCCTTAATCAAACATTCAAAAGAACTCATTACATTTCTTGTTAATGTCTTTATACAAAAATCAGATCATTTTATAGTACACTTATACTCCATCTAATCTTTATATTTAATATATTTTGTTATTTTACTTCTTTGTAATTACTCTCTTAACTTTAACCTTAAAAACCATTGACTTATATCTGAGCATTAATTATCCCTTCATTACAATCACTGTCTAAATAGACATTTATCACCCTCAATAGATAACAAAATACTGATTTTTCATAAAGGGAGTTATTTCTTTAGCATGCTTTTCACTTAACTTACATATTAATACATTATCTTTCAACTTATTTTATAGATAACCACTCTTTTTCTCTTCTTATCATGATTTACAATTACTATAACTTCATTCATTCATCCAATCACCCTTTAAAAATTTTACATCAAGTATATTACCATGTAAATAATTACACTCTTGGTACTATTATACACATTAAATTTCAATAATGATTCATAATCTTAGCCAATTCTAGATCCATTGATCTATCTGACACAATATATCCACATTCAAAACTTATTCAACTTCAACCAACAATTAATATATTTTACTTATCATAAAATTTCACCATATTCATATATGTATATATATAACTTCATTCCATTAGGGCAAACTTATATTCAATTCCTGATCTCTTCTGATCCATTTTCAGTCAAATCATCATGATAACAAATCACTTCAAATTATCTGTTAATATACACATAGTTATTCTTTATTATCTTATTATAATACCCACCAATTCTTATAAAGATTTTATACTATATTTACTATCTACAATTCATTCACTCAAACCTAGAGTTACATACCTTAAACATATTCAATATAACTTCCAATCATATTCTATAATTTCTCCCTTTTTAATATCTCTTCACAATTATAACCAAATTTTTAACATAAAATGATAAAGTACAACTTTATCCATCATAACTGTTAACTATACTACTCAAACAAAATTTTCAATCTCACCAAATCTGTATTGCAATCATTTTATCTAAGATCCAAATCCATAGATAACAAATTAACAAATCAAATATACTGAACAAAACACATGGCTTTAAGAGATTAATATTCAAGCCTGGGACTTTCAAATCAATATTGTTCTTCTCATAATTTTATTCTCAATCTATACAAATATAAGGCTAAGGTATATCTCAAGAATTACATATTCCTTCTTTGCATTTTTGCCATATCAGAAGTTAACATATTCCAATTCTATTTCAAACCAATTTGCACTCGAATAAATGATCTTTATCAACTTAATTCATTTTTCAACAATATTATTATATACATATTCAGTCATATGCAGTTCCCTTACAATTTCTATTCGTCACTTCATTTCTAATCCATCTACAATCTCTTATAATATATATATATATATAGAACTTTCCATATGTAAATACCTTAAAATTCTAAATATCACATGATCATTACATTTAATGCTCATCATAATAATTTCCACTGTCCAATATTACTCAA
This sequence comes from Garcia nutans, assembly GCA_947685225.1. Classification (NCBI taxonomy): domain Eukaryota; kingdom Viridiplantae; phylum Streptophyta; class Magnoliopsida; order Malpighiales; family Euphorbiaceae; genus Garcia; species Garcia nutans. Next base: position 23,792,127 of record CANTUV010000026.1, read on the forward strand.
GTCCCTTCCATACTCACTTCCACCACATAATCCATCTAGCTTTACACAATTCAAGACCTAATTTCTCTTAGGTCCACTAATACCTACTACATCATTTCCATATCACAAATTCTATAATTATACCACATACATATTCGTAACTCACTTTCATAATAATTTTCACTTTTATATATATATATATATATATCGTAATTTCATTCATATTAAAAAAAAAACTCAGTTCACAAATCATATACATGTATACACTTAATCATATGCTCTTATTTTATTTCCCTTTTTCATACATTCAATGCTAATTTAATGTTTATCACTTTCTTTTAAACATTGTCATTCTTATTCTTCCAATATGATGTAAAGCATTTATTCACACTACAATGTATATATGTATTCTGACTATACTAATACTTCACATTCATCTTGATCATATTCCCAAAGTAACATCTCTTTCACTTTCGTTTTTTTTTTTTAAAAAAAAACACTTAATATACTTCCATAACCATCTTTACTCTTTGCAGTTAAAATGACTTAAAATAACTCATTTTCATTTGCTTATCCAATTCCCCTTTTTACTTTAAAACAATTTCTCATACTATCAATCACATTACTCAATTCATAATGCTTTAATATGGAATATTAGTCATTTCACCTAGCTCATGTATTGAATATACATTAAACCATCAATATCCCCATAATCTTTATCAATTTCCACTAAGACTTTAACTTCTCAATTTACTACTTCGTTTAAGCTTCAATTTGCCAAACTCATCTTTTCTAATATCACTTTAAAAACATCTTACAAATATATATCACAAAGTAATATGAAAACATGTAATTTCCACAATCATAAAGCTCACTTCAAAAATCTCAAATATCACATATTATCACCATTACCATGAGCTTTCACAATATTCAAGCATCTCACATTTCTAACATTGAATTTACCATGTTCGCATTAAAATAACAATATCAAACTTATTTTCTTACTTAACCAATATCATCTATTTTTTTTTCCTTTAACAAAACTTTCACTTTATATATATATATCCCAACTTTAAATAGTTACACTTTTTCTATACTAGCCAACTCATTCAATATTCCAACATTTTTTTTTAACGACATACTTTTCAATATTATCAAACCAACATTATTTCCTCTGTCTAGCAAACCCAACATAAACTCTATTATAAAGAGATTCAAATTGTAGAGGAAAGAGTACATACTCTTATCTTAATTTTGATTTTATCTCAGGTTCAACTTTATTCTCCTTTTCATCTCTTTATACTTCAACACATCTAACAACTCACTTTACTATGTATAAATTTCCATATACATATTCAATCATAACATCTAGACATGCTTCAATCATATCATTTCCAACATTACTCAATAGCATTAATTTCACATTTCTTTATGTTTCAATTCACATTATGTCCCACATAATATTGTTCATAAACATCAACATTACATTCCATGTTGCACACAACATGACATTTTCATATGCATTATCAATATACATATATCACATTACATTTCACAATTCGTTTCTCATAATCAATTAGGCACTATGCCTCAATTATAATTCATTTCCAACATCATTGCCAACAATCATGGTTTCTCATCACATCAAAATAGTATACACATATATCATCAATTATATTGAACATTTCATATAACACAAATATTCTACAATTCATATAATGCCACATCCGAGACCAACCTAGGTGTCAATGCATATGCACGTATTACATATTTCATTTCAAAACTTTTCCTTTTTACTTCTATTTAAACTTTTCAAAACTCTTTTTAGTTTCACTTAGGCCGAGAATCTCGAACCTAAGCTCTGATACCAAAACAATTGTAACACCCTGATACCTTATATAAGTACTATACATATACCTGGTATACATACGGTAAGTATATAAAGTATAAGGATGTTACTTTTCGTTACCTTTTTAAAACCTGTAAAAGAATTCCAAACCATAATACATTAATTTAAATAACATTTAATAAATCATTATCTTTATCAAAACTTCATTTATACATATAATTACTTTCTCGTCATAAATACATCAATATAAAAGTTATACATGTATGCATTTCCCTCTAGTTGGTCTCGACAAACTTTCACTCTTCTTGTGGCATAACAAAAGACTTCATATCTTCCATCTATATACCTGCGCAAATAAACACCCGCGCTAAGCCCGAGAGCTTAGTAGTCCAAATATAAAACATAAACATATAGTATAGAAGTATTAACATATGATGATGTATAAATTCAAGGTATAATTAGTTCTTATCATATTTTATTTTCTTTTTAATTGCATCTTTCATATATCCTAGCTAATTTCATATATGATGTACATATATACATAATAATATCACCAACCCTAATCCATCACCAATACTCAAAATCAATATATTAATACATCCACATTATATATACCATACCCATCATTATTGCAATACACACTTTACATATCATACCAATTATTATTGCAATACACACATTACATATCGTACCACTCATTATTGCAATACAACATTACATATCATACCAATCATTATTCACATTTCCAATAAAGACAACCTTTATCATCAACCACAATTCATTTACATATTACACTTAATAACCTTATATTATTCACAATTCACCAAGCATAATTCATTATTAATACTCACACTCAATATTTCAATACTTGCATTTCACATTGACAATAAAGACAGACTCGGGCCCAAAACACTAATATGTTATTCAGAGTTCAGAGTTCTGCATTGGTCCATAATCACAATGATCAAGCCCGTAGGCAATATATCTCATGTCTCTATCCATGGATAGCGTAACAGACCCAGTCTCTTGGATCATCAACTCGGCTAAACTCGAGGAGATCCTCAACCCGGCTAGACTGTTACTACAATTCACATTTCACATTTTATCAAGTAACAGACCCAGTCTCTTGGATCTCAATTCATCTCAAATCAAAGAGATCCTCAACCCAGCAAGACTGTTACCTTTCATGTATTTCGCATCAATAATTTACATAGTGTAACAGACCCAGTCTCTTGGACCTCAGTTCACTCAAATTGAAGAGATCCTCATTTCTTTCTAACTTTCCATTTCATATTTCATCCTTTATATTTATATATATATAATGATTTGCATTCTTCATTTACATTCATAATATAATAGCTTATTTAACACTTTCATCCCAATGTGTAAATGTTCAAAGACATATAAGGATATACAATCAAATAGGGTTTATGCTTACCTTGTTAATGATCTTCACATCCTTCACATCATTATCATCACCTTAGTCCAATTATATTAACAATATAGTAAACCACTTAACACATTTGCAAACAAATGTGTTAAGCCTCAAATCATGTAAGTAAATACAATCATATGTATTGGTACTTACCTCAAGAACTACTCCCATCAATCTATACATTTCTTTTTTCCAAGAATTCTCCACCTTTAGGTTAATGCAACACAATCTCTTCAAAACCTAATCCAAAGATCATTATTCATAGGTTTAGAATCATCTACATACATTTGATTAGGGCATTCTTTGTTTTAAACATGTTTAAAGTGTTTATGTTTATGTTTAGGTACCATAATACCTTTGAAGAATCAAAGCCATGCTAAAAGAACAAAGAATAAAAACAATAATCATTACATTTGAGGGACACGGGCAGCCCACTTGCGGGACACGGCCAAGCTTGTGGCCGTGTCTCTCAACCACAATTGGCAGTAAGCAACACGGGCAAGGGACACGGCCAAGCTTGTGGCCGTGTCTCCCAAAACAAATTGGCAGTGGCAGACACTGGCATGGGACACGGCCGTGTCTCTCAAAAATCAACCCAACACGCCCAAAATTTCCATGTCTTGGCCGTGTCTCTCCATGCTTTTGGCCGTGTTACTCACAACATTCCCTAACCAAAAACCAACACTCTTCCAATTGCATTTACACACCCTTTTCACAACAAAAACCTCATCCAAATGGATACAATCAATAACATAAACACATATCTTACATAATCAATTAAACCACACATTAACAATACAATTAAACATATACCATCTCAAAATCTTAAAACCAACATTCTTCTCCATCTTTCAAAATCAACATCCACCACTTCCAACAACAAAATCTCTTTAAACTCTTAACTTAAAACCAATTTTAACACTTAAAAACACAACACAAACACATCTCATCATCAAACCAACAAACCCTAATTATCTTCAAAAGAATGAAAGGAATCAAAGAAAAGATCTTACCTTAGATGAAGTAATTACACAAATCTTTGATTCTCCCTTAAATTTTGAGCTTAGCATCTCAAGAACCTCTCTTAGCTCTTTCTTTCTCTTTGTCTATGGAGGAGCCGGCCACACATGAAGAGAAGAGGAAAAGATGAAGAAGCAAAGTCAAAATTTTCTTTTAATCTCCACCAAGAGTTCAATTCAAGCAATTACCAAAACACCCTTTAATCATTTAACTAACCACTTGTCTCTTATATGCCCATACATGTAATTTCACATATCCCACAAAAATATCCTCTTGCATTGACTCTCCCTTTGACCAATTTATATGATATATATATCATCATATAAACAACATATACATTTCTCTCTAAACCCTCTTTTCTTTCCCAAAACACATATACATAAACCTTCTCTTCCCATTTCTTTTCTCTTCACATAACATATACATTCAATCCAACTTACAACAACAACATAATCCAAACTTCTAAGGCATACATGAGGATATTACAATTCTCTCCCCCTTAAATAATTTCGTCCTCGAAATTATCTAGTATAATCGTAATCCATTCATAATACCATACCATTTTAACTTCCATATGAAGTTAATTATACGTTTAAGTCATTATATCATCAAATCATATAGCTTCAACTCTCCTCTTAAAATCAACCACCTTCTTTAAATTCCATAACTCATCATTCTATATGATTATACATCTTGTTACTTCCTTAATCAAACATTCAAAAGAACTCATTACATTTCTTGTTAATGTCTTTATACAAAAATCAGATCATTTTATAGTACACTTATACTCCATCTAATCTTTATATTTAATATATTTTGTTATTTCACTTCTTTGTAATTACTCTCTTAACTTTAACCTTAAAAACCATTGACTTATATCTGAGCATTAATTATCCCTTCATTACAATCACTGTCTAAATAGACATTTATCACCCTCAATAGATAACAAAATACTGATTTTTCATAAAGGGAGTTATTTCTTTAGCATGCTTTTCACTTAACTTACATATTAATACATTATCTTTCAACTTATTTTATAGATAACCACTCTTTTTCTCTTCTTATCATGATTTACAATTACTATAACTTCA